>CM065907.1:60407880-61705380 GCA_033439115.1 Firmiana major | reverse complement strand
TGGATTGAAACACATGAAAACACCATGACCATGTGATGACCAAAATTTGGTATATGAGTTTTGATAAATACCCATGTGATTTTAAGACATGTATAGGTTGATATGCATGTAGACATGATTATGGCATGGTTAGTTATAATCAATTTGTTCATATGGATGGTTGTATGATATGGCACATAAGGTATTTGATAAAATGCCAACATGAACTATAGGAAAGGCTTAAGACATGCCAACCAAGTGTTTGTGAAAATGCCTAAGTGAATTTGGCTAAACAAATGGACATGGACGGTATGACATGGTGTGACCGACGGCATGGAGTGCTCTCGGCCATGGCATGTGGCCGAGAGGTCCAATGGACCAAGCCCAATTATTTTAGGCCCAATGTGATGTAATGGATATAGGATAAGCCTAATAAGAGTTGGTGAGCCCCACAAGCCCAAAAGGCCCAACGAAAATAAATAGTAAAATAGAAACGGGCTTAAGGCATAGTTAGGCCCATTAAAGTTTATTAAAGCCCATTAAGGGAAATAGACTATATTTAATGTGAAATATAGTAGGAAAAATATAATTAACCTGATAAATGGTTATATGCAGCTCCAGAGATTATTGGAGGAGCGAATCGGACTGCTGGATCGAGCAGCGTTGAGAAAGTAAAATTTCTCGAGTGATTATAGGTAAGGGACTTTTGTGAGTAGTTAGAGATGCCTACACATATTTTCATCTGCTTTTACTTTCACTTAAAAACTCTGAGGGTCAGAGAAAGTGAATAATAATTATTGTGACCCGATAGTGGCCAATTACGATTTTGCCCTTAGTTAGGAAAAAAGTCAACTTTTGTGAAAAGTTGTAAAAAGCATGGAAACCACCATGTTGACTATTTTTGCTATTGTTTAGCAACAGAGTAGGTAGATTGGCTAATGATTTTAAGGTTGATGTGAATTAAGCACACTTTATAGTGTTGATTTTGATGTTTTGAAAATCATCCCTTTTTAAAGAGCCATCTATCGAATTATGTGAGAATAAATCGTGCTAGAGCACATCTCGCACTTGATTTCATATATTTTTCACATGTATTAGTGTTGGATTGTGATTCGCACTAGATTTCCATGACATGCATGATAAAGTGCTGGAGTTATTATTCGTACTCAGTTTTATGTGATTTATGCATGATAAAGTGCTGGAGCGATTAGCTCGTACTCGAATTTTACATGAGATATGTCAGACCCAGATTTTTGTAGCTTGTACCTTATGATTCCTATGTGTATGAACACTATGTAATTATAGTTGAATCATAAGAAGAGTATTTACTAGACTTAAAGTGTTAGTGAAATGATTTAACACGCAAAAGCTACATAAAATGCCTAATGTGAGCGATGAGTATCACAGGCTAAACCGAGTTATTCTAAATCATTCTGACTAAAAATAAGAACTTAAAATAAGAGAGCGTAGAGAGCTCATGAAGGAAAATCAGCTTGATTTAGTTCCGAACATACAAAACGGGAGTAAAAGTTAAAAAGGGTAAAATGGACCTTTTTATCGAGAAAAGGTGTTTCGGGTGAAATTAACCACCGGGAATGATTGAAACATAAAGACGAGAGTGTAAGATATAAGATATGACACTTTCAAAATTTGGAGAAAAAGTCAACTTGGTCAATGGTTAAGGAAAAAGTCAACTATAGTTAAGAAAGTGGACTTTTACCATAGTTGACTAATCATGGTTAAAAAATAAACCTAAGTGTGGAGGAAAAATTTGGGGAAAAATATTCTTGGCCAGAATACAAGATAATCATCCCCAGAAGTAAGGAAAATTTATTCGGAAGGATTCCGGAATAAATTTAATGGTTAAAAACGTAACGGGCCTAAGGTGAAAATTTTAAAGCCCATTAAGGTATACTAAGCGTATATCGAAATTTTTAGGTCCTTTAGACCGAATTGTTGGACCAATTGATTGGCCAAATTTTGAGACAATTAAAGGCTCGAGACATAGTAAAAATTTCAGCCCGAAAGCCCATTTAGAAAGCCCAAACCGAGAAGCCCAAATGGAAAAGCCCATGAGATAAATATCTAACCATAGTTAAAGTTAACTATGACTCATAAGGTGACTCATAAGGTGACTCATGGCTAAGGTTTGGAAAGTCAAGTATAATGGCTGAAAAGTAAGGCTTAATGGCTAAGTAAGTGGCTTATAAATTCAGCCACACCATTGTCATCTTCATCACACCAAATCCGGCTAGAAGAAGAAACCATTGAAACATATTTTCCAAGCTTTATCTCACTAGAAATCACTAGGAATTAGGCATATTTGGAACTTGCATTCTTCATGGAAGTTGTTCCAAATTGAAAGGAGAGTGACATATGTTGGAATTGGCTATCAAGGAGCCATAGAGTGCAAACCGAGAGCCTCCAAAGTTTTGGCCAAAGGGTGAACACAACAATTGGTATATTTTCTAATTTCCAATTTCATATATGTTAATGTATGAATGATTTCAAGTATGTTGATATATGTTTTAAGCATTGAAACATATTAAATCACCATGAAGTGGGTTAGGCCGAGAGTGAGTAATGGGATATTGAATTATGTCAATATGATTTTAAGACATAAATGGATTTGTGTACATGTATTAATGTTAATGGTATAATTAGAATTAATCAAATTGATTAATTAATACATGTAATTTGTAGGCAATCAAGGTGTTTGATAAAATGCCTAAATGAACTATAAGATGATTGGTAATGTTGCCTACCAAGTGTTTGTGAAAATGCCTAAGTGAAATTGGCTAAATAATAGGCATGGATGGCATGCCATGGTGAAACCGAGGCATGGGTAGCTCTCGGCCATGGCATGTGGCCGAGAGGCCCAATGGGTCAAGCCCAAATATTTTAGGCCCAATAGGGTGTAATGGGCCTAGGACAAGCCCAATAAGAGTTGGTGGGCCCCACAAGCCCAATAGGCCCAACAAAAGTGAATAGTAAAATGAAAATGGGCTTAAGGCCTAGTTAGGCCTATTAAGGATTTTTAAAGCCCATTAAGGGAAAATAGACTGTATTAATGTGTAATACAGTAGGAAAATTATAATTAACCTGAGAAATGGTTATTTACAGCTCCGGAGTTTACATTGAGAGCTGATCGGACTGCGAGATTGAGCAGCACCGAGGAAGTGAGGTCACTTGACGTGATCCGAGGTAAGGGACTTTTACGAGTAGTTAGAGATACCTGCACATATTTTCATCTGCTTTTATATTCACTTAAAAACTCTGAGGATCAGAGAAAGTGAATAATAATTATTGCGACTCGATAGTGGCAAATTACGATTTTACCCCTAGTTAGTCAATAAGTCAACTTTTGTGAAAAGTTGTAAAAAAGTTGTAAAAAGCATAGAAACCACTATTTTGAGTGTTTAACTGCTGTTTAGCTGGAGAATAAATAGATGGGTAATGATTTTAAGGTTGATGTGAATTAAGCACACTTTATAGTGCTGATTTTGATATTTTGTAAATTATCCTTTTTTAAAGAGCCATCTATCATATTTTGTGTGAATAAATCGCGTGGATCACAGCTCGCACTGGATTTCATATATTTTCCACATACATTAGTGCTAGATTTTGATTCGCACTAGATTTCCATGACACGCATGATAGAGTACTGGAGTTTTACTCTTACTCAGTTTTATATGATATATGTATGACAGAGTGCTGGAGCGATTAGCTCGTACTCGAGTTTTACATGAGATGCATGACATCGTGCTAGAGCTTAGCTCGCACAAGTTTTCACACTGTGGTACGTAGGATGCCGTGGAGGATGGTAAGATCCTCAAGCCCAACATCCTTAAGCCAGAGAGGGCGGGGAGGCTCTCTTACGTAAGATCCTTAAGCCCAACATCCTTAAGGAAGAGAGGGCGGGGAGGCTCTGTTCGGTAGGGAGGCTCTCTTACGGTAAGATCCTTAAGCCCAACATCCTTAAGCTAGAATGGCGGGGAGGCTCTGTTCGGCGGGGAGGCTCTCTTACATAGTCTAGGATACTATTTGCATTTAACCCTAGAGTCTCACATGATATATCACATTTATTGATTGACTGATTTAAATTGCGGACAGACCTGAGGGATGGGTCGGACTCCGATTTTGTGATGTGAATTATTTAATGCCATATTTATTGTGATTTAAATATACATGGCATGATATACATAAAGGCATGATTTATATAAAATGCATTGATTTTGTACTACATGCCTACATTTGAGAAAGAAAGCATGATTTTCTGTATATGGGATTTAATCTGTGCAAGTATATATATTATATTTCAAGACATGCTTTTAAAGTGAATGAGGAAATAATGTTTTCAAGGCATAGCATTATTTTGAGTAGATAGTGTAGATATCTACTTGCTTGCCTGATTTCCTTACTGAGCGCGCTGTATGCTCACCCCCTTTTTCTTTACATCTCTCTACAGAGCGTCAGTAGAGCGAGAGCTATCGAGGGATAGTGTCCCAGAGTCCACTGCTAGTTCCTATCGATCGCCAGGTATACCTATTATGTACAGTTGTGTATCTAAACATAGAAACAACACAGTGATGTATACGATATATATTATGGGGAATGTATTTGTATTGGATTTTATATAATCTCACATGTATAATAAAAGTTGTTATAGTCAGTAATAGTATATTGACATGTATGTATGATAATAAATATTTTGGTAAGCGAGGACTCTGACATCGAATCACGGCCCAACCATTGAAGAGAGGAAAGGTAAGTTAAAAATGCGAAAAATCTGTAGTGATTTTGGTTAAAGTCATGGATTGAGAGCGGGTCCTGACAGAATGGTATCAGAGCCGAGGTTGGTCTGATGTGAGTCGGTGATAGAAAATAGAAAAGTGTACATCCCCATAGTATTATGCTGTGTTTAGATATAACTGTGTATACCGGATAGGAGATGGACTAATTCATTATTATGAATGCAGGAACTTTGCCTATACGGCAAATACGCGTAGTGGTTGAGGTATGAGAGGTAGGGCTCGAGGCCGGGGAGATAGACCCGAGGGACGAGCTGCTGCCGGACCATTACCTATGCATGAGACTCCAAGTGCTACTGAGGCACCCGAGTGTGTAGAGACGCGCTTCACGAGATTAGAGCGTGGTCTCGAGACTATTATCGAGATACTGGCAGAGACAATGCCAGGTAGGCAGAGACAGGAGGCAGGAGCTACGACAGGAGAGGTAGTTGCCCCTGATACACCTACGCAGACAGCTGATGCACAGAGGACTGTAGATACTCCTACACCCCCATCGGTTTCGGGTGGTAGTGGATTAGGATATGGATGTGATCTGCATCGATTGCGAGAATTCCAGAAGGTTAGACTGCCATCCTTTAGTGGGGTCAAAGACCCAGTGGCTGCTGAGGAGTGGTTAGCAGAGCTGGAAAAGCTTTACGGATTCTTCGAGTGCACGACCTCGGAGATGGTCGCGTTTGCTGTGTTCCTACTGAAGGGAGCTGCAGAGCATTGGTGGAAGTCCACCCGACCTATATTGAGATCCCGACACACAAACATTAGTTGGGATATATTTCGGGAGGCCTTCAGGAGGCAGTTTGTTCCCGACACCGCACAGCGGAAATTACAGGCAGAGTTTTTGGGACTAAACCATGAGAGTCTATCTGTGGACGAGTATGAGACTTGATTCCTATCCCTAGGAAGATATGACCCGGATACCATGTACAGTGAGACCAGGAAGGTCTACAGGTTTATTGACGGGTTAAGGCCGGTGCTACGGTCCAAGTTGGTCCCATTAGACATAGTGACCTATGAAAAAGCAGTGCGCAGGGCGTAACTGTGTGAGCAGGATTACGACAGGAATGCTTTTGAGTTTGGGAAGTTTAGCCGTAGCCGAGATATACAGAAGAAGAGGCCGGCTAGAGATTTCAGTTATCGAGGAGGGAAGAGACTCTTCGATAAGAGATCATGAGTAGAGGAGGCACGAGAGAGGTATGTTATACCTCCTGCTTATCCGACTGTAGCCCTAGCAAAGGGCATTGTCATAGGAGGACAGAGACCTGCTGTTGATCAGTGCAGAAGGTGCGGTAAACAACATGGAAGTAGACCGTGTCTGCTAACTCCTATTGTGTGTTTCTGATGTGGGAAACAAGGGCACATTGCTAGAGAGTGCCCAAAGACATTTATGACTGCACCACTGAGGGGCAGGGAACCTGATAGAACCCTAGCTGGTACGTCTGGTCAGAGAGGTAGAGCGACGGTAGAGGAAAAGGGGAAACAAGTGATAGGTCAAGGGCGAGTACATGCTTTGGACCAGGGGACAGCTGATGCTTCATCGGATGTGATTCAAGGTAACATCTTGATTTATGATATTGAAGCATATGTTTTAATTGATCCTGGTGCCACGCATTCTTTTGTATCGCCTTCATTTGCATGTAAATTAGCAAGACATGTAGAGCGTACACCTTTATGTATGATGATGTTGATTTGTACGCCTATGAATAGTAGTCAAGTTGTAGAATATATATTTAATGACTGCAAGTTGAGAGTAGGGGATAAGGAGATGACAACCAATCTAATATTACTAAGTATGAGTGACTTTGATATAATATTAGGAATGGATTGGCTATCTGCAAACCATGCTGTTTTAGATTGTTATGCTAAGACAGTTATGTTCCCTAACCCTACTAGATATGTTGTAAAGTTTAATAAGAATAAATGAAAGGAGTAGTTATGATTATTACGTGATTACTGATTTAGAAAACCTTCAACATATCAAGGTTTCATTGCGTACGTGGTAGATATGGATAAAGCACATCCGGAGTTGTCAGATATTACAGTGGTCAGTGAGTACCTAGATGTTTTCCCGGATGAATTGCCAGGATTACCACCAGACAGAGAGATGGAGTTCTGTATAGATCTGGTACCTGGTACGGAGCCTATTTCGAGACCACCATATCGCATGGCCTTAGTTGAGCTGGAGGAGCTCAAGAGACAGTTACAGGAGTTGTTGGATAGGGGTTTTGTTCGACGGAGTGTTTCACCTTGGGGAGCACCGGTTCTGTTTGTGAGGAAGAAGGATGGGAGCCTTCGATTGTGTATAGACTATCGATTGTTGAATAAGGTCACCATCAAGAATAGATACCCCCTTCCACGCATTGACGACTTGTTAGATCAGCTTCAAGGAGCACAGGTCATTTCCAAGATTGACCTGAGGTCTGGGTACTATCAGCTGAAGGTTCGGAGTGGAGATGTACCCAAGACAACATTTCGTACCCGATATGGCCACTATGAGTTCTTGGTCATGCCATTTGGATTGACGAATGCTCCAGCTGCTTTCATGGCTTTGATGAACGATGTGTTCAAGTCATATTTGGACCAGTTTGTTATCGTCTTCATCGATGACATATTGGTGTATTCGAGATCCAAGGAGGAGCATGAGGAGCACCTCAGGATCGTGTTGCAGACGCTACGGGAGCATGAGTTATATGCTAAGCTCAATAAGTGTGACTTTTGGTTGTCACCGATCTCGTTTTTGGGACATGTTGTATCGAGAGATGGTGTATCAGTTGATCCATCTAAGATAGAGGCTGTAGTTCAGTGGGAACAGCCGAGGACAGTCACTGAGATCAGGAGTTTTCTGGGTTTAGCTAGATACTATCGGAGATTCGTTGAGGGATTTTCGAAGTTGGCTGCTCCGTTGACATGTCTTCCTCGAAAGAGTGCACCGTTCACATGGAACGAGGATTGTGAGAAGAGTTTTGAGGAGTTGAAGTGTCGATTGACCACCGCTCCGATTCTCACTATCCCTAACAGCTCAGGAGTATTTGCAGTGTATACCGATGCTTCGCATCAGGGACTAGGCTGTGTATTGATGCAGGATGGGGAGGTAGTTGTTTATGGATCCAGACAGCTAAAGGATCATGAGAAGAACTATCCGACCCACGATTTGGAGCTAGCAGCAGTAGTGTTTGCGTTGAAGGTATGGCGCCACTACTTGTATGGCGAGAAGTTCCAAATATTTACCGACCACAAGAGCCTCAAGTATCTATTCTCGCAGAAAGAGCTGAATATGAGACAGAGAAGATGGCTAGAGCTTTTGAAGGACTACGATTGTGAGATACTTTATCATCCGGGTAAAGCTAACGTTGTAGCTGATGCCTTGAGCAGGAAGAGCCTGGGGATGGTATCGTATATGATGGTTAGGGAACATGATTTGCTAGAGCAGTTTGCTAGCCTCAGTTTGGGAGTCGTGCCTTCTGACATGGATACAGGCTATGTGATAGCTAGTCTACGCTTGGAGCCGGATCTGTTGGACAGGATCAGAGTGGCTCAGCAGACTGACCCATTTTGTATGGATGTGAGTAGTCAGATGCCAAAGGGCACCGTGACTGACTTTGAGTTGAGTTCTGATGTACTACTGAGGTTTAGAGGCAGATTGTGTGTTCCCGAGGATCCAGGACTCAGGAGATTGATATTGGTGGAAGCTCATTCGTCGAGGTATACGTTACATCCGGGAAGTAACAAGATGTATCAGAACCTCCGGAAGGTATACTGGTGGTCGGGTATGAAGAGAGATGTAGCAGACTTCGTGGCAAAGTGTCTCATATGTCAGCAGGTGAAGGTAGAGCATCAGAGACCTACAGGATTATTGCAGCCTCTACCTATACCGACATGGAAATGGGAGCATATCACTATAGATTTCGTGATGGGTTTACCGAGGACCTGCAGGAATCAAGATGCTATATGGGTGATCGTCGACAGACTGACGAAGTCAGCCCACTTCCTAGCTATGAGAGCGACTGATACTCTGAGTTCATTAGCAGAACTGTATGTACGCAAGGTAGTGAGGTTACACAGTGTACCAGTGAGCATAGTCTCCGATAGGGATTCCCGCTTCACTTCCCACTTTTGGGGACATTTTCAGGAAGCCATGGGAACCCAGTTGAGTTTGAGCACCGCTTTCCATCCTCAGACAGATGGTCAGTCAGAGAAGACTATACAGACTCTGGAGGATATTTTGAGAGCATGTGTGCTAGATTATCGAGGCTCATGGGATGATCACCTGCCACTAGCCAAGTTCGCCTACAACAACAGTTATCATTCGAGTATCGGGATGGCACCGTATGAGGCTTTGTATGGCCGTAGATGTCGTTCCCCTATTGGATGGGAAGAAGTGGGTGACCGTAAGATTTTCGCTCCTGACATGGTTACGCAAGCATCTAAGGACGTCCGCTTGATTGTAGAGAGACTGAGGATAGCTCAGAGCAGACAGAAGAGTTACGCTGACAGGAGACGTAGGCCACTAGAGTTTGCAGTTGGTGAATTTGTGTTTTTGAGAGTTTCTCCTTCCAAGGGCATAGCGAGATTTGGGAAGAGAGGGAAACTAAATCCTCACTATATTGGACCCTTTGAGATACTTGATGAGTGGGAGATAAGGCGTATAGGTTGGCATTGCCACCAGACTTATCAGGTGTCCATAACGTCTTCCATATATCGATGCTTCGGAAGTATCACCCGATCCGGCACATGTGATTAGTTATGAGCCTTTGGAGCTCCGAGAGGACATGTCATATGTTGAGAAATCGATTCGGATATTGGATAGGAAGAAGGAATTGAGATCGAAGACCATCGGGTTAGTGAAGATTCTCTGGCAGCATCATACTTCAGAGGAAGCTATTTAGGAGATAGAGAGTCTGATGCGAGAGAAGTACCCTCACCTATTTGATGACTAACTTGGTTCTAATTTGGAGGACCAAATTTTCTGAGTGGGGGAGGATTGTCAGACCCAGATTTTTGTAGCTTGTACCTTATGATTCCTATGTGTATGAACACTATGTAATTATAGTTGAATCATAATAAGAGTATTTACTAGACTTAAAGTGTTAGTGAAATGATTTAACACGCAAAAGCTACATAAAATGCCTAATGTGAGCGATGAGTATCACAGGCTAAACCGAGTTATTCTAAATCATTCTGACTGAAAATAAGAACTTAAAATAAGAGAGCGTAGATAGCTCATGAAGGAAAGTCAGCTTGATTTAGTTTCGAACATACAAAACGGGAGTAAAAGCTAAAAAGGGTAAAATGGACCTTTTTGGCGAGAAAAGGTGTTTCAGATGAAATTAACCACCGGGAACGATTGAAACATAAAGACGAGAGTGTAAGATATAAGATATGACACTTTCAAAATTTGGAGAAAAAGTCAACTTGGTCAATGGTTAAGTAAAAAGTCAACTATAGTTAAGAAAGTGGACTTTTACCATAGTTGACTAATCATGGTTAAAAAATAAACCTAAGTGTGGAGGAAAAATTTGGGAAAAAATATTCTTAGCCAGAATACAAGATAATCATCCCCAGAAGTAAGGAAAATTTATTCGGAAGGATTCCGGAATAAATTTAATGGTTAAAAACGTAACGGGCCTAAGGTGAAAATTTTAAAGCCCATTAAGGTATACTAAGCGTATATCGAAATTTTTAAGTCCTTTAGACCGAATTGTTGGACCAATTGATTGGCCAAATTTTGAGACAATTAAAGGCCCGAGACATAGTAAAAATTTCAGCCCGAAAGCCCATTTAGAAAGCCCAAACCGAGAAGCCTAAATGGAAAAGCTCATGAGATAAATATCTAACCATAGTTAAAGTTAACTATGACTCATAAGGTGACTCATAAGGTGACTCATAAGGTGACTCATGGCTAAGGTTTGGAAAGTCAAGTATAATTGCTGAAAAGTAAGGCTTAATTGCTAAGTAAGTGGCTTATAAATTCAGCCACACCATTGTCATCTTCATCACACCAAATCCGGCTAGAAGAAGAACCATTGAAACATATTTTCCAAGCTTTATCTCACTAGAAATCACTAGGAATTAGGCATATTTGGAACTTGTATTCTTCATGGAAGTTGTTCCAAATTGAAAGGAGAGTGACATATGTTGGAATTGGCTATCAAGGAGCCATAGAGTACAAACCAAGAGCCTCCAAAGTTTCGACCAAAGGGTGAACACAACAATTGGTATATTTTCTAATTTCCAATTTCATATATGTTAATGTATGAATGATTTCAAGTATGTTGATATATGTTTTAAGCATTGAAACATATTAAATCACCATGAAGTGGGTTAGGCCGAGAGTGAGTAATGGGATATTGAATTATGTCAATATGATTTTAAGACATAAATGGATTTGTGTACATGTATTAATGTTAATGGTATAATTAGAATTAATCAAATTGATTAATTAATACATGTAATTTGTTGGCAATCAATGTCAGACCCAGATTTTTTTGTAGCTTGTACCTTATGATTCCTATGTGTATGAACACTATGTAATTATAGTTGAATCATAAGAAGAGTATTTACTAGACTTAAAGTGTTATTGAAATGATTTAACACGCAAAAGCTACATAAAATGCCTAATGTGAGCGATAGGTATCACAGGCTAAACCGAGTTATTCTAAATCATTCTGACTGAAAATAAGAACTTAAAATAAGAGAGCGTAGAGAGCTCATGAAGAGAAGTCAGCTTGATTTAGACTCGAACATATAAAACAAGTGTAAAAGCTAAAAAGGGTAAAATGGACCTTTTTGGCAAGAAAAGGAGTTTCGGGTGAAATTATCCACCGGAAGCGATTGGAATATAAAGACGAGAGTGTAAGACATAAGATATGACGCTCTCGAAATTTTAAGAAAAAGTCAACATAGTCAATGGTTAAGGAAAAAGTCAACTATAGTTAAGAAAGTGGACTTTTACCATAGTTGACTAATCATGGTTAAAAATTAACCTAAGTGTGGAGGAAAATTTGGGGAAAAATATTCTTGGCCAGAATACAAGATAATCATCCCCAGAAGTAAGGAAAATTTATTCGGAAGGATTTCGGAATAAATTTAATGGTTAAAAACGGGATGGGCCTAAGGTAAAAAATTTTAAAGCCCATTAAGGTATACTAAACGTATGTTGAAATTTCTAGGTCCTTTAGACCGAATTGTTGGACCAATTGATCGGCCAAATTTTGAGACAATTAAAGGCCCGAGACATAGTTAAAAATTTCAGCCCGAAAGCCCATTAAAAAAGTCCAAATCGAGAAGCCCAAATGGAAAAGCCCATGAGATAAATATCTAACCATAGTTAAAGTTAACTATGACTCATAAGGTGACTCATAAGGTGACTCATGGCTAAGGCTTGGAAAGTAAAGTATAATAGCTGGAAAGTAAGGCTTAATGGCTAAGTATATGGCTTATAAATTCAGCCACACCATTGTCATCTTCATCACACCAAATCCGGCTAGAAGAAGAGACCATTGAAACATATTTTCCAAGCTTTCTCTCACTAGAAATCACTAGGAATTAGGCATATTTGGAACTTTCATTCTTCATGGAAGTTGTTCCAAATTGAAAGGAGATTGACATATGTTGGAATTGGCTATCAAGGAGCCATAGAGTGCAAACCGAGAGCCTCCAAAGTTTCGGCCAAAGGGTGAACACAACAATTGGTATATTTTCTAATTTCCAATTTCATATATGTTAATGTATGAATGATTTCAAGTATGTTGATATATGTTTTAAGCATTGAAACATATTAAATCACCATGAAGTGGGTTAGGCCGAGAGTGATTAATGGGATATTGAATTATGTCAATATGATTTTAAGACATAAATGGATTAGTATACATGTATTAATGTTAATGGTGTAATTAGAATTAATCAAATTGATTAATTAATACATATAATTTGTTGGCAATCAAGGTGTTTGATAAAATGCCTAAATGAACAATGTGATGATTGGTAATGTTGCCTACCAAGTGTTTGTGAAAATGCCTAAGTGAAAATGGCTAGGTAATAGGCATGGATGGCATGCCATGGTAAAACCGAGGCATGGGTAGCTCTCGGCCATGGCATGTGGCTGAGAGGCCCAATGGGCCAAGCCCAACTATTTTAGGCCCAATAAGGTGTAATAGGCCTAGGACAAGCCCAATAAAAGTTGGTAGGCCCCACAAGCCCAATAGGCCCAACAAAAGTGAATAGTAAAATGAAAATGGACATAAGGCCTAGTTAGACCCATTAAGGATTATTAAGGCCCATTAAGGGAAAATAGACTGTATTAATGTGTAATACAGTAGGAAAATTATGATTAACCTGAGGAATGGTTATTTACAGCTTCGGAGTTTACATTGAGAGCTGATCGGACTGCGGGATTTAGCAGCACCGAGGAAGTGAGGTCACGTGACGTGATCCGAGGTAAGGGACTTTTGCGAGTAGTTAGAGATAACTGCACGTATTTTCGTCTGCTTTTACATTCACTTAAAAACTCTGAGGGTCAGAGAAAGCGAATAATAATTATTGCGACCCGATAGTGGCAAATTACGATTTTGCCCCTAGTTAGTCAAAAAGTCAACTTTTGTGAAAAGTTGAAAAAAGCATGGAAACTATTATTGTGATTGTTTAATTGCTGTTTAGCATGAAAATAAATAGATGGGCTAATGATTTTAAGGTTGATGTGACTTAAGCACACTTTATAGTGCTGATTTTGATGTTTTATAAACAATCCCTTTTAAAGAGCCATCTATCATATTATGTGAGAATGAATCGTGCTAGAGCACAGCTCGCACTGGGATTCATATGTTTTCCACATACATTAGTGCTGGATTTTTATACGCACTAGATTTCCATGACATGCATGATAGAGTACTGGAGTTTTACTCGTACTCAGTTTTATATGATATACGCATGACACAGAGTCCTGGAGCGATTAGCTCGTACTCGAGTTTTACATGAGATACATGACAGAGTATTGGAGCGTTGCTCGTACTCGATTCTTCATGGTTTATACATGACATAGTACTGGAGCTATTGCTCGTACTTGATTTGATATTGTGCATAACATAGTATTGGGAGCTATTGCTCGTACTTGATTTAATACATGAACTATACATTGACCTAATTGCTGGAGATTGCTCGCACTAGAGTTGAGTTTGTGATGTGAAACAGTGTTCGAGCGTAGTGTCGACTGTGTGTCACACTCGAGGGCGCACACTGTATGTGATATTATATACATGGTACCTATTCATGCCGCATTCTTGTGTGACTGAGTGTCACATTTTGAGAGGATGGCCAGCATGAGGGTATTTGTGAATGTGGTATGATACTTCCACAGGCGCGAGGGCTAAGACCTATGTTAGGCACCCTGACTGTGATGATAATTCCACGGGTGCGAGAGCTAAGACCTATGGTAGGCACTCTGACCGTGAGGACGGGTCCACGGGTGGACTTTGTACCGTGTCTGAGTGGCACAAGGTGTACGCTGTACCGTGTGTTGTTGTGGAGTTGAGGAGGATATAGCTGGCGGTTGTGATGGACTGACCCCCTCCCGTTGCAGTAAGTGATGCCCCGTACACCGAGATCTGTGTTGCTTGGGATCACCTTTCGGATATGATCATAGTCCAGGATACTATTTGCCTTTAACCACAGAGTCTTACATGATATATCACATTGATTGAATGATTTAAACTGCGGACAGACCTGAGGGATGGGTCGGACTCCGATTTTGTGTTGTGAATCATTTGATGCCATATTTATTGTGATTTAAATATACATGGCATGATTTACATAAAGGTATGATTTATATACGATGCATTGTTTTGCACTACATGCCTACATTTGAGAAAGAAAGCATGATTTTTTGTACATGGGATTTATTCTGTACAAGTATATATACTATATTTCAAGACATGCTTTTTAAAGCAAGTAAAGGAAATAATGTTTTCAAGGCATAACATTATTTTGAGTAGATAGTGTTGATATCTACTTGCTTGCCTGATTTCCTTACTGAGCGCGTTGTATGCTCACCCCCTTTCTTCACATCTCTCTACAGAGCGTCAGTAGAGCGAGAGCTATCGAGGGACAGTATCCCAGAGTCCACTGCTAGTTCCTATCGATCGCCAGGTATACCTATTATGTACAGTTGTGTATCTAAACATAGAAACAGCACAGTGATGTATACGATATATATATTATGGGGAATGTATTTGTATTAGATTTTATATAATCTTACATGTATAATAAAAGCAGTTACAGTCAGTAATAATATATTGACATGTATGTATGAAATGGATGATGTGGTAAGTGAGGACTCTGACATCGAATCACAGCCCAACCATTGAAGAGCGGAAAGGTAAGTTAAGAATGCGAAAAATTTATAGTGATTTTTGGATAAAGTCATGGATTGAGAACGAGTCCTGACAATCAAGGTATTTGATAAAATGCCTAAATGAACTATAAGATGATTGGTAATGTTACCTACCAAGTGTTTGTGAAAATGCCTAAGTGAAATTGGCTAAATAATAGGCATGGATGGCATGCCATGGTGAAACCGAGGCATGGGTAGCTCTCTGCCATGGCATGTGGCCGAGAGGCCCAATGGGCCAAGCCCAAATATTTTAGGCCCAATAGGGTGTAATGGGCCTAGGACAAGCCCAATAAGAGTTGGTGGGCCCCACAAGCCCAATAGGCCCAACAAAAGTGAATAGTAAAATGAAAATGAGCTTAAGGCCTAGTTAGGCTCATTAAGGATTTTTAAAGCCCATTAAGGGAAAATAGACTGTATTAATGTGTAATATAGTAGGAAAATTATAATTAACATGAGGAATGGTTATTTACAGCTCCGGAGTTTACATTGAGAGCTTATTGGACTGCGAGATTGAGCAGCACCGAGGAAGTGATGTCACTTGACGTGATCCGAGGTAAGGGACTTTTGCGAGTAGTTAGAGATACCTGCACGTATTTTCATCTGCTTTTACATTCACTTAAAAACTCTGAGGGTCAGAGAAAGTGAATAATAATTATTGCGACCCGATAGTGGCAAATTACGATTTTGCCCCTAGTTAGTCAATAAGTCAAATTTTGTGAAAAGTTGTAAAAAAGGTTGTAAAAAGCATGGAAACCACTATTTTGAGTGTTTAACTGCTGTTTAGCAGGAGAATAAATAGATGGGCTAATGATTTTAAGGTTGATGTGAATTAAGCACACTTTATAGTGCTGATTTTGATATTTTTTAAATCATCCCTTTTTAAAGAGCCATCTATCATATTTTGTGTGAATAAATCGTGTGGAGCACAGCTCGCACTGGATTTCATATATTTTCCACATACATTAGTGCTGGATTTTGATTCGCACTAGATTTCCATGACATGCATGATAGAGTACTGGAGTTTTACTTGTACTTAGTTTTATATGATATATGTATGACAGAGTGCTGGAGCGATTAGCTCGTACTCGAGTTTTAAATGCGATGCATGACATCGTGCTAGAGCTTAGCTCGCACAAGTTTTCACACTGTGGTACATAGGATGCCGTGGAGGATGGTAAGATCCTCAAGCCTAACATCCTTAAGCCAGAGAGGGCGGGGAGGCTCTGTTCGGTAGGGAGGCTCTCTTACGTAAGATCCTTAAGCCCAACATCCTTAAGCCAGAGAGGGCGAGGAGGCTCTCTTACGGTAAGATCCTTAAGCCCAACATCCTTAAGCCAGATTGGCGGGGAGGCTCTGTTCGGCGGGGAGGCTCTCTTACATAGTCCAGGATGCTATTTACATTTAACCGCAGAGTCTCACATGATATATCACATTTATTGATTGACTGATTTAAATTGCGGACAGACCTGAGGGATGGGTCGACTCCGATTTTGTGATGTGAATTATTTAATGCCATATTTATTGTGATTTAAATATACATGGCATGATTTACATAAAGGCATGATTTATATACGATGCATTGATTTTGCATTACATGCCTACAATTGAGAAAGAAAGCATGATTTTCTATACATGGGATTTAATCTGTACAAGTATATATATTATATTTCAAGACATGCTTTTAAAGTGAATAAGAAAATAATGTTTTCAAGGCATATCATTATTTTGAGTAGATAGTGTAGATATCTACTTGCTTGCCTGATTTCCTTACTGAGCGCGTTGTATGCTCACCCCCCTTTTTCTTTACATCTCTCTATAGAGCGTCAGTAGAGCGAGAGCTATCGAGGGATAGTGTCCCAGAGTCCACTGCTAGTTCCTATCGATCGCCAGGTATACCTATTATGTACAGTTGTGTATCTAAACATAGAAACAACACAGTGATGTATACGATATATATTATGGGGAATGTATTTGTATTGGATTTTATATAATCTCACATGTATAATAAAAGCTGTTACAGTCAGTAATAATATATTGACATGTATCTATGATAATAAATATTTTGGTAAGCGAGGACTCTAACATCGAATCATAACCCAACCATTGAAGAGAGGAAAGGTAAGTTAAAAATGCGAAAAATTTGTAGTGATTTCCGTTAAAGTCATGGATTGAGAGCGGGTCCTGACAAGATACATGACAGAGTGCTAGAGCATTGCTCGTACTCGATTCTTCATGATTTATACATGACATAGTACTTGAGCTATTACTCGCACTTGATTTGATGAGTTTTGTGCATAGCATGGTACTGGAGCTATTGCTCGTACTTGATTTGAAACATGAACTATGCATTGACCTAGTTACTGGAGGTTTACTCGCACTAGAGTTGAGTTTGTGATGTGAAACATTGTTTGAGAGGAGTGTCGACTGTGAGTTGCGCTCAAAGGCGCGCACTGTAATGTGATATATAATACATGTTGAAAACCATGCTTGATTTCCTCGTGTAGACTGAGTGTCACACTATGAGAGGTTCGCATGAGGATTTAGAGACGTGGTATGATATTCCTTTGAGGGCTAAGACCTGTGGCAGGCACCCCGACTGTGATGTAGAATCCATGGAGTACGTTGTACCGTGCGAGTGGCATGGAGTACACTGTATCGTGTGGTGTTGTGGAGTTGAGGAGGATATACCTGGCGGTTGTGATGGACTGACCCCCCTCCCGTTGCAGTAGTGATACCCCGCACACTGAGATCTGTGTTGCCTGGGATCACCATTATCGGATATGGCCATAGTCCAGGATATTATTTACATTTTCACCACAGAGTCTCACATGATATATCACCTGATTGATTGATTTATTTACGGATAGACCTGAGGGATGGGTCAGAATCCGATTATTGTGAATGATTTGAATGCCATATTTACTGTGATTTAAATATACATGGCATGATTTATCTAAAGGCATTGTGATATTATAAAGATGCATTATTTTGCACTACATGCCTACATTTGAGAAAGAAAGCATGATTTCTGTACATGGGATTTATTCTGTACAAGTATATATATATATATATATTAAAGACATGCTTTGAAAATGAGTTGAGGAAATGACATTTCAAGGCATAACATTATTTTGAGTAGATAATGTAGATGTCTACTTGCTTGCCTGATTTCCTTATTGAGCTCGTTGTATGCTCACCCCCCTTTCTTTACATCTCTCTACAGAGCATCAGTAGTAGAGTGAGTGTGCTTAAGGGATAGTATTCCTGTTGTCCGCTGCTATTTCCTATCGATCGACAGGTATACATATTTTGTACGATTATGTATCTAAACATAGAAACAGCACAGTGATGTATGCGATATATATTATGGGGAATGTATTTATATTAGATTTTATATAATCTCACATGTATTATGAAAGAAGTTATAGTCAGTAACAGTATATTTACATGTATGTAAAATGGATGATATGGTATGCGAGGAAGCTAACATCGAATCACAACCCAACCAATGAAGAGAGGAAAGGTAAGTTAAAAATGCAAAAAATTTGTAATGGTTTTGGTTAAGTCAGGAAGGGTCTTGACACATAATCCTCTAATATTCTCCTCCTCGAGAGGATATCCTTTATTAACTTCACATAACTAGGCATTTTCTCTAAAGCATGCGCAAAAGGAATGTTAATGTGAAGCTTCTAAAACACCTCAAGAAATTTAGCAAATTGCTAATCATGCTTCTGGTTTTAGAACCTTTGAGGAAAAGGTAATGGGGTCTAATTGGAGGAAGTGTAGTGGTGGCAGGTGTAGTATCAGATGAAGACGAAGGCTGTGAAGAAGAAGATGAAGATGAAGAAGTGCCTGACTTAGTTTCTTTGCAGCCTGATTATCATGTTCCTACTCTATTTGAACTGCCTCTTTAGAATCTAGAGGCTCTGCCACTGTGGGCTTAACAAGACTGGACCTATTATGTGGATCATCTAACTCTCTACTATTCCAAAGGGTTATGGCCTTAACATGCTCCTTACCCTCCCTCTGTCTAACAGGGTTAGCTTCGGTGTTACTTAGGAGGGTCCCTTGTGGACGCTAACTGAGAGCACTAGCTATCTGTCCAACCTGGACTTCTAGATTCTTAATTGAAGTAGCTTGATTTTGCAGGATAGTCGTGAACATCTCCTCAAGTGAAGGCTTCTTCTCAGCTGCAGCTGCTAGTGCAGGTAAGTGCTAGGGTTGCATAGGTGGCGGTGGTGGTGGATGATATTGAAACTGAGGTGGGTGATAGGAATGGCTAGAATGATGATGTGGAAGTTGTTGGGGTGGTGATACATGAACAGGTCGAACCTGAAAACCCGGAGGTCCCATAGGTTTAGAATTAGAAGACTGCCTTTGATTTTGATTCCAAGAAAAATTAGGGTGATTCCTCCACCCTGGATTATAGGTGCTCGAAAATGGATTGTTTTATTGCCTTTGAGGTGGGGCAACGTACTAAACAAACTCTAAGTTTAATGGGTACCTATCAATTGTATGTGTACCACCACACAAAGTGCATGAGATGAAAGGACTTTGGATAGCTAAAACAGGACTGGGACTATTGGCAGAACTATTCTGGATACTAACAGACTCTACCTTCTTTGTGTGATTGGCAATTTGAGAAGTTAAGGTAGAAAGTGTGTCTAACTCATAAATACCCCACAACTTTCTTAGGTAACTGCCTCTCTGATGACCACTGATAATTGTTAGCTGCCATCTTTTCCAATAGACTATAAGCTTCCTCCTCTGTCTTACACATCAACACTCCTTCTGCAGCAGCATCGACTATAGTCCTAGTCTAGCTAGTGAGTCTGTTATAGAAAGTTTGAACTTGAAGCCATAAGGGTTGGCCATGATGGGGACACTTCTTAAGAAGGTCTTTGTAATGTTCTCATGCCTCATAAAGGGACTCAGAGTCGAATTGAGAAAATGAAGATATATCACTACGTAATTTAGCCATTTTTTAAGGAGGAAAGAACTTGGCTAAGAACTGATGGGCTAACTCATCCCAGGTGGATATGGATCCCGGAGGTAAAGAAGTCAACCAGTGTCTGGCTCATCTCTAAGAGAGAGAGGAAATAGCCTAAGCCTAAGTGCATCGTCCGAGAGTCCATTATGCTTGAAAGTATTTCACAGATCTAGAAATTGCCCTAAGTGAGCATGTGGGTCATCATGGGGAAGCCCACTGAACTGAAGCGGAGTTTGGATCATTTGGAGGATCAAAGGCTTAATCTCAAAGTTTTTTGCTGGGACAGCTTGTGGCCTAATGCCGGTGTAGTAACCTCCTATGATCGGGATAGCATAGTCTCCTACAGTCCTAATCTCTCTATTTTTAGCCATCTTGTCTTACAGCTGAGCTACTATTTTCCTAGAGTCCTTCCTGATTTTTATAAGTGTTCTTTCTATTTCAAGATCTAAAGGAAAGCAGTCAAAGCTCTTGGCTCTATGCATACAGACATTCAGAAGTCCTCATGAATGATTTTTTTTTTTTTAATTTTGATTTTTTTGTAGAGAGAGAAAATTAACTAATCTAAATTAAGGCTCTAAATATTTACAACCAAATTATGTACAAAACTAGAATTATATCTAAGCATAATTTCACCGATATTAGTCAATGGCTAAGCGTGTTCCCTGGCAACGGTGCCAAAAACTTGATCGCGTCCTAGCTAGCTAGACGTGTAAACCGCAAGTGCATGGGTTGTCCAAGTAATAACGGGAATTGAGTCCCAGATTATCGTCCCACAGAGAAGACATTCAGCCTAACTAAATACCAGTTAATTTTACCCTAAGTTTATCCTAGCAAATTATGAGATTAAAAGGGGTGATCTACAAGGTTTAATTTGAAAATACTGGAAAGACAATAAAAAGTATGAAAACTATAAAATAAATAAAATAGAGCAAAAATTACTTACAGAGCTCCAAGCAAATAAAAGCGATAATCTGCAAAAGAAAAATATTGAAACTAGAATTAATTAGTGCAAATTTACTAAAGATGCAAATTTAAGGAAATACAGATTAAAAATAAATAAATTAAAACTAGAAAATCCTAATACGAAAATAAAATTTGCATGTGTTTAATCTAATTAATTAAAAAAATAAAAATGCAAAATAATCTAACCTAAGGCCTAATGGAATAAAATTCTAAAAAAAATTTTAAAAATTCCTAAGTATAACTTTAACCCTAAATGCCTAAATTGGTCACCCTAAATTATATTTAACTCTAGATAATTACTAAATTAATAAAATGCCTAAATAAATAATAAAATCTATTTTAAATGATGCATGAAAAACAAAATATTTTTTGAGTTTATAAATTTTAAAATGAAAACTATCCTAAAGATGAATAAAATGAGTCTACCCCTAAACTAACTTAAAATGCAATTCATAAGCACTACACTTAAAATTTAATCTTAAAACCTGTTACATTCAAAAATTAAATATTATTATAATTAAAATTAAGTCTTAAACAAAAAAGCAAAGAAAATCAAGCTAGAGTGCAAATTAATTCAAGAATCTTAATTTAACCACTAATATTATTAGCTAAACTAACAAATGGTAATAAAAGAAATACTAACATCTAAACAATAATATAAAATTTTATAAACAAATTGTAAAATCCCAATAGTGCCAAAAACATAGCCATGTACTGCTTACTATTGTGCAACCCGTCCCTGTACTATATGTGAGATCTGATAATTTTAGATATATTTTAATTATGTAATATGAACTTGAAGTGTAATTTATTGAGCTAAGTAAAATGTATATGTGATAAATGAGAAATAATCTAAGTAGTAAACTGTGAAAATTATATTTGGAGATTTACATGTTAAGTGTTTAACCTAAGTGTGAAACTATGAGGTCAGATCGATCTTGGAGAAGGAGAGATCGATCTGGTGAGTTAAAAATGACAAGGAAGGAGGAAAGTAAGTGAGCAGATCGATCTCCAATGGAAGAGGATCGATCTCTTTATGATTCTGTTTGAGAGAAGATCGATCTCATGAGGAAGGGATCGATCTCCTAATGTTTCTGTATGGGAGAAGATCGATCTCCTCAAGGAGCAGATCAATCTCATGTAGCCATTAAGAAATCGATCTCACCCCTCGAAAAATCGATCTCCTAGGCATAAAATTACCCCAGATCGTCTTCAAACTCAAATGCAGATCGATCTCATCAAGAGCCAGATCGATCTCCTACCCTTCGTCTATATAAGGAACCCCCGCTTTCTCCTACAATTTCACTTTCTCTCTCTTCAAAACCCCATTTTCACCCGAGCCCTAGCTTTCTCACTCATCTAAAGCACCCATTTCCATCCAAATCAGAGGTTGTGCCAAGAAGGAAAGTTGTTCCTCATCAAAGGGAGAACAACATACTTGGAAATCGAAAGACGGATTGAATCGAGGCAAGAGATATCCTCTCCACAAGTTCTGGGTAATTTCTAAACCTCGATCTTGATATTTGAGATGATTTTGGTGATAATGGTTGTTGACATTGTGTTGAAATAGCTGGAAAATGATTAGGGATTGGTGAAATTACAATGTAGTTGGAGTGATGATGATATTTAGCAATTTTGGTAATTTTGGGAATTTTGAGTTATAAAAGGAAATTTAGACAATGCAGTGAATTAACATAGATATTGTGGCATGGGAAGTGTAGAATGTTGTGATGTTGTGAATGAGATTGTGGTTTGTGATAGAGTTACGAGAATTGAGAGATTTGAGGTGTTATGAGCAATTATGCTTGATTTTGAGAATTGAGGTTACTGTGATGTTGAGTATTGATGTTTTAACATCGTTTGGATAGCTCGAGAGTTCCAAAGTGGGATGTGAGACTAGTCCATGACAAGGGGGAAACGATTGCACTATACGAGGTGCAAAGAGGTAAGGGAAACTAAACCATTTGTGTATGTGATTTGCGATTTATAAAACAAGCATGTTTGATGCGTTATGTTTAGATGAGAATGCACACGATTTTTTATAGCCGGTTAGAGCCCAATGTTTTTTTGAGTTTATAAGCTACGTATGAAACTGCTTTATAAACCGTTGAGTTGTGTGAGAAATGAATTGGGCTCTACGTTAAGGCAATAATGAGATTTGAGAAATGTGTGCTTGTTTTGCCAGTTCGAACTCGGTTTTAATATGTTTTGTGTTGAGTACAAAATGGTTTTAAATTAGTTATATGAGAGAAAAACCACTATGAGTTCTACGTGAAGGCAAACCAGTTTTATATGATAAAGACTTAGGTGTGTAATTTTGAGTACACACCGAGTATTGCTCTGGTAGCATGTAAGTCCGATACTTCTCCGTTCTGGTAACGTGAGAACCCTATTTGGTGGCTGTGCCACGTGAGAACCCTATTTGGTGGCTATGCCACGTGAAATCCCCTATTCTGTAGCTGTGCCATGTATAATCAGTGGCTGTACCACGTGTGTTTGGTGGCTGCGCCACGTGCATTATTATTACAGTGATTTTATCACGTTTATTGAGAAAGCAATTATCGCATTGTTTTCACATGCTTGTTACTGCTCTATACTGAGCCTTTTACTTCATGTTTCCACATGATTTTGAGATATGAGAACTTTCATGCTATGGTTTTCAAATAAGTATACTGAGTTTCACATACAAAGAAATATTTTATGAGGTTCATCATGGTTTATATAATGAGTCCCTTACCCCCCCCCTAACTGAGCGATTTAGAAGCTCACCCTGTTTTCTTTCCCCCCAGATTTCTTCAAGTGAAAAGGGTTTCCCTGCGACGTACGGAGTAGTGGCTAGTGGAGGACTTGAGCTTCAGGCCATATATTGTGTTTTGAGGTATCATTTGTCTTTTCATGTACCCGACAATTATTGTAATTACAGACACTTGATGTATAACCTTGTATGGGATGTATTAGGATTAATTAACTTAAAATTGAGTAATGTACATGATATGATAGATACTATCTAATGATGGGATCCTGAGGTATGATATGTATGATGAAGTATGACACTGCACAGGAATGCACCCTTAATTGTGACTTGATGAGTAAAAAGTTTTAAATTTGCCATATTTTTTACGTTTTCGGGTTGTGACAGAGTTTTCTTGGTATCAGAGCTTAGGGTATCTAGTATTGTCAGTGTTGGTTAACTGAAATAGAATACATCCCAAGTGTCTGTAATAGTCTGGTCATGAACTGAATTTGAGGATTGAGATTTCAATCGATTTTGATATGTACGCGCAAGAGACGAGTTGAGATAGAGAATGAGTGGACGACGAGGTCGTTCGAAGAGGTAGGCAGAGTCCCCTCCGCTACCTGCCCCACAACCAGAGAGTCCTAACTCTCGATTTAATCGGATTGAGACCGATGTGAGGTAAGGTTTTGAGCAGATGGCAGCGCTATTTACGCAACACTTTAGAGTTAATTCTTCGGGTACTACTCCTACACCACCACAAGGACCTCTCGTACCCCCAGTACAGATGGACCCAGTGCCTCCCGTCACTCAGCCTGATGACAGAAGTGTGGTCCGACAAAATGATTTTCTGAAGATGAATCCGCCCGCATTTAGGGGAAAGAAGAATCCTACAGAGACTGAGGAGTGGCTGACAAAGTTGAGAATTATATTTGATTATCTGGGGTGCACCGACGCTGAGAAGGTCAGTATGAGTATCTATATGTTGAATGGGAGAGCTCGAGATTGGTGGGGTACCACCCATGGTATTCTGATATCCCGCCAGGATGTGATTGGTTGGGAAGAGTTTCAGACAGCCTTTAGGACGCAATATGTACCACGAGCCACCCAGAGAAAGAAACAGGCCGAGTTTTTGAGTTTGGTACAGGGTGATATGTCTGTGGATGACTATGAGAGCCAATTCACCGCGCTATTGAGATATGACCCAGAGACCTTCAAGAATGAAGAGCTCCGCACAGAGAAATTTGTGTATAGATTGAAGCCCATCATCAGAGATAGATTGATAGGGCTATGTATTACTGAGTTTGGAGATGCTCTGAGACGAGCACAAGAGATTAATAGAGGAATTAAAATGGTACAATCCCAGAACGAGCTCAGAGTGGTGAATAGAGATAAGGGCAAGAGGCCCGCGATTTTTCAAACAGATGCTTGGAGAGGTTCCTTCAAAAGAGGAAGGATTGAGGTGCAGAAGGGCAGATTAGAGAGACCCAGAGTTTACCCTAACATTAGGGAGACCCCTCAAGAGGTCAGGCCGGAGATAAAGAGTTACAGAAATCGTGGCCGAATGCATGAGGGAAGTTGTACTGGGTTGATCCATGGATGTTTTAGATGTGGAGACATGGGTCACATGGTGAAAGATTGCCCTCAACCTCAGAGACCACATATTTCAGAGCCCACTAGACAACAGCCTCAAAGAGTGAACCCCCAGAGACGGGGCACTGCTGCAGAGAAAGGGAAGAAGCCTGTTACACAGGGACGTGTGTTTGCCATAGATAAGGAGACCACAGACACTTCTGCAGAAACTATAAGAGGTACACTCTCTGTCTGTGATTATAAGGCTCATGTGTTAATTGATCCAAGATCCACGCATTCGTTCATTTCTGAGCATTTTGCATGTAGATTAAAGTTAAAGTTTAAACCTCTAGAATATATACTACATGTAAATAGCCCTATATGTTAATCCCAGAGGACTGAGTTAATCTGTAAAGGATGTGAAATAAAGGTGGGAGATAGAGTGATGTTAGCAGATCTAATCATGTTGAATATACATGGGTTTGATGTAATTCTGGGGATGGATTGGTTG
This sequence comes from Firmiana major, assembly GCA_033439115.1. Taxonomy (NCBI): domain Eukaryota; kingdom Viridiplantae; phylum Streptophyta; class Magnoliopsida; order Malvales; family Malvaceae; genus Firmiana; species Firmiana major. Next base: position 61,679,442 of record CM065907.1, on the reverse strand, counting down.
GCAACCAATCGAGTAAGTTTAGACTGCTACACTAAGATTGTAACCTTCTCCCTACCTGAACCTTACAGTGTACGTTTGAAATATTGAGTAAATAGACGTATGAAATTTTGTAAACAAATTGAGAATTTTAATATCATTTTGGAGAGTATTAAATATGATTGTTCATGTGAAGGTTATGAAACACTCATCTCAGATGATGATCGGGAACATCCGAGGATTAAGGATATACCTGTGGTGTGTGAATTTCTGGATGTTTTCCCCGATGAGTTACCAGGTTTACCACTAGAGAGAGAGCTGGAGTTTACCATTGATTTGGTACCAGATACTCAGCCGATCTCTAAACCTCCCTACAGGATGACATTAGTGGAACTTGAGGAATTGAAGAAATAACTACAGGAGTTATTGGATCAAGGGTTCATTAGACCCAGTGTCTCACCGTGGGGAGCACCAGTTTTATTTGTTAAGAAGAAGGATGGTAGTCTCAGATTATGTGTAGACTACCGGTTGTTGAATAAAGCCACAGTGAAGAATAAATACCCATTGTCCATGATTGATGATCTACTTGATCAGCTGAGAGGGACCTCAGTCTTTTCTAAGATTGATTTGAGATCGGGCTATCACCAATTAAGGATCAAGGAAGAAGATATTCCAAAGACGGCCTTTAGGACGAGGTATGGCCATTATGAATTTCTGGTGATGTCCTTTGGATTGACGAACGCCCCTGCAGCATTTATGAGATTGATGAACGAGGTGTTCAGAGACTATCTAGATAAATTTGTGATAGTCTTTATTGATGATATCCTGGTATACTCTCGGTCATATGAGGAACATGCACAGTATTTGTGGTTAGTACTTCAGATACTCCGAGATAAACAATTATATGGAAAGCTTAGTAAGTGTGAGTTTTGGCTAGACCGGATAGCTTTCCTTGGTCATATAGTCTCAGAGGAAGGAGTATCAGTGGATCCAAGTAAAGTAGAGGCTGTGCTTAACTGGGGAAGATCGAGGACAGTTACAGAGGTGTGAAGCTTCCTTGGTTAGGTAGGGTATTACAGAAGATTTGTGGAAGGATTTTCCAGGATTGTCGCTCCTTTGACTAAACTCACGCGTAAGGAAACTCCGTTCATATGGACTGATCAATGTTAGCTCAGTTTTCAGGAGTTAAAAAGGAGATTAACAGCGGCACCTGTGTTGACTATCCCTGAGGGATCAGGAGGATTTTCGATGTATAGTGATGTATCTCATCAAGGATTGGGGTGTGTGCTTATGCAGCATGGAAGAGTGGTCGCATATGGATCGCGACAATTGAAAGACCATGAGCGGAATTACCCCACGCATGATCTGGAGTTAGCCGTTGTGGTATTTGCCTTGAAGATCTGGTTACACTACTTATATGGGGAAAGATTCCAGATCTTCACTAATCACAAGAGTTTAAGATATCTCTTTAATCAGAAAGAGTTAAACATGAGACAAAGGAGATGGATGGAACTCCTTACGGATTATGACTACGAGATTCTATACCATCCGGGTAAAGCGAACGTAGTTGCTGATGCCCTGAGCAGGAAGAGTATAATTTCTACTATGATGATCAGGGAATGGGATTTACTGGAGCAGTTCGCCGAACTCCGGATCAGAGTTAAAGAGGTGGAGATTGGGTTCTTGGCTAGCTTGCGAATAGAGCCTAGGATCATGGATCAGATTAGAACTGGGTTGCGCAGTGATCAGAGGTTGATAGATATGGTCAGCCAAGCTGAACAGACTTCGCAGTCGGATCTCGCAATCAGTGAGGATGGATTATTGAGGTTCAGAGGACGGATTTGTGTACCAGACGATGATAACCTAAAGAGACAGATACTGAGAGAATCTCACTGCTCGCGAAACACCATGCACCCAGGGAGTACTAAGATGTACCGAGATTTGAGAAAGGTGTACTGGTGGAGTGGTATGAAGTGAGACGTGGCAGAGTATGTGGCAAGGTGTTTAGTATGCCAGCAAGTGAAAGCTGAGCATCGGAAGCCCGGAGGACTACTACAACCCTTACCTGTACCTACATGGAAATGGGAGCATGTCACTATGGACTTTATTATGGGTTTACCGAGGACCCGAAGAGGTCGTGACGCTATATGGGTTATAGTGGATAGATTGACCAAGAATGCCCACTTCCTTGCCATCAAGAGCACAGATACTGCGGATGCCTTTGTTGAGCTGTATGTCAGCGAGATAGCTAGATTACATGGGGCTCCAGTGAGTATTACTTCTGATAAAGATTCTCGATTTACTTCCAGATTTTGGACCTAGTTTTAGGAGTCCATGGGATCTCGATTGAGTTTTAGTACTGCCTATCTTCCTCAGACAGATGGTCAGTCAGAGAGGACTATTCAGACTTTGGAGGATATGTTGAGGGCGTGTACCATGGATTTTAAGGGATCATGGGATGATCACCTGCCCCTAGCAGAGTTTGCATACAATAACAGCTATCATGCGAGTATTGGAATGGCACCTTTTGAGGCTCTATATGGTAGGAGGTGTAGATCCCCTGTAGCTTGGGAAAAAGTCGATGACAGAAAGATAAATGCTCCTGAGCTTGTTGAGCAAGCTGTACAGAGTGTGAAACTCATATGTGAGAGATTACGGGCTGCACAAAGTAGATAGAAAAGCTATGCGGATATGCGTAGACGGCCACTCGAGTTTGACGTTGGTGATGCAGTATTTCTGAAAATATCACCGAGTAAGGGTATCATGCGATTTGGGAAGAAAAGGAAATTGAGTCCTCGATACGTAGGACCATTTGAGGTTCTTGAGAGAGTGGGAGAGGTAGCCTATAGATTGGCATTACCCCCGTGGATGTCTGGAATACACAATGTTTTTCATGTGTCTATGTTGAGGAAGTACCACCCGGACCTTTCTCATGTCATAGAGTATGACGAGATAGACATACAAGAGGACATGAGCTACACTGAGGAACCCGTCCGGATTCTCGATAGAAACGAGAAGGTACTTAGAACCAAGAGCATCCCATTAGTGAAAGTTTTGTGGAAACATCACTCAATGGAAGAAGCAAAGTGGGAATCGGAAAGTCTCGTGAAGGAGAAATACCCCCATCTATTTGACTAGTTTAGTTGAATTTGGAGGACCAAATTCTTTTTAGGTGGGGAGGATGTGAGATCTAAGAATTTTAGATATATTTTAATTATGTAATATGAACTTGAAGTGTAATTTATTGAGCTAAGTAAAATGTATATGTGATAAATGAGAAATAATCCAAGTAGTAAACTGTGAAAATTATATTTGGAGATTACATGTTAAGTGTTTAACCTAAGTGTGAAACTATAAGGTCAAATCAATCTTGGAGAAGGAGAGATCGATCTTGTGAGTTAAAAATGACAAGGAAGGAGGAAAGTAAGTGAGCAGATCAATCTCCAATGGAAGAGGATCGATCTCCTTACGATTCTATTTGAGAGAAGATCGATCTCATGAGGAAGGGATCGATCTCCAAATGTTTCTGTTTGGGAGAAGATCGATCTCCTCAAGGAGCAGATCGATCTCATGTAGCCATTAAGAGATCGATCTCACCCCTCGACAGATCGATCTCCTAGGCATAAAATTGCCCTAGATCGTCCCCAAACTCAAATGCAGATCGATCTCATCAAGAGCCAGATCGATCTCCTACCCTCCGTCTATATAAGGAACCCCTGCTTTCTCTTGTAATTTCACTTTCTCTCTCTTCAAAACCCCATTTTCACCTGAGCCCTAACTTTCTCACTCATCCAAAGTACCCATTTCCATCCAAATCAGAGGTTGTGGCAAGAAGGAAAGTTGTTCCTCATCAAAGGGAGAACAACATACTTGGAAATCGAAAGATGGATTGAATCGAGGCAAAAGATAAGCTCTCCACAAGTTTTGGGTAATTTCTAAACCTCGATCTTGATATTTGAGATGATTTTGGTGATAATGGTTGTTGGCATTGTGTTGAAATAGCTGGAAAATGATTAGGGATTGGTGAAATTACAATGTAGTTGGAGTGATGATGATATTTAGCAATTTTGGTAAATTTGGGAATTTTAAGTTATAAAAGGAAATTTAGACAATGTGGTGAATTAACATAGATATTGTGGCATGGGAAGTGTAGGATGTTGAGATGTTGTGAATGAGATTGTGGTTTGTGATAGAGTTACGAGAATTGAGAGATTTGAGGTGTTATGAGCAATTATGCTCGATTTTGAGAATTGAGGTTACTGTGATGATGAGTATTTATGTTTTAACATCGTTTGGACAGCTCGGGAGTTCCAGAGTGGGATACGAGACTAGTCTGTGACAAGGGGGAAACGATTGCACTATACGAGGTGCAAAGAGGTAAGGGAAACTAAACCATTTGTGTATGTGATTTGTGAACTATTATAGCATGATTTACGATTTATAAAACAAGCATGTTTGATGCATTATGTTTTGATGAGAATGCACACGATTTTTTATAGCCGGTTGGAGCCCAATGTTTTTATGAGTCTATAAGCTACGTGTGAAATTGCTTTATAAACTGTTCAGTTATGTGAGAAATGAATTAGGCTCTACGTTAAGGCAATAATGAGATTTGAGAAATGTGTGCGTGTTTTGTCGGTTGGAACTTGATTTTAAAATGTTTTGTGTTGAGTACAAAACGGTTTTAAATGAGTTTTATGATAGAAAAACCACTATGAGTTCTACGTGACGCAAACCAGTTTTATATGATAAAGACTTAGGTGTGTAATTTTGAGTACACACTGGGCATTGCTCTGGTAGCATGTAAGTCCGATACTTCTCTGTTCTGGTAACGTGAGAACCCTATTTGGTGGCTGTGCCACGTGAAATCCCCTGTTCTGTGGCTGTGCCACGTATAATCAGTGGCTATGCCACGTGTGTTTGGTGGCTGCGCCACGTGCATTATTATTACAGTGATTTTATCACGTTTATTGAGAAAGCAATTATCGCATTGTTTTCACATGCTTGTTACTGCTCTATACCGAGCCTTTTACTTCATGTTTCCACATGATTTTGAGATATGAGAACTTTCATGCTATGGTTTTCAAATAAGTATACTGAGTTTCACATACAAATAAATATTTTATGAGGTGCATTATGGTTTATATAATGAGTCTCTTACCCCCCTTACTGAGCGATTTAGAAGCTCACCCTGTTTTCCTTCCCCCTAGATTTCTTCAAGTGAAAATGGTTTCCCTGCGACGTACGGAGTAGTGGCTAGTGGAGGACTTGAGCTCCAGGCCATATATTATGTTTTGAGGTATCATTTATCTTTTCATGTACCCAAACAATTATTGTAATTACAGACACTTGATGTATAACCTTGTATGGGATTTATTAGGATTAATTAACTTAATATTGAGTAATGTACATGATATGATAGATACTATCTAATGATGGGATCCTAAGGTATGATATGCATGATGAAGTATGACACTGCACAGGAATGCAGCCTTAATTGTGACTTGATGAGTAAAAAGTTTTAAATTTGCCATATTTTTCGCGTTTTCGGGGTGTGACACTATACAACCTCAGCTACCCTACACCAATGTTCTTGCATCTGCTTCAGCATTGGCTATCCTTGCCACCAGCTACTTCCACACCTTCATTCTTTGCATAGCAGTACCTTTACTCCCGAGTCGTATCTCCAGCAAGCAACCATGTACTGGTAACTATAGCTGGACACGAACACAGCAGTAGCTCCTTGTAAACCCCACAAATTTCCTACATTTAATTAGATTATATAAAAATGGAAATAATATATATTAATGGAAGTGTGAATATTCGTTCTAGGGCTCGAGGACTATAGGAACCGAGAAGCCTGTGAAGGACCGGGAACCTGAGGATACAAAGAGTGAAAAGGCGAATGCAAGTACGGAAGGATTAGAAAATTTTAATTTGTTAATCGAAAATTGTTGATGTAAACACTTGTATCGAGAATTTATGAAGAATGATGGAATCTCGATACTATTTTATTTTCGGAATAAGGAAAATTTCATGGAAGGCATGATATTATGTCTTTGGACAAATTATACGAGAAAATGTATATATGTGGATATATACAAAGGTGAATATGTGTATATATATATATATATATATATATACATATATACTAGACATTTTAATAAAAGAAAAATAATATATATGGCATATATATATATATATTATTTAGTGTGTAGATTTAATATATAGTAGTAAACAAATAAACAAATAAAGCATAAGACAATTAAAAAAAATGAAAAATGAATGAAATGGGAATCATACAAAAAAATAACAATACAAATATATGAACAAACAATACCTACATACTAATATAATCTATATATATATTAAAATAATATATATACATATATATTATGGCATGTACGGAATTGGCTTAGAAAAGCCAATTTCGTCTGCCACTATTTGGAATTGGGAAAGGACTGTATTCGAAAAACAGAGAAGACTCGGGCGGGAAAAAGAAGAGGAGAAAATGAGGAGGTGCTCGGTTAGCTGGAGAAGAAGGAGGAGGAAGAGAAAGAAAGAGCAGAAGAAAAGAAGAAGAAGAGGAGAAAGGAAAGAGAGGTGATCGGCTGGAGAAGAAGAGCTGGGTCGGCGAGGAAGAAGAAAAGAGAAAGAAAAAGAAAGAAGGAAGGAAGCTGATCCTGCCGAGAGAGAAAGGAAAGAAAGAAAAGGAAGCTGTCCAGCCGAGGGAGGAAGAAAGAAAGGAAGAAAAGAAAATAGAGGGACTGCTGGCCGAGGAAGAGAGGAGAAGAAAAAGGGAAGGAAGAAGAGGAGAGGTCTGATTGGGGGAAGCTGGAATAGAGGCAAGGGAGGAGGAAAAGAAACAAAACCGGGACTGAAGAGAGGCAAAACCGAGGGAGAAGGAGACCAATTTGGAGCTGGAATTGTGAGCTGAAGAGAGGGGCTAAAACGGGAGCAGATCGAGGCTGAGGGCTAATCAGGAGAGCTGAAACCGAGAGTGTGCAGGGGAGCTGCTGCTGGAGGTGAGACCCGGAGAATGGGAAGGACAACCAAGGAAGAGGGGATGTGTCACGCCCCGGAAGCGGGAAAAATTGGGCTAATTTAAACTTTTTATCCATTAACTATGTTGTTTTCCTGTCCATGTCTAGATTTAAAATCTTTTTCATTTTCCAGGATCTCATTACATTACATACATTCTGTATATATATAATTATTTATAACTATTACACATTTACTATTATATACAATAGTGTCTATTATGCATCACATGTCTGGAATATAAGTAAGACTGTACCTCAAAGTTACGAAAGTATCCGCGAAAGGTCGGACTACCTTGTCAACGACCACAGTCTCGTATGTGCAGTAGACTCGCTATAGATAATCTGGGAGATGGAAAGGAGGGGGTGAGTTTTTCAGACTCAGTAAGAGATACATTTAAAATAGCTTTAAATACTCAAAACATGGTAAAACGCATGGTTTTACAAATCAGCATAAATATGTACTGGAGTAGAGATGCTTATATTTCATAAAAGCAGTAAAAACATGCTTAAATCATAAGTTTACACATCATGCATCCTTTTTAGTAAAACTCATATATAATATGCATATCAGGTCGTGTAAACATGTAAAAAGCATCTCAAAACTTAATCATGCATATCATAACATGCTTATCACTTTAAAGTGAAATTGTATTGTCATATGCACATTTCGTAAAACATACTCATAGCTACCTTTAAAATCTCATCATAGAAAATATGTGCTCAATAGCAAATTATAAAATAGGTAGCATGAAATGTGCGAAAACATTTATATATATATATATTATTCCGTCAATTCGTCGTGTAGGGTCAGGCAATTGTCTCATATACTAGTCCCGAAGGACATCATACATCTGGTCCCGTAGGACAAAATCGTAGTACTCATGGCCATAGCACAAGGGAGTCGTAGGACTGGATCAGGGTCGTACGCTGCCCTATCTCTCGTGCACCACTAAATGGGGACTATACGCACGAACTCACGTGCATCACCAAGTGTGGTCTATACGCACGTTTCTCATATCAAGTCAGAGCCTGCCCGTTCCCTGGCCGTCGGCTAGGTAGATCCTCGATCGTCTCCATACGAGATCGATCCCAGATCCTCTGACTTTCTTCATGTCATGCCTTTTTACCCCATAAAAAATCATTTTGGGCCTCTTACCCAATTTATCAAAATCATTTCGGGCCTCATACCCGTGTATTAAAAGTCATTACGGGACTCTAACCCAATTTTCATAAATCATTTCGGGACTCTAGCCCGTGTAAATATGGAAAGCATAGTTATCAAAGTCAATTCTTGGGACTCATACCCGTACCGTGAAAATATAGCTTAAAAGCTGTTTCGGGACTTTAACCCGTATCATGAAAACATTGCTTTGGTAAAGTATTCTCAGGGCTCTTCCCGTCTTTTCATGAAATGAAACCATGTTTTCTTTTTCATATTGAAAAATCACATTTTCATAAACATGTGAAGTAAAATGTATCTCATGCATGTAGCAAACATGTTGAAAAACTCGGGAAACGGTTTAGTTTCAGTTTCTAAGGCATTGCAGCATATTTCATAAAATCCCATTCAACTAACATACATCAAGTCATTGGTAAGGTAGGTGGAGCACTAACGCTACTCTAAATTATATCCCTTACCTCTTAGCGACTGATGTAGAGCACTTTCCTCGATGCTCGAATTTATCTCGTAAAACGTGTCGATAGACCGAGCTGCTGCAAAACAAGGTCAACTTATCACATACGGCTTAAATTCATTTCAATATATCCAAATATGTGATTATATCGAAGCTTTGACCAAAAGTTGACTTTTAATCGATTTTACTCTTTTTGCTCAATTTTATCGATATAAACCTCGTTTTAATCGTATTTAACTCAATAAATATTTTTCTCATATTTATTACTGTCGAGTTAGCTAATTGGGCCAATTTCTCTCTTATTGGGCCCAATTGCCCCTTAATGGGCCTTAATCCGTTTTAATCCCGTTTCCCTTATTAATTCTTTCATCGAGGCCTATTGGGCTCATTGGGTCCATTAGTACTTATTAGGCCTTTTCTAGACTCTTTGAATAGTCTGTATATCATTTACGACAATTTAATTTGAAATCTTGATTTAATCCACTAAATGCACAATTTAATCCGTAACTCGTAAAATAAACTTTTAATGCGCAATAATTATATAGATTGTCGTAAATGAGCTTTACTTACCCGAGATTTTGCGATAGTGCGCAATTCGAAGTTCGATCGGGCTCACGTACGTGATTTATCATCGAACTGCATAATTATATATTTAATTTCGGGTGAATTTTTGATCAATTATAATTTAAATAAATTTCTCGAGAATTAAATCGGTCACTTTTGACCTCTTACCGACTTACCCGAAGTCCGGTGTATCCCCGAAAATTTTTCCTTTTTCCTTTTTCTCTTTTTCTTTCCTTTTTCTCCTTTTTCCCTCTCCTTTTTGGCTGAACCGGTTCGATCCGGTTCAGACCGGTCCGGTTCAATCCGGTTCAGATCCGGTCCAACTTCTCCCTCGCCGTTCGGGGCTTTTCCGGCCGGTTCTCCGTCGGCTTCCGCCTCTGGCTTGTCCGCGAGGTTGTCCGATGCATGGATCTGGAGTCGGCTTCGCCAAATCTCGTCGGAAAGTGGCCGGTTCGGCCTCTTCTCTCCTCCGGCGGTGGCACCGAATTATCCTTCTCCCGTTTTCGCCGTTTCCGACCGTTTCCGGCACCGATGGTGGCAGATCGGACCTCCCCCTGGCCGGTGGCGAGGTCCTCTCTCTTCCTCCGGCCTCCGTTCGCCGCCGTTCTCTCTCTTTCTCCCTCTTTCTCTCTCGGTCTCCGTTTCTCACTCTTTCTCTCTCCTTCTCTCGCCGGTCACCGTTTCTCCCTCCACTATCGGTGTCGGTGAGCTCGGGCGGTCCGCTAGGTTACTTCTTCGGTGGCGGCTCGCGGTGATCGGGGCAGACGGGGCTGGGTTCGGCTCCCTGCTCTGTTCTCTGTTTTCTTCTCTGTCGCGCGAACTTTCGCGCGACAGAGTTTCCATTTTTTTTTTTTTTAAACTTATTATTTTTTTATTATTATTTTATTATTAATTTATTATATTTTATTTTAACCCAATAAAATATAATTTGTTGTACAAAATATCTCATATTTATTTTATTAATTAATTTAATTTATTTTAATCATTTCGGTGTATTTTTCGCATATTTTCGGGATAATGTCCCGGGCGAAAATTATGAAAATTTATAATATCTCCGTATCTTGACCAATTGGACTCGAAATTCCAAAATTTATTCTTTATCGATCAAGATTTCTCGAATCCATATTTTTAATGAAATTTATTCATCGAATTTACACCGAAATTAAGATCCTTTGACCATTTTACCCTTCTACACGTTCGGGATTAATTTAGACCTATTTTCCTTCTCGGACTCACTATCTTTTCTCATTTAAATTTGGTATCTTTGTCCACGATTTAAATCCCTTTAATTTAAATTATGGTCCCAAATAATGAACATAATGGGAAAAATCCGGGTTTCACAGGATGACTGACTGGAGCGGAACAGGAGGCTGAAAACCGGACCAGTGAGGAGAAAAGAAGCAGCAAGGCAACGGAAACAAATCAAGAAGAAGAGGGGCTGGAACCGAGAAAAAAGAAAAGAAAAGAAGAAAAGGAAAAAGAAAAAAAAAGAGGTAAGATATTTATGTATATATGTATTTTTTTTAATATACATGTATATATATGTGGTAGTGTACATAAGCATGTTAGTGTAGATTGGAATAGATAAAAAAAATAGGGAGAAAAGGTAATTTTAATGTACAAATATATATGTATACATGCTTGAGATATAGGCTTGGTGTGTATTAAGGTGGGTGAAATGAAAATAAAGGGAAAAGAGGTAAAAAATATATATGTATATATGTATATTTAATTTTACATGTATATATATGTGATGGTGTATAAGTATGATAAGGTAAGTTAAATTAGTGTGAAATAAAAATAAAAATGGGAGAGATGAATAATAGATAAAAAATGTATACATATATATTTATGTGATGGTGAATAATGGAGACAAGTAATGATATATATATATATATATATATATATATATATATATATATATATATATATATATTTGGGTATGCTAGTATTTGTACAAAAAAAAAAATATGTATGCCAATGTGATAAGGAAAAATGGAAAACAAAGATATATATATATATATATATATATATTTATTTAGGTGAATATACATATGGATGTACATAGGATGAATGTGTGCTAGTATATGTATATACAAAGAATGTATATATATAGATATATATATATATATATATATATATATATATATATATAAGATAGGGAAATATGAAAAACAAATAAAAGTATATACGTGTATATACAAAGAATGTATATATGTGAGAAAGGGGAACATGAAAACAATAAAAGTATATAACTATATATATATATACATATAGGAGTGTATATATATATATATATATATATATATATATATATATATATATATATATATTTATGCGTGTATACATGTGGATGTATATAATAAAGGTATATGTTAATACTTGTAGGAGCAAAATATATAAATAGTGAAGAAATATATAAACGTGCGTGTTGGCCTAAGGATATACAATAATACGTACACACGCAGTAACAACGATAAATTACGATTTTAATGCAATTCGCATGAATAAGGTGCTAAGTCTACAATTTCGGTGTAGGTGATTGTAGAAGGGATTAAAGGAGGTACTAGGAGGTGTCACCGTTCGAATTTGAGATATTCGATAAATCGAGGTAAGGGGTATTATTTAACTTAGTTCTGATAATGCATATTTGTGTCACCAATAAATGATTTTATGAAAGAGCATATGATTCAAAGTGATTTATCAATGCTTTCATACTTGTGAAACTGTTTACGATGCATGTTTTAAATTCATCGAAATGTTCCCCGAGTATTTTCCATGTTGTGAAATGAATTTCCTAAGGTATGAAGTTTATGGATGTTTTGCATTTATTTATGTTTTTATATCCATACTATTAAAGAAACTTCGACAATTTCAAAAGTATTTAAGAAAAGAAATTGTTTTCGAAAGGGGATTATGGGGGCCACCTCTTGAGTTCTACGGGAACAAAGTACCACACAGTCTTTCTGTTTTAAGAAAGAGCTTCAGATTTCAAGGAATTCGATTTTATTACTCGATATGAGTTTATGGGTTATGAAACCCAAGAAAGATTTTGAAACTCTGTTTTGAGACTATAGGCTTCATGCATGGTTACTTCTTGTGGTGTTCCAACTGCACCACTTGGGGTGCCGGTACGTTGACCCCTTTAGCACTTGACTCAACCTTTGTGGAAGATGTCGTGCTACTGGTGGTTTACGATGATGTTTTGGTAATATCTCGTGCCCACACAGCACGGATGAATGTTCCCCGCACGGTGAGTGCCACAGGTGCCCATGCCCTAGCTATGTGCTAGTATATGATAAGAAATAAGAAGATACTATCCATGTTTATAATTATTATTGTTGTACGAACCTGATCCATTCTACAGCCCCCCTTACCATGGCCATAGATATGATGACTCTCCACGGAGAATGACACGTATCGCATGACTTACTTATAGCCTAGTCTCCTCGATTTGATTATGAAAAATCGACTATGATGAATAAATATGTGTTTTCATGATTACGAAATATTCATGAAATGTTTATGAAATGATTATGAAATATGCATGAAAAGTTTACGAAACGATTATGAAATATGCATGAAATGTTTACGAAATGTTTATGAAATGATTAGGAAAGCAGTCAAAGCTCTTGGCTCTATGCATACAGACATTCAGAAGTCCTCATGAATGATTTTTTTTTTTAATTTTGATTTTTTGTAGAGAGAGAAAACTAACTAATCTAAATTAAGGCTCTAAATATTTACAACCAAAGTATGTACAAAACTAGAATTATATCTAAGCATAATTTCACCGATATTAGTCAATGGCTAAGCGTGTTCCCCGGCAACAGTGCCAAAAACTTGATCGCGTCCTAGCTAGCTAGACGTGTAAACCACAAGTGCACGGGTCGTACAAGTAATAAGGGAATTGAGTCCCAGATTATCGTCTCACAGAGAAGACATTCAGTCTAACTAAATACCAGTTAATTTTACCTTAAGTTTATCCTAGCAAATTATGAGATTAAAAGGGGGTGATCTATAAGGTTTAATTTGAAAATACTGGAAAGACAATAAAAAATATGAAAACTATAAAATAAATAAAATGAAGAAAAAATTACTTACAGAGCTCCAAGCAAATAAAAGCGATAATCTGCAAAAGAAAAATACTGAAACTAGAATTAATTAGTGCAAATTTACTAAAGATGCAAATTTAAGGAAATAAAGATTAAAAATAAATAAATTAAAACTAGAAAATCCTAATACGAAAATAAAATTTGCATGTGTTTAATCTGATTAATTAAAAAAATAAAAATGCAAAATAATCTAACCTAAGGCCTAATGAAATAAAATTCTAATAAAAATTCTAAAAATTCCTAAGTACAACTTTAACCCTAATTGCCTAAATTGGTCACCCTAAATTATATTTAACTCTAGATAATTACTAAATCAATAAAATGCCTAAATAAATAATAAAATCTATTCTAAATGATGCATGAAAAACAAAATATTTTTTGAGTTTATAAAATTTAAAATGAAAACTATCCTAAAGATGCATAAAATGAGTCTACCCCTAAACTAACTTAAAATGCAATTCATAAGCACTACACTTAAAATTTAATCTTAAATCCTATTGCATTCAAAAATTAAATATTATTATAATTAAAATTAAGTCTTAAACTAAAAAGCAAAGAAAATCAAGCTAGAGTGCAAATTAATTCAAGAATCTTAATTTAACCACTAATATTATTAGCTAAACTAACAAATAGTAATAAAAGAAATACTAACATCTAACCAATAATATAAAATATGATAAACAAATTGTAAAATCCCAATAGTGCCAAAAACACAACCATGTACTGCTTACTATTGTGCAACCCGTCCTTGTACTATACAACCTCAGCTACCCTACACCAATGTTCTTGCATCTACTTCAGTACTGGCTATCCTTGCCACCAGCTACTTCCACACCTTCATTCGCTGCACAACAGTACCTTTACTCCCGAGTCATATCTCCAGCAAGCAACCATATACTGGTAACTATAGTAGGACACGCACACAGCAGCAGCTCCTCCCCCGCAGTTGACAACGAAAGAAACAGGCAGTGCAATAACAGACCAAAAAGAAGATTTAAACTGAAAACAGAACAAAAACATGATGTAAGAAAAATAAAAGAAAACTCTAAACTCTAACTAAACTTAGTGATTATGAATCTAACTTAACTTTGAATTAAATAATACTTATAACTTCATGATAGGAAGCATAAACAGTAAAGAAAGATTTAAGCAACTTAAAAATACAAGTAGTAGAAATGAAAAATAGATTTTTAGTAAACTGAATAGTTTAAACAAAACTTAATTGAAAAACTTTCTAACCTAAAGTAAACTATATCTAAATTAATCTTCAAACATAAAAAGAAGTGTTTAAAGTAAAGTCTCAGCTTAAAACAGTCACTATATTAAGGAATCTAAAACAACAAAGGCACTTGAAACAAAATGGTAGAGACACGGCTGCTATCACCAGTCTAAATTAACATGCAGTCGATATGCAGCCTAGCACCGTCGCATAACCTAACACAGTACCAGAAAGTAAAGTAGCATATATGTCGAAGCATGAAGAACCAGAAAAGCAGAATTGTTACTAGAACTGAAAACAGAGCATAATAGAGGCAGCTAATGGCCAAGCCTCGGTTTCATTCTTTTCGTCTCGGCTTACAGCAAACCTTGCTGTGTCGTTCTTCCTATGCACCAGCAGCAAAAACAGCAACCAACAAAGGCTTAAAATGCAGTAACAAACAAAACAAGATAATGGCAACCTCTCACACCACCAGGCACCATTAGGAAACAAAGATGATCAAAACAACAACAACAGAAAATGAAACAGTACTAAATAATGTAGTAACAGATAGACAAAGTCACACAAGGAAATCCCACAGCAGTAAAGGCTGTGTCACTTAGTCAGTATCCTCTATCAGTAGAACCACCACGGACAGAATGACGAAACAAAAGAACTAGGAAATGTAAGATAATATATATATATATATATGTATATATATATTGTAGGAAACGAAATGAAATAGGGGCAACAGTTACTATTTACTTTAACCTAAAACTGATCTAAATTAAAGAAACCATAAAAATCTGTAAGGAAAAAAAAACTAATTCTAACTCATGAAACAGTAATGTAAATTGAAGCAATAAACAAGAGAAGCTTAAAATGACTATTATGGTAAAGAAAGAAAATTTTCAAACTTGATTTAACTTGGTAACTATCTTAAACAACTTGAAAATAGGAAATAATGGGCTTGAAAGAAAGCTAAAACCTAAAACAAAAGAAGAAGAAGCTGAAACGTGAAGAAAGACTATGGCCACTGTCACTAGCAAAAAATTCTCCCTTTCGTCCAACAACTTTCAAAACATAAGAGAAATAAAAGAAAATCTTTAAAGAAAAACCTAGCCAACAATTCTAAAAAATTTAACCTAAAAACCCTAAAAAAACTACTCTCTCCTAAAAAAAAGTCTCATCTTGTTCTATTTATACACATTAAAATGGGGGTACAAAAGGAATTTTTAATCCTAGATGAGTTGGCATTGTTTGGCCACTTGTCTTTACACCATTGGCTTCTAGAGAAGATATTTCCATGTCATTTCTCTTCTTGTCCACTTAGATGTGCAAGGTGGCATGGCTTGTGTCTTCCATGAGGTGGCCAAGATATCCTTTGATCTTATCCTTTAAAGGTGAATAAAAAATGGACACTTGGCGTCACATGTGTCCAGAAGAATGGTGACTCATGCTACGAAATTATAGTGGTCTAGTCTCTTTTTTAGCTCATTTTCAATCCAGTTTCTACTGAAATGACTAAAATTCATCTGGATTTAATTTATTTGCAAACATGAGAATTTTAATTAAAATGAAGGGATAAATAATAAAATAATGTGAGGATTAAAATAATTAATGAAGAAATTAAATATAAATAATTCTATTTTAATAGAATTATCATGGAGAATGTGTTGACCTTAAGAATGATTAAGTTTAATTAATGATATTCATCGAGTGACATCACTTAACGTTTAAATTGGAACTACAGACTAAGAAATCATAATTACTAATAAAAAAGATTAACTTAGTTAATCACATCTTGCACTATACGTATGCAACTAACAGGAAAAAAGAAAAAGTCAGTATGCATTTATGTAGTTCTGGGATGTTACAAACTTTTACTTTTACACTAACATCGGTTTGTCACATGAGTATAGTCTTATATTATTTCTATGTCAAAACTACGCAACTCGATCAAAAGCTTTGAACTAAATGCCCTAGTCTATTAGCATTCAAAATCAATACTAAAATAAATCCGGTAGAGTTTCCACGTAAACGTGTATTTTCTGTCTGCCAATATAAATTCAGATAGATAGCAATTACTATCCGCTAACAGTCAAATTTTCAATTTCAATACCCAGTCGTCTATAATAGTTGATAATCTATCTCGACCAATATATTTTTAATTTTCAAATAACCCGATTTCTCAAAAATATTTTTTACAATTATTATAATATTTTTCACTCGTTCGAGCTTTTCAACAATAACAATTCATTACATCCCGATATCTCAAATATCAATAATATAAACATATACAGACTTATTACACAACCCATCTTAAATTCTATTGTAAACTTGTTTGAAATTAAAGTCATTTAGACAGTATAAAACTCAACCGAAAGTATGTTGCGAATCTGCCGAAGTCAGAAAATTCGATGCCAAACACTGATATGAAATAAATCTAACTTTGTGCTTAACCTATGATGGAAAATAGAGGGGGATGAGCTATAGAACCCTGTAAGTTAACCAAACAAGAGTAAAATTAATCACATATAAGATACTGGGTCAAATATGCATGTTGTATGAGAATACATTTCACGATAAGATTTCATATCAAGAAATCATATAACACATTTGATAGCTTTTCTATAAATCTTATCTTTATGGGTTTCGAAATAAAGCGTTCTTTAGACTCTATCAAGGTCTTTCAGGAAGAAAGGATACGTTGAAGTACCTCATTTTTTTATACAAGTATAGGTACTCTCGTCCATTTTATAATCTAAGATTAATCTTATTCGAGTCAGGACTACACTAAAATAGTTACGATAACATAAAGGTTCTGATATCAGTAATATAAAACAATGTTGGAAACATTCAATCGATGCACTATCATAAATTGGTAATATCGATAGCCTTTAAAATAATTCATATATAGGTAAACTTTCACTGATAACTTTGTACAATCTAAAAACAATAACACATTATAAAATCACAATGCTTATAAACACTCGGTTCAATCCCATGGTTCAATAAAACGATAAAACACTTATTTGTTTGATCACATGGTTTGATAAAATAATAAAATACTTGTTTGTTCAATCTCATAGTTCGGCAAAACGATAGATTATGTATATAGGCGATACTCCTATATTTGCCCAAATAAGAGTGTAAATACTTAGCTATAATTTGCCCATACAAGAATATAAATACTTGGTTGTCTCCATATGCTTTATAGTTGAATTTGGTGAAACAGAATGCCCATACAAGATATAAACAGTCAAAAACATGTTTCGAAATATTTATAACTGTGGGTATGAATAATAGAAAATGCTCAGGTCCATAAATGATAAACATATGCAAAATAAGAAGTATGCTTTATATCTTTTCAAAACATAACAGTAATGAGATTATAAAGCTAGTCAGCACGTAGAGAAAATTGTTGCAAGCCTTTACAACCTCACAAAACATGATCCATGCAATGATAGTATTGTATAGAAATTATTACATGGTTTCAAAACATGTGAAATCGTCCACATTTACATATACAGTATCACATGGATATTAGCTCATAAAACTTATAGGATTTACAAAAATTCTATAATAGGACCGAGTAATAATTGCAATACCTAGCCTGTAAGGTAGAAACAATTTATATTTCTAAAGCACTTGATTCATTCACAGTTCAAATTACAAATCAATCAGTTGATTCACATACTCATACAAAGGATTCATACAAATCATATACATGATTTAAAAATAGATTCAAAATATAAAAATGGTTGTTACGGGATTAAACCGCACCTTGAGTAATGAACTTAGCTAAAGCTAAACGTGTATGCACTTATCAGCCTTGGTCGCAACAGCTTCAGCACCCACAATGATTCACTCCAAACACGTACCACATTGCACGATTCACGTAGTAAACAATCCATAGTGCCTTTATGCACCTTAAAGCCAATAAAAGGCTACATTTTAACCTAGTTTCACTTATATCACTTTAAGATATAAAGTGACAAAAGCTATCAATTAACACTTTTTGTTCAATTTCATTGTTCCATTCACATGCACACATGCTTAATACTCACTTAACATTGAAATGACACCGACATGGCAAAATTACCAATTTCCCTTACCTCGAACAAACTTATCTTATTGCTTTAACATCATTTTTGAAGCTCAATGTCATTGTTTTCATGCTCAGTTATATGAATTACACATCATATAGTAAAACCCCCATGACATTCTATGAAATTCACTCACTAAAACCTAACGACAGAAACTACACATCCTTCGTACATTCATCACTACTTCAAATTAGCATCATATATAATATTAACATTGAATATACATCAACATATATCAATTTGAAGCATTGAAACCAAACTTACCCCAATAAACCCAAAGTGGCCGAATCTTGAAGGCAACCTTGGAGGCTATTTTGCTTCAAGATAAATATACAAAAACAGTCCCTACTAGCCCCATATCAACATATATTAAGCTTGGAAATTGAAACAGACCATAACCCTTTGAATCTAGCTTTTGTCAAATGTAAGTTACCTTCAATATGCTTGGCTTTTGCTTGCTCAATTCATGGAATTAGGCTACCAAATTTTAGTTTGTTGTAGAAAAGACAATGGGAGCAAGTTTGTAGAGGAAGCTTTTGATGAAAATTGCTAAAAATTGGAAAACAAGTGGCGTTAAGCTTGGTCTCAAGGTAAACTATGGTGTTTTCTTACTCTGACTATTTTTACATGAATCAAACTAATTAATTTACGATTATTAATGTAAAATCCATGAATTTACTGGTATTCAGTTTTAATTATGAATAGTGAAGTAAATAAATAGAATTGAGAATGAGCACATTAGTGGAAAATTAATTAAAATATTTTAACTTGAAGAACAAATAATTATGAAGTGTAAAAGTAATTTTATAAGCTATATTAATATACAAATAATCCTCAATGCCAGATAAGTACAAATATTAGACAATTTATGTCACGACCCTTTTTATCCATTTCATCTATAAGTCACTACAAATTTCTTTCGCATTTTTCCTTCCCTTACTAGGTCGTGAACAAACCTCACTAATAACAGTTGGGCTGTGAGTCAATAATAATCATCATTTACCATCCATTTCTAATTAATCAAAAGTAATGTCATACGTTTGCAAGTTACGCCATATGCTTATACACAACTTGTTTTCTAGCATTTACGTTGTAAGACCCGATTTTATTTAAAACACGAAATGAGAAAAAAATCAAATGAAGGATTGAAATGGAATTCCCTAACATGTTGAAGGGTAAAACGATCAAAAGATAGAAATTCGATATTAATCGTGACAAGAAAATTTCATTAAAAATAATGCATTTGAGAATCTTGATCAATAAAAAAGAAATAATTAAATTTCGAGTTAAATTGATCAAGATATGAATTTATTGGAATAAATTGGAATTTTTACATCGAGAAATTATCCCGAAAATAATCGAAAAATATACCGTAAAGATGAAATAAGACCGATAAATTTATTTATGGATTAAATGAATTAAATAAGAATTTTTAAGATATTTTTAGATTTTAATAATATTTTAATGATTAAAATAATATTAAAAATATATTATAAATAATAATAAAAAAGTCTGAAATCGCGAAAATGAAAGAAACAAAAAATGAAACAGGCGAAAGTGAAGAAGCCAAAATCGAGGGAATCAGTTTCCCCTCACCGGTGAGCTACCGGTGAGACTGAGGGGCCGGCGAGGACCGGCCAAGGCAGCCCAACACCGAGTGACCCACCAGTGGCGGTGATGCGTCGTGGAGACGTCGGAATCGGGAGATCGATGGAGGGGACGCTGAAAAGGGAGAGAGGAGATTGGCTGTCACGACCCAAATTACCTAAAAATCAGAGTAAATTTTTCGCTTTTTAATTTCCTTACCCATCGTGAACAATTACACTACTAAACAATTGGGCTATGATTCGGTGTTAGTCACCTCTCACCTCTTTACCATTCCATTTTCATATTTCATTTACATATCAATTTATTTTAAATAAATACATCCCCAATATTACATCCATGTACAGTGCTGTGCATCTATATGTTCAGATACAAAAATTATACAAAGGTGTATACCTGATCCTGATAAGAAGCAGCGGATATGACTACTGTCGTTCTCTTCTACTGAATGTACCATGTGGGGTGAAAAATGAAAAGGTGAGCATAAACAGCTCAGTAAGGCAATAATGTAAGCAGGTAGATAACTATACTATCTACGTGCTGATAATGTCATGATATAAAATCGTTTGTATTTGGAGCATGAGGTATGACTAAAACGATGTCACGTGTATGTATATATCATATAAGAGAAATCATGAAATCGGCATATAAACAAACATTAAAAAATCATCATGTATGTCATCTCATGCTCGTCACATTTAAAATTTATTTGTTTCTTTTCAAACTCTTCTCGTTAAAACTTATTTGTTTTATCATAAAACAGCTTCAGCAAGGTCAAACCCATCTCTCGGGAATACCTTGATTCATTAAATCACATCTCTTTTAAAAATATAAAATCGGGACATTACCCCTCCCTTGGGTTCGTCCTGGTCTATTCAGACCGTATGATATCATGTGAGGCATGTAGGTTACTGTATGAAAATCAAGGACTATGGCCATACTTTGTCCCTGTGATCCCAGGCTACACGGATCCTGGTGTGCAGGGTATCACAACTGCAACGGGAGGTGGGGTCAAGTCCTACCCGCCAGAATATCAAGTAACATTATAGAGTCATCATGATTGCACGGTACAGCGTACTCCGTGTAACATAAACGGTACATCATACTCCGTGGACCCATATCATAGTCTGGGGGTGCCTGCCGTAGGTCTTATCTACCCCAATACTATGTCGATAACCAACCCATGTCTCAAAGTATACGTGCGAGCATCTCAACTCTCTGTGACACACAGTCTATAGGAGGCTTCCGCACGACTATATGCATATCAACTCACGTCTAGTGCGAGCGAAGCTCCAGCACCACGCTATGCATATCATGATATCTAAAATCTCGTGCGAGCGAAGCTCCAGCACGATTTTGTGCACACACAAATTTCTCGTACGAGCAATGCTCCAGTATGGCTTTTCATGAGAAATAATTCAGTAAACTTGAGTGCGAGAAAGACTCTAGCACTCTTTTTATTCATGTAAATACGATAGGTGGCTCAATCTTGATAAAACATCTTTTAAAATCATAACCAGTACAAACCGGTACCCTTTCGTAAAATTCACGAATTCAACAGCCAACCTATATGCATATTTGCTTAAATCAAAGCAATACATTCATATAACACGTTAAAAACATGAAATCATGCAATTTACCTGCCTTACTACCCTTTTTGTAAATTTTACTCCTAGGGGCAAAATCGTCTTTTTCCTTTATTCACCTATACCCCCGGTTTTTCGCAAAAATTATTATTTCATTTCTAGATATTTAAAGGAATTCTAGGCCCTGTAAATCCCCTCAAAAATACGTATAGAAATCTCTATGCGCCTACAAAATTCCCTTACCTCGATTCTCGTCGAGCGCGTATCTAAATTCCACTGTCGGAGGCTCGTCCGATCCGATTTGCTGCTAATCCAGTCTCTGAGGCTGCAGATAATTATTTATCACGTCAATTTAACCCAATAAATATAATTCTCCTGTTTACTACAGTCGATTTAACTAATTGGGCCAATTTACTCTTATTGAGCCCAATCGCACCTTAATGGTCCTCGACCCATTTTCAACCCGTTTTTACTAATTAAATTCCTTCTTCGGGTTTACTGGGCTCATTCAGGTTACCAATAATCATCGGGCTTCGTTCCAAACTCATTGGATAGCCCATACACTATTTACAGTAATTACGTTGTAATTCTGATTAATATCCCTTTTTATACAGAATTATTCCGTAAATTTCGTAAAATAATCGAAACTCTGTATTAAATGACTTTAATTGTTGGGATTAAAATATACTTACCCAATATGATGCGGGATACGAAAATCGAAGCTCAATCGGCTCTCGTTCGGGCTTTGTCGTACAACTGCACAATTATATATTTAATCCCGGGTTACTTTTCGATTAAATATAATTTAAATAAATTTCCTGAAAGTCAAATTGGTCACTTTTGACCTCTTACCGACTTACCCGAAGTCCGGTGTATCCCCGAAAATTCTTTCCCTTTTTCCTTTTTCTCTTTTTCTCCTTTTTTTCTATTCTTTCTTGGCTGAACCGGTTCAGTCCGATTCAGACCGGTTCAGGCCGGTCCGGTTCACTCCGGTTCGCTCCGGTTCGACCGGTTCAGGGCCTTGCCTGCCGGTTCTCCGTTAGTTCTTGCCACCATTCGCTCCGCTGGGTCGTCCGCATCACGAATCTGGGCTTGGTTCGCCTCGAGCTCGCCGAAAAATGGCCGGTCCGGCCTGTTCTCCTCCTGCCGTCAGGACCCATTTCCTTTTTCGCCGTCGTCTTCGATTCCCGCCGTTTCGTTGGCTGCCAATGGGCTCAAAAGAACCTCCTCGATACGGTGATCATTTGGCTAGGTCGAATCCGAGCTATTGCGCCGCCGTTCGCCGGAACCGACGCGATTTCCCCCTCGACTTTCCGTCCATCGATTCGCCTGAAATCGTGGCCGTCGGCGCGCGTCGCTTGTACCGTTGGAACCACCGGGCTTCGCTCTAGCTTCTCCGACCGTCAGCTGGGATCATCGGTCGCCGGTGGCTCGTCGGGCTTCCTCGGTCGGCTGCTTCGTTTTTCCGTTTTCTTCTTCTCTCTCTCCCCGATTCGTTTTCAACTTCTGATTCTTTTATTTATTTATTTTATTTTTATTTATTATTATTTATAAATTAATTTATTATTATTATATTCATTATTTTAGTCAAAAATATTCTAAAATATCTACAAAATTAATATTTTATTCCAAATAAAATAATTTAATTTAATTTATTTATTATATTTTCAATCATTTTTCCTGTATAATTTCTTCGTATTTTCGAGATATTGTCTCGGGTGACTTTTCGGTATTTCTAAAAATTCCGGATCTTGATCAATTGGACTCGAAATTTAATTATTTCTTCGTTATTGATCAAGATTCTCAAATCCATTATTTTTAATTAAATTTTCTTATCGAATTTATTTCGGCTTTCGGTATTTTGATCGTTTTGCCCTTACACGTGTTCGGGATAAATTTAACCTGACTTCCCTTCACAAATACTCATTCATTTTGTGTTTTTAATTAAATTCGGGTCTTACATTGGCGGCCATCGACACCGATTTGGTACAACCCGAGGCCCGATGATGAACGCCCAGGTGATGGCGTGCCGAACGACACCGAAATCACGTCGAGAATCGGCCGGACGGTGCTGAAACGGCAAAGTTGAGCTTGAACAGGTACAGACCGGTTCAACCCAGTGAGGGTATGCTGAAGCAGACCGGAGCGGTTCTGCCAAAAAAAAGAGAAAAAGGGAAAAAGAAAAAGAGAAAAAATTGAGGAAAAATCTCAGTGATGCAATCGAGCTACGAGTAAGTCGGTAAGCAATCGAAATTGACCGATTTAAATTTTGAAATATTTATTTTGATTAATATTCGACTGAAAATTTACCCGAAAAATTATGTAATTGTGTAGCTCGACAATTGATGTCAAACGAGAGCTCGAGACAGCCTCGATTTGCGTACTATCATGGAATCTTGGGTAAGTAACTCGTATTTATGATAATTTGCATCGTTATGTGTGTTAGAAATTTATCACATAAATTATGGATTTAATTTTCGCATTAAATGAATTAAATTCTGGAATTAGAGATATATTGTCGTAAATAATTCATTAAGCTATCCGGGAATTTAGAATGAGGCTCAATAAATACTGGTGGGCCCAATGAGCCCAATAGGCCTCGATGATATGAATAGTAAGTGGAAAGCAGGCTTAAGGCCGATTAAAGCCCATTATTGTACAATTGGGCCCAATATGGATAAACGGGCCCAATGATTTAAATTAAGCCCAAAAAATATGAAATACAATTAATTGTATTGTATTTGACCTGATGAATATTTATCCGCAGTTTCGGAGATTGGATTGGGAGTAAATCGGACTGCGTGATGAGACATCAGTGGAAAAGGTCAGACTGTACAGAAAAATGAGGTAAGGGAATTGTGTGAGTAGCTAGAGGTAGCTACGCGTATTTTAATAGTTTTTGTATACACTGAATATGTATGTATACACTGAATATGTATAAAAGTCCTAGAAATAGTTTAAAGATTTTAAGGACTCGAAATAGGAAAAGACTATTTTACCCATATTGAGGGAAATTCATCTAAGGATGGTGAAAGCATGATATGCATGAAATGCATGATTTAAGGAATTTTCTTGGTTTTTAAGCAAAGTAAATCGATAGATTGGCCAATAATTGCATAAATTTCACAAGATAACACTACGTAAGTGTTATTTATATTTAAATGAAATTTCTTTAGAAAAAGGGCCAACTATCAAGTTTATATGGAAACAGATAGTGCTGGCGCATAGCTCGCACTATATCTACGTTTGTAAGTGTGCATAAAATGTGTTTGAGCGGTTGCTCGCACTGACTTGTGTGACATCATATGCATGAAATGTGCTAGAGCGGTTGCTCGCATTGATTTTATTATTGTGAAATGCATGAGAGGTGCTGGAGCTTAGCTCACACCTTGTTTTGACTGTTTTGACTTTATATACATAAAAAGGTACTAGAGCAATTGCTCGCACTAGTTTTAATGATTTGACATGCAAGAGAGGTGTTGGAGGTTAGCTCACATCCTGTTTTGATATGATAATTGCATAAAAACCGTGATGGAGTGTAACTCGCATGAGATTTGATTTATTTGAGCATTCATTCGTGCTGGAGTGCTGCTCGCATGAGATTTGATTTATTTGAGCATTCATTCGTGCTGGAGCGTTGCTCGCACGAAGTTTTATATTAATTTATAACTCATTTCAAAGTCGTACTGGAGTGTTACTTGTACATAGATTTTACTGATTTTTATGAAACCGTACTAGAGCTTCACTTGCACGAGGTTTTCAGATATCATGAATATGCATGGAGTCGTGCTAAAGCTTCGCTCGCACAGGGAATTATATGACATGCATATAGCCGTGTTGGAGCCTTCTGTAGACTGTGTACCATAGGGAGATGATATGCCATACGTGCATACTGAGACAGAGATGGTATGGGTGGATAAGACCTATTGCAGGCACCCCCTGACTGAGATTGGATTCGCAGAGTACGTTGTACCGTGTATATCACATGAGATATGATGTACCATAGGGATTGTTGGAGTGGAGTGGCATTAGCCACGAGGCAGCAAGCCTTGCCCTTGCAATCCTGATGTTATGCTGTTCTGGCGGGTAGGACCAACGCACCTCCGTTTCAGGTGTGATACCTTGCACACAAGGTACCGTGTAGCCAGGGATCACTAGGTTATGGCCATAGTCCTCGATGTTACTGATATAGTCACCTACATGTCTCACATGATATAACTTGTGGTCTCAATAGACTAGGGTAGACCTGAGGGAGGGGTTAGGCCCCCGATTTTATGATTTTCTACTATGCTGATAGATGTTTTTAGAGGATTTTATGATACTTGACCCTGAAAGAATGGTGATTTTATAACCGAAGTTTTTTAATGAATTTTAATGAGTTTGAATTATGAGATGCTTAACCCCTTCGGGTTATTTTATACTGCAGTTTTAATAAAGTATGATTTAAATGCAGTAGCATAATGAGTTTTCCATGCTTTAATTATAAATTCATGAAAAGAATTGTTTCTCATGATTTGTTTTACATGGCATGAAATGATGCATGATGTTGATTTACCTCATGCTAAGTATGATTTAATGATATCACATAAAATGCCTTTGATGCATGAATTACATGATTTCTATATGCACAAATAGTTTTGATAAACTATGTCATTGATGTATGCATGGTTTTGTGCTTAAGATTTTAATGAAAATAAATGGATTTTAAGGGCATGACATTATGAGTATGTAGATAATGGAGCTATCTACTTACTTACATAATTGCCTTACTGAGCGTGTGGTTTGCACACCCCCCTTATTTTCTCATCTTTTCAGAGCACTCGCAATAGTTAGTGAGCGGCTGAGGACTTGCATTCTTGGTATCTGCTGCTTCCCATCGAGAGACAGGTATACACATTTGTATAGTTTTGTATCTAAATATGTAATGCACAGTATTGTAAATGAATATGATGTCGAGGATGTAAGGTGATGTAATACCATTGTATATGTGTTTAGTTAAAGTCAAAGGATAGTAAATCCTGATATATGAATGTGATTATGGAAATGGAATGGTAAATAGGTGAGAGGTGACTAACATCGAATCATAACCCAACTGTTTGTAGGATGGTCAAAATGAGAGAAAGGTAAGAATTAAATAATAAATGAAAAAGCGAAAAATTTACTCTGATTTTTAGGTAATTTGGGTCGTGACTGTGAGATCCGCATCTTTGTATGTTATTCCTTATGATTTCCATATTGTATGACATTATTATATGTTAATGGATTCATAAGATGCTTGATTCGGATTTGATAAATGTAGATGAAATGAAATAACGTACGTAAAATCGAATAATGATAAATCGGGAAAACAGGGACCTAACAAGTTCGTTTAAGGAATTTAAAATAGGGAAAAGATTATGGATTTATGAAAAGAAAGTCGATTTAATTTGGTCCCGAACACGTGCAAGGGTAAAATGGTCAAAAGACCAAAATTCGGTTTAAATTCGACAAGTAATTTTTAGTTAAAAATAAGGAATTGAGAAATCTGGATCAATACCAAGGAAAATATTTAAATTTGAGTCCGATTGATTAAGATATTAATTTCTGGGAATTAATTCGTAAATAATCAAAATTTTTAATTCAAAAAATTATCCCAAAAATAATAAAAAAATATACCAGAAAGACGAAAGTAGACCAATAAATTCATTTATTGATTAAATGAATAAAATAATAATTTTTAAGATATTTTTAGGGATATTTTGATTATTTTAATATATTTTAATGTATTAAAATAATAATAATAATAAACGAAAGAAATCGAAAAATCTGAAAGAAATCGAGGAGAGAGAAACGTAGAAAACGGAACCCAGAAAAAGCAACCTGAGACCCCGACGAGTCACCGACGACCGAGGAGCCTAGCTGACGATCGAAGAAGGTAGAGGAGAGTCCGACGAGTCCCTTGGTACCGGTAACGCGCGTCGACGGTACCGATTTTCGGCGAATCGACGGATGGAAAATCCGAGGAGAAATCGTGTTGGTCCCAGCGAACAACGGTGCCCAAGCGCCGATTCAACCCCGCCAAGCATTCCCCTAGCCGAGGCAGTCCTTTTGAGCCTAGTGGCCGCCGACGAGGCGGCTGGGATCGCCGGCGATGGTAAACGGGCCCAAACGGCACCGTAGCCGAGAAGGAGGAAAAAAGAAAAAGAAAAAGAAAAAGAAAAAGAAAAGAAAGAAAAGAAAAAAAGGGAAGAAAGTGTTCTCGAGAACGACTCGAAATTCGGGTAAGTGACCGAGAGTCGGTATTGACCTGTGGATAAATCCCGAGAATTCAATTTAATATTATTTTAGTGGAAAATGACTCGGATTTATATAATTGTGCAGTGTTACTACAGAGCCCGAACGAGAGCCGATTTAGCTCCGATTTTTGTACCCCGCATCATATTGGGTAAGTACATTTTAATTACAATAATATGAGTCCTTTAATGCAGAGTTCAAATTATTTTACGGATTTACGGATTAATTCTACATAAAAGGAATTTTATTCGAAATGTTAACGTAATTATCGTAAATTGTATCTGGGCTATCCAATGAGTTTGGAACGAAGCCCGATGATTATTGATAAGCCAAATGAGCCCAGTAAACCCGAAGAAGGGATTTAAAAAGTGGGAACGAGCTGAAAAAAGGGGTCGAGGCCCATTAAAGTGTAATCGGGCCCAATAGAGTAAAACGGGTTCAGAGTTTTAGATTCGATCAGTAAGAGTGAAATACTAATCAGTATATTTGAACTGAACCCATATGTGGTTATATGCAGCTCCATGACGAGTGAATTGGACTGAGAGACTTGGTACGGCTGAGTCGGGATAAGCTCGCACGTGATTCCAGGTAAGGGAATTTTATGAGCACGTAGAGGTAGCTGTACGTAGTTTCGAGGGGATTTACATTATGTTAAATTCATTAGCCTACCCGAAAACAGAATAATAATTTTTGCGAAAAAATATGGAAATAGTGACAAATTACTATTTTACCCCCAGTTAAGAAAATTTCAAAAAGGGTAGTAAGGCTATGAAATTGCATGAAATTCATGATTTTAATGTTTTCATGATGATATTGCTTTAATTCAAGCAATTTATGGATAGGTTGGCTATTATTTTCATGTTTTAAGTGAAAAGTCACAGGCTAGGTGCCAATTGATATTTATTTAACATGTTTTGATAAAATTGAGCCACCTATCAGTGTTATATGAGTTGAAATCGTGCTTGAGCACTGCTCGCACTGGATTTTATATTTTAACTCATACACAGAGTGTTGGAGCCTTACTCGCACTATTTTACAGATTTATTTCACATGACTACCATAGTGGAGTTTTTCTCGTACGAGGTTTTCATTGAGTTTTAATAGCTATCCGTATTGAAGCAATGCTCGTACGTGGATTTGAATTGAATTTATAATCAGTTTAAGTCGTACTGGAGTGTGATAATTCTATTTTTTATAGAATTATTTGTGCTTAAATTCCTAATTATTTATTTAAATCCCCATATTATTTTATTAATAATCCCCTTTATTTAATTAAATTTTTTAATGTGCAGATAAATTAAATCCGGATGAAACTCAGTCGTTTCAGTCGAAATTGGGCTGAAAACGAGCTAAAGGAGACTGGACCACTTCCAATTTGCAGACCGAATCATCAGTCGACTGGACACGCGTGATGCCAGGTGTCCGTATTTTATTGACTCCGAAACAATAAGATTGAAGGATACCGTGCCAACCCTCTGGAGGACACACGTCGGGCCACATCGCACAGCTAATTGGACAAAAAGACTAATGACGTGGAAATATCTACTCTGCAGCAAATCAAAGGAAGACAAGTGGCCAAACAATGACAACTCATTTAGGATGAAAATTTACCATTGTACCCCTATGTTTGTGTATAAATAGAGCATGATGGCAATTGAAAACTCAAGTAGAGTAGGTAGGGTAGAAGTAGTGTAGGTAGGGAAAATTAGGGTAGCCTAGGGTAAGGTAGAGATTAGGGGTAGAATAGCTTTATTTTCTTTCTTTCCCGATTAGCATTTTCCTTAAAGATATTGTTACTGTTCATTCAATGGTTTTTTTTATTTCTGTTTAGTTTCACTCTAATGCAATCCCTTTCAATCCAGTTCTCGGTTTTCACTGTTATTATTCATCAGTTTAATTTTTTTTCGTTTGCTTCCTCTCGGTTTCCCCATGGTTTTCTGTACTCTCGGTTTCTTTTAACTTCCATACTCTTGTTTTATCTTCTCGGTTTCCTCCATTATTCTGATTCGTTTCCTTGTTCATTAATCCAGTTATTTTACAAGCTTTCATTTGTTTTCCAGTAGATACTGTCAGTTCTCTTTTCATTTCAAATCTCGGTTTCCTTTAAAAATGCATCGTTTATGCTTTTCACCATTTCAGTAACTCTCGGTTAACTGTCAAGTGTTCATTCAGGTAACAAGGTTATTGATCACTGTCTTAGATGTTCTGAAGCTTTAATGTGGATTGAATGTTAGCATTTTGTCTACATTAGAGCTTGGTGGAACCATTTTGGCAGATGAAAATGAAGGAAACCCGAGACCCCAGTAGATTGTTTACTTCTCTGTTTTGCAAGGCACTTTAGTTTCCAGCTTTTAAGTTAGTCTTAATCGGTATTGCAAGTGATTTTGTCATTTCATTTGATTACTGGTGATGGTGGTCGTGTCACCAGAATCCACGTGCGCAATCATCCGCCTGCCACGTATCAAATCAAGAACGAGCCACGTGGCGGATTCAGCGACAGAGTGGCCACGTGGCATAGTTCCCAGCAGTGCGACAGAGTGCTCAATGCGATAGGAGTCTGTCGCCTTTGCAATGTGCCGTACAGCAGGCACGGTAGACCTCCGTCGCCCATATTGCAGTAGAGGTCTCCCACACAGCCTGCGGCATGGTCTCCCGCACAGCCTGCGGCATAGTCTCCCGCATAGCCTGCGGCATAGTCTCCCGCACAGGCAGCAGTAGAGGTCTCCCGCACAGCCTGCGGTATAGTCTCCCGCACAGGCTGCGGTAGAGGTCTCCCGCACAGCCTGCAGTAGAGGTCTCCCGCACAGGCAGCAGTAGAGGTCTTCCGCACAGCCTGGGGCATAGTCTCCCGCACAGACTGCGGTAGAGGTCTCCCGCACAGGCAGCAGTAGAGGTCTCCCGCAAGCTGCTTTACTGAAAGCGCGACAGAGTACTATGTGACTCTGTCGCGGCCCAGACATGCGCCTGGGCCTCATCTCGAACCGACCCAGAGAAACCTATAAATATCAGGTGAGCTCTCTGAAAAAGGGGATCCGAAACCAAAGAACCAAAAAAGAAGGGAAAAGCCTTAAACTCTCTGATTTAAGCATTACATTCTCTTCCTCATACATTCATAACTCCGATTACTTACTTAATCATCGGAGTGCGCGTGCAGGGACAAATCCCTGCCCCCTCTGATTCCGGTTGTTTTTGCAGGATATACGGAGAACGCGTGGAACAAATTGCATCGACGTCACCCTTTTATCGTTAGTGCAATCAGACTACAGAAAGGTATAAAATCTTGTTGCTGTCAGTTAGGCAACATCAATTGGCGCCGTCTGTGGGAATCCTGACAAAAAGCCAGATTCTCTATCAAAATGGTGAGAACACGCTCTACAGCGGAGGTGACAGGAGGGCAGAATTCTGTGAGTCCCCCTGTTAGATCAGAACAAGGACGAAGACATGGTGAAAGGGGTCAGAGAGAAGCCGTGGTTTCTATAGAAGAATTTGAGACCCTAAAGCGCAAAAATGAGGAGACTACAGCTGCATTGAAAGCCATGGTGAGCTTCTTCAGAGACGCTCTCCCCCAATTGAGCTTACCCCATGAAGTGCAGCAGTTAGTGGGGGAAAGCACACCGAGGCAGACCTACGAGAGAGGTCAGCCCTCCACTTTGGCGAGTGCCGGACAAGGTGCAGGAACGCAAGATAATGCCACTGCCAATCCAGCAAGGCAGAGCTCACCCGTGGTTCAACCGCGACAGAGCTCACCTCTGGCCACTAGGCGGCAGAGCTCGCCCGCAGCTCCCGTGCGACAGCGTTTTTCCAGCGGTTAACGCGCGACAGAGCTCGCCCGCGGCTCAACAGCGACGGAGTTCACCTCTGTCCGACAGGCGGCAGAGCTCCCCCGTGGCTCAAAGGCGACAAAACTCTCCCGCGAACTACATGCGGCAGAGGTATCCCACATCAGATATGCGACGGTGCTCTCCCGCCTCTAATAGGCGGCAGAGTTCACCCTTGCCCGATGCGCAGCAGACTTCCCCTCTGGCCGCCAGGCGGCAGAGTTCCCCCGCAGCCCATAGGCGGCAGAGTTCCCCCACCTGCCACAGCTCGTCTCCCGTGGAGTCAGAACGTGATCCGGGAACCTATAGGGCTGGGGAGCAACGAAGACAAGGAGGTTTTGACCCACGAGAAGGCCTCGAAATATCAAGTCCCGGAGTGGGAGGTGCTAGAAGGGACGCTTATCAATCGGACTCTTCTAGACCCGAAGGGACAAGGCCATGCTCAGCTCGAGGGTCGGAGGACGTGGAGAAGGTCATCCAAAGGATCCTCGAGAAGAAAAAATTGGTATCTTCGGATGATGGCCAAAGGAGGAGGATCCCATTCAGCCTGGAGATCATGAACAAACCTTTGCCGAAGAAGTTCAAAATGCCTTCTATGGCTACTTACACCGGCAAAGCGGACCCCTACGATCACATCCAGAGTTATGAATCCCTCATGCTGTTGCATGGATGGGAGGACGAAATTATGTGTAGAGCTTTTTCTCTCACATTGTCCGGGCATGCTCTCAAGTGGTTCAACGGGTTGAGCGAAGGTTCAATCTCCTCTTTTGATGAGTTGAGAAATGAATTCCTCAAAGTCTTCATGATCCACAGCCAGAGGAAGAAAGACGCTACCTACCTACTCACGCTTAAACAAGGGAATAAAGAACCCTTGAAAAGCTTTGTAGATCGCTTCCGAGATGCAACCTTGGAAGTGGAAGATCTACCAGTAGGCGTAGCCTTGGCTGCAATGCTACAAGGGACGAGCTCCGAGAAGCTACAAGAATCCCTCTCTCTCGATCAACCGATGACGATTTCTGACCTCTTTGCCAGGGCTAACAAGTATGTAGCTCAAGAAGAAGTGATGAGAATGATACAGCCCAGGGAGGCGAAGGAAGGAAAGAAAAGAGAGAGAGATGCACCCGAGAGAAGCTTCCCAAGACCCGTGAGAGGAGACAAAGCCCCTAGGCTCAGGTATGAAGGCTATACCAGGTTGAACGAGCCTCGTACTGCGATATTGGCAGCTATCGAAGGGGCAGGATTATTGGAATTCCTCAAGAAGAAAATTGGAGATGTAGGACGAAACCCCGAAGCCTACTGCGAATTCCATTGTGCTCACGGCCACCCAACAGAGAGGTGCAGAGATTTAATGGACCAGTTGGAAAGGCTGGCCAAAGAAGGGAAGATCAACCGCTTCCTATGGAGGAGCGAGAGACCCCGTTATCCTCCGCGTGACCAAAGGAATGATCGTTCGCGGGCTGGGGCAAATAATGACAATAGAAGGGATAGGCCTAGAAACGAAGCAGTCAGGCCCATCCCCCGTGCTAATCCGCCAAACAACGAACCTACAGCCCCCACGCTAAATGTCATCGCAGACGGGGACTCAAGTGCAGGAAGCTCCTCTACTTCCCGCAAAAGCTACGCAAGGCAAGTGTATCAGGTTAATGTGGTGATGGAGGAGCTGGCGGATGAAGAGCCCATTACATTCACTCCGGCTGACAAAGGTGATATTGTCATGCCCCGTGACGACCCCATGGTGATATCCACGGTAGTGGCCAAACACCCAGTGAGCAGAGTCCTGGTCGATAACGGGAGCTCAGTGAACCTGATCTATTGGAACTGCTTTGAAAAAATGAGCATATCTGAAGATAGGTTAAAGCCCGTTATGACGCCACTATACGGATTCACGGGGGAGCGAGTGAAGGTTGCCGGGTCCATAGAGTTGCCTGTGACTCTCAGAGAGCACCCGAAGAACGTGACCCGGCAAGTATTGTTCATGGTGGTCAGGTCAACCTCTGCTGCCTACAACATAATTTTGGGCAGACCTGTGCTGAATGACATGAGGGCGGTGATATCCTCTTGCTATCTATTGATGAAGTTTCCCACTCCTAACGGAGTCGGGCAAGTACGAGGAAACCAAAGGAGCGCCCGTACTTGTTATCTCGCTTCCACTGCCAACAAGGTAGTACAGAGGAAAGAAACCTTGTGCATAGATGATCCGCCCAAACCTTAGCCTGTAGAGGAGACAGAACCCATTGAGCTAATCGAAGGGGATGGAGGAAAAAGGGCATTCATCGGGACTCAACTCGGCGAACAATTAAAGAACGACATAGTCGAGTGCCTGAGAAGAAACTCGGACATCTTCGCCTGGAGCCAGGCAGACATGCCCGGGATTAGTCCCGAAGTGATTTGCCATGAGCTTAACATCATACCCAGGCACAGACCCGTCAAACAGAAAAAGAGGAATTTCGCCCCGGAACGACAAAAAGCAATCACTGAAGAAGTGAGTAAACTCCTGGGCGCCGGATTCATCCGAGAGGTCTACTACCCTGAGTGGTTGGCCAACGTAGTGATGGTAAAGAAATCTAGCGGGAAGTGGCGAATGTGTGTGGATTTCACCGACTTGAACAAAGCCTGCCCTAAAGATTCGTACCCCCTACCTCGGATAGACAGACTAGTAGACGAAACATCCGGCTACGAATTCCTCAGTTTCTTGGATGCATTCTTCGGGTATCACCAAATCATGCTTCACCCAGAAGACGAAGAAAAGACTTCCTTTATAACCAACGACGGAACCTATTGCTATCGGGTAATGCCGTTCGGTCTAAAGAATGCGGGAGCCACCTATCAACGAATGGTGAGCAAAGTGTTCAAAGATCTTCTGGGAAATACCATGGAAGCCTACGTGGACGATATGATAATCAAGAGCCGCGTAGGAGAGTCTCATACTGATCAAATGTCCAAGGTATTCGAAGTATTGAGGAGATTCAACATGAAGCTAAACCCTGAAAAGTGCTCATTCGGGGTAAGATCAGGAAAGTTCTTAGGCTTCATGATCACTAACAGGGGCATTGAGGCAAATCCTGAGAAGGTACAGGCTGTCATTAACATGAAACCCCCAACCACCGTAAGAGAGGTCCAGAGATTGACAGGCAGGATAGCAGCTCTGAATCGCTTCTTGTCAAAATCAGCAGAAAGGAGCCTGCCGTTCTTCAAAACTCTACAGGGGGGGGGAAAGAACTTCGAATGGATGGAAGATTGTCAAAAAGCCTTTGAAGACCTCAAGGAATACTTGAAACAGTTGCCTTTATTAATAAGGCCCCTGGAAAGAGAACAACTCTATATGTATTTGGGAGTCGGCGATTTCGCCGTCAGTGCGGTGCTACTGAAGAAAGATGAAAAGGTGCACCGTCCCATCTACTACGTGAGTAAAGTGTTATTGGATCAAGAGACCCGCTATACGCTGGTCGAAAAGCTAGCATTAGCCCTTTTGATGGCCTCGCGAAAGTTGCGCCCGTATTTCTAAGCACACCCTATCACCGTCTTGACAGATCAACCGTTAAGACAGATCCTTCATAAACCTAAACACTCAGGAAGGTTAGTGAAATGGGCAGTGGAGCTTGGGGGATACGAAATAACATTCCAACCACGGCAGGCTATCAAAGGTCAAGCTCTGGCCGACTTCATCGTAGAATGCACTATCCCAAGCGACAGCAGTGAAGGGGAGGCTCACCCCTGGTTGCTGCATGTCGACGGGGCATCAAGTGCTAACGGAAGCGGAGCGGGTATAGTCCTAGTTTCACCCGAAGGAAAATCCCTTAAATACTCCCTACGGTTCGGATTCCCCAGTTCGAACAACATAGCGGAGTATGAAGCTCTGATAGCAGGGATGATGTTAGCACATAAGCTACAGGTTCACCACTTGATAGCACACAGTGATTCTCAATTGGTGGTGAACCAATTCAGCGGAGAGTACGAGGTACGGGAACCGATGCTGGTCCCTTACTTGAAGAAAGTCCAACTTCTGGCCCGAACTTTCAAAAGCTTTCAGCTGATACAAATCAACCGGTCCGAAAACACACATGCTGATGCATTATCTAAGTTAGCCTCTTCCGCCGAAACACGAGGAAGGACGGTGAAGGTGGAGAGGCTCGAACGACCTAGTATTGAAGAGGTCGAAGTGTGTGACATTCAAGTGGGAGACGATTGGAGGTCCCCATACAAACAGTATCTCACCGAAGGAACACTCCCCCAAGATAAGGACGAGGCTCGCCACTTAAAAATACAAGGGGCGAAGTTCACACTCATCAATGGAGAACTGTACAAAAGGGGATATTCGTCACCCTTATTGAAATGTCTGGGACCGGAACAAGCAAGATACGCCCTAGCCGAAGTGCATGAAGGAATTTGTGGCGAACACTTAGGAGCGAGAGCTCTTGCAGCTAAAGTATTGAGATCGGGATTCTACTGGCCAACGTTGAAGAAAGATGCGATGGACTAAACCCGCAGGTGTGACAAATGCCAGAGGTTTGCGCCTATCACTACAGCCCCAGTGACTCCCTCTCAAGGCACAGTACAGCCAATTCCTTTTGCACAGTGGGGATTAGACATCCTTGGACCTTTCCCCTTAGCCACGGGCCAAAGAAAGTTCCTGCTAGTGGCTACCGATTACTTTACAAAGTGGATTGAAGCAGAGCCTTTAGCCACAATCACGGAAAAGAAAGTGGAGGCAATGGTGTGGAAAGACATTATTTGTCGATTCGAAATTCCCCGCATCCTAAATGCCGACCATGGAAAGCAATTTGATTGCAACGCCTTCCGTGAATTTTGTAAGAGCCTCAACATTCAGCTAAGGATCTCCTCAGTGTCATATCCTCAAGCTAATGGACAGGCCGAAGTCAGTAATCGGACTATCCTCCATGGGCTGAAGACCAGGCTAGACAAAGCAAAAGGGGCATGGGTGGACGAATTGCCTAGCGTTTTATGGGCATATCGTACCACCAGTCGTGTGTCGACTAAAGAAACGCCATTCAGCCTTGTATACGGCGCAGAAGCACTGATCCCCGTAGAAATTGGAGCGTTATCACCAAGAGTGATACCCTTAGTAGAGGAAGAAAATTCACAAGCTCTAAGGGAAGGCTTGGACCTACTCGATGAACATAGAGAAACCGCGGCTATTCGATTGGCATCCTATCATCAGAGGGTGGCCAACTACTACAATAGCCGGGTGAGAGATAGGCAATGTCTGAGGGAGATCTAGTGCTCAGAAAGTCGCAGATCACGAATGCCCTGAAGGAGGATGGGAAGTTCAGAGCCAACTGGGAAGGTCCCTACAGAATCAGATACAAGATTGGACTTAACACCTGTGTCCTGGAAACTCTACAAGGGAAGAAGATAGGGAAAACATGGAATTCAAATCACCTAAAGCTGTATTTAAATTAATCGCTATATTTTCTTTCCCAAACAGTATTATCATTTGTTTATACCATCACAAGATATTGTCATCAAATCATCACGCAGAATGTCATTTTATTGTACATCTGCAACTTATATGCATCTAAATCTTGTGACAGGTATTCAGACGAGCCGTAAGAGCCTGAGGCGCTATGCGTCACTGTGGCCAGGCGTAGTTCAGACGAGCCGTAAGAGCCTGAGGCGCTATGCGTCACTGTGGCCAGGCGTAGTTCAACCGAGCTGTAAGAGCCTGAGGCGCTATGCGTCACTGTGGCCAGGCGTAGTTCAGACGAGCCGTAAGAGCCTGAGGCGCTATGCGTCACTGTGGCCAGGCGTAGTTCAACCGAGCCGTAAGAGCCTGAGGCGCTATACGTCACTGTGGCCAGGCGTAGTTCAACCGAGCCGTAAGAGCCTGAGGTGCTATGCGTCACTGTGGCCAGGCGTAGTTCAGACGAGCCGTAAGAGCCTGAGGCGCTATGCGTCACTGTGGCCAGGCGTAGTTCAACCGAGCCGTAAGAGCCTGAGGCGCTATGCGTCACTGTGGCCAGGCGTAGTTCAACCGAGCCGTAAGAGCCTGAGGCGCTATGCGTCACTGTGGCCAGGCGTATACAATTAACCAAGCCGTAAGAGCCTGAGGCGCTATGCGTCACTGTGGCCAGGCGATAAAAATACCAAGGCTATAAAAACTAAAGACGCATACACGTCACAGTAATCAAGCCTTAAACAATTATACGTTCGCTCAAAAAATTCTTTCTGAAAGTTTACCTTTCTATTAAGAATTGGGGAGCATGCACGAATATATTCAAATGAATACATTCAAGCAAAATAAACAAACAGACAAAGAATGATAAATGATAAATAGAGAAGTAGTGCAATACAAAGCATGAACAAAAATCTCAATTTCATTTCATTCAAAAGTCATTACAAACAGATCTTTAACAGATCTTTACGATTACATTCGACAAAAGTACAGAGTTAAAACAAAAAACAACAAAGTACTTGAAAAGAAATACAAAAAACAAAAATAGAACTCTACTCTTCGGGAGGAAGCTGGGGATCAGCTGCAGACGGACCATCACTTCCCAAGGACTGCTGACCCTTCTCGCCGTCTAAATCAATAAGAGCCTCGATAGGCTCGGGAGCACCGTTCAAATCCATGGGCTCCCAAGGACCTGTGAGATTAGCGAGGTCATCTTAGGTGGTCCTCTCGAACAACTCGTCTGCAGGCTCGGCTTCAGGCTCATACTTAGTCCAGTCGGGGGCCTCAAATAGCATCGCCTCGCTAGTATACTGGAGCTCGAGGAATTCCTCTCCTTCCCTATGTGCTTCTAACCAAGACCGGGCCAGGTAGAACCCGTACTTCACATAGGGGTTTGAGAAATCCTCCTTCCGCCTCAAGCAATCCTTGGAAAGGCGATACTCCTTCACGGCCTCGGCCCGTATGCTATTGATCTCCAGTTGGGTTAACGTAGGAGCTGCCTGACTTTCCAACTCGGCAACGCGCTGCTCGAGCTCCTGATTCCGAGCAAGCAGAGACCCATAGTTGGATTGCATACGGTCTAGCTCAGAATGGGCCTCCTGCAGATCCTCTTGAAATTTGCTAGACCGGGCCGTCTCCACAGTGAGATCCCCCTTTGCATGATTCAGGTCCTGATGAACCTTTGTGAGCTGCTCCTCCAAGCTTCGAACTAAATCCGGAAGTTTGGACAAGTTATTGACGGTGTTCTGTAACTCCATAACTTGGTCCTTTAACTCCCGGATTTCCCTATCGGCTCGCTCCCGATAAGCCCGGTGCTGGGCATTGTTAGCCACAGTCCGTTGAGCCAGCTGCAAATAAATGCAAAAAGTTAGATTCAAAGAATATGGCAAAAAGGAGTCAAATGTAGAGGAGTATGAAACTTACCCTCAATGCCTCGATATCGGCTAAATCCTCCCCCTCCGGGTAGTTCCTGAATATCCTTGCCTCATCCCGAGGAAGGATAGTGGACCAGCTTAACCGGGAGGCCACCCCGGGAGTGTCTAAAATGTCGTTGTCATGAACCCCGGGGTAGACTCGGAACTCGTGGCCCCTCATAATATTTCCCCCGTCCACGGGGTAAGACCTCTCTTCAACAGGCCCTATCCTCGGAAGAATTGGCCTACTTCCCATCAAACCTTCGATGTACAAGCGCCTTCGATTCTTCCGCTGAGATGAAATGATATTGCATTCTGCGCGCTCCTCGGAGCGTGAACGCCCGGATGACCCGGAAGCCCCTCGTGAAGATGAGGCAAATCTCCCCCTATCCCGAGAGAGGTCCCTCTGCTCCGAAGGAGGGGGAGGCATCGCCTGCCTAGAAACAGGAAGGGTCCGAGCACGAGGTGGCCGAGAGGGGACCGGTGCCTCACTTGGGACATCGTCGGCCAAACGATGCCTCTTCCTAGCAGGAGCGCTGGAAGGACCAGCCTCAGAGACCTGGTGACCCAATGATCGTCGGAAATGACTCATATCTGCAAAAAAGAAAGAAAATACATCAATGGTCAAAAATTGATCAAAAACGATAAGCAACGGCAAACAATGAAAGGTTACCTTCAGGAGAATCTAAATGCTCCTGAAGGGACTCGATATTTATCGCGTCGTCATCCGGGAGCACCATGAAAGTGGAGCAGAACCCTTCCCAGCCAGTCAGATCGGCTAAGGGCTCGCTGCCAGAACTTGATTCTACGTTGGTGCTCCCGATATCCTCTTGTGGCCTAGGTGCTTCAGGATTTAACTCGGGGGAAACCGAAGGCAGAGGATCTGATGAAGGAACAGAGGGTCCGGCAACAGGGACCGGACCCACACCCCAACCAGCTAATATCAAATTTTCATTTGATATAAGGGCGTCGAGGCTAAGGGGATGGGGGACTAGCAGTTTATTGATGTCAGAAGACAACTGCTCCCTGAGTGTGGCAACCCGGGGACCCTTGGGGATTTCACGCCTATTTTCCCAACGAGTGGGGATATCCAGGCCCTCGGGCATTTCCACAACTAGCCATTCTGTCTCGAAACCATGAAGCTTGTTAGCAGGTTTCTCGAACAACCGGTTCTCAAAACCGGGCTGGTACACCCGCTGAAGCGAGTAAGGCACTAAGCCGGGACTCCCTCGAAGCCTAAAGAATACTTCTAAAAGAGGAAGAGATGGAGGGACGCCCCTTAAATGGCAGTGCACAGTGAATGCTACCAATTGCATCCATGCATGGGGATGCAGTTGCCCCGGGGATACCCTGTGCGTCCTAAGGAAGGAAGCCCCGAAGTCAGACAATGGGAAGCGGAGTCCTAACTCCAAAGCTGCCCTAAAAACGACAGCCCCGTCAGACACGTGACGTATGTCGCTCTCCTGAGGGGTTGGGAGTCTATAAGAGTATCCCTCGGGTAAAGGAAATCGGGATTCTAGGTCATGGACGTCGGTTTCCTTTAAAGTCGACTTAACGCCTAGATCAATTTGTTTTCCTACACCGTGGCCAGCCATTTTAAGAGTCCGTGAATCAAAGGAGTGGGACTACGGACTATGAAATTACCTAAAATGAAGAAAAGAAGGAGCTGGCGACAGAGTGTGAAGAAGCTGCGGCAGAGTTGCGACACAGTAATGTATACACGACAGAGTTGCGGCAGAGTTGCGAGAGAGTGTCCAAAGAAAAATCGCAGCAGAGTGTCTTTTTGCGGGAGAACTCAATAGCGATAAAGACAGCAGGGGCCCAGTATATATAGCGGCTCGCCTGCGTCGATACACACGCGGATATCCGACCCGACCCGAGAAAATTCCGGACCCAGATAATCTTTCGCAGGAAAGATTCCTACCAAAGAGTGGGGAGCAATTGATGGTGGTCGTGTCACCAGAATCCACGTGCGCAATCATCCGCCTGCCACGTATCAAATCAAGAACGAGCCACGTGGCGGATTCAGCGACAGAGTGGCCACGTGGCATAGTTCCCAGCAGTGCGACAGAGTGCTCAATGCGATAGGAGTCTGTCGCCTTTGCAATGTGCCGCACAGCAGGCACCGCAGACCTCCGTCGCCCATATTGCGGTAGAGGTCTCCCGCACAGCCTGCAGCATGGTCTCCCGCACAGCCTGCGGCATAGTCTCCCGCACAGCCTGCGGCATAGTCTCCCGCACAGGCAGCAGTAGAGGTCTCCCGCACAGCCTGCGGTATAGTCTCCCGCACAGGCTGCGGTAGAGGTCTCCCGCACAGCCTGCAGTAGAGGTCTCCCGCACAGGCAGCAGTAGAGGTCTTCCGCACAGCCTGCGGCATAGTCTCCCGCACAGACTGCGGTAGAGGTCTCCCGCACAGGCAGCAGTAGAGGTCTCCCGCAAGCTGCTTTACTGAAAGCGCGACAGAGTGCTATGTGACTCTGTCGCGGCCCAGACACGCGCCTGGGCCTCATCTCGAACCGACCCAGAGAAACCTATAAATATCAGGTGAGCTCTCTGAAAAAGGGGATCCGAAACCAAAGAACCAAAAAAGAAGGGAAAAGCCTTAAACTCTCTGATTTAAGCATTACATTCTCTTCCTCATACATTCATAACTCCGATTACTTACTTAATCATCGGAGTGCGAGTGCAGGGACAAATCCCTGCCCCCTCTGATTCCTGTTGTTTTTGCAGGATATACGGAGAACGCGTGGAACAAATTGCATCGACGTCACCCTTTTATCGTTAGTGCAATCAGACTACAGAAAGGTATAAAATCTTGTTGCTGTCAGTTAGGCAACATCAACTGGAAGAAGGTGAAGATGGTGTTTAGAGTTATCGAGTGCCTAGCTTAGCACAGTGTGCTGTCCGATAGCTTCCTTTTTGTCTCTCTGTTCACTCTGTTTTCAGTTCTTATTGCCGGTTACATTCTGTATTGCTGTTTTAATCCAATGTGCAGAGCAGAGGCTACCAGGAAGGGATTCATCCTCTGCCATCGTGTCCTGGTTCATCTCCAGTGCTGAGAGTACCGGTCATGTGCTGCTAAAGAAACCAGACGTGGTGATTGAGAATGTTCAGGAAATTGCTCCTGGTACAGCAGTGAACTCTGGACTGGAAATCTTGCAAGAAGCACAGACCCAAGCAGGACAACATCAGCAGCAGCACACCAGGACACAGCTGGACACCAGGCCAGCACCTGGAGACAGCCACAACAGGACAGCGCAGTGGCAGGGGACGCGGGAGGCTCGGTAGAGAAGAAACGTGTACAGTGCACAGTACACTTGGAAATATTTCGGGACCACTTGCTGTTTAAATAACTTTAAGCCATGTTTGGCTAACCCTTGCATAGTGTTAATTCATTTTTACATGCATGTTTAGTTAGTTAGTCTATTAGTTAGTTTAGTTAATCTTTCAATTGCATTTATTTACTTTGTTTAATTAGTTCATGTTGATTTAATTAGGTTACTAGTTAATTTCTAATCTAGCATTAGGATTTACTTAATATTAATTTAGATAATTCATTTCATGCATTTTAAGTTTTAGATAAAAATTCCAAAAATATGTTCATGCATTAGTTAGTGTTAATTTAGCTTTATTGCTTTATGTTTATATTTGCATTTGATTTTAATTGCTTTAATTCGTTTTAACTGTTTAATTTTATTTTGTAGGTTATTTGCTTTTAATTGATTGGAGTACTGTAAGTAAATTTTGTTTGTTTTTATTTTCTTTAGTTATTATTGCTTTTAATTAGCCTTAGTAGATCACACTCTTGAATCCATAATTTGCTAGGATATACTCAAGGTAAAAGTAACCGGTAGTTAATTAGGCTAACTACTTCTCTGTGGGACGATAATTCCGGGACCCAAATCCCATTATTACTTGGACGACCCGTGCACTTGCGGATAGATACCCTCAGGGCCTCGATCAAGTTTTTGGCGCCGTTGCCGGGGAAGTTTTAATTAGTCCTTAATTAATATCTGTGAAATTATGCTTAGGTGTAATTCTAGCTTGTAAATATTTAGGTTGTAAATATTTAGAGCCTTAGCTTAGGATAGTTAAATTTTCTCTTAATTAATAAAAAAAATAAATTGAAAATTAAAAAACGTAAAAAAAAAAAATTTCTAAGGACTTTCTGATGTTTGCATGCGTAGAGCCAGGAGTTTTGATTGCTTTCCTCTAGATCCTGAAATTGAACACTTAGAAAAATTCGAAAGGACTCTAGGAAATTTATAACTCCGCTGCAAAACATCATGGCAAAAAATAGGAAAATTAAAACTGTTGGAGATTATGCGATGCCGACAATTAAAGGATATTATTTCGGCATTAGGCCACCAGTTGTCCCTGCAAATAACTTTGAAATTAAGCCTGCAATCATCCAGATGATCCAAACTTCTCTACAGTTCAGTGGGCTTCCACACGATGATCCACATGCTCATCTCGGGCAGTTCTTGGACTTATGCAACACTTTCAAACACAATGGATTATCAGACGATGCACTTAGGCTTAGACTATTCCCTTTCTCACTTAGGGATAGGGCGAGACACTGGTTGACCTCCCTGCCTCCAGGATCCATTTCTACATGGGACGAGTTAGCCCATCAATTTCTAGTTAAGTTTTTCCCTCCCTCTAAAATAGCCCAACTCCGTAGCAATATATCTTCCTTTGCCCAGTACGACTCTGAATCTCTTTATGAAGCATGGGAACGATATAAGGAGCTTCTTAGGAAGTGCCCTCACCATGGCCTACCTTTGTGGTTGCAAGTCTAAACCTTCTACAATGGACTTACAAGCCCAAATAGGACCATAGTGGACGCTGCTTCGGGCGGAGCCTTGATGTGCAAAATAGAGGAAGAGGCTTATGAGCTGCTAGACAAAATGATGGCTAACAATTATCAATGGTCCTCGGAAAGACAGTTGCCAAAGAAATCAGCGGGTATATATGAGCTTGACATGCTGTCCACCTTGACTTCTCAGATAGCTAATCTTACAAAGAAGGTGGAGTCGCTCAGTACCCAATATAATCCTCCCACTAGTCCTAACCCTATATATTCTGTCCAAAGTCCTTTTCCTTCCCGCGAGCTGTGTAGTGGTACCCACTCTGTAGATAGGTGTCCGCTCAACTTAGAATCGGTTCCGTATGTTGCTCCCCATACGCAGCAGAACAACCATTTTTCAAACACCTATAATTCAGGGTGGAGGAACCATCCTAACTTCTCTTGGAGCCAAAACCAAGGGCAAACTTCTAATTCCATATCTGTAGGACCCCCTAGTTTTCAAGCTCCACCGGTTCAGGTACCGCCACAGCCGCAATTTCCATTTTATCCGCCTTCTCATCTCCCATACGCATATCATCCATCACCACCACCACCACCACCACCACAA
The DNA here is from genome assembly GCA_033439115.1 of Firmiana major. NCBI lineage: Eukaryota > Viridiplantae > Streptophyta > Magnoliopsida > Malvales > Malvaceae > Firmiana > Firmiana major. The sequence continues at coordinate 61,634,778 of CM065907.1, read as the reverse complement.
CCTATGCAGCCCCAACTCTACTATGCACCAGCAGCTGAGAAGAAGCCTACATTAGAGGAGATGTTCACGACTATCCTGCAAGATCAAGCTGCTTTAATTAAGAACTTAGAGGTTCAGGTGGGACAAATAGCTAGTGCTCTTAGCTAATGTCCTCAAGGGACCCTCCCTAGTAATACTGAAGTAAATCCTAATAAGCAAAGGGAGGGTAAGGAACATGTTAGATCTATCACCCTTAGGAGTGGCAGAGAGCTAGAAGAGCCACAAGTTAAGTCCCAACCTGAACAACACATAGTTGAAGAACACATAGGTTCTAACGAAGCAGCTCAGAAAGAGCAGGAACATCAGGATCGGGCTGCAAAACTAGGCGCTTCTTCATCTTTACCTTCTTCTTATTCATTGCCTTCCTCGCCATTTGAATCTACAAAGTTGACTATGAGAGTGCAAGATCAGAAAGTGAAGTTTAATATTTTCAAACCTTTGAAGCTCCCTGATGACTCTCAAGAGTGTTTTAAGATGGAGATTAATGAGGATATAAGGCTTGAGCACAAGAATTCTCAAAGAATGAGGGAAGTAGCGAGAGCTCAGGAGGAGTTAACTGTCAACACCCTGTCACCACTTTGGATGACCCTCGTACTCTTCGCCCTGCTGCTGAGTGTTGTCTTCTTCAGCTGCATTTGAAGTGGTTGTGTTTCCCTTTTCACCTTGTATATAATTCTTTTTCTTTTCTGCTGTTTCTTTGTTTATTTTGCAGGTTTATTTTCTAGTTTTATGCTTTCAATCAAAGCTTCGGTTGTCATCATCATCATCAGAAAGGGGAGTACTCTATTCCTGAACTTCAATTCTTATATTATCTGCACACTGAGGATATTGTGCACTTTAAGTTTTTGGGGGGGGGGGGGGGATATTACTTGAGTATTTTTTCAAAACTTTGAGAAAAATTGAAAATTTTTTCAAAATTTTTTCGAAAATCTGAGCTTAAATTGTTTGATTTTAGGATGATTTAGTGCTTAGCATGTAGTTTTCCCATATTCCGATGATGTGACCCCATGATTTAGTCTGACTTTGATTGACTGAGAAGCATGATTATAGGAAAAGCATGAAGTTAAATTCTTGAATTTGTCTTGATTCTAATTGTGATTTCCTCATCTTACGCACATGTCATGTCATGAATCTGTATATTTATTTAGAGAAAGCTTATGTGGACCTAGGATTGCATTTGTTCAGTTGATTTTGTGTATCATATTCTAGAATTTGCTTGATCTGATCTCGAGGCGAAATATTAGATCGCACTTAATTAGAGAGATGATTTAGGCCATCTTTGGATCGTTTGAGCCTTTCTAGCCTTCCTTGTACATATTCTACCCCTAGTCACCCAACTGGGCCAAATAAGCTTTTCTTTGTAAATACACCTGCTTATTTTTGTTGCCTTAGCTTAAATACTTTTTCCTATCCCTTACCCCGAAAGCATGAAAAGTCATTGGGATATATTGTGAGCTATATGAGTATTAAGTGATAGTGAAAGAGTATGTTAAAAAAAATGATGAAACAAAAAAAAAAAGATGAAAAAAAAAAGAGAAAGAAGAAAAATATAAAAATAGAATAAAATGTCTAGTGAAATAAAAAAGTTTGGGGGAAATAAATATGAGCTCTTACATTTAAGATCCTAGAAAGTAATGCATGTAAGGGGTAATTAAACTTAAATCGACTTTATCATACCTTAACCCCAGCCTGACATTACAAGCTTAATGAAGTCCTATTGATCTTTGATTGAGTGTGACTACATTAGTGGAGAGATTAGTGAAAAGCAAACTTATGGGAATGATCACATGTCATTGACTTTGCATTCACTGTGCTTGCATAATCTGATCCGAATAATGTACTTTGAAGTGGCTTTGACATTTTTCACACACACACGAGGAGTCCAATTTGGGTTAGGACTTATGATTGGATGATTCTGAATGTTTGACTTGTAATTGTGATTCTTTTAGATCATAGTCTGTATTTTATCTTTGAGGATAATGTTGGAGAAATTATTATGTTTTGTACTTATCATTCCTACAATTATTTTGTTTTACTTGAGGACAAGCAAAAACTCAAGTTTGGGGGTGTGATAATTCTATTTTTTATAGAATTATTTGTGCTTAAATTCCTAATTATTTATTTAAATCCCCATATTATTTTATTAATAATCCCCTTTATTTAATTAAAATTCTTTAATGTGCAGATAAATTAAATCCGGATGAAACTCAGTCGTTTCAGTCGAAATTGGGCTGAAAACGAGCTAAAGGAGACTGGACCACTTCCAATTTGCAGACCGAATCATCAGTCGACTGGACACGCGTGATGCCAGGTGTCCGTATTTTATTGACTCCGAAACAATAAGATTGAAGGACACCGTGCCAACCCTCTGGAGGACACACGTCGGGCCACATCGCACAGCTAATTGGACAAAAAGACTGATGACGTGGAAATATCTACTCTGCAGCAAATCAAAGGAAGACAAGTGGCCAAACAATGACAACTCATTTAGGATGAAAATTTACCATTGTACCCCTATGTTTGTGTATAAATAGAGCATGATGGCAATTGAAAACTCAAGTAGAGTAGGTAGGGTAGAAGTAGTGTAGGTAGGGAAAATTAGGGTAGCCTAGGGTAAGGTAGAGATTAGGGGTAGAATAGCTTTATTTTCTTTCTTTCCCGATTAGCATTTTCCTTAAAGATATTGTTACTGTTCATTCAATGGTTTTTTTTTTTTTTTTTCTGTTAAGTTTCACTCTAATGCAATCCCTTTCAATCCAGTTCTCGGTTTTCACTGTTATTATTCATCAGTTTTATTTTTTTTCGTTTGCTTCCTCTCGGTTTCACCATGGTTTTCTGTACTCTCGGTTTCTTTTAACTTCCATACTCTTGTTTTATCTTCTCGGTTTCCTCCATTATTCTGATTCGTTTCCTTGTTCATTAATCCAGTTATTTTACAAGCTTTCATTTGTTTTCCAGTAGATACTGTCAGTTCTCTTTTCATTTCAAATCTCGGTTTCCTTTAAAAATGCATCGTTTATGCTTTTCACCATTTCAGTAACTCTCGGTTAACTGTCAAGTGTTCATTCGGGTAACAAGGTTATTGATCACTGCCTTAGATGTTCTGAAGCTTTAATGTGGATTGAATGTTAGCATTTTGTCTACATTAGAGCTTGGTGGAACCATTTTGGCAGATGAAAATGAAGGCAACCCGAGACCCCAGTAGATTGTTTACTTCTCTGTTTTGCAAGGCACTTTAGTTTCCAGCTTTTAAGTTAGTCTTAATCGGTATTGCAAGTGATTTTGTCATTTCATTTGATTACTGGAAGAAGGTGAAGATGGTGTTTAGAGTTACCGAGTGCCTAGCTTAGCACAGTGTGCTGTCCGATAGCTTCCTTTTTGTCTCTCTGTTCATCTCTGTTTTCAGTTCTTATTGCCGGTTACATTCTGTATTGCTGTTTTAATCCAATGTGCAGAGCAGAGGCTACCAGGAAGGGATTCATCCTCTGCCATCGTGTCCTGGTTCATCTCCAGTGCCGAGAGTACCGGTCATGTGCTGCTAAAGAAACCAGACGTGGTGATTGAGAATGTTCAGGAAATTGCTCCTGGTACAGCAGTGAACTCTGGACTGGAAATCTTGCAAGAAGCACAGACCCAAGCAGGACAACATCAGCAGCAGCACACCAGGACACAGCTGGACACCAGGCCAGCACCTGGAGACAGCCACAGCAGGACAGCGCAGTGGCAGGGGACGCGGGAGGCTCGGTAGAGAAGAAACGTGTACAATGCACAGTGCACAGTACACTTGGAAATATTTCGGGACCACTTGCTGTTTAAATAACTTTAGGCCATGTTTGGCTAACCCTTGCATAGTGTTAATTCATTTTTACATGCATGTTTAGTTAGTTAGTCTATTAGTTAGTTTAGTTAATCTTTCAATTGCATTTATTTACTTTGTTTAATTAGTTCATGTTGATTTAATTAGGTTACTAGTTAATTTCTAATCTAGCATTAGGATTTACTTAATATTAATTTAGATAATTCATTTCATGCATTTTAAGTCTTTGATAAAAATTCCAAAAATATGTTCATGCATTAGTTAGTGTTAATTTAGCTTTATTGCTTTATGTTTATATTTGCATTTGATTTTAATTGCTTTAATTCGTTTTAACTGTTTAATTTTATTTTGTAGGTTATTTGCTTTTAATTGATTGGAGTACTGTAAGTAAATTTTGTTTGTTTTTATTTTCTTTAGTTATTATTGCTTTTAATTAGCCTTAGTAGATCACACTCTTGAATCCATAATTTGCTAGGATATACTCAAGGTAAAAGTAACCGGTAGTTAATTAGGCTAACTACTTCTCTGTGGGACGATAATTCCGGGACTCAAATCCCATTATTACTTGGACGACCCGTGCACTTGCGGATAGATACCCTCAGGGCCTCGTCAGAGTGCTGCTCGTACACAGATTTCATTGATTTCTATGAAACCGTGCAGGAGCTTCGCTCGCACAAGATTTTTAGATATCATGTATATGTATGGAACCGTGTTAGAGTTTCTCCTGTAGACTGTGTGTCACAGTAAGATGATATGCTCACACGTGCATACTGAGACATACTTGACATGGGTGGATAAGACCTATTACAGGCACCCCTGATTGAGCTTGGGTTCATGGAGTACATTGTACCATGTATATCACATTGAGTACACTGTACCTTGGGGATTGTTGGAGTGGTGTGGCATTAGCCATGAGACAGCAAGTCTTGCCCTCGCAATCCTGATATTATACTATTCTGGAGGGTAGGACCGACCCACCTCCCGTTTTATGTGTGACACCCCCACACTAGGATCCATGTGCCAGGGATCACGAGGTTATGGCCATAGTCCTAAATGTTACTGATATAGTCGCTTACATGTCTCACATGATAAATCATTTTGTTTTGATAAATCAGGGTAGACCCAAGGGAGGGGTCAAGCCTCTATTTTCTTATGAATCTGATTTAGATTTGATTTTCCCACAGAGAAATTTTGATGAAACTTTCATGATTTGTAACTCTATGAGAAGGGTGATTTTATAACGAAAATTTTAAGATAAATTATTTTATTGAAATGGATTTAATTCCTTGAGTGTATCATATTTAACCCAGATAGGGTGTTTTAAGACGTGTTGATCCATTTGAGCATGAGATGTTTTCACATGATAATCATTCCATGTTTTATATGCCGACTTCTTGTTTTAGAACAAATGATATTTTATATATGGCATATCATTGTTTTTACCACATGCTCACATATATCCTGATTTCTTATCAGCATGTAGATAGTATAGCTATCTACCCGTTTGTATTATTGCCTTACTGAGCATGTGGCGCTCACCCTGTCATTTTCCACCCACTTTTAGAGTTTCACCATAGAGATAGTGGGTGTAGAGAGTAGATGGGATAGCTGATTTCTGTGATTCCTATCGACTTTCAGGTATACACCATGTATAGAATTTTGTATTAGTATGCTTACAACACAATATTGTATATGAAGGAATATTTGGGGATGTAAATATAGAATCATGTGAGGTATAAAACATACCGACCACTTTATTATAATATGAATGAAGTCAGTATATATATATATATATACGTGTGATATTTTAATGGTTAAAAAGGGTATATCGATATTGATTCACAGCCCAACCTGTTTAGAGGAATATGTCACGAGGAGGTAAGAAAGATTTTCCAAAAGTAAAAAATTTGTACTGATTTTTGGTAAGTATTGGGTCGTGACAGTAAAAGTGTTATTAGAGCGAGGGTCGGCCGGACGTGAATTAGTATCGATAAGTAAGCAATTAAGAGTTAGAGTTGGTAGGATAAGAGTTGGTAGTGGTCGTTAAGGAAAATTACATCCCCCTTAGTACTGTGCTATATGAGATGTTAAAGTGTGCACTATATGGGAATTTACTTAACAAATGATCTTGGATTACAGGATTTACATTATGTCGATCACCAACAGTGGTAGAGGGCTAATACACGTGCTAGAGGCCGTGATGATGGTATACAGACTGGTCAGGTCCCCGAGGGTACTACTGTGAGACCAGATGAGACTGAAGCACGCTTCGCTAGACTTAAGTGGAGTATTGAGAGCCTGGCGGAGATTGTAGTGCAGCAGGTAGCGTTTGGGGTTAGAGATAGGCGAGATCCGACGGGACAGGCAGCAGCTGATCCCGAGATGCCGGCACAAGCCGCAGAGTTACCCGAGGTTCAGGCTCAGGCTGCAGAGGCAGTGAGACCCCAGCCAGCTCAGGATGCTGGATATGAGTGTGACTTTGATAGATTTAGACATTTTTAGAAGTTGAGACATCCAGTCTTCCATGGGAGGAAGGACCTAGTAGTAGCTGAGGATTGGGTGTATCAGATGGAGAAGCTATATAGGCTTTTCAGGTGAACTACTACTAAGAGGGTTGGTTTTGTCGTATTTGTATTTCAGGGAGCGACAAAGCATTGGTGGAGATCTACTGAGCCTATTTTGAGAGCTTGACATGCTGAGGTCACATGGGAGATATTTTTGGATGCCTTTGGGAGGCAGTATGTTCCCGCTACTGCACAGTGGAAGTTGAGGATGGAGTTTATGAGTTTGGTTCAAGGGAACCAATCTATTGATGAGTATGAGACTCGATTCATCTCTTTGGGGAGATATGATTTAGAGACGATGAGTAGTGAGGATCGGAAGGTCCAGAAGTTTATAGATGGACTGAGACTAGCCATCAGATCTCGGTTGGCTCCCTTTGATGTTTCGACTTATGAGGAGGCAGTACATAGAGCTTAGCTGTGTGAGCAGGATTATGAGCGGAACGTCTCCGAGTCAGGAAAGTTTAGTAAGAGTCGAGACAGAGATCGAAAGAGACCCGGGAGAGACAGATTTGTCAGAAGAGGGGTACGGCTCTCTGATAAGAGGCCGAAGATTAAGGAGGTTCAGGAGAGGATAGATAAACCCCCTGTTCATCCAACTTTACCACCAGCTAGAGACATTTTCATTGGAGGACCACGCCCTACTACTGATCGATGTAGGCGATGTGGCAGATATCATGGTACCAGACCTTGTCCAGTGCCTATAGCTACTATAGTAGTATGTTATCGTTGTGGGAAGCCAGGGCATGTGGTTAGAGATTGCCCAGAGAGACTGGACACTACCCCACAGAAGGGCAAGGAGCTGGAGAGAGCTCCAGTTCAGGTTCCTGCTCAGAGGAGGAGAGCTACTGCCGAAGAGAAAGGGAAGCAAGTGATGGGTATAGGGCGAGTTCATGCTTTGGACCAGGATACAACAGATCAGTCGTCGGATGTGGTGAAAGGTATCATCCTGATCTTTGATTTAGAAGCATATGTTTTTATTAATCCTGGTGCCAGGCATTCATTCGTATCACTTTCATTTGCATATAAATTGTATAAGTATGTAACGCTTACCCCTCCGAGTAGTAAATTGTTAATACTTACACCCATAAACACTAGTCAGCTAGTAGAGTATTTAGTTAAGGACTGTAAATTGAAACTTGGGGAAAAAGAAATATCAGCCAACCTTATTTTGATGTATATGAGAGACTTCGATGTCATACTAGGAATGGATTGGTTGGCTACCAATCATGTTGTGTTAGATTGCTTTTCTAAGACGTTAACGTTCAATATCCCCGAAAGATGTGTTGTAAAATTTTCCTCAAAAGTAATGTAATTAGTGGTTGTTGTAAAAGGAGCAACGAATTTTTGCTGATTTTATGATTTATATATTTTGAAGGATTCATCGCATATGTGGTTGATACGGACCAGGTACGACTAGATTTGAGAGATATTCCAATGGTTTGGGAGTTTCCTCATGTCTTTCCAGACGATTTACTAGGATTACCACCAACCAGAGAGATGGAGTTTGGGATAGATTTAGAACCTGGTACAGAACCGATTTTGAGACCATCGTATAGAATGGCTTCGATTCAGTTGGAGGAGCTGAGGAAGCAGTTACAGGATTTGCTTGAGAAGGGGTTTATGAGATCGAGCATATCACCTTGGGGAGCTCCGGCCTTATTTGTGAGAAAGAAAGATGGCAGCCTCCGATTGTGTATGGATTACAGATTGTTGAATAAAGCTACTTTTAAGAATAAGTATCCCCTTCCACGCATTGACGATTTGTTGGATCAGCTTCAGGAAACACAGGTCTTTTCTAAGATTGATCTGAGGTCTGGGATCATCAGCTGAGGATACGGAGGGAGGATGTGCCCAAGACAGCATTTAGGACCCGTTATGGTCATTATGAGTTTTTGGTTATGCCATTCGGGTTGACTAATGCCCCCGCAGCATTCATGGCTTTAATGAACGATGTGTTCAAGCCATACCTGGATCGGTTTGTGATTGTGTTTATCGATGATATTTTTGTATACTCCAGATCCAGGGAGGACCATGAGCAGCACTTAAGGATAGTTCTACAGACCCTCAGAGAGAGACAGTTGTATACCAAACTCGGTAAGTGTGACTTCTGGTTGGAACAGATTTCTTTTCTAGGCCATGTGGTATCGAGGGATGGGGTGTCAGTGGACTCATCCAACATTGAGGCAGTTGTTCAATGGGAGCGGCCCAGGACAATCACAGAGATTCAGAGTTTTTTGGGTTTGGTAGGATACTACAAGAGATTTGTTGAGGATTTCTCTAGATTAGCTGCTCCGTTGACACATCTCACACAGAAGGATGTTGAGTTTGTATGGGATGATGCCTGTGAGAGGAGTTTTCAGGAGCTGAAGAGTCGGTTGACCACTGCTCCGCTTCTCACCATACCTACCAGCTCAGGAGGTTTCTTGGTATATACAGATGCATCGTATCAGGGACTGGGCTGTGTATTGATGCAAGATGGGAGGGTAGTTGCCTATGGATCTAGACAGTTGAAAGACCACAAGAGGAACTATCCAACCCATGATTTGGAATTGGCGGCTATAGTGTTTGCACTAAAGATATGGTGCCATTACTTAAATGGTGAGTAGTTTTAGATTTTTACGGACCATAAGAGTCTGAAGTATTTATTCTCGCAGAAGGAGCTGAACATGAGACAGGGTAGATGGCTCGAGCTCCTGAAGGATTATGATTGCTAGATATTATACCACCCGGGTAAGGCTAATGTAGTTGCTGATGCTTTGAGCAGGAAGAGCCTACGGTTGGTGTTGTCCTTAAATGGAACACTACTGCAAGTGCACAGGTCAGTTTTCGAGTATAGAGTAAATATAAGTATCGTCCCACAGGGAACTATGTCTATCGCTAATCACTATAATCAACAACCTTAAGCTTTATTTAGAAAATTAATGAATGTTGGTTAAAATCCTATTTATTATTCTGACTATTAACTACGGAACAAATTAATTTAAACAAATCACAATAATTATGAATGAAAATATTAATAGAAAAATATTCCTAGAAACCGATTTCACCTAACTAGGGTTCATGCAATCCCTTTGATCAATTGTTCTTTTAATTTCAAATTGTTTATAGCCGTAACTATTTCCTGTTTATCTCTCCCGAGTTTTAAACAGTCATACCCAATTTACCTAATCCTAACCTCTCGATTCAGAATCAAATAATAGGGTTCATTAAGTGATAGTAATCTGTTTCTCTATGGCTCATAAGAATTGTCAACCTCCCGATTCAACAATGTCCTATGTTAATCTACCCTTGTGCATATAAATAATCCCCTCTCCCGAGTGCTGGATTATTATACTAGTTCATCTAATTGGTGGCCAATCAACTAGAGCATTAAGAACAAGTAGATTAAATAAACATAATTGAAATCTCCCAAACAACGTCACAAAGTAATTGCAATATGCCCAAAGTTGGTTACATCTATTCTAGGAAAAAGGAGTTTAGTTCCTAGACATCATAATAAACATCCAAAAATTCCAATTTAACATCCCAAGAACAAAATTGGTGAAAAATATGAAAAAGATGAAGTTTCTATGGAGCTAAATTAATCTTGAAGTCTTGTGCCGCAACCTCCCTTGAAATTCTGATAAAAAGACTATTTATAAGGTTTCCAAATACTAAAACGTGGAGGACCACGTGGCAAAACAATGTTGTCCTAATCAGACTGCTATGCGGCGGCAATGGTATTAATTCCTCAAATCTGCTCTGCACTGTCTAGTTTCTTCTATTGCTGTAGCATAAGTCACGATCAGCACCCTATAACTTCAATTCTTCATGAAATCATCAGAACCAGCTCTAAAAGCCTTAACTTCTCCAAATTGTTCTTTTTCCTGCACAAGTGCATAGAACACATAAAACATACCTAATATTGCAAAGAACAAACCAAATAACTAAGTAAAAAAGGTCCTAAACATATATAAAATTTAGTATTAACAGTTGGTATCATTTATGATGGTTCGGGAATATGACTTGCTAGAGCAGTTCGCGAGCCTCAGTTTGGACATAGCACCCCCTGAGATTGACAGAGTTGAGATGATTGCGAGCCTGAGGTTGGAGCCGGAGTTCATTGATCGTATTCGGTAGGCTCAGCAGAGTGATCAGGGATGTATTCAGTTGATGAGTCAGGTACAGGCAGGTGCAGATACTGATTTTGCATTGAGTACTGATGGTTTACTGAGGTTCCGCGGTAAGATATGTGTTCCTGAGGATCCTGAGATCAGGAGGATGATTTTATTAGAGGCTCACTCAGCGAGGTATACAGTACATCCGGGAAGTAGGAAGAATCTCTGGAGAGTTTATTGGTGGTCTGGGATGAAGAGAGACATAGCAGATTATGTTGCGAGATGTCTCGTCTGTCAGCAGGTAAAGGTTGAGCATCAGAAGCCTACAGGATTATTGTAGCCTCTACCAATACCGACATGGAAGTGGGAGCATGTCATTATGGATTTTGTGACGGGATTATCGAGGACCCGTAGAGGTCACAATGCCATCTGGGTGATTGTGGATAGACTGATGAAGTTCACCCATTTCTTAGCTATGAGAGCTACAAATGCTCTGAGTACGTTGGTGAACTTATATATTCGAGAGATTGTCAGGCTACATGGCGTTCCAGTGAGCATTGTTTCTGATAGGGATGCCTGCTTCACTTCCCATTTTTGGGAACACTTTCAGGAAGCGTTGGGGACCCAGTTAAGATTTAGCACCGCTTTCCATCCTCAGATAGATGGTCATTCAGAGAGGACTATACAAACTCTGGAGGATATGTTGAGAGCGTGGGTGCTGGATTTTGGAGGCTTCTGGGATGATCATTTTCCATTAGCCGAGTTCGCCTACAATAACAGTTATCACTCGAGTATCGGGATGGCACCGTATGAGGCACTGTATGGTCGCAGGTGCCATTCCCCTATTGGATGGGAAGAGATTGGTGACTGACTGTTTTTTGCTCCTGACTTGGTACAGCAGGCCTCTGAGGATGTCAGATTGATAAACGATAGATTGCGGATAGCTCAAAGCCAACAGAAGAGTTATGCTGATAGGAGACGCAGACCACTAGAGTTTGCAGAGGGTGAATTGGTGTTTTTAAGAGTTTCTCCTTCCAAGGATATCATGAGGTTCAGTAAGAAAGGTAAACTGAGCCCTCGTTTTATTGGACCCTTTGAGATTCTGGAGCGAGTGGGAGATAAGGCCTATAGATTGGCATTGCCACCAGAGTTGGCAGGTGTACACAGTGTCTTCCACGTTTCTATGATTCGAAAGTACCATCTGGATCCGTCACATGTGATTCACTGCGAGTCATTAGAGCTCAGTGACAGTATGACATATGTTGAGAGACCGGTTCAAATTTTAGATAGGAAGGAGAAGGTATTGCGATCCAAGACGATCTCCCTGGTGAAGGTTCAGTGGCAGTATCACACTCCAGAGGAAGCTACCTAGGAACTAGAGAGCATGATACATGAGAAGTACCCGGAGTTGTTTACCGACTGATTTGGTTCTAATTTGAAGGACCAAATTCTTTTAGTGGGGGAGATTGTGAGATCCGCATCTTTGTATGATATTCCTTATGATTTCCATATTGTATGACATTATTATATGTTAATGGATTCATAAGATGGTTGATCCGGATTTGATAAATGTAGATGAAATGAACTAACGTACGTAAAATCGAATAAGGATAAATCGAGAAAATAAGGACCCAACAAGTTCGTTTAAGGAATTTAAAATAGGGAAAAGATTATGGATTTATGAAAAGAAAGTCGATTTAATTTGGTCCCGAACACGTGCAAGGGTAAAATAGTCAAAAAGCTAAAATTCGATTTAAATTCGATAAGTAATTTTCAGTTAAAAATAAGGAATTAAGAAATTTGGATCAATACTGAGGAAAATATTTAAATTCGAGTCCGATTGATCTATATATTAATTTCTGGGAATTAATCGGAATTAATTCAGAATTAATCAAAATTTTTAATTCAAAAAATATACCGAAAAGACGAAAATAGACCGATAAATTCATTTATTGATTAAATGAATAAAATAATAATTTTTAAGATATTTTTAGGGATATTTTGATTATTTTAATATATTTTAATGTATTAAAATAATAATAATAAAAAAAGAAAGAAATTAAAAAATTTGAAAGAAATCGGGGAGAGAGAAACGCAGAAAACGGAACCCAGAAACCCGATAGCAACCCGAGACCACGACGAGCCACTGACGACCGAGGAGCCCAGCTGACAATCGGAGAAGGTAGAGGAGAGTCCGACGAGTCCCTTGGTATCGGTAATGCGCAACGACGACACCGATTTTTGGCGAATCGACAGACGAAAAATCCGAGGAGAAATCACGTTGGTCCTGACGAACGATGGTGCCCCAGCGCCGATTCAACCCCGCCGAGCATTCCCCTGGCTGAGGCGATCCTTTTGAGCCTAGTGGCGATCGACGAGACGGCCGGGATCGTCGGCGACGGTAAACGTGTCACGACCCAAATTATCAAAAAATCAGAGTAAATTTTTCGCTTTTTCATTTATTATTTAATTCTTACCTTTCTCTCATCGTGACCATCCTACAAATAGTTGGGCTATGATTCGGTGTTAAGTCACTTCACACCATTTACCCTTCTATTTTCATATTCACATTCATATATCAGAGTTTACTATTCTTTGACTTTAAATTGATACATACACAACGGTATTTATAATCCTATATCCCCGACTTCATATCCATTCACAGTACTGTGCATTACATGTTCAGATACAAAACTATACAAATGTGTATACCTGTCTCTCGATGGGAAGCAGCAAATACCCAAAATGCAAGTCCTCAGCCGCTCAATAACTATTGCAAGTGCTCTGAAAAGATGGGAAAATAAGGGGGTGAGCAAACCACACGCTCAGTAAGGTAATTATGCAAGTAAGTAGATAGCTCCACTATCTACATGCTCATAATGCCATGCCCTTAAATCCATTTCTTTTCATTTAAAATTTCACACACAAAATCATGCATATTTCAATGCCATGGTTTATCAAAACTATTTGTGCATATAGAAATCATATAATTCATGCATCAAAGGCATTTTATGTGACATCATTAAATCATAATGAGCATGAAACAAATCTAGATCATGCATTCTTTCATGTCCTGTAAGACAAATCATGAATTTGAAATGAAAGCATGGAAAACATCATCATGCTACTGCATTTAAATCAATTCATTGAAACTGTAGTAAAACTAACCATTCCGGGTCAATCATCTCATAAAACAATTCATTTAAAATTCATTATAAAACTTCGGTTATAAAACCACCCTTCTTTCAGGGTTACAAATCATAAAATCATGAAATCATAAAATCGTCAAATCGAGGGCCTGACCCCTCCTTCGGGTCTACCTGGTCTAACAGACCATAAGTTATATCATGCGAGACAAACAGCTGATTATAGCAGTAACATCGAGGACTATGGCCATATCCTAGTGATCCCTGGCAACACGGTACCTAATGTGCGGGGTATCACACCTGAAACAGGAGGTGGGTCATCCTACCCGCCAGAACAGCATAACACCAGGACTGTGAGGGCAAGGCTTGCTGCCTCGTGGTTAATGCCACTCCACTCCAACAATCCCCACGGTACAGCATACTCCGCATGACATACACGATACAACGTACTCCATGAACCCAAGCTCAATCAGGGGTGCCTGTGATAGGTCTTATCCACCCAAATCATCTCTGTCTCAGAATGCACGTGTGAGCATATCATCTCACTGTGACACACAGTCTACAGGAGGCTCCAACACGGCTATATGCATGTAATATAAATCCCTATGTGACCGAAGCTCTAGCACGGCTCCATGCATATTCATGATATCTAAAAACCTCGTGCGAGCGAAGCTCTAGCACGGTTTCATAAAAATCAGTAAAATCTGTGTACGAGCAGCGCTTCAGTACGACTTCAACTGATTATAAATTCAAGTAAAATCCACGTACGAGAAATGGTCTAGTACGAATATGCATAAAAACTCAGTGAAAACCTCGTACGAGAAAAACTCCAGTACGACATTCAAATGAATTATGAAAATCATATAAAACTTTGTGCGAGCAAGCTCTAGCACAAATGAATGCTCAAGTAAATCAAATCTCATGTGAGTTACACTCCAGCACGGCTTTATGCATAATCAAATTAAATCTCGTGCGAGTTACACTCCAGCACGGCTTTTATACAATAACATATCAAAACAGGATGCGAGCTAAGCTCCAGCATCGCTCATGCATGTCAAATCATAAAAACTAGTGCGAGCAATCGCTCCAGCACCTTTTTATGTATATTCCATCAAAACAAATCAGAACAGTCAAAACATGTCAAAACATGTCAAAACAGAGTGTGAGCTAGGCTCCAATAGCTCTCATGCATTTCTCAACAATAAAAATCAGTGCGAGCAACCGCTCAAGCACATTTTATGCACATTCACAAACGCAGATATAGTGCGAACTACGTGTCGGCACTATCTGTTCCCATATAAACTTGATAGTTGGCCTATTTTCCAAAGAATTTCATTTAAATACAAATAACACCTACATAGTGTTATCTTGTGAAATTATATAATTTCTGGCCAATCTACCGATTTGCTTTGATTAAAACAAATAAAATTCCTTAATTCAGAAAATTCCTTAAATCATGCATTTCATGCATGTCATGCTTTCACCATCCATAGGTGAACTTCCCTCAATAGGGGTAAAATAGACTTTTCACCTATTTCGATCCTTAAAATCATTTAAACCACTTTTAGGATCATTATACAATAACAATGTATACATACATAATCAGTGTATACAAAAACTATTAAAATACACGTAGCTACCTCTAGCTACTCACACAATTCCCTTACCTCATTTTTCTGTACAGTCTGACCTTTTCCACTGATGACTCGTCACGCAGTCCGATTTGCTCCAAATCCAATCTCCGGAACTATGGATACACATTCATTAGGTCAAATACAATACAATTTAATTGTATTTCATATTTTCTGGGCTTAATTTAAATCATTAGGCCCGCTTACCCCTATTGGGCCCGATTGCACCTTAAGGGCCTTAATCGGCCTTAAGCCCGTTTACCACACTTTATCGAGGCCTATTGGGCTCACTGGGCCCATCAGTATTTATTTAGCCTCGTTCTAAATTCTCAGATATCTCAATTCAGTATTTACGACAATTTATCCAATTTTTCAGAATTTAATTCATTTATCCGAAAATTAAATCCGTAATTCATTAACACGTATAATGATATAAATTGTCGTAAATAAGGGTTACTTACCCGTGATTCCATGATCGTACACAAATCGAGGTTGTCTCGAGCTCTCGGTTGATGATAATTGTCGAGCTACACAATTAAATATATTTTCGGGTAAACTTTCAGTCGATCTCTGAAAATTAAATCGGTCATTTCGACCGCTTACCGACTTACCCGAAGCTCGATTGCATCACTGGAATTTTCTCCAATTTTTCCTCTTTTTCTTTTTCCCTTTTTCTTCCTTTTTTCCTTCTCTTTTTAGCTGAACCGGTCCAGTCCGGGTCAACCCGGTTTAGACCGCCGGTTCGGTCCTGTTTGGTTCGGCCGGTTCAGTCCGGTTCGGCCTGTTCAGGCAACATTGGTCGTTTCGGCACCGTCCTGTCGGTTCTCCGACCGATTCCACCGTCGTTCGGTGCGCCATCGCCTGGGCTTCCAAAATCGACCCTCGGGTTGTGTCAAAACGGCGCTGATGGCCGCCAATCGGGCTTCTCTTAGGCGGGACTTCCTCTTCCGATCTGTCGATTTCGACCACCTCGCCGCGCGTCGTGGTTGCCAGGGGGTTGCGCTGGTGTCGGGCTTGCTTCGTCAGCCCTCGCCTGGGTCCCTAGTCGCCGGTGGTGGCTCTGCCGACGATCTCTTCCTCAGTCTGCATTTCACGTTTTCCTTCTTTCTTTTCTGTTTCGTTTCTTCTTTGTTTCCGTAAAATTTCAGATTTCCCTTTTTTTTAACTTTATTTATTTATTTATAATTAAATTTTATTATTATTTTATTCAATAAAATATATTAAAATTGCCAAAATATCTTTAAAAATACTATTTTATTCATTTGATCTGTAAATGAATTTCTCAATCCGATTTTACCTTTCCGGTATAATTTTTGATTATTTTCGGGATTATTTTTCCGATACGAAAATTTCGGTTTATTCCAATAAATTCATATCTTGACCAATTTAATCCGAAATTTAATTATTTCTTCGTTATTGATCAAGATTTCTCAATCCCATCTTTTTTAATTAAAGTTTCTCGTCCCGATTAATACAGAATTTTGATCTTTTGACCGTTGTGCCCTTGCACATGTTCGGGAATACCATTTCCATCCTTTTGCATTTTTAAATGCACTCAAAAATTTCTATTTATTCCCTTTTTGCTCTTATGTTAAAATCGGGTCTTACAAAATGGGCCAAAACAGCACCGTAGCCAAGAAGGAGAAAAAGGAAAAAGAAAAAGAAAAGGAAAAAGAAAAGGAAAAAGAAAAGAAAGAAAAGAGACAAAGGGAAGAAAGTGTACCCGGGGATGACTAGAAATTTGGGTAAGTGACCGAGAGTCGGGATTGACCTGTTGATAAATCCCGGGAATTCAATTTAATATTATTTTAGTGAAAAATGACCCGGATTTATATAATTGTGCAATGTTACTACTGAGCCCGAACGAGAGCCAATTTAGCTTCGATTTTCATACCCTGCATCATATTGGGTAAGTACATTTTAATTACAATAATATGAGTCATTTAATACAGAGTTCAGATTATTTTACGGATTTACGGATTAATTCTGCATAAAAGGAATTTTATTTGAAATGTCAATTTAATTATCGTAAATAGTATCCGAGCTATCTAATGAGTTCGGAATGAAGCCCGATGATTATTGATAAGCCAAATGAGCCCAGTAAACCCGAAGAAGGGATTTAAAAAGTGGGAACGGGCTGAAAAAGGGGTCGAGGCCCATTAAAGTGCAATCGGGCCCAATAGAGTGAAACGGACCCAGAGCTTTAGATTCGATCAGTAAGAGTGAAATACTGATCAATATATTTGAACTGAACCCATATGTGGTTATATGCAGCTCCGTAGATGAGCGAATTGGACTGAGAGACTTGGTACGGCCAAGTCGGGATAAGCTCGCTCGTGATTCCAAGTAAGGGAATTTTATAAGCACTTAGAGGTAGCTGTACGTAGTTTCGAGGGGATTTACATTACGTTAAATTCATTAGCCTACCCGAAAACAGAATAATAATTTTTGTGGAAAAATATGGAAATAGTGATAAATTACTATTTTACCCCCAGTTAGAAAATTTTCAAAAAGGGTAGTAAGGCTATGAAATTGCATGAAATTCATGATTTTAATGTTTTCATGATGATATTGCTTTAATTCAAGCAATTTATGGATAGGTTGGCTATTATTTTCATGTTTTAAGTGAAAAGGCACAGGTTAGGTGCCAATTGATATTTATTTGACATGTTTTGATAAAATTGAGCCACCTATCAGTGTTATATGAGTTGAAATCGTGCTTGAGCATTGCTCGCACTGGATTTTATATTTTAACTCATACACAGAGTGCTGGAGCCTTGCTGCACTATTTTACAGATTTATTTCACATGACTACCGTACTGGAGTTTTTCTCGTATGAGGTTTTCACTAAGTTTTAATACCTATCTGTACTGGGGCAATGCTCGTACGTGGATTTGAATTGAATTTATAATCAGTTTAAGTCGTGTTGGAGCGCTGCTCGTACGCAAATTTCATTGATTTCTATGAAACCGTGCAGAAGCTTTGCTCGCACGAGGTTTTTAGATATCATGTATATGTATGGAGCCGTGTTGGAGTTTCTCCTGTAGACTGTGTGTCACAGCGAGATGATATGCTCACATGTGCATACTGAGACATACTTGATATGGGTGGATAAGACCTATTACAGGCACCCCTGATTGAGCTTGGGTTCATGGAGTACGTTGTACCATGTATATCACATGGAGTATGCTGTACCTTGGGGATTGTTGGAGTGGAGTGGCATTAGCCACGAGACAGCAAGTCTTGCCCTCATAATCCTGATATTATGCTGTTCTGGCTAGTAGGACCGACCCACCTCCCGTTTCAGGTGTGACACCCCTCACACTAGGATTCGTGTGCCAGGGATCACGAGGTTATGGCCATAGTCCTAAATGTAACCGATATAGTCGCTTACATGTCTCACATGATAAATCATTTGGTTTTGATAAATCAGGGTAGACCCGAGGGAGGGGTTAGGCCTCTATTTTCTTATGAATCTGATTTAGATTTGATTTTCCCATAGAGAAATTTTGATGAAACTTTCATGATTTGTAACCCTATGAGAAGGGTGATTTTATAACAAAAATTTTAAGATAAATTATTTTATTGAAATCGATTTAATTCCATGAGTGTATCATATTTAACCCAGATGGGGTGTTTTAAAACGTGTTGATCCATTTGAGCATGAGATGTTTTCACATGAGAATCATTCCATGTTTTATATGTCGATTTCCTATTTTAAAATAGATGATATTATATATATGGCATATCATTGTTTTTACCTCATGCTCACATATATCCTGATTTCTTATCAGCATGTAGATAGTATAACTATCTACCCGTTTGTATTATTGCCTTACTGAGCATGTGGAGCTCACCCTTTCATTTTCCACCCACTTTCAGAGTTTCCACCATAGAGATAGCGAGTGTAGAGAGTAGACGACATAGCTGATTTTTGTGATTCCCATCGACTTTCAGGTATACACCATGTACAGAATTTTGTATTAGTATACTTACAGCACAATATTGTATATGAAGGAATATTTGGGGATGTAAATATAGAATCATGTGATGTATAAAACATACCGACCACTCTATTATAATATGAATGATGTCAGTATATATATATATATATATATATATGTACGTGTGATATTTTAATGGTTAAAAAGGGTATATCGATATTGATTCACAGCCCGACCTGTTTAGAGGAATATGTCACAAGGAGGTAAGAAAGATTTTCCAAAAGCGTAAAATTTGTACTGATTTTTGGTAAGTATTGGGTCGTGATAGTGACATACATTCCTCATATTACATTTCAAAATGGTTACTGTGCCTTTACATGTTTAGATACAAAAAGATTCCCTGTGTGTATACCTCTTGGCGATGGAGAGCAACGGATGTCCCAATACAACGCCTCAGTCCTCACTGGGCTACTATGTGTGCTCTGTAGAGGGGTAAAATAGAGGGATGAGCAACCACACGCTCAGTAAGGTAATAATGCAAGCATGGTAGATAACTACACTATCTACATGCTGATAATGTCATGGATAAAATCATTAGCATCTAGAGCATGAGGAAACATCAAAACTATGCCACATGTATATACATATATCATGTACTGAAAAACATGGAAATAGGCATGTAAAACATGGAAAGATCAACATGTAAACCTCTCATGCTCATCATCATTAAAACTTATCATGAGAAAGAAACTCAACATAAAACATCCCTTAAGATTCATCACTTTTTCAAAAAAACATCAAATCTCATCGCAATTAGAAATATCATTTCACTAAACATAATCCCACAAGGCTCGACCCTTCCCTTGGATCTACCTTAGGCCACAATCATACATCAGTGTACAAAATCATATGATATTATGTGAGACAGGTAGTCACTATATATATCAAAGACTATGTTAGCCAACTATGTTGTAATCATCACAGACCACACGGATCCCGGTGTGTGAGGTATCATGCTGGAACGAAGGTGGGTTAATATTTCGTCAGACTTTTCAAATCGACGTCACCACCACACGGTACGGTGTACTCCATGTGATCTATATGATACAACATACTCCACGGACCCATATCATGGTTGGGGGTCCCTGCCCTAGGACTTATCCACCCCATGCCATGCTTAACCTACACAGTCTTAAGCGCACGTGGGAGCATTTCGCCTTAATGTAAGAGAGCCTCCCCTTCGAGCCTCCCCGCCTCTATGGGCTTAAGGATGTTGGGCTTAAGGATCTTACCAATGTAAGAAAGCCTCCCCACCGAACAGAGCCTCCTTACCTCTATGGGCTTAAGGATCTTACTAGCTCCACGGCTCATACGTACCACAGTGTGAAAATCCAGTGCAAGCGAAGCTCTAACACAATTTCATGTGTCATCAGTAAATATCCTCGTATGAGCAACGCTCCAGTACGGTTTTATGCACAACAAATGATGAAGAAAGCACGTACGAGCATAGCTCCAATATGGTTGTATGCACACGAGCTAATAGCTCCAGTACGGCTTATAAAACATCGCAAATTAAAATATGGTGCGAGCTAGGCTCCAGCATGATTTAAATCATTTAAGAATGATAGACAGTTCTTTTTCAGCAAAACACTTTCAAAACCAAGTGTAGCGCCTCACTTGTGCTATTTCGCAAATCATGAAATTACTAGCCAGCTTATCTGTCAATCTTGCTTAAATCAAAGCAAAGTATTTCGTAAAAACATCAAAACATGTGATTTATGCAATTACTAGCCTTACTATCCCCTTTTCAAGATTCACTTCAAAAACCAAATTACATACATATATACTTATAGTCATTCACACATACTATCAATCACTTTTCTAAATAACCATGCCTTTTTACAAAGCCTTATATTCACCCACAAAGTATGAGTAGCTATCTCTATGTACTCACAAAATTTCCTTACCTGAAAATCGCGTCGAATGATTTCCTCTTCTTTAGAGCTACTTGATTGCGCAGTTCGGTTCGCCTCCAACGAACTCTCCAGAACTGCACGAGATTACGTTTCACATTAACTTTAAATCCAAATGAAATAAAGCTCTTGCGTTTACTATAGTCAATTCGACTTATAGTTTTTTCATCAATACTTGTAAAGCCCCTTCTTTGATTGTTCTACTTATCTCTCGAGAGTTTATTGATTCATAGTAAATCGATACTTAAGCTCATAGCGTCTCTAGTTTATCTTTTACTTCACTATGGCATTTTGTCAAGCACCTCATATACTTATTCACTTAACTTGACTAATCTAACAATGTAGCTTCATTTTATCATCTTAAAACCCAACATATCACTTCACTAACACCTTAGCATACCCCATTTATCATCAACTCTACCATATCACACTTTCTCACACTGGATCCATTCTAGGTCATACTTGTTCCATTACATTCTAAGTAGTATTAATCATCAATTCATACACCCATCTATTCAAAATCAATAACTAGATAATGTACTTTGAGTTAGAGTGTTAGAAACTCACCTAGCTTGATTTTCTTCTTACTCCAAATAAGAACACTCCTTTGCTCCTTCAATCCAACCAATGGAGTATTGATTCCAAACTATGTTGTTCCTCTCTTTATAATGAACAACTTTTCTCTAATGGCTTTTTCTTAAATCTTTATAGAAATGGGATGATTTTAGAGTGAGAAATCTAGGTTTATGGTTGAAAATAGAACAATGAAGTTTGTTCCCGTGAAATGCAGATTCAACCGCTCCCCTTTTATAAAAATGACACTAAGAGATCGATCTGCGTAGGGTAGAGATCGATCTGGCCTTACTTAAATCCTTCATTTTTCCAGCATTTTACAGGTAGGGGATCGATCTGCTGGATGCATGAGATCGATCTGGCTTGTTGCATGAGATCGATCTGCACCATGAAATTGGATTGATTTGTTTCAGGCCGAGAGCTTAAGGGAATTGATCTGGCCATTAAGAGGAGATCAATCTTGTCCAACCCGAGGCCAATGGAGATCGATCTGCTTGAGTGAGGGATCGATCTCTCTCTTCCAGAATGCTTGATATTGCGTTTTCCAGGCCATGAGATCGATCTCTCCTTGTATGGGATCGATCTGACCTTCATCTTGCACCCATTTTACTGCAAATTTCCCATTTAAACTCATACTCAATCACTTTAACACTCATTTATCAATCCATTCCCAGTTAGAACTCAAAAACATTTATTTCTTGTAATTCATATGTAATGTAACTTGTCTGTACATCAAATAATCATATACATTACATAGAAATTTACGGGTCTTACAATTTATACTTTCAAATGCTAAATAATTAAGTATACAAAAAAATATGAAATGATGGATGAATGAAATGATGGAGATGGGTTGAAATGATGGAAATGAATGACGATGGTGATGTTAAAAAAAAAAGAAAAAAAAAAGAAAAATGTGTATATATATACATATCAAATAAAAATATATATAGAAATAAATTAAATAATATATTATATTAATATATATATATATATTAATGTATTATATTATAAGTAAAATGAAATAAATAAAATAAATAATATATATTTGATTAAATAGTATATGTATAAATATTTAGATATTTGTGTATAAAATAAAATTATAATAACATATTTTATGTAAAGGATATATATTGTATAATATATTTTATTATATTAAAATATATATAATATTATATATATATATATATAAATAAAAAAATTATTATTGGAGTTGGTGGGAAAAATCCCACCAACTCTGCCAGGCTTCCTCTGTTAACAGAGGAAGAAAGGAACCGAGATAAAGGGGGAAAAAACAAAAGAAATGGGAGGGGGTGAAACCGAAGGGAAAGAGAGAAGAAGGAGGAGAGAAAGGAAGGAAAGGATAGAGAGCAGTAGCTGGAGGGGGGAGATAGCGTTGGGGCCTGCGAGAGGGACACCAAAAAGTCACCGGCAACGTCGGAGAAGAAGCAGATCGACGGGGAGAAAATGGAGCAACGCTGCCGAGGAAGAGAATGGCCGAACCAACCAAATTTCGGATAGCCCAGCCTTGCCCCAGCCAGCCACAGGTGTCGTGCAGCCCCGCAAAGCCGCTAGAAGTGGAATCCGACAAAGAACCATCTGATAGAAGCCCCAATCGGTGGAAGGGCCAATGAACCAGTTCAGATCGGTTTAGTGAAAAGGTGGGCCGAACCGGTTCTAACCGGTTCGGCCAAAAAAAAAGGAAAAAAAAATGGGAGAAAATTTAGTCCGGTTCGGCCAAAAACAAAAAAAAAATGGGAGAAAATTTAGTGATGCCCTAGGTCTAAGGATAAGCCGGTAAGTGGTCAGATTTGACCGTTTTAAATTGTGAAAAAGTTATTTAAATTTATATTTGACCGAATTTAACTCGATTTAAATATATGTAAATATGTAGCGTGACAATAGGCGACGAGCGAGCGGTTCAGCCTCAATTTACATGCCAACATGGAAAACTCGAGTAAGTGAATCTCACTTGCTATGGTTTAGATAATCAAACAAGTTAGAAATCATCGCATAAGTTACATATAAATTTGGTGTAGATTGCTTTTTATTTTATAATGGAAAAATTAATTATTGTAAATGATTGTGAACTATTCGAAGACGTCTGCAGACCTTAAAAATCGATTTGAAATAGGAAATGTAATGAATCAATTGGATTGAGAATATATATTATTTTTTGACTTGCAGGCTGGGTAATGAGCAATTTTTACTTGGTCTTATTGTAGAATTTTCGTAAATTATCAGTAATTCAATTTAACACCTCTATGCTATTGAAAACGAAATTCTGATTCGTTTTGACACGTTTTCGAATCTCGCGATGATTTTTAGGACATTAAAATCATTGTATGGTATTTTACGGGATATTTAGAAGTTTATACATATTTTAGCTGTACAATCCCATTCAATCTGTTTGAAATAATTGGAGCATAGGACTTATTTAGCCTATGCTTAGTGATTTCGGATTTAAGTATAAACTGCATTCCGTCTCGAAATCAATATGACTTCTTGGAAAACGTAATTTTTAGACGTTTATCTTTATTGACGATCTAACTATGTTATTTCTGATAGAATATATGGAGACAGCCTTAAGTTTTATAATTCTTTTACGGGTAGTTTGGCTTGTCTGACCCTATCGTGATAAGGTTCGATTTTTAATTACCCATTGAGATTGGAGACTTTCAGATCGGTGAACATAGGAATCACCCTAGTCTCCGGAGTATTTTCATGTAAGACCCGATTTTATTTATAACACGAAATGCATGAGTGTTCGTGAAATGAAGGATTGAAATGGTATTCCCGAACACGTGCAAGGGTAAAACGGTCAAAAGATCGAAAGTCTGTATAAATTCGATAAGAAAATTTAATTAAAAATATGGAAATGAGAAATCTTAATTAATAACGAAGAAACAATTAAATTTCGGGTTAAATTGATCAAGATATGAATTTATTGAAATTAATCAAAATTTTCACCTTGGGAAATTATCCCGAAAATATTGAAAAAAATATACCGAAAAGACGGAATAAGACTGATAAATTTATTTAATTGATTTAATGAAGAAAATATAATTTTTTAGATATTTTTGGCTGAAATATATATTTTAATGATTAAAATAATAATAATAATAAATTATAAAAAAATAAAAAATAAAAATCTGAAAACAGAAAAAAGGAAAGGAAACCTGCGCGAAATGCGAAAGGAAGCCGACCTGAGGAAGAGATCACCGGACGAGCCACCACCGCACCAGACTAGGGCCGATGACCACCGAAAAAGGAAAAGGACCATCGTAAGAACTCATCGGCACCAGCGACGCGCCCCACCGACGTTGAAATTCGTCGGATCGAAGAAAGGAAGCTGCGGAGAGAAGAAGCGAATCCGACGGCCATCGGCATGAGTTGGCTCTAATCGAGGCCAAGCGAAAGTTCCCTGGCCAGAGACGCATCAAAAGGCAGTGGTGAGACACAGGGAACCGGCGGGATGACACCGAAACGACAAAAGGATCCCTGAACCGGTCGGCAGTTCAGTGAGGAAGCTTTTGTGCTGAACCGGACCGGACCGGTTCAGCCAAGGAGGAAAGAGAAAAAGGAGATTAAAAAGGAAGAAAAAGAGGAAAAATTGAGAAAAAATTTTAGTGATGCAATCGAGATACGGGTAAGTTGGAAGCGGTCGAAATTGATCGATGTAAATTTCAAAATATTTAATTTGATTAATATTCGTCTAAAAATTTACTCAAAAAAATATGTAATTGTGTATCTCGACAATTGACGTCAAACGAGAGCGCGAGATAACCTCGATTTACGTACTATCATGGAATCTTAGGTAAGTAACCCTTATTTACGATAATTTTTATCGTTATGCGTATTAGAAATTTACCGCATAAATTACGGATTTAATTTCCGCATTTAATGAATTATATTCTGAAATTAGAGATAAATTGTCGTAAATAATTAATTGAGCTATCCAAGAGTTTAGAACGAGGCCCAATAGATACTGATGGGCCCAATGAGCCCAATAGGCCTCGATAATGTGAATATTAAGTGGAAAACGGGCTTAAGGTCGGTTAAGGCCCATTATGGTACAATCGGGCCCAATATGGGTAAACGGGCCCAATGATTTAAATTAAGCCCAAAAATTATGAAATACAATAAATTGTATTGTATTTGACCTGATGTATATTTATACGCAGTTTCGAAGATTTGATTGAGAGTAAATCGGACTGCATGACGAGACATCAGTAGAAAGGTCAGATTGTACAAAAAAATGAGGTAAGGGAATTGTGTGAGTAGCTAGAGGTAGCTACGCATATTTTTAATAGCTTTTGTATACACTGAAAATGTATAAAGGTCCTAGAAATAGATTAAAGATTTTAAGGACTCGAAATAGGTCAAGACTATTTTACCCCTATTGAGGGAAATTCACCTAAGGATGGTGAAAGCATGACATGCATGACATGCATGATTTAAGAAATTTTCTGATTTAAGGAATTTTCTTGGTTTTTTAAGCAAAGCAAATCGGTAGATTGGCCTATAATTGCATAAATTTCACAAGATAACACTACATAAGTGTTAGTTATATTTAAATCAAATTTGTTTGGAAAATGGGCCAACTATCAAAACAGATGGTGCTGGAGCATTTCCTCGCACTATATCTGAGTTTGTGAGTGTGCATAATGGTGCTGGAGCGGTTGTTTGCATCGATTTGTGTGACATCATATGCATGAAATGTGCTAGAGCGGTTGCTCGTATTGATTTTTACTATTGTGAAATGCATGAGAGGTGCTTGAGCCTAACTCGCACTCTGTTTTGACTTGTTTTGACTTGATATGCATAAAAAGGTGTTGGAGCGATTCCTCGCACTAGGTTTTATGATTTGACATGCATGAAAGGTGTTAGAGCTTAGCTTGCTTCCTGTTTTGATATGATAATTTCATTTTAATGCTGTACTGGAGCCTTGCTCGTACGTGATTTAATCGATTTAATTATATAAAGCCGTGCTGGAGTGTAACTCGCACGAGATTTGATTTACTTGAGCATTCATTCATGATGGAGCGTTGCTTGTACGAACTTTTATATGGATTTATAACTCTTTTTAAAGTCGTACTCGAGTGCTACTCGTATGCAGATTTTACTAATTTTTATGAAACCGTGCTAGAGCTTCGCTCGCACGAGATTTTTAGATATCATGAATATGCATGGAGCCGTGCTAGAGCTTCGCTCACACAGGATTTTATATGACATGCATATAGCCGTGTTGGAGCCTCTTGTAGACTGTGTCATAGTGGGATGATATGCCACACGTGCATACTGAGACATAGATGGTATGGGTGGATAAGACCTATTATAGGCACCCCTGACTGAGATTGGGTTCACGGAGTACGTTAAACCATGTATATCATATGGAGTACGCTGTACCATGGGGATTGTTGGAGTGGAGTGGCATTATCCACGAGGCAGCAAGCCTTGCCCTCGCAATCCTGATCTTATGTTGTTCTGGCAGCAGGATTGACCCACCTCCCGTTTCAGGTGTGATACCCCGCACACTAGGTACCGTGTAGCCAGGGATCACTAGGTTATGGCCATAGTCCTCGATGTTACTGATATAGTCACCTACATGTCTCACATGATATAATTTGTGGTCTCGATAGACCAGGGTAGACCTGAGGGAGGGGTCTGGCCCCTAATTTTGGGATTTTCACTATGTTAGATCTTTTTGAGGATTTTATGACTTGTGACCCTAAAAGAAGGGTGATTTTATAACAGAATTTTATAACAAATTGTTTTATAAATTTGAGCTTTATTTATGAGATGATTGACCCAGAGGGGTTATTTTATACTGTGTTTTAATGATGTGATTTAAATGCAGTAGCATGAGGAGTTTTCCATGCTTTAATTACAAATTCATGAAAAGAATTATCTTTCATGTTTGGTGCCACATGGCATGAATTAATGCATTATCTTGATTTATTTCATGCTAATTATGATTTTATGATTTCTATAAGCATAAATGGTTCTTATAAATTATAGCATCAACGTATGCATGATTTTGTGCATGAGATTTTAATGAAAAGAAATGGATTTAAGGGCATGGCATTATGAGCATGTAGATAGTGAGGCTATATACTTACTTGCATGATTACCTTACTGAGCGCGTGGTTTGCTCACCTTCTTATTTTCCCATCTTTTCAGAGCACTCGCAGTAGTTAGTGAGCGGCTAAGAACTTATAACTTGGTATCCGCTGCTTCCCATCGAGAGACAGGTATACACATTTGTATAATTTTGTATCTAAATATGTAGTGTTCAGTACTGTAAAACGTATATGATGTCGGGGATGTAAGGTTATGTAAATACCATTGTATAAGTATTTAGTTAAATTCAAAGGATAGTAAATCCTGATATGTGAATGTGATTATGAAAATGGAATGGTAAATAGGTAAGAGGTGACTAACACCGAATCATAGCCTAACTGTTAGTAGGATGGTCATGATGCGAGAAAGGTAAGAATTAAAGAATAAACGAAAAATGAAAAATTTATAGTGATTCTTAGGAAATTTGGGTCGTGACAGTTTTTGGTATCAGAGCTAAGTTGGCCTGATATGAGTCGGTGTTAGTGGTTAAGGAAGTTTATATCCCCATGTACTGTGCATTGTTTAGATACAATTGTGTATATCGAGATGGAATTGCAGCTAAAAATTTAGTTTTAAATGCAAGAAGATAGACTCATTGACTGATAGCCGCTATGGTAGAGGGGCTAGTACATGAGCTTGAGGCCGTAGAGGTTGGCCTGAGTGTCGTACTGAGTTGTCACCTGAGACTCAAGATGAGATTGAAGTGGAGGCTGATGTTGAGCATGCCTCACAGAGTCCAACAGTGAGATCGAACAGAGTCCGACAGAGAGACCGAATAGTATTGAGACAAGCTTCGCGAGGTTGGAGCAGAGTGTGGAGAATATTTTGGGAGCTAATTGCTCAGAGTATGCAAGGGATTTGAGGGCGAGTTGGAGCTGATATCCTAACTACGGTATAAAATGATATTAGTGGAACTGGAAGGACTAAAGAAACAATTACAAGAGTTTTTGGATAAGTGTTCCTCATACCGAATGTGTAACTTGAGGAGTACTTGTTCTGTTTGTAAAAAAAAAAAAAAAGAATGGAAGCCTTCGACTATGTATTGAATTTTGATTGTCGAACGAGGCTAACATCAAGAATAAGTGATTCCTCCCACTATAGATGATTTATTGGATTAGGTGTGAAAAACGCAGATCTTTTCGAGATCGATTTGAAATCTGGGTAACAACCGTTAAGAATTCGAAAGGTGAATGTGCTGTAACTGTTAAGACATTGATGAACAAGGTATTTAAACTGTACCTAGACTGATTTGTGGTCATCCTTAGAGATGATATTTTGATGTATTCGAAGTCCAGGGAAGAGCATGAGTAGCAACTGGAAACTGTCTTACAGACGTGGTGTTGTGAGTTTCTCGAAATTGGCTGCTCAGTTGACAAGTATCGTTCAGAAAAAGATTACATGCCAGTAGGATGATAAGTATGAAAGTAGCTTCGGTGAGTTTTGGTATATTGAACTAATAAACTGACCACCATAATTATTCTCACCATGACCAACAGCTCAAGAGGTTTTTCAATGCGTATGGATACCTCAAAATAAGATTGGGCTGTGTATTGATGTAAAATGGGAATATAGTCGTTTATGGATCCAAATAGTTCAAGGACCATGAGAGAAACTATTCGACCCATGATTTAGAGTTGACAGCCGTAGCGTTTACACTGAAGGTATGGCGCTACCACTTATACGGTGAGAAATTTTAGATATGCACTGATCATAAAAAGCCCTAAGTATCTATTTTCACAGAAAGAGTCGAATATGAAAACAATGAGGGTTACAGCTTCTGAAGGATTATGATAGTAGAAATTGTATCACCCAGGAAAGGCTAATGTAATGGCTGATGCCGTGAGCAGAGAGAGCCTTGGGATGGTATTACATATGATGGGCAAGGAGCGTGAGTTGTTAGAGCAGTTGTGAGCCTCAGTAGTAATGTGATCCCTTCTGATGATGACAGTGATTGTGTGACAGCTAGCCTGAGATTAGCACCAAATTTGAGTGACCGACTTAGGGTGATGATCGGCATGGTGTTGATAGTGTGGGTCAGATTCAGATGGATACAGTGACAGAGTTCACAGAGAGTGATGATCACTTACAAAGGTTTAGAGACAGTATAAGTGCTCCCCATGACCACAGTTGATGAGATAGTGTTATTGTCAGAGCTCACTCTTCGGGATATACAGTGCATCCGAGAAGTAATAAATATATCGATATCTCTGAAAAGGATATTGGTGATCAGATATAAAAAGAGACATTATAGAGATTATGGAGAAGTGTCTCATATGTCAGCAGATTAAGGTAGAGCAATAGAAGTTTGCAGGGTTATTGCAGCCTCTACCTATATAGACACGAGAATGAGAATAAGTTACCATGAATTTTGTGATGGGTTATAGAGGACTCGAATGGATCACGAGGCTATCTAGGTGATAGTCGATAGATTGATTAAGTCTACCCACCTTCTGGTTATAGAAATCCCCAAATACTCAGATTGCGTAGGCAAAGTTATATATAAGGAAAATTATGGAACATTATGTAGCATTCCAGTGAGCATGGTATCAAATAGGGATTCCCGTTTCACTTCTCACTTTTGGGAATATTTTGTTCAAAGAGCTATGGGAACCCGACTGAGTGTTAGCACAGTTTTCCATCCTCCGACAGATGGTCAGTCCGAGGGGACTATACAGATTCTGGAGGATATGATGAGAGCATGTGTCATTGATTTTATAAGCTCCTGGGATGATCAGTTGTTACTAATTGAATTCGCCAATAATGACAGTTATCACTTGAGTATCGGGATGATTTATATGAGGTATTGTATGGCCGTAGGGGTTATTCCCCGACTTAGATAAGAAGAAGTGGGTGACAGATAGAGAATTATTCCCGAATTGTAAGACAAACCTCTGAGGATGTTCAGTTGATTTGTGAGAGATTAAGAACACCTTAAAGCAGACAGAAAAGCTATGCTGACAAGAGACAGAAAACCATTAGAATTCACCGAGGGTGAATCAGTATTGTTGGAAGTTACTTGTCCTAGGGACATAACGAGATTCGAAAAGAAGGCAAATTGAGTTTCGTTAGATTGAATCCTTTGAGATATTGAACAAAGTGGGAGAAAACGCCTGTAGGTTGGCGTTACCACTTGAATAAGCAGGCATCCACAATGTGTACCATCTTTTGATGCTTCGAAAATACTATCCGGACCCAGCATATGTGATCGAATATGAGCTCCAACAACTTAGCTCAATGAAAGTATAACGTATGTTGGAAAATTGATTCGGGTATTAGACGGAAGAAGAAAGTGTTGAGGTTTAAGATGATCTCCCCAGTCGAAATCCGTTGGTAGTATTACACTTCGAAAAAAGTCACATGAGAATTAAAGAGTATGACGTGATAGACGTACCCGAAGTTGCTTATGGACCCAATTGACTTTGTTCTAATTTGGAGGACCAAATTTCTTAAGTGGGGGAGATTATGTAAGACCCGATTTTATTTAAAACACGAAATACGTGAGTGTTCGTGAAATGAAGGATTGAAATGGTATTCTCGAACACGTGCAAGGGTAAAACGATCAAAAGATCGAAAGTCGGTATAAATTCGATAAGAAAATTTAATTAAAAATATGGAAATGAGAAATCTTGATCAATAACGAAGAAACAATTAAATTTCAGGTTAAATTGATCAAGATATGAATTTATTGAAATTAATCAGAATTTTCACCTCGGGAAATTATCCTGAAAGTATTGGAAAAATATACCGAAAAGACGAAATAAGACTGATAAATTCATTTAATTGATTTAATGAATAAAATATAATTTTTTTAGATATTTTTAGCCGAAATATAATATTTTAATGATTAAAATAATAATAAAAATAAATTATAAAAAAAACGAAAAATAGAAATCTGAAAACAGAAAAAAGGAAAGGAAACCTGCGCGAAATGCGAAAGGAAGCCGACCAGAGGAAGACATCATCGGATGAGCCACCACCGGCGCCAGACGAGGGCCGACGACCACCGAAAAAGGATGAGGACTATCGTGCAAACTCATCAGCACCGGCGACGCACCCCACCGACGCCGAAATCCGACGAATCGAAGAGAGGAAGCCGCGGAGAGGAGAAGCGAATCTGATGGCCATCAGTGTGACTTGTCTCCGATCGAGGCTAGTCGAAAGTTCCCCTGCCAGAGATGCGTCGAACGACGGTGGTGAGACATCGGGAACCGGCCGGCCGTTGCCAGAACGACAAAAGGAGCCCTGAACCGGTCGGCGGTTCAGTGAGGAAGCTTTTGTGCTGAACCAGACCGGACCGATTCAGCCAAGGAGGAAAGAGAAAAAAGAGAAAAAAAGGAAGAAAAAGAGGAAAAATTGGGAAAAAATTTCAGTGATGCAATCGAGCTATGGGTAAGTCGATAAGCGGTCGAAATTGACCGATTTAAATTTTGAAATATTTAATTTGATTAACATTCGACTAAAAATTTACCCGAAAAAATCTGTAATTGTGTAACTCGACAATTAACGTCAAACGAGAGCTAGAGACAACCTCGATTTGCGTACTATCATGGAATCTCAAGTAAGTAACCCTTATTTACGATAATTTACATCGTTATGCGTGTTAGAAATTTACCGTATAAATTACGGATTTAATTTTCGCATTTAATGAATTATATTCTGGAATTAGAGATAAATTTTCGTAAATAATTAATTGAGCTATCCGAGAGTTTAGAACAAGACCCAAAAGATACTGATGGGCCCAATGAGCCCAATAGGCCTCGATAATGTGAATAGTAAGTGGAAAACGGGCTTAAGGCCGGTTGTCACGCCCCGGAAGCGCGAAAAAATAGGGCTAATTTAAATTTTTTATCCATTAACTATGTTGTTTTCCTATACATGTCTAGATTCAAAATCTTTTTCATTTTCCAGGATCTCGTTACATTACATACATTCTGTATATATAAAATCATTTACAACTATTACATCCCGACTATTATATACAATAGTGTCTATTATGTATCACATGTCTGGAATATAAGTAAGACTGTACCACAAGGTTACAAAAGTATCCGATGAAAGGTCGGACTACCTTGTCAACGACCACAGTCTCGTATGTGCAGTAGACTCGCTATAGATAATCTGGGAGATGGAGAGGAGGGGGTGAGTTTTTCAGACTCAGTAAGAGATACATTTAAAATAGCTTTAAATACTCAAAACATAGTAAAACACATGGTTTTGCAAATCAGCATAAACATGTACTGGAGTAGAGATGCTTACATTTCATAAAAGCAGTAAAAACATGCTTAAATCATAAGTTTACACACCATGCATCTTTTTAATAAAACTCATACATAGTATGCATATCACGTCGTGTAAACAAGGAAAAAGCATCTCAAAACTTAATCATGCATATCATAACATGCTTATCACTTTGAAATGAAATTGTATTGTCATATGCACATTTCATAAAATATACTCATGGCTACCTTTAAAATCTCATCATAGAAAATATGTGCTCAATAAAATCATAAAACAGGTAGCATGAAATGTACGAAAACATATATATATATATATATCATTCCGTCAATTCATCGTGTAGGGTCAGGCAATCGTCTCATATACTAGTCCCGAAGGACATCATACATCTGGTCCCGTCGGACGTTCATCGTAGGTACATATGGCCATTGTACAGGGGAGCCGTAGGACTGGATCAGGGTCGTACGCTTCCCTATCTCTCGTGCACTACTAAATGGGGACTATACGCACGAACTCACGTGCATCACCAAGTGTGGACTATGCGCACGTTTCTCATATCAAGTCAGAGCCTGCCCGTTCTCTTGTCGTCGGCTAGGTAGATCCTCGATCGTCTCCATACGAGATCGATCCCAGATCCTCTGACTATCGTCATATCATGCCTTTCTACACCACAAAAATAATTTTTGGGCCTCTTACCCAATTTATCAAAATCATTTCGTGCCTCATACCCGTGTATTAAAATCGTTACGGGCCTCTAACCCGTTTTTCATAGAAAACATGATTTTCATAAATTATTACGGGACTCTAACCCGTGTAAATATGGAAAGCATAGTTATCAAAGTCAATTCTTGGGACTCATACCCGTACCGTGAAAATATAGCTTAAAAGTTGTTTTGGGACTTTAACCCGTATCATGAAAACATGATTTCATAGAACATATCGGGACTTTAACCCGTAATCTCACATGAAAATACTATGCTTTCGTTTCAAAAGTGAAAAATCACTTTTATAAACATGTATGCTGTAAAAATGATCTCATATATATAAAACATGCTGAAAACTCGGGAAATGGTTTTGGCTTCGGTTTGAATACCGTTGGAAATCCATTTCGTAAAATCTCATTCAATTCTCATACATAAACAGTTGGTAAGGACGTAGGAGTACTAACGCTATTCTAAATCATATCCCTTACCTCTTAGCGACTGATGTAGAGCACTTTCCTAGATGCTCGAATTTACCTCGTAAAACGTGTCGATAGACCGAGCTGCTGTAAAACAAGTTCAACTTATCGCATATGGCTTAAATTCATTTCAACATATCCAATATGTGATTATATCGAAGCTTTGATCAAAAGTTGACTTTTAATCGATTTTACTCATTTTGCTCGGTTTTACCGGTATAAACCTCGTTTTAATCGTATTTAACTCAATAAATATTTTTCTCATATTTATTATGGTCGATTTAGCTAATTGGACCAATTTCTCTCTTATTGGGCCAAATTACACCTTAATGGGCCTTAATCCGTTTTAAGCCCGTTTTCACTTATTAATTCTTTCATCAAGGCCTATTAGGCTCACTTGGCCCATTAGTACTTATTGAGCCTTTTTTCTAAACTCTTTGAATAGCCGTATATCATTTACGACAATTTAATTAAAAATCTCAATTTAATCCACTAAATGCGTAATTTAATCCGTAACTCGTAAAATAAACTCTTAATGCGCAATAATTACATAGATTGTCGTAAATGAGCTTTACTTACCCGAGATTTTGCGATAGTGTGCAAATCGAAGTTCGATCGAGCTCACGTACGCGATTTATCGTCAAACTGCATAATTATATATATTTAATTTCGGGTAAATTTTTGATCAAATATAATTTAAATAAATTTCTTGAAAATTAAATCGGTCACTTTTGACCTCTTATCGACTTACCCGAAGTCCGGTGTATCCCCGAAAATTTTTCCTTTTTCCTTTTTCTCTTTTCCTTCCCTTTTTCTCCTTTTTCCCTCCCTTTCTTAGCTGAACCGGTTCGGTCCGGTTCAGACCGGTCCGGTTCAGTCCGGTTCAGTTCCGGTTCAACTTCTCCCTCGCCGTTCGAGGCTTTTCCGACCGGTTCACCACCGGCTTCAGCCTCCAGCTTGTTCGCGGGGTAGTCCGGTGCATGGATCTGGGGTCGGCTTCGCCAAAGCTAGTCGGAAAGTGGCCGGTCCGGCCTCTTCTCTCCTTCGGCGGCGACACCCAATTTTTTTTCTTTCGATCGGCGCCGTTTGGCTGCGTCTTAGGCCGATCTGTACCTAGATCGGCGTCGCAGAGGTCCCCTCTGGCCGGTGGTGGGTCGCTCCTCCCCTCCTCGACCACCGATCTCTCTCTCTCTTCTCTCTTTTCTCTCGGTTTCTCCCTTTCTCTCTCTTTCTCTCGTCGGTCACCGTTTCTTCTCCCTCTTTCGATGCCGGCGAGGCTCGGTCGCCCCTCTGGTCCGTTCGCCGGGCTCCGTCTGTGAACAGATGGGAGCTCGGCTCCCTTGCTGCCTCTACTCCTTGTTTCCTTCTGTTTTCTTCTCTGTCGCGCGACTCTGTTTCGCGCGACAGAGTTTCATTTTTTTTTTATATATTTTATTACATTATATTTATTATATTTTATTTTAATCAAATAAAATATAATAAATTGTACAAAATATCTCAAAAATCATATTATATTTTATTTATTAATTTATTTAATTAATTTAATTTATTTTAATTATTTCGGTGTATTTTTCGCATATTTTCGGGATAATGTCCCGGGCGAAAATTACGAAAATTCGTAATATCTTCGTATCTTGACCAATTGGACTCGAAATTTCAAAATTTCTTCTTTATCGATCAAGATTTCCTAAATCCATATTTTTAATGAAATTTCTTCAATGAATTTACACCGAAATTAGGATCTTTTAACCATTTTACCCTTCTACACGTTCGGGACTAATTTAGACCGATTTTCCTTCTCGGACTCACTATCTTTTCTCATTTAAATTTCGTATCTTTCGTCCAACGATTTAAATCCCTTTAATTTAAATTATGGTCCCAGATAATGAACATAGTGGAAAAAATCCAGGTTTCACAATTCTCCCCACCTTTTAAGAATTCAGTCCTCTGAATTCAAGCTGGTCCATCAACCCGGTGAGGGTACTTCTCCCTTATTTTGCTCTCTAGTTCCCAAGTGGTTTCTTCTGTCTTGTGGTGTTTCCAGAGAACCTTTACTAGTGGAATAATCTTAAATCGTAGCACTTCCTCTTTTTTTTTGAAGTGTACTATACTCTTCATCAGTGACACCTTTACAATTACAGAGTCCTTAACCTAAAATTCAAGAGGATGTCTGCGCACATTGGCATAACTTTTCTGTGCGGTCCTCGATCTGTCATGGATGAGCTGAACACCTTTAGCTTCCTATTCCACTAAATCGAAAGCAAGGTGAATCTAGGACAATAGGACTCCTTCACCATACTCTGTCTCAAGGTGTTATCATGTGGCACACAGATACGGCCTTGGTACCTCAGTAATCCATCATCGCTGACCGTAAACTCAGACTGCGATCTCTCCTCTACCAGGCTAACCATATCCAGCAACCTCTAATCGTTTCGCTATCCAACTCTAATCTGGTCTAGTATACTTGGTTCAATCTGTAGGCTAGACATGTATCCATCCTCAATCTCATCCATACTAATCCTCAGTTCAGTGAATTGTTTCAATAAGTCCCACTCTTTAATCAAGTAGAACACCATACCCTTTTAGTTCAGGGCGTCGACTACCATGTTCGCCTTATCAGGATGATATAAAATCTCGCAGTCATAAACCTTGAGGAGCTCTATTCATCTCCGTTGTCTCATATTCAGCTCCTTCGAATCAAACAAGTACTTAAGACTCTAGTGGTCAGTGAAGATCTGAAATCTTTCTTCATATAGTTAATACCGCCATATCTTGAGTGCAAACACTACTGTAGCTAACTCCAAGTCGTGAGTGGAATGATTACGCTCGTGATCCTTTAGCTGACGGGATCCATAAGCTACCACTCTACCATGCTGCATAAGCACACGGCTGAGACCTTGGTGGGAAGCATCATTGTATAACACAAATTCCCCAGACCACTTGGAATGGTCAAGACTAGTATCGTATTCAACCGACGTTTGAGCTCTTAAAAGCTCTGCTCACACTACCTAGACCATATAAACTGAACCTCTTTATGAGTCAGTCTGGTTAATGGAACTGTTATTCGTGAAAACCCTTCGACAATCTGTCGGTAATACCATGCTAATCCCAATAAGCTTCTGACCTCCGTGATTGTCCTCAGTCTTTTCCTATCTCAATATTGCATCTACCTTGGACGGATCCACTGGCACCTCGTCCTTAGATACTACATGTCCAAGGAATGCAATCAGTTCTAACCAAAAAGCACAATTACTAAATTTACCTTATAACTTCTTCTCACGGAGAGTTTGGAGCACAGTCCTCAAATATTGTTCATGCTCTTCTCGGGATCTAGAATAAATCAAGATGTCATCGATGAATACTATCATCAATCTATCTATGTATTCTCGGAAGACATCATTCATAAGGCTCATAAATGCAGCTGGGGCATTAGTCAGTCCAAAGGGCATCACCAAAAACTCGTAGTGCCCAGATCGGGTCCGAAATGCTGTCTTCGGTATATCAACCTCCTTAATCCTTAGTTGATGATAACCCGATCTCAAATCTATCCTTGAAACACTGAAGCCCCTCTCAGCTGATCAAATAAGTCATCTATCCTTGGCAGGGGGTACTTATTCTCAACTGTTACTTTATTCAAAAGCCTATAGTCTATACATAGACAGAAACTACCATCCTTCTTTCTGACAAATAGTATTGGTGCACTGCATGGTGACACATTAGGCCTTATAAACCCCTTATCCAGTAATCCTTGCAACTGCTTCTTTAATTCTTCCAACTCTACCAATGTCATTTGGTAAGGTGGCTTGG
The DNA here is from genome assembly GCA_033439115.1 of Firmiana major. Classification (NCBI taxonomy): domain Eukaryota; kingdom Viridiplantae; phylum Streptophyta; class Magnoliopsida; order Malvales; family Malvaceae; genus Firmiana; species Firmiana major. Next base: position 61,596,649 of record CM065907.1, on the reverse strand, counting down.
AGATAGGTTGAGTATATGATATTAGCTCAATGGTAAACTCAACTTCTCTCTCTGGTGGTAGCCCCAGTAAGTCCTTTGGGAATACTTCGGGAAACTCACATGTAAATTGTGGTGACACAAACGAGTGTGTGAAACTTGGGTCACACAGTACATGTGCTTCTTGATTACAGACAAGGAGAGTACCTCGAATAACATCGAAGGATGTATCTGCTGTCTCCTGATTAATAGTAAGCACTCGACCCTAGGAGACATGCTTCTTGCCCTTGTCCGCGGTTGTGGCTCTCCTCAAAGCATCTCTAAAATCTACGATATTCTGACCCAACAGCTTATCTCCGATCCCGGATCTCAATCCCACCAAAAATCTCTCTGTCTGGCGCTCGGGATCTCTAATGTCTCTGGATCGTATCTCATAAGGGTTATAAATTTGTTTTCATACTCATCTACTGTAGAACTTCCCTGTCTCAAATCCAAAAACTCTGTTTGCATCCTCTTTCGAGCTGCACGTGGCACATACTGCTCTGGGAATGCGACTAAAAAAGCATCCCATGTGATTTCTGAGGGATCCTCAGCTAATATCCTTTGTGTCGACCTCTACCAGAACTTAGTCTGTCCCTTTATCATTTAACCTGCCATAGTCTCTCTCCCTATCAGTACACCCCAAAACTGAAATATCACCTCAATATCAACGACTCACTCATCATCCTTAATCGGGTCCTTAAGCCCTGTGAACTCCGGAGGATACATACTCAAGAAAATCTAGCACCCTCTGAGTCTCTCTGTCATCCCTATGCTGGGAAACTGCTGGCTGAGGGTTGGGGCTACTGGAGGAACTGGTGGGGGAGAATGATTAGGCGTAAGAGTAGCTGTCTCTGTACTCGGTGTACGTACCCCAAACTGCTGGGTAAACATAGTGGTAAAGGTTGTAAGTCTTTCCCTCATACCATGTACTGTCTCTTCGAGCCTCCTTATTCTATCAGTAGGGCTCTCAGGTTGAGGGGAAGATGGTGGAGCAGTTTGAGCTCGTCTCTGTGAACGGTCTCGTCTACCACTCATGATTAGCGATCTACTATTTGCACATAATCCATAAATTAAGTCATACTTTGACAAGTAAGCTTACTTTATTACCAGACATGCATAGACACATTGGGATGTAATACACTCTTATTACTAGACATGACAGTACTACACAACATTTGCTCTGATACCAAGAAAAACTGTCACGCCCCGGAAGCGCAAAAAAATAGGGCTAATTTAAACTTTTTATCCATTAACTATGTTGTTTTCCTGTACATGTCTAGATTTAAAATCTTTTTCATTTTCCAGGATCTCGTTACATTACATACATTCTGTATATAAAATCATTTACAACTATTACATCCCGACTATTATATACAATAGTGTCTATTATGTATCACATGTCTGGAATATAAGTAAGACTGTACCTCAAGGTTACAAAAGTATCCGATAAAAGGTCGGACTACCTTGTCAACAACCACAGTCTCGTATGTGCAGTAGACTCGCTATAGATAATCTGGGAGATGGAGAGGAGGGGGTGAGTTTTTCAGACTCAGTAAGAGATATATTTAAAATAGCTTTAAATACTCAAAACATAGTAAAACGCATGGTTTTACAAATCAGCATAAGCATGTACTGGAGTAGAGATGCTTACATTTCATAAAAGCAGTAAAAACATGCTTAACTCATAAGTTTACACACCATGCATCTTTTTAATAAAACTCATACATAGTATGCATATCACGTCGTGTAAACAAGGAAAAAGCATCTCAAAACTTAATCATGCATATCATAACATGCTTATCACTTTGAAATGAAATTGTATTGTCATATGCACATTTCGTAAAATATACTCATGGCTACCTTTAAAATCTCATCATAGAAAATATGTGCTCAATAAAATCATAAAACAGGTAGCATGAAATGTGCAAAAACATATATATATATCATTCCGTCAATTCATCGTGTAGGGTCAGGCAATCGTCTCATATACTAGTCCCGAAGGACATCATACATCTGGTCCCGTCGGACGTTCATCGTAGGTACATATGGCCATTGTACAGGGGAACCGTAGGACTGGATCAGGGTCGTACGCTTCCCTATATCTCGTGCACCATACGAGATCGATCCCAGATCCTCTGACTATCGTTATATCATGCCTTTTTACCCCACAAAAATAATTTTTGGGCCTCTTACCCAATTTATCAAAATCATTTCGGGCCTCATACCCGTGTATTAAAATCGTTACGGGCCTCTAACCCGTTTTTCATAGAAAACATGATTTTCATAAATTATTACGGGACTCTAACCTGTGTAAATATGGAAAGCATAGTTATCAAAGTCAATTCTTGGGACTCATACCCGTACCGTGAAAATATAGCTTAAAAGTTGTTTCGGGACTTTAACCCGTATCATGAAAACTTGATTTCATAGAACATATCGGGACTTTAACCCGTAATGTCACATGAAAATACTATGCTTTCATTTCAGAAGTGAAAAATCACTTTTATAAACATGTATGCTGTAAAAATGTATCTCATATATATAAACCATGCTGAAAACTCGAAAAATGGTTTTGGCTTCGGTTTGAATACCGTTGGAAATCCATTTCGTAAAATCTCATTCAATTCTCATACATAAACAGTTGGTAAGGACGTAGGAGTACTAACGCTATTCTAAATCATATCCCTTACCTCTTAGCAACTGATGTAGAGCACTTTCTTCGATTCTCGAATTTACCTCGTAAAACGTGTCGATAGACCGAGCTGCTGCAAAACAAGTTCAACTTATCACATATGGCTTAAATTCATTTCAACATATCCAATATGTGATTATATCGAAGCTTTGATCAAAAGTTGACTTTTAATCAATTTTACTCATTTAACTCGGTTTTACCGGTATAAACCTCGTTTTAATCGTATTTAACTCAATAAATATTTTCCTCATATTTATTATGGTCGATTTAGCTAATTGGACCAATTTCTCTCTTATTGGGCCAAATTACACCTTAATGGGCCTTCATCCGTTTTAAGCCCGTTTTCACTTATTAATTCTTTCATCAAGGCCTATTGGGCTCACTTAGCCCATTAGTACTTATTGAGCCTTTTTATAAACTCTTTGAATAGCCGTATATCATTTACGACAATTTAATTAAAAATCTCAATTTAATCCACTAAATGCGCAATTTAATCCGTAACTCATAAAATAAACTCTTAATGCACAATAATTACATAGATTGTCGTAAATGAGCTTTACTTACCCGAGATTTTGCGATAGTGCGCAAATCGAAGTTTGATCGAGCTCACGTACGTGATTTTATCGTCGAACTGCATAATTATATATATTTAATTTTGGGTAAATTTTTGATCAAATATAATTTAAATAAATTTCTCAAAAATTAAATCGGTCACTTTTGACCTCTTACCGACTTACCTGAGTTCGGTGTATCCCCAAAAAAATTTCTTTTTTCCTTTTTCTCTTTTCCTTTCCTTTTTCTCCTTTTTCCCTCTCTTTCTTGGCTAAACCGGTTCGGTCCGGTTCAGACCGGTTCAGACCGGTCCGATTCAATCCGGTTCAGTTCCGGTTCAACTTCTCCCTCGCCGTTCGAGGCTTTTTCGATCGGTTCTCCACCGGCTTCCATCTCCAGCTTGTTCGCGGGGTTGTCCTGTGCATGGATCTGGGGTCGGCTTCGCCAAAGCTCACCGAAAAGTAGCTGGTCCGGCCTCTTCTCTCCTCCGACGGCGACACCTAATTTTTTTTCTTCCGATCGGCGCCGTTTGGCTACGTTTCAGGCCGATCTGTGCCTGGATCGGCGTCGCAGAGGTCCCCTCTGGCCGGTGGTGGGTCGCTTCTCCCCTCCTCGGCCACCGATCTCTCTCTCTCTCCTCTCTTTTCTCTCGGTTTCTCCCTTTCTCTCTCTTTCCCTCGCCGGTCACCGTTTCTTCTCCCTCTTTCGACGCCGACGAGGCTCGGTCGCCCCTTTGGTCCGTTCGCCGGGCTCCGTCTATGAACAGATGGGAGCACGGCTCCCTTGCTGCCTTTGCTCCTTATTTCCTTCTGTTTTCCTCTCTGTCGCGCGACTCTGTTTCGCGCGACAGAGTTTCGTTTTTTTTTTTAATATTTTATTATATTATATTTATTATATTTTATTTTAATCAAATAAAATATAATAAATTGTACAAAATATCTCAAAAATCATATTATATTTTATTAATTAATTTATTTAATTAATTTAATTTATTTTAATTATTTCGGTGTATTTTTCGCATATTTTTGGGATAATGTCCCGGGCGAAAATTACGAAAATTCGTAATATCTTCGTATCTTGACCAATTGGACTCGAAATTTCAAAATTTCTTCTTTATCGATCAAGATTTCCTAAATCCATATTTTTAATGAAATTTCTTCATCGAATTTACACCGAAATTAGGATCTTTTAACCATTTTACCCTTCTACACGTTCGGGACTAATTTAGACCGATTTTCCTTCTTGGACTCACTATCTTTTCTCATTTAAATTTCATATCTTTCGTCCAACGATTTAAATCCCTTTAATTTAAATTATGGCCCTAAATAATGAACATAGTGGGAAAAATTCGGGTTTCACACCGGTTAAGGCCCATTATGGTACAATCTGATCGAATATGGGTAAATGGGCCCAATGATTTAAATTAAGCCTAAAAAATATGAAAGACAATAAATTGTATTGTATTTGACTAGATGTATATTTATACGCAGTTTCAGAGATTTGATTGAGAGCAAATCGGATTGCATGACGAGACATCAGTAGAAAGGTCAGATTGTACAGAAAAATGAGGTAAGGGAATTGTGTGAGTAGCTAGAAGTAGCTCCGCGTATTTTTAATAGCTTTTGTATACATTGAAAATGTATAAAGGTCCTAGAAATAGATTAAAGATTTTAAGGACTCGAAATAGGTCAAGACTATTTTACCCCTATTGAGGAAAATTCACCTAAGGATGGTGAAAGCATGACATGCATGAAATGCATGATTTAAGGAATTTTCTTAGTTTTTTTAAGCAAAGCAAATCGGTAGATTGGCCAATAATTGCATAAATTTCACAAGATAACACTACTTAAGTGTTATTTATATTTAAATGAAATTTCTTTGGAAAATGGGCCAACTATCAAAACAGATGGTGCTGGAGCATTTCCTCGCACTATATCTGAGTTTGTGAGTGTGCATAATGGTGCTGGAGCGGTTGTTCGTACCGATTTGTGTGACATAATATGCATGAAATGTGCTAGACCGGTTGCTCGCACTGATTTTTACTATTGTGAAATGCATGAGAGGTGCTGGAGCCTAACTCGCACTCTGTTTTGACTTGTTTTGACTTGATATGCATAAAAAGGTGTTGGAGCGATTGCTCGCACTAGTTTTTATGATTTGACATGCATGAAAGGTGCTGGAGCTTAGCTCGCATCCTATTTTGATATGATAATTTCATTTTAAAGCCGTACTGGAGCCTTGCTCGTACGTGATTTAATCGATTTAATTGCATAAAGCCGTGCTGGAGTGTAACTCGCATGAGATTTGATTTACTTGAGCATTCATTCGTGCTGGAGCGTTGCTCACACGAAGTTTTATATGGATTTATAACTCTTTTTAAAGTCGTACTGGAGTGCTACTCGTACACAGATTTTACTAATTTTTATGAAACCGTGCTAGAGCTTCGCTCGCACGAGAGTTTTAGATATCATGAATAGGCATGGAGCCGTGCTAGAGCTTCGCTCGCATAGGGATTTATATGACATGCATATAGCCATGTTGGAGCCTCATGTAGACTGTGTGTCATAGTGAGATGATATGCCACACGTGCAGACTGAGACATAAATAGTTTGGGTGGATAAGATCTATTGCAGGCACCCCCTGACTGAGATTGGGTTCACGGAGTACATTGTACCGTGTATATCATATGGAGTACGTTGTACCATGGGGATTGTTAGAGTGGAATGGCATTAGGCACTAGGTAGCAAGCCTTGCCCTCGCAATCCTGATGTTATGTTGTTCTGGCGGCAGGATTGACCCACCTCCCGTTTCAGGTGTGATACCCCGCACACTAGGTACTGTGTAGCCAGGGATTACTAGGTTATGGACATAGTCCTCGATGTTACTGATATAGTCACCTACATGTCTCACATGATATAATTTGTGGTCTCGATAGACCAGGGTAAACCTGAGGGAGGGGTCAGGCCCCCGATTTTAGGATTTTCACTATGCTAGATCTTTTTTGAGGATTTTATGACTTATGACCCTAAAAGAAGGGTGATTTTATAACAAAATTTTATAACGAATTGTTTTATGAATTTGAGCTTTATTTATGAGATGATTGACCCAGAGTGGTTATTTTATACTGTGTTTTAATGATGTGATTTAAATGCAGTAGCATGAGGAGTTTTTCATGCTTTAATTACAAATTTATGAAAAGAATTATCTTTCATGTTTGGTGTCATATGGCATGAATTAATGCATGATCTTGATTCATTTTATGCTAATTATGATTTTATGATTTCTGTAAGCATAAATAGTTATTATAAATTATAGCATCAACGTATGTATGATTTTGTGCGTGAGATTTTAATGAAAAGAAATGGATTTAAGCGCTTGGCATTATGAGCATGTTGATAGTGGAGCTATCTACTTACTTGCATGATTGCCTTACTGAGCGCGTGGTTTGTTCACCCCCTTATTTTCCCATCTTTTCAGAGCACTCGCAGTAGTTAGTGAGCGGCTAAGAACTTGCATCTTGGTATCCGCTGCTTCCCATCGAGAGATAGGTATACACATTTGTATAGTTTTGTATCTAAATATGTAGTGCACAGTACTGTAAAACGTATATGATGTTGGGGATGTAAGGTTATGTAAATACCATTGTATAAGTATTTAGTTAAATTCAAAGGATAGTAAATCCTGATATGTGAATGTGATTATGGAAATGGAATGGTAAATAGGTGAGAGGTGACTAACTCCGAATCATAGCCCAGCTGTTTGTAGGATGGTCACGATGCGAGAAAGGTAAGAATTAAAGAATAAACGAAAAATGAAAAATTTGTAGTGATTTGTTGGAAATTTAGGTCGTGACATTTCAACTCACTGATAGCTACAAAAGTAATGTCTTTATCGAAAAATAATGGTGAACGCCACTTATATACGCATGATTCAATTATCAATTTTATGAACAAGATACCGAACCATATAGTTTCAGATCGTTATCGAACATGATACGATTTAATCATTGTGATGCAAGATAACATTGAACGAAATAGATCGAGTCCTAGGGTTCGAGTGAATGATATAAGTATGTAAGAGTACCGGGAATAAGATTTTTAGGAAGGATATGTTCTAATGTGAATTTTATTTTGAATTAAAAATTTGTATCTAAATGCATATTATGACTATTGAGATTTGGAAAGCTTGCATGGTTTTTGTAAAACATTTTGAAATGAATACGTATTATGATTATTGAGATTTGGAAAGCTTTGCATGGCTTTTGTAAGATATTTTAGAATGCAACTGGCTACGCGGAAATGAAGTTTTATGAAGTAATTTGTATGTACATGAAATGAAAGTAGAAGTATGATTCTACGAAATTATGGGCTAATGAGCCCAAAAAAGAGTTTTAAAAGTTATGTTTCGAGACTAAGACACTATAGCATGTGAGTCAGGGTAAACCTGGGGTCGATGTTGTGGGCCTAAGTGGGGTGGCCATGGCCGATTAAGGGAATCCTAGCCGACAGCTTATGAACGGGCTGGGCTTTGACAAGGACATGCGTAATTCTACGTGACTGTCATGTCACCTTCGTGGCATTTTATGTATCCGTTTGTGATATTTGTTCACCTATGTGGCGTTTTTGTATCTGCCTGTGTGATATCTGTCCATTTATGTGGCGTTATCTGTAATGTTATACGACTCTGACCCAGTCAACTGCTCTCATGGCCATGGGTATTCTATTCCCTCTACGGAGGATGCCCTCTTTTGAGGATGATATATTCTGTTCTGTGTGATAGTTACACGGATTTTGCCTAGTCTCCATATTTTCAGTAAATGAACACTTTGAATTACGAAAGTAAGCTTTGCTAAAGCATGTACGAAAAGTTCTGAAAAGTATAAGAATCATGATTTCTCATATATTTTCTGATGATGGGTTACAATAGTGTGTATATGAAATATGTTTCGAAATTCAGGATATTCTTTGAAAAGTGTTTTGAAACATGAAATGTATTTTAAGAAACGAAAAGTGTTTTGAAAACATGAAATGTATTTTGAGAAGTGAAAAGTGTTTTGAAGTACAAATAACGTTTTCGAAAATGCTTTATGAACGTGAATATGATTCATTGAACATATCCTAATGATGTGAAATAACCATGTGGTTGCCCTACTAACGAGGATGGTAATAGTTAGTAATGGTATCTCAACTGAAGAGATAATGATAGTCAGTAGTGTCCCTGCTAACGGGTAAAATAGTTAGCAAAAGTTAATATGGAATATGATTCAAGTTGTGGAATGTGTTTTGAAATAAGTACTATGTTATCGAAATCTGAAAACGAGTTTGGATTATGAAATATGGTTCGAATATAAGAATTATGTTACAGATGTAAATATGTTTCGGATGTGAGACTTATTCCAAAGAAGGAATTTGCTCCAATGTAGATGATGTCTTGCAAAGGACAAGTTTTGAAGTGTAATAAATTTCGAATACAAGTGATAGTTTGAATAATAAGTTTCGGATACTGGTTATATTTTGAATAAGTGATGGTTTCGATATATGAATTATGATTTGGAATTAAGTGATATGATTTGAGAATGGTTGTATCTGAAGGATGAATGGGGACTACAATAAGTTTTGGTTATTTGTTTTCGACTATGTTCTGATTTTTTAACCACTATAACCATCAATAGTTCGGATGGTCAAGTTTGATGGCTAATTAAGGTATTTTAAAATACTTCCCTGCCTGATAAACTTGACAGCGTCTAGATAACAGTCTAATCCAAAAACCCAAGAGAAGTGTGATCATCGATAAGTTTTCGAACTGCAAAGTATGTTTTGAGATAAATTCTGTTTTAAAATATGATAAGTATCGAATTGTGATTCAGATAAGAAATAAGAAAGAATGATCGAATGGAAATACGATAGACATGCATTAGAAATTCAGTATGGAGTAGGTTATTACCTATGTGCTTATGTGGTTTACTTACTGAGCTTTCCCCAAAGCTCACCCCTTCTTCTTTCCATCACAGGTTCAGACCAAAGTTGCATTGACAATGATATCAGTATCAGCTATGAAGTGAACGCTTCGAGATTTCATGGCTCATAACAGTACAGTTACTTATAATATTTAATTGTACTTTCTCAAACAGTTATTTTACAGTGTATGTGTCAAGATGTGTATTAAATTAAGGAATGATTACAAAAGATATTAAGAAGTTAGACTAGGACCTTAGGTTCATACCTTAAACCAAGTTAGGTAGTTCGAAACCTAGAAATAGTTATGACTATACTCACAACACAAACAATGCATGGAAAAAAATAGCTCACATTTTTACACTTTCGCAATAAATCACTGAGAAGTTTACAGTTTCATTTCGTGACAATTAATGGGGTTACCGACTCAACTAGTGCATTTTAACACCATAGGTGATTTTAAGGTTAAAAATATAATTTAATAGTAATTTGCAAATAAGCTTTAATAGTTATAACCAAATTTCCTTTAATTTCAATATTTTTGGTTTTATTGATTGACTCTCGATATAAGAGCTTGATCTGACTCATTATATACCCTTAAATCCATCAATAGTGTCCATTTGGTCAGTGTGAAAAAACGACCTACAGACAAAATTGTCACTTTGGCGATTGTTGCATATTTATCGAGATAAAAAAAACTTACATTTTGAGGGCTCTGAGAGTTTACATAAGTTCAGATATTATCATTATATGATAATTCAGAGATGTTTGAGCAAGTGCATACTCCTATGGGGACCACAAACCTCTCTGTACACAAGTGCCCCTGTTTGCATAAATAAAGGTGAAAGAGGCAATTTGGTCATTTTACACCATTCTATGATCATAAAATTGTTCAATAAGTATATAATTTACAATTATTACACTTTAAATATCTAAAATTTATTTCAAAATCAATTGCTCACCCCTTAGCACTAAGGTAGGCCAATGTGACTCCTTCAACGCCTCAATTGACTAATTTCTTCACTTTTGTCAAACGTGTAATTAAACCAAAATTTACCTTAGCATCATCAAATAATTACATATGCTAAAAATTAAGCCAAAATAACACTTCCTCACCCAAACTTACACCTTGGCTAAACATAAACCCCTAATTTCACCACGACTACTCAGCATACAATGGCTCACCACTATAAATCTACCATAGCCGAACCTTCTTTCTTGAAGTCTTAAAGCTTTCTTCATATACAAACACCCTAGCTTCAAGATATAGTCATGACCAAGACCTTCCCAAGCTCCCTACAAAATCATCACTTGAATAAACTTAGAATTGAGAAAATACAGCAAAACTCAAGAGCCCTTTTCCCTCTTGGTTTTTCTTGAAAAATTCCTTTCCCTTTTTGTTTTCTCAACAAACTGAAGCTACATTCACATTCCATCAAGACAATGTAGCTTTTCCCCTTTAGTTTCTATTAATTTTCTTTTGTTTCTTGCCGTTAATATCAAAGCAAAATAGCCATATTATTTTCATATTATTTTTGAGATAACTAATATTCCTGTATTTAGATTAAGATTCAATAAAGCAATGGGAACAACTTGAGAAGAGTTATTCAGAATGCAATTACTATGTATGATGTCGACAATAGATTGCATTTACTCTGGTTTATACCTGATCAATAGGAGAAGAGAGCTTATGGCCATAGGTTACGCCTTTAATTTTCAAAGGCGATAAGTGTCAAGGCTCAGCCCGTTTCCCTAGCCGTCAGCTGGCATCCCCTTGGGCTCCAAGCCCTCAAGTTTACCTTGACTCATCCGTACAGTCCGCTCTAGGGACACCAGGCCCCTCACAGTTTTGTCTTGGCCTCTACTAGAATTTGCGTCCCTAGAGGCTCAAACTTAGGACATAGTCCTAGTCGACGCTCTGCTGGTACCACTGAGCCGACAGCCCGGAAGCACAAAAAATAAGGCTAATTTAAATTTTTTCTTAGATTAAACTTCTTACTCGGGTTGCATTCTGTACAGTGTTAGTTAATTTATTTTTATCTCATCAATCAATATTCCAAGGATTTCTCAACATCCAATTAATCAAATATCCTAACTTCAAAAGAAGTCTACTTCTTCATTCATTTACTAATACCAATCTGATTACATCCCAATATTACTCAAATACAAGTGTCTGTATTACATAATTGTTTGGGTTACAAAATGAATTGAATTATACCTCTCGCGTGTACAAGCAATAGCCTGGGGAGAGTCTCATCCACCAGCCTATGTCACGTACGCCGCAGGTGCTAGCTTTCACTGTAAGTAATCTGTGGGGGAGGAAAATGAGGGGGGTGAGCTTTCAACTTCACTCAGTAAGGAGTGCGTATGAGCTTTAAAAATCATCATTTAAGCATAAGTATAATAATGCCATCATTCACATGATTATAAATACCTGATTAAAATCACAGTTCGTCAAAACATCTTTATCTCATTTCACAAATACGTCATATCTCAAAATAATTATAGAGACTAGGCATAGTATAATCGTCATGAAAGCAATCATCACATCTCATCATATCATGTCATCCTCAATGAAGGAATCTCGCATTACCAAAATAGAGGCGTCTCATGTTACCAAAACGTAGGCATCTCACGTTACCAAAACGGAGGCATCTCACGTTACCAAAACGGAGGCAGGGTAAGACCCGGGCCTAGTAAAGCCTCGGCGTCAACCGAAATGTAAGTTTCATGACAAGCCTTTTAGTCTCAAAAATCCATTATTATGTAGAAAATAGTTTCGTCGTTACATAGAACTCATGATAGTTTTACTTATAAATCTCTTTTAAATAAAAAGATATATTTACTCACAATAACTCAAATCACAAAATCGAGCTCAAATTGGTAAAACACGCACTCAAGTGATAAATCTCAGAACAAAACTTTTCTCAATAAGTATGCTCATTTGTAAACTCATTTTATGCTACCAAAGCATTTTCATCGATAAGGAAATACGTATGAACAAAAGATTGCATCCCTTACCTCGAATCACGTGCGAATCACTTCCCTTTACTTTTCAATGCTTGTGATCCGGCTTTATCAGCTCCAACTCAATCTTCAGGAGCTACAAGCATTTGCTACTCACATTAGTGTATTTCAATATACTTAATTCTTACTTGCATGAATTTCAATTCAATGCATGAGGCCATTTTACATAAAATTTGGCCTTGTTACATCTTTTGGACCTTATATCCTCTTAGGTCCATTTCGATTGTTCTATTAGTTTCTCGAGAGTCCTTTAGACTCCTCGAGTCTACCGATTCATATTGAACCGACATTAGCCTCACAATACCTCGAATTCGTCATTTTCGTTCTCTATGGCATTTTATTAAACACTTTTTATACCTATTTTCAATCATCATCTAATCCAACATATGGATTTCACAAAAGTACATGCTTATCAACATCTCTACATACTCAAATCATCATTAACTCCATGCCATTTCAACTTTCTCTCACTAAGCTCATTCTAGGTCATGGTTACCTAAGCATGTACATGAACATTTAAGCCAACAATGTGTATACCAAATCAACTCATCTAACTGTCTAGATTATCATACTAGAAGTTGGTGCATTGAAATCTTACCTAGCTTGACTTTTCTCCTTTTTGCCAAATGTAAAGAGAGATTCTTGTTCTCCTTCAATCCTTCGATCCAATCTCTAGTTTTCAACTATATTACTCTCCTCCTCTTAAGCAATAACTTTGCTCAAATACATTTTTCTCAAATCTCTTTGGAAGGTGTTAAAAATCTAGAGTGAGAAACTAGGTTTTTGCTCAAACATGGAAGGTTTTCAATGTTCAGGAGAAGAAGGCATGGATTGTTTGGCTTTTATAGATTTTACATTATAAGATCGATCTCCAAGGGGTGGAGATCTATCTCCCCTTGCTTAAATTCCTCCAAATTTTGATAATTGTAGGTAGGGGATCGATCTGCCTATAGATAAGATCGATCTGCTCAAGGGGATAGGATCGATCTGGTTCAGGCAGAAGGTTTTGGAGATCGATATGGCCTTAAGAAGATATCGATCTGGCCTATCCAGAGACCAAGAGAGATCGATCTGCCTATGGGAGGAGATCGATCTCCCTCTTACAAAGGTAATGAGCTCGATCTCCCTTTAGAATGAGATCGATCAGCCCTGCATTCTGTAGCATTCCAATTAGAGTTTTCCCAAATTTTCTTAGTTAAACTCCCATTCATTTGCTTCTATCCTCATTTTACATTTCGTTCATACTTAGAGCTTAAAAACATCCATTACTTGTGATTCATATGTGTGAGAACTTAAAATTTTGTATACCCAGTTATGAGAATTGTAATTTGGTGTATGTAATTATGATATGTTAATGTACACACAAGTTTTAAATATGATAAAGTATAAGAAGATGAGGTTTTTAAGTCTTGAATGTGTATGGATTGAAATATGGAATATGAGGTAGATTTTGGGAAGTTTTACATTGAGTTTTCTACAAATTGATGCAGCAGTAGTGCAATCTGTGAAGGCCAGATTAATCTCCAAGGATGAAAGATCAATCTAATGGCTCCCGAATGCAGGAAATGTGCAAGAACTGATGGGTAGATCGATCCCATAGGCAGAAGATCGATCTCAAAATATTTTTGTAAACAAAATATCGATCTCCTCAAGGAACAGATCGATCTCATGAAGCAATTAAGAGATCGATCTCACCCCACGACAGATTGATCTCTTAAGCATAAAATTGCCTCAAAATGTTCCCAAATTCAAAGAGAGATCGATCTCATCAAGGACCAGATCAATCTCCTACCATCCGCCTATATAAGGACCCCTGTGTTTTTCTAGAAATTCATTCCCTCTCTCTCTCTTCAAAAATCAAAATCCCTAACTTTCTCTCTCCTCTAAATCACCTATTTTTGTTCGAATCAGGTGTTGTGGCAAGAAGAAAAGTTGTTCCTTATCCAAAGGAGAGCAACATACTTGGAAATCGAAGGACGAATCGAATCGAGGTGTGAATAGAGCTCTCCATAAGTTTTGGGTAAATTTTTAAGCTTTAATCTTTGATAGTGAGGTGATTTTGGTGATTGTGACTATGGGTGTTGTGGTAAAATAACTAGGAAATGAGGAGAGTTGATGAAATTGTGATTTTGTTGGAGTGATGATAATATTATACAATTTGTGATAATTTTGGGATTTTAGTTATGAATTCGAATTGAGGTAATGAGGTGATTTTAGCATGGATATTATGCATGAAAAATGTAGGATTTGAAATGTAGTGGATGAGAATGTGGATTAGAATAGGAATATGAGAAAAATGAGGTTTGTAGTATTTTAACGAGAATATGAGCAAATATGTGCTCGACGATGTGATTGAGATGTTTTAGCATTGTTTGGACAGCCCGGGAGTTCCAAAGAGGAATGCGAGGCTAGTCCGTCGTTTGGGGGAACGATTGCACTATACGAGGTGCAATGAGGTAAGGGAAACTTAAACTCATTTGTGTATGCAATTTTGTGATGATATTGTAGCATGAAATGTGATTTGAGAAAACAAGCATGTTTTATGAGTTGTGAATGAGTTGTTGCACACGGGTTTATAGCCGGTTGGGGCCCAATTTTTATGAGTTGTAATCTAATTGTGAAAATGTGTTACAACCGTTTTGAGATTTAAAAAGTGAAAAGTGATTTGGGCTCTATGTTAAGGCGTACTGAGATTTGAGAAATGTGTGTGTGGTTTTGCCGGTTTGAGCTCAGTTTTGACATGTTTTGTGTTGAGTAGAAAACAGTTTTGAGATGAATTTTATAAGAAAAACCATTATGAGCGCTACGTGAAGGCAAAACATTTTTATATGATAATGGCTGTTACTGAGACTTAGGTGTGTCATGTTGACCACACATCGGGTTGTGTTCTTGTAGCATGTAAGGTCGGGTCGTGCTCTAGTAGCACGTAAGATCGATTTCCTCCGTTCCAGTAACGCAAGATGACCTCGCTCAGCAGTAGCGATGGGTGGCATTGCTCTGATAGCATGTAGATCGGGTCGTGCTTTGATAGCATGTAAGACCGACGGTTGTACGACTCTGATCAAGTCTACAGCGAACCATGGCCATGGGTGTATTATTATCGATGAAATCCCTTGATTGGGAATGTCCGCCTAGGGGACGAGTTCAATTGTTTTGATGTGCCATGACGAATTTTTATATGAGTTTTATTTACCTAGTCTCGTTTTACACATGAGATTGTGTTTGGTGGCTACGCCACGTGCATTACTATTATGGTGAATTTCATCACGTTTTATGAGAAAGCCATTATCGCATTCTGTTTTATACATGCTTGTAATCATGGTTTGAGCCATTTATTATCATGTTTCTACATGAGCTTTGAGAAATGACCTGAGATGATGTTTTAATTATTCATGCTACACTTTTCTACTGAGTTTATTGGGTTTTCACCCACAAGATGAAATGATTGTGCTGTGCAAATCATTATTTTGTTAACGAATCACTTACCCCCTTACTAAGCGATTTAGAAGCTCACCCTGTTTTTCTATCCCCCCTGATTTCTTCAAGTGAAGAGAGTTTCCCTGCGACGTACGGAGTAGTGGCTAGTGGAGGACTTGAGCTCCAGGCCATATATTGTACTTTGAGGTATAATTTATCATTTCATATACCCAGACTAATATTGTATTTATAGAAACTTGATGAACAATGATGTATGGGATGTATTAGGATTAATTAATTCAGAATTGAAAAATGAATATGATGTAATAAATAGATGTTGGATGATGAGATCCTGAGGTGTAGGCTTATAATTTATATATGACGATGCATGACACTGCACAGGAATGCACCTAGAATTGTGAAATGATGTAAATAAGTTTTAAATTTGCCCTGTTTTTCGCGCTTCTGGGGCATCGCAGAGTTTTCTTGGTATCAGAACTTAGGGTGTTTAGTACTATTAATGTCGGTTAAGTGAAATAGAATACATCCTAAGTGTTTGGATAAGTTTGGTCATGAACCAAAATTGAGGATTGAGATTTCAATCGAATTTGATGTGTACGCGCAGGAAACGTATTGAGATTGAGAATGAGTAGACGATGAGGTCGTTCAAAGAGGCAGGCAAAGCCACCTCCACCACCTGCCCCATAACCGGAGAATCCTAACTCTCGATTTAACTGGATTGAGCATGATGTAGGGCAAGGTTTTGAGCAAATGGCAGCGCTATTCGCACAACATTTTAGAGTTAATTCCTTGGGTACTACTCCTACACCACTACAAGGACCCCCCGTGCCCCCAATACAGATGGACCCAGTGCCTCCCGTTACTCAACCCGATGACAGAAGTATGGTCCAACTGAAGGACTTTTAGAAAATGAATCTGCCCATGTTCAAAAGGAAAAAGGATCCCACAGAGGCTGAGGAGTGGTTGACTGAGTTGAGAGTCATATTTGACTATTTGGGATGCATAGATGCTAAGAGGGTCAGTATGGGTGCTTATATGTTGAAAGGGAGAGCTCGAGATTGGTGGGGTGCTACCCAGGGTATTCTGATGTCCAGCCATGAGGTGATTAGCTGGGACAAGTTTTAGATAGCCTTTAGAGCCCAATATGTACCACTAGCTGCTCAAAGAAGGAAGCAGATAGAGTTTTTGAATCTGGTACAGGGCGATATGTCTATGGACGATTATGAGAGCCGATTTACCACTCTATTAAGGTATGATCTAGAGACCTTCAAAAATGAAGTGCTCCACACTGAGAGATTTGTGTATGGATTGAAGCCCATCATCAAAGATTGATTGATAAGGCTGTGTATTATTGAGTTTGGAGATGCTCTGAGACAAGCACAAGAGAGAGGGGAATCAAAATTGTACAATCCCAGAATGAGTTTAGTGCAGTGACTCGAGATAAGGGCAAGAGGCCAGTGATTTCTCAGACAGATGTTCGGAGAGGTTCCTTCAGAAGAGGAAGGATTGAGGTACAGAATGGTAAATTGGAGAGACCTAGAGCTTATCCTATCATCAGGGAAACCCTTCGAGATGTCAGGCCTAAGATAAGAGTTTGTAAAAATTGTGGCCGATCGCATGAGGGAAGTTGTATTGGGCTGATCCATGGATGTTTTAGATGTGGAGACATGGGTCACAGAGTAAAAGACTGTGTCATGCCCCGTTTTCGGGAACCCTTCTATCCATACATTCTCAACTACGGTTGGGCTGTGAGAAGATGCAATTACTAAAAATTTATTTATTTACAGCGGAATATTTAAAACTTTAATTCACACTCCCAGGTGTGTGTGTAAATACACAAAATTAATTGTATAAATACCAAGTGTTTACATATCATCCCCATAATACTGATTACAATTCCAAGATATAACTGTGCGATACAATATATTAGATACAAAATACTCGTGTACACAAATCTTATACCTTTGCGGATTGCGGGAGCTGTTCAACACAAAAGACTTAGAGATCACCGCTCTCTTACTTCTCAGTACCTGGAGGGGGAAAAGTAGTGGGATGAGCAAACCACGGCTCAGTAAGGAAATGTATGCTAGCAGGTAGATATCGTACTACCTACATAGCCCATGCATGCATAAACCAAAACCATGTTTTCGTTACAAATGGAATTATCATACGAACAATGCATTTAAATACATATTTCTCAAGAGCATTTTCGTGTAAATCAAATGTCAAACTTCCATTTAAAACATGCTCATAAATAGTGCCCTCATGGCACGAATGTGAAATCGGAGATTTATTAAAACATGAAATCTCTTTCACTTCTCAAATCATTCTTTCTCGCAAGTCTCTTTCTTTTCTGAGATTGTCTCTGTTTCTCGATTCTCTGAGACAGGCATGGAATTTTAGGCAATCAAATATCCACGACTTATGGCCACAGTCAGTGATCCCAGGCCTCACTGATCGGGTGTGCACAGGGTATCACTTCGCCTGAAGGGGGATGGGTCAGTCCTACCTCCGGCTCATCTCAATCCACCTCATCTCCTCGTATACTCACGGTGAAGATACGTCGTGTGTCATCTACGCGATACTCGTACTCACGTGCACCCAGCACGGTACATAGTATACCAACGGGTGACTACACTATTCTACGTACAACCGTGGACCCAAGTCCATACTCCAACTCCGATGGACTTTTTATCCTTAAACCATGTCTCATATACCAGGCGAGCAAGCAGAGTGACACACAGTCAACGCAAAGCTCCAGCGCGGTACGATCTATCGTTAAGGCCCAGCCCGTTCAATTGGCCGTCGGCTGGTATCCCCTTGGGTCCCAGACCCCCAGGTTTACCTTAACTCAACAAAACAGGTACGAGCATAGTTCTCGCACTTTCTCAAAACTTCCGTGCGAGTTAAAACTCCCGCACGGTACATCAAGGCTTTAAACCGGGTGTGAGCTAACGCTTCAACACCAAATCTCATCTCAAAACTGATAGATGGCTATTTTCTCTTTTTAAAACTCAAAACACGTTTATTCACATAGCATGCCTTTTCATGCCAAAACATGTAAAATTAGCCAACCTATCATCAACATTTCTCAATCATCCATAACAATGTAAAATTTGAGAATTTCATTGAAAACATGCATATCATGCTATTTCCTTACCCTATCCCATTTCTCAATACATATATATACATCATAGTACTTTTCATACTTCCACATCATTTCATAAACTTATAATATCGTACTAGTCCTAGCAATATATCTACGAAATTGCTGTAATTACGTACGAACATCTCTATAGCTAACACACAGTCCCTTACCTCG
Source organism: Firmiana major (assembly GCA_033439115.1). Taxonomy (NCBI): domain Eukaryota; kingdom Viridiplantae; phylum Streptophyta; class Magnoliopsida; order Malvales; family Malvaceae; genus Firmiana; species Firmiana major. The sequence goes on along the minus strand of CM065907.1, from coordinate 61,577,646 downwards.
TTTTACTTGTGTGCAACTATCCGCCTTTATGCTTCTTGCGTTCTCATCTTGACTTGCTCCGGCGTATCATCCGAAACTGAAATTCATCCATCAACATTTGAGTCAATGACTCTAACTCTTATTCAACTAAGCATTTATCCAATGCCTTAATTACACATTTTTACCCTTTGTGGTAAATCTCCCAATTTATCCTAATATCAACATTTCTCAAACCATTCCCACAACATACTCATCCACTCAAGATATCCCATTCATCAAAAATACTCCCACATTCCACTTTCTCACACTTGACTCTTTTTAAGCTATATGCATTTCATACCATCCTAGGTAGTTCTATCCATAATATGCACACCCAAATATCTTTATAATCATTAACTAAACCAATGTACTTGGATTTGTGCATTAGAACTTACCTCATTGGATTTCCTCTTGCTCCAATTAGGATTGCCCTCTATTTCTTCAATCCTTCAAATGGGAAAATGCCTCTAGACTATGTTGTTCTTCTCTTTGATGTGAACAACTTTGTCTCTAATAGCCTCTCCTTAAATCTCACTGAAAATGGCTGGATTTAGGAGTGAGAAACTAGATTTCTTTGAGTTGAAGTGAAATGGAAATGTTTGTCCCGAATTTCTGATGATCCAACTACTCCCATTTATAGGTTTGACTTGATGAGATCGATCTCCCTTGGGTGGAGATCGATCTGTTCCTCCAAAATCCCTCTCTTCTGAGACGTTTTAAAGGTAGGAGATCGATCTGTCGAGACTGGAGATCGATCTGCTGTCAAACAGAAGCTTAAGGAGATCGATCTGGTCTTATGGGAGATCGATCTGCTTCCAACCCGAGAGCTAAGGAGATCGATCTGCTTCCTTTGGAGATCGATCTGTCCCCTTCCATTTCTCACCTAAGGGCATTCTGGCTCTCCCAGATCGATCTCTCATCCTATGAGATCGATCTGGCCTTCACAAATTCCAGATTTCCTGCAGTTTTTCTACAATAACTCTTACCAAACACCCTTAATTTACTACCATGATCATTTCCTCATTCATTCATCTTTGAGACTTGAAAATGGGATTTATCCTCACTACATACACATTAAAACTTGTGTAGGATCTTTGTATGACCAAATATATACGATATTACTCGAATGGAATTATACACTTATGTAAATCTTTCCTTCCATTTTACTATACTACTCATATTCCATTTCGACCACATTCTTCTCGTTTTAAGTTCATTTCTTCCTACTCACTCATAATGCAACTTGTACGTATAATCACAACTCTTACTACAAGTGCATACATAATCTTATGAACTTACATTGCATACACTTCACATTACAATACGTCATCTTACTTATGATTCTATTTACATTCCCATGTTCCTTTATACATAGCTATACATGTACGGGGTCTCACATTCTCCCCCACTTAAGGAATTTGGTCCTCCAAATTAGAACCAATTCAATCTGTGAATAATTTGGGATACTTTTCCCGCATCAAACTTTCCAGTTCCCATGTGGCCTCTTCCACAGTGTGATGTTGCCACAAAACCTTAACCAATGAAATCGTCTTGTTCCGCAACACCTTCTCTTTCCTGTCCAATACCCTGATCGGTCTCTCGACATACGACATATCTTTCTTGAGCTCCAACGGCTCATAGCTAATTACATGTGTCGGATCCGGGTAGTACTTCCGAAGCATAGAAACGTGGAAGACATTGTGGACTTCTGCTAGCTCAGGTGGTAAGGCTAGCCTATATGCTCCTTCTCCCACTCTATCCAAAATCTCGAAGGGACCAATGTAACGAGGACTTAATTTTCCTTTCTTTCCAAACCTCATTATTCCCTTAGAAGGAGATACTTTCAAAAATACAGACTCGCCAACATCAAACTCAAGTGGTCTCCGTCTCCTGTCAGCATAGCTCTTTTGTCGACTTTGAGCTGTTCGCAGCCTCTCGCATATTATTTGAACATCCTCGGAGGCTTGCTTAACCAAATCGGGGGCGAGCAATTGTCTGTCACCAACTTCTTCCCAACCAATGGGCGATCGGCATCTACGACCGTATAGTGCCTCATAAGGGGCCATACCAATACTTGAGTGATGACTGTTATTGTAGGCGAACTCAATCAATGGCAAGTGATCGTCCCATGAGCCTCTAAAATCCAGCACACACGCTCTCAACATATCCTCCAGGGTCTGTATAGTCCTCTCTGACTGACCATCTGTCTGAGGATGAAAAACGGTGCTAAAACTCAACTGGGTCCCCATCGCTTCCTGGAAATGTCCCCAAAAGTGGGAAGTGAAGCGGGCATCCCTATCCGAAACAACACTCACTGGGACTCCATGCAATCTCACTATTTCTCGCACATACAGATTCGCCAGTGCACTCAATGTATCTGTAGATCTCATGGCTAAGAAATGTGCCGATTTCGTTAACCGATCTACTATCACCCATATCGCATCATGGTTCTTACGGGTTCTCGGTAACCCCATCACAAAATCCATGGTGACATGCTCCCACTTCCATGTTGGTATCGATAGAGGTTGTAATAATCCTCCTGGTTTCTGATGTTCGACTTTTACTTGCTGACAAATGAGACATCTAGCGACATACTCCGCTATGTCTCTCTTCATTCCAGACCACCAATATACTTTTCGGAGGTTTTGATACATCTTACCACTCCCCGGGTGTATCGTGTATCTCGACGAGTGCGCCTCTGATAAGATCAGCTTTCTCAGCTCTAAATCCTTAGGAACACATATTCTATCTCCAAATCTTAGTATTCCATCTGGACTCAATATAAAATCTGCACCCTTCCCTTTCTGGATTTGGCTAATCATGACAATACACCATTGATCGATTTGCTGAGCTTGTCGGATCCTCTCAATCAACTCCGGCTCTAATCTCAAGCTAGCAATGATCCCATAGCTGCCAATCTCAGGTAGGGTCATATCCAGACTAAGGTTCGTGAATTGTTCCAACAACTCGTGCTCTCTAACCATCATATGTGATACCAACCCGAGGCTCTTTCGACTCAATGCATCGGCAACCACATTTGCCTTCCCCGGGTGGTACAAGATCTCACAATCATAGTCCTTGAGGAGTTCCAACCATCTCCTCTGTCTCATGTTTAACTCCTTTTGTGAGAATAGATATTTCAGACTCTTATGATCCGTAAAGATCTGAAATCTCTCACCATATAAGTAGTGGCGCCATATCTTCAACGCAAACACTACGGCCGCTAACTCCAAATCGTGAGTGGGGTAGTTCTTCTCATGATCCTTCAGCTGTCTAGATCCATAAGCTACTACCCTTCCATCTTGCATCAAAACACAGCCTAGTCCTTGATGCGAAGCATCAGTATACACCGAGTAATTCCCTGAACTGTTAGGGATGACAAGAACTGGCGCGGTAGTTAATCTGCGCTTAAGCTCCTGAAAACTCCTCCCACATGCTTCATCCCATGAAAACTCCACACTCTTCCTCGTAAGACGTGTCAATGGAGCAGCTAATCTAGTGAAACCTTCTACAAATCTCCTGTAGTAACCAGCCAAACCCAGAAAACTTCTGATCTCTGTGACTGTCCTAGGTTGTTCCCATTGAACGACTGCCTCAATCTTGGATGGATCTACTGACACCCCATCCTTCGATATAACATGGCCTAGAAAAGAAATCTGTTCTAGCCAAAAGTCACATTTGTTAAGCTTGGCATATAACCTTTTCTCTCGGAGGGTTTGCAAAATAATCCTTAAGTGCTGCTCATGCTCTTCTCTGGACCTTGAATACACCAATATATCATCAATGAAAATAATTACGAATTGGTCCAGGTATGGCTTGAATACTTCATTCATTAGAGCCATAAAAGCTGCTGGCGCATTGGTTAATCCAAAAGGCATCACTAAGAATTCGTAATGGCCATAGCGGGTACGAAATGCTGTCTTGGGCACATCCTCCTTCCGAATCTTCAATTGATGATACCCAGACCTCAGATCTATCTTGGAGAAGATCTGTGCTCCCCGAAGTTGATCCAATAAATCGTCAATGCGTGGCAAGGGGTACTTATTCTTGATGGTAGCCTTGTTTAACATCCGATAGTCAATGCACAACCTGAGGCTCCCATCTCTCTTCTTCACAAATAATACCGGGGCTCCCCATGGTGAGACGCTCGGTCTTATGAACCCCTTCTCTAATAACTCTTGCAGCTGTTTCCTTAATTCCTCTAACTCAACTGGGGCCATCCTATATGGTGACTTAGATATTGGTTCGGTTCCAGGCGTCAAGTCTATACCGAATTCCGTTTCTCTATCAGGTGGCAATCCTGGTAGATCATCTGGAAAGACATCAGGGAATTCTCTGACCACTGAGATGTCCTCCATATCCGGATGTACTTTGTTCAAATCCACCACATAAGCAACAAAACCTTCAAAACAACACTCAAGCCATTTATACCAAAGTACTTTACTTAATACAAAATTTAAGATTTCATTTCTTCTCTTAAAATCTTACAACACATTCTTCAGGTAGAGAAAACTTAATAGACTTAGAACGACAGTCTATGACAGCATGATTGGCGGCTAACCAATCCATTCCCAAAATTACATCAATGTCATACATATTCAACAAAATCAAGTTGGCTGTCATGCACTTATCTCCCACCCTCACTTTACAATCTTTATACACTTGCTCAACTAATTGGCTAACTCTCATGGGAGTACTTATCAGTAAGGTCCTATTCAAGTACGTGGGCTCTACAAAACCTTTTAACTTAGATGCACATGCAGGTGATATAAAGGAATGCGTAGCTCCAGAATCAAACAAAGCTATAACCTCTAGATTGAAAATCAAGATTGTACCTTTTATCACTTCAGAAGAGGTATCAGCCGATACCTGGTCTATCGCATACACCCTGCCTTGTCCCACAACTTGTTTTCCTTTCTCTTCAGCCGAGGCTTTCTTCCTTGCGGGAGGTGCAACTGTAGGAACCCTCTCTGGCTCCTTACCCCTTTGTGGAACTGCCTCAACTATCTCCGGGCACTCTCTGGCATAATGTCCAAATTTACCACATCTGAAGCATCGGGTACCCTGAAGATGACATGGCCTACCACCATGGTATCGATCGCATAGCCTACACTGATCTGTAGTCGGTCGGGGTCCACCAATCACTATTCCCCTGGCTGGTGTCTGAGTCGGAGGCATAAAAGGTCTAACAACCTTCTTCTGGAACTCATCTACTTCTCTCCGACGTTTACTCATGAATTTTTGACCAAATTTGGCACTCTTGCCATCTCCCAGCTTCCTCGGACCCTTGTCCTTACCCCAACTAAATTCAAAAATCTGCAAGTCATTATCTTGCTCGCATAACTGGGCCCGTCGCACAGCCTCTCTATATGTAGCGACATCAAATGGGGCCAACTTCGCTCGGATCGAAGGCCTCAGTCCATCTACAAATCTACGGACTCTGACAGCTTCACTCCTGATCGAGTCCGGATCATATCGACCCAGTGAAGTGAATCGTGACTCGTACTCATCAACTGTTCGATTCCCTTGAGTCAGATTCAGAAATTCCATCTGTAGTCTCCGTCGAGCAGTATCTGGGATGTATTGCTCTCTGAAAACGTCCAAGAACATATCCCACGTGATAACCATTCCTTGAGCTCTTAACATCGGCCTGACTGACTTCCACCAGTGCTCTGCTTCGCCTCTCAATACAAAGGCCGCAAGCGCTACTCTCTCCGTAGCTGAACATCTACAGAAGTCGAATAACTTCTCCATTTGACTGATCCAGTCCTCAGCCACCGTCGGATCCTTTACTCCGCTAAACGAAGGAGGCTTAAAGTCCATAAAGTGCCTCAATCTCTCCATATCACAGTCGTATCCATACCCCAAATCATCATCATGCTGATGTGGGGCTACTGGAGGAGGTACCGGTCGAATATGAGGTTCCCGTGGCCTAGCCGGTTCAGTTTGCGCAGGTGCAACATTCTAAGGTTCAGGTGCAGCTGCTGGGGGATTCGGTGCAGCCTGTCCCGCTGTACCAGGTGTACCCTCAAACCTAGCCATGATCTGACCCATCATGGTCATCATCGTGCGCATGTCTTCCTCCAATCGAGTGATTCGAGGATCAGAAGCCTCTATCTGTTCCTGGGGCTCATGACTAGAGGATGATCTACTGTGCCTCTCAGTCCTGTCATTTTGCCCTCGAGCCCTCGAGCTCTCTCCCCTCTTGCGGTGTCTCTCAGGCATAATTCACTAGCCTGATAACTTTCCTGCGTTATAACAAACATTTAACTTACTACCAGCTCCGTACACACATTTGTATCTAAATATCGCACAGTAACTTGGGGATGTATGTTTTCTTAGTCCTAAGCATCAACTCACATCAGACCAACCAAGCTCTGATACCAATCCTGTCATGCCCCGTTTTCGGGAACCCTTCTATCCATACATTCTCAACTACGGTTGGGCTGTGAGAAGATGCAATTACTAAAAATTTATTTATTTACAGCGGAATATTTAAAACTTTAATTCACACTCCCAGGTGTGTGTGTAAATACACAAAATTAATTGTATAAATACCAAGTGTTTACATATCATCCCCATAATACTGATTACAATTCCAAGATATAACTGTGCGATACAATATATTAGATACAAAATACTCGTGTACACAAATCTTATACCTTTGCGGATTGCGGGAGCTGTTCAACACAAAAGACTTAGAGATCACCGCTCTCTTACTTCTCAGTACCTGGAGGGGGAAAAGTAGTGGGATGAGCAAACCACGGCTCAGTAAGGAAATGTATGCTAGTAGGTAGATATCGTACTACCTACATAGCCCATGCATGCATAAACCAAAACCATGTTTTCGTTACAAATGGAATTATCATACGAACAATGCATTTAAATACATATTTCTTAAGAGCATTTTCGTGTAAATCAAATGTCAAACTTCCATTTAAAACATGCTCATAAATAGTGCCCTCATGGCACGAATGTGAAATCGGAGATTTATTAAAACATGAAATCTCTTTCACTTCTCAAATCATTCTTTCTCGCAAGTCTCTTTCTTTTCTGAGATTGTCTCTGTTTCTCGATTCTCTGAGACAGGCATGGAATTTTAGGCAATCAAATATCCACGACTTATGGCCACAGTCAGTGATCCCAGGCCTCACTGATCGGGTGTGCACAGGGTATCACTTCGCCTGAAGGGGGATGGGTCAGTCCTACCTCCGGTTCATCTCAATCCACCTCATCTCCTCGTATACTCACGGTGAAGATACGTCGTGTGTCATCTACGCGATACTCGTACTCACGTGCACCCAGCACGGTACATAGTATACCAACGGGTGACTACACTATTCTACGTACAACCGTGGACCCAAGTCCATACTCCAACTCCGATGGACTTTTTATCCTTAAACCATGTCTCATATACCAGGCGAGCAAGCAGCGTGACACACAGTCAACGCAAAGCTCCAGCGCGGTACGATCTATCATTAAGGCCCAGCCCGTTCAATTGGCCGTCGGTTGGTATCCCCTTGGGTCCCAGACCCCCAGGTTTACCTTAACTCAACAAAACAGGTACGAGCATAGTTCTCGCACTTTCTCAAAACCTCCGTGCGAGTTAAAACTCCCGCACGGTACATCAAGGCTTTAAACCGGGTGTGAGCTAACGCTTCAACACCAAATCTCATCTCAAAACTGATAGATGGCTATTTTCTCTTTTTAAAACTCAAAACACGTTTATTCACATAGCATGCCTTTTCATGCCAAAACATGTAAAATTAGCCAACCTATCATCAACATTTCTCAATCATCCATAACAATGTAAAATTTGAGAATTTTATTGAAAACATGCATATCATGCTATTTCCTTACCCTATCCCATTTCTCAATACATATATATACATCATAGTACTTTTCATACTTCCACATCATTTCATAAACTTATAATATCGTACTAGTCCTAGCAATATATCTACGAAATTGCTGTAATTACGTACGAACATCTCTATAGCTAACACACAGTCCCTTACCTCGTTTTACTTGTGTGCAACTATCCGCCTTTATGCTTCTTGCGTTCTCATCTTGACTTGCTCCGGCGTATCATCCGAAACTGAAATTCATCCATCAACATTTGAGTCAATGACTCTAACTCTTATTCAACTAAGCATTTATCCAATGCCTTAATTACACATTTTTACCCTTTGTGGTAAATCTCCCAATTTATCCTAATATCAACATTTCTCAAACCATTCCCACAACATACTCATCCACTCAAGATATCCCATTCATCAAAAATACTCCCACATTCCACTTTCTCACACTTGACTCTTTTTAAGCTATATGCATTTCATACCATCCTAGGTAGTTCTATCCATAATATGCACACCCAAATATCTTTATAATCATTAACTAAACCAATGTACTTGGATTTGTGCATTAGAACTTACCTCATTGGATTTCCTCTTGCTCCAATTAGGATTGCCCTCTATTTCTTCAATCCTTCAAATGGGAAAATGCCTCTAGACTATGTTGTTCTTCTCTTTGATGTGAACAACTTTGTCTCTAATAGCCTCTCCTTAAATCTCACTGAAAATGGCTGGATTTAGGAGTGAGAAACTAGATTTCTTTGAGTTGAAGTGAAATGGAAATGTTTGTCCCGAATTTCTGATGATCCAACTGCTCCCATTTATAGGTTTGACTTGATGAGATCGATCTCCCTTGGGTGGAGATCGATCTGTTCCTCCAAAATCCCTCTCTTCTGAGACGTTTTAAAGGTAGGAGATCGATCTGTCGAGACTGGAGATCGATCTGCTGTCAAACAGAAGCTTAAGGAGATCGATCTGGTCTTATGGGAGATCGATCTGCTTCCAACCCGAGAGCTAAGGAGATCGATCTGCTTCCTTTGGAGATCGATCTGTCCCCTTCCATTTCTCACCTAAGGGCATTCTGGCTCTCCCAGATCGATCTCTCATCCTATGAGATCGATCTGGCCTTCACAAATTCCAGATTTCCTGCAGTTTTTCTACAATAACTCTTACCAAACACCCTTAATTTACTACCATGATCATTTCCTCATTCATGCATCTTTGAGACTTGAAAATGGGATTTATCCTCACTACATACACATTAAAACTTGTGTAGGATCTTTGTATGACCAAATATATACGATATTACTCGAATGGAATTATACACTTATGTAAATCTTTCCTTCCATTTTACTATACTACTCATATTCCATTTCGACCACATTCTTCTCGTTTTAAGTTCATTTCTTCCTACTCACTTATAATGCAACTTGTACGTATAATCACAATTCTTACTACAAGTGCATACATAATCTTATGAACTTACATTGCATACACTTCACATTACAATACGTCATCTTACTTATGATTCTATTTACATTCCCATGTTCCTTTATACATAGCTATACATGTACGGGGTCTCACAGACTGCCCTCAACCTTAGAGACCACATGCTCTAGAGCCTACTAGACAACAGCCTCAGAAAGTGAATCCTCCGAGACGGGCCACTGCTGCAGAGAAAGGAAAGAAGCCCATTACAGTGGGACGTTGTTTCCTTTGGACAAGGAAACAGTAGACACTTTCGTAGAAATTGTAAGAGGTACACTCTTTGTCTATAATCATAAGGCTCATGTGTTGATTAATCTAGGGTCCACGCATTCGTTTATTTCTGAGCATTTTACATGTAGATTAAATTTGAAGTTTGAACCTCTAGAGTATGTACTACATGTAAATACTCCTATACGTGAGTCCCAGAGAACTGATTTAATCTGTAGAGGGTGTGAAATAAAGGTAGGAGATAGAGTGATGTTAGCAGATCTAATGATGTTAGATATACATGGATTTGATGTAATTTTGGGAATGGATTGGCTGGCAACCAATCAAGTGAGTTTAGATTGCTACATTAAGATTGTAACTTTCTCCATACCTGAACCTTACAGTGTACGTTTGAAATATTGAGGAAATAAATTTGTGGAATTTTTGTAAGCAAATTGAAATTTTGATGTTACTTTTGAGAGTACTAAATATGATTGTTCATGTGAAGGTTATGAAACACTCATCTCAGATGATAAGCGAGAACATCCAAGGATTGAGGATATACCTGTGGTGTGTAAATTTTCGGATGTCTTCCCAAATGAGTTACCTAGTTTACCACCAGAGAGAGAGTTGGAGTTTACCATTGATTTGGTACCAGATACTTAACCTATATATAGAACTCCATATAGGATGGCATTAGTTGAACTTGAGGAATTGAAGAAACAACTACAGGAATTATTGGATCAAGGATTTATTAGACCCAGTGTCTCACCGTGGGGAGCACCAGTGTTATTCATGAGGAAGAAGGATGGTACTCTCAGGTTATGCATAGACTATCGACTATTGAATAAAGCCACGGTGAAGAATAAATATCCATTGCCTAGGATTGATGATCTACTTGATCAGCTGAGAGGAGCTTCAATCTTCTCTAAGATTGATTTGCTCTTGTCCTTGCTCCTCCCAATTTTTCTTAAATTTGTAAGTTCTACCCTTAACAAGGGTATTTTAGTAATTTGCCCATTCGGGGCACTAAAATTATTAATTGACCTCTAGACCCTTCAGGTAATTTTTTAAAGACTGCAGATGAACTTAAAATTGCGTAAAGTTACCTCTAGCAGTCCGCAGAATTCCCTTACCTTATTTTCCTGTCGAGTCTGACCTTTTCTTTTCCATTGTTATCTCGTCGCGCAGTCCGTTATGCTCCCAATCAAATGCCCGGAACTGCGTATCAATATTCCTCAGGTCAAATAACATATAATTTAATTGTATTTAATCTTTTCTGGGCTTAATTTAAATCGTTGGGCCCATTTACCCCTATTGGGTCCGATTGCACCTTAATGGGCCTTAATCGACCTTAAGCCCGTTTCCCACTTAATTTTCACTTTATCGAGACCTATTGGGCTCATTGGGCCCACTAATAATTTATTGGGCCTCGTTCTAATTCTTGAATAACTAAATCGATTATTTACGACAATTTATCTAAATTTCCATAATTTAATTCAATTTATGCGGAAATCAACTCAATATCACGCATAACGAGGTAATTGTCATAAATAAGGGTTACTTACCCGAGATTCCATGCTAGTCCGCAAATCGAGGCTATCTCGAGCTCTCGTTGGATGCCAATTGTCGAGCTACATAATTTCATAATTTTTTCAGGTAAATTTCCAGTCGAAAATTAATTAAATAAAATATTCCAAAATTTAAATCGATCAATTTGACCGTTTATCGACTTACCCGAAGCTCGATTGCATCGCTAGAATTTTCCCCAATTTTTCCTCTCTTTTTTTCTTTTTCCCTTTTTCTCCCTTTTTTTTCCTCCTCTTTTTGGCTGAACCGGTTCAGTCCAGTTCGAACCGGTTCAGACCGCCGGTTCACTCCGGTTCGACCGGTTCACCGCCGATTCACCACCTTGCCGGTCGGTTCTCCGTCGATTCTCGCCACCAATCGCTCCGCTGGGTCGTCCGCATCTCAGATCTGCCCTCGGTTTGGGTCAAGCTCGCCGGAACGCTGCCGGTTCGGCTCTTCTCCCTCGACTGTCGGACCCATTTTCGTCCTCTTGGCCGTCGCCGGCAATTCCGGCCTTTTCGCCGGCTGCTACCGGTCTCAAAATGACCGGCTCGTCCTCCTGAACTCATCGGTGGCCTCCGTTGATGCCCAGCCACCGTGGATCGCCGGAAATCAAGCCGTTTCTCCTCGGTTCTTTCCCTCCTCCGATCGGCTTCCTCCGGCCACTGCACGTCGCGTCTTCGGTACCATCTTGCTCACCGGCCTCCCCTCTTTCTTGTCGGCTCCTCGTCGGGGGTCGTCGGTCGCCGGTGCGTCCTCGGGCTTCCTCGGTCAGTTGCTTCCGTTTTCTTTGTCTCCTTTCGCGTTTTTTTGTTTTTTGTTTCGTTTTTTTTATTATTATTATTATTATAATTTATTTAATTATTTTATTATTCATTAAAATACTCCATAAAATCCAAAATATCTACACTTATATTATTTTTATTCTAATTTAATTTATTTAATTTAAATTTAATTTATTAAATATATTTTTCTCCAAATTTTTGATATTATTCCTTCGCGCTTTTCGAGATATCATTCCGGTAATTTTTTGGTATTTTTAAAATTTTTGAATCTTGATCAATTGACCCAAATTGTATAATTTCCTCATTATCGATCAAGATATCTTACATCCTTATTTTTAATTAAAATTTTCTTATCGCCTTAATATCGGGTTTTTGGTATTTTTACCATTTTACCCCTGCTCTTGTTTCGGAAATCAATTTTACCTGACCTTCCTTCATACATCCCCCATCTTTTCTTATTTAATTTTCGTATTTTAATTAAATTCGGGTCTTACAACTCTCCCCCACTTAAGGAATTTGGTCCTCCAAATTAGAACCAATTCATATGAGTCCATAAACTACTCCGGGTACATCAATCGTATCATACTTCTTTAATTCTTATGTGACCTTCTCCGGAGTGTATTACTACCAAAGGACTTTAATTAGGGAGATCATCTTAAACCTCAATACTTTCTCTTTCCTGTTTAATGCCCGAATCAACTTATCAATATACTTATATTTTCATTAAACTGAACTTTTGGAGTTCATAATCGATCACCTATGCTGGATCTGGATAGTATTGCCGAAGCATCAAAAGCTGAGACATTGTGGGTGCCTGTTAATTCAAGTGATAACACCAACCTACAGGTCTTATCTCCCACTTGTCCAATCTCTCAAAATATTCCATCCAGCGAAACTCAACTTACCTTCTTCCAAAAGTTCGCTATGCCCTTATTCTCTTAGGACAAGAAACATTTCAACCATACTAATTCACCATGGGTGAATTCCAATACTTGTCTATCTGCTCTGAGGTGTTCTTAATCTCTCATCCTTAACTAAACATCCTCAGAGACTTATTATCCCAAGTCGAAAACAATTCTATCTGTCACCCACTTTTTCTTATCCAATTTGGGGAACAACCCCTACAGCCATACACTGTCTCATATCTTGTTATCCCGATACTCAACTGCCAACTGTCGTTATTGGCGACTTCAATTTGTGACAACTGATCATTCCAGGAGCTTATAAAATCAAGGGCACACGCTTTCATCGTATCCTCCAGAACCTGTACAGTCCTCTCTGACTGACCATCTGTCTGAGGATGGAAAGCTGTGCTAATACTCAGTCGGGTTCCCATAGCTTCCTAAAAATATCCAAAGAGGTGGGAAGTGAAGCGGGAATCCCTATATGATACCATGCTCACTGGAACGCTACTTAATGTTCCACAATCTACTTTATACCTGAATCCTCATACTCACTCTGAGTATCTGGGGATTTCATAACCAGAAGGTGGGTAGACTTAGTCAATTTATCGACTATCATCCAAATAGCCTCGTAATTCATCTGGGTCCTCTGTAACCCATCACGAAATTCATGGAGACTTGCTCTCATTTTTCGTGCCGTGTCGATATAGGTAGAGGCTGCAATAACTATGCAGACTTTTAATACTCTACCGTATTTCTTTTCACATCTAACCACCAATACCCTTTTCAGAGATTTCATATATATAATCGTTACTTTCCGTATGCACTGTATATCCCGAAGAGTGAGCTTCTGACAATATTACTATCTCATCAACTGTGGTCCTGGGGAGCACTTATACTGTCTCTGAACCTCTCTGTAAATCATCAACACTTGCTGTGAACTCTATCACTGTACCTGTCATACCCCGCTTATGGGAACCCTTCTATCCATACATTCTCTACTACGGTTGGGCTGTGAGAAGATGCAATTACTAAAATTTCATTCATTTACAGCGGAATATTTAAAGCTTTAATTCACACTCCCAGGTGTGTGTGTAGTACACAAAATTAATTGTATAAATACCATGTGCTTACATATCATCCCCATAATACTGTTTACAATTCCAAGATATAACTGTGCGATACGATAAATTAGATACAAAATACTCGTGTATACAAATGTTATACCTTTGCGGATTGTGGGAGCTGTTTAACACAAAAGATCTAGAGATCACCGCTCTCTTACTTCTCAGTACCTGGAGGGGGAAAATAGTGGGATGAGCAATCCACGGCTCAGTAAGGAAATGTATGCTAGCAGGTAGATATCGTACTACCTACATAGCCCATGCATGCATAAACCAAAACCATGTTTTCGTTATAATGGAAATATCATACGAACAATGCATTTAAACACATATTTCTCAATAGCATTTTCGTGTAAATCAAATGTCAAACTTCCATTTAAAACATGCTCATAAATAGTGCCCTTTGGCACAAATGTGAAATCAGAGATTTATCAAAAACACGAAATCTCTTTCTTTTCTCAAATCACTCTTTTTCTGCAAATCTCTTTCTTTCCTGAGATTGTCTCTGTTTCTCGAATCTCTGAGACAGGCATGGAATTTTCGGTAATCAAATATCCACGACTTATGGCCATAGTCAGTGATCCCAGGCCTCACTGATCAGGTGTGCACAGGGTATCACTTCGCCTGAAGGGGGATGGGTCAGTCCTACCCTCCGGCTCATCTCAATCCACCTCATCTCCTCGTATACTCACGGTGAAGATACGCCGTGTGTCATCTACGCGATACTCGTACTCACGTGCACCCAGCACGGTACATAGTATACCAACGGGTGACTACACTGTTCTACGTACGACCGTGGACCCAAGTCCATACTCCAACTCCGATGGACTTTTTATCCTAAACCATGTCTCATATACCAGGCGAGCAAGCAGCGTGACACACAGTCAACGCAAAGCTCCAGTGCGGTACGATCTATCGTTAAGGCCCAGCCCATTCAAATGGCCGTCGGCTGGTATCCCCTTGGGTCCCAGACCCCCAGGTTTATCTTAACTCAACAAAACAGGTGCGAGCAAAGTTCCCGCACTTTCTCAAAACCCTCGTGCGAGTTAAAACTCCCGCACGGTACATCAAGGCATTAAAACGGGTGTGAGCTAGCGCTTCAACACCAAATCTCATCTCAAAACTGATAGATGGCTATTTTCTCTTTTAAAACTCAAAACACGTTTATTCATACAACATGCCTCTTCATGCTAAAACATGTAAAATTAGCCAACCTATCATCAACATTTCTCAATCATCAATAACAATATAAAATTGAGAACATCATTGAAAACATGCATATCATGCTATTTCCTTACCCTATCCCATTTCTCAATACATATATACATCATAGTACTTTTCATACTTCCACATCATTTCATAAAATTATAATATCGTACTAGTCCTAGCAATATATCTACGAAATTGCTGTAATTACGTACGAACATCTCTATAGCTAACACACAGTCCCTTACCTCACTTTACTTGTGTTCAACTATCCGCCTTTATGCTTCTCGCGTTCTCATCTCGACTTGCTCCGGCGTATCATCCGAAACTGAAATTCATCCATCAAACACTCGAGTTAACGTTTCTAACTCTTGCTCAACTAATCATTTATCCAATGCCTTAAATACATATTTTACCCTTTGTGGTAAATCTCACAATTTTATCCCAATATCAACATGTCCAAATCATTCTCACAACATGTTCCTCCACTCAAGATATCTCATTCATCATAAACACTTCCACACTCCACTTTCTCACACTTGACTATTTCTAAGTTATATTCATTTCATACCATTCTAGGTAGTTCTATCCACAATATGCACACCCAAATATCTTTATAATCATTAACTAAACCAATGTACTTGGATTTGTGCATTAGAACTTACCTCATTGGATTTCCTCTTGCTCCAATTAGGATTGCCCTTTATTTCTTCAATCCATCAAATGGGGAAATGCCTCTAGACTATGTTGTTCTTCTTTTTGTTGTGAACAACTTTGTCTCTAATAGACTCTCCTTAAATCTCACTGAAAATGGCTGGATTTAGGAGTGAGAAAGCTAGGTTTTTGTGTTGAAGTGGAGAGGAAATGGTTTGTCCCAAAATCTGATGATCCAACTGCTCCCATTTATAGTTTTGACTTGATGAGATCGATCTTCCTTGGGTGGAGATCGATCTGTTCCTCTAAAATCCCTCTTTTCTAAGACATTTTAAAGGCAGGAGATCGATCTGTCGAGGCTAGAGATCGATCTGCTGTCAAACAGAAGCTTAAGGAGATCGATCTGGTCTTATGGGAGATCGATCTGCTTCCAACCCAAGAGCTAAAGAGATCGATCTGCTTCCTTTGGAGATCGATATGTTCCCTTCCATTTCTCACATAAGAGCATTCTGGCTCTCCCAGATCGATCTCTCATCCTATGAGATCGATACAAATTCCAGATTTCTTGCAGTTCCTCTGCAACAACCCTTACCAAACACCCTTAATTTGCTACCATGATCATTTCCTCATTCATTCATCTTTGAGACTTGAAAATGGGATCCATCCTCACTACATACACATTAAAACTTGTGTAGAATCTTTGTATGACCAAATATATACGATATTACTCGAATGGAAATATACACTTATGTAAATCTTTCCTTCCATTTTACTATACTACTCATATTCCATTTCGATCACATTCTTCTCGTTTTAAGTTCATTTCTTCCTACTCATTCATAATGCAACTTGTACGTATAATCACAATTCTTACTACAAGTGCGTACATAATCTTATAAACTTACATTGCATATACTTCACATTACAATACATCATCTTACTTATGATTTTATTTACATTCCCATGTTCCTATATACCTAGCTATACATATACGGGGTCTCACAGTACCCTTCTGAATCTGACCCACACTATCGACACCCTGCCGATCATCACGCTAAGCCTAGCAAATCCGGGCACTCTCATCCGGTTCTAGTCTCAGCTAGCTGTCATACAATCACTGTCATCATCAGAAGGGATCACATCAATACTGAGGTCCACAACTGCTCAAGCAGCTCACGCTCCCTGACCATCATATGTGGTACCTTCCCGAGGCTCTTTATACTCAAGGCATCAGCCATCACATTAGCCTTTCCTGGGTGGTACAATTTTCACAAATCAAAATCCCTCAGAAGCTCTAACCCACTATGTATTCTCATATTCGTCTCTTTCTGTGAAAACAGATACTCGGGCTTTATGATTAGTGCATATCCAAAATTTCTCACCGTGTACATAATAGTACCATATCCTCGGTACAAATACTGTTGCCAACTTTAAATCATGGGTCAGATAGTTTATTTCATGATTAAGGAGTTGTCTGACTCCATAATTGACTATCTTCCCATTATACATCAATACACAGCTCCTTCATGATTTTGAGGTATCCATACTCACTGAGAACCTCTTGAGCTGTTGGGTATGGTGAAAATAATCACGGTGATCAGTTCATACTTCATTACACCAAATTCCCGTCACATCTATCATCTCACTCAAAGACCACGTTTTCATAGTTAAACGTGTCAAGGTATACCCTTTTTAGAAGTCGCAACAACCCATTTGTAAAAGTCACTTTCAAAATTGCTTACGTTTTCAGGTACTAACCTGCGTCATTTTCCTTTTCTTATCTTAACGGCTCTTATTCAATTTTACTATGTTAACCTTTATGATTTGTCGAATTTTAATATTCTTATCGTCTTAGTAAAGGTATCCTAACGCTAAAGGTATTTATTACGACGATCGATTTCACGTTATAGGTTATATATATATATACTTTTAGACGCTGTCAAGTCTTCAGGCGGGGAGGTATTTTGAAATACCTTTATTAACCTTCAGACTTAACCACAATTACTTTATATACCAGTCCATGTGGTCACAATTTATATTCGCTACTAATTGCTTTAATCCTAATGACTTCATATCGTAAGGATGTTCTCACCTTGCATACGCCTCTTACTCCAATACATCTTGTATTCAGAATTAAGCATATCTCATCTTAAAGATTATCTCCTTAGTGTATCTATTATAACGAAACTCTTGTTCATTATTCATTTCGTGAGTACAATCCTTTACTCCTTTAATTTCAACTGTTACACCCCTTTTTATCACTCGTCAACACTTACAGTATACTTTTCAGTACTGTTTTCACCCATGTTTTCAACTTAAAATCTCTATATCCATATTCCGTTAATTAATCCTCCTCTATTGGGGTACTTATTTATCAGAATTGTCCCCAATGATGTAGGCATTCATGCCTTTTTACTCACTTATATGCGAATGAAGGCGGTATGAATAAATGTGTGGCACCAGGATCAATGAACATATGTTCTTCATTATTCATAACAAGTGTGGTATCTTACATCACATCCATGAAACATCAATAGTGTCCTGGTCCAAGACATCCTCTTGCCTTCGTCCAACAATCTACTTTCCTTTTTCTTTTCTTTTCGGCTATTGCCTCCCTTTTCGCTGCAGCTATACTAACGAAGTTTTTCTCTGTCTCTTTACTTTCCTGTGGGGCAATCTCGCTCAACTCTGAGCAATCAAGATCAATGGTCCGTCTTACCACACTTAACGACCATTTTCATCAATACAGTGTAGGTATAGACCCTCCTTCCGTGGTATCCACCACACATTCACACTGCTTACAGTGCTTACACTGCTACCCTACTTCATAGCAGGTCGGGGTCCTCAAATCACAATGCCCCCCAAGAGTGTCAAAATTGGATGCACTGGGGCCTTACCAATTATCTTACTCAATGACTCATCAAATTAAATCTTTTACCAATTATCATTTCCCCATTTTTAACATCTCTGTCATTTCTCGATTCTCTTTTCTGTCTCTATTTCAGCTCTTACTACTTTTCCCAATCACAGAGGCGTGCAATTCATGTTCTTATTTACCCAACTGTAAATCTGCGCACTGCCTCGGTATAGGTAATATCTTATGGGCCAATCAGTCTCTAATTCAAAAGTTGAGCCATTTCATGAACTTTTAGACGTCTCGACTGTCACTTGTTCATAGTGTCGAGGTAATATCTGTCCAAGAATATAACTGAGTTTCATACTCATAAATCATACTCATCAATAAATCATATCCTCTGGGTCAGAGTAAGGACTTTTAATCCGAAATTTCCTTTAAATCATGTCTGGGATATCCTGTCACCGAAATATATCCAAGATATTTCCCATATCAGCTCTGGATGTTTAACACTTAAGATGGGTCGAGCGGGTTTCCACCAATGCTCCGCTGCGCCCTCTGATCTTATGTATACTCTGAGCAATTTGCTCCTCAAAATAATCTCCACACTCCGCTCCAATCTCGCGAAGCGTGTCTCAATACTGTCCGATCTCTCTGTCGGACTTTGTGGGGCATGCTCAACATTAGCCTCCATTTCAATTTCATCCTGGTTCTCACAGGTCAACTCAGCACGACTTAGCAGACTCAGGTCTACCTCTAAGACCTCTGCCTCGTGCACTATCTCATCTAACGCGACTCATATTAGGCATTCCTGCATTCTCAACCATTTCTTAGTCAAAACCCATCTCGATATACACTATTGTATCTAACTAAGCACAGTAACACGGGGATGTAATTTTCCTAATTACTGACACTAACACACATCAGACCAATTTCTGCTCTGATACCACCTTTATATGTCACGACCCAAACTACCCAAAAATCAAAGTTAATTTTTCGCGTTTTGTTATTTTTATTACTTAAATTCTTACCTGTCTTCTGATCGTGACCACACTCCACTAATAATTGGGTTGTGCGTCAATGCCAGTCCCACCATTCAATTACCATCTAACTTATTTCTTCTCCAGTCATTTATAATTGTTTACATTAATTATACATCCCCTAAAGTTACTTACAAACATGTTACTGTGCTATGCTTATGTAGATACAATATGTACAAATGTATATACCTTATGTCGATGGGCAGCAGCGGATATCCAGAATGCAGTACTGAGTCGCCTCAACTTCAACTGGAGATTATCTGTGGGAGAAAATGAAAGGGGTGAGCACATCAAGCTCAGTAAGGCAATCCTACGAACAAGTAGGTAACCATACTACCTACATGAACGTGGTGCCATGTATAAACCACCCTTTCTCCACACATTTTAAAACAAATTATATGAGTTATGATGTTATGTAAATCAAGTTTGCACGAAAAATTCAACATGCAATTATATTCAAAATCATATCTTTCTCGTTTAAAATTTCACAGTAAAGTCAGGATTCGACCCCTCCTTCGGGTGATCCTGACTCACACAAAATCATGAAAATTCGTTTACATCACATATGGGTTTAAAAGCATGAAAATAACCATCATGCACATTTAGTTTAAAAACCCAGTTTGATTTCATCAAAATCGTCGACATGCGAGACGAGGCAATATCTGTATAACGACAATAACCAGGACTGGCCATATGTGTCCTCGTGAGTCCCTCTAGCTTCACGGATCCCAGTGTGCGAGGTCTCACCCTGATTAGGAACCGCCCGAGAGGTGGGTCAATCCAACCCGTCAGTCTTATCCGATCTCACGCATCCGAAGATGCCGTATCCGAAGATACCCCGTATCATAAAGATACCGTATCCGAAGATACCCCACGGTACATCGTACTCCATGCTACTTGCACGGTACATCGTACTCCATGGACCCATATCACTCTAGGTACTCTAGCCCAAATGGCCTGCTTCCCACAGAGAGGTTTTGTTTCTCAATACTCATGCCACGTCTCAAAACGCACGTGCGAGCCTATTTAACCGGTGACACACAGTCTACCCGATGCTCCAAGCACGGCTCATCACATGTTCTCATAAAATCAGTGCGAGCGATGCTCAGCACTCTCATCAAATCAAATAAAACTGGCAGAGCCCGCTTTACATCCCCACAAGGCCGCCAACCTCATCCCTCACTCTCACCCCACCTAAGAGGTCTTTTGAGCCTGTTGGGCCTTTTGGCTGACTCCAAGGGCAGACAGCGCTACTCCACAAATCCAGTAAATCTAGTGCGAGCTAAGCTCAGCACTCTGCATATAAATCACATGAAAATCTTATAAAATCTGGTGCGAGTTAAACTCCAGCACCCTGTCTCGAAAATCATGTAAAAATATGGTGCGAGTTAGACTCTAGCACCCTGTCACGAAAATCATGTAAAATCTGGTGCGAGTTAGACTCTAGCACCCATGCATGTAAAACTCTAGTGCGAGCTCTCGCTCCAGCACTAATGCATGCATAACACAAATCAAACATCGTGCGAGCTGAGCTCTAGCACGTCACATGTAAATAAAAAAAAAAAACGTAGGCGGCTCGGTTATCTCCAAATAGTTTTCACAGAAATTACATCGTTTAAGGTATGCAATGCTATGCATTTTTC
Organism: Firmiana major; assembly: GCA_033439115.1. Classification (NCBI taxonomy): domain Eukaryota; kingdom Viridiplantae; phylum Streptophyta; class Magnoliopsida; order Malvales; family Malvaceae; genus Firmiana; species Firmiana major. Next base: position 61,556,303 of record CM065907.1, on the reverse strand, counting down.
TTTAAAAGTGAGCCAGCCTACTCATGCATGTGTTAAAATACCTCCAGAACGAGCAGGAACCTCTTGTCCTTGCTCCTTCCAATTTTTCCTAAATTTGTAAGTTCTACCCTTAACAAGGGTATTTTAGTAATTTGCCCATTCGGGGCACTAAAATTATTAATTGACCTCTAGACCCTCCAGGTAATTTTTTAAAGACTGCAGATGAACTTAAAATTGCGTAAAGTTATCTCTAGCAGTCCGCAGAATTCCCTTACCTTATTTTCCTGTCGAGTCTGACCTTTTCTTTTCCATTGTTATCTCGTCGTGCAGTCCGTTATGCTCCCAATCAAATGCCCGGAACTGCGTATCAATATTCCTCAGGTCAGATAACATATAATTTAATTGTATTTAATCTTTTCTGGGCTTAATTTAAATCGTTGGGCCCATTTACCCCTATTGGGCCCGATTGCACCTTAATGGGCCTTAATCGGCCTTAAGCCCATTTCCCACTTAATTTTCACTTTATCGAGGCCTATTGGGCTCATTGGGCCCACTAATAATTTATTGGGCCTCGTTCTAATTCTTGAATAACTAAATCGATTATTTACGACAATTTATCTAAATTTCCATAATTTAATTCAATTTATGCGGAAATCAAATCAATATCACGTATAACGAGGTAATTATCGTAAATAAGGGTTACTTACCCGAGATTCCATGCTAGTCCGCAAATCGAGGCTATCTCGAGCTCTCGTTGGATGCTAATTGTCGAGCTACATAATTTCATAATTTTTTCGGGTAAATTTCCAGTCGAAAATTAATTAAATAAAATATTCCAAAATTTAAATCGATCAATTTGACCGCTTATCGACTTACCCGAAGCTCGATTGCATCGCTGGAATTTTCCCCAATTTTTCCTCTTTTTTTTTCTTTTTCCCTTTTTCTCCCTTTTTTTTCCTCCTCTTTTTGGCTGAACCGGTTCAGTCCGGTTCAGACCTTCGTTTCACTCCTGTTCGACCGGTTCACCGTCGGTTCACCACCTTGCCGGCCGGTTCTCCGCCGATTCTCGCCACCAATCGCTCCGCTGGGTCGTCCGCATCTCAGATCTGCCCTCGGTTTGGGTCAAGCTCGCCGGAACGCAGCCGGTTCGGCTCTTCTCCCTCGGCCGTCGGACCCATTTTCCTCCTCTTGGCCGTCGCCGGTAATTCCGACCGTTTCGTCGGCTGCTACCGGTCTCAAAATGATTGGCTCGTCCTCCTGAACTCATCGGTGGCCTCCGTTGATGCCCAGCCACCGTGGATCGCCGAAAATCAGGCCGTTTCTCCTCGGTTCTTTCCCTCCTCCGATCGGCTTCCTCCGGCCACTGCACGGTTCTCCGGTACCATCTTGCTCACCGGCCTCCCCTCTTTCTCGTCTGCTCCTCGTCGGGGGTCGTCGGTCGCCGGTGCGTCCTCGGGCTTCCTCGGTCAGCTGCTTCCGTTTTCTTCGTCTCCTTTCGCATTTTTTTGTTTTCTGTTTCGTTTCTTTTTTTTTTGTTATTATTATTATTATTATTATCACTCCGGTTCGACCGGTTCACCGCCGGTTCACCACCTTGCCGGCCGGTTCTCCGCCGATTCTCGCCACCAATCGCTCCGCTGGGTCGTCCGCATCTCAGATCTGCCCTCGGTTTGGGTCAAGCTCGCCGGAACGCCGCCGGTTCGGCTCTTCTCCTTCGGCCGTCGGACCCATTTTCCTCCTCTTGGCCGTCGTCGGCAATTCCGACCGTTTCGCCGGCTGCTACCGGTCTCAAAATGATTGGCTCGTCCTCCTGAACTCATCGGTGGCCTCCGTTGATGCCCAGCCACCGTGGATCGCCAAAAATCAGGCCGTTTCTCCTCGGTTCTTTCCCTCCTCCGATCGGCTTCCTCCGGCCACTGCACGGCTCTCCGGTACTATCTTGCTCACCGGCCTCCCCTCTTTCTCGTCGGCTCCTCGTCGGGGGTCGTCGGTCGCCGGTGCGTCCTCGGGCTTCCTCGGTCAGCTGCTTCCGTTTTCTTCGTCTCCTTTCGCATTTTTTTGTTTTCTGTTTCGTTTCTTTTTTTTTGTTATTATTATTATTATTATTATTATTATTATAATTTATTTAATTATTTTATTATTCATTAAAATACTCCATAAAATCCAAAATATCTACACTTATATTATTTTTATTCTAATTTAATTTATTTAATTTAAATTTAATTTATTAAATATATATTTCTCTAAATTTTTGATATTATTCCTTCGTGCTTTTCGAGATATCGTTCCGGTAATTTTTCGGTATTTTTAAAATTTCTAAATCTTGATCAATTGACCCAAATTGTATAATTTTCTCATTATCAATTAAGATATCTTACATCCTTATTTTTAATTAAAATTTTCTTATCGCCTTAATACCGGGTTTTTGGTATTTTTACCATTTTACCCCTGCTCTTGTTTCGAAAATCAATTTTACCTGACCTTCCTTCATACATCCCCCATCTTTTCTTATTTAATTTTCGTATTTTAATTAAATTCGGGTCTTACATACTTATACTTACAATCTTTGATATATACTTAAATTTAAAAATCTTACCTCGATTTTTATGCCCCGAGGTTCGTGCTACTAACCTGAGTGCTTCAGTTGTTCCAGGCCTGCATAATATTATTTCGAGTATCTTAATTGCTTTCTAGTTTTCAAATAAATAAATAAATAAATTTTTTTGGGTTTCACATAACTCAACAAAATTAATTAATTATGTTAATAATATCTTAACTATTACTCTCATATTCATGCATACTTCTAAATGTCCATAAAAGATACACAACTAACATAAATTGAAACATGTAACACAAGCATGCAACTACCCATTTGCATTTCTACAAGCATAAACTAATAAAGAATTCTATAACTTTTTTTGCCTTCTCTAAGTATTCACTTGTAGAGTAAGTTAGTTTTCGTATTTAGAATGTTTTATGTAGTCATGTTTTAAGTAACTTTGAGTATATTCATCAATAAAAATCTATATGACTCAAAACATTGGAGTAGACTTTATAAAATTCAATGCCTTAACCTCTTTTCTTTTTCCTTTTTCTATTTACTTCTCTTTTCATTACTTTTTTAAAAAAAGAGATTCTTGTTTACTTGAACCTTACTTAGGACTAATTTCAATGGATAAATCACAATATAAATATCACATGAACTGCAAGACCTAAAACTTGTATAGTATTCCTTATGATTCACATGCTTTAAACTTTGCAATATGTTTTTGAATCATAAGAAGAGTATTTATTAACATGGAAGTGCAAATTAAGTAAAGAATGCTTATGAATTCATGTAAAGGACAAATGAGGGCTAAAATGGCCACATGTTAAACCGAAGGGATTCAAATCATTCTGACTGAAGATAAGAACTTAAAACATCAAAATATAGAGGGTTCAGGAAGGGAAGTCGGTTTGGTTTGGTCCCGAATACGTTGAAGTAGAGGAAAAGTCAAAAAGGGGCTAAACGAGCTCAAAATGGACCATTCGAGGTGTTTTTAGCTATTTCACTTCCCGAAAATGACTAAACCGTAGAGATAAGAGTGTTAACCATGAGAATTGACACTTTGGATTTTTGAGAAAAAGTCAAACATGGTCAATGGTTAAGAAAAGTCAAAGTTAGTTGGAAATGATGACTTTGACCAAAATCAACTAACCATGGTTAAAATTTAACCCAACCAAGGTTAAGCATGGAAAGTTAATTTACTCGAAATTCGGATTAAATTAAATGGGTAGAAATCGATGGACCAACTAATAAAAATTTTAAAGCCCATTAAGGTGAATTAAGCTTGGGCCAAATTGTGTAAGCCCAATGGGCCGAATTGTTTGGCCATTTGATGGGCCCAATATTAAGCAAATTGAATGCCCAAATTGTGGTGAACATTTCAGCCCAAAAGCCCAAAAGCCCAAAAGAAAAAGCCAAACTAAAGCCCAAAATGGAAAGCCTAAACATAAGCCCATTAGTTAAATGGTTCAAGCCCAAAACCCATGGTTCAAGCCCAAACCCTTAAGCCCACTTCATGGGCTGAAAACGTAAGACTAATTAAACCAATTTTAAGCCTAAATCATGAAGAAATTTGTAAACCATCATCTTCCTCACCAAAAGTAACCTAAACTAGTTTTACAAGCCAAATTGGAAAACGTTGTCTTCATGGAAGTTGTTACCCATGATGAGGAGAATAACATAGTCTAAAACCAGTACCTAAAGAGCTGATTTCAACCACCCAAAAATTCCCACAAGTTTCGGCCAAGTGGAGAACAATAAGCTAGGTGAGTTTTCAAGCTTCCAACTTTTAGTATGTTAATCCAAGGATTATTCTAAGTTGATTGGTATATGTTTTATGGATCAAAACACACAAAACCACCATGAACAAGTGATGGTCGAAAATGAGTATTTGTGTTTTGATGTGTAAGCATGTGATTTTAAGGCATGGATAGGTTGGTAAGCATGTATACATAATCATGGCATGCTTAGTTTCTTTCAATTTGATGAATTAGTTGGTGAATTAAGATTGGTACCAAAGGTTTTTGATAAAATGCCTTAATGAACAAAAAGTAAAGGCTTAAGGCATGCATAGTAAGTGTTTGATAAAATGACTAAGTGAATGGCTAGCAAAATGGCATGATCGTGGGATGGTTGGTGTGACTCGGTCATAGTGGCGTGCATGGCTCTCGGCCACCATGCCATGGCCGAGAGGTATAATGGGCCAAGCCAAGTGGCTTCGGCCCAATAAAGTTAATAGGTCTCGGACAAAGCCCAGTAGGCCCAGATGAAATGAATAGTAAAGTGAAAATAGGCTTAAGACTGAGTAAGGCCTATTAAGATGCAATTGGCCCAATAAGAGTAAATGGGCCCAAAGCTTTAAATGAAGCCTAGTGAAAGTGAAATACAGCTGAATATACTGTAATTAACCTGATAAATGGTTATATGTAGCTCCAGAGATTATATTGGGAGCGAATCAGACTGAGTAATTTTACAGCATTAGAAAAGGAAAAGCATTCCCCGTGATTCGAGGTAAGGGAATTTTACGAGTAGTTAGAGGTAGCTACACATATTTTCAAAGTCGTTTACATTCACTTAAAAAGTCTAAGGGTTATAGAAGGAGAATAAAAATTATAGAGACCCGATATGGGTAAATTACGATTTTACCCCTATTAAGGGTAAAATTAGGAAAATTTGGAAAAGTCATAAAAAGCATGGAAAGCATGTTTTTGAGTGTTTTTAATGTTGTTTAGCAAGTGCATAGATAGATTGGTGAGTGTTTTCATGATTTACACAAAATAACAAAATTATTGTGCTGATTTTGATTATTTGAAATAATCCCTTTAAAATGAGCCATCTATCTAGTTGTGTGAAAACAAATTGTGCTGGAGCACTTCTTGCACTGGATTTTGATACCAGTTTTGCATAAATTAGTGCTGCAGTGTTACTCGCACTAGATTTCACATGATATGCATGACATAATACTGGAGGTTTGCTCGTAATTGATTTTAAATATGACATGCATGTCATAATGCTGGAGTGTTACTCGCACTAAATTTTATATGAAATATGCATAAAATCGTGTTTGAGTGCGGTGTCGACTGAGCGTCGCACTCAAGGCTCACACTGTATTTTAATATGATATACATAAAATCGTGTTGGAGTTGTACTCACATGAGATTTGACATAACATGCTTAAGGTCGTGCTGGATGCCTCGTGTAGACTGTGTTACACGGATGAGATGCTCGCACGCGTATTTTGAAACATGGCATTGACTATCGACTTGAGATAGGGTCCATGGAGTACGTTGTATCGTTTATGGGACACGGAGTACGTTGTATCGTGAGTATTTGGTGTTGAGGGGATATTCAGAGTTGAGGAGATGTAGGCTGACGGGTAAGATTTGAGCCACCTCTTGTTACAGCAGTGATGCCCCGCACACTAGGATCCGTGTAGCTTGTGATCACAGTATGAGATATGGCCATAGTCCTCAATATTATCATAGTAGTTGCCCAGTCTCACGTGAATATGTCACATAGCTTTATACGAACTAGGGTGGACCCGAGGGATGGGTCGAGCCCCGATAAATGAGTTTATGGTTTTACATAAATGTGAATGTTTGTTGATCAGGGTAGACCCAAAGGATGGGTTGAGACCAGATAGATGTGTTTTTTTACATGATGAAATGCCATATTTTATATGATTGAAATGAAATGCCATGATATGTTTTATATGCATTATATAAACATATATAAAATGCAAGGTTTTGCATGAAATGCCTGTATTTATGAATAAAACACGATTTCCGTATATACGAGTAAATATATGTGCATTACATAAGTTTTTTACCAACATTCATGCTTCAGATGTGAAATGAAAAAGAGTATTTTAAGGCATGGCATCATGAATATGTAGATAGTGTAGTTATCTACTTGCTTGCCTAATTACCTTACTGAGCTAGTGAGTTCACCCTTTTATTTCCCCCTCTCTACAGAGCATTTACAGTAGCTAGTGAGCTGTTGAGGACTCGTATTCCGATATCCGTTGCATTCCCATCGATCGAAAGGTATACACATTTGTATAGTTTTGTATCTAGAAATGTAACAACACAATAATGTATATGGATGTAATATCGAGGATGTAAATGTATGTGAAATCACTTATGAGATGAAAATATTTACAATCAATCGATAGTTCATATTGACATGTATGAATAACATAGAAATGGATGATAAGGTAAGTAAGGATGATGTAGCTAATACCGAATCATAGCCCAACTGTTAGTGGTAAAATTGTCACGAAGGGAAAAAGGTAAGGAAAAAGTGAAAAATTTACAGTGTTTTAAGATGAAATGCGGTCGTGACATGAACAATCGGATTATATCATGAATTCACATAAAATTGTTTACAAAGCACTCACATAAACAATTATAACAATGAAAAGACTTTCGATTCTTTTATAGTATTTTGTTTAAGTTTAGAATTAATCATCAAAAGAGAAAAATATTATGATCATTTTGACTCAAAACTTGACTTTCCCTAATATTAATATACCTAAAAACTAATTCCTTAATTTTAGCCTAAAATATCAAAAACTATTTTAATATAAAAATACTCGATTGCATAATATATAAAATTTTGATACTTCTAATATTATATAATACAAAATTGACATCTACCTATGTATATATAATTTTGACACCAATTATAAAAATTCAAAATTTTGACACCCTTCTCTTAAACTGTCATGACCCTCACTCTCTGTCTGTGACCTTTAACTTACAACTTACAATTGGGCTGTGAGTCAACATCGAATTCATATTTCATCCATTTTAGTTTAAACAAATTCATTTAATTGAAGTAGAATAAAAACTGGACTTTTTTATTTATATGTGCGGAAGCATTTACATTAGTTTCTATTATATACATCCCCCAAAATACAAAATACAAACTTTACTATGCATTAATTTACAGGATACAAAATTTCTTTCATCTCAAGTGTATACCACTTTATACTGCTGGATGACCGTAGAAATACGATAGCAGGGATGACTGCAGTGTACTCACTACTGTGTAGTATCTATAGAGGAGAAATAAGGGGGTGAGCTAACACGCTTAGTAAGGAAAATATGAAAGCAGGTAGATAATTACACTATCTACATGCTTAAAATACATATATATTCATTTTTCCTTATAAAACATATGCATTCTCTTTAAAATAGCTTCCATCAATGCGAAATCATTAATTTGCTAGATGGGTATATGCAGATTCACATAGAATCACACAGTATATTACGATTCACACAGTTCATCTTTAAAATGCTTTACATTTAGAAAATCGATATATCTGAGACATAATTATGGGTATCATATCCCCAGACACACAACAAGGGGGACATATGTCACCTCACACAGTAGTGACAATGTCGTATCACACAGATATAAGAAAGACTTATGGCCATAGTCGGATTCCATGAAACATTAATCAGGTGTCCAGGAACCCTACGCTTGGGGAGGCAGATCAACCATCCTTTCAGCTCATACTCAAATCACGGCACATCGTACTCCATGGCTAACGCTCACGGTACATTGTGCTCCCGTGGATCCTTATCACCCATTTCCATTATCTCAAAATCTCGTGCGAACAGGTCAGTGAAAGACACATAACAATACATGACAGCTCTAGCACGATTTTGTACTCATTACATCATAGCCATAAAACCACGTGTGAGCAGTTCAATGCCAGACACACAGCAATACATGACGGCTCTAACACAGTTTTACACAACAAATAGCATAATCATAAAAACCTCGTGCGAGCAACTCAGCGTAAGACACACAGCATACCTGAGGCAACGAGCACGGTATTACTAGGAAATTACATGCGAGCATAGTCAGAGTAAGACACACAGCAATACTCGAAGGCTCCAGCATGATTCCTAAAAATCTAGTGTGAGCATCTTGAGTGGAACACACAGCATCACTCGAGGCGTCAAGCACTCTTTTGTTTTCTCAAAAATCCCTTGGAAAATAAGGTGCGAGCAGAGCTAGTCAATCTACCGTTGCCACTGATGCTCAAGCACAATTTCACACATAAAAGAAATAGAAGGGGCTCCATGTACTATCATGAGTGAGAGGGCAAATCTCTCTTCAATCACTCGTTAGAAACATTTCATGCAATTGGTTAAACTGAGAGCCCGTCTATTATTTTTCTTTATCAAAACATTTGCAAAACCTCTTTTCACATCAATCAAAGAAGTCATGCAACTTACACTTATAGACTTATTCTCATACATTGTTTTCTACTTAGATATACCAATATCTATATACTTTTCGTATACATTTACACACAGCAGGTAAGAAAACATACGTATAGCTATCTCTAATAGCTCGCATAAGTCCCTTACCTCGAATCACGCTTAAATCTCTTTCCTTCGATTTCCACTTCTCGTGATCCATCCTATCGACTCCAATTATATCCTCTAGAGCTGAAATCGTATACTGCACACATCAGTATACTTCATTTCACTTACATGATATTCAAATCAATGCATTGGGCCATTTATATCTCATTTGGCCTTGTTATATCATTATTGGACCTTACTCTTTCATGAGTCCATTTTCGAGTATATAACTCATTTTCGAGAATCTTTTAGACTCCTCAAGTCTATTGATTCGTATTAAACTGGTATTAAGCTTACAATACCCCAAGTTCATTATTTCATTTCATTTTGGCATTTCATTGAATACCTCATATACTCACTTTTAGCCATTATTGTTTCTAGCACATGGATTTCACTAAACTATCATACAAGCATATTTACGTGCTAAATAACATCTTTGCATGCTCAAATCTCCATTAAATCTTGCCTACTCGATTTTCTATCATTAGGTCGATTCTAGGTCATATTTTTATTTAAGCATGTTTATCACATTTCAACCATCAATCTATATACCAGTCAACTCATACAGGTGTATAGATTAACATACATGAGGTTCATGCATTGAAATCTTACCAATCTCAGCTTTTTTTCGTTTTCACAACTTTGAGGAAAAACTCCTTTCCTCCTTTGATTCAACAATTCTACCTCTTGTTTCCAACTATGTTGTTCTTCTCCACTCTATGAACAACTTTGATGGAATAAACTTTTCTCCAATCTCAATGGAAAGTGTTGATAGTCTAGAGAGGAAAGTTAGGTTACTTTGCTTTAAAATATGGAAGGTTTAATGTTTCTCTTATGAAATGCAGTTCAGCAGGCCTATTTTTATAGAAATTACTTGATGAGATCGATCTCCATAAGTGAGGTATCGATCTGCTGCTGCTTTTAGCATCTCAGAAATCAGTTTTCAAGCTTGAGAGATCGATATGCCGAAGTGCATGAGATCGATCTTAGCCAGGAAGAAAGCTTTACAGATCGATATGCTTCTGTCTGAGGCTTAAGGAGATCGGTCTGCTTAAGGATGAGATTGATACTGGCTTGGCAGAGGCTTACTGAGATCGATCTGGCTTGAAGGAGAGATCGATCTCTTCTTGCTCTGCTGCATGCTTAACCGAATTACATCCCAAATTCTCAAGGCTAACTTCATTTCAATTTACCTCACTACTCATTTTGCATTCAATTCACATTTATCACTTCAAAAGGTCCATTTCTTATAATTCATACTTAATGAAACTTGCGTGTACATCACGAACTCACATAACAAGTGTGTACATCAATCTACGAACCTTACTTCAATTATGATTCACATTACATTAACAAGTGTATACTTAGGGAATCATAAGGATTACATAAAAAAATACGGGCCTTACATTCCTCCGCTCCTTTAAGAACTTTGGTCCTCTAAATGAGAACCAAGTTACTCCTCAAAAAGTCGAGGGTACTTTTCCCGTATAGAGTTCTCTAACTCCCAAGTAGCTTCTTCTGATGTATGGTGCTGCCAGAGAACCTTAATAAGTGAAATCGTCTTATTCCTTAGAACCTTTTCCTTCATATCCAATATTCGAATCGGTTTCACTACATATGACAAATCATTCTTGAGCTCCAATAGCTAATACCGAATGGTATTTTCGAAGCATCGACACGTGGAAGACATTATCTATGCCTGCTATCTCCAACGATAATGCTATCCTGTAGGCCTTATCTCTCACATGCTCCAGTATCTTAAACGGTCCAATATACCGAGGGTTCAACTTACCCTTCTTACCGAACCTTATAATTCCTTTCGAGGGAGAAACTTTCAAGAAAATTGAGTCACCCACGGTGAACTCTAGTGGCCTCCGTCTCATGTCAGCGTAACTTTTCTGCCTGCTCTGAGCTGTTCTTAATCTCTCACATATCAACTAAACAACCTCAAAGGCTTGCTGTACCAAATCAAGAGCAAAAATTTTCCTCTCACCCACTTCTTCCCAACCAATAGGCAAACGACACCTTCTACCATACAAGGCTTCATATGGTGCCATTCCGATACTCGAGTGATAACTATTGTTGTATGCAAATTCGGCTAACGATAGGTGATCATCCCAGGAGCCTTTAAAATCCATAACACTTACTCTCAACATGTCCTCTAATGTTTGGATGGTTCTCTCTGATTGACCATCCGTTTGAGGATAGAAAGCAGTACTAAAATTTAATCAGGTTCCCATAGCTTCCTAAAATTGTTCCAAAAAGTGAGAAGTGAATCGGGAATCCCTATCCGATACGATACTCATTGGAACACCATGTAGCCTTATAATCTCCCGTACATACAACTCTGCTAAGCTACTCAGAGTATCAGTAGATTTCATAGCTAGAAAGTGGGCAGATTTCATCAATTTGTTAACCATTACCCAAATAGCATCATGGTTCCTCTTAGTCCTAGGCAATCCCATGATGAAATCTATGGTGACATGCTCCCATTTCTATGTTGGTACTAGTAGAGGCTGCAATAACCCTGTAGGCTTCTGATGCTCTACATTCACTTGCTGACATACAAGACATCTTGCCACAAACTCTGCGATATCTCATTTCATTCCTGACTACCAATACACTTTTCGGAGGTTTTGGTACATCTTGTTACTCCTCAGATGTAACGTATATCTCGATGAATGAGCTTTTGTCAAAATCAATCTCTTTAATTCTGGGTTATTGGGAACACAAATTCTACCTCTAAACCTCAGTAAGCCATCATCACTCACTAAAAAATCGACCACATCACCCCTCTCAATCTGACTTGCACGATCCTCACATAGTAGATCGGCATGCTGAGCCTAGCGTATCTGGTTAATCAAATCCGGTTCCACTCGCAGGCTAGCTACCACACAGTTACTATCAATATCAAGAGGGTTTATATCCAACCTGAGGTAAGCAAACTTCTCGAGCAGCTCATATTCCCTGACCATCATTTGTGATACCATTCTGAGGCTCTTTCTACTCAGGGCATCTACCACAACATTAGCCTTTCTTAGATGGTATAGTATCTTGCACTCATAGTTCTTTAGAAGCTCTATCCATTGTCTCAGCCTCATGTTTAACACTTTCTGTGAAAACAGATATTTGAGGTTCTTATGATCTGTATACACCTGGAATTTCTCACCGTATAAGTAGTGGCGCCATATTTTCAATGCAAATACCACGGCTGCCAACTCTAAATCATGGGTCGGGTAGTTCCTTTCATGGTCCTTAAACTGTATGGATCCATAGGCTACTACCTTTCAGTCCTGCATCAGCACGCAACCCAGTCCCTGTCTTGAGGCATCTGTATACACTGTATAACCTCCTGAGCTAGTGGGTATTGTGAGAATAGGTGCGGTGGTCAGTCTGTGCTTTAACTCGTAGAAACTTCTTTCACATTTATCATCACACTCAAATACCACATTCTTTCAGGAGAGACAGGTCAACGGAGCAGCCAGCTTAGAGAATCCCTCAACAAATTATCGGTAATAACCTGCTAAACCCAAGAAACTATGGATCTCTATAATCGTCTTGGGTCTTTCCCACTGTATCACAGCCTCTGTCTTGAATAGATCCACTGATACCGTCTCTCGAGACTACATGACCCAAAAATAATATTTCACTCAACCAGAAATCACAATTGTTGAGCTTAGCTTACAACTCTTGGTCTCAGAGGGTCTGTAACACTGTTCTCAAATGCTGCTCATGCTCTTCCCTGGACTTCGAGTATACCAAAATATCATCTATAAAGACAATCATAAATTTGTCTAGGTATGGCTTAAACACATCATTCGTTAAGGCCATAAATGTTGCAAGAGTATTCGTCAACCCAAATGGCATAACCAAAAACTCATAATGGTCATAACGAGTCCAAAATGCTATCTTGGGTACATCTCCACTTCGAATCCTCAACTGATAATACCCAAACCTCAGATCAATTTTTGAAAGACTTGTGCTCCCTACAACTAATCCAATAGATCATCTATCCATGGAAAAGGATACTTATTCTTGATGGTAGCCTTGTTCAACAACCGATAGTCTATACACAGTCAGAGACTCCCATCTTTCTTCTTTCCAAACGGAACTGGTGCTCCCCAAGATGATACACTCGGTCTTATGAACCCCTTGTCCAACAGCTCTTACAATTGCTTCTTTAGCTCCTCTAATTCAATCGGAGCCATTCTATACGATGGCTTGGATATCGATTCAGTTCCAGGCACCAAATCAATACAGAATTCCATTTCTCTATCTGGTGGCAACCTTGGTAATCCTTCTGAAAAGACATCGAGAAATTCTCTAACCACTGGGATGTCAATCATATCTGGGTACACCTTATCCAAGTCAACCACATAGGCGATGAAACCTTCAACACATTATTATTGCATTCGTTAATAAACTCATCCATCCTTAAAAATAATCTACTACTACTTTCATTACTTTGCAAATCTGACAATGTACTTTTCAGGGATGGAAAACATTACTGTCTTAACAAAACAGTCTTGAACAGCATGGTTTACAGTCAACCAATCTATTCCTAGCATTACATTAAAATCCTTCATAGCTAATAGGATGAGATCGGTCGACATGTCATTTTCCCCTACCTTCAACTTACAACTCTTACATACATACTCCGTAATTACATTGTCTCTCACTGGAGTGCTTATAAGTAAAACTCTACCTATGGGTACAGGTTTCACATGTTCAGACAGTTTACATGCATATAAAGGTGATATGAATGAATGTGTGGCACTAGGATCAATCAATGCTAATGCTTCAAAATCAAAGACAATGATGGTACCTTTAATCACATTCAAGGAAGCTTCTGTAGATGCTTGGTCCAATGCAAAGACTCGCCCTTTACCAACAGCTTGCTTCCCTTTCTCTTCAGTTGTGGCCTTCCTCTTAGGTGTAGGTGTCTCAAATGTAGCCTTCTCTGGCTCTTTACCCTTCTGCGGGGCTGTATCAATCAACTCTGGGAATTCACGAGCTATGTGCCATGGTTTACCACACCTATAACATGATCTCATTAATAATAGGCATGATCTACCCCCATGATATCTACCACATGACCTGCACTGCTCTGTGGTAGGTCGAGGTCTGCCAATAATTACGCCCCTCGACATCGAATGAACCGGAGGTTTCGCAGGCCTTTCTCGTACCTCCTCAATCTTAGGCCCCTTACCGAATAACCTTCGGCCCTTTTTGAACCCTCTATCATCAATTGACCTCTTTCGATCTCTATCTCTGCCCTTACCACTCCTGCTCAACTCTGAGGCGTGCAACTCATAATCTTGCTCATATAGCTAAACTCTGCATATTGCCTCATCATAAGTAGTAATGTCCAATGGAGCTAGTCGAGCTTTGATGGAAGGTTTTAGTCCCTCAAGAAATTTTTAAACCTTTCTGTCCTTAAGTCTCATAGTGACTGTATCATATCTGCCTAGGGATGTGAATCCAAACTCATACTCATCCACTGTCTGGTTCCCCTGAGTCAATGTCATAAATTCTATCTGCATCTTTCTCTGAGCAGTAGCTGCAATGTATTGCCTCCTGAAGGCATCCAAGAATATATCCCATGTCACAATCGGGTGTCGTGCACTTAACATCGGCTCTGTGGCCATCCACCAATTCTCGACCTCATCTTCTAATACAAAAGCTGCAAAGGTGACCTTCTCTGTGTCAGAGCAATGGAAAAATTGGTAGAGCTTCTCCATACTACATATCCAATGCTTAGCTAACACTGGATTCCTCACCCCGTTAAATGAAGGTGGTCTGAACTTCTGGAACTCTCTCAGTCTACCCAGATCACAATCGTAAACTCCTTCACCACTAACCTATTATGGAGCTACAGGATCCTTAACTGGTAGGGGAATGTCCTGAACTGGAGGGGGTATAGGTATCTCTGCCTCTACAGCTCGAGGACTCGGTGCAGGTTGTGCTGGCTCTTGCCTCTCAGGTACAGCAACCTGACCAGTAGGGTTCTCTTGTCTACCCTCAAGTCTGGCCATTGCATGTGTAAACATCTCCATAACCGTGTCTGCACTGCGCTATACGCTCCTCAGTGGCCTCACTAAAACCTGGTGGATCTCTACTAGAACTAGACTCACTGCATCTCTCGGGCTCATCTCTACACCCTTGAGAGCGCGAACTCTATCCTCTACTAGTACGTCGTCTATCAGACATCCTGTATACTCAAAATAAGTGTCTTAGTCACATTTTCCAGCTTGGTATACATAATTGTCTCCTAATAATGCATAGTAATTTGGGGATGTATAATTTCCAAGATATGGATACTGACTTACATCAGACCAACTAAGCTCTGATACCATTAATTCCTGTCACAACCCTCACTCTCTGTCCGTGACCTTTATCTTACCACTTACAGTTGGGCTGTGAGTCAACATCCAATTCATATCTCATCCATTTTAGTTTAAATAAATTCATTTAATGGAAGTAGAATAGAAACTGGACCTTTTTTTATTTATAAGTGCGGAAGCATTTACATCAGTTTCTATTATATACATCCCCCAAAATACAACATACAAACTTTACTGTGCATTAATTTACAGGATACAAAATTTCTTTCATCTCAAGTATATACCTCTCTATATTGCTGGATGACCATAGAAACACGATAGCAGGGATGACTGCAGTGTACTCACTACTGTGTAGTATCTATAGAGGAGAAATAAAGGGGTGAGCTAACATGCTCAGTAAGGAAAATATCAAAGCCGGTAGATAACTACACTATCTATATGCTTACAATACATATATATTCATTTTTCCTTATAAAACATATGCATTCTCTTTAAAATAGCTTCCATCAATGCGAAATCATTAATTCGCTAGATGGGTATATGCAGATTCACACAGAATCGTACAGTATATTTTGATTCACACAGTTCATCTTTAAAATGCTTTACATTTAGAAAATCAATACATTTGAGACATAATTATGGGTATCATATCCCCAGACACACAGCAAGGTGGACATATGTCACCTCACACAGTAGTAACAATGTCATATCACACAAATATAAGAAAGACTTATAGCCATAGTCGAATTCCAGGCAACACTGATTAGGTGTCCGAGAACCCTACGCTTGGGGAGGCAGATCAACCATCCCTTCAGCTCATACTCAAATTACGGCACATCGTACTTCATGGCTAACGCTCATGGTACATCGTGCTCCCGTGGATCCTTATCACCCATTTCCATTGTCTCAAAATCTCATGCGAGTCGGTCAGTGATAGACACACAGCAATACATGACGACTCTAGCACGATTTTGTATTCATTACATCACAACCATAAACCACGTGTAAGCAGTTCAATGCAAGACACACAGCAATACATGACGACTCTAACACGGTTTTACTCAACAAACAACATAATCATAAAAACCTCGTGCAAGCAACTCAGCCTAAGACACACAGCAAACCCGATGCATCGAGCACGGTATTACTAGGAAATTACATGCAAGCATAGTCAGAGCAAGACACACAACAATACTTGAAGGCTCTATCATGATTCCCAAAAATCTCGTGCGAGCATCTCGAGTGGAACACACAACATCACCAGAGGCATCGAGCACTCTTTTGTTTTCTCAAAAATCCCTTGGAAAATAACTTACGCGTAGGGTTGGTTGATCTACCATTGCCACTGAGGCTCTAGCATGATTTCACACAGAAAAGAAATAAAAGGGGCTCCATGTACTGTCATGAGTGAGAAGACAAATCTCCCTTCAATCACTCGTTAAAAACATTTCATGCAATTGGTTAAATAAGGAGCCCGTCTATTATTATTCTTTATTAAAACGTTTGCAAAATCTCTTTTCACAACAATCATAGAAGTCATGCAACTTACACTTATAAAGTTATTCTCATACGTAGTTTTCTACTTAGATATACCAATATCTATATACTTTTCATATACATTTACACACAGCAGGTAAGAAAACATACGTATAGCTATCTCTAATAGCTCGCATAAGTCTCTTACCTCGAATCATGCTTAAATCACTTTCCTTCGATTTCCATTTCTCATGATCCTTCCTATCGACTCCAATTATATCTTCTAGAGCTAAAATTGTATACTACACACATCAGTGTACTTCATTTCACTTGCATGATATTCAAATCATTTCATTGGGCCATTTATATCTCATTTGGCCTCGTTATATGTCAGACCCAGATTTTATGTAGCTTGTACCTTATGATTCCTATGTGTATGAACACTCTGTTATTATAGTTGAATCATAAGAAGAGTATTTACTAGATTTAAAGTGTTAGTGAAATGATTTAACACGCAAAAGCTACATAAAAAGCCTAATGTGAGCTATAAGTGTCACAGGCTAAACCGAGTAAATCTAAATCATTCTGACTGAAAATAAGAACTTAAAATGAGAAAGTATAGAGAGCTCATAAAGGAAAGTTAGCTTGATTTAGTCCCGAACATAGAAAACAAGAGTAAAAGCTAAAAAGGGTAAAATGGACCTTTTTGGCGAGATAAGGTGTTTCGGGTAAAATTATCCACCGGGAACGGTTGAAACATAAGGACAAGAGTGTAAGACATAAGATATGACACTTTCAAAATTTTGAGAAAAAGTCAACTTAGTCAATGGTTAAGGAAAAAGTCAACTATAGTTAAGAAAGTGGACTTTTACCATAGTTGACTAATCATGGTTAAAAATTAACCTAAGTATGGAGAAAAAATTGGGAAAAAATATTCTTGGCCAAAATACAAGCTAATCATCCCCGAAAGTAAGAAAAATTTATTCGGAAGGATTCCGGATTAAATTTAATGGTTAAAAACGTAATGGGCCTAAGGTGAAAATTTTAAAGTCCATTAAGGTATACTAAACGTATATCGAAATTCTTAGGTCCTTTAGACCGAATTGTTGGACCAATTGATTGGCCAAATATTTAGACAATTAAAGGCCCGAGACATAGTAAAAATTTCAGCCCGAAAGCCCATTAAGAAAGCTCAAACCGAGAAGCCCAAATGGAGAGCCCATGAGATAAATATCTAACCACAGTTAAAGCTAACCATGACTCATAGGTGACTCATTAGGTGACTCATGGCTATGGCTTGGAAAGTCAAGCTTAATGGCTGGAAAGTAAAGCTTAATGGTTAAGTAAGCGGCTTATAAATTTAGCCACACCATTGTCATCTTCATCACACCAAATTTGGCTAGAAGAAGAAACCATTGAAACATATTATCCAAGCTTTCTCTCGCTAGAAATCACTAGGAATTAGGCATAATTGGAACTTGCATCCTTCATGGAAGTTGTTCCAAATTGAAAGGAGAGTGACATATGTTGGAATTGGCTATCAACGAGCCATAGAGTGCAAACCAAGAGCCTTCAAAGATTCAGCTAAAGGGTGAACACAATAATTGGTATATTTTCTAGTTTTCAATTTCATATATGTTAATGTATGAATGATTTTAAGTATATTGGTATATGTTTTAAGCATTGAAACATATTAAATCACTATGATGTTGGTTAGGCCGAGAGTGAATGGTGAGACATTGATTTATGTCCATATGATTTTAAGGCATAAGTGGATTAATGAACATGTGTTAATAATTATGGTATAATTAGAATTAATCAATTTGATTAATTAATACATGTAATTAGTTGGCAATCAAGGTGTTTGATAAAATGCCTAAATGAACTACATGATGTTTAGGAATGTTGCCAACCAAGTGTTTGTGAAAATGCCTAAGTGAATTGACTAGACAAATAGGCATGGATGGCATACCATGGTGAAACCGATAGCATGGATAGCTCTCGGCCATGGCATGTGGCCGAGAGGCCCAATAGGCCAAGCCCAAATATTTTAGGCCCAATAAGATGTAATGGGTCTAGGACAAGCCCAATAAGAGTTGGTGGGCCCCACAAGCCCAATAGGCCCAACAAAAATGAATAGTAAAATAAAAATAGGCTTAAGGCATAGTTAGGCCCATTAGGGATTATTAAAGCCCATTAAGGGAAATAAACTGTATTTAATGTGAAATACAGTAGGAAAAGTGTAATTAACCTGATAAATGGTTATATGCAGCTCCAGAGAGTATTGGAGGAGCAAATCGGACTGCTGAAACGAGCAGCACAGAGAAAGTGGAATTTCTCGAGTGATTGTAGGTAAGGGACTTTTGTGAGTAGTTAGAGATACCTGCACGTATTTTCATCTGTTTTTACATTCACTTAAAAACTCTGAGGGTCAGAAAAAGTGAATAATAATTATTGCGACCCGATAGTGGCAAATTATGATTTTGCCCTTAGTTAGTCAAAAAGTCAACTTTTGTGAAAAGTTGTAAAAAGTTGTAAAAAGCATGGAAACCACTATTTTGAGAGTTGAACTGCTGTTTAGCAGGAGAATAAATAGATGGGCTAATGATTTTAAGGTTGATGTGAAATAAGCACACTTTATAGTGTTGATTTTGATGTTTTGTAAAACATCCCTTTTTAAAGAGCCATCTATCATATTTTGTGAGAATGAATCGTGCTAGAGCACAGCTTGCACTGGATTTCATATATTTTCCACATACATTAGTGCTGGATTGTGATTCGCACTAGATTTCCATGACATGCATGATAGAGTACTGGAGTTATTACTCGTACTCAGTTTTATATGATACATGCATGACAGAGTGCTGGAGCGATTAGCTCGTACTCGAGTTTTTCATGAGATACATGACAGAGTGTTGGAGCGTTGCTCGTACTCGATTCTTCATGATTTATACATGACATAGTACTGGAGCTATTGCTCGTACTTGATTTGATGATATTATGCATAGCATGGTACTGAAGCTATTGCTCGTACTTGATTTAAATACATGAACTACGCATTGACCTAGTTGCTAGAGGTTACTCGCACTAGAGTTGAGTTTGTGATGTGAAACAGTGTTTGAGCGGAGTGTCGACTGTGAATCGGGCTCAAAGGCGCGCACTGTATGTGATATATAATACATGTTACAAACCTATGCCCGCATTCTTGTGTGACTGAGTGTCACATTATGTGAGAGGATAGCCGCATGAGGGTATTAGAGATGTGGTATGATAGTCCATGGTTTGAGGGCTAAGACCTATGGCAGGCACCCTGACTGTGATGTAGGGTCCACGGGAGTACTTTGTATCGTGCATGTGGCATGGGAGTACACTGTACCATTTGTTGTTGTGGAGTTGAAGAGGATATAGCTGGCGGTTGTGATGGACTGACCCCCCTCCCGTTGCAGCAGTAATACCCCGTACACCGAGATCTGTGTTGCTTGGGATCACATGTCGGATATGATCATAGTCCAGGATACTATTTGCATTTCACCACAGAGTCTCACATGATATATCACATTGATTGATTGACTGATTTAAATTTACGGACAGACCTGAGGGATGGGTCAGACTCCGATTTTGTGATGTGAATTATTTAAATGCCATATTTATTGTGATTTAAATATACATGGCATGATTTACCTAAAAGCATGATTTCTGTACATGGGATTTAATCTGTACAAGTATACATATATATTTTTAAAGACATGCTTTTAAAGTGAGTTGAGGAAATAATGTTTTCAAGGCATAGCATTATTTTGAGTAGATAGTGTAGATATCTACTTGCTTCCCTGATTTCCTTGCTGAGTGCGTTGTATGCTCACCCCCTTTCTTTACATCTCTCTACAGAGCATCAGCAGTAGAGCGAAAGCTATTGAGGGATAGTATTCCTGAGTCCACTGCTAATTCCTATCGACCGCCAGGTATATAGATTTTGTACGGTTATATATCTAAACATAGAAACAACACAGTGATGTATATGATATATAATATGGGGAATGTATTTGTATTAGACTTTATATAATCTTACATGTATTATAAAAAAGGTTAAAGTCAGAGTATATTGACATGTATGTATGATAATGAATAATGTGGTAAGCGATGATTCTGACATCGAATCACAGCCCAACCATTGAAGAGAGGAAAGGTAAGTTAAAAATGCGAAAATTTTGTAGTGATTTTGGTTAAAGTCATGGATTGAGAACGGGTCATGACATTATATCATTATTGGGCCTTACTATTTCATGAGTCCATTTCGAGTATATGACTAGTTTTCGAGAATCTTTTTAACTCCTCAAGTCTATTGATTCATATTAAACTGGTATTAAGCTTACAATACCCCAAGTTCATTATTTCATTTCATTTTGGCATTTCATCGAATACCCCATATACTCACTTTCATCCACTATTGTTTCTAGCACATGGATTTCACCAAACTATTATATAAGCAATTTATGTGCTAAATAACATCTTTGCATGCTCAAATCTCCATTAAATCATGCCTACTCTATTTTCAATCATTAGATCGATTCTAGGTCATATTTTTGTTTAAGCATGTATATCACATTTCAACCGTCAATCTATATACCAATCAACTCATTCAAGTGTATAGATTAACATACATGAGATTGATGCATTGAAAGCTTACCAATCTCAGCTTTTCTCCTTTTTCACAACTTTGAGGAAAAACTCCTTTCCTCCTTTGATTCAACAATTCTACCTCTCATTTTCAACTATGTTGTTCTTCTCCACTCTATGTACAACTTTGATGAAATAAACTTTTCCCCAATCTCAATGGAAAGTGTTGATAGTCTAGATAGGAAAGTTAGGTTGCTTTGCTTTAAAATATGGAAGGTTTGATCTTTCTCTTGTGAAATGCAGTTCAGCAGCCCTGTTTTTATAGAAATTGCTTGATGAGATCCATCTCCGTTAGTGATGGATCGATTTACTGCTGCTTTTAGCCTCTCAAAAATCAGTTTTCAAGCTTGAGAGATCTATATGTCGAAGAGCATGAGATCGAACATAGCCAGGCAGAAAGCTTCACAAATCGATCTGGCAGGGAAATGAGATCGATTTGCTTCTGTCTGAGGCTTAAGGAAATTGGTCTGCCTGACGATGAGATCGATCCTGGCTTGGCAGAGGCTTACTGAGATCGATCTAGCTTGAAGGAGAGATCGATCTCCCTTGCTCTGCTGCATACTTAGCTGAATTTCATCCCAAATTGTCTAGGCTAACTTCATTTCAATTTACCTTACTACTCATTTTGCATTCAATTCACTTTTATCACTTCAAAAGGTTCATTTCTTATAATCATACTTAATGAAACTTGTGTGTACAACATGAACTCACATAACAAGTGTGTACATCAATCTACAGACCTTACTTCAATTATGATTCACATTACATTAACAAGTGTATACTTAGGGAATCATAAGGATTACATAAGAAAATACGGGCCTTACATAGAGTCAAAATATCTCCCTCATACTTAATTCATACTTTAGCAATAAAATATATCTATCATACAAAGAAGAATAATATTGACTCAAAATTTAAAAAAAAAATAGAAAAACTCCCTAAATTCATCCCTGAGTTGCCTCCCAAGCAGCATATTTGTTTAATGTCATTTGCCCAGCTCAATCACCTTGCTTTCACCTAACTCCAACCTTTAATTTTGTTTTTGGGTCATTGAGTTCTTCAGTCTCAAGATTCTTGCTCATGGCTACTTTTAACTCATCTTTACCATGGAGCTCAAAACCTTGCTTTTCATTGGCTTTTAATTTCTTCTTGGAAGTACAAAGTTCTTTTAAGAACTTGGCATAGCAAGGCATTTACTTAATGGCATCAAGAAGAGGAACATTTACTTCCACCATTCGAAAGGTCTTAAAAATTTCCTTATCATTTTCTTCCCTTTTAGATCTTACAAACCTACTAGGATAAGGAGGAAGGTAAGATGGAAGTATTAAAAAGAGCATGTTTTTCACTTATCTTAGGTAGAGGTTTTTTCACAAATTCTTTCTCTTCTTTAATGGTTTTAGCTGTTGCCATTGGAGGTTCTTTTGCTTCCAATTCCTTCCCACTTTGCTATATTATAACACTAATATTCTCCCTTGGATTAACCATGGTTTGGGAAGATACCTTTTCTAATTCTTGTGCTAGTAATCAACTTATTTTGGTTGCCAATTGAACTTGATTCTCCAACTTCTTAATGTTTATTTTTGTCTCTTGCAAATTCATCCTTGTTTCCTATCAAAATTGTAAAGTTGTAATGACCTCAAATTACACACAATTTGGTTGGGCTACAAGTTGATATTAGGTCAGAATAATAGCTTAGTCTGATTAATTTTCTTTCTTAGTAACAAATTTTAAACAAAATATATATATTCACATTCCCAGACACGTCTTGTATGCATTATTGTACTTACAAAAATTTTAGATATAAAATAAATGTTTAAAATTGGGTATACCTTCGATACAGATATATGCTCCGCAAAATCATAACTATACGGAATGCCTTACTAACAGAAGCGATCCAAACTACAGTGGCGCTTTGTGAAGGAAAGTAAGGGGGTGAGCTCAACATACTCCGTAAGAAAAACCACATAGCAGGTAGATAAATACACTACCTAAAAATATATAATTTTATATTTGCCAAATCTTAAATATTTGCACAAAGTATACAAGTAGTTCGGCAATTTTCTCAAGTACCAAAAATAGATTTCAGAATAGAACATATATCAGTAGTGAAGTTAGCTACTGTGGTAAATACAAAAATATCAGATGTTCCAGTAGTAAAATAAATAGATTTCCAGATATCTCAGTTCATGCAAACAATTCAGAAAATTATTTCAAATAGACGAGACAAGGTAGACATGCTATATCAAATATCATAAATGACTATTGGCCAATGTCGGTGACTCTAGGCAATTCACGGGCCAAGTGTGTCAAGATGTCAATCGTTGTGGGAGTGGTCAGCTACTCAATCGGCTGATAGATCAGAAAGTTCGAAGACCAGAAGCAAAATCAGAAATACAATTCATCATACTCGTGGACCATAGATATAGAAACAGATATAGAACAGACAGATATACAGCATGACCTCACCAACACCTTTGTCTCAAAATCAGTGCGAGACGGACCGTACGACACACGATCAGTACGCGCTCACACACATATCATCAGAATAGCTTTATAAGCAAATCATTTCACCTCAAATCACATATCAATTCAATTGTTCCATGAAACCGTTCAAAACAGGCTGACTAGCCCTTTTTCGAATAAAATCCTAGAAAACAGTCTATGAAAATTTAAAATTCGGGATGTTTTATTTTTAAACAGAATGCAAGCAACCTCAGAATCTATGCAAACCATTTAAATTCAATCAGTAAAATTTGGTTGTTCAACTAGCCTAAAATCTCTAATTTTCAGAGTCATAAAATTCGGCCTACATTTTTCGATAATTTCGAACTGCGAAATTCAGCCTAAAAATTTTATATCTACAAATACACGAAAATTACACATATTTATATCTAGTAGCAACGGGAATTTTTCTTACCTCGATGACTATCTGTAGTCCTCGGTTGCCTCGATGTTGCGAGTCAACGGGTCCAGTCCACTCGGTTTATTTTCTTGAAATTTTGTACTAGTATTTCTGAAATTTTGAACCAATATTTTCGAACGGTCTATCCCTCGAATTTCCCAACTCTTTGTGTACTCTTATCTAACTTAAATTTTATTATTTATTTATATACATACTTAATAATATATATATATATATATAATTAAGCATTTCTCTCACTTCTTTTTTTTTTTTCACAACAGCTTTAAAACCATTTTCTTTCCCGCGTTTTTCCTTTCTTTTTCTATTCTTCTTTTCTCTTTTTCTTCTTCTCCTTCTTCCTCTCGGTGTCAACTTTCTTCACTTCTCCTTGGCTCGGCCACCATCCTCATCACCTTGGTTATAGCTCCGGCTACCATTATCATTGCCTCCCGCAAGCCTCTGTTCTCCTCTAATCTTAGCTATCCCTACTGTTTCACTCCAACCAACCTCTCCCTGTGAGACCTGAGAATTTTATACACATCTAATTATGTAATGTGAACATGAGTGTAATTGATTGAGCTAAATGTGATGTACTTATAAATTGAGGCATAAGGGATGAAATTTGTAAATGATGAATGAGTATTGAATGAGAAATAATCAATGGAGCAAACTATGGCAATGATATATGGAGATTTTATGCCAAGTGTACAACCATAGTGTGAAACTATGAGGCCAGATCGATCTTAGAGAAGAGGGGATCGATCTGGTAGGCCAAAGTGACAAGGAATGAAAATTTTAAACGAGCAAATCGATCTCCTTGTGATTCTGCCTTAGAAGGATCGATATCCTACAAGAGCAGATCGATCTCCTCAAGATTATGAGATCGATCTTGCCCCCACGACAGATCGATCTGGTAGGCATAAAAGTTACCTAAAACGTTCTAAATTCAAAGGCAGATCGATCTCTAGCTAGGAGGAGATTGATCTCCTACCCTGTGCTGATAATTCTATATTTTTAGAATTATTTGTGCTTAATTTCCTAAATAATTATTTAAATCCCCAATTTATTTTGTTAATTATCCCCTTTATTTAATTAAAATTCTCATTTTTGCAGATAAATCAAATCCGGATGAGTTTTGAATATTTTGATAGAAAATTGACGGGAATTGGGCTAAAATCGAAATTGAGCCACGCGGACAACACGAGTCATGCCACCTAACACATCCAATTGGACAAGAAGACCGATGGCATGGAAATATCTTTTCAAGGAGCCAATGGTGTGAAGACAAGTGGCCAAAAAAAAATGCCAACTCATTAAGGATGTGAAAATTACCATTTTGCCCCTAGTGTGCTTATAAATAGGAAGATGACAATTGAAAGGAATGTAATTTTTAGGAGTAGAGGTTAATGTAATTTGTAGGAGTCGGAGTAGTGTAGGTTAGGGTAGAATAGTTTTTTAGAATTAAACTTTCCTTGTTGTTTTCTTTTTTTCCGTTAGCATTTTCCTAAATTGTTTTTACTATTCATTTTTCATGTTCTTCAATTTACAACTTGTTAAATTTATTTTTCAATGAAAGCTCATTCTCATTTTCATGATCTCGTTTGTTTTCCTTAAGCATTGTTATGTTTCCTTAGTTTTATTTTCATAGTTTATTGTCTAGCAAATGCATTCTCGGTTTCATACTTTGTTCATGTTAAAGCAATCCTTATTATTTTTTTTACTCTCGGTGTAAGCTCCCTTGATGCAAACGGGAAACATGTTCTTCCCTTGTTCATGCCTGTCGGTTTTGATGCCTTGATGAGGGTAGATGCTTAGCATCTATCTACATCAATGGCAAAGTGAATCTCGGTTGGAGAAAGGAGGGAAGCACCCCAAGTTGCTGGAATCACACGCATCCACTTGTTCTCCTCTGTTCTCCTCTTTTTTGTGTTGTTCATTACTGTTCATCTTCAAATCTTTGTAGCATTGCTGATTGTTGATAATGTATTATGGAAAGACAATGGATGTAGGGAGGCAGACCGAGAGCAACACAGAACTGCAGAGAGAGCAGTGCTGTCAAGACCGATAGCCGAGGAATTGGAGCAGCAGTGCAGGACACAGCAGACCCGAAAGCAAGCAGTGCAGCATCCCGATTTGACACAGCAAACCGAGTAGCCTGGAGAGTTGGCAGTCTGCAACCGAGACAGGACCTGGACGAGCAGGTCTGGGCAGGTTGGCGGGTTGGTGTTTGCTTGTTGATTAATGATAATGTGAAGCTGTGTTGAGTGCAGGAGATGTGAAGCACACGGAACCGAGCAGAGTTGGTGAGCCT
The DNA here is from genome assembly GCA_033439115.1 of Firmiana major. Taxonomy (NCBI): domain Eukaryota; kingdom Viridiplantae; phylum Streptophyta; class Magnoliopsida; order Malvales; family Malvaceae; genus Firmiana; species Firmiana major. Next base: position 61,529,686 of record CM065907.1, on the reverse strand, counting down.
GGCAGAACCGAGAGCATAACTGTAACCTGGGACAGCAGTGGGACACTATTGCACGACAGACCGAGATGGAGACCGAACAACAAGCCTCACCCGTGAGCTAACAGCAGCGGACCAGCGGAAACAACAACGGAAGCAGCGGACCAGCGGGCAACAGCTACCAACCCGAGACAGACCACCTGGAAATGGAAATGCAATTTTGATGCATGAACAGTAAAGGGAGGGAAATGTTTAAAATTGTTAAGGCCTTGTTTGGTTTTTGCATTATGGCATTAATTCATTTTTGCATGCATTTTAGTTAGATTAATTTCAATGTTTTTTTAGTTAGCTTAGTTAGATTAATTTCAATGCATTAGTTTAACTTAGATTTAATTTGGGTACTAAGTAATTTTTAATCTAGTATTAGGAGTAGTGCTTAAAATTAATTTAGATAAACTCATGCATTTTAATTAAGTAGTTTAATTGCATTTTTAGGTTAGTTTAATTGTAGTTTAACTTTATTGCTTTATTTTCATGATTGCATTTTATTTTAATTGCGTTAGTTAATTTTAACGGTTTTAATTTTCTTTTGTAGGTTTGTTGTTTTCAGTTGCTTGGAGTATTGTAAGTACTTTGAGCTCGGTTTTATTTTCTTTATTTCCTTTAGTTTTTATTATTTTATTGCTTTCGATATTTTCAATTCTAGCCATGTAGACCACCCATCAGAAATTCATAATTTGCTAGGATATACTTAGGGTAAGATTAACTGGTACTTAATTAGGCTAGTCAACTTCTCTGTGGGACGATTACTCGGGACTCAAATCCCATTATTACTTGTACGACCCGTGCACTTGCGGATATATACCCTTAGGGCCCATCATGTGCCTATATAAGGAACCCTGTGTTTTAGCTGGAATTCATCTTCTCTCTCTCTCTAGAAAACTGAAAACCCCTATTTTAGCCGAATCCCTAGCTTTCTCTCTCCTCTAAAATGCTCATTTTCATTCGAATCAAAGGTAGTGGCAAGAAGAAAAGTTTTTCCTTATCGTAAGGGGAACAAAATACTTGAAAATCGAAGGACAATTTGAGCTGAGGCGTGAATTGAGTTCTCCACAAGTTTTGGGTAAATTTCTAAGCTTTAATCCTTGATTTTGAAGTAGATTTCTGCAATTGTGGTTATAGATGTTGTGATGAGTTGGCTGAAAATGGTTAGGGTTGTTAGAATTATTGAGGTATTGAGAAATTATGAGAATGTGAGCAATTATGCTCGATGTTGAGATTTGAGACAATGTGATGATGTGATGATGATGTTTTTACATCGTTGGGATAGGTCGGGAGTTCCAGAGAGGAATGCGAGGCTAGTCCGTTGTTCGAGGGAAACGATTGCACTGTACGAGGTGCAACAAGGTAAGGGAAAATTTAAACTCATTTGTGTATGTGATTTGTGATGATATTTATAGCATGAAATGTTTTGAAAAACAAGCATGTTTTTACGAGTTATGAATGATTTATTGCACACGGTTTTGTAGCCGGTTGGGGCCAAATTCTTGTGAGTTGTAAACAAAGCGTGAAATTGTTTTACAAACTGTTTGAGTTTAAAAGTGAAAAGGGATTTCGGCTCTACGTTAAGGCATACTGAGATTTGAGAAATGTGTGCGTTGTTTTGACGGTTTGAGATCGGTTTTGACATGTTTTATAATGAATACAAAAAGGTTTTCAGATGAGTTTTATGAGAGAAACCATTATGAGCTATACGTGAAGGCAAAAAGGTTTTATATGATAATTGTTGTTATTGAGACTTAGGTGTGTCATGTGATAACACATCGGGCCTTGCTTTGGTAGCATGTAAGTCCAAGCCTTGCTCTGGTAGCATGTAAGTCCGATATTCCTCCGCTTTAGTAGCGAGAGATGCCTCCGTTTTGGTAACGTAAGATGACCCCCGCTCTGGTAGTGCTGGGTGGCCTTGCTTTGGTAGCATGTAAGTCTGAGCCTTACTTTGGTAGTATCTAAGACCAATAGTGTGCATGAGGAGAGGCCTTGCTCTGGTAACATGTAAGTACGGGCCTTGTTCTAGTAACACATAAGACCAATATACCATGAGCACGACAATATTGTCGACGTTCCTTCTTTTGAGGATGCCTAGGATGTGCATCCAGAGGAGATTATTTTGATGTGCCATGAGAAATGTTTTTATTTGAGTTTTAATTTCCTAGTCTCCATCTTTTTATATACATGAGATTGTGTTTTGTGGCTTTACTCTGTGCATTACTACTGAGGTGATTTCTATCACGTTTTTACGAGAAAAGCCATTAGCGCATCCTGAATTTCACATGCTTATAACTATGGTTTTTGTAATGAGCCATTTACTCTCATGTTTTTACATGATATTAGAGAAATGAGATGATAATGATGTCTTAATGATTTCATGCTACGTTTTCTATTGAGCTTATTGAGTTTCACCTACAAAACAAAACGATTGTGCTGTGTAATTGATTATTTTATTAATGAGTCCTTTACCCCCCTTACTAAGCGATTTAGAAGCTCACCCTATTTTTATATCCCCTAGATTTCTTCAAGTGAAGAGAGTTTCCTGTGACGTACTGAGTAGTTGTCACGCCCCGAAAGTGCGGAAAATAGGGCAAATTTAAAACTTTTTATTCATTAATTCACAACTAAGAGTGCATTCCTGTGCAGTGTCATACATCATCATAATTATCATGCCTCAGGATCTCATCATAATATAGTGTATATTGAATCATATACATTACTCAATTCCAAGTTAATTAATCCTAATACATCCCATACAATGATATACATCAAGTGTCTGTAATTACAATAATAGTCTGGGTACATGAAAAGATAAAAGATACCTCAAAATACAATATATGGCCTGGAGCTCAAGTCCTCCACTAGCCACTACTCCGTACGTCGCAGGGAGATCCTTTTCTGGGGGGAAAAGAAAACAGGGTGAGCTTCTAAATCGCTCAGTAAGGGGGGTAAGGGACTCATTTCATAAACCAAAATGCACATCACAAAATATTTATTTGTATGTGAAACTCATTTGAAACCATAGCATGAAAGTACTCAAAACGACATTCTCGTGTCTCAAATCATGTGAAAACATGAAGTAAAAAGGCTCAGTCTAGAGCAATAACAAAGCATGTGAAAACAATGCGATAAACGCTTTCTCAAATACGTGATAAAATCACTGAAATAGTAATGCACGTGGCACAGCCACTAAACACACGTGGCATAGCCACTGATTTAAATTCTCGCGTGGCATAGCCACTAAACACACGTGGCATAGCCACTGATTTAATTTCACACGTGGCACAGCCACAGAATAGGGTTTCTCACGTGGCAACGGCCACCAATTTGGGTATAACGTGGCAACGGCCACCAATTTGGGGTTCTCACGTGGCAACGGCCACCAATGGGGTATAACGTGGCAACGGCCACCAATGGGGTATAACGTGGCAACGGCCACCAATGGGATTTAACGTGGCAACGGCCACCAATGGGGTTTCTCACGTGGCAACGGCCACTAATGGGGTTTCTCACGTGGCAACGGCCACCAATGGGGTATAACGTGGCAACGGCCACCAATGGGGTTTCTCACGTGGCAACGGCCACCAATGGGGTTTCTCACGATACCAGAACGGAGAAGAATCGGGCTTACGTGCTACCAGAGCAATGCCCGGTGTGTACTCAAAATTTCACACCTAAGTCTTATCACACAAGACTGGTTTGCCTTCACGTAGAACTCATAGGGGTTTTTCACTCATAAAACTCAATTGAAAATCGTTTTGTTCTCAACACAAAACATAATAAAACCGAGTTCCAACCGGCAAAGCACGCACACATTTCTCAAATCTCGATATTGCCTTAACGTAGAGCCCAATTCATTACTCACGCAAATTCGACGGTTTATAAAGCAATTTCACACTCAAGCATAAACGCATAAAACAATGGGCTCCAACCGGCTATAAAAACCGTGTGCAATTATAACTCAACACAACACTCAACATGCTTGTTTTATAAACCACAAATCATGCTAAAATAGTTTACAAATCACATACACAAATGGTTTAGATTTCCCTTACCTCTTTGCACCTAGTTTAGTGCAATTGTTTCCCCCGTATCACGGACTAGTCTCGCATTCCACTCTGGAACTCCCGAGCTGTCCAAACGATGTTAAAACATCAATACTCAATTATCTCATAAACCTCAATTCTCAAAATCGAGCATAATTGCTCATAACTCCTCAAATCTCTTGATTCTCGTAACTCTACCCTAAACTACAACCTCATTCACAATATCTCAACGTCCTACATTTCTCATGCCAATTATCCATGCTAATTCACCACATTGTCTAAATTTCCATTTATAGCACAAATTCTCAAAATTGCCAAAATTTCCAAATATCAACATTACTCCAACTACATTGCAATTTCATCAATCCCTAATCATTTCCCAACTATTTCAACGCAATGACAACCACCAATATCATCAAAATCATCTCAAATATCAAGATCGAGGTTTAGAAATTACCCAAAGCTTGTGAGACGCACAACCCACGCCTCGATCCGATTCGTCCTTCGATTTCCAAGTATGTTGTTCTCCCTTTGATGAGGAACAACTTTCCTTCTTGCCACAACTCTTGATTTGGCCGAAAATGGGTGTTTTGGATGAGTGAGAAAGTTAGGTTTTCGGTGAAAATGGGGTTGGAAGAGAGAGAAAGTGAAATTGCATGAGAAAAACAGGGGTTCCTTATATAGACTGGAGGTAGGAGATCGATCTGGCTCTTGATGAGATCGATCTGCGTTTGAATTTTTGGGACGATTTGGGGCAATTTATGCCTAGGAGATCGATCTGTCGAGGGGTGAGATCGATCTCTTTATGGCTTTATGAGATCGATCTGCTCCTTGAGGAGATCGATCTTCTCCCAAACAGAATCATTTGGAGATCGATCTCTTCCTCATGAGATCGATCTTCTCTCAAACAGATTCATAAGGAGATCGATCCTCTTCCATTGGAGATCGATCTGCTCCTTAAATTTCTCCTTCTTTGTCGTTTATAACTCACCAGATCGATCTCTCCTTCTCCCAGATCGATCTGTCCTCATAGTTTCACACTTATTTTAAACACTTAACATATATATCTCCAATTATCATTCCCACAATTCACTTAGCTCAATAAATTACACTTCAAATTATTATTACATCAATAAAATATGTCTGAAATTCTCAGATCTTACATCCTCCCCTCCTTAAAAGAATTTGGTCCTCCAAATTCAACTCAATTAGTCGAATAGATGAGGGTATTTCTCCTTCATGAGACTCTCTAGTTCCCACGTTGCCTCTTCCCTTGAGTGATGTTTCCACAAAACTTTCACTAATGGGATGCTCTTGGTTCTCAGTACCTTCTCCTTTCTATCGAGAATCCGGACGGGTTCCTCAGTATAGCTCATGTCCTCCTGTATGTCCATCTCATCATACTCTATAACATGAGAAGGGTCCGGGTGGTACTTCCTCAACATAGACACATGAAAAACATTGTGTATTCCGGACATCTGTGGGGGTAATGCTAATCTGTAAGCTACCTCTCCCACTCTCTCAAGAATCTCGAATGGTCCTACGTATCGAGGACTCAATTTCCCTTTCTTCCCAAATCGCATGATACCCTTACTCGGTGATACTCTCAGAAATACTGCATCACCAACATCAAACTCGAGTGGCCATCTACGCGCATCCGCGTAGCTTTTCTGTCTACTCTGTGCAGCTTGTAACCTCTCACATATGAGTTTCACACTCTGTACGGCTTGCTCAACAAGCTCGGGAGCATTTATCTTTCTGTCACCGACTTCTTCCCAAGCTACAGGGGATCTACACCTCCTACCATATAGAGCCTCAAAGGGTGCCATTCCAATACTCGTATGATAGCTGTTATTGTATGCAAACTCTGCTAGGGGCAGGTGATCATCCCATGATCCCTTAAAATCCATCGTACACGCCCTCAACATATCCTCCGGGGTCTGAATAGTCCTCTCTGACTGACCATCTGTCTGAGGATGATAGGCGGTACTAAAACTCAATCGAGATCCCATGGACTCCTGAAACTGGGTCCAGAATCTGGAAGTAAATCGAGAATCTCTATCAGAAGTAATACTCACTGGAGCCCCATGTAATCTAGCTATCTCACTGACATACAGCTCAGCTAAGACATCCACAGTATCTGTGCTCTTGATGGCAAGAAAGTGGGCACTCTTGGTCAATCTATCCACTATAACCCATATAGCGTCATGACCTCTTCGGGTCCTCGGTAAACCCATAATAAAGTCCATAGTGACATGCTCCCATTTCCATGTAGGTACAGGTAAGGGCTGTAGTAGTCCTCCGGGCTTCCGATGCTCAGCTTTCACTTGCTGGCATACTAAACACCTGGCCACGTACTCTGCCACGTCTCGCTTCATACCACTCCACCAATACACCTTTCTCAAGTCTCGGTACATCTTAGTACTCCCTGGGTGCATGGTGTATCGCGAGCAGTGGGATTCTCTCAATATCTGTCTCTTTAGGGTATCATTGTCCGGTACACAAATCCGTCCTCTGAATCTCAACAATCCATCCTCACTGATGGTGAGATCCGACTGCGAACTCTGCTCAGCTTGGCTAACCATATCTATCAATCTCTGATCACTGCGCTGCCCAGTTCTAATCTGATCCATGATCCTGGGCTCTATCCGCAGGCTAGCTAAAAATCCAGTCTCTACCTCTTTAACTCTGATCCGAAGTTCGACGAACTGCTCTAACAAATCCCATTCCGTGATCATCATAGCAGATATCATACTCTTCCTGCTCAGGGCATCAGCAACTACATTCGCCTTACCCGGATGATAAAGAATCTCACAGTCATAATCCTTAAGGAGTTCCATCCATCTCCTTTGTCTCATGTTTAACTCTTTCTGATCAAAGAGATATCTCAAACTCTTGTGATCAGTGAAGATCTGGAATCTTTCCCCATATAAGTAGTGTCGCCAGATCTTCAAAGCAAATACCACAGCGGCTAACTCCAAATCATGCGTGGGGTAATTCCGCTCATGGTCTTTCAGCTGTCGCGATCCATATGCGACCACTCTTCCGTGCTGCATCAGGACACTCCCCAATCCTTGGTGAGATGTATCACTATACACCGAGAATCCTCCTGATCCCTCAGGAATAGTTAACACAGGTGCCGCTGTCAATCTCCTTTTTAATTCCTGAAAACTGAGCTCACATTGATCAGTCCATATAAATGGAGTCTCTTTGCGCGTGAGCTTAGTTAAAGGAGCGGCAATCCTTGAAAATCCTTCCACAAATCTTCTGTAATACCCTGCCAAACCAAGGAAGCTTCATACCTCAGTAACTGTCCTCGGTCTCTCCCAATTAAGCACAGCCTCCACCTTGCTTGGGTCCACTGATACTCCTTCCTTTGAGATTATATGACCAAGGAAAGCTATCCGGTTCAGCCAAAACTCACACTTACTAAGCTTTCCGTACAATTGCTTATCTTGGAGTATCTGAAGTACTAACCACAAATGCTGTGCATGCTCCTCATACGACCGAGAGTACACCAGGATATCATCAATAAAGACTATCACAAATTTATCCAGATAGTCTCTGAACACCTCGTTCATCAATCTCATAAATGCTGCAGGGGCGTTCGTCAATCCAAAGGACATCACCAGAAATTTGTAATGGCCATACCTCGTCCTGAAGGCCGTCTTTGGAATATCTTCTTCCTTGATCCTCAATTGGTGATAGCCCAATCTCAAATCAATCTTAGAAAAGACTGATGCCCCTTTCAGCTGATCAAGTAGATCATCAATCCTGGGCAGTGGGTATTTATTCTTCACCGTGGCTTTATTCAACAATCGGTAGTCTACACATAATCTGAGACTACCATCCTTCTTCTTAACAAATAGCACTGGCGCTCCCCACGGTGAAACACTGGGCCTAATGAACCCTGATCCAATAACTCCTGTAGTTGTCTCTTCAATTCCTCAAGTTCCACTAATGCCATCCTGTAAGGAGGTTTAGAGATCGGCTGAGTATCTAGTACCAAATCAATGGTAAACTCCAGCTCTCTCTCTGGTGGTAAACCTGGCAATTCATCTGGGAAAACATCCAGAAATTCACACACCACAAGTATATCCTCAATCCTCGGATGTTCCCGCTCATCGTCTGAGATGAGTGTCTCATAACCTTCACATGAATAATCATATTTAATATTCTCCAAAATAATATTAAAATTCTCAAATTACTTACTAGAATTCCACATATACATTTCCTCAACATCTCAACCGTACACTGTAAGGTTCAGGTAGGGAGAAAGTTACAATCTTAGTGTAGCAGTCTAAACTCACTCGATTGGTCGCCAACCAATCCATTCCCAGAATTACATCAAACCAATGTATATTCAACAGGATTAGATCTGCTAACATCCCTCTATCTCCCACCTTTATCTCACATCCTCTACAGATTAACTCAGTTCTCTGAGATTCACGCATAGGGGTATTTACATGTAGTATGTATTCTAGAGGTTCAAACTTCAAGTTTAATTTACATGCAAAATGCTCAGAAATAAACGAATGCGTGGATCCTGAATCAATTAACACATGAGCCTCATAATTACAGACAGAGAGTGTACCTCTTATAGTTTCTGCCGAAGTGTCTGTGGTCTCCTTATCCAGGGCAAACACACGTCCCTGTGCCACAGGTTTCTTCCCTTTCTCTGCCGCAGTGGCCCGTCTCCGGGGATCCACTCTCTGAGGCTGTTGTCTAGTGGGCTCCGGAGCATGTGGTATCTGAGGTTGGGGACAGTCCTTCACTCTGTGACCCATGTCACCACATCTAAAACATCCACGGATCGACCCAGTACAACTTCCCTCATGCGATCGGCCACAGTCTCTACAAACCCTTATCTCTGGCCTGACATATCGAGGGGTCTCCTTGATAATAGGATAGGCTCTGGGTCTCTCCAATCTGTCCTTCTGTACCTCAATCCTTCCTCTTCTGAAGGAACCTCTCCGAGCCTCTGTTTGGAAAAGTGCTGGCCTCTTGCCCTTATCTCTATTCACCGCTCTGAGCTCATCCTGAGATTGTACCATCTCAATTCCTCTTTCAATCTCTTGCGCTCGTCTCAAAGCATCTCCAAACTCCGTAATACATAGCCCTATCAACCTATCTCTGATGATGGGCTTCAACCCATACACAAATTTCTCTGTGCGGAGCTCTTCACTCTTGAAGGTCTCTGGGTCATATCTCAATAGTGCGGTGAATTGGCTCTCGTAGTCATCCATAGACATGTCACCCTGTACCAAACTCAAAAACTCAGCTTGTTTCTTTCTCTGGGCGGCTCGTGGTACATATTGGGTCCTAAAGGCTGTCTGAAACTCTTCCCAACCAATCACATCATGGTGGGACATCAAAATACCCTGGGTAGTACCCCACCAATCTCGAGCTCTCCCCTTCAGCATATAGGCACTCATACTGACCCTCTCAGCATCGGTGCACCCCAGGAAATCAAATATAATTCTTAATTCCGTCAACCACTCCTCAGCCTCCGTAGGATCCTTCTTTCCCTTAAATGCGGGTGGATTCATCTTCAGAAAATCCCTTAGTCGAACCATACTTCTATCCTCAGGCTGAGTGACGGGAGGCACTGGGGGTATGGGAGGTCCTTGTGGTGGTGTAGGGGTAGTATCCGAGGCATTGACTCTAAAGTGTTGCGCGAATAACGCTTCCATCTGCTCAAAACCTTGCATCACATCGGTCTCAATCCGATTAAATCGAGAGTTAGGACTCTCTGGTTGTGGGACAAGGGGCGGAGGGGACTCCGCCTGCCTCCTCGAACGACCTCGTCGTTTACTCATTCTCTATCTCAACTCGTCTCCTGCGCGTACATATCACAATCGATTGAAATCTCAATCCTCAATTTCAGTTCATGACCAGACTATTACAGACACTAGTGATGTATTCTATTTCACTTAACCGACACTGACAGTACTAGACACCCTAAGCTCTGATACCAAGAAAACTCTGTCACGCCCCGAAAGTGCGGAAAATAGGGCAAATTTAAAACTTTTTATTCATTAATTCACAATTAAGAGTGCATTCCTGTGCAGTGTCATACATCATCATAATTATCATGCCTCAGGATCTCATCATAATATAGTGTATATTGAATCATATACATTACTCAATTCCAAGTTAATTAATCCTAATACATCCCATACAATGATATACATCAAGTGTCTGTAATTACAATAATAGTCTGGGTACATGAAAAGATAAAAGATACCTCAAAATACAATATATGGCCTGGAGCTCAAGTCCTCCACTAGCCACTACTCCGTACGTCGCAGGGAGATCCTTTTTCACTTGAAGAACTCTGGGAGGAAAAGAAAACAGGGTGAGCTTCTAAATCGCTCAGTAAGGGGGGTAAGGGACTCATTTCATAAACCAAAATGCACATCACAAAATATTTATTTGTATGTGAAACTCATTTGAAAACCATAGCATGAAAGTACTCAAAACGACATTCTCGTGTCTCAAATCATGTGAAAACATGAAGTAAAAAGGCTCAGTCTAGAGCAATAACAAAGCATGTGAAAACAATGCGATAAACGCTTTCTCAAATACGTGATAAAATCACTGAAATAGTAATGCACGTGGCACAGCCACTAAACACACGTGGCATAGCCACTGATTTAAATTCTCGCGTGGCATAGCCACTAAACACACGTGGCATAGCCACTGATTTAATTTCACACGTGGCACAGCCACATAATAGGGTTTCTCACGTGGCAACGGCCACCAATTTGGGGTTCTCACGTGGCAACGGCCACCAATTTGGGTATAACGTGGCAACGGCCACCAATTTGGGGTTCTCACGTGGCAACGGCCACCAATGGGGTATAACGTGGCAACGGCCACCAATGGGGTATAACGTGGCAACGGCCACCAATGGGATTTAACGTGGCAATGGCCACCATTGGGGTTTCTCACGTGGCAACGGCCACCAATGGGGTTTCTCACGTGGCAACGGCCACTAATGGGGTTTCTCACGTGGCAACGGCCACCAATGGGGTATAACATGGCAACGGCCACCAATGGGGTATAACGTGGCAACGGCCACCAATGGGGTTTCTCACGTGGCAACGGCCACCAATGGGGTTTCTCACGTTACCAGAACGGAGAAGAATCGGGCTTACGTGCTACCAGAGCAATGCCCGGTGTGTACTCAAAATTTCACACCTAAGTCTTATCACACAAGACTGGTTTACCTTCACGTAGAACTCATAGGGGTTTTTCACTCATAAAACTCAATTGAAAATCGTTTTGTACTCAACACAAAACATAATAAAACCGAGTTCCAACCGGTAAAGCACGCACACATTTCTCAAATCTCGATATTGCCTTAACGTAGAGCCCAATTCATTACTCACGCAAATTCGACGGTTTATAAAGCAATTTCACACTCAAGCATAAACGCATAAAACAATGGGCTCCAACCGGCTATAAAAACCGTGTACAATTATAACTCAACACAACACTCAACATGCTTGTTTTATAAACCACAAATCATGCTAAAATAGTTTACAAATCACATACACAAATGGTTTAGATTTTCCTTACCTCTTTGCACCTCGTATAGTGCAATCGTTTCCCCCGTATCACGGACTAGTCTCGCATTCCACTCTGAAACTCCCGAGCTATCCAAACGATGTTAAAACATCAATACTCAATTATCTCATAAACCTCAATTCTCAAAATCGAGCATAATTGCTCATAACTCCTCAAATCTCTCGATTCTCGTAACTCTACCCTAAACTACAACCTCATTCACAATATCTCAACGTCCTACATTTCTCATGCCAATTATCCATGCTAATTCACCACATTGTCTAAATTTCCATTTATAGCACAAATTCTCAAAATTGCCAAAATTTCCAAATATCAACATTACTCCAACTACATTGCAATTTCATCAATCCCTAATCATTTCCCAACTATTTCAACGCAATGACAACCACCAATATCATCAAAATCATCTCAAATATCAAGATCGAGGTTTAGAAATTACCCAAAGCTTGTGAGACGCACAACCCACGCCTCGATCCGATTCGTCCTTCGATTTCCAAGTATGTTGTTCTCCCTTTGATGAGGAACAACTTTCCTTCTTGCCACAACTCTTGATTTGGCCGAAAATGGGTGTTTTGGATGAGTGAGAAAGTTAGGTTTTCGGTGGAAATGGGGTTGGAAGAGAGAGAAAGTAAAATTGCAGGAGAAAAATAGGGGTTCCTTATATAGACTGGAGGTAGGAGATCGATCTGGCTCTTGATGAGATCGATCTGCGTTTGAATTTTTGGGACGATTTGGAGCAATTTATGCCTAGAAGATCGATCTGTCGAGGGGTGAGATCGATCTCTTTATGGCTTTATGAGATCGATCTGCTCCTTGAGGAGATCGATCTTCTCCCAAACAGAATCATTTGGAGATCGATCTCTTCCTCATGAGATCGATCTTCTCTCAAATAGATTCATAAGGAGATCGATCCTCTTCCATTGGAGATCGATCTGCTCCTTAAATTTCTCCTTCTTTGTCGTTTATAACTCACCAGATCGATCTCTCCTTCTCCCAGATCGATCTGTCCTCATAGTTTCACACTTATTTTAAACACTTAACATATATATCTGCAATTATCATTCCCACAATTCACTTAGCTCAATAAATTACACTTCAAATTATTATTACATCAATAAAATATGTCTGAAATTCTCAGATCTTACAGTAGTGGCTAGTGGAGGACCTAAGCTCCAAGCCGTATATTGTATTTTGAGGTATAATTTAACATTTCATGTACCCAGTCTAAAGTTGTATTTACAAACACTTTATGAACAATGATGTATGGGATGTATTAGGATTAATTAAATCTGTATTGAGGAATGTATATGTGTGAAACCCAGATTTTTTAAAGAGATTTAAATCATAGGACGAAAAATACAAAATTTAAATGAGAAAAGATAGTGAGTCCGAGAAGGAAAATCGGTCTAAATTAGTCCCGAACGTGTAGAAGGGTAAAATGGTCAAAAGATCCTGATTTCGGTGTAAATTCGATGAAGAAATTTCATTAAAAATATGGATTTAGGAAATTTTGATCGATAAAGAAGAAATTATGGAATTCCAAGTCCAATTGGTCAAGATACGGAGATATTACGAATTTTCGTAATTTTTGCCAGGGACATTATCCCGAAAATATGCGAAAAATACACTGAAATAGTTAAAATAAATTAAATTAATTAAATTAATTAATTAATAAAATATAATATAACTTTTGAGATATTTTGTGTAATTTATTATATTTTATTTGATTAAAATAAAATATAATAAAATAAAATAAATTAATAATAATAAAATATAATAAATTAATAATAAAGTAAAAGTAAAAAAAAAAAAAGAAGAAATAAAACTCTGTCGCGCGAACAAATGTGAAACCCAAATTTTTTAAAGGGATTTAAACCGTAGGATAAAAAATACGAAATTTAAATGAGAAAAGATAGTGAGTCCGAGAAGGAAAATCGGTCTAAATTAGTCCCGAACGTGTAGAATGGTAAAATGGTCAAACGATCCTAATTTCGGTGTAAATTCGATGAAGAAATTTCATTAAAAATATGGATTTAGGAAATTTTGATCGATAAAGAAGAAATTATGGAATTTCGAGTCCAATTGGTCAAGATACGGAGATATTACGAATTTTCGTAATTTTTGCCCGAGACATTATCCCGAAAATATGCGAAAAATACACCGAAATAGTTAAATAAATTAAATTCATTAAATTAATTAATTAATAAAATATAATATAACTTTTGAGATATTTTGTGTAATTTATTATATTTTATTTGATTAAAATAAAATATAATAAAATATAATAAATTAATAATAATAAAATATAATAAAATAATAATAAAGTAAAAGTAAAAAAAAAAAGGAAGAAATGAAACTCTATCGCGTGAAACAGAGTCGCGCGACAGAGATGGAAATGGGGGATCGGGAAAAACCCGATCCTCCCAAATTCTTACCCTCTCCGGAGAAGACGCCACCGGAGGAGTGACCCGACGAGTCTAGCAGAGCAACTCGATCCTGTCGGCACGGGCAGAGGAAGAAGAAATGGTGACCGGCTAGAGGAAGAGTGAGAAAGGGAGAAACCGAGAGAAAGAGGGAGAAAGAGAGAGAACGGCGGCGGACGGAGGCTGGAGGAAGAGAGAGGAACTCACCACCGGCCATGAGGAGGTCCAATCTACCACCGTCGGTGCCGAAAACAGTCGAAAACGGCAGAAACGAAAAACACAACCGACGCCGAGGGAGAAGAGGCTAGACCGGCCACTTTCTGGCCAGCCACAGCAAAATCGAGGCTAGATCCAAGCTTTGCGAGGTCCCGCGGAGCTGCTGGAGACGGAAGCCGGCTAGGAACCGGCCGAAGAAGCACCGAATCGGTCGAACCGAACTGAATCGGACTGAACCGGACCGAACTGGTTCAGCCAAGAAAGAAGGGAAAAAAGGAGAAAAAGGAAAGAAAAGGAGAAAAAGGAAAAAGGAAAAATTTTTGGGGATATACCGAACTTCGGGTAAGTCGGTAAGAGGTCAAAAGTGGCCGATTTAATTTTCGAGAAATTTATTTAAATTGTATTTGATCGAAAATTTACCCGAAATTAAATATATAAAATTGTGCAGTTCGACGATAAATTGTGTACGTGAGCCCGATCGAACTTCGAATTGCGCACTATCACAAAATCTCGGGTAAGTAAAGCTCATTTACGACAATCTATGTAATTATCGCGCATTAAAAGTTTATTTTACGAGTTACGGATTAAATTGCACAATTAGTGGATTAATTGAGATTTTTAATTAAATTGTCGTAAAGGATATACATACTATTCAAAGAGTTTAGAAAAAGGCCCAATAAGTACTGATGGGCCCAGTGAGCCCAATAGGCCTTGATGAAAGAATTAATAAGTGGAAACGAGCTTAAAACGGATTAAGTCCCATTACGGTGCAATCGGGCCCAATAAGAGAGAAATTGGCCCAATTAGCTAAATCGACCGTAATAAATATGAGGAAAATATTTGTTGAGTTAAATACGATTTAAAACGAGGTTTATACCGATAAAACCGAGCAAAAAGAGTAAAATCGATAAAAGACAACTTTTGGTCAAAGTTTCGATATAATCAAATATTTGGATATGTTGAAATGAATTTAAGCCATATGTGATAAGTTGAACTTGTTTTGCAGCAACTCGATCTATCGACACGTTTTACGAGGTAAATTTGAGCATCGAGGAAAGTACTCTACATCAGTCGCTAAGAGGTAAGGGATATGATTTAGAGTAGCGTTAGTACTCTTACGTCCTTACCAACTGTTTATGTATGAGAATTGAATGAGATTTTACGAAATGGATTTCCAACTGTATTCAAACCGAAGCCAAAAACCATTTCCCGAGTTTTCAGCATGTTTTATATATATGAGATACATTTTACAGCATACATGTTTATAAAAGTGATTTTTCACTTCTGAAACGAAAGCATAGTATTTTCATGTGGGATTACGGGTTAAAGTCCAGATATGTTTTACGAAACCATGTCTTTATGACACGGGTAAAGTCCCGAGACAGCTTTTAAGCTAGATTTTCACAGTACGGGTATGAGTCCCAAGAAATAGCTATTATAACTATGCTTTCCATATTTACACGGGCTAGAGTTCCGCAATGATTTATGAAAATAATGTTTTCTATGAAAAACGAGTTAGAGTCCCGTAACGATTTTAATACACGGGTATGAGGCTCGAAATGATTTTGATAAATTAGGTAAGAGGCCCAAAATGATTTTGTGGGGTAAAAAGGCATGATATGACGATAGTCAGAGGATCTAAGGTCGATCTCGTATGGAGACGATCGAGGATCTACCTAGCCGATGGCCAGAGAACGGGCAGGCTCTGACTTGATATGAGAAACGTGCGCATAGTCCACACTTGGTGATGCACGTGAGTTCGCGCGTATAGTTCCCATTTAGTGGTGCATGGGAGATAGGGCAGCGTACGACCCTGATCCAGTCCTACGGCTCCCCTGTACAATGGCCATATGTACCTATGATGAACGTCCTATGGGACCAGATGTATGATGTCCTTCGGGATTAGTAGATGAGACGATTGCTGAACCCTACACGATGAATTGACGGAATGATATATATATATATATATATATATATGTTTTCACACATTTCATGCTACCTATTTTATGATTTGCTATTGAGCACATATTTTCTATGATGAGATGTTAAAGGTAGCCATGAATTATGTCTTATGAAATGTGCATATGATAGTACGACTTCATTTTCAAAGTGATAAGCATGTTATGATATGCATGATTAAGTTTTGAGATGCTTTTTACTTGTTTACACGACATGATCTGCATATTATATATGAGTTTTACCAAAAAGATGCATGATGTGTAAACTTATGATTTAAGCATGCTTTTACTGCTTTTACGAAATGTAAGCATCTCTACTCCAGTACATGTTTATGCAAATTTATAAACCCAAGAGTTTTACCATGTTTTGAGTAATTAAAGCTATTTTAAATGTATCTCTTACTGAGTCTGAAAAACTCACCCCCTCCTCTCCATATCCCAGATTATCTATAGCGAGTCTACTACACATACGAGACTGTGGTCGTTGACAAGGTAGTCTGACCTTTCATCAGATACTTTCGTAACCTTGAGGTACAGTCTTACTTATATTCCAGACATGTGATACAGAATAGTCACTATTGTATATCATAGTCGGGATGTAATAGTTGTAAATGATTTTATATATACAGAATGTATGTAATGTAATGAGATCCTGGAAAATGAAAAAGATTTTAAATCTAGACATGGACAGGAAAACAACATAATTAATGGATAAAAGGTTTAAATTAGCCCCATTTTTTCGCGCTTCCAGGGCATGACAGTTTACTTGGTATCAGAGCAAATGTTGTGTAGTACTGTCGTGTCTAGTAATAAGAGTGTATTACATCCCAATGTGTCTATGCATGTCTGGTAATAAAGTAAGCTTACTTGTCAAAGTATGACTTGATTTATGGATTATGTGTAAATAGTAGATCGCTAATCATGAGTGGTAGACGGGACCGTTCACAGAGACGAGTTGAACCTGCTCCACCATCTTTCCCTCAACCTGAGAGCCCTACTGATAGAATAAGGAGGCTCGAAGAGACAGAACATGGTATGAGGGAAAGACTTACAACCTTTACCACTATGTTTACCCAGCAGTTTGTGGTACGTACACCTGGTACGGAGACAGCTACTCTTATGCCTAATCCTCCTCCCCCACCAGTTCCTCCAGTAGCCCTAACCCTCAGCCAGCAGTTCCCCAGCATAGGGATGACAGAGAGACTCAGAGGGTGCGAGATTTCTTGAGTATGCATCCTCCGGAGTTCACAGGGCTTAAGGACCCGGTTAAGGCTGAGGAGTGAATCGTTGATATTGAGGCGATATTTCAATTTTGGGGTGTACTGATAGGGAGAGAGTGACTATGGCAGGTTAAATGATAAAGGGACAGCCTAAGTTTTGGAGGAGATCCACACAGACGATATTAGCCGAGGATCCCTTAAAGACCACATGGAATGCTTTTTTAGTCGCATTTTGAGAGCCGTATGTACCGCTTGCAGCTCGGAGGAAGATGCAAGCAGAGTTTTTGGATCTGTAACAAGGAAGTTCTACTGTAGACAAGTATGAAAATAGATTTACAAACCTGATGAGATATGATCCAGAGAGCAGTTGCTTCTTGACATAAGTTGAAAGGGGGTCAGCCCAAGAGACAGAGGGTGGAAGGACCTCATATAGGGGTTGATAAGACCAAGACTACAGTTGGTGCTATAGGTATGATAAGAGGCCCTGAGATGAGAGTGCCACGGTGTAGAACATGTGGTAATATTCACACTGGACCTTATCACGCAGGTACATTTTTTTGCTGCAGATGCGATGAAGTAGAACACCTAAAGAGAGAATGTCCACTTATGAGATCTCAGGAACCTCGTGAGGCACCTAGACAGATAGAGAGATCGGCTCAGGCTCCATAGAGGAGAGCCACAGCCGTAAACAAGGGCAAGAAGCCTGTCTCCCAGGGTCGAGTGTACGCCTATGACCAGGAGACAACAGATACATCCTTTAATGTTATTCGAGGTAATCTCCTTGTCTGTAATCAAGAAGCACATGTACTGTGTGACCCAAGTTTCACACACTCGTTTGTGTCACCACAATTTGCATGTAAGTTTCATAGGAAACTTGGAGTCATTAGATTACATTTTGTACATAAGTACAACTATGCACGCAATACAGAAAACAGATATGATATGTAAAGCTTGAGATATGATGGTAGGAGATAAGAAGTTGTTAGCAGATCTAGTATGGTTGAATATGCAAGACTTTGATGTAATATTTGGCGTGAATTGGTTTGCTACCAATTGTGTAAGTCTAGACTGCTACACTAAGACCTTAACTTTCTCCTTACCAGAAAAGTTCAGTGTATGTTTGGTTAGAAAGTAATAAAAGTGCATAGTGTTAAAGTTATGAAATGATATGACGGATGATGTTTGATTGTGTGAAGGATACATTGCCTTCATTTCTGATGAGAGTCGGGCACCACCTAGTATATAGGATGTTTCGGTGGTATGTGAGTTTTTTGAAGTATTCCCAAAGGACTTACCGGGACTACACCATAGAGAGAGAAGTTGAGTTTTCCATTGAACTAATATCAGATACTCAACCCATCTCCAAGCCACCTTACCAAATGGCATTAGTAGAGTTGAAAGAATTAAAGAAGCAGTTACAAGAATTACTCGATAAGGGGTTTATAAGGCCTAGTGTGTCACCATGCAGGTGCACCAGTACTATTTGTCAGAAAGACGGATGGTAGTTTTCGTCTATGTATAGACTACAGGCTTTTGAATAAAGCAACAGTTGAGAATAAGTATCCTCTACCAAGGATAGATGACTTATTTGATCAACTGAGAGGGGCTTCAGTGTTTCAAGGATAGATTTGAGATCGGGTTATCATCAGCTAAGGATTAAGGAGGCTGATGTACCGAAGACAGCAATACAGACCCGATATGGGCACTATGAGTTCCTAGTTATGCCCTTTTGGATTGACTAATGCCCCAGCTGCATTCATAAGTCTTATGAATGATGTCTTCCGATAATACTTAGATAGATTGATGATAGTATTCATTGATGACATCTTGATTTATTCTGGATCCCGGGAATAGCACGAATAACATTTGAGGACTGTGCTCCAAACTCTCCGTGAGAAGAAGCACCTCGTCAACTTTTGGTCAAAGTTTCGATATAATCACATAGTTGGATATGTTGAAATAAATTTAAGCCATATGTGATAAGTTGAACTTGTTTTGCAGCAACTCGATCTATCGACACGTTTTACGAGGTAAATTCAAGCATCGAGGAAAGTACTCTACATCAGTCGCTAAGAGGTAAGGGATATGATTTAGAGTAGCGTTAGTACTCTTACGTCCTTACCAACTGTTTATGTATGAGAATTGAATGAGATTTTACGAAATGGATTTCCAACTGTATTCAAACCAAAGCCAAAAACCATTTCCTGAGTTTTCAGCATGTTATATATATATGAGATACATTTTACAGCATACATGTTTATAAAAGTGATTTTTCACTTCTGAAATGAAAGCATAGTATTTTCATGTGGGATTACGGGTTAAAGTCCCGATATGTTTTACGAAACCATGTCTTCATGACACGGGTAAAGTCTTGAGACAGCTTTTAAGCTAGATTTTCACAGTACGGGTATGAGTCCCAAGAAATAGCTATTATAACTATGCTTTCCATATTTACACGGGCTAGAGTTCCACAATGATTTATGAAAATCATGTTTTCTATGAAAAACGGGTTAGAGTCCCGTAACGATTTTAATACACGGGTATGAGGCCCGAAATGATTTTGATAAATTGGGTAAGAGGCCCAAAATGATTTTGTGGGGTAAAAAGGCATGATATGACGATAGTCAGAGGATCTAGGGTCGATCTCGTATGGAGACGATCGAGGATCTACCTAGTCGACGGCCAGAGAACGGGCAGGCTCTGACTTGATATGAGAAACGTGCGCATAGTCCACACTTGGTGATCCACGTGAGTTCGTGCGTATAGTCCCCATTTAGTGGTGCACGAGAGATAGGGCAACGTACGACCCTGATCCAGTCCTACGGCTCCCCTATACAATGGCCATATGTACCTATGATGAACGTCCTACGGGACCAGATGTATGATGTCCTTCGGGACTAGTATATGAGATGATTACCTAACCCTACACGATGAATTGACGAAATTATATATATATGTTTTCACACATTTCATGCTACCTATTTTATGATTTGCTATTGAGCACATATTTTCTATGATGAGATGTTAAAGGTAGCCATGAATTATGTCTTATGAAATGTGCATATGATAGTACGACTTCATTTTCAAAGTGATAAGCATGTTATGATATGCATGATTAAGTTTTGAGATGCTTTTTACTTGTTTACATGACATGATCTGCATATTATTTATGAGTTTTACCAAAAAGATGCATGATGTGTAAACTTATGATTTAAGCATGCTTTTACTGCTTTTACGAAATGTAAGCATCTCTACTCCAGTACATGTTTATGCTAATTTATAAACCCAAGAGTTTTACCATGTTTTGAGTAATTAAAGCTATTTTAAATGTATCTCTTACTGAGTCTGAAAAACTCACCCCCTCCTCTCCATCTCCCAGATTATCTATAGCGAGTCTACTGCACATACGAGACTGTGGTCATTGACAAGGTAGTCCGAACTTTCATCAAATACTTTCGTAACCTTGAGGTATAATCTTACTTATATTCCAGACATGTGATACAGAATAAACACTATTGTATATCATAGTCAGGATGTAATAGTTGTAAATGATTTTATATATACAGAATGTATGTAATGTAAAGAGATCCTGGAAGATGAAAAGATTTTAAATCTAGACATGGACAGGAAAATAACATAATTAATGGATAAAAAGTTTAAATTAGCCCCATTTTTCTGTGCTTTTGGGGCATGACAATATGGTATGATATATAAATATTAGATGATGAGATCCTGAGGTGAAGGTTTTATAATTTATGTATGATGATGCATGACACTGTACAAGAATGCACCTAGAATTGTGTATTGATGTTAATAAGTTTTAAATTTGCACTGTTTTCGACGTTTCCGCGATGTCACACTCCTCCTTCAGCATCTTCATCCTCTCAATCTTTCTGGCCACCACCATCTCCAACCTCGGTCTCGGAATCATCACCATCGCCATCATCATCTTCACCATCAACCCGAACACCTCCCTCTAGCCTCTCTCCCTTCCCCTACTCTCCTTTGTTTTCCTTTCTAGCCAACCTGCCCTTTCTTCATTTTCATTTTATTTATAGCCATCAGTGACAAAGGTGTGGGGGTGTAGGGCTGGGGTGCGTATACTGCAGGACTGGTGTAGAAGGGGTGTAGGACCAATGCAGCAGGGGTGTACAGGCTAACGTGGAGCAGACTAATGCACTGCGGCGCGGCGCTGTGCACGTTGGGGCTAACAGCTAGGTTGAGTTGCACAGGCAAGGGTAGACTGGGCACGCTGAGGCTGCAGCTGGAGTAGGTCTGGCGTACGAGCGGTGGTCCCTTTCAAGTCTCCTTGTTTCGGTTACCAATTTTCCCCCGTTTTGTTTCTCCTGTCTCGATTTCAACATCATTATCTTCACCACAACTTCCTCCTACCAAAACCTTAAACTCGTTGATATGTCTGTGAATGTTACTCATTACTTCAAAGGTTTCCTCACAGTTTTTTGATCCTCTCCAGTAGTCAGCCCTCCTCTATCTTCTCACCTCGTGTTTTCATCTTCTACTGCGTTTCCAGTCCACATGTTTTTATATGAACTCATATCTCTCATTCCAGATTAACCCTTTACCGAACGCTATGATCCTCATTTACTGATCCCTTTTCTTTCTGTCACATGATTCTCCTATCGACCCCCCTGCTGTTGGATTTTATTATTATTATTTCTTTAGCTTGGCAGAGGTAGTTGGTCTCACTACCTTACCTCGTGTAAGGCCCGTAAATTCATATGTATTCTTATGAGTTTGTGATGTACAGACAAATTACATTTGATATGAATCATAAGAAACGAATGTTTTTAAGTTCCAAATTTGAATGAAATGCAAAATGAGTAGTTAAGCAAATGAATATGAAGTTAAACTTGATTTTCTGGGAAAATTGCAGTAGGAATGCTGCAGATGGAGGGCAGATTAATCTCATAAGTAAGGGGAGATCGATCTCATGGCTTGAAATAAAATGCCAAAGCATTCTATAAGAGGGAGATCGATCCCTCATTCAAAGCAGATCGATCTTGGATAGGTTCTGGTTGAGGCAGATCGATCTCTAAAGGGTTCTATATAGCACATATCGATCTCTTCTCAAGGGCCAGATCGATCTCTAAGTGAGTCTATTTGAGACAGATCGATCCCCTAGCTAAATGTCAAATTCTAGAAGAGTAATAACATAGAGCAGATCGATCTTATACTAAAGAGCAGATCGATCTCTCCTTCTCAAAATCAAATTATGAAGAGATAAACACAGGGTAAATTGATCTCTCATGGTTAGAAGATCGATCTCCAAGGGCAATTCTATATATATTGGACATCTGCACCTTCATTTCCCCAAGAAACAACCAATCTTTCATTTAGAATAAAGTGAAACATAACTTTCCTACTCCAAATATCATCCCTTTCAATCAGTTTTGAGTGAGATTTGTTTCAGCAAAGTTGTTCCTTGTATGGAGGAGAACAACATAGTTGAAAACTAGAAGTTGAAATCAAGGATTGAATGAGCAAGGTGAATTTCCCCCAATTTGGCAAAAAGAGGAAAAATCAAGCCAGGTAAGATTCAATACACCAGCTTCAAGTATGTTAATATAGATATTTTGGTGAGTTGATTGGTGTATGTTTTGTTGGCTGAAAACACCTTGAACATGTTAAATCTCCATGACTTAGAAATTTGTCTTGGATGTGAGAAAATGAGAGAAAGTTGATTCGGAATGGATTCAATGATGATTGAAGCATGTAGTGATGTTATTAAGCATGTATAGATAATTGTAAGATAGTTTTATGAAATACATGTGTTGGAATTGGACTTAAGAAAGAGTAAAGTCCAATGAGATGTAATAAGACCAAATGAGTGTAAAAAGGGCTAAATACATTGATTTGAGATTCATTCAAGAGAAAATTAAGTATATTAAGTTATACTGATATGAATGGTTATCTACAGCTTCGAAGTTTATATTGGAAACTGATCGGACTGTGAGGTTTAGCAGCACCGAGGAAGTAAGGTCACGTGACGTGATCCGAGCTAAGGGAATTCCGTAAGTAGCTAGAGGTAGCTAGACGTATTTGGATAAATTTATAAGTATCTACATCGTATATGGATTTCAAAATATAGAAAAGTTTCAGTAGGAACCGATAAGGTAAAATTGTGATTTTATCCAATTAAGGGTAAAAAGCTTAGGAAACATGTTTGTGACTAGTTTTAAAGTTGCTTGATAGTTGCATAAATAGATTGGCTCATATTTTCATGATATAAGCGAAAATAACACGTTATAGTGCCGATTTGATTTAATTGAGTGAAATTCAATTGAACTAAGCCATCTATCAATTTGTGTAAAAACCATTGGTGCTAGAGTGATACTCGCACTAGATTTTATAAGATATGCATCACATAGTACTTGAGTATTTCTCGTACTTAATTTTATTGTGATTTGTACATGGTAGAGTACTAGAGTGTTGCTCGTACTCAGTTTTGTTGACTGATGCATGATAGAGTATTGGGGCATTGCTTATACTCAATTTTACATGACCTAGTGCTGGGAGCATTGCTCACACTAGATTTATATGACCTTATACATGAGTTCGTGTTGGAGTTTACTCGCATGTACCGGTTTTGAAAGAGAGAGCATGAAATAGCTGTGTTGGGAGCCTGTACAGACTGTGTGTCACACCGATTATATGCTCGCACGTGTAAAATTTTGAGATACGGTCGAGGGCTATCAAAATTATTATCTATTGTATGAAGGCTAAGACCTATGGTAGGCATCCTAACTATAAGGATTGGGTCCATGGAGTACTTTGTACCGTGTATATCACATAGAGTACGATGTACCATCAGTACACGATGATATAGAGATGTGGCTGACGGTTGAGGATTTGACCCACCTCCCGTTACAACAAATGTAAGGCCCCGTACACCGAGTACTATGTAGCCTGAGATCACGAAAAATGAGTTATGATCATAATCTCAGAACAAGTAGTCGCCTATCTCACCTTACTGATATTTCTTATTTGAATTGTCACATGAGTTTTTATAATTTGGTAGACCCGAAGGATGGGTTGAGCCTCGACATGTGACCTTGTGTGTGAAAGGGTAACCCGAGGAATGGGTGAGGCCCGGATTTTCCATGTTTTTAACATGATGGTATGCCATCTTTGTTTTTGATTTAATTGATATGGCATAATGAAATGTGATTTACAATAATTACATGAAAATGCAATATTTTGCATAAATTGCTGAGATTATTAAACCAGCATGTTTTCAGTTGATACTGATGATTTCTATCTATATATATTGCATAAAAGTTTCAAGAAGATACATGCTTTAGATGTGAATCGAAAAGGAAATGATTTTAAGGCATGAGCATTATATTTTGTAGATAGTGTAGTTATCTACTTGCTTGCCTTATTTCCTTACTGAACTGTGAGCTCACCCCCTTTTTATTTCCTCATCTCTATAGAGCGTTCACAGTAGTTGGACACGACTAAGGACTGGTATTCCTTGATCCACTGCATATCCATCTTACGAAAGGTATACACATTTGAACGTTTTGTACTGAGCAATGTAAAAGCACAGTGATATAAACAAATGTACGGTCGGAGATGTATATGTATAAGTATTTGTATTAATGTTTATGAGTTTACTTTTAAGAAAATAGTACTTACAATCAATAGATAATTGTATTGACATGTATGCATGTTATGGAATGAATGTGGTTGAGGTGACTAATCTCGAATCACAGCCCAACGGTTTGGTGTTGAATTATGACAGAAAGAAAGGTAAGTAAAATGCGAAAAATTTGTGGTGGTTTTTGGTAAGTCACGGGAGGTCGTGACAGAATGGTATCAAAGCTAAGTTAGTTTGATGTGAGTCGGTATTAGTATTTGGGAAAGTGTACATCCCCATATTACTGTGCTTTTTTCAGCTATAATTGTGTATACGAGATGAGAGTCGGACTAATTAATGGTTATGAATGCAGGAATTGATCCATTATGGCTAATACTAGTCGTGGTAGAGGGGCTAGATGTAGGGCTCGAGGCCGTAGAGGTAGGTCTGAGACCCGAGATGTGACGACTGGTCCCACTCAAGTACCAGAGAGTACCAAGGCACGCTTCACAAGATTAGACGTTGTCTTGAGACTATAGTGGAGCTACTGGCATGAACTTTGCCATATGGATAAAGACAGGATGTAGGGACTGCACCTGGAGAGGCAGCTGTACCTGGTATGCCTATACAACCAGCTCAGATGCCACCACCTACAGATACTCCAACACCCCCACTAGTTCAAGACACGCTTTCTCGTGTTACTCCATGACAGGGCGGTAGTGCTTTGGGGTATAATTGTGAGCTTGAGAGATTACGACAATTCCAGAAGTTTGGACCTCCGTCGTTTAGTGGGGTGAAAGACCCCGTGGTTGCAGAGGATTGGCTGGGAGAGATGGAAAAGCTTTATAGATTCTTTAAGTGTATAACGATCGAGATGGTCGCGTTTGTTGCATTCCTACTAAAGGGATCGACAAAGCATTGGTGTAAGTCCACAAGGGTTATATTGAGAGTACGATGCTTAGAGATCACTTGAGATATCATTTTGGATGCCTTCAGGAGGCAGTATGTTCCAGACACAGTCCAGCGAAAGCTGTAGATGGAATTCTTGGGGTTGAGACAGGGGACTCAGTCATTGGATGAGTACGAGGCACGATTTTTATGTCACGATCCAAAAATCATAGTAAAGTTTTCGTTTTTCTTTCATACTTACCTGTTCTCTGATCGTGACCACACTCCAGTAACAATTGGGCTATGCGTCAATACTAGTCCCCCTATTCATTCACCATATAACTTAAATCCTTATTAAAGGAAAGGTAAACACATGAGTTTTTCACTAATTCTTTCCCATTCATTTACTAGTGTTTACAATGTCTATACATCCCCAAAAGTTACAAACATGTTACTGTGCTATTCTTATTTAGATACAATATGTACAAGTGTATATGTCACGACCCAATTCCATTCTCTTTAACCGAAAATCACTGAAAATTTTTCGCGTTTTACTGTTACCTTACCCGGTCGTGAACTAAACTCACCACACACTGTTGGGCTGTGAGTCAATAATAAACACCACATCTCATTCATTCTCAATTAATTAAAACGATGTCATACATGTGCATTTAATCGTGTACTTATACGAATACATGTTTTACTGACATCTACATCCCCCATAAGTACAACTCAAAAGAATACTGTGCTTTTACATTGTTTAGATACAAAAAGAATCACTGTGTATATACCTCTTAGCGATGGAGATGCAGCGGAGTCCAAAATAATACGCCTCAGTCCTCACCGGGCTACTATGCACGCTCTGTAGGGGGGAAAATAGAGTGGGATGAGCAACCACACGCTCAGTAAGGCAATAATGCAAGCATGGTAGATAACTACTCTATCTACATGCTGATAGTGTTATGCATAAATCATTTACGGTAAGAGCATGAGGAATAAAACTATGCCATGTGAATATACATATATATCATGTATCAAAATCATGTGCATTGGCATATGAAACATGGTAGAAACATCATGTATAAATCATCTCATGCTCAATCTCATTTAAATTCATAAAAGGGCAATTCTTTAAGAAACTTCCTTTTTAAACCAACACCATAAACATCACCAAATCAACTCACAATCACAACCACATTTTCATTCCACAATTCACGCATGTGTATAAATCTAGGTCACTATATCAAAAGTGCCTATGTGAACCATTACATCATAAATCATCCCAGACCACACGCATCCAGGTGTGCGGGGTATCATGCTGGCACGAAGATGGATTATCCCTCGCCAGACTTTCTCATCACATAACCATCATGCGGTACATCGTACTCCATGTGATATACACGGTACAGCGTACTCCGCAAACTCATATCGTGATTGGGGGTGCCATTCCTAGGTCTTATCTACCCCATACCAAGAGTGTTCCATATTCCGTGAAGGAGAGCCTCCCTGCCGAACAGAGCCTCCCTACCTAACAGAGCCTCCCCGCCTCTTGGGCTTAAGGATGTTGGCTTAAGGATGTAGGGCTTAAGGATCCTTTCCATAAGAGAGCCTCCCCACCGAACAGAGCCTCCCCGCCTAACAGAGCCTCCCCGCCTCCTTGGGCTTAAGGATGTCGGCTTAAGGATGTAGGGCTTAAGGATGTAGGGCTTAATGATCTTACCGTACCCATGCAGGAGAGCCTCCCTGCCTAACAGAGCCTCCCCGCCTCTTTGGGCTTAAGGATGTTGGCTTAAGGATCCCACCGTAAGAGAGCCTCCCCGCCTAACAGAGCCTCCCCGCCTAACAGAGCCTCCCCGCCTCTTTGGGCTTAAGGATTTAAGGCTTAAGGATCCTTTCCGTAAGAGAGCCTCCCCACCGAACAGAGCCTCCCCGCCTAACAGAGCCTCCCCGCCTCCTTGGGCTTAAGGATGTCGGCTTAAGGATGTAGGGCTTAAGGATCTTACCGTACCCATGTAGGAGAGCCTCCCTGCCTAACAGAGCCTCCCCGCCTCTTTGGGCTTAAGGATGTTGGCTTAAGGATCCCACCGTAAGAGAGCCTCCCCACTAAACAGAGCCTCCCCGCCTCTTTGGGCTTAAGGATGTTGGCTTAAGGATGTAAGGCTTAAGGATCTTACCCACTTTCACAACCTTATATGTATCCCATTGTGCAAACTTGTGCGAGCAAAGCTCTAGCACGACTCATGCATCATGCATCTTCTCATAAAGAGGCGCGTACGAGCATAGCTCTAGTACGGTTATACTCATAAGACAACCACTCAAAATCCACGTACGAGCAGAAGCTCCAGTACGGTTTATAAATATCATTATAGTTTCCAAATCAAGGTGCGAGCTAGGCTCTAGCACGTTTCATACAAATGAAAACATAGAAATCCAGCGCGAGCGAGGCTCTAGCGCGATTTATGTCATACAAATGTGATAGGCGACTCATATACAATTTATCAATACCAGCAATTCGGGTTTAGCACTCACAAATGCTTTTCCACAACAACAATACAATACTAGCCGACCTATCTACAAGCTTGCTTAAAACCAAGCAATTCGTTTTGGAAAGACATCAAAACATTAGATTTATGCAATTATTAGCCTTACTATCCCATTTCATAAAATCCACTTCAAATCCAAAACCACGCATATACTCATCATCATTCACGAATACCATCAATCATTTATTTAAGCATCCATGCATTTCATAAACACCCAATATTCACCCACAAGTTCAAAGTACGAGCAGCTACCTCTATATACTCACAAAATTCCCTTACCTGGAATCGCGATGCGTGATTCCACTTCCTTAAGCTGCTTACTCGTACGGTTCGATTCGTCTTCAACGAACTCTTCGGGACTGCACAAAATCGTATCCCCATTATATTCGATCCATACAATGCAACCCTTGTGCTTGCTATAGTCAATTTAACCTATAGCCTCTATTAACGCTTATATGGCCTCGTTTCATCACTTTACCCATAACTCGAGTCTATGGATCTTCTTAGGCCTATTAACTTATTCAAAATCGATGTTAAATCGACATTAAGCTCATAGTGTTCATATTCCATGAATTCCCTCACTATGGCATTTATCAATCATATACATATCCATTTTCACAATTCCTCCAACTCACCATGTAATTCCATCTAACCATCTAAAATCATACACATTACCCCAATAACAACTTTAGCATGCCATAAATCATAAGCTCATTCAATCCCACATATTCTCACATTATACCCATTTTAGATTTCTAGGTCACACCAATTCCACTACATTCCTAGGTAGTTTATCCATCAATACTCATATCAATCAACTCCAAAATCAATTAAATAGCTAATGCATTTGGATTGGAGTGTTAGAATCTTACCAATATGATTTCTCTTCTTGCTCCAATTGGTAATGCCCTTAACTCCTTCAATTCCAAGAATGGGAAAATGCCCTCTCACTATGTTGTTCTTCTCTTTGATAGGAACAACTTCGCCTATAATGATCTCTCTCCAAATCTCACTGAAAATGGCTGATTTTAGAGAGGGAAAGTTAGGTTTTTGGGGTTGAGATTGTAAAGTTAAGTGTTTTTCCGAGATTTCCAGATTTTCAGCTCTCTTTATATAGAAATGCCTTGAGGAGATCGATCTGGTCCAAGAGGAGATCGATCTGGTCCTTTAAAATCCCTCTTTTTCACGGCATTTTTAAGCCTGAGATCGATCTGTCGAAGCATGAGATCGATCTGTCTAGGCATGAGATCGATCTGTCGAAGCATGAGATCGATCTGCTCCCAAACAGAGAGCTAAAGAGATCGATCTGGGTCCATTGGAGATCGATCTGCTCTATTCTTTTGCCCAAATAAGAGCATTCTGGCTCTTTCAGATCGATCTCTCATCCTATGAGATCGATCTGGCCCTCAGGTTTTCCAGATTTCCTGCAGTTTCCTTGCTGCAACTCATACCAACACATCCTTAATCTATTGCCATGGCCATTTTCTCATCCATTCACCTTTATAACTTGAAAATGGCATCCATTCATACCTTATGCACATTGAAACTTGTGTGCATTCATTGTGTGTTCAAAGGTATGCTACATAAAACCAAATGGAAGCATAACTCCATTCCATTTTACCACACTACTCATCTTGAGTTATGATCACATCCATCACTTGCCAGAACTCATTTCTTCATATTCATACTCAATGAAACTTGTATGTACGTTACAATTCATATCACACATACATACATTGAATCCATGGACTTACATCAATCATACTTTACATTACAAGTCCATTCATAATATTTGATCCAATTATACATATTACCATTATACATATACGGGGTCTTACAATATATACCTCAAGTGATAGGCAGTAGCGGATATCAGGAATGCAGTACTCAGTCGCCTTAAAGTCTATTGGAAATGATCTGTGTGAGAAAATGAAAGGGGTGAGCACATCAAGCTCAGTAAGGCAATCCTACAAACAAGTAAGTAACATACAACCTACATGAACATGGTGCCATCTAGAAACCACCCTTTCTCCACATAATTTCAAAACAGATGCTACAATTCATGATGTCATGTAAAACAAGTTCACATATGGATTTCAAAGAGCATGGGAAACTCAACATGCAAATCCATTTAAATAATTCCATTCTCGTTAAAATTTCACAACACAGCCAGGACTCAACCCCTCCCTCGGGTGTTCCTGACTCACACAAAACCATGAAATCAAATGTTTTTCAAAGCAATAGTAACATACGACAACGACTGTCATGTAAAACCAGTTTACATCACTCATAGGTTTAAATAACATGAAAATAACATCAAGCAAGTTTCAGTTTAAATCCCAGTTTCATTCTCATCAAAATCACATCTCAGTCAGGATCCAACGCCTCCCTCGGGTGATCCAGACTTACACAAAAATCCACAAAACATCAATTTATAACATGCGAGACTAGGCAATATATATATATCTCAGGAAAATAACCAGGACTATGGCCATATCCTTGTGATCCCACTGCTACACGGATCCTGTGTGCGGGGTCTCACCACTATTGGGAACAGTCCCGAGAGGTGGTTCAGTCCATCCTATCGGTCTTACCTGATCACTCGCTTCCAAAGATGCCACTCGCATTCGAAGATGCCACATAATCAATCCCAGCAAGGTACAACATACTCCATGCTACTTGCACGGTACAACGTGCTCCGTGGACCCATATCTCACATCCATAATCGTGCCTATCTCAAAACGCATGTGCGAGCATATTTAATCGGCATGACACACAGTCTACTCGACTCTCCAAGCACGGCTCATCGCATGTCTCATAAAATCAGTGCGAGCTAGGCTCCAACACTCTCATAAAATCAACGAAAATCTCGTGCGAGCAAAGCTCCAGCAAGCGTTTCATAAAATTTCATAAGATCTAGTGCGAGCTAAGCTCTAGCACTGTCAAAATCATGTAAAACTAGTGCGAGCTAGGCTCCAGCACTCTATCATAAAAATCAAGTGAAAACCTGGTGTGAGTTAGACTCAGCACCTTGTCACGAAAATCATATGAAAATCTGGTGCGAGTTAGACTCCAGCACCAATGCATATAAAACTCTAGTGCGAGCCCTTGCTCCAGCACTAATCCATGCATCACACAAATCAAAACTCGTGTGAGCTGAGCTCTAGTACGTCACACTTTCATAAAATCACGTAGGCGGTTCTGTTATCTCAAAACAATTTCCACAAGAAATCACATTGTTGAAAATATGCAATGTTGTGCATTTTTATTTAAAAGTTAGCCAGCCTACCCATGCACATGTCAAAACACCTCAAAAACAAGCAAGAACCTCCTGTTCTTGATCCTCCCAACTTTTCCAAATTTTGGAAATTTTACCTTTCATCGGGGTATTTTGGTCATTTACCCATCGGGCACCAAAATTCTTATTTTAAATTTAGACCCTTCAAACAATTTTAGGGAATGTAAATGAGGTCAAAATTGTGTAAAGTTACCTCTAGCAGTCTGTAAAATTCCCTTACTTGGAATCTCTTCACAAGCTTATCTTTTCTCGATCGTACCAGGTCTCTCAGTCCAATTCGCTCCAAACCAAGTCTACAGAGCCAAAATTATGCGATGGTGTGTAAATCGAAGTCGATCAGGCTCATGTATGCGATTTATCGTCAAATCGAAATTCGGTGTATCCCCAAAAATCTTTCCCTGTTTCTTTTTTCTCTTTTTCTTTCTTTTTCCTCCTTTTTCCTCTCTTTCTTGGCTAAATCGATCTGGTCCGGTTCAGCGCAGTTTCCTTTCCCTGAACCGGCTGTCCAATTCAGTCTCCTTTCGTCGTTTCGACGTCGTCTCGTCGGTTCCCAGTGCCTCACTACCGTCTTTCGATGCGTCTCTGGCCGGGGAAGCTCCGGTTAGCTTCAATCGAGGCCAATCGCAGGTGGGATCATCGGAATCGCCTTCTCTCCCTCGCGGCTTCAACTCGTCGATCTGGCTATTTTCGGCGCCATCGGTGCACGTCGTCGGTGCCGATGAGTTCGTGGGGGGGTCGTCCTCTCTCTTCGCTTGTCCCTCGCTTGGCCGCTTGGTTGCCGGTTGCTCGCCGGTGATGGGATCTCCTCGGTTCACCTGTCTTCGCTTCTCTGTTTCAGTTTTGCAATTCACGAAATCTTCAAATTTTTTTTTATTATTTTATTTTTATAACTTATTTTATTATTATTATTTTAATCATTAAAATATATTCAAAAACCCAAAAATATCTTTAAAAATATTATTTTATTCATTTAATCAATAAATGAATTTATCAATCTTATTTCGTCTTTCTGGTATATTTTTCTAGTATTTTCGAAATAATTTTTTGATGTAAAAATTCTGATTAATTCCAATAAATTCATATCTTGATCAATTGGACTCAAAATTCAATATTTTCCTTGTTATTGATCAAGATTTCTCAATTCCATATGTTTTTTAATGAAATTTTCTTTATCGAATTTATACCGGATTTTG
Source organism: Firmiana major (assembly GCA_033439115.1). Classification (NCBI taxonomy): domain Eukaryota; kingdom Viridiplantae; phylum Streptophyta; class Magnoliopsida; order Malvales; family Malvaceae; genus Firmiana; species Firmiana major. The sequence goes on along the minus strand of CM065907.1, from coordinate 61,496,684 downwards.
GTCTTTTGACCGTTTTACCCTTCTACATGTTTGGGACCAATTTAGACTGACTTTCCTTCTTGGACCCACTCTAATTTCTCATTTAAAATTCATATCTCTGTCCAGACAATTCAAATCTCATAAATTGAATTTGAAATTCCTTAACTGTCCGTTTTCAGATTTTACGTATATTCGACTACTTCATTCAATTTATATGATCAAAATCATCCGCTTTATGATTCTATTAATATATAACAATATCCATACAATGTGTGAATCATAAGGAAATACGATAAAAATCGGGTCTTACATAATCTCCCCCACTTAAGAAATTTAGTCCTCCAAATTAGAACCAAGTTAGTTTGTAAATCACTCCGGATACTTCACACATATCATACTCTTACTCTCCAGCTCCTAATTAAATTCCTCCGAAGTGTAATACTACCAAAAGACTTTAATTAGGGAGATCATCTTAAACCTCAACACCTTCTCCTTCCTGTTAAATACTCGAATCTCATTATACCTTTAGAAAGAGAAACTTCTAAACACACTGATTCACACTCGATGAATCCTCACGATCCCCATCTCTTGTCAGCATAGCTTTTCTATTTGTTCTAAGGTGTTCTCATTCTCTCAGAATCAATTGAACACCCTCAGAGGCTTATTATACTAGATTGGGTGTAATTTTCTATCTGTCACCCATTTCTTTCTATCCATTCAGAAAAGCAACCCTTACAGCCAAACAATGCTTCACACAATGCCATATCGATACTCGAGTGATAACTATCACTGTGGGCAATTTAGCTAATAACAAATGATCATTCTAGGAGCTTCTAACATCAATTGCACACGTTCTCATCATATCCTCTAGAACCCGTATAGTCCTCTCTGACTAACCATCTATATGAGGATGGAACGTTGTGTACACACTCAACTGGGTTCCCATGGTTTCCTAAAACATGTTCCTAAAAGTGGGAAGTGAAACAGGAATCCCTATCTGATACAATACTCCCTGGAATGCTACCTATTGTTCCACAATCTTCTTACTTATATAAATATGCTCACGCACTCACAGTATCTATGGCTTTCATAACCAGAAAGTGGGTAGACTCAATCAATCTATCGAGCATCACTCAAATAGCCTCGTGATTCCTATGGTCTTCTGTAACCTGTCACAAAATCCATTGTAACTACTCCCACTTCCATGTCAGAATTGGTAGAGGCAGCAATAATCCTGCAGACTTCTAGTGCTCTACCTTAACCTACTGACATATAAGACAATTCGCAACAACTCTCTGATATCTCTCTCATGCCTGACCACCAATATCCTTTTTCAAAAATTATGATATATTTTATTGCTTAGCGAATGCACTGTATATCCTAAATAGTGAGCTTCTGTCATTAACAATTTCAACAGCTATGGTCTTTTGGAGCCATTATTCTACCTCCAAACCTCAGTAAGTCATCATCACTCACTTTGAACTCTATCACGGTGCCTATCTGAATCTGATAACACTATCGACACCCTATCGATCATCACGCTATGTGAAACCAGATTTTTTTAAAGGGATTTAAATTGTTGGACAAAAAATACGAAATTTAAATGAGAAAAAATAGTGAGTCTAAGAAGGAAATCGGTCTAAATTAATCCCAAACGTGTAGAAGGGTAAAATGGTCAAAAGATCCTAATTTCAGTGTAAATTCGACGAAAAAATTTCATTAAAAATATGGATTTAGGAAATCTTGATCAATAAAGGAGAAATTATGGAATTTCGAGTTCAATTGATCAAGATACGAAGATATTACGAATTTTCGTAATTTTCGCCCGGGACATTATCCCGAAAATATGCGAGAAATACACCGAAATAATTAAAATAAAATAAATTAATTAAATTAATTAATTAATAAAATATAATATGATTTTGAGATAATTTATACAATTTATTATATTTTATTTGATTAAAATAAAATATAATAATAAAATAATAATAAAATAATAATAAAGTAAAAAAAAAGAAAAAAAAAGAAAGAAACTGAAATCGTGAAATCGGGAATTGAAGATTGAAGGAAACAGAAGACAAACGCGAACCCAGCCCAATCTGCCCCCGGTCACCGCGAGCCACCACCGGAGAACTGACCAAGGGAGAGAGCCGAAGCGACCGAGCCTCACCGGCGTCGGAAGAGGGAGAAGAAGATGTGACCGGCGAGGGAAAAGAGAGGGAGAGAGAGACCGAGAGAGAAAAGAGAGGGGAGAGAGAGATCAACGGCTGAGGAGGGGAGGAGCGACCCACCACCGGCCAGAGGGGACGTCTGCGACGTCGATCCAGGCGTAGATCGGCCTGAAACGTCGTTCAACGGTGCGGGAAAAAATTCGGTGCCGCCATCGGAGGAAAGAAGAGGCCGGACCGGCCACTTTCAGACGAGCTTTGGCGAAGCCGACCCCAGATCCATGCATCGGACTACCCCGCGAACAAGATGGAGGCGGAAGCCGGCAGAGAACCGGCCGGAAAAGCCCCAAACGGCGAGGGAGAAGTTGGACCGGAACTGAACCGGACTGAACCAGACCGATCTGAACTGGTCTGAATCGGACCGAACCAGTTCAGCCGAAAAAGAGAGGGGAAAAGGAGAAAAAGGGAAGAAAAAAGAGGAAAAGGAAAAAGGAAAAAATTTTCGGGGATACACCAGACTTCGAGTAAGTCGGTAAGAGGTCAAAAGTGACCGATTTAATTTTCGGAAAATTTATTTAAATTATATTTGATCGAAAATTCACCCGAAATTAAATATATAAATTGTGCAGTTTGATGATAAATCGTGTACATGAGCCCGATCGAATTTCGATTTGTGTACTATCGCAAAATCTCGGGTAAGTAAAGCTCAGTTACGACAATCTATGTGATTATTGCGCATTAAAAGTTTATTTTACGAGTTACGGATTAAATTGCGCATTAAGTGGATTAAATAAAAATTTTTAATTAAATTGTCGTAAATGATATATGGACTATTCAAAGAGTCTAGAAAAAGGCCCAATAAGTATTGCCCAGTGAGCCCAATAGGCCTCGATGAAAGAATCAATAAGTAGAAACGGGCTTAAAACGAATTAAGGCCCATTAAGGTGCAATCGGGCCCAATAAGAGAGAAATTGGCCCAATTAGCAAACTCGACGGTAATAAATATAAGGAAAATATTTATTGAGTTAAATACGATTAAAACGAGATTTATACCGATAAAATCGAGCAAAAAGAGTAAATTCGATAAACGTCAACTTTTGGTCAAAGCTTCGATATAATCACATATTTGGATATGTTGAAATGAATTTAAGCCATATGTGATAAGTTGAACTTGTTTTGCAGCAGCTCGGTCTATCGACACATTTTACGAGGTAAACCCGAGCATCGAGGAAAGTGCTCTACATCAGTCGCTAAGAGGTAAGGGATATAATTTAGAGTAGCATTAGTACTCCTTCATCCTTACCAACTGTTTATGAATGAGAATTGGATGAGATTTTACGAAATGGATTTCCAACGGTATTTAAACCGAAGCCAAAACCATTTCCCGAGTTTTCAGCATGTTTTATATATTTGAGATGCATTTTACAGCATATATGTTTATAAAAGTGATTTTTCACTTTTGAAATGAAAACATAGTATTTTTATGTGAGATTACGGGTTAAAGTCCCGATATGTTTTATGAAACCATGTTTTCATGATATAGGTTAAAGTCCCGAGACAGCTTTTAAGCTATATTTTCACGGTACGGGTATGAGTCCCAAGAATTAACTTTGATAACTATGCTTTCCATATTTACACGGGCTAGAGTCTCGCAATGATTTATGAAAACTATGTTTTCTATGAAAAACTAATGATTTATGAAAATCGGGTTAGAGTCCCGTAATGATTTTAATACACGGGTATGAGGCCCGAAATGATTTTGATAAATTGGGTAAGAGGCCCAAAATGATTTTTGTGGGGTAAAAAGGCATGACATGAAGAAAGTCAGAGGATCTGGGGTCGATCTCGTATGGAGACGATCGAGGATCTACCTAGCCGACGGCCAGGGAACGGGCAGGCACTGACTTGATATGAGAAACGTGCGTATAGACCACACTTGGTGATGCACGTGAGTTCGTGCGTATAGTCCCCATTTAGTGGTGCACGAGAGATAGGGCAGTGTACGACCCTGATCCAGTCCAAAGGCTCCCTGTACTATGGCCATGAGTACCCATGATTTTGTCCTACGGGACCAAATGTATGATGTCCTTCGGGACTAGTATATGAGACGATTGCCTGACCCTACAGGATGAATTGACAGAATGATATATATATGTTTTCGTACATTTCATGCTACCTGTTTCATGATTTTATTGAGCACATATTTTTATGATGAGATTTTAAAGGTAGCCATAAGTATGTTTTACGAAATGTGTATATGACAATACGATTTCATTTTTAAAGTGATAAGCATGTTATGATATGCATGATTAAGTTTTGAGATGCTTTTACTTGTTTACACGACGTGATATGCATACTATATATGAGTTTTACCAAAAAGATGCATGATGTGTAAACTTATGATTTAAGCATACTTTTACTGCTTTTACGAAATGTAAGCATCTCTACTACAGTACATGTTTATGCTGATTTGTAAACCCAAGAGTTTTTCTATGTTTTGAGTATTTAAAGCTATTTTAAATGTATCTCTTACTGAGTCTGAAAAACTCACCCCCTCCTCTCCATCTCCCAGATTATCTATAGCGAGTCTACTGCACATACGAGACTGTGGTCGTTGACAAGGTAGTCCGACCTTTCACGGATACTTTCGTAACCTTGAGGTACAATCTTACTTATATTCCAGACATGTGATACAGAATAGACACTATTGTATATAATAGTCGGGATGTAATAGTTGTAAATGATTATATATATATAGAATGTATGTGATGTAATGAGATCCTGGAAAATGAGAAAGATTTTCAATCTAGATATGGACAGGAAAACAACATAGTTAATGGTTAAAAAAGTTTAAATTAGCCTCATTATTTCGCGCTTCCGGGGCGTGATAGTTTTTCTTGGTATCAGAGCAAATGTTGTGTAGTACTGTCATGTCTAGTAATTAGAGTGTATTACATCCCAATGTGTCTATGCATGTCTGGTACTAAGGTAGGCTTACCTGTCAAAGTATGACTTAATTTATGGATTATGTGCAAATAGTAGGTCGCTAATCATGAGTGGCAGATGGGACCGTTCATAGAGACGAGTTAAACCGGCTCCACCGTCTCCCCCTCAATCCGAGAGCCCTACTGATAGAATAAGGAGGCTCGAAGAGACAGTACATGGTATGAGGGAAAGACTTACAGCTCTTACCACTATGTTTACCCAGCAGTTTGGGGTACGTACACCTGGTACAGAGACAGCTACTCTTACGCCTAATCCTCATCCCCCACCAGTTCCTCCAGTAGCCCCAGCCCTCAACCAGTAGTTCCCCAGCATAGGGATGACAGAGAGACTCAGAGGGTGCGAGATTTCTTGAGTATGCATCCTCCGGAGTTCACAGGGCTTAAGGACCCGGTTAAGGCTGAGGAGTGAATCGTTGATATTGAGACGATATTTCAATTTTGGGGTGTACTGATAGGGAGAGAGTGACTATGACGGGTTAAATGATAAAGGGACAGGCTAAGTTCTAGAAGAGATCCACACAGACGACATTAGCTGAGGATCCCTTAGAGATCACATGGAATGCTTTCTTAGTCGCATTCCGAGAGCAGTATGTACCGCTTGCAGCTTGAAAGAAGATACATGCTGAGTTTTTGGATTTGTAACAGGGAAGTTTTATAGTAGACAAGTATGAGAATAGATTTACAACCCTGATAAGATACGATTCAGAGAGCAGTTGCTTCTCGACATGATTTGAGAAGGGGGTCAACCCAAGAGATAGAGGGTGGAAGGACCTCAGATAGGGGCTGGTAAGCCCAAGACTCCTGTTGGTACCGTAGGGATGATTAGAGGCCCTAAGATAAGAGTGCCACAGTGTAGGATATGTGGCAATATTCACACTGGACCTTGTCGCATAGGTACCTTCGCTTACTACAGATGTGGTGAAACAGAACACCTGATGAGAGAGTGTTCACTTATGAGATCTCAGGAACCTCATGAGGCACTTAGACAGACAGAGAGACTGACTCAGGCTCCACAGAGGAGAGCCACAGCCGCAGACAAGGGCAAGAAGCCTGTCTCCCAGGGTCGAGTGTACGCCTATGACCAGGAGACAGCAGATACATCCTCCGATGCTATTCGAGGTACTCTCCTTGTCTGTAATCATGAAGCACATATACTATGTGACCTAAGTTCCACACACTCGTTTGTGTTACCACAATCTGCATGTAAGTTTCATAGGAAACTTGGAGTTATTAGATTACATGTTGCACATAAGTACACCTATGCACGCGATACAGAAAACAAATATGATATGTAAAGCATGTGATATCATGGTAGGAGATAAGAAGCTATTAGCAGATCTAGTATGGTTGCTTATGAAAGACTTTGATGTAATAAAAGTGCATAGTGTTAAAGTTATGAAATGATATGATGTTTATGTATGAGATTGATGTATGATGTTTGATGGTGTGAAGGATACATTGCCTTCATTTCTGATGAGAGTCGGGAACTACGAAGTATATAGGATGTTTCGGTGGTATGTGAGTTTCCCAAAGTATTACCAAAAGACTTACCGGGGTTACCACCAGAGAGAGAAGTTGAGTTACCATTGAGCTAGTATCAGATGCTCAGCCCATCTCCAAGCCACCTTACCAAATGGCATTGGTAGAAAAAAAAATTAAAATTAAAGAAGCAGTTATAAGGATTACTCGATAAGGGGTTTATAAGGCCTAGTGTGTCACCATCAGTACTATTTACCATAAAGAAGGATGGTAGTTTCTGTCTAAGTATAGACTACAAGCTTTTGAATAAAGCAACAGTTGAGAATAAGTACCTCTTGTCAAGGACTGACGACTTATTTGATCAACTGAGAGAGGTTTCAGTGTTTTCAAGGTTAGCATTGAGATGGGAAAAGACTGAGTACAGTCACGGAGGTCAGAAGCTTATTGGGATTAGCATGGTATTACCGACGGATTGTTGAAGGGTTTTCACGGATAACAGCTCCATTAATCAAACTGACCTGTAAAGAGGTTCAATTTATATGGCCTGAGTAGTGTAAGCAGAGCTTTCAAGAGCTCAAATGTCGGTTGACTACAGCACTAGTCTTGACCATTCCGAGTGGTCTGAGGGATTTGTGGTATACAATGATGCTTCCCACCAAGGTCTCGGTTGTGTGCTTATGTAGCATGGTAGAGTGGTAGCTTATGGATCCCGTCAGCTAAGGGATCACGAGCGTAATCATTCCACTCACGACTTGGAGTTAACTGCAGTAGTGATTGCACTCAAGATATGACGGTATTAATTATATGGAGAAAGATTTCAGATTTTCACTGACCATAAGATCTTAAGAATTATTTGATCAGAAGGAGCTAAATATGAGACAATGGAGATGGATAGAGCTCCTCAAGGTTTATGATTGCGAGATTTTATATCATCCTGATAAGGCGAACGTGGTAGCCGACGCCCTGAGCAGAAAGGGTATGGTGTCCTATATGATGATTAAAGAATGAGACTTATTAAAACAATTCGCCAAACTCAGGATCAGTATGGATGAGATTGAGCATGGATACATGGCTAGCCTATGGATTGAACCCAGTATACTAGATCGGGTTAGAGTTGGACAGCGAAACGATCAAAGATTACTGGATATGGTTAGCCAGGCAGAGGAGAGATCACAGTCTAAGTTTACGGTCAGTGATGATAGATTACTGAGGTACCAAGGCCGTATCTATGTGCCACATGATGACACCTTGAGACATAGCATTCTGAAGGAGTCCCATTATCCTAGATTCACCTTGCTTTCAATTTAGTTGAACAAGCAAGTAAAGGTGTTCAGTTGATCTGTGACAGATTGAGGATCGCACAGAAAAGTTATGCCAATATGCGCAGACATCCTCTGGAATTTCAGGTTAGGGACTCCGTATTTGTTAAGGTGTCACCGATAAAGGGTATAGTACGCTTCAAAAAAAGAGAAAGTGCTACGATTTAAGACTATTCTACTAGTAAAGGTTCTCTGGCAACACCACAAGACAGAAGAAATCACTTGGAAACTAGAGAGCCAAATGAAGGAGAAGTACTCTTACGTAGTTGATGGACCAGCTTGAATTCAGAGGACTGAATTCTTAAAAGGTGGGCAGAAATGTGAAACCCGGATTTTTTTAAAGGGATTTAAATTGTTGGACAAAAAATACGAAATTTAAATGAGAAAAAATAGTGAGTCCGAGAAGGAAATCGGTCTAAATTAATCCTAAACGTGTAGAAGGGTAAAATGGTCAAAAGATCCTAATTTCGGTGTAAATTCGATGAAAAAATTTCATTAAAAATATGGATTTAGGAAATCTTGATCAATAAAGGAGAAATTATGGAATTCCGAGTTCAATTGATCAAGATACGAAGATATTACGAATTTTCATAATTTTCGCTCGGGACATTATCCCGAAAATATGCGAGAAATACACCGAAATAATTAAAATAAATTAAATTAATTAATTAATAAAATATAATATGATTTTGAGATAATTTGTACAATTATTATATTTTATTTGATTAAAATAAAATATAATAATAAAATAATAATAAAGTAAAGAAAAAAAAAGAAACTGAAATCGTGAAATCGGGAATTGAAGATTGAAGGAAATAGAAGACAAACGCGAACCCAGCCCCATCTGCCCCCAGTCACCGCGAGCCACCACCGGAGAACTGACCAAGGGAGACAGCCGAAGCGACCGAGCCTCGCCGGCGTCGAAAGAGGGAGAAGAAGACGTGACCAGCGAGGGAAAAGAGAGGGAGAGAGAGACCGAGAGAGAAAAGAGAGGAGAGAGAGAGATCGACGGCTGAGGAGGGGAGGAGCGACCCACCACCGGCCAGAGGGGACGTCTGCGACGCCAATCTAGGCGCAGATCGGCCTGAAACGTCGTCGAACGGCGCGGGAAAAAATTCGGTGCCTCCGCCGGAGGAGAGAAGAGGCCGGACCGGCCACTTTCCGACGAGCTTTGGCGAAGCCGACCCCAGATCCATGCATCGGACTACCCCGCGAACAAGCTGGAGGGGGAAGTCGACGGAGAACCGACCGAAAAAGCCCCGAACGGCGAGGGAGAAGTTGGATCGAAACTGAACCGGACTGAACCGGACCGGTCTGAATCGGTCTGAACCGGACCGAACCGGTTCAGCCGAAAAAGAGAGGGAAAAAGGAGAAAAAGGGAAGAAAAAAGAGGAAAAGGAAAGAGGAAAAAATTTTCGGGGATACACTGGACTTCGAGTAAGTCGGTAAGAGTTCAAAAGTGACCGATTTAATTTTCGAAAAATTTATTTAAATTATATTTGATCAAAAATTCACCCGAAATTAAATATATAAATTGTGCAGTTCGATGATAAATCGCGTACTGAGCCCGATCGAATTTCGATTTGCGCACTATCGCAAAATCTCAGGTAAGTAAAGCTCATTTACGACAATCTATGTGATTATTGCGCATTAAAAGTTTATTTTACGAGTTACGGATTAAATTGCGCATTTAGTGGATTAAATCAAAATTTTTAATTAAATTGTCGTAAATGATATACGGACTATTCAAAGAGTCTAGAAAAAGGCCCAATAAGTATTGCCCAGTGAGCCCAATAGGCCTCGATGAAAGAATCAATAAGTAGAAACAGGCTTAAAACGAATTAAGGCCCATTAAGGTGCAATCGGGCCCAATAAGAGAGAAATTGGCCCAATTAGCTAACTCGACGGTAATAAATATAAGGAAAATATTTATTGAGTTAAATAAGATTAAAACGAGATTTATACCGATAAAACCGAGCAAAAAGAGTAAATTCGATAAAAGTTAACTTGTGGTCAAAGCTTCGATATAATCACATATTTGGATATGTTGAAATGAATTTAAGCCATATGTGATAAGTTGAACTTGTTTTGCAGCAGCTCGGTCTATCGACACGTTTTACGAGGTAAACCCGAGCATCGAGGAAAGTGCTCTACATCAGTCGCTAAGAGGTAAGGGATATAATTTAGAGTAGCTTTAGTACTCCTTCATCCTTACCAACTGTTTATGTATGAGAATTGGATGAGATTTTACGAAATGGATTTCCAACGGTATTTAAACTGAAGCCAAAACCATTTCCCGAGTTTTCAGCATGTTTTATATATTTGAGATGCATTTTACAGCATATATGTTTATAAAAGTGATTTTTCACTTTTGAAACGAAAGCATAGTATTTTTATGTGAGATTACGGGTTAAAGTTTCGATATGTTTTATGAAACCATGTTTTCATGATACGGGTTAAAGTCCCGAGACAGCTTTTAAGCTATATTTTCACGGTACGGGTATGAGTCCCAAGAATTAACTTTGATAACTATGCTTTCCATATTTACACGGGCTAGAGTCCCGCAATGATTTATGAAAACTATGTTTTCTATGAAAAACGGGCTAGAGTCCCGTAATGATTTATGAAAATCGGGTTAGAGTCCCGTAATGATTTTAATACACGGGTATGAGGCCCGAAATGATTTTGATAAATTGGGTAAGAGGCCCAAAATGATTTTTGTGGGGTAAAAAGGCATGACATGAAGAAAGTCAGAGGATCTGGGGTCGATCTCGTATGGAGACGATCGAGGATCTACCTAGCCGACGGCCAGGGAACGGGCAGGCTCTGACTTGATATGAGAAACGTGCGTATAGACCACACTTGGTGATGCACGTGAGTTCGTGCGTATAGTCCCCATTTAATGGTGCACGAGATAGGGCAGCGTACGACCCTGATCCAGTCCTACGGCTCCCTGTACTATGGCCATGAGTACCCATGATTTTGTCCTACGGGACCAAATGTATGATGTCCTTCGGGACTAGTATATGAGACGATTGCCTGACCCTACACGATGAATTGACGGAATGATATATATATATATGTTTTCGTACATTTCATGCTACCTGTTTCATGATTTTATTGAGCACATATTTTTATGATGAGATTTTAAAGGTAGCCATAAATATGTTTTACGAAATGTGTATATGACAATATGATTTCATTTTTAAAGTGATAAGCATGTTATGATATGCATGATTAAGTTTTGAGATGCTTTTACTTGTTTACACGACGTGATATGCATACTATATATGAGTTTTACCAAAAATATGCATGATGTGTAAACTTATGATTTAAGCATACTTTTACTGCTTTTACGAAATGTAAGCATCTCTACTCCAGTACATGTTTATGCTGATTTGTAAACCCAAGAGTTTTTCTATGTTTTGAGTATTTAAAGCTATTTTAAATGTATCTCTTACTGTGTCTGAAAAACTCACCCCCTCCTCTCCATCTCCCAGATTATCTATAGCGAGTCTACTGCACATACGAGACTGTGGTCGTTGACAAGGTAGTCCGACCTTTCATGGATACTTTCGTAACCTTGAGGTACAGTCTTACTTATATTCCAGACATGTGATACAGAATAGACACTATTGTATATAATAGTCGGGATGTAATAGTTGTAAATGATTATATATATACAGAATGTATGTGATGTAATGAGATCCTGGAAAATGAGAAAGATTTTCAATCTAGACATGGACAGGAAAACAACATAGTTAATGGATAAAAAAGTTTAAATTAGCCCCATTTTTTCGCGCTTCCGAGGCGTGACACGCTACGCCTATCAAATCCGGTCAACCAAATCCGATTCTAACATCAGGCTAGCTGTCACATAATCAGTGTCATCATCAGAAGGGATCACATCACTACTGAGGCTCACAAACTGCTTTACAGCTCTCGCTCCCTGACCATTACCATCCCGAGGCTCTTTCTTCTCAAAGCATCAGCCACTATATTAGCTATTTCCTGGGTGGTACAATATCTCACAATCATAATACTTTAGAAGCTTAAACCCTCTTTGTTATTTCATATTCATTTCTTTTTATGAAAACAGATACTTGGTACTTTTATTATCAGTGCATACTTAAAATTTCTCACCGTAAAAGTAGTGGCGCCATAACCTCAGTGCATTACTATAGCTACCAACTTTAAATCATGGGCCGGATAGTCCTTTCATGGTCCTTGAACTGTCTGGATCCATACGTGAATATCATCTCATTTTCCTTCAACACACAGCCCAATCTTGGTTTCAAGACATCCATATACCCTGAGAAACCTCTTAATCTTTTGGGTATGGTGAGAATAAATGCGGTGGTCAGTTCATACTTCAATACATCAAAACTCCTATCACGTCTATCATCCCATTCAAATACAACTTTTTCTAAGTTAAACGTGTTAACAAAGTAGTCCATTTCAAGAACTCTCAACAAATCATCTGTAAAAACAATTTTCAAATGTTGCTTATGATTTTCCCTGGACTTTAAATACACCCAAAATATCATCAATAAGGATGATAACATATTGGTCTAGGTAAAGTTTAAATACCTCATTCATCAATGCCCTAACGTGTACAAAGAATTGTCTTGGGCACATCCACATTCCAAATTCTCAACGGATAAAACCCAGACTTCCAATCAATCTAAAAAAAAATTTGCGCTCTTTGCAGCTAACCTAATGGATCATCAATAGTAGAACGAAATACTTATTCTTACGCTGATCCTGTTCGATTCAGTAAATCAAGTCTAGTTTTCAACTTTTAAGCTCACTACCACAGAACAAATGTCAGTATGAGGAAAGAACCTCATCGTAGTTGAGTTCCACTAAATATTTCAATCACTCATATCCTTGACATATGTGCGCATAAACGTATAATGTCATTTCGAAATCGCTTCTGTTCAAGATACTAACCCGCGTCATTTCCTTTTTCTTATATTAACGGCTTTTATAAAATTTTAATTTTTAAACCTTCATGATTAATCGAATTCTATATTTCTTTATCGTACAAGTAAAGGTACCCTACTTTTAAACGTATATATTACGACTGTCGATTTCAATTTATAGGTTATGTGTACTTCTAGATGCTGTCAAGTCTTCAGGCGAGGAGGTATTTTGAAATACCTTTATTAACCCTCAGACTTAACCACATGAACTGGTTGTGGGTATATCCCCCATTATCCTTTGTCGCAATTCATATTCACTACATATCGCTTAATCTAAATTTCTTCACATATCAGAGATATTCTTACCTTGCATACGCCTCTTATTCCAATATATCTTGTATTCAAGATCTATCACATCTCAAAGCTTATCTCATTTTGTATATCAACTATGACAAAACTCTCTTTCATTACTTGTTAAAACTTGCTGTACACTTTTCTAGGGTGAAACATCGCTATCTTATAATAGCAATTTCAACAACATAGTTTGCGGCCAATCAATTTATTCTCCATATTACATCAAAACACTCATATTTCATAGAATGAGATTAGTCTGCATGTTCCTTCCCCCCACTTTCAACTTACAATCTCTACCAACATATTCAATTAGCAGACTATCCTTCATTGGGGTGCTAACTATCAACATTTTGCCTAATGATATAGGCTTCACATATTTCACTAACTTATATGCAAATGACGACGATATGAATAAATATGTAGTACCAAGATCAATTAAAATAATTTCTTCAATATTAACAATCAAGATGGTAGCTTATACCACATCAAATGAAGCAACAATAGTGTCCTGGTCCAAGGCATACACTCGCCCTCATTCAACCGCCTATTTCTGTGGTAACTACCACACATCCAACATTGCCCATTAGCAAGTCGGGGTCCTCCAATCACAATATTCGTGTAAGTGCTGAAACTGGATACACTGGGGCTTACCAATCATCTTACCCCATAACTCACTAACTCTAAATTTCCTACCAAACCGCCTCTTTCCTGCTTTGACATCTCTGTTATCCAATATTTCCTTTTTGTCTCTCTTTCGGCCCTTATTGCCTTTCTCACACTCAGAGGCATGCAATTCCTAATCTTATTCACGCATTGTGATCTGCGCACTGCCTCATCGTATGTACTGATATCTAATGGGGCCAAATCAGACTCTGATAGTTGATCTGAGTCTTTCCATGACTTTCAGACTTTTCGATTCTCACTGTTCAGAATGACGGATTATACTTGCCCAGGGATGTAAATTGAGATTCATACTCATCGATTGACCTGTTCCTTTGAGTCAGAGTAAAGAACTCTATCCCTAAATTCCTCCGAACATTGTCCGAAATATACTGTCTCTGGGCATCCAGAATTATCTCTCATGTCAACTCTGGATGTCTAACTCTTAAGATAGGTCGAGCGGACTTCCACCATGCTCCGCCTCGCTCTCTAACATAAACGCGTCTTTTTAGGCTTTACCCTACCTATCCTCAACTACCTGGATAGACTGAGTAAACAACGCCAAAATATTTTCTACACTCCACTCCATCCTCGTGAAGTGTGTCTCAATACTGTCTGGTCTCTTTATAAGACCATGTGGAGTATGCTCATCATCAGTATCCACCTCAACCTCCTCATGGGTCTCATGGGTCGACTCAGCATGACTAGCAGGCTCAAACCTACCTCTTCGGCCTCTGCCTTATGCCCTACCTCCTCTACCACGACTAGTATTCGACATAATGCCTATATTCTTGCATTCACAACCATTTCTTAGTTAAAACCCATCTCAATATACACGATTGTATCTAATCAAGCACAGTAACACGGGGATGTAATTTCCTAATTACTGACACTGACACACATCAGACCAATTTTGCTCTGATACCACCATTTGTCATGACCCAAAAATTAGAGTAAATTTTTCAGTTTTCTTTCATACTTACCTGTTCTCTTATCGTGACCACAATCCAATAACAATTGGGCTGTGCGTCAATGCCAGTCCCACCATTCATTCACTATAAACTTAATTCCTTATTAAAGGAAAGGTAAACACATGAGTTTTTCACTAATTCTTTCCCATTCATTTACTAGTGTTTACAATGTCTATACATCCCCGAAAGTTACAAACATGTTACTGTGCTATTCCTATTTAGATACAATATGTACAAGTGTATATACCTAAGTGATGGGCAGCAGCGAATATCAGGAATGCAGTACTCAGTCACCTCAAAGTCTACTGGAATGATCTGTATGAGAAAATGAAAGGGGTGAGCACATCAAGCTCAGTAAGGCAATCCTACGAACAAATAGGTAACCATACAACCTAAATGAACGTAGTGCCATGCATAAACCACCCTTTCTCCACATAATTTCAAAACATATGCTACAATTCATGATGTCATGTAAAACAAGTTCACATATGGATTTCAAAGAACATGGAAAACTCAACATGCAAATCCATTTAAATCATTTCATTCTCGTTAAAATTTCATAACACAGCTAGGACTCAACCCCTCCCTCAGGTGTTCCTGACTCACACAAAACCATGAAATCAAATGCTTTTCAAAGCAATAGTAACATGTGACAGAATGAATGTCATGTAAAACCAGTTTGCATCACGCATGGGTTTAAATAGCATGAAAATAATGTCATGCAAGTTTAAGTTTAAATCCCAGTTTCATTCTCATCAAAATCACATCTCAGTCAGGATCCAACCCCTCCCTCGGGTGATCCAGACTCACACAAAAATCTACAAAACATGCTTCTCAAAACATCAATTTATAACATGCGAGACTAGGTAATATATATATATATATATCTCAGGTAAATAACCAGAACTATGGCCATATCCTCGTGATCCCACCGCTACATGGATCTTGTGTGCGGGGTCTCACCACTATCGGGAATCGCCTCGGGAGGTGGGACAGTCCATCCCATCGGTCGTGCCCGATCACTAGCATCTGAAGATGCCACTCGCATTCGAAGATGCCACATAATCAATCCCAGCATAGTACAACGTACTCCACGCTACTTGCATGGTACAACATACTCCGTGGACCCATATCTCATATCCATAATCGTGCCTATCTCAAAATGCACGTGCGAGCGTATTTAATCGGCGTGACACACAGTCTACCCGACGCTCCAAGCACAGTTCATCACATGTCTCATAAAATCAGTGCGAGCGATGATCCAGCACTCTCATAAAATCAAGAAAAATCTCGTGCGAGCAAAGCTCCAGCACGCGTTTCATAAAATCTCATAAGATCTAGTACGAGCTAAGCTCCAACATTGTCAAAATCATGTAAAACTAGTGTGAGCTAGGCTCCAGCACTCTGTCATAAAAATCAAGGGAAAATCTGGTGTGAGTTAGACTCCAGCACCTTGTCACGAAAATCATATAAAAATCTGGTGCGAGTTAGACTCCAGCACCAATGCATGTAAAACTCTAGTGCGAGCCCTTGCTCTAGTACTAATGCATGCATCACATAAATCAAAACTCGTGCAAGCTGAGCTCTAGCATGTCACACTTTAATAAAATCATGTAGGCGACTCTGTTATCTAAAAACAATTTCTACAAGAAATCACATTGTTGAAAATATGCAATGCTGTGCATTTTTATTTAAAAGTTAGCCAGCCTACCCATGTACATGTCAAAACACCTCAAAAACAAGCAGGAATTTCTTGTTCTTGCTGCTCCTAACTTTTCCTAATTTTGGAAATTTTACCCTTCACAGGGGTATTTTGGTCATTTTCCCATCCGGGTACCGAAATACTTATTTTAAATCTAGACCCTTCAGACAATTTCAGGGAATGTAAATGAGGTCAAAATTGAGTAAAGTTACCTCTAGCAGTCCATAAAATTTCCTTACTTGGAATCTCTTCACAAGCTTATCTTTTCTCGACCGTACCAGGTCTCTCAGTCCAATTTACCCCAAACCAAGTCTACGAAGCCAAAATTATGCGATGGTACATAAATTAGAGTTCGATTAGGCTCACGTACGCGATTTATCACTGAACCGAAGTCCGGTGTATCCTCGAAAATCTTCCCTTTTTCTTTTTTTCTCTTTTTCTTTCTTTTTCTCCCTTTTCCCTCTATTTCTTGGCTGAGCCGGTCCGGTTCGGTTCAGCGCAGTTTCCTTTCCCTGAACCGACTGTCTAGTTTAGTCTCCTTTCACCGTTCCGACGTCATCAGACCGATTCTTGGTGCCTCACTACCGTCATTTGGTGCGTCTCTGGCCGGGGAAGCTCCGGTTAGCTTCGATTGTGGCCAATCGCGGGTGGGATCGCCGAAATTGCCTTCTCTCCCTTGCGGGTTCAACTCGATGATCTGGCTATTTCCGACGCCGTCGGTGCTCGTCGTCGATGCGATGAGTTCGCGGGGTCATCCTCTCTCTTCGCCTGCCCCTCTCCTGGCCGCTTGGTTACCGGTTTCTCACTGGTGATGGGATCTCCTCGGTTCGCCTGTCTTCGCTTCTCTGTTTCAGTTTCGCAATTCGCGAAATCTTCAGATTTGTTTTTATTATTTTATTTTTATAATTTATTTTATTATTATTTTAATCATTAAAATATATTAAAAAACCAAAAATATCTTTAAAAATCTTATTTTATTCATTTAATCAATAAATGAATTTATCAGTCTTATTCCGTCTTTCTGGTTTTTTTTTTCCAGTATTTTCGGAATAATTTTTCGATGTAAAAATTTGATTAATTCCAATAAATTCATATCTTGATCAATTGGACTTAAAATTCAATATTTTCCTCGTTATTGATCAAGATTTCTCAATTCCATATTTTTTTAATGAAATTTTCTTTATCAAATTTATATCAAATTTTGGTCTTTTGACCATTTTACCCTTCTACACGTTCGAAACCAATTTAAACTGACTTTCCTTCTTGTACCCATTATAATTTCTCATTTAAAATTCATGTCTCTATCCAGACAAATCAAATCTCATAAATTGAATTTGAAATTCCTTAACTATCCGTTTTCAGATTGTACATACGTTCGACTACTTCATTCAATTTATATGATCAAAATCATCTCTCTTATGATTCCATTAACATATAACAATATCCATACAATGTGTGAATTATAAGAAAATACGATAAAAATTGGGTCTTACATTATATCCCTGGGTAGGTATGACCCCAATACTATGAGTAGTGAGACCAAGAATGTCCATAGATTTATTGATAGACTGAGACCAGTATTACAGTCTAAACTGGTTCAATTTGATATCTCTACCAATGATGAGGCAGTGTGCAGGGTGCAACTCTGTAAGCAGCACTATGAGAGAAATGTCTCTGAGTTCAAGACATTTGGCAAAGGTAGAGAACGAGATAGGAAGAGGTCAGAGAGTGACAGTGCCAAGGTTTTGGATATCGAGGAGGGAGGAAACTCCTCGGTAAGAGACCATGGATCGAGAAAGTACAGGAGAAGACTGTTAGATCTCCTGCATATCCAGCTATAACTCTAGCTAGAGGTGTTGTTATTGGAGGACCGAGGCCTACCACTGAGCAGTGTAGTAGATATGGTAGATTCCATGGAGGTAGACCTTATCTTGTTTCTAGTGGATTATGCTTTAGATGTGGGAAGCCAAGTCATATGGCGAGAGTTTGTCCAGAGATTATTGATATGGCCCCACAAAAGGGTAAGGAGTCTGAGAGAGATCTAGCTGATACGTCTACTCTAAGGAGGAAAGCGACGACAGAGGAGAAGGGGAAATAGGTCATTGGATGAGGGCGAGTACATGCCTTGGACCAGGTCACTGCTGATGCTTCATTGGATGTGATTAGAGGTAACATCCTGATGTATGATTTAGAAGCATATGTTTTAATTGACCTTAGTGCCACGCATTCATTTGTATCGCCTTCATTTGTATGTAAGTTAGCAAAACATGTAGAGCGTACACCTTTTAGTAGGATGATGTTAATCAGTACGCCTATGGATAACAGTCAGCTAGTTGAATATGTATTAAATGACTGCAAGTTAAGAGTAGGGAAAAGGATATGATAACCAATCTAATATTGTTAAGTATGAGTGATTTTGATGTAATCTTAGGTATTGATTGGTTATTTGCAAACCATGCTGGTTAGATTGTTATGCTAAGATAGTTATGTTTCCTAACCCTAAAAAATATGTTGTAAAGTTTGATGAAAAGAAATGAAAGTAGTAGTTATGGTTACTATTAAAATAAACAATATGTTATGCTGACTGAGAAATGAATATATTAAAGGTTTTATTGCGTGCACTGTTGATACAGATAAGGCACATCCGGAGTTGGTAGATATTCCTGTGGTTAGTGAATTCTCAGATGTCTTTTCGAATAAATTGCCAGGGTTACCACCAGACAGAGGGATGGAGTTTTGTATAGATTTGGTGCCTAGTACTGAACCTATATCGAAACCATTGTATCGTATGGCCTTAGTTAAGCTAGAGGAACTCAAGAGACAGTTACAAGAGTTGTTGGATAGGGCGTTCATCAGACCTAGTGTTTCGCCTTCAGGAGCACCGATTTTGTTTGTGAAGAAGAAGGATGGAAGCCTACTATTATGTATAGATTACAGATTGTTGAATAAGGCTACCATTAAGAATAGGTATCCCCTTCCACGTATTGACAATTTGTTGGATCAGCTCCGGGGAGCATAGGTCTTTCCTAAGATTGATCTGAGTTCTAGATATCATTAGTTGAGAGTTCGCAGTGGAGACTAAGACAGCATTTAGGACCCGATATGGCCACTATGAATTCTTGGTTATGCCATTTGGATTGACGAATGCTCCCACAGCTTTCACAGCTTTGATGAACGATGTGTTCAAGCCATATTTGGATCAGTTTGTTATCGTCTTCATCGATGACATGTTAGTATACTTGAGATTAGAGGAGGAGCATGAGAAGCACCTCAGGATAGTATTGCAGACCCTACGAGAGCAGAAGCTGTATGGTAACCTTAGTAAGTGTGACTTTTGGTTGGCACAGATCTCGTTTTTGGGACACATTGTGTCGAGGGATAGAGTATTAGTAGATCTATCCAAGATTGAGGTTATAGTACAATGGGAATAGCCGAAGATAGTAACTGAGATTGGGAGTTTTCAGGGTTTAGAAGGATATTATCGGAGATTTGTTAAGGGATTTTTTAAGTTGGCTGCTCCGTTGACACGCCTCACTCAGAAGGGTATAGCATTCATGTCGGACGATGATTGTGGGAGGAGTTTTCAGGAGCTAAAGTGTCGATTGATCATCGCTTTGATTCTCACTATCCTTACCAGTTCAGGAGGATTTTCAGTGTATACTGATGCTTCGCATCAGGGACTGGGTTATGTATTGATGCAGAATGGGAGGGTAGTTGCTTATGGATCCAGACAGCTGAAGGACCATGATAAGAACTATCCGACCCACGATTTGGAGTTAGTAGCAGTAGTGTTGGCATTGAAAGTATGGCGCCACTACTTGTATGGTGAGAAGTTTTAAATTTTTACTGACCATAAGAGCTTCAAGTATCTGTTCTCGCAGAAGGAACTGAACATGAGACAGAGAAGATGGCTAAAGCTTTTGAAAGACTATGATTGTGAGATACTTTATCATCCAGGTAAGGCTAACGTTGTAGCTGGTGCTTTGAGCAGGAAGAGCCTTGGGATGGTAACATATATGATGGTCAGGAAGCATGAGTTGTTAGAGCAGTTTGCTAGCCACAGTTTGAGAGTTGTACTTTTTGACATGGATACAAACTGTATGATTGCTAGTCTATGCTTGGAGCCAGACCTGTTGGATAGGATTAGACAGGCTCAGTAGAGTCATCTGTATTGCAATGATATGACTTGTCAGATACAAAGGGGTACAATGACTAATTTTAAGATAAGTTTATATGTACTACTGAGGTTTAGAAGTAGAGTATGTGTTCCCGAGGACCCAAAACTTAGGAAATTGATTTTGTCGGAATCTCATTTGTCGAGGTACACGTTGCATCCGGGGAGTAAAAAGATGTACCAAAATCTCGTGAAGGTATACTGGTGGTTGGGTATGAAGAGAGATGTGGCAGATTTCGTGGCAAGATGTCTCCTATGTCAGCAGGTGAAGGTAAAACACCATAAACCTGCAGGGTTATTGTAGCCTCTACCTATACCGACACGAAAATGGGAGCATATCAACATAAATTTCGTGATGGGTTTACCGAGGACCTGTATGAATCACGATGCGATATGGGTAATCGTTGATAGGCTGACGAAGTCAGTCCACTTTTTAGCTATGAGAGCTACCGATACTTTGAGTTCA
Organism: Firmiana major; assembly: GCA_033439115.1. Classification (NCBI taxonomy): domain Eukaryota; kingdom Viridiplantae; phylum Streptophyta; class Magnoliopsida; order Malvales; family Malvaceae; genus Firmiana; species Firmiana major. The sequence continues at coordinate 61,475,482 of CM065907.1, read as the reverse complement.
TTGGCAGAATTGTATCTACGCGAGGTAGTAAGCTTACATGGTGTTCCAGTGAGCGTTGTCTCGGATAGGGATTCTCGCTTACTTTCCACTTTTGGGAACACTTTCAGGAAGCCATGGGAACCTAGTTGAGTTTCAGCATCGCTTTTTATCCTCAAACAGATGGTCAATTAAAGAGGACTACACAGACTCTGGAGGATATATTGAGAGCATGTGTGCTAGATTTTAGAGGCTCCTGAGATGATCATTTGCCACTAGCCGAATTCGCCTACAACCACAGTTATTATTTGAGTATCGAGATGGCACCGTATAAGGCTTTTATAGCTGTAAATGTCGTTCCTCTATCGGTTGGGAAGAAGTGGGTGACCGAAAGATTTTTGCTCCTGACTTGGTTACAAAGGCCTCTGAGGATGTCCGATTGATTGTTGAGAGATTAAGGATAGCTCAGAGTAGACAGAAGAGCTCTGTTGATAGGAGAAGGAGACCACTTGAGTTCGCAGTGGGTGAGTCAGTGTTTCTGAAGGTTTCTCCTTCCAATGGTATAGCAAGATTCGAGAAGAGAGGTAAGCTAAGTCTTCCCTACATTGGATCCTTTAAGATACTCGATCGAGTAGGACATAAGCCATATAGGTTGCCGTTGCCACCGAACTTATTAGGTGTCCATAACATCTTCTATATTTCGATGCTTCAGAAGTATCATCCAGATCCAACACATGTGATTCGCTATGAGCCATTGGAGCTCAAGGATGATCTAACATATGTAGAGAAACTGATCCAAATATTGGATAGAAAGGAGAAAGTCTTAAGATCGAAAACCATCGAGTTAGTTAAGGTTCTATGGCAGTATCATACTTCAGAGGAGGCTACTTGGGAGCTAGAGAGTCTGATACGAGTGAGACACCCCCAGTTGTTTGATGATTAACTTGGTTCTAATTTGGAGGACCAAATTTCTTAAAGGAGGGGAGGAATGCAAGGCTCATAAATTCATATGTATTCTTATGAGTTCGTGATGTACAGACAAGTTACATTTTATATGAATCATAAGAAACGAATGTTTTTAAGTTCCAAATGTGAATGAAATGCAAAACGAGTAGTTAAGCAAATGAATAGGAAGTTAAACTTGATTTTCTGGGAAAATTGCAGTAGGAATGCTGCAGATGAAGGGCATATCGATCTCATAAGCAAGGGGAGATCGATCTCATGGCTTGAAATACAATGCCAAAGCATTTTGCAAGAGGGAGATCGATCCCTCATTCAAAGCAGATCGATCTTGGATAGATTATGGTTGAGGCAGATCGATCTCTAAAGGGTTCTGTATTGCACAGATCGATCTCTAAGTGAGTCTATTTGAGACAGATAGATCCCCTAGCTAAATGTCAAATTCTGGAAGAGTAATAACACAGAGTTGATCGATCTCATACTAAAGAGCAAATTGATCTCTCCTTCTTAGAATCGAATTCTGAAGAGATAAACACAGGGCAGATCGATCTCTCATGGTTAGAAAATTGATCTTTAAGGGTAATTCTATATATACTAGACTTCTGCACCTTCATTTCCCCGAGAAACAACCAATCTTTCATTTTGAACAAAGTGAAACCTAACTTTTCTACTCTAAAAATCATCCCTTTCAATCAGTTTTGGGTGAGATTTGTTTCAGCAAAATTGTTCCTTGTGAGAAGGAGAACAACATAGTTGAAAACTAGAAGTTGAAATCCAGGATTGAAGGAGCAAGGTGAATTTCCCCCAATTTGGCAAAAAGAGAAAAAATCAAGCTAGGTAAGACTCAATCCACCAGCTTCCAGTATGTTAATATAGATGTTTTGGTGAATTGATTGGTATATGTTTTGTTGGCTAAAAACACCTTGAACATGTTAAATCTCCATGACCTGGAAATTTGGCTTGGATGTGAGAAAATGAGAGAAAGTTGATTAGGAATGGATTCAATGATTATTGAAGCATGTAGTGATGTTATTAAGCATGTATAGATGATTGTAAGATAGTTTTGTGAAATACATGTGTTGGAAACGAGAGTAAAGTCCAATGAAATATAATAACATCAAATGAGTGTAAAAAGGGCTAAATGCATTGATTTGAGATTCATGCAAGAGACAATTAAGTATACTAAGGTATACTGATATGAATGGTTATCTATAGTTTCAGAGTTTATATTGGAAACTGATCGGATTGAGAGGTTTAGTAGCACCGAGGGAGTGAGGTCACGTGATGTGATCCAAGGTAAGGGAATTTTGTGAGTAGCTAGAGGCAGCTAGACATATTTTGGATATATTTACAAGTATCTATATCGTATATGGATTTCAAAATATATAAAAGTTTCGGTAGGAACCAAAAGGTACAATTATGATTTTGTCTAATTAAGGGTAAAAAGCTTAGGAACCATGTTTGTGACTAGTTTTAAAGTTGCTTGATAGTTGCTTAAATAGATTGGCTAATGCTTTCGTGATATATGCGAAAATAGCACATTATAGTGCCAATTTCATTTAATTGAGTGAAATTTAAATGAAATAAGCCATCTATTGGTTTGTGTGAAAACCATTGGTGCCAGAGTGATACTCGCACTAGATTTTATAAGATATGCATCATATAGTACTTGAGTATTTCTCGTACTTTATTTTAATGTGATTTGTGCATGATAGAGTACTGGAGCATTACTCGTACTCAGTTTTATTGATTGATGCATGATAGAGTATTGGAGCATTGCTTATACTTAATTTTACATGACATAATGCTCGGAGCATTGCTTGCACTAGATTTATAAGACCTTATGCATGAGTTCATGTTGGAGTTTACTTGCACATACCAGTTTTGAAAGAGATAGCATGAAATAGCTGTGCTGGGAGCCTGTGCAGACTGTGTGTCACACCGATTATATGCTCGTACATATAAAATTTTGGGCTATGGCTGAGGGCTATTGAAATTATTATCCATGGTATGAGGGCTAAGACCTATGACAGGCACCCCGACTATGAGGATTGGGTCCATGGAGTATTTTGTACCATGTATATCACATGGAGTATGATGTACTGTGAGTACACGATGATATAGACTTGTGGCTGACGGTTAAGGATTTGACCCACCTCCCTTACAACAAATGTAACGCCCCTCACACTGAGTATTGTGTAGCCTGGGTTCACGAAAAATGAGTTATGATCATAATCTCGGAACAAGTAGTCACCTATCTCACCTTACTGATATTTCTTGTTTGAATTTTCACATGAGTTTTTTATAATTGGGTAGACCCGAGGGATGGGTTGAGCCTCGACATGTGATCTTGTGTGTGAAAAGGTAACTCGAGTGATGGGTGAGGCCCGAATTTTCCATATTTTTAACATGATGATATGTCATCTTTGTTTTTGATTTAATTTATATGGCATAATGAAATGTGATTTACAGTATTTACATGAAAATGTAATGTTTTGCATAAATTGCTGAGATTATTAAACCAACATGTTTTCAGTTGATACTGACGATTTGTATCTATATATATTGCATAAAAGTTTCAATAAGATACATGCTTTAGATGTGAATCGAAAAGGAAATGATTTTAAGGAATGAGCTTTATATTTTGTAGATAGTGTAGTTATCTACTTGCTTGCCTTATTTCCTTACTGAGCTATGAGCTCACCCCCTTTTTATTTCCTCCTATCTACAGAGCGTTCACAGTAATTGGACACGGCTAAGGACTGGTATTCCTTGATCCACTGCATATCCATCTTACGAAAGGTATACACATTTGAATGTTTTGTACTGAACAATGTAAAAGCACAGTTATATAACAAAGGTACGGTCAGGGATGCATATGTACAAGTATTTGTATTAATGTTTATGAGTTTACTTTTAAGAAAAGAGTACTTACAGTCAATAGATAATTGTATTGACATGTACGCATGTTATGGAATGAATGTGGTTGAGGTGACTAATATTGAATCAGAGCCCAACGGTTTGGTGTTGAGTTATGACAGAAGGAAAGGTACATAAAATGCGAAACATTTGTGGTGGTTTTTAGTAAGTCATGGGAGGTCGTGACACCTCGTTTCAGTATTCCTCAACTGCTATTGCAGTTTCTTTTCTTTTCCAATCCTTGCTTATTATTTACTCTTTCACCGAATGCCTCTACTGTTTTCGTCTGCCATCATTTTTGTTTTTCAGTCTTGCTCTAGTTTTTTGGCCATCCTCAAGTCAGGTTGTTGTCCTTCCACACAGTGTATGTACATTTATTTATTCTTCCCTGCAGAGGCTATCTCCTTACTCTATGGTCAAAAAGCTTATTTCTCGGTTAATGGTTGTACATGCAAGTTTATGTATCCATTTTCATATGCATTCCTTAGCTTCACATTTCTTACACTGCCGTCAACAGTCCTCCCCCCATAGCTACATGTGTATGTACATATATATATATATATATGTATTTTATCCTTGTATGTGGCTGTCATGAGATTGTGTATTTATACATATACACATTTAGGTCCACACACATACATAATGCATCTATACCCTTAACTTGGAAATGATTCAGCCATCATATATTTATATATATGTGTTTATATATATTTATTAGGGTATGTATATGTACATATGCACGTATTTCTACATGCTTAATTAAATTCTCCATAGAGTATCAAGAGGAGGTCAGTCCAATATTTAAACTTAAATTAATTCACCCCTAATTGCATAATTGATCTTAATTACCTAAATTATTATTTATAGACAAGTCAAGTACAGTGAGAATTTACGGTATTTACAAAAGTGTTAGTAGAAAGAGACTTAACAACATCATCAAGAGACATACTGAGCCTTAAAAGGGATGGCAATATAAGAATGGCGCACCATAATTCTCTATATAATTCCCATAGTTGAAATTAGGATGATCCCACCATCTTTGACTATAAATGTTGGAATAAAGGTCCTATGCATATTATGGTTGTCCTGAGAATCCTTCCATAGTGTAAGCTTGCTCTATAGAGTCCTCTTTTAATCTTCTTAGGTGATGATGATGTTGAAAGAAGCAAACCTAAAAATAATTAAAATTAAAAATTAAAACAATAATTAAAATAAATAACTTAATTCAACTATCAATTCTCGACAACAGCGCCAAAATTCGATGCTTGTCAATTCACAAAAAATAAAATTTCTCTAAACAACTAGTAGATAGTGGTGTAGAGGTCAAATCCACATAGATTAAAGCAATTGAATTATTATTAAACTAAACTTTTGAATTAAATAAAAGAAAAAAAAAGAAAAAGGAGGGTTTTTGAAAAAGAATAGATTTTATATTTAATAATTGCTAAAAATAGTAAGTTTATGTCACGACCAAAATTACCTAAAATCACTACAAATTTTTTGCTTTTCGATTATTATTTAATTCTTACCTTTCTCTCATCGTGACCATCTTACCAAACAGTTGGGCTATGATTCGGTGTTAGTCACCTCTCACCTATTTACCATTCCATTTCCATAATCACATTCACATATCAGAGTTTACTATATTTTGACTTTAACTAAATACATACACAATGGTATTTACATAACCTTACATCCCCGACATCATATACGTTTACAGTACTGTACATTACATGTTCAGATACAAAACTATACAAATGTGTATACCTGACTCTCGATGGGAAGCAACGGATACCAAGATTGCAAGTCCTTAGCCGCTCACTAACTACTGCGAGTACTCTAAAAGGATGGGAAAATAAGGGGGTGAGCAAACCACACGCTCAGTAGGGTAATTATGCAAGTAAGTAGATAGCTCCACTATCTACATGCCCATAATGCCATGCCCTTAAAATCCATTTCTTTTCATTAAAATCTTAAGCACAAAACCATGCATACATCAATGACATAGTTTATCAAAACTATTTGTGCATATAGAAATCATGTAATTCATGCATCAAAGGCATTTTCTGTGACATCATTAAATCATACTTAGCATGAGGTAAATCAAGATCATGCATCATTTCATGCCATGTAGAACAAATCATGAGAAACAATTCTTTTCATGAATCTTATTATTAACGCATGGAAAACTCATCATGCTACTGTATTTCAATCATTTCATTAAAACTGCAGTATAAAATGACCCCTCAGGGTTAACCGTCTTATAAATCAATCTCATTAAAAATTCATTATAAAATTCTGTTATAAAAGTCACCCTTCTTTCAGGGATACATTTCATAAAATCCTCTAAAAAACCTATCATCATAATAGAAAATCATAAAATCAGGGGCCTGACCCCTCCTTCGGGTCTACCCTAGTCTATCGAGACCACAAGTTATATCATGTGAGACATGTAGATGACTATATCAGTAACAACGAGGACTATGGCCATAACCTAGTGATCCCTGGCTACACGGTACCTAGTGTGCGGGGTATCACACTTGAAACGGAGGTGGGTCAATCCTACCGCCAGAACAACATAACATCAGGATTACGAGTGCAAATCTTGCTGCCTTGTGGCTAATGCCACTCCACTCCAACAATCCCCACGGTACAGCGTACCCCATGTGATATACACGGTGCAACATACTCCGTGAACCCAATCTCAGTCAGGGGGTGCCTATAATATGTCTTATCCACCCATACCAATTATGTCTCAGTATGCATGTGTGGACATATCATCTCTCTGTGACACAAAGTCTACAGGAGGCTCCAACACGGCTATATGCATGTCATATAAATCTTTGTGCGAGCGAAGCTCTAGCACAGCTCCACGTATATTCATGATATCTAAAAATCTCGTGCGAGCGAAGCTCTAGCACGGTTTCATAAAAATCAGTAAAACCTGTGTACGAGTAGCACTCCAGTATGACTTTAAAATGAGTTATAAATTCATATAAAACTTCGTGCAAGCAAGCTCCAGCACAGTGTTATGCATAAATAAATCAAATCTTGTGCGAGTTACACTCCAGCACGGCTTTATGCATAAATAAATCAAATCTTGTGCGAGTTACACTCCAGCACGGCTTTTATGCAATTATCATATCAAAATAGGATGCGAGCTAAGCTCCAGCACCTCTCATGTATGTCAAATTATTAAAACTAGTGCGAGCAATCGCTCCAGCACCTTTTTATGCATATCAAGTCAAAACAAGTCAAAACAGTCAAAACAATCAAAATAGGGTACGAGCTAGGCTCTAGCACCTCTCATGCATTTCACAATAATAAAATCAGTGCGAGCAACCGCTCTAGCACATTTCATGAATATGATGTCACATAAGTCAATGAGAGCAACCGCTCTAGCACATTTTATGCACACTCACAAACGCAGATATAGTGCGAGCTATGCGCCAGCACTATCTGTTTCCATATAAACTTGATAGTTGGCTTATTTTCCAAAGCAATTTCATTTAAATCTTAATAACACTTACGTAGTGTTATATTGTGAAATTTATGCAATTATTGGCCAATCTACCGATTTGCTTTGATTAAAACCAAGAAAATTCCTTAAATCTGAAAATTCCTTAAATCATGCATTTCATGCATGTCATGCTTTCACCATCCTTCGGTGAATTCCTTTAATAGGGGTAAATAGCATTTTTAACTATTTCGAGTCCTTAAAATCTTTAATCTATTTCTAGGACTTTTATACATATTCTGTGTATACATACATATTCAGTGTATACAAAAGTTATTAAAATACGCGTAGCTACCTTTAGCTATTCACACAATTCCCTTACCTCATTTTTCTGTGCAGTCTGACCTTTTCCACTGATGTCTCGTCACACAGTTCGATTTGCTCCGAATCCAATCTCCGAAACTGCGGATAAATATTCATCAAATCAAATACAATATATTTAATTGTATTTCATATTTTCTGGGCTTAATTTAAATCATTGGGCCTGTTTACCCATATTGGGCCCGATTGCACTATAATGGGCCTTAATCAGCCTTAATCTCGTTTTTTCACTTACTATTCACATCATCGAGGCCTATTGGGCTCATTGGGCCCATCAGTATTTATTGAGACTCATTCTAAATTCTCGGATAGCTTAATGAATTATTTACTACAATTTATCTCTAATTCCAGAATATAATTCATTTCATGCGGAATTTAAATCCGTAATTTATGCGGTAAATTTCTAACACGTATAACGATGCAAATTATCGTAAATAAGGGTTACTTACATGAGATTCCATGATAGTACGTATATCGAAGTTGACATGAGTCCTCGTTTGACGTCAATTGTCGAGCTACACAATTAAATATTTTTATGGGTAAACTTCCAGTCGAATATTAATCAAATTAAATATTATGAAATTTAAATCGGTCAATTTCGACTGGTTATTGACTTACCCATAGCTCAATTGCATCACTGGAATTTTTCCCAAATTTTCCTTTGTTTCTTTCCTTTTTTTCCTTCTTTTTCCTTTTCTTTTTGGCTGAGCCGGTTCGGTCCTGTTCAACCCGGTTTAGACCGGTTCGGTCCAGTCGGTTCAGTCTGGTTTGGTGGGTTCAGGGCTACGCTGGCCGGTTCTCCGTCGGCTTTCATCACCAGCAGCTCTGCGGGATCGTCCGATGCACAGATTTGGGGTCAGTTTCGTCCGAGGTTGCCGGAAAGTGGCCGGTCCGGCCTCTTCTCTCCTCGCCGTTGGTGACTTTCCTTTCCTTCACCGTTTACGGGTTTTTCGATGGCTGGGGGCACGTGTTCCGGTGGCTGGGGGCTCTCACGGAGTCGGGCTTCCCTCGGCTATCGGTGGTCGAGCCTGAATCGGCACCGGTCGCCAAGAAATTCTCTTCCCCTCTCTCGGTCGCAGTTCGCTGCCGTTCGTCGGCTCCTTCAGGTCGCTGGTGCCGATGGTGGTCGCCTCTCGTCTGGGCTTCGTCGTCGCCTCCAAGTCGCCAGTGGTCTCCGTCCGTCGGTGGAGGCAGAGGCGAGGTTCGATTTCGGTTTCTGCAAAAGTCGTGTTTCGCGATTTTCTGCCCCTTTTTTCTTTATTTATTTAATTTATTTTTATTATTATTTTAATCAATTAAAATATTATTAAAAATCCAAAAATATCTAAAAAAGTATATTTTATTCATTTAACTAATTAGTGAATTTATCGGTATTATTCGGTATTTTCGGTATATTTTTCGATTATTTTCGGGGTAATTTCTCGAAGTGAAAATTTCGATTAATTCTAGTAAATTCATATCATGATCAATTTAACCCGAAATTTAATTATTTCTTCGTTATTGATCAAGATTCTCAAATCCATTATTTTTAATGAAATTTTCTTGTCACGATTAATACCGAATTTCTGTCTTTTGACCGTTTTACCCTTCAACGAGTTCGGGAATACCATTTCAATCATTCATTTGATTTTTTTCTCATTTTGTGTTTTGAATAACATCGGGTCTTACAATCTCCCCCACATAAGAAATTTGGTCCTCCAAATTAGAACCAAGTCAAAAGGGTCCATAAACAACTCTGGGTACGTCTATCGCATCATAATCTTTAATTCTCATGTGATTTTTTTCGGAGTGTAATACTACCAAAGGACTTTAACTAGGGAGATCATCTTAAATCTCAACACTTTCTCCTTCCGTCTAATACCTGAATCGATTTTTCAACATATGTTATACTTTCATTGAGCTAAGCTATTGGAGCTCATATCTGATCACATATGCTGGGTCCGGATAGTATTTTCAAAACATCATAAGATAGGACACATTGTGGATGCCTGCCAATTCAAGTGGTGACATCAACATATAGGCCTTATCTCCCACTTTGTCCAATCTCTCCAAGGATTCAATCTATCGAAACTCAATTTGCCTTCTTTTTGAATCTTGTTATGTTCTTAAGACAAGTAATTTCCCACAATACTGATTCACCCGTGGTGAATTCCAATGGTTTTCTGTCTCTTGTCAGCATAGTTTTTCTGTCTGCTTCGAGGTGTTCTTAATCTCTCACAAATCAACTAAACATCCTCAAAGGTTTGTCTTACTAACTCGGGAACAATTCTCTATCTGTCACCCACTTCTTCTTATCTAAGTCGGGGAATAATCCCTACGACCATACAATGCCTCATATAACATGTTATCCCGATACTCAAGTGACAACTGTCATTATTGGTGAATTCGATTAGTAACAACTGATCATCCCAAGACCATATAAAAGCAATGGCACATGCTCTCATCATATCCTCCAGAACCTGTACAGTTCTCTTTGACTGACCATTTGTAGAAGGATGAAAAGTTATGCTAACACTCAGTCGGGTTCCTATAGCTTCCTGAAAAATATTCTCAGAAGTGGAAAGTGAAGCGGGAATCTCTATCTGATACCATGCTCACTGGAACGCTACATAATGTTCCACAATCTTCCATACACATAGTTCAGCCTACGCACTTAGAGTATCTGGGGATTTCCATAGCAAGAAGGTGGGTAAACTAAATCAATCTATTGACTATCACCTAGGTAGCCTCATGATTTATCCGGGTCCTCTGTAACCCATCACAAAATTCATGGTAATTTGTTCCCATTTCCGTGTCAATATAGGTAGAGGCTACAATAACCCTGCAGACTTCTTTTGCTCTACCTTAATCTGCTGACATACGAGACACTTTTTCACAATCTCTACAATGTCTTTTTTCATATCTGACCACCAATACCCTTTTCAGAGATTCCGATATATTTATTACTTCCCGGATGCACTGTATATCCCAAAGAGTGAGCTTTTGTCAATAGCACTATCTCATCAACTGTGGTCCTGGGGAGCACTTATACTATCTCTGAACCTCTATAAGTCATCATCACTCACTGTGAACTCTGTCACTATACCCATCTGAATCTGACCCACACTATCGACACCATGTCGATCATCACGCTAAGCCTAGCAAATTCGGTCACACAAATTTGATTCTAACCTCAGGATAGCTGTCACACAATCATGGTCATCATCAAAAGGGATCACATCACTACTGAGGCTCACAACTACTCTAGCAGCTCACGCTCCCTGACCATCATATGTGATACCATCCCGAGGCTCTTTCTGTTGAAGGCATCAGCCATTACATTAGCCTTTCCTAGGTGGTACAATGTTCACAATCATAATCCTTAAAAGCTCTAACCCTCTTGGTTATCTCATATTATACTCTTTCTGTGAAAACAAATACTCGGGGCCTTTACGATCAATGCATACCTGAAATTTCTTACCATTTAAGTGGTGGCGCCCTACTTTTAGTGTAAACGCTACGGCTGCCAACTCTAAAACATGGGTCGGATAGTTTCTCTCATGGTCCTTGAACTTCATGGATCCATAAATGACTATCTTCCCATTTTACATAGCCTAATCCTTATTTTGAGGTATCCATACACACTGAAACCTCTTGAGCTGTTGGTTATGGTGAGAATAATTACGGTAGTCAGTTTATTACTTCAATATACCAAAACTCACTGAAGCTACTTTCATACTTATAATCCTACTGGCATACAATCTTTTCCGAACAAGATGTGTCAACTGAGCAGCCCATTTCGAGAAACTCTCAACAACTCGTCTGTAAGACAGTTTCCTGTTGCTACTCATACTCTTCCTTGGACTTCGAATACATCAAAATATCATCGCTAAAGATGACAACCAATCAGTCCAGGTAAGGTTTAAATACCTCATCGTAGTTAAGTTCCACTAAATATTTCAATCACCCATATACTTGACCTATGAACGCATAAACGTCTAATGTCATTTCGAAATCGCTTCCGTTCAAGATACTAACCCACGTCATTTCCTTTTTCTTATATTAGCGGCTTTTATAAAATTTTAATTTTTTAAACCTTCATGATTAATCGAATTCTACCAGTAAAGGTACCCAAATTTTAAATGTATATATTACGATTGTCGATTTCAATTTATAGGTTATGTGTGCACTTCTAGACATTGTCAAGTGTTCAGGCGGGGAGGTATTTTGAAATACCTTTACTAACCCTCAGACTTGACCACATAGACTGGTTATGGATGTATCATTCTCTTATCCTTGGCCGCAATTCATATTCACTACATATCGCTTAATCCAAATTACTTTACATATCAAAGATATTCTTACCTTGCATACGCCTCTTATTCCAATATATCTCGTATTTAAGATCTATAACATCTCAAAGCTTATCTCCTTTCATATATCACTCTTTCATTACTTATTAAAACTTACAATACACTTTTCAGGGGTGAAAACATCACTATCTGAGGATAGCAATCTAAACATCATAGTTTGCAGCCGAATCAATCTATTCTTAAATATTACTTCAAAATTATTCATATTCCATTAAATAAAATTAACTGACATATCCTTTTACCCATATTCAGTTAGTGAAAATCAGCTAACCATAATCCTCATCTTGTCTAAGGGTACAAGCTTCACATCTTTCACTAGCTTATAAGCAAATGAAGGCGGTATGAATAAATGCGTGGCACCAGGATCAATTAAAATAATTACTTCATTATTCACAACCAGTGTGGTATCTCCCACCACATCAGATGAAACATCATTAGTGTCCTGGTCCAAAGCATACACTCGCCCTCGTCTAACAGCCTACTTTCCATTTTTCTTCAGCTGTGGCCTCCCTTTTTGGTGCAAAGATATCAACAGGGTTTTCTCTGTCTCTTTTTCCTTCTGTAGGGCAGTCTCACCCAACTCTGAGCAATCATTAAATAAATGGCCCATCTTACCACACTTAACACCTATTATCATCAATAAGGTGTAGGGCCTACTTCTGTGGTATCTACCACACATCCTATACTGCTACGGAGCAGGTCAGGGTCCTCCAATCACAATACCCCTCAAAAGTGCTGAAATTGGATACACTGGGCTTTACCAATCATCTTACCCCGTGCCTCATCAGCTCTAATATTTTACCAAACTACCTTTTTCCCATTCTGACATCTCTGTCATTCTCTATTCTCTTTTTGTCTCAATTTCGGCCCTTACTACCATTCTCAATCTCAGAGACGTGCAACTCATGATCTTATTCACACAACTGTAGTCTGCTCACTGCCTCAGCATAGGTTGTGATATCTAACGGGGCCAATCGGACTCTAATTGACAATCTAAGCCCTTCCATGAACTTTCAGACATCCCGACTCGCACTGTTCATAGTGTCAAAGTCATACGTGTCTAGGTATATAAACTGAGATTCATACTCGTAAATCAACCAGTTCCTCTGGGTCAGAGTAAAGAATGTTATCTGTAATTATGTCCGGGACCAAAATACATCTAAAATTATTTTCCATATCCATTCTGGAAGTCTAACTCTTAAATGGGTCGAGCGGACTTCCACCAATGTTTCGACTCACCCTCAAATCCCATGCATACTCTGAGCAATTAGCTCGTAAAATATTCTCCACACTCTGATCCAACCTCACGAAGCGTGTCTCAATACTATCTGATCTCTTTATCAGACTCTATCCAATCTTTCTGTCGGACTCTATGGGGCATACTCAATACCAGGCCTCACATCAATCTCATTTTGAGTCTCATGTAGCGACTCAGTACGACTCTCAGGCCTACCTCTACGTCCTCGAGCTCGTGTACTCGCCCTTCTACCATAGCGACTATCAGTTAATAAGTCTATTCTTGCATTTAAAAATCAAGTTCGTAGCTACAATTCCATCTCGATATACACAATTCTATCTAAACAATGCACAGTACATGGGGATGTAAGCTTCCTTAACCACTAACACCGACTCATATCAAGCCAACTTAACTCTAATACCAAAAACTGTCATGACCAAAATTACCTAAAATCACTACCAATTTTTCACTTTTCGATTATTATTTAATTCTTACCTTTCTCTCATCGTGACCATCTTACCAAACAGTTGGGCTATGATTCGGTGTTAGTCACCTCTCACCTATTTACTATTCCATTTCTAAAATCACATTCACATATCAGAGTTTACTATCTTTTGACTTTAACTAAATACATACATAATGGTATTTACATAACCTTACATCCCCGACATCATATACGTTTACAGTACTGTGCATTACATGTTCAGATACAAAACTATACAAATGTGTATATCGGACTCTCGATGGGAAGCAACGGATACCAAGATTGCAAGTCCTTAGCTGCTCACTAACTACTGCGAGTGCTCTGAAAAGATGAGAAAATAAGGAGGGTGAGTAAACTACACGCTCAGTAAGGCAATTATGCAAGTAAGTAGATATCTCCACTATCTACATGCCCATAATGCCATGCCCTTAAAATTCATTTCTTTTCATTAAAATCTGAAGCACAAATCATGCATACATCAATGACATAGTTTATCAAAACTATTTGTGCATATAGAAATCATGTAATTCATGCATCAAAGGCATTTTCTGTGACATCATTAAATCATACTTAACATGAGGTAAATCAAGATCATGCATCATTTCATGCCATGTAAAATAAATCATGAGAAACAATTCTTTTCATGAATCTTATTATTAACGCAAGGAAAACTCATCATGCTACTGCATTTAAATCATTTCATTAAAATTACAGTATAAAATGACCCCTCAGGTTAACCATCTCATAAATCAATCTCATTAAAAATTCATTATAAAATTCTGTTATAAAAGTCACCCTTCTTTAAGGGATACACTTCATAAAATCCTTTGAAAAACCTATCATCGTAATAGAAAATCATAAAATCGGGGGCCTGACCCCTCCCTCGGGTCTACCCTGGTCTATCGAGACCACAAGTTATATCATGTGAGACATGTAGGTGATTATATCAGAAACAACGAGGACTATGGCCATAACCTAGTGATCCCTGGCTAGACGGTACCTAGTGTGTGGGGTATCACACCTGAAACGGAGGTGGGTCAATCCTGCCGCCAGAACAGCATAACATTAGGATTGCGAGGGCAAGGCTTACTGCCTCGTGGCTAATGCCACTCCACTCCAACAATCCCTACGGTACAACGTACTCCGTGAACCCAATCTCAGTCAGGGGGTGCCTGCAATAAGGCTTATCCACCCATACCAATTATGTCTCAGTATGCACGTGTGGACATATCATCTCACTGTGACACACAATCTACAGGAGGTTCTAACACGGCTATATGCATGTCATATAAATCCCTGAACGAGCGAAGCTCTAGCACGGCTCCATGCATATTCATGATATCAAAAAATCTCGTGCGAGCGAAACTCTAGCACGGTTTCATAAAAATCAGTAAAACCTACGTACGAGTAACACTACAGTACGACTTTAAAATGAGTTATAAATTCTTATAAAACTTGGTGCGAGCAAGCTCCAGTACAGTGTTATGTATCAATAAATCAAATCTCGTGCGAGTTACACTCCAGCACGGCTTTATGCATAAATAAATCAAATCTCGTGCGAGTTACACTCCAGCACGGCTTTTATGCATAAATAAATCAAATCTCGTGCGAGTTACACTTCAGGACAGCTTTATGCATAAATAAATCAAATCTCGTGCGAGTTACACTCCAACACGGCTTTTATGCAATTATCATATCAAAACAGGATGCGAGCTAAACTCGAGCACCTCTCATGCATGTCAAATTATTAAAATTAGTGCGAGCAATCGCTCCAGCACCTTTTTATGCATATTACGTTAAAACAAGTTAAAATAGT
Source organism: Firmiana major (assembly GCA_033439115.1). Taxonomy (NCBI): domain Eukaryota; kingdom Viridiplantae; phylum Streptophyta; class Magnoliopsida; order Malvales; family Malvaceae; genus Firmiana; species Firmiana major. The sequence continues at coordinate 61,459,900 of CM065907.1, read as the reverse complement.
CAAAACAAGGTACGAGCTAGGCTCCAAGACCTCTCATGCATTTCACAATAATAAAATCAGTGCGAGCAACCACTCTAGCACATTTCATGAATATGATGTCACACAAGTCGGTGCGAGCAACTGCTCTAGCACATTTTATGCACACTCACAAAGGCAGATATAGTGCGAGCTATGTGCCAGCACTATCTGTTTCCATATAAACTTGATAGTTGGCTTATTTTCCAAAGAAATTTCATTTAAATCTTAATAACACTTACATAGTGTTATATTGTGAAATTTATGTAATTACTGGCCAATTTACCAATTTGCTTTGATTAAAACCAAGAAAATTCCTTAAATCTGAAAATTCCTTAAATCATGCATTTCATGCATGTCATGCTTTCACCATCCTTAGGTGAATTCCCTCAAGAGGGGTAAAATAACATTTTTACCTATTTCGAGTCCTTAAAATCTTTAATCTATTTCTAGGACCTTTATACATATTCTGTGTATACATACATATTCAGTGTATACAAAAGCTATTAAAATATGCGTAGGTACCTCTAGCTACTCACACAATTCCCTTACCTCATTTTTCTGTACAATCTGACCTCTTCCACTGATGTCTCATCACAAAGTCCGATTTGCTCCCAATCCAATCTCCGGAACTGCAAATAAATATTTATCAGGTCAAATACAATATATTTAATTATATTTCATATTTTCTGGGCTCAATTTAAATCATTGGGCCTGTTTACCCATATTCGGTCCGATTACAATATAATGGGCCTTAATCGGCCTTAAGCCCGTTTTCCACTTACTATTCACATCATCGAGGCCTATTAGGCTCATTGGGCCCATCAGTATTTATTGAGCCTCATTCTAAATTTCCAGATAGCTTAATGAATTATTTACGATAATTTATCTCTAATTCCAGAATATAATTCATTTCATGCGGAATTTAAAACTGTAATTTATGTGGTAAATTTTTAACACGCATAAAAATGCAAATTGTCGTAAATAAGGGTTAATTACCCGAGATTCCATGATAGTATGCAAATCGAAGCTGACTCAAGTCCTCGTTAAATGTCAATTGTCGAGCTACACAATTAATTTTTTTTCGGGTAAACTTCAAGTCGAATATTAATCAAATTAAATATTTTGAAATTTAAATCGGTCAATTTTGACTGCTTACCGACTTACTCGTAGCTCAATTGCATCACATCACTGGAATTTTTCCTAATTTTTCCTCTTTTTCTTTCCTTTTTTTCTTCTTTTTCCTTTTCTTTTTGGCTGAGCCGATTCGGTCCGGTTCAACTCGGTTCAGACCAGTTTGGTCTAGCCGGTTCAGTCTGGTTTGGCGGGTTTAGGGCTTTGCTAGCCTGTTCTCCATCGGCTTCCATCGCCTGCAGCTCCGCAAGATCGTCCGATGCATGGATCTGGGGTCAGTTTTGTCCGAGGTGGCCGAAAAGTGGTCGGTCCGGCCTCTTCTCTCCTCGCCGTTGGTGACTTTCCTTTCCTTCTCCGTTTGTGGGTTTTTCGATGGTTGGGGGCTCTCACGGGGTCGGGCTTCCCTCGGCTACCGGTGGCCAGGCCTGAATCAGCGCCGGTCATCGAGAAATTCTCTTCCCCTCTCGGTTCTCTCTCTTCCACTCTCTCAGTCACCGTTCGTCGCCGTTCGCCAAGTCGCTAGTGCCGGTGGTGGCCGCCTCTCGTCTGGGCTTCATCGACGTCTCCAAGTTGCCAGTGGTCTCCCTCCGTCAATAGAGTCAGAGGCGAGGTTCGATTTCGATTTCTGCAGAAATCACGCTTTGCGATTTTCTGCCCCTTTTTTCTTTATCTATTTAATTTATTTTTATTATTATTTTTATCAATTAAAATATTAAGAAAAATCTAAAAATATCTAAAATAAATTATATTTTATTCATTTAACCAATTAATGAATTTTTTGATATTATTTCGTATTTTCGGTATATTTTTCGATTATTTTCGGGGTAATTTCTCGAAGTGAAAATTTTGATTAATTCCAGTAAATTCATATCTTGATCAATTTAACCCGAAATTTAATTATTTCTTCATTATTGGTCAAGATTCTCATATCCATTATTTTTAATGAAATTTTCTTGTCATGATTAATATCGAATTTTCATCTTTTGACCGTTTTACCCTTCAACGTGTTCGGGAATACCATTTCAATCCTTCATTTGATTTTTTTCTCATTTCGTGTTTTGAATAAAGTCGGGTCTTACAGTTTAAGATATATAAATCTGTAAGATCCGTAAATTTTAATGTAATGTTTATGATTCCATAATGTACAGACGAATTACGATATATATGAATCATAAGAAATGGATGTTTTTAAGTTCTTAGTGTGAATGAAATGCAAAATGAGTATAGAAGCAATTGAATGGGAGTTTAACTTTGAAAATCTGAGAAAGATTGTAGCTGAAATGCTGTAGGGATAGGGCAGATCGATCTCATTGCAATGGGAGATCGATCTCATGGCTTGGAAAACATAATGCCAAGCATTCTGCAAGAGGGGGATTGATCTATCACTCAAGCAGATCAATCTAAAGTTGCCTCGGCTTAGACTAAATCGATCTCCTCTTAAAGCTAGATCGATCTCTGAAGTCCTTTACCTGACCAAGATCAATCCCATTCCATGGCTAGCAAATAGGCAGATCGATCTCATTACCTTTAAGTAGATCGATCTCATGCAAATAGGCAAATCGATCTCCTGCCTACATTGTCGAATACAAAAGGAATCCAAGCAAGGGCAGATCGATCTCCCACCCATGGAGATCAATCTCATAAGGCGTTTCCTATAAAAATTGGGCAGCTGAATCTGCATTCCACGAAATTAAACCCATTTCCTCCATTTTTAACAAGTGACCTAGCTTTCTTACTCTAAAATCATCACTTTCCAATCAGTTTTGAGAGAAGTTCCTTTGAGCAAAGTTGTTCCTAGTGAGGAGAGAACAACATAGCCAAAGATTAGAAGCTCAAACCTTGAATTGAATGAGAAAAGAGGTTTTCCCCCAATTTGACAAAAAGAGGAAAAAGTCAAGCTACGTAAGATTTCAATACACCATCTTCTAGTATGTTAATCTAGACATTTTGATGTGTGATTTGGTGTATATAATGTCGGCTGAAATGTCCATTTACATGCTTAAACAACCATGACCTAGAATGGGCTTAGTGAGGAGAAAGTTGAAATGGCATGGAGTGATGATGATATAAGCATGTAGAGATGTTAATAAGCATGTATAGATGATTTTAAGATAGTTTTGTGAAATACATATGTTGGAAAAGATGATGATTGAAAATGGGCATAAGTAGTGTTTGATAAAATGCCATAGAGAAGGTATATGATGAATTTAAGGCATTATGAGATTAATGATGGTTTAATATGAATCAATAGACTTGGTGAGTCTAAAGGATTCTCGAGAAAACTAGTAGAATAGTCGAAATGGACTTAAGAGAGAGTAAGGTCTAGTAAGATATAACGAGGCCATATTAAGGTAAAATGGCCCAATGTATCGATTTGAAATCCATGCAAATGAGGATAGAGTATATTAAAGCATACTAATGTGAGTAGCAAATGCTTGCAGCTCCTGAAGACATAATTGGAGCCGATAAGACCGAATCACGAGCTTTGGAAACCAAAGGAAGCGATTTGAGCGTGATTCGAGGTAAGGGATTTATGTGAGCTATTAGAGCAAGCTATATGTATGTTTCTTACCTATTGTATGCAAATGAATGCTATGAAGTATATAGATATTGATATATTTACGTGAAAGCTAAGTGATAAGAAGAAGTTTATTTGCATGAATTGCATGACTTCAATGTCTTGTTGTGAAAAGATGCTTTACAAGTGTTTTGAGAAAGAGTAATAATAGATTGGCTCCCGGTTTAGTAAATTCACTAAAAGCTTTTAACAAGTGATTGAAGGGAGATTGCCCTCTCACTCATACTTAGTGAATGGAGAGCCATCTATTCATCTTCTATGTGAACTTGTGCTAAAGCCAAGGTGGCAATGGTAGATTTACCAGCCTTGCTCGCACAACATTTTAAAAGGACTTTTGAGAAAAGACAAAAAGGTGCTAGAGTTGAGAGTAGCTATGTGATCCACTCGAGAGCTCGCATTAGATTTTGGGAATCATGCTAGAGCCATCAAGTATTACTAAGTGATCTTGCTCTGACTATGCTCGCATGTGACCCCCTCGATTTAAAATGGTTTTAAGTAAAATCGTGCTAGATGCCTCAGGTATGCTGTGTAATCTTACGCTGAGTTGCTCGCACGTGGTTCGATATAATTTCTGTGTGATGAGACAAAATCGTGCTCGATACCTCAGGTATGTTGTGTGTTCTTACGCTGAGTTACTCGCATGAGAGTTTATGATGTTTGCTGTGTGATAAGTAAAACTATGCTGGAGCCATCGTGTATTGCTGAGTGATCTTATACAAACCTGCTCGCACGTGATTTTGAGACAATGGAAATGGGTGATAAGAATCCACGGGAGCACGATTGTAAGACCCAATTTTATTTAAAAAACGAAATGAAAAAAATGCAAAAGGATTGAAATGGAACTCCCGAACACGTGCATGGATAAAATGGTTAAAAGATCGAAATTCGATATTTATTGTGACAAGAAAATTTAATTAAAAATATGGGATTAAGAAATCTTGATCAATAACGAAGACATAATTAAATTTCGGGTTAAATTGATCAAGATATGAATTTATTAGAATTAATCAAAATTTTTACCTCGAGAAATTATCCCGAAAATAATCAAAAAATATACCGAAAAGGTAAAATCAGACTCATAAATTCACTTACGAATTAAATGAATTTAATATGAATTTTTGGGATATTTTTAGGATTTTATTATTATTTTAATGAATAAAATAATAATAAAAATCTAATATAAATAAATAAATAAATAAATAAGAAAATTGAATTCGCGAAAACACGAACTGAAGAAGAAAATGAAGCAGAAGGTCGAGGCTACCTCATCGACCACTGGCGATCGGCCTAGGCGACGGCTGAAGGAGGGACGGCTGGGGCCACTGCCGACGCTGATAAGCAGAAGAGAGGAGGCGAATGGCGGAGAGAAACGAGAAGAGAGCGAACCGAGAGACGGAGAGGAGTAATCCGGTGACCGACGCCAATTCGGGCCCAGCCACCACCAGCCAAAGGAGGCCCACGCCAAGACCAGCCGATCAGCGGCTGAATCGGTCGATGGGATGGTGGCTAGAGCCAGAAAATGAGAAAAAGAGAAAAGTCACCGACGACGAGGAGAGAACAGGCTGGACCAGCCACTTTCCAACGACCTCGGGCGAAATCGAGACCAAATTCGTGCATCGGACGACCCCGCGGAGCTGCTGGCAATGAAAATCGACAGAGAACCGGTCGATGAGGCCCTGAGCCGGTCGAACCGGATTGAACCAGCTAGACCAAACCAGTCTGAATTGGGTTGGACCGGACCGAACCGGTTTAGCCAAAAAAGAAAAGGAAAAAAAGGAAAGAAAAAGAGGAAAAATTGGGAAAACTTTCAGGGATGCAATCGAGCTATGGGTAAGTCGGTAAGCGTCGAAATTGACCGATTTAAATTTTAGAATATTTAATTTGATAAATATTCGACTGGAAATTTACCCGAAAAAATATTAAATTGTGTAGCTCGACAATTGGCGTCAACCGAGAGCTTGAGATAGTCTCGATTTGCGTAATATCATGGAATCTCGGGTAAGTAACCCTTATTTACGACAATTTTTATCGTTATGCATGTTAGAAATTTACCGCATAAATTACGGATTTAATTTTTGCATTTAATGAATTATATTCTGGAAATGGAGATAAATTGTCGTAAATATTTCATTAAGCTATTCAAAAATTTAGAATGAGGCTCAATGAATACTGACGGGCCCAATGAGCCCAATAGGCCTCGATAATATGAATAGTAAGTGGAAAAACGGGCTTAAGGCCGATTAAGGCCCATTATGGTACAATCAGGCCTCATATGGGTAAACGGGCCCAATGATTTAAAATTTAGCCCAGAAAATATGAAATACAATTACATATATTATATTTGACCTGATGAATATTTATACGCAATTTTAGATATTTGATTGAGAGCAAATCGCACTGCATGACAAGACATCAGTGGAAAGGTCAGACTGTACAGAAAAATGAGGTAAGGGAATTGTGTGAGTAGCTAGAGGTAGCTACGCATACTTTAAATAGCTTTTGCATACACTGAATATGTATGTATACATTGATATTGTACAAAGGTCCTAAAAGTGGTTTAAAGATTTTAAGGACTCGAAATAGGAAAAGACTATTTTACCCCTATTGAGGGAAGTTCACCTACAAATGGCAAAAGCATGACATGTATGAAATGCATGATTTAAGGAATTTTTTGAATTAAGGAATTTTATTGGTTTATAAGCAAAGTAAATCGATAGATTGGCCAGTAATTGCATAAATTTCATAAGATAACACTACGTAAGTGTTATGTATATTTAAATGAAAATTCTTTGGAAAATGGGCCAACTATCAAATTTATATGGAAACAGATAGTGCTGGCGCACAGCTCGCACTATATTTGTGTTTGTGAGTGTGCATAAAATGTGCTAGAGCAGTTGCTCGCACTGACTTGTGTGACGTCATGTGCATGAAATGTCCTAGAGCGGTTGCTCGCGCTGATTTTATTATTGTGAAATGCACGAGAGGTGTTGGAGTCTAGCTCGCTCCCTGTTTTGACTATTTTGACTGTTTTGACGATTTTGACTGTTTTGATTGAAATGCATAAAATGGTGCTGGAGCGATTGCTCGCACTAGTTTTAATGATTTGACATGCATGAGAGGTGTTGGAGCCTAGCTCGTATCCAGTTTTGATTTGATAATTGCATAAAGCCGTGCTGGAGTGTAACTCGCACGAGATTTAATGTATTTATGCATAAAGTCGTACTGGAGCGTTGCTCGTACGATGTTTTGATTTACTTGAGCATTCATTCGTGCTGGAGCATTGCTCGCACATGATTTTTTATGGATTTATAACTCATTTTAAAGTCATACTGGAGTGTTACTCATATGCAGATTTTACTGATTTTTATGAAACCGTGCTAGAGCTTCGCTCGCATGAGATTTTTTTATATCATGAATATGCATGGAGCCGTGCTTGGGCTTCGCTCACACAGGGATTTTTATGACATGCATATAGCTGTGTTGGAGCCTCCTGTAAACTGTGTGTCACAGTGAGATGATATGTTCACAGGTGCATACTGAGACAGAGATGATATAGGTGGATAAGACCTATTGCAAGCACCCCTGACTGAGCTCGGGTTCACGGAGTACGTTGTATCGTGTATGTCACGCAGAGTATGCTGTATCGTGGGGATTATTAGAGTGGAGTGGCATTAGCCACGAGGCAGCAAGCCTTACCCTCGCAATCTTGATGTTATGCTGTTCTGGCGGGTAGGACTGACCCACCTCCCGTTTCAGGTGTGATACCCCGCACACTAGGTACCGTGTTGCCAGGGATCACTAGGTTATGGCCATAGTCCTTGTTGTTACTGATAGTCACCCACTTGTCTCACATGATATAATTTGTGGTCTCGATAGACCAAGGTAGACCCGAGGCAGGGGTCAAGCTCCCGATTTTATGATTTTCACTGAAATGTGCTTTACTACTATCATGCTAGATTTTTCAAAGAATTTTATAACGAATTGATTTATGAGATGCTTAACCCCTTTAGGTTAATTTATACTGCAGATTTAATGAAATGATTTGAATGCAATAGCATGGTGATGTTTTCCATGCTTTCATTTCAAATTCATGATTTGTCTTGCATGACATGAAAGAATGCATGATCTTGATTTAATTCATGCTAAGTATGATTTAATGATGTCACATAAAATGCCATTGATGCATAAGTAGTATGATTTATATATGCATGAACAGTTTTATAAACTAAGTCATTGATGAAATACATGATTTTGTGCTTGAGATTTTAATGAAAAGAAATGGATTTTTAGGGCATGGAATTATGAGCATGTAGATAGTGGAGCTATATACTTACTTGCATAATTGCCTTACTGAGCGTGTGGTTTGCTCACCCCCCTTTATTTTCTCATCTTTGTAGAGCACTCACAATAGTTAGTGAGTGGCTGATGACTTGCATTCTTGGTATCCGCTGCTTCCCATCGAGAAACAGGTATACACATTTGTATAGTTTTGTATCTAAATATGTAATGCACAGTACTGTAAATAAAAATGATGTCGGGGATGTAAATTTATAAATACCATTGTGTATGTATTCAGTTAAAGTCAAAAGATAGTAAAGTCTGATATATGAATGTCATTATGGCAATGGAATAGTGAATAGGTGAGAGGTGACTAACCGAATCATAGCCCAATTGTTTGGTAAGGTAGTCACGATGAGAGAAAGATAAGAATTAAATAATAAATGAAAAAGCGAAAAATTTACTCTGATTTTTAGGTAATTTGGGTCGTGACATTTTAATTGTATCAGAACTTAGTTAGCCTGATATGAGTCGGTGTTAGTGGTTAAAAAGTTTACATCCCCATGTACTGTGCATTGTTTAGATACAATTATGTATATCGAGATGGAAGTGCAGCTAAGAATTTGGTTTTAAATGCAAGAATAGACTCATTAACTGATAGCCGCTATGATAGAGGGGCGAGTACACGAGCTTGAGGCCGTAGTGGTAGGCCTGAGAGTCGTACTGAGTCGGCACATGAGACTCGAGATGAGATTGAAGTGGAGGCTGATGTTGAGCATGCCCCATAGAGTCTGACAGAGAGATCAGACAAAGTCTGACAGAAAGATCGGACAGATCGGACACAGACTACAGTTGTGTGAATAATATCATGAGTTGCATGCCTCTGAGATTGGAAAAAGGTAGTAAGGGCCGAAATAGAGACAAAAGAGAATAGAGAATGACATAGATGTCAGAATAGGAAAAAGGTAGTTTGGTAAAAGCTTAGAATTGATAAGTCACGGGGTAAGATGATTGGTAAGGCCCTAGTGTATCTAATTTCAACACTTATGAGGGGTATTATGATTGGAGGACCCCAACCTGCTACGGAGCAGTGTAGCAAGTGTAAACAGTGTAGGATGTTTGGTAGATACCACGAAAATATGATGTTGGACGAGGGCGAGTATATGCCTTGGACCAGGACACTACTGATGTTTCATATGATGTGGTGGAAGATACCACACTAGATGTAAATAATGATTAATTATTTTAATGGATCCTGGTGCCACGTATTTATTCATACCGCCTTCAATTGCTTATAAGCTAGTGAAAGATGTGAAGCCTGTACCCTTAGGCAAGATGATGATAGTTAGCTGATTATCACTAACTTAATATGGGTATAGGGAGTGTAAATTGAAAACAGGGGAAAAAGGATACGTCAGCCGATTTTATTCAATGGAATATGAATAATTTTGAAGTAATATTTAAGAATAGATTTATTCGGCTGCAAACTATGATGTTTAGATTGCTATCCTAAGATAGTGATGATTTCACCCCGAAAAAGTATACTATAAGTTTGACACGTAATGAAAGAGGAGGATATATCCATAACCAGTCTATGTGGTTAAGTCTAAGGGTTAATAAAGGTATTTCAAAATATCTCCCTGCCTAAAGACTTGACAGCGTCTAGAAGTTCACACATAACCTATAAATTGAAATCGACAGTCGTATATATACATTTAAAACTTGGGTACCTTTACTGGTAGAATTCGATTAATCATGAAGGTTTAAAAATTAAATTTTTAAAAAAACCGTTAATATAAGAAAAAAGGAAATGACGCAGGTTAGTAGCTTGAACGGAAGCGATTTCGAAATGACATTATACGTTTATGCATATATTGTCACGACCCGAATTACCTAAAAATCAGAGTAAATTTTTCGCTTTTTCATTTATTATTTAATTCTTACTTTTCTCTCGTCGTGACCATCCTACAACACAGTTGGGCTATGATTCGGTGTTAGTCACCTCACACTATTTAACATTTCATTCCCATAATCATATATCAGAGTCTACTATCCTTTTGACTTTAAATAAATACATACCCAATGGTATTTACATGACTCTACATCCCCGACATCATATCCATTTACAGTACTGTGCATTACATATTTAGATACAAAACCATACAAATGTGTATACCTGTCTCTCGATGGGTAGCAGCAAATATCAACCATGCAAGTCCTCAGCCGCTCAATATCTATTGCAAGTGCTCTGAAAAGATGGAAAAATAAGGGGGGTGAGCAAACCACACGCTCAGTAAGGCAATTATGCAAGTAAGTAGATAGCTCCACTATCTACATGCTCATAATGCCATGCCCTTAAATCCATTTCTTTTCATTTAAAATTTACACGCACAAAGTCATGCATATTCAATGCCATAGTTTATCCAAAACTATTTGTGCATATATAAATCATGTAACTCATGCATTCAAAGCATTTTATGTGACATCATTAAATCATATTAAGCATGAATTTAATCAAGATCATGCAGTCTTTCATGTCATGTAAGACAATTCAAGATTTTCAAATAAAAGCATGGAAAACACATCATGCCACTGCATTTAAATCAATTCATTTAAAACGCAGTATAAAATAACCCCTCTGGGTCAATCATCTCAAAACTCATAAAACAGTTTGTTATATTTCATTATAAATCTTGATTTATAAAACCACCCTTCTTTCAGGGTCACATATCATAAAATCATCTGAAATCATCAAATCATCAAATCATCAAATCGGGGGCCTGACCCCTCCTTCGGGTCTACCCTGGTCTAACAGACCACAAGTTATATCATGTGAGACAATCAGGTAATTAACAGTAACATCGAGGACTATGGCCATATCCTAGTGATCCCTGGCAACACGGTACCTAGTGTGCGGGGTATCACACCTGAAACGGGAGGTGGGTCGTCCTACCCGCCAGAACAGCATAACACCAGGATTGCGAGGGCAAGGCTTGCTGCCTCGTGGCTAATGCCACTCCACTCCAACAATCCCCACGGTACAGTGTACTCCGCGTGACATACACGGTACAACGTACTCCGTGAACCCAAGCTCAATCAGGGGTGCCTGTAATAGGTCTTATCCACCCATATCATATCTGTCTCAGAGTGCACGTGTGAGCATATCATCTCACTGTGACACACAGTCTACAGGAGGCTCCAACACGGCTATATGCATGTAATATAAATCCCTGTGCGAGCGAAGCTCAAGCACGGCTCCATGCATATTCATGATATCTGAAAACCTCGTGCGAGCGAAGCTCTAGCACGGTTTCATAAAAATCAGTGAAATCTACGTACGAGCAGCGCTCCAGTACGACTTAAACTGATTATAATTTCATGTAAATTCCACGTACGAGCAACGCTCTAGTACGGATATGTATATAAATTCAGTGAAAACCTCGTACGAGAAAAACTCCAGTACGGCATTCAAATGAATTATGAAAACCATATAAAACTTTGTGCGAGCAACGCTCCAGCACAAATGAATGCTCAAGTAAATCAAATCTCGTGCGAGTTATACTCCAGCACGGCTTTATGCATAACTAAATCAAATCTCGTGCGAGTTACACTCCAGCACGGCTTTATGCAATATTAAATCAAAACAGGATGCGAGCTAAGCTCCAGCATCTCTCATGCATGTCAAATCATTAAAAGTAGTGCGAGTAATCGCTCCAGCACTATTTTATGCATACCACGTCAAAACAAATCAAAACATGTCAAAACATGTCAAAACAGAGTGCGAGCTAGGCTCCAGCAGCTCTCATTTCACAATATTAAAAATCAGTGCGAGCACCATGCTCTAGCACATTTCATGCATATGATGTCACAAGTCGGTGCGAGCAACTGCTCAAGCACATTTATGCACATTCACAAACGCAGATATAGTGCGAACTACGTGTCGGCACTATCTGTTTCCATATAAACTTGATAGTTGGCCGTTTTCCAAAGAAATTTCCATTTAAATATTAATAACACCTACGTAGTGTTATTTTGGGAAACTTATGCAATTATTGGCCAATCTATCGCTTTGCTTTGATTAAAACCAATAAAATTCCTTAATCATCAAAAATCCTTAAATCATGCATTTTATGCATGTCATGCTTTCACCATCCTTAGGTGAACTTCCCTCAATAGGGGTAAAATAGACATTTCACCTATTTCGATCCTTAAAATCATTCAAACCATTTTTAGGATCATTATACAATATCCATGTATACATACATACTCAGTGTACAGAAAAACTATTAAAATATGCGTAGCTACCTCTAGCTACTCACACAATTCCCTTACCTCATTTTTCTGTACAGTCTGACCTTTCCCACTGATGTCTTGTCACGCAGTCCGATTTGCTCCGAATCCAAATCAAATCTCCGGAACTGCGGATACACATTCATCAGGTCAAATACAATACAATTTATTGTATTTCTTAATTTTCTGGGCTTAATTTAAATCATTGGGCCCGTTTACCCATATTGGGCCCGATTGTACCATAATGGGTCATAATCGGCCTTAAGCCCGTTTACCACACTTTATCGAGGCCTATTGGGCTCATTGGACCCATCAATATTTATTTAGCCTCGTTCTAAATTTTCGGATATCTCAATTTAATATTTACGACAATTTATCCAATTTTTCAGAATTTAATTCATTTATGCGGAAATTAAATCCGTAATTTATGCGTTAAATATCAATCACGCATAACGATATAAAATTGTCGTAAATAAGGGTCACTTACCCGTTATTCCCTGATCGTATACAAATCGAGGCTGTCTCGAGCTCTCAGTGGATGCCAATTGTCGAGCTACACAATTAAATATATTTTCGGGTAAACTTTCAGTCGATTATTTATCAAATTAAATATTTCGAAAATTAAATCGGTCAATTCGACCGCTTACCGACTTACCCGAAGCTCGATTGCATCACTGGAATTTTCCCCAAATTTTTTCTCTTTTTCTTTTTCCCTTTTTCTTCCTTTTTTTCCCTCTCTTTTTGGCTGAACCGGTCCGGTCCGGTTCAACCCGGTTCGGACCGCCGGTTCGGTCTGGTCCGGTTCGGCCGGTTCTGTCCGGTTCGGCCGGTCCAATCTCCCTTTGGTCGTGCCGGCGCCGTCCGGCCGGTTCCCGGTGCGATTTCGGTGCCGTTCGGCGCGCAATCGTCTGGGCTCCCTAAATCGGGCCTCGGCTGGGGTCGAATCAGCCCCATCGCCGGCGAATCGGGGTTCTCTCCCCCGCGGTCTCCTCCGTCGATCTGGCTTTTTCCGGCGACTTCAGGGCGCGTGGGTGTGCGGGTCGGCTTCCTCGGGTGCCGATCGACCTTCGCCAGTCGCCTCCTCGCGTCGTCCGCCGGTGGTTGCGTCGAATCGGACGTTCTCCTCTTTCTCGATCTCGGCTTCCTTTCTTCCCCATTCGGCCGCCGTTTGTCGCCGTTCCTCAGCCTGTTCGGGTTGCTGGTGGCTCGGCTGGCCTCGCCTCGAGTTTGGGCCTCCGCCGATCGCCGGTGATCGGTGAGGCAGAGGGGGCTCCCTCTGTTTCAGCTTCCGTTTCCTGTTTCTCTTCGCGTTTTCGCGAATTTTCTTTTTTTTTTTTCAGATTTTATTTATTTATTTATAATTAATTTTTTTTTTAATATTATTTTAATCAATAAAATAATATTAAAATACACAAATATCTTTTAAAAATTTATATTTAATTCATTTAATCTGTAAATAATTTTCTCAGTCCGGTTTTGCCTTTTCGATATATTTTTCGATTATTTTCGGGATTATTTTTCGATGCGAAAATCCCGATTTATTCCAATAAATTCATATCTTGATCAATTTAACCCGAAATTTAATTATTTCTTCGTTATTGATCAAGATTTCTAAATCTCATATTTTTAATTAAATTTCTTGTCCCGATTAATACCGAATTTTGGTCTTTTGACCATTTTGCCCTTGCACGTATTCGAGAATGCCATTTAAGTCCTTTTGCATTTTTTAAATGCACTCAAAAATATCGGGTCTTACAATCTCCCCCACTTAAAAAAATTTGGTCCTCCAAATTAGAACCAAGTAATATGAGTCCAGAAATAACTCCGGTTACATCTATCATATCATATACAGTCATCCTCAAGTGACTTTCTCCGGAGTGTAATACTACCATCATACTTAACTAGGGAGATCATCTTAACCCTCAACACTTTCTCTTTCCTTACTTGTCAAGTTACAATACACTTTTCAGTGATATTTTCACCCCTATTTTCAACTTACAATCCCTATACCCATATTCAGTTAGTGAAATTCAACTAACTATCATCCTCTTGCCTAAGGGTACAGGCTTCACATCTTTCACTAACTTATAAGCAACTGAAGGCGGTATAATTAAATGCGTGGCACCAGGATCAATTAAAATAATTATTTCATTATTCTTAACCAGTGTGGTATCTTCCACCACATCCTATGAAACATCAGTAGTGTCCTGGTCCAAGGCATACACTCGCCTTCATCCAACATCTGATTTTCGTGATAACTACCACACATCTTACACTGTTCACACTGCTACTCTGTTATATTATTACGTAGCAGGTCGGGGTCCTCAAATCACAATACCCCTCAAAAGTATTGAAATTGGATACACTGGGGTTTATCAATCAACTTACCCCGTGATTTATCAACTCTAAGCTTTTACCAAACTATCTTTTTCCCGTTCTGACATTTTTGTCATCCTCTATTCTCTTTTGTCTCAATTTCGGCCCTCACTACCTTTCTCAATCTCAGAGGCGTGCAACTCATGATCTTATTTACACAACTGTAGTCTGCGCACTGCCTCAGCATAGGTAGTGATGTCTAACGGGCAAATCGGACTCTAATTGACAATCTGAGTCCTTCTATGAACTTTCAGACATCTTGACTCTCACTGTTCATCATGTTCGAGTCACATCTGCCCAGGAATATAAACTGAGTATTATACTCGTCAATCAACATGTTCCTCTGGGTCAGAGTAAATAATGTTATTTGTAATTTTCTTTAAACAATATCCGGGATATTCTGTCACCGGAATACATTTCGAATTATTTTTCATGTCCAATCTGGATGTCGAAATCTTCAAATGGGTCGAGCGAACTTTCAATTAATGCTCCAACTCGCCCTCATATCTCATGTATACTCTGAGCAATTAGCTCGCAACATATTCTCCACACTCCGCTCCAACCTCGTGAAGCGTATCTCAATACTGTCTGATCTCTCTGTCAGACTCTATCCGATCTCTTTGTCAGACTCTATCCGATCTCTCTATCGGACTCTGTGGGGCATGATCAACCAGCCTCCACGTCAATCTCATCTCAAGTCTCATGTGGCGACTCAGTACAACTCATGGGCCTACCTCAACGGCCTTGAGCTCGTGTACTCGCCTCTCAACCATAGCGGCTATCAGTCAATGAGTCTATTCTTGCATTTAAAACCAAATTCTTAGCTGCACTTCCATCTCGATATACACAATTGTATCTAAGCAATGCACAGTACATGGGGATGTAATTTCTTAACCACTAACACCGACTCATATCAGGCCAACTCAAGCTCTGATACCATTAAACCTGTCACGACCCGAATTACCTAAAAATCAGAGTAAATTTTTCGCTTTTTCATTTATTATTTAATTCTTACTTTTCTCTCGTCGTGACCATCCTACAACACAGTTGGGCTATGATTCGGTGTTAGTCACCTCACACTATTTAACATTTCATTCCCATAATCATATATCAGAGTCTACTATCCTTTTGACTTTAAATAAATACATACCCAATGGTATTTACATGACTCTACATCCCCGACATCATATCCATTTACAGTACTGTGCATTACATATTTAGATACAAAACCATACAAATGTGTATACCTGTCTCTCGATGGGTAGCAGCAAATATCAACCATGCAAGTCCTCAGCCGCTCAATATCTATTGCAAGTGCTCTGAAAAGATGGAAAAATAAGGGGGGTGAGCAAACCACACGCTCAGTAAGGCAATTATGCAAGTAAGTAGATAGCTCCACTATCTACATGCTCATAATGCCATGCCCTTAAATCCATTTCTTTTCATTTAAAATTTACACGCACAAAGTCATGCATATTCAATGCCATAGTTTATCCAAAACTATTTGTGCATATATAAATCATGTAACTCATGCATTCAAAGCATTTTATGTGACATCATTAAATCATATTAAGCATGAATTTAATCAAGATCATGCAGTCTTTCATGTCATGTAAGACAATTCAAGATTTTCAAATAAAAGCATGGAAAACACATCATGCCACTGCATTTAAATCAATTCATTTAAAACGCAGTATAAAATAACCCCTCTGGGTCAATCATCTCAAAACTCATAAAACAGTTTGTTATATTTCATTATAAATCTTGATTTATAAAACCACCCTTCTTTCAGGGTCACATATCATAAAATCATCTGAAATCATCAAATAATATATTTTTCCGGGTAAATTTCCAGTCGGAATTAATTAAATTAAATATTCAGAAAATTAAATCGGTCAATTCGACCGCTTACCGACTTACCCGAAGCTCGATTGCATCACTGGAATTTTCCCCAAATTTTTTCTCTTTTTCTTTTTCCCTTTTTCTTCCTTTTTTTCCCTCTCTTTTTGGCTGAACCGGTCCGGTCCGGTTCAACCCGGTTCGGACCGCCGGTTCGGTCTGGTCCGGTTCGGCCGGTTCTGTCCGGTTCGGCCGGTCCAATCTCCCTTTGGTCGTGCCGGCGCCGTCCGGCCGGTTCCCGGTGCGATTTCGGTGCCGTTCGGCGCGCAATCGTCTGGGCTCCCTAAATCGGGCCTCGGCTGGGGTCGAATCAGCCCCATCGCCGGCGAATCGGGGTTCTCTCCCCCGCGGTCTCCTCCGTCGATCTGGCTTTTTCCGGCGACTTCAGGGCGCGTGGGTGTGCGGGTCGGCTTCCTCGGGTGCCGATCGACCTTCGCCAGTCGCCTCCTCGCGTCGTCCGCCGGTGGTTGCGTCGAATCGGACGTTCTCCTCTTTCTCGATCTCGGCTTCCTTTCTTCCCCATTCGGCCGCCGTTTGTCGCCGTTCCTCAGCCTGTTCGGGTTGCTGGTGGCTCGGCTGGCCTCGCCTCGAGTTTGGGCCTCCGCCGATCGCCGGTGATCGGTGAGGCAGAGGGGGCTCCCTCTGTTTCAGCTTCCGTTTCCTGTTTCTCTTCGCGTTTTCGCGAATTTTCTTTTTTTTTTTTTTTTTTTTTTTTTTTTCAGATTTTATTTATTTATTTATAATTAATTTTTTTTTAATATTATTTTAATCAATAAAATAATATTAAAATACACAAATATCTTTTAAAAATTTATATTTAATTCATTTAATCTGTAAATAATTTTCTCAGTCCGGTTTTGCCTTTTCGATATATTTTTCGATTATTTTCGGGATTATTTTTCGATGCGAAAATCCCGATTTATTCCAATAAATTCATATCTTGATCAATTTAACCCGAAATTTAATTATTTCTTCGTTATTGATCAAGATTTCTAAATCTCATATTTTTAATTAAATTTCTTGTCCCGATTAATACCGAATTTTGGTCTTTTGACCATTTTGCCCTTGCACGTATTCGAGAATGCCATTTAAGTCCTTTTGCATTTTTTAAATGCACTCAAAAATATCGGGTCTTACAATCTCCCCCACTTAAAAAAATTTGGTCCTCCAAATTAGAACCAAGTAATATGAGTCCAGAAATAACTCCGGTTACATCTATCATATCATATACAGTCATCCTCAAGTGACTTTCTCCGGAGTGTAATACTACCATCATACTTAACTAGGGAGATCATCTTAACCCTCAACACTTTCTCTTTCCTTACTTGTCAAGTTACAATACACTTTTCAGTGATATTTTCACCCCTATTTTCAACTTACAATCCCTATACCCATATTCAGTTAGTGAAATTCAACTAACTATCATCCTCTTGCCTAAGGGTACAGGCTTCACATCTTTCACTAACTTATAAGCAACTGAAGGCGGTATAATTAAATGCGTGGCACCAGGATCAATTAAAATAATTATTTCATTATTCTTAACCAGTGTGGTATCTTCCACCACATCCTATGAAACATCAGTAGTGTCCTGGTCCAAGGCATACACTCGCCTTCATCCAACATCTGATTTTCGTGATAACTACCACACATCTTACACTGTTCACACTGCTACTCTGTTATATTATTACGTAGCAGGTCGGGGTCCTCAAATCACAATACCCCTCAAAAGTATTGAAATTGGATACACTGGGGTTTATCAATCAACTTACCCCGTGATTTATCAACTCTAAGCTTTTACCAAACTATCTTTTTCCCGTTCTGACATTTTTGTCATCCTCTATTCTCTTTTGTCTCAATTTCGGCCCTCACTACCTTTCTCAATCTCAGAGGCGTGCAACTCATGATCTTATTTACACAACTGTAGTCTGCGCACTGCCTCAGCATAGGTAGTGATGTCTAACGGGCAAATCGGACTCTAATTGACAATCTGAGTCCTTCTATGAACTTTCAGACATCTTGACTCTCACTGTTCATCATGTTCGAGTCACATCTGCCCAGGAATATAAACTGAGTATTATACTCGTCAATCAACATGTTCCTCTGGGTCAGAGTAAATAATGTTATTTGTAATTTTCTTTAAACAATATCCGGGATATTCTGTCACCGGAATACATTTCGAATTATTTTTCATGTCCAATCTGGATGTCGAAATCTTCAAATGGGTCGAGCGAACTTTCAATTAATGCTCCAACTCGCCCTCATATCTCATGTATACTCTGAGCAATTAGCTCGCAACATATTCTCCACACTCCGCTCCAACCTCGTGAAGCGTATCTCAATACTGTCTGATCTCTCTGTCAGACTCTATCCGATCTCTTTGTCAGACTCTATCCGATCTCTCTATCGGACTCTGTGGGGCATGATCAACCAGCCTCCACGTCAATCTCATCTCAAGTCTCATGTGGCGACTCAGTACAACTCATGGGCCTACCTCAACGGCCTTGAGCTCGTGTACTCGCCTCTCAACCATAGCGGCTATCAGTCAATGAGTCTATTCTTGCATTTAAAACCAAATTCTTAGCTGCACTTCCATCTCGATATACACAATTGTATCTAAGCAATGCACAGTACATGGGGATGTAATTTCTTAACCACTAACACCGACTCATATCAGGCCAACTCAAGCTCTGATACCATTAAACCTGTCACGACCCGAATTACCTAAAAATCAGAGTAAATTTTTCGCTTTTTCATTTATTATTTAATTCTTACTTTTCTCTCGTCGTGACCATCCTACAACACAGTTGGGCTATGATTCGGTGTTAGTCACCTCACACTATTTAACATTTCATTCCCATAATCATATATCAGAGTCTACTATCCTTTTGACTTTAAATAAATACATACCCAATGGTATTTACATGACTCTACATCCCCGACATCATATCCATTTACAGTACTGTGCATTACATATTTAGATACAAAACCATACAAATGTGTATACCTGTCTCTCGATGGGTAGCAGCAAATATCAACCATGCAAGTCCTCAGCCGCTCAATATCTATTGCAAGTGCTCTGAAAAGATGGAAAAATAAGGGGGGTGAGCAAACCACACGCTCAGTAAGGCAATTATGCAAGTAAGTAGATAGCTCCACTATCTACATGCTCATAATGCCATGCCCTTAAATCCATTTCTTTTCATTTAAAATTTACACGCACAAAGTCATGCATATTCAATGCCATAGTTTATCCAAAACTATTTGTGCATATATAAATCATGTAACTCATGCATTCAAAGCATTTTATGTGACATCATTAAATCATATTAAGCATGAATTTAATCAAGATCATGCAGTCTTTCATGTCATGTAAGACAATTCAAGATTTTCAAATAAAAGCATGGAAAACACATCATGCCACTGCATTTAAATCAATTCATTTAAAACGCAGTATAAAATAACCCCTCTGGGTCAATCATCTCAAAACTCATAAAACAGTTTGTTATATTTCATTATAAATCTTGATTTATAAAACCACCCTTCTTTCAGGGTCACATATCATAAAATCATCTGAAATCATCAAATATAATATTATTTTAATCAATAAAATAATATTAAAATACACAAATATCTTTTAAAAATTTATATTTAATTCATTTAATCTGTAAATAATTTTCTCAGTCCGGTTTTGCCTTTTCGATATATTTTTCGATTATTTTCGGGATTATTTTTCGATGCGAAAATCCCGATTTATTCCAATAAATTCATATCTTGATCAATTTAACCCGAAATTTAATTATTTCTTCGTTATTGATCAAGATTTCTAAATCTCATATTTTTAATTAAATTTCTTGTCCCGATTAATACCGAATTTTGGTCTTTTGACCATTTTGCCCTTGCACGTATTCGAGAATGCCATTTAAGTCCTTTTGCATTTTTTAAATGCACTCAAAAATATCGGGTCTTACATATATAGGTCAAGGATATAGGTGATTGAAATATTTAGTGGAACTCAACTACGATGAGGTATTTAAACCTTACCTTGAAATATTTAGTGGAACTCAACTACGATGAGGTATTTAAACCTTACCTGTACCGATTGGTTGTCATCTTTAATGATGATATTTTGATGTATTCGAAGTGTACGGAAGAGCATGAGTAGCAACAGGAAACTGTCGTACAGAAGAGTGTTGAGAGTTTCTCGAAATGGACTACTCAGTTGATACGTCTCGTTTGGAAAAAGATTTCATACGATTGGGATTATAAGTATGAAAGTGACTTCTGTGAGTTTTGGTATATTGAAGTAATAAACTGACCACTATAATTATTCTCACCATACCCAACAACTCAAGAAGTTCTCAGTGTGTATGGATACCTTAAAATAAGGATTGGGTTGTGTATTGATGTAAAATAGGAAGATAGTCGTTTATGGATCCAGATAGTTCAAGGACCATGTGAGAAACTATCTGACCCATGATTTAGAGTTGGCAGTCGTAGCGTTTACACTGAAAGTATGGCGCCACCACTTAAATGGTAAGAAATTTTGGGTATGCACTGATCGTAAAAGCCTCGAGTATCTGTTTTCATAGAAAGAGTCAAATATGATAACCAAGAGGGTTAGAGCTTCTAAGGATTATGATTGTGAACATTGTACCACCCAGGAAAGGCTAATGTAATGGCTGATGCCTTGAACAGAAAGAGCCTCAGGATGGTATCACATATGATGGTCCGGGAGCGTGAGCTGCTAGAGCAGTTGTGAGCCTCAGTAGTGATGCGATCCCTTCTGATGATGATGGAGATTGTGTGACAGCTAGCTTGAGGTTAGAATTGGATTTGTGTGATCGGATTTGCCAGGCTTAGCGTGATGATCAGCATGATGTCGATAGTATGGGTCAGATTCAGAAGGGTATAGTGACAGAGTTCACAGAGAATGATGATGACTTACAGAGGTTCAGAGATAGTATAAGTGCTCCCTAGGACCACAGTTGATGAGATAGTGCTATTGACAGAAGCTCACTCT
Source organism: Firmiana major (assembly GCA_033439115.1). Classification (NCBI taxonomy): domain Eukaryota; kingdom Viridiplantae; phylum Streptophyta; class Magnoliopsida; order Malvales; family Malvaceae; genus Firmiana; species Firmiana major. Next base: position 61,438,310 of record CM065907.1, on the reverse strand, counting down.
TCGGGATATACAGTGCATCCGAAAAGTAATAAATATATCGGAATCTTTGAAAAGGGTATTGGTGGTCAGATAAGAAAAGAGACATTGTGGAGATTACGTCAGCAAATTAAGGTAGAACAAAAGAAGTTCGCAGGATTATTGCAGCCTCTACCTATATTGACATGGAAATTGGAACAAGTTACCATAAATTTCGTGATGGGTTACAGAGGACCAGGATAAATCACGAGGCTATTTGGGTGATAGTCGATAGATAGACTAAGTCTACCCACCTTCTGGCTATGGAAATCTCGAGATACTCTGAGTGCGTAGGCGAAGTTATATGTACGAAAAGTTGTGAAAGATTATGTAGCATTCCAGTGAGCATGGTACCAGATAGGGATTCCCGCTTCAATTCTCATTTTTGGGAATATTGTTTTTGGAAGCCATGGGAACCCGATTGAGTGTTAGCACAGCTTTCTATCCTCAGACAGATGGTCAGTCAAAGAGGACTGTACATGTAAGACCCGGTTTCATCGTAAGAGCAAAAAGGGAATGAATAAAAATTTTTGAGTGCATTTAAAAATGCAAAAAGGGATGAAATGGTATTCCCGAAAATGTGCAAGGGTAAAATGGTCAAAAGATCAAAATTTGGTATTAATCGAGATAAGAAAATTTAATTAAAAATATGGCATTGATAAATCTTGATTAATAACAAAGAAATAATTAAATTTCAAGTTAAATTGATCAAGATATGAATTTATTGGAATTAATCGAAATTTTCACCTCGGGAAATAATCTCGAAAATAATCAAAAATTATACCGAAAAGTCGAAATAATGCCGATAAATTCATTTAGTGATTAAATGAATAAAATATAAAATTTTTAAAGATATTTGTGGATTTTAATATTATTTTAATGAATAAAATAATATAAAAAATAAAATAAAATAAAATAAAAAAATGAAAATCGTGAAACACGATTTTCTGGGAAAAGGAAACCGATTCCCCTTCTACCATCACGATCGGCGATCGGCGACGGCCAGGCGAGGTCGGCGAAGGGAAGCCTGACGAGAGCCGAGCCACCACCGGCCTAACGCACCCACGAACGTTGACAAACGATGGCAGAGGGAGAGAAACCGAGGAACCGAGAGGGAGAAAGTCATTTCCCGGCCACCGGAGTTGATTCGAGGCCGGCCACCACTAGCCGAGCATTCCCCAAGCACCGGTGGTGCGATTGGTGGCAGCCTTGGCTGGTAGAACGGCGGCCAGCGCCGAAAACAGCGAGAAAGAGAGAACTTGCCGACGGCAGAAAGGAGAAGGGCCGGACCGGCCACTTTCCAATGACCTTGGGAGAAATCAAGACCAGATCTGAGCTGCGAACGGCCCAGCGGAGCCACTAACCGGTCGACGAGACACCGAACCGAACTGAACTGAAGGTCTGAACTGGGTTGAACCGGACCGAACCGGTTCAGCCAAAAAGAAAAGGAAAAAATGAAGAAAAAGGGAAAAAGAAAAAGAGGAAAAATTAGGAAAAATTTCAGTGATGCAATCGAGCTACGGGTAAATCGGTAAGTGGTCGAATTGATCGATTTAAATTTCGAAATATTTGATTTGATTAATATCCAACTAGAAATTTACCTAAAAAAATATTAAATTATGTAGCTCGACAATTGACGTAGAACGAGGACTCGAGTCAGCCTCGATTTGCATACTATCATGGAATCACAGGTAAGTAACCCTTATTTACGACAATTTTGCATCGTTATGCGTGTTGATGAATTACAGATTTAATTTTCGCATAAATGAATTAAATTTTGAAAATTTGGATAAATTGTCGTAAATACTAAATTAAGCTATTCGGGGATTTAGAACGAGCTCAATAAATATTGATGGGCCCAAGGAGCCCAATAGGCCTCGATAATGTGAATAGTAAGTGGGAAAATGGGCTTAAGGCCGATTAAGGTCCATTATGGTACAATCGGGCCCAATATGAGTAAACGGGCCCAATGATTTAAATTAAGCCCAGAAAATATGAAATACAATTAATTGTATTGTATTTGACCTGATGAATATTTATTCGCAGTTCTGGGGATTGGATTCAGAGCAAATCGGACAGCGTGACGAGACATCAGTGGAAAGGTCTGACTGTACAAAAAAATGAGGTAAGGGAATTGTGTGAGTAGCTAGAGGTAGCTACGCATATTTTAATAGCTTTTCTGTACACTGAATATGTATGTATACCCTGATTATGTATAAAGGTCCTAAAAATGGTTTAAAGATTTTAAGGACTCGAATTAGGTAAAGACTATTTTACCCCTATTGAGGGAAGTTCACTTAAGGATGGTGAAAGCATGACATGCATGAAATGCATGATTTAAGGAATTTTCAGCATTAAGGAATTTTGTTGGTTTTTAAGCAAAGCAAATCGATAGATTGGCTAGTAATTGCATAATTTCACAAGATAACACTACGTAGGTGTTATTCATATTTAAATGAAATTTCTTTGGAAAAAGGCCAACTATCAAGTTTATATGTAAACAGATAGTGCTGGCACATAGCTCGCACTATATCTGCGTTTGTGAGTGTGCATAAATGTGCTTGAGCGGTTGCTCGCACCGACTTGTGTGACATTATATACATGAAATGTGCTAGAACGGTTGCTCGCACTGATTTTTAATCTTGTGAAATGCATGAGAAGTGTTGGAGCCTAGCTCGCACTCTGTTTTGACATGTTTTGAAATATTTTGACTATTTTGACGTGATATGCATAAAATGGTGCTGGAGCGATTGCTCGCACTAGTTTTAATGATTTGACATGCATGAGAGGAGCTGGAGCCTAGCTCGCATCCTGTTTTGATATGATAATTGCATAAAAGTTGTGCTGGAGTGTAATTCGCACGAGATTTGATTTATTTATGCATAAAGTCGTGCTGGAGTGTAACTCGCACGAGATTTGATTTATTGATGCATAGAACAATGTTGGAGCTTGCTCGTATGAAGTTTTATATGGTTTTATAACTCATTTTAAAGCCGTACTGGAGATTTTCTTGTATGAGATTTTCACTGAGTTTTTATACATATCCGTACTTGAGCATTGCTCGTACGTGGATTTTACTTGAATTTATAATCAGTTTAAGTCATACTAGAGCGCTGTCGTATGCAGATTTTATTGATTTTTATGAAACCATGCTAGAGCTTCGCTCGCACGAGATTTTCAGATATCATGAATATGCATGGAGTCGTGCTAGAGCTTCGCTCGCACAGGGATTTATATTACATGCATATAGCCGTGTTGGAGCCTCCTGTAGACCGTGTGTCACAGTGAGATGATATGCTCACACGTGCATACTGAGACAGAGATGATATGGGTGGATAAGACCTATTGCAGGCACCCCTGACTGAGCTTGGGTTCACAGAGTACCTTGTACCGTGTATGTCACACAGAGTACGCTATACCGTGGGGATTGTTGGAGTGGAGTGGCATTAGCCACGAGGCAGCAAGCCTTGCCATCGCAATCCTGATGTTATGCTGTTCTGGCGGGTAGGATGACCCACCTCCCATTTCAGGTGTGATACCCCGCACACTAGGTACCGTGTTATCAGGGATCACGAGGTTATGGCCATAGTCCTATGTTGTTACTGATAATCACCTACATGTCTCACATGATATAACTTGTGGTCCGATAGACCAGGGTAGACCCGAGGGAGGGGTCAGACCCCCGATTGTATGATTTTATGATATGTGACCCTGAAAGAAGGGTGGTTTTATAATCGAAGTTTTATAATGAATTTTGATGAATTGTTTTATGAGATGATTGACCTAGAAGGGTTATTTTATACTGCGTTTTAAATGAAATGATTTAAATGCAGTAGCATGATGTGTTTTCCATGCTTTAATGATAAATTCATGAAAGGATTGTATCTCATGATTTGTTTTATATCGCATGAAATAATGCATGATTTTGATTTAATTCATACTAAGTATGATTTAATGATGTCACACAAAATGTCTTTGAGGTATGAATTATATGATTTATATATGCACGAACAGTTTTATAAACTAAGTCATGATGAAATACATGATTTTGTGCTTGAGACTTTAATAAAAAGAAAAGGATTTTAAGGGCATGGCATTATGAGCATGTAGATAGTGGAGCTATCTACTTACTTGCATAATTGCCTTACTGAGTGTGTGGTTTGCTCACCTCCCTTATTTTCTCATCTTTTCAGAGCACTCACAATAGTTATTGAGCGGCTGAGGACTTGCATGCTTGGTATCCGCTGCTTCCCATCGAGAGACAGGTATACACATTTGTAGAGTTTTGTATCTAAATATGTAATGCATAGTACTGTAAACGTATATGATGTCGAGGATGTAAAGTTATGTAAGTACCATTGTATATGTATTTAGTAAAGTCAAAAGATAGTAAACTCTGATATGTGAATGTGATTATGGAAATGGAATAGTAAATATGTGAGAGGTGACTAACACCGAATCATAGCCCAACTGTTTGTAGGATAGTCATGATGAGAGAAAGGTAAGGATTAAATAATAAATGAATGTGCCATTGATTTTATAAGCTCCTGGGATGATCAGTTGTTACTAATTGCATTCGCCAATAATGATAGTTGTCACTCGAGTATCGAGATGACTTTATATGAGGCATTGTATGGCTGTAGGGGTTGTTCCCCGACTTAGATAAGAAGAAGTGGGTGACAGATAGAGAATTGCTCCCGAATTTGTAAGACAAACCTCAGAGGATGTTCAGTTGATCTATGAGAAATTAAGAACACCTCAGAGCAGATAGAAAAGCTATACTGACAAGAGATAGAAACCATTGGAATTCACCGAGGGTGAATCAATATAAAGTTTCGTTAGACATAATCCTTTGAGAGATTAGACAAAGTGGGAGATAAGGCTTGTAGGTGAGCGTTACCACTTAAATTAGCAGGTATCCACAATGTGTCCTATCTTATGAAGCTTCGAAAATACTATCCGGACCCAGCATATGTGATCGAATATGAGCTCCAACAGCTTAGCTCAATGAAAGTATAACGTATGATTGGAAAAATCGATTTGGGTATTAGACGGAAGGAGAAAGTGTTAAGGTTTAAGATGATCTCCCTAGTTAAGTATGTTGGTAGTATTACACTCCGAAAAAGGTCACTTGAGAATGACAGTATATGATGTGATAGACATACCCGAAGTTGTGTATAGACCCATTTGACTTGGTTCTAATTTGGAGGACCAAATTTCTTAAGTGGGGGAGATTGTAAGACCCGATTTTATTTAAAATACGAAATGAAACAAATGCAAAAGGATTCAAATGGAATTCTCGAACACGTGCAAGGGTAAAACAGTCAAAAGACCAAAATTCGGTATTTATCGTGACAAGAAAATTTAATTAAAAATATAGGATTGAGAAATCTTGATCAATAATGAAGAAATAATTAAATTTCGGGTTAAATTGATCAAGATATGAATTTATTGAAATTAATCAAAATTTTTACCTCGAGAAATTATCCCGAAAATAATCGAAAAATATACCGAAAAGGTAAAATCGGACTGATAAATTTATTTACGAATTAAATGAATTTAATATGAATTTTTTGGATGTTTTTAGAATTTTATTATTATTTTAATGAATAAAATAATAATAAAAATATATTATAAATAAATAAATAAATAAAGAAAAGAAAATTGAATTCGCGAAAATGCGAACTGAAGAAGAAAATGAAGCAGAAGGCTGAGGCTACCTCATCGACCACCAGCGACCGGCCTAGGCGACGGCTGAAGGAGGGACGGCTGGAGCCACCGCCGGCGCTGGTAGGCGGAAGAGAGGTGGCGAATGGCAGAGAGAAACGAGAAGAGAACGAACCGAGAGAGGGAGAGCAGTAATCCGTTGACCGATGCCGATTCGAGCCTGGCCACCGCCAACCGAAGGGGGCCCATGCCAAGACCAACCGATCAGCGGCTGAATCGACCGGTGGGACAGCGGCTAGGAGAGGACAGGCCGGACCGACCACTTTTCGGCGACCTCGAGCGAAATCGAGAACAGATCCGTGCATCGGACGACCCCACGGAGCTACTGGTGGTGTAAACCGATGGAGAATTGGCCGGCGAGGCCCTGAACTGGCAGAATCGGATTGAACCGGCTAGACCGAACCGGTCTGAACCGGGTTGAATCAGACCGAACCGGTTCAGCCAAAAAGAAAAGGAAAAAAAAGGAAAGAAAAAGAGGAAAAATTTCAAGGATGCAATCGAGCTACGGGTAAGTCGGTAAGCATCAAAATTGACTGATTTAAATTTCAAAATATTTAATTTGATTAATATTCGACTGAAAATTTACCAGGAAAAAAAATATTAAATTGTATAGCTCGACAATTAGCATCAACCGAGAGCTCGAGACAGTCTCGATTTGTGTACTATCATGGAATCTTAGGTAAGTAACCCTTATTTATGATAATTTGCATCGTTATGCATGTTAGAAATTTACCGCATAAATCACGGATTTAATTTCCGCATTTAATGAATTATATTCTGGAAATAGAGATAAATTGTCGTAAATAATTCATTAAGCTATTCCAAAATTTAGAATGAGGCTCAATAAATACTAATGGGCCCAGTGAGCCCAATAGGCCTCGATAATGTGAATAGTAAGTGGAAAAACGGGCTGAAGGCCGATTAAGGCCCATTATGGTATAATCAGGCCCAATATGGGTAAACGGGCCCAATGATTTAAAATTTAGCCCAGAAAATATGAAATACAATTACATATATTGTATTTGACCTGATGAATATTTATACGCAGTTTCAGAAATTTGATTGAGAGCAAATCAGACTGCATGATGAGACATCAGTGGAAATGTCAGACTGTATAGAAAAATGAGGTAAGGGAATTGTGTGAGTAGCTAGAGGTAGCTACGCATAGTTTAAATAGCTTTTTGTATACACTGAATATGTATGTATACATTGATATTGTACAAAGGTCCTAAAAATGGTTTAAAGATTTTAAGGACTCAAAATAGGAAAAGACTATTTTACCCCTATTGAGGGAAGTTCACCTAAGGATGGTGAAAGCATGACATGCATGAAATGCATGATTTAAGGAATTTTTTGAATTAAGAAATTTTATTGGTTTTTAAGCAAAGTAAATCGATAGATTGGCCAGTAATTGCATAAATTTCACAAGATAACACTACGTAAGTGTTATGTATATTTAAATGAAAATTCTTTGGAAAATGGGCCAACTATCAAATTTATATTGAAACATATAGTGCTGGCGCACAGCTCGCACTATATCTGCGTTTGTGAGTGTGCATAAAATATACTAGAGCGGTTACTCGCATTGACTTATGTGACATCATATGCATGAAATGTGCTAGAGCGTTTGCTCGCACTGATTTTATTATTGTGAAATGCATGAGAGGTGTTGGAGTCTAGCTCGCACCCTGTTTTGACTGTTTTGACGGTTTTGACTTTTTTGATTGAAATCCATAAAATGGTGCTGGAGCGATTGCTCGCACTAGTTTTAATGATTTGACATGCATGAGAGGTGCTGGAGCCTAGCTCGTATCCAGTTTTGATTTTATAATTGCATAAAGCCATGCTGGAGTGTAACCCGCAAGAGATTTAATGTATTTATGCATAAAGCCGTACTGGAGCGCTGCTCGTATGATATTTTGATTTACTTGAGCATTCATTCGTGCTGGAGCATTGCTCGCACATGATTTTATATGGATTTATAACTCATTTTAAAGTCGTACTCGAGTGTTACTCGTATGTAGATTTTACTGATTTTTATAAAACCGTGCTAGAGCTTCGCTCGCATGAGATTTTCTGATATCATGAATATGCATGGAGCCGTGCTTGGGCTTCGCCACACAGGGATTTTTATGACATGCATATAGCTGTGTTGGAGCCTCCTGTAGACTATGTCACAGTGAGATGATATGTTCACACATGCATATTGAGACAGAGATGATATGGGTGGATAAGACCTATTGCAGGCACCCCTGACTAAGCTTGGGTTCACGGAGTACGTTGTACCATGTATGTCACGTGGAGTACATTGTACCGTGAGGATTGTTGAAGTGGAGTGGCATTAGCCACGAGGCAGCAAGCCTTGCCCTCGCAATCCTGATGTTATGCTGTTCTGGCAGGTAGGACCGACCCACCTCCCGTTTCAGGTGTGATACCTCACACACTAGGTATCGTGTTGTCAGGGATCACTAGGTTATGGCCATAGTCCTTATTGTTACTGATAGTCACCTACTTGTCTCACATGATATAATTTGTGGTCTCGATATATCAGGGTAGACCCGAGGGTAGGGTCAGGCCCCCAATTTTATGATTTTCACTGAAATGTGCTTTACTACAATCATGTTAGATTTTTCAAAGAATTTTATAACGAATTGATTTATGAGATGCTTAACCCCTTTGGGTTAATTTATACTGCAGATTTAATGAAATGATTTGAATGCAGTAGCATGATGATGTTTTTCATGCTTTCATTTCAAATTCATGATTTGTCTTACATGACATGAAAGAATGCATGATCTTGATTTAATTTATGCAAAGTATGATTTAATGATGTCACATAAAATGCCATTGATGCATAAGTAGTATGATTTATATATGCATGAACAGTTTTATAAACTAAGTCATTGATGAAATACATGATTTTGTGCTTGAGATTTTAATGAAAAGAAATGGATTTTTAGGGCATGGCATTATGAGCATGTAGATAGTGGAGCTATCTACTTACTTGCATAATTGCCTTACTGAGAGTGTGGTTTACTCACCCCCCTTATTTTTCCATCTTTTCAGAGCACTCGCAATAGTTAGTGAGCGGCTGATGACTTGCATTCTTGGTATCCACTGCTTCCCATCGAGAAACAGGTATACACATTTGTATAGTTTTGCATCTAAATATGTAATGCACAGTACTGTAAATGGATATGATGTCGGGGATGCAGAGTTATAAATACCATTATGTATGTATTCAGTTACAGTCAAAAGATAGTAAACTCTGATTTATGAATGTGATTATGGAAATGGAATGGTAAATAGGTGAGAGGTGACTAACACCGAATCATAGCCCAACTATTTGGTAAGATGGTCACGATGAGAGAAAGGTAAGAATTAAATAATAAATGAAAAAGTGAAAAAAATTTACTTTGATTTTTAGGTAATTTAGGTATTGACAACGATATACCGTGAGCGTTAGCCATTTAGTACGATGTGCCGTGATATCTTAGTGATTCTGTATGAGCTGAAGGGATAGTTGATACGTCTCCCCAAGCATGGGATTCCCGTACACCTGATCAGTGTTGCCTGGAATCGGACTATGGCCATAAGTCTTATATCTGTGTGATATGACATTTTGTCACTACTGTGTGAGGTGACATGTGTCCCCCTTGCTGTGTGATACATGGTGATATTATATCCCATTATATGCCTCATGTAAATTGATTTCTAAGTGATTTGCTAAATATAAAGCAATTTCTCAGTGTGTGCTGTGTGGATTAAAAAGTATGCTGTGTGATTTGAGAATGAAATATGCATATACCCATCTAGCGAATTAATGATTTTGCAATTGATGGAAACTATTTTCAAAGAATGCATATGTTTTATCAGGAAAATAAATTTTTATATTTTAAGCATGTAGATAGTGTAGTTATCTACTTGCTTTCATATTTTCCTTACTGAGCGTGATAGCTCACCCTCTTATTTCCTCCTCCACAGATACTACTGTCACGACCCAAAAATTAGAGTAAATTTTTTGTTTTTCTTTCATACTTGCCTGTCCTCTGATAGTGTAGTTAAAGGAGTTTTATTGTTCTCAGTACACCATGCACCCGGGAAGTACTAAGGTGTATCATGATTTACGAAAGGTATATTGGTTGGTTGGTATGAAAGGAAATGTAGTTGAGTTTGTGGTAAAGTATTGATTTTCCAACAGATTAAGATCGAACACCAAAGACCAGTGGGGTCACTTAAGATTTTTTTTCTTTTCCAGTGCCTACGTGGAAATGATTGCACATTACTATGGATTTCATAATGGGATTACCAAGGACCCAAAAAGGGCATGATACAATCTAGATGATCGTAGACAGAGGGACCCGAATGAATTTGGAGGACCAAATTCTTTTAAGGTGGGGAGAATGTAAACCCCACAAATTTCCTACGTTTAACTAGATTATATAAAAATGAAAATAATATATATTAACAGAAGTGTGAATATTCGTTGTAGGTCTCGAGGACTATAGGAACCGAGAAGCCTGTGGGATGACCGGGAACCTGAAGATACAAGAAGTAATAAGACGAATGCAAGTACGGAAGGATTAGAAAATTTTAATTTGTTATTCGAAAATTGTCGATGTAAACACTTGTATCGAGAACTTATGAAGAATGATGGAATCCTAATATTATTTTAATTTCGGAATAAAGAAAATCTCATGGAAGGCATGATATTATGTCTTTGGATAAAGTATATAAGAAAATGTATATATGTAGATATATACATAAGTGAATATGTATGTATATATATATATACATAGGTATAATATATATATATACTAGACAATTTAAGATGGAAAAATGATGATATACATATATATATATGACAAATATATATATATATGTGTGTATTGTGAGGTATAATGTATAAGACATTTAAAATAAAATGGGAACAAAAAAAATATAATAACCATACAAATACATAACAATTAATACCTACATACTAATATAATATATATATATATTAAACTAATATATATATATATATAAATATATTGTGGCATGTACAGAATTGGCTTGTCTGCCACTATTGCAATTGGAAAAAAAAATCAAAAGAAAACAGAGGAGTGTTGGGCGGGAACCGAAAGGAGAAGAGAAGAGGAAGGAAAAGAGAAGAGGCAGGAGAAGAAAAGAGGAAGCAAAGGAAGAGAGGCCTGGCCGAGAGAGGAAGGAAACCGGGAAAGAAGAGGAAGCTGTCCTACCGGGGAAGAAGAAAAGGAAAGGAAAGAAAGAAAAGGGAAGCATGCTTGTTACAGTGATTTTATCACGTTTATTGAGAAAGCCATTATCGCATTATTTTCACATGCTTGTTACTGCTCTATACTGAGCCTTTTACTTCATGTTTCCACATGATTGTGAGATATGAGAATGTTGTTTTGAGAACTTTCATGCTATGATTTCAAACAAGAGTACTGAGTTTCACATGCAAATAAATATTTTATGATGTGCATTATGGTTTATATAATGAGTCCCTTACCCCCTTACTGAGAGATTTGGAAGCTCACCCTTTTTTCTTTCCCCCTAAATTTCTTCAAGTGAAAAAGGGTTTCCCAGCGACGTACGGAGTAGTGGCTAGTGGAGGACTTGAGCTCCAGGCCATATAGTGTATTTTGAGGTATCATTTATGTTTTCATGTACCCAGACAATTATTGTAATTACAGACACTTGATGTATAACATTGTATGGGATGTATTAGGATTAATTAACTTGAGATCGAGTAATGTATATGATATGATATATACTATTTAATGACGAGATCCTGAGGTATGATAAGTGTAATGATTTATGACACTGCACTAGAATGCACTTTTAATTGTGAATTATTGAGTAAAAAGTTCTAAATTTGCCCTATTTTTCGTGTTTTCGGGGCGTGACAGAGCTTTCTTGGTATCAGAGCTTAGGGTGTCTAGTACTGTCAGTGTCGATTAAATGAAATAGAATACATCCCAAGTGTCTGTAATAGTCTGGTCATGAACTGAATTTGAGGATTGAGATTTCAATCTATTTTGATATGTACGCGCAGGAGACGAGTTGAGATAGAGAATGAGTGGACGACGAGGTCGTTCGAGGAGGCAAGCAGGGTCCCCTCCGCCACCTACCCCACAACTAGAGAGTCCTAACTCTCGATTTAATCGGATTGAGACCGATGTGAGGTAAGGTTTTGAGCAGATGGCAGCGCTATTCGTGCAACACTTTGGAGTTAATGCCTCGGGTACTACTCCTACACCACCACAAGGACCTCCCATACCCCCAGTATAGATGGACCAGTGCCTCCCGTCACTCAGCCTGATGACAGAAGTATGGTCCGACTCAAGGATTTTCTGAAGAAGAATCCACCCGCATTTAGAGGAAAGAAGAATCCTACAGAGGCTGAGGAGTGGCTGACGGAGTTGAGAATTATATTTGATTATCTGGGGGGCACTGATGCTGGGAGGGTCAGTATGAGTATCTATATGTTGAAGGGGAGAGCTCGAGATTGGTAGGGTACTACCCAGGGTATTCTGATGTCCTGCCAGGATGTGATTGGTTGGGAAGAGTTTCAGACAGCCTTTAGGACCCAATATCTACCACGAGCCGCCCAGAGAAAGAAGCAGGCCAAGTTTTTGAGTTTGGTACAGGGTGATATGTCTGTGGATGACTGTGAGAGCCAATTCACAGCGCTATTGAGATATGACCCAGAGACCTTCAAGAATGAAGAGTTCCGCACAGAGAAGTTTGTGTATGGATTGAAGCCCGTCATCAGAGATAGATTGATAGGGCTATGTATTACTGAGTTTGGAGATGCTCTGAGACGAGTACAAGAGATTGAAAGAGGAATTGAAATGGTACAATCCCAGAATGAGCTCAGAGCAGTGAATAGAGATAAGGGCAAGAGGCCAGCAATTTTTCAAATAGATGCTCGGAGAGGTTCCTTCAGAAGAGGAAGGATTGAGGTGCAGAAGGGCAGATTAGAGAGACCCAGAGTTTACCTTAACATCAGGGAGACCCCTCGAGATGTCAGGCCTGAGCTAAGGTTTTGCAAAAATTATGGCCGAATGCATGAGGGAAGTTGTACTAGGTCGATCTATGGATGTTTTAGATGTGGAGACATGGGTCACATGGTGAAGGATTGCCCTCAACCTCAGAAACCACATGTTCCGGAGCCTAGTAGACAGCAGCCTCAGAGAGTGAATCCCTAGAGACGGGCCACTGTTGCAGAGAAAGGGAAGAAGCCTGTTACACAGGGACGTGTGTTTGCCCTAGATAAGGAGACCGCAGACACTTCTGCTGAAACTATAAGAGGTACACTCTCTGTCTGTGATTATAAAGCTCATGTGTTAATTGATCCAGGATCCACGCATTCGTTCATTTCTGAGCATTTTGCATGTAGATTAAACTTGAAGTTTGAACCTCTAGAATATATACTACATGTAAATACCCTATGCGTGAATCCCAGAGAACTGAGTTAATCTGTAGAGGATATGGAATAAAGGTGGGAGATAGAATGATGTTAGCAGATCTAATCATGTTAAATATGCATGGGTTTGATGTAATTTTGGGAATGGATTGGTTGGCAACCAATCAAGCGAGTTTAGACTGCTACACTAAGATTGTAACTTTCTCCCTACCTGAACCCTACAGTATACGTTTGAAATATTGAGTAAATAGACGTATGGAATTTTGTAAACAATTTGAGAATTTTAATATTATTTTGGAGAGTACTAAATATGATTGTTCATGTGAAGGTTATGGAACACTTATCTCAGATGATGATTGGGAACATCCGAGGATTGAGGATATACCTGTGGTGTGTGAATTTTCGGATGTTTTCCCAGATGAGTTACCAGGTTTACCACCAGAGAGAGCTGGAGTTTACCATTGATTTGGTACCAGATACTCAGCCGATCTCTAAACCTCCCTACAGGATGACATTAGTGGAACTTGAGGAATTGAAGAAACAACTACAGGAGTTATTGGATCAAGGGTTTATTAGACCCAACGTTTCGCCGTGGGGAGCACCAGTAATATTTGTTAAGAAGAAGGATGGTAGTCTCAGATTATGCATAGACTACCGGCTGTTGAATAAAGCCACGGTGAAGAATAAATATCCATTGCCCAGGATTAATGATCTACTTGATCAGCTGAGAGGGGCATCAGTCTTTTCTAAGATTGATTTGAGATCGGGCTATTACTAATTGAGGATCAAGGAAGAAGATATTCCAAAGACGGCCTTCAGGATGAGGTATGGCCATTATGAGTTTCTGGTGATGTCCTTTGGATTGACGAACGCCCCTGCAGTATTTATGAGATTAATGAACGAGGTGTTCAGAGACTATCTAGATAAGTTTGTGATAGTCTTTATTGATGATATCCTAGTATACTCTCGGTCGTATGAGGAGCATGCACAGCATTTGTGGTTAGTACTTCAGATACTTCGAGATAAACAATTATATGGAAAGCTTAGTAAGTGTGAGTTTTGGCTGGATCGGATAGCTTTCCTTGGTCATATAGTCTCAGAGGAAGGAGTATCAGTGGATCCAAGTAAAGTAGAGGCTGTGCTTAACTAGGAAAGCCCGAGGACAGTTATAGAGGTGCGAAGCTTCCTTGGTTTGGTAGAGTATTACAGAAGATTTGTGGAAGGATTTTCCAGGATTGCTGCTCCTAAACTCACGCGCAAAGAGACTCCATTTATATGGACTGATCAATGTGAGCTCAGTTTTCAGGAATTAAAGAGGAGGTTAACAACGGCACCTGTGTTGACTATCCCTGAGAGATCAGGGGGATTTTTGGTATATAGTGATGCTTCTCATCAAGGATTGGGGTGTGTGCTTATGCAGCATGGAAGAGTGGTCGCATATGGATCGCGACAGTTGAAAGACCATGACCAGAATTACCCCACGCATGATTTGGAGTTAGGCGCTGTGGCATTTGCCTTGAAGATCTGGAGACACTACTTATATAGGGAAAGATTTCAGATCTTCACTTATCACAAGAGTTTGAGATATCTCTTTGATCAGAAAGAGTTAAACATGAGACAAAGGAGATGGATGGAACTCCTTAAGATTTATGATTGCGAGATTCTATATCATCCGGGTAAGGCGAATGTAGTTGCTGATGCCCTGAGCAGGAAGAGTATGATATCTGCTATGATGATCAGGGAATGAGATTTACTGGAGCAGTTCGTCGAACTCTGGATCAGAGTTAAAGAGATAGAGACTGAATTTTTGGCTAACTTACGGATAGAGCCCAGGATCATGGATCAGATTAGAACTGGGCAGCGCAATGATCAGAGGTTGATAGATGTGGTTAGCCAAGCTGAACAGAGTTCGCAGTTGGATCTCACAGTCAGTGAGGATGGATTGTTGAGATTCAGAGGACAGATTTGTGTACCGGACGATGATACCCTAAAGAGACAGATACTGAGAGAATCTCACTGCTCGCGATACACCATGCACCCAGGGAGTACTAAGATGTATCGAGATTTGAGAAAGGTGTACTGGTGGAGTGGTATGAAGCGAGACGTGGCAGAGTATGTGGCCAGGTGTTTAGTATGCCAGCAAGTGAAAGCTGAGTATAGGAAGCCTGAGGGACTACTATAACCTTTACCTGTACCTACATGGAAATGGGAGCATGTCACTATGGACTTTATTATGGGTTTACCCAGGACCCGAAAAGGTCGTGACGCTATATGGGTTATAGTGGATAGATTGACCAAGAGTGCCCACTTCCTTGCCATCAAGAGCACAGATACTGTGGATGCCTTAGCTGAGCAGTATGTCAGCGAGATAGCCAGATTACATGGGGCTCCAATGAGTATTACTTCCGATAGAGATTCTCGATTTACTTCCAGATTTTGGACCCAGTTTTAGGAGTCCATGGGATCTCGATTGAGTTTTAGTACTGCCTATCATCCTCAGACAGATGGTCAGTCAGAGAGGACTATTCAGACCCTTAAGGATATGTTGAGGGCGTGTAGGATGGATTTTAAGGGATCATGGGATGATCACCTGCCCCTAGCAGAGTTTACGTACAATAACAGCTATCATGTGAGTATTAGAATGGCACCTTTTGAGGCTCTATATGGTAGGAGGTGTAGATCCCCTGTAGCTTGGGAAGAAGTCGGTGACAGAAAGATAAATGCTCCCGAGCTTGTTGAGCAAGCTGTACAGAGTGTGAAACTCATATGTGAGAGGTTACGGGCTGCACAGAGTAGACAGAAAAGCTACGCAGATATGCGTAGACGGCCACTC
The DNA here is from genome assembly GCA_033439115.1 of Firmiana major. Taxonomy (NCBI): domain Eukaryota; kingdom Viridiplantae; phylum Streptophyta; class Magnoliopsida; order Malvales; family Malvaceae; genus Firmiana; species Firmiana major. The sequence goes on along the minus strand of CM065907.1, from coordinate 61,422,300 downwards.
GAGTTTGATGTTGGTGATGCAGTATTTCCGAAAATATCACTGAGTAAGGGTATCATGCGATTTGGGAAGAAAGGGAAATTGAGTCCTCGATACATAGGACCATTCAAGATTCTTGAGAGAGTGGGAGAGGTAGCCTACATATTGGTATTACCCCCACAGATGTCCAGAATACACAACGTCTTTCATGTGTCTATGTTGAGGAAGTACCACCCGGACCCTTCTCACGTCATAGAGTATGACGAGATGGACATACAAGAGGACATGAGCTATACTGAGGAACCCGTCCAGATTCTCGATAGAAAGGAGAAGGTACTGAGAACTAAGAGCATCCCATTAGTGAAAGTTTTGTGGAAACATCACTCAATGGAAGAGGTAACGTGGGAATTAGAGAATCTCATGAAGGAGAAATACCCCCATCTATTTGACTAGTTGAGTTGAATTTGGAGGACTAAATTCTTTTTAAGGTGGGGAGGATGTGAGATCTGAGAATTTTAGATATATTTTAATGATGTAATAAGAACTTGAAGTGTAATTTATTGAGCTAAGTGAATTATGGAAATTATATTTGGAGATTTATGTGTAAGTGTTTAACATAAGTGTGAAACTAAGAGGTCAGATTAATCTTGGGGAAGGAGAGATCGATCTGGTGAGTTCAAAATGACAAGGAAGGAGGAATTTAAGGAACAGATCGATCTCCAATGGAAAAGGATCGATCTCCTTATGATTCTGTTTGAGAGAAGATCAATCTCATGAGGAAGAGATCGATCTCCAAATGTTTCTGTTTGGGAGAAGATCGATCTCCTCAAAGAGCATATCGATCTCATAAAGCCATAAAGAGATCGATCTCACCCCTCGACAGATCGATCTCCTAGGCATAAAATTGCCCCAAATCGTCCCCAAATTCAAATGCAGATCGATCTCATCAAGAGCCAGATCGATCTCCTACCCTCCGTCTATATAAGGAACCCCTGCTTTCTCCTGTAATTTCATTTTCTCTCTCTTCAAAACCCCATTTTCACCCGAGCCCTAGCTTTCTCACTCATCCAAACCCATTTTCGTCCAAATCAGAGGTTGTGGCAAGGAGGAAAGTTGTTCCTCATCAAAGGGAGAACAACATACTTGGAAATCGAAAGACGGATTGAATCGAGGTAAGAGATAAGCTCTCCACAAGTTTTGGGTAATTTCTAAACCTCGATCTTGATATTTGAGATGATTTTGGTGATAATGGTTGTTGGCATTGTGTTGAAGTAGCTGGAAAATGATTAGGGATTGATGAAATTACAATGTAGTTGGAGTGATAATGATATTTAGCAATTTTGGTAATTTTGGGAATTTTGAGCTATAAATGGAAATTTAGACAATGAGGTGAATTAGCATAGATATTGTGGCATGGGCAGTGTAGGATGTTGAGATGTTGTGAATGAGATTGTGGATTGAGATAGAGTTAGGAGAAATGAGAGATTTGAGGTGTTATGAGCAATTATGCTCGATTTTAAGAATTGAGGTTACTGTGATGATGAGTATTGATGTTTTAACATCGTTTGGACAGCTCGGGAGTTCCAGAGTGGAATGTGAGACTAATCCGTGACAAGGGGGAAACAATTACACTATACGAGGTGTAAAGAGGTAAGGGAAACTAAACCATTTGTGTATGTGATTTGTGAACTATTATAGCATGATTTACGATTTATAAAACAAGCATGTTTGATGTGTTGTGTTTTGATGAGAATGCACACGGTTTTTATAGCCGGTTGGAGCCCGTTATTTTATGAGTTTATAAGCTGAGTGTGAAACCGCTTTATAAACCATTGAGTTTGCGTGAAAAGTAAATTGGGCTCTACGTTAAGGCGATATTGAGATTTGAGATATGTGTGCATGTTTTGCCGGTTGGGACTCTATTTTGATATGTTTTGTGTTGAGTACAAAACAGTTTTAATTGAGTTTTATGAGAAAGAAACCACTATGAGTTCTACGTGAAGGCAAACCAGTTTTATATGATAATGGCTATTAATAAAGACTTAGGTGTGTAATTTAGAATACACATCGGGCATTACTCTGTAGCATGTAAGCCCGATTCTTCTCCGTTCTGGTAACGTGAGAAACCCTATTTTGTAGCTGTGCCACGTATATTTGGTGGCCGTTGCCACGTGAGAAACCATATTCTGTGGTTGTGCCACGTATATTTGGTGGCCATTGCCACGTGAGACCCTAATTCTGTGGCTGTGCCACGTATACTTGGTGGCCGTTGCCACATGAGATACCCCATTCTATGGCTGTGCCACGTATATTTGGGGATCGTTGCCACGTGAGAAACCCTATTCTGTGGCTGTGCCACGTATATTTGGTGGCTGTTGGCACGTGAGAAACCCCATTTTGTGGCTGTGCCACGTATATTTGGTGGTCGTTGCCACATGAGAAACCCCATTCTGTGGCTATGCCACGTATATTTGGTGGCCGTTACCACGTGAAACCCTATTCTGTGGCTGTGCCACGTGTGAATCTAAATCAGTGGCTATGCCACGTGTGTTTGGTGGCTGCGCCACGTGCATTATTATTACAGTGATTTTATCACGTTTATTGAGAAAGCCATTATCGCATTATTTTCACATGCTTGTTACTGCTCTATACTGTGCCCTTTACTTCATGTTTCCACATGATTTTGAGATATGAGAATGTTGTTTTGAGAACTTTCATACTATGATTTCAAACGAGAGTACTGAGTTTCACATGCAAATAAATATTTTATGATGTGCATTATGGTTTATATAATGAGTCCCTTACCCCCTTACTGAGCGATTTGGAAGCTCACCCTGTTTTCTTTCCCCCAGATTTCTTCAAGTGAAAAAGGGTTTCCCAGCGACGTACGGAGTAGTGGCTAGTGGAGGACTTGAGCTCCAGGCCATATAGTGTATTTTGAGGTATCATTTATCTTTTCATGTACCCAGACAATTATTGTAATTACAGACACTTGATGTATAACATTGTATGGGATGTATTAGGATTAATTAACTTGAGATCGAGTAATGTATATGATATGATATTTACTATTTAATGACGAGACCCTGAGGTATGATAAGTGTGATGATGTATGACACTGCACAGGAATGCACTCTTAATTGTGAATTATTGAGTAAAAAGTTTTAAATTTGCCATATTTTTCTCTTTTTCGGGGCGTGACACAGTCTGTCGGGTGGCATTTACAAGAGAAAGTAAGGTGATGCTGAGTGCTGGACTGGATCAGGAGGGTGCTTGGAATTCGCTGACGTAGCTGTTGTTTGTTCCCATTCAGTTGCAGCTTCCTGTATAGCGGAGGGGGACGTTCACTAGCTGGACAGGCCGAGGAACGGTACCAGGAGAAGGAGCAGTACATCACTCACAGCACCTGGAAATGGAGAGGAAACCATAAAATGTGTACAGTGTTGTACGCGGGACCACTCGACTGAAGCATTTGGTTAAGGCCTTGTTTGGCCGACTTGTCATGACCCAAATTACCTAAAATCACTGCAAATTTTTCGCATTTTAATTTTTTATTTAATTCTTACCTTTCTCTCATCGTGACCATCCTACAAACTGCGTATAAATATACATCAAGTTAAATTCAATACAATTAATTGTATTTCATATTTTCTGGGTTTAATTTAAATCATTGAGCCCGTTTACCCATATTGGGTCCGATTGTACCATAATGGGCCTTAATCGGCCTTAAGCCCGTTTTTCACTTACTATTCACATCATCGAGGCCTATTGGGCTCATTGGGCCCATCAGTATTTATTGAGCCTCATTCTAAATTTTTGGATAGCTTAATTAATTATTTACGACAATTTATCTCTAATTCCAGATTTTAATTCATTTCATGCGGAATTTAAATTCGTAATTTATGCGGTAAATTTTGAACACGCTTAACGATGCAATATTGTCATAAATAAGGGTTACTTACCCAAGATTCCATGATAGTATGCAAATTGAGGCTGACTCGAGTCCTCGTTTGACATCAATTGTCGAGCTACACAATTAAATATTTTTTCGGGTAAATTTTCAGTCGGATATTAATCAAATTAAATATTTCAAAATTTAAATCGGTCAATTTCGACCGCTTACTGACTTACCCGTTGCTCGATTGCACACTGATATTTTTTCCTAATTTTTCCTCTTTTTCTTTTTCCTTTTTCTTCCTTTTTCCTTTTCTTTTTGGCTGAACCGGTCCAGTCCGGTTCAGCATACCCTCACTGCGCCGAACCGGCGTACCGGTTCAGGCCTCATTTTACCTTTTCGATGCCGTTCGGCCGATTCCCGATGTGATTCCTGTGTCGTTCGGTACACCATCACCTGGGCGTTCATCATCGGGCCTCGAGTTGGACCAAATCGGTGCCGATCGCCGCCAATCCAATCTTCTCTCCCGCAGCACTCACTCCGTCGATCTCTCGATTCTGGGTTCTCCACGGCGCATCCCCACCACTGGTGGGTCACTCGATGTCGGGCAGCCTTCGTCGGCCCTCGCCGATGGTGGTCGGATGGAGGGATTTTGTTTCCCTCGGTTCTGTCTTCTCCGTTTCGCCATTTGCCTTTTTGTTTCACGATTTTCGCGAATCAATTTTTTTATTTTAATTTTATTTATTTATTTATAATTTATTTAAATATTATTTTAATCATTATTTTATTCAATTAAAATCTAAAATATCTTAAAAAATTATTATTTTATTCATTTAATCAGTAAATGAATTTATCGGTCTTATTTCGTATTTTCGGTATTTTTTTCAAAAATTTTGGGATAATTTTTCGAAGTGAAAATTTCGATTAATTCCAATAAATTCATATCTTGATCAATTTAACCCGAAATTTAATTATTTCTTCGTTATTGTTCAAGACTCTCAAATCCATTATTTTTAATTAAATTTTCTTGTCATGATAAATACCAAATTTCGGTCTTTTGACCGTTTTACCTTTGCACGTGTTCGGGACTACTATTTTAATCCTTCATTTTATCATTTCTCATTTCGTGTTTTAAATAAAATCGGGTCTTACAATCTCCCCCACTTAAGAAATTTGATCTTCCAAATTAGAACCAAGTCAAATGGGTCCATAAACAACTCCGGGTACGTCTATCGCATCATACACTTTAATTCTCATGTAATTTTTTTCAAAGTGTAATACTACCAACATACTTGACTAGGGAGATCGTCTTAAACCTCAACACTCTCTCCTTTCGTTTAACACCCGAATCGATTTTTCAACATATGTTATACTTTCATTGAGTTAAGCTGTTGGAACTCATATCCGATTACATATGTTGGTTCTGGATAGTATTTCTGAAGCATCAAAAGATGGGACACATAGTGGATGCCTATTTATTCAAGTGGTAACGCCAACCTACAGGTTTTATCTCCCACTTTGTCTAATATCTCAAAGGATTCAATCCAACGAAACTCCATTTGCCTTCTTTATGAATCTTGTTATGTCCTTATGCCCTTAGGATAAGTACCTGCCAACAATACTGATTCACCCTTGGTGAATTCCAATAGTTTTCTATCTCTTGTCAACATAGCTTTTCTGTCTGCTCTGAGGTGTTCTTAATCTCTCACAATCCACTGAACATTCTCAGATGTCTGTCTTACCAATTCGGGAACAATTCTCTATCTGTCACCCACTTCTTCTTATCCAAGTTGGGGAACAATCCCTAGGGCCATACAATGACTCATATAAAGTCATCCCGATACTCAAGTGATAACCGTCATTATTGGCGAATTCGATTAGTAACAATTGATCATCCCAGGAGCTTATAAAATCAATGGCACATGCTCTCATCATATCCTCTAGAACCTGTACAGTCCTCTTTGACTGACCATCTGTCTGAGGATGAAAAGTTGTGCTAACACTCAATCGGGTTCCATAACTTCCTGAAAAATGTTCCCAGAAGTGAGAAGTGAAGCGAAAATCCCTATTTAATATAATGCTCCCTGGAACGTTACATAAAGTTTCACAATTTTCCATACACATAGTTCCACCTACGCACTTAGAGTATCTGGGGATTTTCATAATTAGATGGTGGGTAGACTTAATCAATTTATCGACTATCACCCAGATAGCCTCGTGATTCATCCGGGCCCTCTGTAACCTATCACGAAATTCATGGTAACTTTTTTCCATTTCCATGTCAATATAGGTAGAGGCTGCAATAACCCTGCAACTTCTTTTGCTCTACCTTAATCTGCTGACATACGAGACACTTTTCCACAATCTCTACAATGTCTTTTTTTTTCATATTTGACCACCAATACCCTTTTCAGAGATTCTGATATATTTATTACTTCTCGGATGCACTATATATCCCAAAGAGTGAGCTTTTGACAATAACACTATCTCAGCAACTATAGTCCTGAGGAGCACTTATACTGTCTCTGAACCTCTGTAAGTCATCATCACTCATTATGAACTCTGTCACTATACCGTTCTAAATCTGACCCACACTATCAACACCATGCCGATCATCACGCTAAGCCTGGAAAATTCGGTCACTCAAATCCGGTTCTAACCTCAGGCTAGCTGTCACAAAATCACCGTCATCATCAGAAGGGATCACATCACTATTGAGGCTCACAACTGCTCTAGCAACTCACGCTTCCTGACTATCATTTGTGACACCATCCTGGGGCTCTTTCTGTTCAAGGCATCAACCATTACATTAGCCTTTCCTGGGTGGTACAATGTTCACAATCATAATCCTTAGAAGCTCTAACCCTCTTGGTTATCTCATATTCTACTCTTTCTGTGAAAACAAATACTCGGGGCTTTTACGATCAATGCATACCCAAAATTTCTAACCATTTAAGTGGTGGCGCCATACTTTTAGTGTAAACGCTACGGCTGTCAACTCTAAATCATGGGTCGGATAGTTTCTCTCATGGTCCTTGAACTATCTGGATCCATAAACGACTATCTTCCCATTTTACTTCAATACATAGCTCAATCCTTAATTTGAGGTATCCATACACACTAAAACCTCTTGAGCTGTTGGTTATGGTGAGAATAATTACGGTAGTTAGTTTATTACTTCAATACACCAAAACTTACGAAAGCCATTTTCATACTTATCATCCCACTCGTATGCAATCTTTTCCTGAACGATACATGTCAACTGAGCAGCCAATTTTGAGAAACTCACAACACCTTGTCTGTAAGGCGGTTTCCAATTGCTACTCATGCTCTTCCCTGGACTTCGAATACATCAAAATATCATCGCTAAAGATGACAACCAATCGGTCCAGGTAAGCTTTAAATACCTCATCGTAGTTGAGTTCCACTCAATATTTCAATCACCCATATTCTTGACCTATGTACACATAAACGTCTAATGTCATTTCGAAATCACTTCCGTTTAAGATACTAACCCGCGTCATTTCGTTTTTCTTATAGTAACGACTTTTATAAAATTTTAATTTTTAAACCTTCATGATTAATCGAATTCTACCAGTAAAGGTACCCAAATTTTAAATCTATATATATTACGACTGTCGATTTCAATTTATAGGTTATGTGTGCGCTTCTAGACGCTGTCAAGTTTTCAGGCGGGGAGGTATTTTGAAATACCTTTATTAACCCTCAGACTTGACCACATAGACTGGTTATGGATATATCCTCCTCTTATCCTTGGTCGCAATTCATATTCACTACATATCGCTTAATCGAAATTACTTTACATGTCAAATATATCCTTACCTTGCATACGCCTCTTATTCCAATATATCTCATATTCAGGATCTATCACATCTCAAAGCTTATCTCCTTTCATATATCACTTATAACAAACTCTTTCATTACTTGTCAAACTTACAATATACTTTTCAGGGGTGAAAACATCACTATCTTAGGATAGCAATCTAAACATCATAGTTTGCAGCCGAATCAATCTATTCTTAAATATTACTTCAAAATTATTCATATTCCATTGAATAAAATCGACTGACATATCCTTTTTCCCTCGTTTTCAACTTATAATCCCTATACCCATATTCAGTTAGTGATAATCATCTAACCATCATCATCTTGCCTAAGGGTACAGGCTCACATCTTTCACTAGCTTATAAGAAAATGAAGGCGATATGAATAAATGCGTGGCACCAGGATCAATTAAAATAATTACTTCATTATTTACAACCAGTGTGGTATCTTCCACCACATCTGATGAAACATTAATAGTGTCCTGGTCCAAGGCATACACTCGCCCTCATCCAACATCTTATTTCCGTGATATCTACCACACATCCTACACTGTTCTGTAGCAGGTCGGGGTCGTCCAATCACAATACCCCTTAAAAGTATTGTATTTGGATACACTGGGGCCTTACCAATCATCTTACCCCGTGACTCACCAACTCTAATCTTTTAGTAACTACCTTTTTCCCTTTCTGACATCTCTGTCATTCTCTATTCTCTTTTTGTCTCAATTTCGGCCCTTACTACCTTTTCCAATCTTAGAGACGTGCAACTCATGATCTTATTCACACAATTGTAGTTTGCGCATTGCTTCGGCATAGGTAATGATATCTAACGGGGCCCATCGGACTCTAATTGACAATCTGAGCCCTTCATGAACTTTCAGACATTCCGACTCTCACTGTTCATACTGTCGGGATCATATCTGGGCAGGTATATAAACTGAAATTCATTCTTATAAATCAACCAATTCCTTTGGGTCAGAGTAAATAATTTTATCTATAATTTCCTTTAAGCAGTGTCCGGGATATTCTGTCACCGGAATACATCTTGAATTATTTTTCTCATGTCCATTATGGATGTTTAACTCTAAAGATGGGTCAAGCGAACTTCCACCAATGCTCCGACTCGCCCTCAAATCCCATGCATACCTTGAGCAAATAGCTCCATAATATTCTCCACACTCCGCTCCAACCTTACGAAGCGTGTCTCAATACTGTTTGATCTCTCTATCGGACTATGTTCGATCTTTCTGTCGGACTCTGTGGGGCATTCTCAGTACCATCCTCCACGTCAATCTCATCTTGAGTCTCATGTGATGACTCGGTACGCCTCTCAGGCCTACCTCTACGGCCTTGAGCTCGTGTACTCGCCCTTCTACCATAGCGGCTATTAGTTAATGAGCCTATATTCTTGCATTCAAACCAAATTCTTAGCTACAATTTCATCTCGATATACACAATTGTATCAAAACAATGCACAGTACATGGGGATATAAACTTCCTTAACCACTAACACCGACTCGTATCAGGCCAACTTAGCTCTGATACCAAAAACTGTCATGACCCAAATTACCTAAAATCACTACAAATTTTTTATTTTTTCATTTATTATTTAATTCTTACCTTTCTCTCATCGTAACCATCTTACAAATAGTTGGGCTATGATTCGGTGTTAGCCACCTCTCACCTATTTACCATTCCATTTCCATAATCACATTCATATATCAGGATTTACTATCCTTTGACTTTAACTAAATACATATACAATGGTATTACATCACCTTACATCCCCGACATCATATCCATTTACAGTACTGTGCATTACATATTTAGATACAAAATTATACAAATGTGTATACCTGTCTCTCGATGGGAATCAACGGATACCAAGAATGCAAGTCCTCAGCCGCTCACTAACTATTGCGAGTGCTCTGAAAAAAGGGAAAAATAAGGGGGTGAGCAAACCACACGCTCAGTAAGGCAATTATGCAAGTAAGTAGACAGCTCCACTATCTACATGCTCATAATGCCATGCCCTTAAAATCCATTTCTTTTCATTAAAATCTCAAGCACAAAACCATGCATACATCAATGACATAGTTCATCAAGACTATTTGTGCATACAGAAATCATGTAATTCATGCATCAAAGGCAATTTATGTGACATCATTAAATCATACTTAGCATGAGGTAAATCAAGATCATGCATAATTTCATGCCATGTAAAACAAATCATGAGAACAATTCTTTTCATGAATCTTATCATTAACGCATGGAAAACTCATCATGCTACTGCATTTAAATCACTTTATTAAAACTGCAGTATAAACTAACCCGAAGCGGTTAAGCATCTCATAAATCATTCTCATTGAAAATTCATTATATTAGTCTGTTATTAAATCATATCTCAATGAAAATCACAAAACCGGGGCTTGACCCCTCCCTCAGGTCGACCCTGATCTATCGAGACCATAAGTTATATCATGTGACACATGTAGGTGACTATATAAGTAACATCGAGGACTATGGCTATAACTTAGTGATCCCTGGCTACACGGTACCTAGTGTGCGGGGTATCACACTTGAAACGGAGCTGTGTCAATCCTACCGCCAGAACAACATAACATCAGGATTGCGAGGGCAAGGCTTGCTGCCTCGTGGCTAATGCCACTCCACTCCAACAATCCCCACGGTACAGCGTACCCCATGTGAAATACATGGTACAACGTACTCCGTGAACCAAATCTTAGTCAGGGGGTGCCTGCAATAGGTCTTATCCACCCATACCAATTATGTCTCAGTATGCATGTGAGGGCATATCATTTCACTGTGACACACAGTCTACAAGAGGCTCCAACACGGCTATATGCATGTCATATAAATCCCTGTGCGAGCGAAGCTCTAGCACGGCTCCATGCATATTCATGATATCTAAAAATCTCGTGCGAGCGAAGCTCTAGCACGGTTTTATAAAAATCAATAAAATCTACGTACGAGTAGCACTCCTCCAGCACGGTTTCATACATAAAGAAATCAAATCTCGTGCGAGTTACACTCCAGCGTGATTCCGGTGCCATTGGGCGCGCCATCACCTCGGCATTCATCATTGGGCCTCGGGTTTGACCAAATCGGCGCCGATGGCCACCAATCCAGTCTTTTCTCCCGTGGCACTCACTCCGTCGATCTCTCGATTCCGGCTTCTCCACGGCGCGTCACCGCCCTGGTGGGTCGCCCGATGTCGGGCTGCCTTCGTCGGCCCTCGCCGGTGGTCGTCGGATGGAGGGATTTCGTTTCCCTCGGTTCTGTCTTCTCCGTTTCGCCATTTGCTTTTCTATTTAACGATTTTCGCAATTCAACTTTTTTTTATTATTTTTTTTATTTATTTACTTATTTATAATTTATTTAAATATTATTGTAATCATTATTTTATTCAATTAAAATCTAAAATATCTTCAAAAATTATTATTTTATTCATTTAATCACTAAATGAATTTATCTGTCTTATTTCGTATTTTCGGTATATTTTTTCAAAAATTTCGGGATAATTTTTTAAAGTGAAAATTTCGATTAATTCTAATAAATTCATATCTTGATCAATTTAACCTGAAATTTAATTATTTTTTCGTTATTGATCAAGATTCTCAAATCCATTATTTTTAATTAAATTTTCTTGTCACGATAAATACCAAATTTCGGTCTTTTGATCGTTTTACCTTTACACGTGTTTGGGACTATCATTTCAATCCTTTATTTGATCTTTTCTCATTTCGTGTTTTAAATAAAATCGGGTCTTACACGACTAAGTACTATGCACTTGTTATTTCATGCTTTTACCTTAATGAGTTAAATTGATTGATCCTTTGGTAGTTGTTAGTTAGGTAATTTAATTAAGTAAAATAGTAGGTTAGATTTATTATCTTGCATGTTAATTTAATTTTAGTTTTCATTTTTAGTTAATAGTTGATTTTATAGGTTTTAGGATTTAATTTTAGTTTTCATTTTTAGTTAATAGTTGATTTTATAGGTTTTAGGATTTAATTTTAGTTTAGTATTTTATTAGAGTAAATTTGTTTCATGCATGTTTTAAATTTTCATTTCCAAAAATATTTATTTTTCATGCATTATGTAGATTTTGTGTTATTTTGTTAGAATTAGATTTAATTTAGGATCATTTATAGGGAAATATTTTCTTAATTAGGTTAATAAAAGTTTTAAATTTTATTAGATCTTAAATTAGTTTACTTTGCAATTGTTATTAATTAGTTTAATTACATGCATATTTTATTTTTAGGATAATTTAATTTTAGTTTAATTAACTTTGTTTCTTATTTTCATATTTTGCATTTTAGTTTATTTGCGTTAATTAATTTTTAATTGTTTTAATTATCTTTCGTAAGTATTTGCTTTTAATTTCTTAGAGCATTGTAAGTAATTTTAGCTCTACTCGATTTTCTTTATTTTATAGTTTTTATTATTTTCAGTATTGTTAGCCTTGTAGATCACTCATCAAATTTCATAATTTGCTAGAATATACTTAGGGTAAGATTAACCGGTAGTTAAATAGGATAACCAACTTCTCTGTGGGATGATAATTCGGGACTCAAATCCCATTATTACTTGTACGACCCGTGCACTTGCGAACAATATGTTTAGCTCGTATCATGAGCTTAACATGCTCAATAAGAAAAATCAAGCAGCAGGTAGATAAATACACTATGTATCCATATGGGCTTGAAAATACATAAAACACAGTTATGTATAGTACAATAAAAATTACCATCTAACATAGTATCAGTATCACAAAAATTGTATTGCAAAATATCATTTAACTTAAATACAATAATTAACCTAAATTTATATCTACAAAACATCAGAAAATACGTACAATTTATCTCTAGCAACACACAAGATTTTTCTTACCTTGGTGTCTGCTCGCAGTTCCAATGCCTTAGTGTTTGGAGTCAGTGGACTTGACCCTCTCAGTAAATTTTCCTCCCTGAAACTCTTTTCTCGGATTTCCCAATTTTTCATTGTACATTTTCCTCTATTTTTAAAAATATATATAATACCTTTTTTTCACAACGGTTTTCAAATTGATTTCTTTCCTGCGTTTTTCCATTCTTTTTCTTTTCTTCTTTTCTCTTCTTCTTCTTCTTCTTCTTCTTCTTCTTCTTCTTCTCCTTCTGTTCTCGGTTCGTTCCTCACCCCCTCACCCTCTCCATTTTTCCAGCACCACCATCACCAACCTTGGGTCTTAGCCATCATCACCATCATCATTACTCTTCTTCTCCCTCTTCGCCCTGCTTCAGCTTCGAACTGTTTTCCTTCTCGATTTCACCCCTATTTCCAACTCCTAAAGCTCGTTCCACTACAGACAGTAAGGTGGTCGGAGGTGACCTCACTGCTCACACGATCTGTCTGCAGCTTCGAGGACCACACTTAGCAGCCCGTGGTCTGACTTCCTCCTCTTTTGTTCTCCCCTTTTTCTGGCTTCCTCTCACGATTCACTCCTAGCCAGCCTCATTTCTCTCTCGTTCCTTTTAATTCCAATTTTCAGGGGTTGAGGCGTAGAGGTGGTGTGTGTGTGCAGACTGGTGGTGTAAGGCTTGACGTGGAGTGCAGGTGGGTGTGCAGAGCCTTGGCACACCCAGGGCTGGTTGGCGCAGTGCCCTGGTGCTCCCAGGGTCACAGTTCAGGACTGGCTGGTGTGTGGGTGGGTGCAGGGTGTGCTAAACACGTTGGGTGCACAGGCACATGATGGTGCAGAGCGTCTGTGTAAGACCCGTATTTTTATGTAGCTTGTTCCTTATGATTCCTATATGTACGAACACTTTATTTCGTTAGTTGAATCATAAGAAGAGTATTTACTTGAATAAAAGTGTAAGTAAAATGATTTAACACTTATAAGCTACATAAAAGTCGAATAAAGGCTATAAGAGCCACAAGCTAAACCATGTGGATCTGAATCATTCTGACTGAAAAGAAGAACTTAAAATGAGAAAATATAGGGAGCTCATGAAGGAAAGTCAGTTTGATTTGGTCCCGAACATAGAGAACCAGTGTAGAAGCCAAAAAGGGCTAAACGAGTCTGAAATGGTCCGTTTAAGGTACTTTAGGCATATTCACCTCCCGAAAATGGCCAAAACGTAAAGACGGGAGTGTAAACCATAAGATATGACACTTTCAAATTTTTGAAAAAAATTGAAACGTGGTCCATGGTTAAGAAAAGTCAAAGGTAGTTAAGAAAAGTGGACTTTGACTATAGTTGAATAACCATGGTTAAAAATTAACCTAGGTATGGAGAAAAAATTGGAGAAAAATATTTTTGGTCAAACTACAATATAATCATCCTGGAAAGTAGAGAAAATTTATTTAATCAAAATTCGGATTAAATTTAACGGGTAAAAACGGCCAAAGTGGAAATTTTAAAGCCCATTAAGGTATAACAAGTATGGGCCGAATTTCTGAGGTCCATTAGATTGAATTGTTGGATCGATTTGTGGGCCCAATATTTAGACAATTGAAGGCCCGATAGGTAGTAAAAATTTCAGCCTGGAAGCCCATTAGGAAGGCCAAAACCGAGAGGCCCAAAAGCTAGGCCCAATTGGTGAATTTCAAGCCCATTAGTAAATGGTAAAAAAAGCCAAATTTGGTAACTATCACCTAACTCAATTGAAACTTGTTAGGTGAAATTCAAGGCTTAATAACTAAGTAATTGACTTATAAAACCAGCCAACACAACAGCATCTTCTTCCAAGTATTCGGCAAAGAGAAGAAACCATTAACAAACACATAGTCAAGCTTTCTCTCACTAGAAATCACTAGGATAAAGGCATATTTGGAACTTGCAATCTTCATGAAAGTTGTTCCAAATTGAGATAGGATTAACATATGTTGGAATTGGTTATCAAGGATCCAAAGTGAGCAACCCGAGAAGCTTCAAAGTTTCAGCTAAGTGTGAAAGTGCAAGCTAGGTATAATTTCAAACTTTCAAATTCATATATGTTAATGTATGAATTATTCTAAGTTGATTGGTATATGTTTTAAGCATTGAAACACATGAAATTACCATGAACATGGATTGTCCGAGAGTGGGTGATTGTAAATTGATGATTACCCAATTGATTTTAAGGCATGAATAAGTTGTTATACATGTGTTTATGGTTATGGTGCAGTTAGAATTAATCAATTTGATCAATTGGTGGATGAATTGAAATTGGCAATCAAGGTGTTTGATAAAATGCCTAAATGAACTAACTTAAGCTTAAGACCATTGCCAACCAAGTGTTTGTGAAAATGCCTAAGTGAATGGCTAGCAATCGGCATGATGGTGGCGTGGTACTCGGCACGACATGGCGTGATGGCTCTCGGCCACATGCCATGGCCGAGATGTCCAACGAGCCAAGCTCAATTGGTTTTGACCCAATGTGATGTTATGGGCCTCGGACAAACCCATAAGAGTTGGTGGGCCCTACAAGCCCAATAGGCCCAACAAAAATGAATAGTAAAATGAAAATGGGCTTAAGGCAAAGTTAGGCCCATTAAGGTTTATCAAAGCCCATTAAGTGGAATAGACTGTATTAAATATGAAATACAATAAGAAAGGTAAAATTAACCTGATGAATGGTTATATGCAGCTCCATAGATTGTTGGAGGAGCTAATCAGACTGCTAGATCGAGCAGCGTTGAGAAAGTAAAATTTCTCGAGTGATTTTAAGTAAGGGACTTTTGCGAGTAGTTAAAGATACCTGCATGTATTTTCGTCTGCTTTTACATTCACTTAAAAACTTTGAGGGTCAGAGAAAATGAATAATATTTATAGCGACCTAATAGTGGCAAATTATGATTTTACCCCTGTTAGGAAAAAAGTCAACTTTTGAGAAAGTTGTAAAAATCATGGAAACCACAATTATGAGTGTTTTTACTGCTGTTTAGCAGAAGAGTAGGTAGATGGGCTAATGTTTTCATGGTTGTTGAGAAATAGCACCATTTATCGTGCTGATTTTTATGTTTTGAAAATTATCCCTTTCAAAGAGCCATCTATCGAATTATGTGAGAATAAATCGTGCTAGAGCATAGCTCGCACTTGATTTCACATGTTTTTCACATATATTAGTGCTGAAGTATGATTCGCACTAGATTTTCATGACATGCATGATAGAGTGCTGGAGCATTGCTCGTACTCAATTTTATATGATTTATGCATGATAGGGTGCTACAGTAATTGCGCGTACTCGATTTGATGAGTTTTGTGCATAACATGGTACTAGAACTATTGCTCGTACTTGTTTTGAAACATGAACTATGCATGACTTAGTGCTAGAGGTTTACTCGTACTAGTGTTCGATATTTTGAGATGCATAAACAGTGTTTGAGTGGAGTGTAGACTGTGAGTCGCACTCAAAGGCGTACACTTTAGTTTTACTATGATAAATAAGACATGTTAAAAACCATGATGATTTCCTCGTGTAGACTGAGTGTTACACTGTTGAGATGTTCGTACGTGGATTTAGAGACGTGGTATTGATTATCCATTGAGATAGGGTCCACAGGTGTATGTTGTACCGTGTATGTGTCACGGAGTATGTTGTACCCTATGTTGTTGTAATGTGTATGAGGAGTTGAGGAGTTGATAGCTAGCGGTTGTGATGGACTGACCCCTATCCCGTTGCAGCAGTGATTGTCCCGCACAATGAGTACTATGTAGCCTGGGATCACCATTATAAGATATGGCTATAGTCCAGGATATTATTGCATTTAGCCACTGAGTCTCACATGATATATCACTTGATTGATTTTATGATACGGATAGACCTGAAGGATGGGTCAGAATCCGATTGTTGTGTTTTGAATGATTTAAATGTCATATTTACTATGATTTGAATATAAATGACATGATTTATATAAAGGCATTATGAAATTATAAAGATGCATTTATTTTGCACGAAATGCCTATTTTTGAGAACTCAACACGGTTTCTGTACATGGGATTTAATCTGTACAAGTATATATATATATATATAAATACATGCTTTTAACGTGAGTTAAGAAAATATTATTTTCGAGGCATAGCATTATTTTGAGTAGATAGTGTTGATGTCTACTTGCTTGCCTGATTTCCTTACTGAGCTGTGAGCTCACCCCTTTCATTTTCCACCTCTCTACAGATCATCTACAGTAGAGTGAGTACGACTGAGGGTTAGCATTCCTTGTGTCCGCTGCCATTTCCTATCGAGCGAAAGGCATAAACATTTTGTACGGTTTTGTATCTAAACATATAAACAGCACAGTGATGTAAACGATGTAAATTACGGGGGATATATTTATATTAGATTTTATATATGAGCTCACTTATGTTATAAAAGAAATTACAATCAGTAGATAGTATATTGACATGTATGTATGATAATAAATGAATGGTATGGTAAGTGAGGATACTAATATCGAATCACAACCTAAATGTTGATAAGGAGAAAGGTAAGTAAAAAGTGAAAAATTTGTAGTGTTTTGATTAAGTCATAGACGGTCGTGACAGTCTGGGGTGTGCAGGCTGAGTGTGGGGCAGACTGGTGCAGGGTGTGCGTTGGGGCTAGCACTGTATAGGCTGGTTAGTGTGGAGCAGGGGTACAGACTGGGTGTGCAGGGGGTCTGGTTGTCGGGGAGCTGGGTCATGCACGGGGTTAGTGTATTGGGCGTCTGAGCGTAGAGTGGACAGGCGCAAAGCGTGCTGGGCGCTGGTGTAGCAGAGCTGGGCACAAGGCGTGCAGGTCGCGCCCGGCCTGTGTGCCTTGTGTATAGGGCCAAAACACACCATTTCAACTCTTTTTTTTGTGTAATATATATACACATTTATATATACATTTATATAATCACAATAAATTTACATTTATATAATCAAAATAAATGTATAGTTATATATACATATTGTTTACCATATCATTACTATTATTATTATTATTATTATTATTAGTTTACTTTCATAAATCGGATTTTTAACAGAATTTTTTGCCTAACCTAATCTCTCCTTTCTGACATGATTAATTTAATTATCCGCAGGCCCAAATGAATTTAAATTTAAATCGAATAACGCTCGAGCCGAACCCTTGGAGGGAGAAACCTTCAGGAACACTGACTCACCAGCCATAAACTCTAATGGTCGTCGTCTCATGTCAGCATAGCTTTTTTGTCTGCTCTGAGATGTCCTCAACCTCTCGCATATCAACTAGACATCCTCAAAGGCTTGCTTCACCAAATCGGGAGCAAAGTCTTCTGATTACCCACTTCTTCCTAACCTATGGGAGAACGACACCTTCGACCATACAGTGCTCCATACGGTGTCATTCCAATACTCGAGTGGTAACTATTATTGTAGGCAAATTTGGTAATGGCAAATGATAATCCCAGGAGCCTTTATAATCCATCGTACAAGCTCTTAACATATCCTCCAGAGTCTGTATGGTCCTCTCCGACTGACCATCTTTTTGAGGATGAAAAGCTGTACTAAAACTCAATCGGGTTCCTATGGCTTCCTTAAAGTGTTCCCAAAAGTGAGAAGTGAAGCGGGAATCCCTATCAGAGATAATGCTCATTGGAACACCATGTAGCCTTATAATCTCCCGTACATACAAATCCGCCAACGCACTCAGAGTATCTACGAATTTCATAGCCAAGAAGTGAGCTGACTTCGTCAATCTATCCACAATCACCTAGATAGAATCATGGTCCTTTCTGGTCCTCGGTAAACCCACAATGAAATCCATGGTGATGTGCTCACCTTTCCATGTCGGTATAGGTAGAGGATACAATAACCCTACAGGTTTCTGATGTTCTACCTTAACATACTAGCATACCAGACATCTCGCAACAAATTCAATGATGTTTTTCTTCATACCTGACCACCAATATACTTTCCGAAGATTCTGATACATCTTAGTTCTCCCCGGATGAAGAGTACACCTCGAAGAGTGAGATTTTGACAAAATGAGTCTCCTCCACTGTGGTTCATCGAAAACACACACTTTGCCTCTGAACCTCAGTAAATCATTGGTTCCCAACTCCTAGTCGACACCATTACCCATATGAATCTGACTAGCCATATCGATACATAAGCGATCACCACACTGAGCTTGTCTGATCCGGTCAACCAAATTCGGTTCCAACCTCAAACTAGCTACCACATAATAGACGTCAATAGCAGAAGGGGTCACATCCAAGCTGAGGCTCGTAAACTACCCTAGCAGCTTATGTTCCATGATCATCATATAAGATACCATACCTTACCCAGGTGGTACAAGATCTCATAGTTGTGATCTTTCAGAAGCTCTAACCACCTCTGTTGCCTCATATTCAATTCCTTCTGTGAAAATAAATATTTGAGGCTCTTATGATCAATGTATACCTGAAATTTCTCACCGTACTAATAGTGGCGCCATATCTTAAGTGCAAACACTATGGCCGCCATCTCTAAATCATGGGTTGAATAGTTCCTCTCATGGTCCTTAAGCTGTCTGGATCTATAAGCAACTACCTTCCCATCCTGCATCAATACACAGCCCAGTCCTTGTCCCGACGCATCGATGTACATAGAGAAACCTCTTGAGTAGATCGGTATGGTGAGAATAGGTCTGGTGGTCAGTCGAAGTTTCAACTCCTGAAAACTTCTCTCACAAGCATCATCTCACTCAAATACAACATTCTTTCAAGTGAGACGAGTTAGAGAAGTAGCCAATTTTGAGAAACCCTCAACGAACCTTCTATAATACCCAGCTAAACCCAGAAAACTCTTGATCTCTGTAACTATCTTGGGCTTGTCCCACTGGACTACAGCTTTGATCTTAGACGGGTCCACTGACACCCCGTCTCTTGACACAACATGGCCCAGAAATGAAATTTGTTCCAACCAGAAGTCACACTTACTGAGTTTAGCATACAACTGCTTCTCTCGGAGGGTCTGTAACACAATCCTTAGATGCTGCTCATGATCTTCCCTGGATTTCAAATATACCAGAATATCATCGATAAAGATGATAACAAATCAGTCCAGTTATGGCTTGAATACATCATTTATCAGAGCCATAAAAGCTACGAGAGCATTGTCAACCCGAATGGCATAACCTTGAACTCATAATGACCATAATGGGTGCCAAAAGCTGTCTTGGGTACATCTTCGCTCCGAGTTCTCAACTTATGGTACCCAAACCTCAAATCGATCTTAGAAAAGATCTGTGCTCCCTGAAACTGATCCAACAGATCATCTATACGTGGCAAGGGGGTAATTATTCTTGATGGTAGCCTTATTCAACAATCTGTAGTCAATGCACAGTGGAAGGCTTCCATCCTTCTTCTTCACAAATAGAACCAAAGCTCCCAAAGGTGAGACGCTCGATTGGATAAATCCCTTATCCAAAAGTTTCTATAACTGCTTCTTAAGCTCCTCCAATTCCATTGGAACCATACAGTACAATGGTTTGGATATTGGTTCAGTACCGGGTACCACATCAATATAAAACTCTATCTCCCTTCTAGTGGCAACCCTGGTAAATCATCCTGAAAGACATAAGGAAATGTTAGTCAATTCTGGGTGTGCTTTATCCATATCAACCACATACGCAATAAAACCTTTAAACACCTTAGGTGAAGCATCTTTAGTGCCCTGATCTATTACATAAACTCTGCCCTGATCAACAGTCTGCTTCCCCTTCTCTTCAGTTGTGACGTTCCGTCTTAAAGCAAAAATACTAGGTGGAACTTTTTCTTACTCTTTGTCCTTTTATGGGGCAATCTCAGCTAATTTCGGGCAATCTTTAAACAGATGCGTTGTCTTACCATATCTAAAGCAAACGTCGGCTGTCACATAACATACCTACCCCTATGATATCTCTCACAGATCGGACATAGCTCAATAATAGGTCAGGCTTCACCAATCTCAATACCCCTGGCTAGAGCTGCAGTAGGATGTATAGGGGGTCTACTGGCCTTACCTAGCGACTCTTCGAATCTCTGTCACTTCTCAGAAGGCCTCTTTCCCTCTCTGATCACTCTATCATCCCCTGTTCTCTTCCTGCCTCTATCTCAGCCCTTACCACCTATCTCAAACTGACCAAACTTAGAGACGTGCCACTCGAAATCCTACTCACACAATTGAGCTTTGCGCACAGCCTCTTTGTAAGTCAAAATATCCAAAGGAGCTAGTTTAGCTTTTGTAGACGGTCTCAACCCATCCATAAACTTCCTGACCTTCTTATCTTCGTTACTTATGGTGTCAGGAT
This sequence comes from Firmiana major, assembly GCA_033439115.1. NCBI lineage: Eukaryota > Viridiplantae > Streptophyta > Magnoliopsida > Malvales > Malvaceae > Firmiana > Firmiana major. Next base: position 61,401,319 of record CM065907.1, on the reverse strand, counting down.
CATATCTCCCCAGAGATGTAAATCGAGACTCATACTCGTCCACAGATCAGTTACCCTAAGTCAAACAGAAAAACTCCATTTGTAACCGTCTCCTAGCCGTCTTCGGAATATAATGCCTCCTGAAGGCATCTAAAAATATCTCTCAAGTCAAGATCTAATTACGAACCCTTAAAATAGGCTGGGCGGACTTCCACCAATGTTTCGTCTCACCCTGTAACATAAACGTAGAAAATACTATTCTCTCTGTCGGGGAATACTCAAAATACCCAAAAAACTTCTCTAGCCTATTCACCCAATCCTCTGCTACTACTGGATCTTTGACCCCACTAAAAGATGATGGTCTCAGTTTCTAAAACTGTCTCCAATAGTCTAAATTGCACCCATACCCCGCCTCATTACCTCTCCTCTGTGAAGCTCTCTGAGGCTCTGTTAGGGCTGGTGGTACCGGAGGTCGAACAGGTAAAGGTGCAGCCTCAGGCTGTACAGGTGGAGGCGATGGCGGTATATGACGAGCAGAACTAGTCGGTCCAGTGGTCTGTGGTGCAGGCATGGCAGGGGCTGCTGCTGGGCCACCTATACCCTGTAGATTCTCCAATCTTGCCATTACATGACTAAACAAACATGATAAGCTCTCCATTGTATGCTCTAATCTTGCCATACGTACCCTAGTAGTCTCTGCTGGATCTTGTGAGACACGATCAAAAGAGGATTCTATATGTCTCTCGGGCCTATCTCTATGCCCTCGAGATCGGGAGCCTTCCCCTCTACTACGGTATCTATCAGACTTCCTAATAATTGCCTTTATATATGACACAACTCTTAGTGACATAACAACCCGATATACACAATTGTATCTAAACAACGCACGGTATCATGGGGACATAAACTTTCTTAACCATTAACACCGACTTATATCAGACCAACTTTGCTCTGATACCAACTTTTGTAGCGAGCCTTTTCGCTAACATTCATATCAATTAGTTGGGTTATGAGTTGATGTTAATCCAATCACTTTCTTTATTTATCGGTCCATACACATGTGATATACTATCATGGTAAGAAATTATACTTAGATTAATTTACAATCATTTACATTTGTTACATCCCCGATACTTATACATATACAATACTGTACTACGAAATGTTTAGATACAAAAGACTACAACAGTGTATACCTTTGTGTAACAAAAATGACAGTGAACACTAGGAAATATAAGATTTACTGCGACGCTCTCAGACTACAGAATAAATCTGTGGAGAAAGAAAGTAAGGAGGGTGAGCAAACACGCTTAGTAAGGAAAGTATGCACGCAGTAGATAACCACACTATCTACATGCATAAAATGCTATGCATTATGCAAAAATCATTTCTGTCAGAAACAAAATCAGAGTGAAAGTAGATAGCAACCTTCACTATATATATGGATAAAACACATCAGTGTAAAACTTGTTTCCGATTCACACACTGTACCCAAAATAATAAATTCAATAGTGTTCACCGGTATGCATAGAAATTTACCCTGTATAAAATCAAAAAAAGTTCTCAACTTAGTGTAGTGAAACCCCAATTCACTCACCGGTATAAAATAAGTTTTAATTCGGTGTAATGAAACCTAATTCACCCACTGGTACCATCAGGTACATATAAACCAACAACATAATAGATCAGGCAGGGATGTCACAATGTATAACGGACTCATGGCCATAGTCGAAGACCTCAAGCATCACGGGCTAGGTGTGCAAGAGTGTCTCGTTACGGCAGGAGGAGGTCAAATGCTACCCATCGGTCAATCAATCGTCTAACAACTCTCAACAACGGTACAGCGTACTCCGTGCTACTTAAATGGTACAACATGCTCTGTCGACCTCGATTTCCAAATCACAAGTTTGGGGGTTCCTACTGTAGGAACTTACCACCCTAACTTGGATCATCAACTGTCGCCTGTCTCAAAATCCAGTGCGAGCAGATCAACGTAACACACAGTAGACTCGATGGCTCAAGCACGATTTTATGTATATCATATAAAATCGAGTGCTAGTAAGGCTCCAGCACTATTTCATGCTTAAATCTTATAAATCTAGTGCAAGTAAGGCTCCAGCCCCATGTCATGTACAAGTCGTATAAATCAAGTGCGAGCAAGGCTTCAGCACCATGTCATGTATAAATCATATAATTCAAGTGCGAGTAAGGCTACAACACAATTTCACATATAAAATCAATAGATGGCTCATTTCTAGTGGAAACGACACTCCAAAACCGAGTTCCACACAAAATGGCACGAAACGAAGTGAGAGAGACCACTTCCCATCAAATCACTCATCACACAATAAAATATGCAAATTTAATGTAATTTGTCAAATCTAAAGCCGTCTACTATTTTAATCATATAAAATCACTTTTTCACCAAGAAAATAGTGAGATATGTTGTTTCATACATTTTCAGACGTTTCCAAATTTTATCATAACAAGGGATATTTTGGTAATTTATCCCTACTCAGGAGTAATCTAGAAATTCCCATATCTAGACTCTACACAAATTTTAAGTGACTGTAAATGGCGATGATAATACGTGTAGCTATCTCTATAGCCTACACAGTTATCTTACCTCGAATCGCACTGAAGTATTTTTTCTCCTTTTCCCATTTCGCGTGATTCGATCTATCCGGCTCCATGTATATCTCCAGGAGCTGTAGATAGTTACCAATTACATCAATCTAATTCAATATTCTTACTTTTGATAGCCAGTTTTCAATTCCAAAACCTAAAACATTTCTCGAAATAAATTCGTAACTTATGCGATTAATTTCTAACTCGTATAACTATACAAGTTATAGTAAGAGAGATTCACTTACCCGAGATTTCATGATGGCTCATAAATCGAGGCTCGATCGAACTCACGTTCATTGCCTATTGTCGCGCTACACACTTATATATTTGAACCGGGTCAATTTCGATCAAATATAAATTCAAATAAATATTTCAAAAATTAAAACGGTCAATTCCAACCGCTTACCGGCTTATCCTTAGCCCAATGCCTTAGCCCAATGCATCATCGAATTTTTCTCCCTCTTTTTTCTCTCTCTTGCCTAAACCAATTCGGACTGATTCAGTGTAAAACTGGTTCAGTCCCTTTTACACTGAACCGGTTCAGGGCTGATTTCATTATTGCCGACATTTTCGGTTAGTTCTCAGGCCGTTTCTGCCACCAATCATCGCGACTTCACTAGGGGAACCTTCGGTTGGCTTGGTTGAGGTCAGATCAGCGCCAGTGACCGTTGTTTTCTCTTTCACGGTGCATGACGGCGTTCGACGGTTGCCCGGGTGCTTGTCGTCCCTAGTCGTCTCTTCATCATGCTCATTCGCCGCCCGTTGCTCACCGGAGGAAGGGAAAGGGAAATCGGGTTTCGGTTCTCTCTGTTTTCGCGATTTCAGTTCCAATTTCTTTTTTTCTTTTTGTAGTTTTTTCCTTTTTTATATATAATATAATATATTAATCTTTAATATATTATAATATATATATAAATATCTTATAATAAAATATCTTAAAATTATAATATTATTATAATAATGATAAAATACTACACTAAAGTATTTTTATATTATTATAATAATATTTTGTTATCATAATGTATTTGTACATTAATATATGCACACATGTACATATATATTATTTACTTCCTTTCACCCAATATATATGTACTTCCTATTTAATTTTTAATCTTTTTCTCCAAAAATATATTTTTCCCTTATTATTATTTTTCGGGAATAATTTTTCCATATTTCTAAGATAAATTCCCGATGTGAGAAAAATTTCGGGTCTTACAAGTCCGGACTCATTTCCCTTCTTGAACTCCCTATATTTTAGTGTTATGAGTCCATATTTTCAATGGTTTAGCCAAATTTCATTCAGTTTATCCCGAGCTCACCAAAGCTCTTATTTCTCAATTTAAAGCACTTAACTTAATTTTCTTGATTCAAATGGACTTAACATTGTATCATTCCTTCTTTATAAATTAATATATAACAAATGTACCTTTACAATGATATATTTACAATGGAATAATACAAATTTCAAGTCTTACAACACTCCACTAGAAGTCGCGATCAAACAAGAAGCCTAGTTCAATTCTAGTTTCATAGACAAAGCTAATTTCATAGCAAAGAAGTATCTGATAATGTGTCCAAAACAGTGTAGTGGCAATGCTCCTCATGCTTTCAGATGACTTATCATAAAAGAATTCTATGTGTCCAATTGACATGAAAGCTTTAACTATTCCATGGAGACTGTATTGAGGCATAAGCCAAAAAACTGAAATGGGGATGATTTCATGAGGTTTGTCTTGAAGCCCACGAGCCAAAGCTGTTCGCTTACGCTTCACTTCAATGAAGTCTACTACAAGAGTGGCTAATACGGATATCACAAATCTGATTCCCATCTTGTGCAAGAAAGTGATACCCCTGTTAAGCCCTGTGAATCTGCGGGCAACACGGACTAAAACGCGGTCACATAAGGCTATGGTAGAGAGCATGGAGACCATGGTAAAGATGGACATGGAACTAACAGGGATTGGGAAGGACTTTGTGAGGTGTCTATCCATGTTTTGGCTTGTTAGAGCGAGAATGTGCCCTACTGGGCATAAGTTGTGATGAGGAGGATTCCGGCTCCCCATATTAGTCCCATTCAGATCACTGATTTCAATTCCTCGACTCAATGAACAGTGTTTAATCGCTATAGATGAGGAGCTTGAGAGGATTTTACAATATCTTCTTCGATCATAATGGCCGCCTTGCCAAGAAATCTGCAAGTCACCATATACATTAATTAGTACCTGCAAACTGAAGAAAATTTAATTTTTCAAACAACATTATTATGGCATTATTGGAGGCTGGTATTTCTGCCCCAATGCAAGCTCATCAGTGGCCAGTAGAGTACATGTAAGACTCGTATTTTTTTATATAATCCGTATGAATTCCTAAGTATGCATTCATTTATGCAATATGACTCATAAATGATGTAAGGTACGATCCGTAAATCTGATGTACACACTTGTTATATGGATTCGTGATGTACACGCAAGTTTCATTAAGTATAAATAATAAGAAATAGACCTTTGTAAGTGAAAAATGTGTATTGAATGCAAAATGAGTAGTGTGGTAAATGGAAATGAAGTTAACTTTGAGAATTAGAGTTAAAAATGGCTAAGTATGGCTGCAGGACAAGGGGAGATCGATCTCCAATGCAAGGGAGATCGATCTTAGAGGTAATTTGAAGAAAGAAATCGATCCTTAGTCCAAGCAGATCGATCCCCTTAAGCCTCGGCCTGAAGCAGATCGATCTCATTACCCTATCAGATCAACCTATGAAGCTATCGACCTAGGAGAGATCGATCTCATGTTCTTCGACAGATCAATCTCCTAAGCTTGAAAACTCACTGCAGAAAGGCTAAAAACAGCTGCAGATCGATCTCTCACTAATAGAGATCGATCTCATCAATGTAATTTCTATAAAACAGGGCTTGCTGAACTGTAATTCAAGGGAGAAACATAAACCTTTCATTCTAAACCAAGTAACCTAGCTTTTCACCATAGAAAACCATCACTTTTCATACAAAATTGAGAGAAGTTGATTTAGCAAAGTTGTTCATGGTAGAGAGGAGAACAACTTAGTCCAAAAAAAGTTGTGAAACTATTTGATTGAAGGAAACAAGGTGATTTCTCCTAATTCAGCCAAAAGGAGGAAAGCCAATCTAGGTGAGATTTCAATGCACCAATCTCATGTATGTTGAGCTATACAATTTTATGAGTTGATTGGTATATATATTGTTGATTGAAACATCTTAGAACATGCTTAATCTCCATGACCTATATGTGGTGAAATGTGGGAAAAAGATGATAAAGTGACTAGGCATGGATTAAATGATGATTTAGGCATGAATAGATGTTATTAGGCATATATACCTAATTGTATAATTGTTTGATGAAGTACATGTGTTAGAAATAGAAATGGCTAAAAGTGATTATATGAGGTGTTCGATGAAATGCCTCAATGAAGTGAAAATGATGAATTTGAGGTAATATAAGCTTAATACCAGTTTAGTATAAATAAATAGACTTAAGGAGTCTGAGAGATTCTCGAAAATGAGTTATATACTCGAAATGGACTTATGAAAGAGTAAAGTCTTATAGTAGTATAACGAGGCCAAATGAGATATGAATGGCCCAAATGCATTGATTTGAATATCATGCAAGTGAAATGAAGTATATGACAATATATTGATGTGTGTAATACACAATTTTAGCTTCAGAATATATCGTTAGAATCGATAGAGCGAATCATGAGAAGTGAGAATCGATGGAAAACGATACAAGCGTGGTTCGAGGTAAGGGACTTATGCAAGCTATAGAGATCGCTATACGTATGTTTTCTTACCTGCTGTGTGTGAATGAATACGATAAATACATAGATAATGATATATCTAGGTAGAAAACTATGTATGAGAATAAGTCCATAATATGAGTTGCATGACTTCTATGATTGTTGTGAAAAGAGGTTTTGTAAATGTTTCAAGAAAGAATAACAATAGATGGGCTCTCGGTTTTGATAATTTGCATGAAATGCATTTTACAGAGTGATTGAAGGGAGATTACCCTCTCACTCACGATTATACATAGAGCCCCTTCTATTTCTTTTCTATGTAAAATTGTGCTAGAGCCTTGTGGCAATGGTAGATTGAACAGCCATGCTCGTACGTTATTTTCAAATGGATTTTAAGAGAAGCAAAAGAGTGCTCGATGCCTCGAGTGATGTTGTGTGTTCCACTCGAGATGCTAGCACAAGATTTTGGGAATCATGCTAGAGCCTTCGAGTATTGTTGTGTGTCTTGCTCTAACTATGCTCACATGTGAATTCCTAGTAATACCGTGCTCGATGCCTCAGGTATGCTGTGTGTCTTACACTGACTTGCTCACACGATGTTTTATGATTGTGTTATGTGCTGAGTAAAAATCATGTTAGAGCCATCATGTATTACTGTGTGTCTTGCATTAACCTGCTCACACGTGGTCTTGAGACAACGAAAATGGGTGATAAGGATCCAGGAGAGCACGATGTACCGTGATCATTAGCCATGGGATACGATGTGCAGAGATTTGAGTATGAGCTGAAGGGATGGTTGATTCGCCTCTCCAAGTGTAGGGTTCCCGCACACCTGATCAGTGTAGCCTGGAATCTGACTATGGCCATAAGTCTTTATGTATCTGAGTGATACGACATTGTCACTACTATGTGAGCTGACAGATGTATTCCCTTGCTATGTGTTTCGGGATATGATAACCCATGATTTATGTCTCAACATGTATTGATCTACAAAGTATAAAACATTTTCTATATATGAACTGTGTGAAGCCGTGTGATACTGTGTGAATATGCATATACCCATTTAGCGAATTAACAGTTTCGCATTGATGAAAGTGGTTTTAAAGAACATGCATATTGTTTTATAAGGAAAATGAACATATATATTTATATATATTAGCATGTAGATAGTGTAGTTATCTATCTGCTTTCATATTTTCCTTACTGAGCATGTTATGCTCACCCCCTTATTTCCTCCTCCACAGATACTACGTAGTAGTGAGTACACTACAGTCGTCCCTGCTATCGTGTTTTCTCCAGTCATCCAACAGTATAGAGAGGTATACACTAGAGATCCCTTAAATTAATGCACAGTAAAGTTTATATTTTGTATTTTTGGGGATTTATATAATAGAAACTGATGTAAACGCTTCCATACTTATATATAACAGTCCAGTTTCTATTCTACTTCATTTGTATAATGTTATTTAACTAAAATGGATGAGATATGAATTTGATATTAAATCACAGCCTAACTTTAAGTGGTAAGGTAAAGGTCACAGACTGGTATAGAGGGTCGTGACAGGAATTAATGGTATCAGAGCAAAGTTGGTCTGATGTGAGTCAATATCCATAGTTAGAAAAATATACATCCCCAAAGTACTGTACATTATTAGGATACAAATGTGTATACCAAGCTCAAAAATGTGACTGAGACACTTATTTTGAGTATGCAGGATGTCTGATAGATGACGTACTCGTAGAGGAGAGAGTTTGCGCTCTCAAGGGCGTAGAGATGAGCCCGAGAGACTCAGTAGGTCTAGTTCTAGTAGAGATCCACCCAGTCTTAGTGAGGTAGCTGAGAAGCATATAGCGCAGTTACAGCACAGTGTAGACATGGTTATGGAGATGTTTACACAGGCTATGGCCAGATTAGAGGGTCGACAGGAGAACCCAGCTGGTCAGGCTACTGCACCAGAGAGATAAGAGCTAACATAGCCTACACCGAGACCTCGAGATGCAGAAGCAGAGATACCTGTACCCCCTCCAGTTCAGGACATTCCCCCACCAGTTTTGGATCCTGTAGCTCTACAACAGATTGGTGGTGAGGGAGTTTACGATTGCAATCTAGGTAGACTGAGAGAGTTTCGAAAGTTTAGACCACCTACATTTAATGGGGTGAAGAACCCAGTATCAGTTGAGCATTGGATACGCAGTATGGAGAAGCTCTATCAATTCTTCCATTGCTCCAACACAGAGAAGGTCACCTTTGCAGCTTTTGTGTTAGAGGATGAGGTCGAGCATTGGTGGATGGCCACACAGCCGATGTTGAGTGCACGACACCCGGTTGTGACATGGGATATATTCTTGGATGCCTTCAGGAGGTAATACATTCCAACTACTGCTTAGAGGAAGATGCAATTGGAATTTATGACATTGACTCAAGGGAAACGGACAGTGGATGAGTATGAGTCTGGATTCACATTCCTGGGCAAATATGATACAGTCACGATGAGCCTTGAGGACAGAAAAGTTTAAAAATTTGTTGAGGGATTAAGACCTTCCATCAAAGCACGACTAGCTCCATTGGACATTACCACATATGATGAGGCAGTACGCAGAGCTCAGTTGTGTGAGCAAGATTATGGGTTACATGCCTCGAAATTTAGCAGGAGTGGTAAAGGCAAAGATAGAGACCGAAAGAGGTCAGTTGATGGCAGAGGGTTTCGAAAGGGCCGAAGACTATTTGGTAAGGGGCCTAAGATTGAGGAGACACGAGAGAGGCCTGTGAAGCCTCCAGTTCATCCAACTTCGAGGGGTATAGTTATTGGTAGACCTCGACCTACCACAGTGCAGTGCAAGTCATGTGGTAGATATCATGGGGGTAGACCATGCCCGTTATCGATGAGATCTTATTATAGGTGTGGTAAACCAGGGCACATAGCTCGTGAATACCTAGAGTTGATGGATACAACCCCACAGAAGGGCAAAGAGCCAAAAAATGCTACAGTTGAAACACCTACACCTAAGAGGAATGCCACAGCTGAAGAGAAAAGAAAGTAAGTTGTTGGTCGAGGGCGAGTGTTTGTATTGGACCAGGCATCTGCAGAGACTTCTTTGGATGTGATTAAAGGTACCATCCTTGTATTTGTTTTTGAAGCATTAGCATTGATTGATCCTGGTACCACGCATTCGTTCATATCGCCTTCATTTGCATGTAAACTTTGTGAACATGTGAAACCTGTACCCTTAGGTAGGATATTGCTGATAAGCACTCCTGTGAGAGACAATGTAATGACGGAGTATGTATGTAAGGGTTGTAAGCTAAAAGTAGGGGAAATGAACATGTCGGCTGATCTCATCCTATTAGCTATGAAGGATTTCGATGTAATACTAGGAATGGATTGGCTGGCTGCAAACCATGCTGTTTTAGACTGTTATGAGAAGACAATAATGTTTTCCATCATTGAAAAGTATGGTGTACGATTTGCAAAGTAATGAAAGAATTAATGAATTAATCTCAAAGATGGATAATGTTGCTAACGAATGTAATGATAATGTGTTGAAGGTTTTATCGCCTATGTGGTTGACTTGGATAAGGTGTACCCGGATATGATTGACATCCCAGTGGTTAGAGAATTTCTCGATGTCTTTTTGGAAGAATTACTAGAGTTACCACCAAACAGAGAAATGGAATTTTTTATTGATTTAGTGCCTGGAACTGAACTGATATCTAAGCCACCATATAGAATGGCTTTGATTGAATTGGAGGAGCTAAAGAAGCAATAGCAAGAGTTGTTGGACAAGGGGTTCATCAGACCGAGTGTATCACCATGGGGAGTACCGATTCTGTTTGTAAAGAAGAAAGATGGGAGTCTCCGAATGTGTATAGACTATCGGTTGTTGAACAAGGCTACCATCAAGAACAATTATCCCCTTCCACGGATTGATGATCTATTGGATCAGTTGCAGGGAGCACAGGTCTTTTCAAAGATTGATATGAGGTTTGGGTATCATCAGTTGAGGATTTGGAGTGGAGATGAACCCATGACAGCATTTGGGTTGACGAATGCTTCTGTAGCGTTTATGGCATTAATGAATGATGTATTCAAACCATACCTAGACAAATTCATGATTATCTTCATAGATGACATATTGGTGTACTAGAAGTCCAGGGAAGAGCATGAGCAACATTTGAGAACAGTATTGCAGACCCTCCGAGATAAGGAGTTGTATTTCTGACTCAACAAGTGTGATTTCTGGCTGAGTGAGATATCATTTTTGGGTCATGTAGTCTCGAGAGACGGTGTATCAGTGGATCCATCTAAGATAGAGGCAGTGATACAGTGGGAAAGACCCAAGACGGTTATAGAGATTAGAAGTTTTCTGGGTTTAGCAGGTTATTACAGACGATTTATCGAGGGATTCTCTAAGCTGGCTGTTCCATTGACACGTCTCACCCAAAAGAATGTGACATTCGAGTAGGATGATAAGTGTGAGAAACGTTTCTGTGAGTTAAAGCACAGACTGACCACCACACCTATTCTTACCATCCCCACCAGCTTAGGAGGTTATACAGTGTATACAGATGCCTCGGTACAAGGACTGGGCTATGTGTTGATGTAGGACGGGAAGGTAGTAGCCTATGGATCCAGACAGCTTAAGGACCATGAGAGCAACTACCCTACCCATGATTTAAAGTTGGCAGCCGTGGTATTTGCATTGAAAATATGGCGCCACTACTTATATAGTGAGAAATTCTATGTGTATATTGATCATAAGAGCCTCGAATATTTGCTTTCACAGAAAGAGTTAAACATGAGGCAGAGACAATGGATAAAGCTTCTAAAAGATTACGAGTGCGAGAAACTTACCATCCAGGAAAGGCTAATGTTGTGGCAGATGCCCTGCCTTGAGTAGAAAGAGCCTCGAAATGGTATCGCACATGATGGTCAGGGAATATGAGCTGCTCGAGTAGTTTGCTCACCTCAAGTTAGGTATAGACCCTCTTGACATTGATAAAGATTGTGTGATAGCTAGCCTGCGAGTGGAACCGAATTTGATAGATCGGATATGCTAGGCTCAGCATGCTGATCTACTATGTGAGGATCATGCGTGTTAGATTCAGATGGGTGATATCGTCGATTTCTTAGTGAGTGATGATGGCCTACTAAGGTTTAGAGGCAGGATTTGCGTTCCTGATGACCCAGAGTTAAAGAGATTGATTTTAACAGAAGCTCATTCATTGAGATACATATTGCATCCGAGAGGTAATAAAATGTACCAGAATCTCTGGAAGGTGTATTGGTGGTGAGGAATGAAAAGAAATATCGCATAATTTATGGCAAGATGTCTAATATGTCAGCAAGTAAAGGTACAGCATCAAAAGCCTACAGGGTTATTACAGCCTCTACTAGTACCAACTTCGAAATGGGAGCATGTCACCATGGATTTCATCATGGGATTATCAAGGACTAAGAGGAACCATGATGCTATCTAGGTAGTGGTTGACAGATTGACGAAATCTGCCCATTTTCTAGCTATGAAATCTACAGATACCTTGAGTAGTTTGGCAAAATTGTATGTACGGGAGATAGTGAGGCTACATGGTGTTCTAGTGAGCATTGTATCGGATAGGGATTTCGGCTTCACTTCTCGCTTTTGAGAACAATTTCAAGAAGCTATGGGAACCTGATTGAGTTTCAGTACTGCTTTCCATCCTCAGACCGATGGTCAGTTAGAGAGAACCATCCAAACATTATAGGATAAGTTGAGAGCAAGTGTTATGGATTTTAAAGGTTCCCGGGATGATCACCTACTGTTAGCTGAATTTGCATACAACAATAATTATCACTCAAGTATCAGGATGGCACTATATAAAGCCTTATATGGTAGAAGATGTCGTTCCCCAATTGGTTGGGAAGAAGTGGGTGAAAGGAAAATTTTTGCTCCTGATTTGGTACAACAAGCCTCTGAAGTTGTTCAGTTGATATGTGAGAGATTGAGAATAGCTCAGAGCAAGCAGAAAAGCTACGCTGACATAAGATGCAGGCCATTAGAGTTCATTGTGGGTGACTCGATATTTTTGAAAGTCTCTCCCTCAAAAGGGATTATGAGGTTCGGTAAGAAGGGTAAGTTGAGCCCTCGATATATCGAACCATTTGAGGTATTAGAGCATGTGGGAGATAAGGCCTACAGGCTAGCATTACCACCGGAGCTAGTAGGCATACATAATGTTTTCCATGTGTCTATGCTTCGGAAGTACCATCTAGATCTAACTCATGTGATTCGGTATGAGCCATTAGAGCTCAAGAATGATATGTCATACACAGAGACACTGATATAGATACTGGATAGGAAAGAAAAGGTGCTATGGAACAAGACGATCCCACTTGTCAAGATTCTTTGGAAGCATCACAATTTAGGGGAAGCTACTTGGGAGTTAGAGAACTCTATACGAGAAAAGTACCCCCAACATTTTGAGGAGTAACTTGGTTCTAATTTGGAGGACCAAATTTCTTAAAGAATGGGAGGAATGTAAGACTCGTATTTTTGTATGTAATTTGTATGAATTACTAAGTATGCATTCGTCTATGTAATCTGACTCATAAATGATGTAAGATCCGTAAATCTAATATACACACTTGTTATATGGATTCGTGATGTACACGCAAGTTTCATTAAGTATGAATAATAAGAAATAGACCTTTGTAAGTGAAAAATGTGTATTGAATACAAAATGAGTAGTGTGGTAAATGGAAATGAAGTTAACTTTGAGAATTGGAGTGAAAAATGGCTAAGTATGGCTACAGGATAAGGGGAGATCGATCTCTAATGCAAGGCAGATCGATCTTGGAGGCAATTTGAAGAAAGAAATCGATCCTCAGTCCAAGCAGATTGATCCCCTTAAGCCTCGGCCTGAAGCAGATCGATATAATTACCCTGCCAAATTGATCTGTGAAGCTCTCGGCCTGGGAGAGATCGATCTCATGTTCTTCGACATATTGATCTCCTAAGCTTGAAAACTCACTGCAGAAAGGCTAAAAACAGCTGCAGATCGATCTCTCACTAATGGAGATCAATCTCATCAATGCAATTTCTATAAAACAGGGCCTACTAAACTGTAATTCACAGGAGAAACATAAACCTTTCATTCTAAACCAAGTAACCTAGCTTTTTACCATAGAAAACCATCACTTTTCATACAAAATTGAGAGAAGTTAATTTAGCAAAGTTGTTCATGGTAGAGAGGAGAACAACTTAGTCCAAAAACAAGTGGTGAAACTATTTGATTGAAGGAAACAAGGTGATTTCTCCTAATTCAGCCAAAAGGAGGAAAGCCAATCTAGGTGAGATTTCAATGCACCAATCTCATATATGTTGAGCTATACAATTTTATGAGTTGATTGGTATATATACTGTTGATTGAAACATCTTAGAACATGCTTAATCTCCATGACCTATATGTGGTGAAATGTGAGAAAAAGATGAGAAAGTGACTAGGCATGGAAGCATGAATAGATATTATTAAGCATATATACATGATTGTATAACAGTTTAATGAAGTACATGTGTTAGAAATAGAAATGGCTAAAAGTGACTATATGAGGTGTTCGATGAAATGCCTCAATGAAATGAAAATGATGAATTTGAGGTATTATAAGCTTAATACCGGTTTATTATAAATAAATAGACTTGAGGAGTCTGAGAGATTCTCGAAAATGAGTTATATACTCGAAATGAACTTATGAAAGAGTAAAGTCTTATAGTGGTATAACTAGGCCAAATTAGATATAAATGGCCCAAATGCATTGATTTGAATATCATGCAAGTGAAATAAAGTATATGACAATATACTGATGTGTGTAATACACCATTTCAGCTCCAGAATATATCATTGGAATCGATAGAGCGGATCACAAGAAGTGAGAATCAAAGGAAAACGATACAAGCGTGTTTCGAGGTAAGGGACTTATGCAAGCTATAAAGATAGCTATACGTATGTTTTCTTACCTGCTGTGTACGAATGTATGCGACAAATACATAGATATTTATATATTTAGGTAGAAAACTATGTATGAGAATAAGTCCATAATATGAGTTGCATGACTTCTATGATTGTTGTGAAAAGAGGTTTTGTGAACGTTTCAAGAATGAATAACAATAGACGGGCTCTCGGCTCTGATAATTTACATGAAATGCTTTTTAGAGAGTGATTGAAGGGAGATTGCCCTCTCACTCACGACTATACACAGAGCCCCTTCTATTTCTTTTTTATGTGAAATTGTGCTAAAGCCTTGTGGCAATGGTAGATTGACTTGCCCTACTCGCACGTTATTTTCAAATGGATTTTAAGAGAAGCAAAAGAGTGCTCGATGCCTCGGGTGATGATGTGTGTTCCACTCGAGATGCTCGCATTAGATTTTGGGAATCATGCTAGAGCCTTCGAGTATTGCTATGTGTCTTGCCCTGACTATGCTGACATATGAATTCCTAGTAATACCGTGCTCGATGTCTCAGGTTTGCTATGTGTCTTACACTGAGTTGCTCGTACGATGTTTAATGATTGTGCTGTGTGCTGAGTAAAAACCATGTTAGAGCCGTCATGTATTGTTGTGTGTCTTGTATTGACCTGCTCACACGTGGTTTTGAGACAACAGAAATGGGTGATAAGGATCCACGGGAGCACGATGTACCGTGAGCGTTAGCCATGAGGTACGATGTGCCGTGATTTGAGTATGAGCTGACGGCATGGTTGATCTGCCTCCCCAAGCGTAGGGTTCCCGCACACCTGATCAGTGTAGCCTGGAATCCGACTATGGCCATAAGTCTTTTATGTATCTGAGTGATACAACATTGTCATTACTGTGTGAGGTGACAAATGTCGTCCCTTGCTGTGTGTCTGGGGATATGATAACCCATGATTTATGTCTCAACATGTATTGATCTACAAAGTATAAAGCATTTTCTATATATGAACTATTTGAATAGATTATGTTGTGTGAAGCCGTGTGATGTTGTGTGACTATGCATATACCCATCTAGCGAATTAACAGTTTCGAATTGATGGAATTGATTTTAAACAACATGCATATTGTTTTATAAGGAAAATGAACATATATATATATATATATATTAGCATGTAGATAGTGTAGTTATCTACCTGCTTTCATATTTTCCTTACTGAGCGTGTTATGCTCAACCCCTTATTTCCTCCTCCACAGATACTACATAGTAGTGAGTACATTACACTCGTCCCTGTTATTGTGTTTTCTCCAGTCATCTAGTAATATAGAGAGGTATACACTAGAGATGAAAATTTTGTATCCCTTAAATTAATGCACAGTAAAGTTCGTATTTTGTATTTTGGGGGATTTATATAATAGAAACTGATGTAAACGCTTCTGTACTTATATATAACAGTCTAGTTTCTACTCTACTTCATTTGTATAATGTTATTTGACTAAAAAGGATGAGATATGAATTGGATATTGAATCACAGCCTAACTATAAGTGGTAAGGTAAAGGACATAGACTGGTATAGAGGGTCGTGACAGTACAAGAGGTAATAATTCCACAAATTGAAGGTAAACTAATGACTAAACATGTTCACAGAACTGTTCGGGTCAGCTGGGGCTTAAGGGCTTGTTTCTGAGGTGAACATTAGAGAGCTTTGGTTTCTTTGCTAATTAATAAAATGCAATTATGAGGGTGTTGCAAGGTGAAAAAACTGGATACTCGCGTCAGTCACTCTAACTTCAGGATCCCACCAACATCACTCTCCATCTCCGACATTCGCAGTGTGATCTTCTAGGTGCCAATCTATGATGAAATCATTATCCCAATGACAAGGAAATTCACAGGTCACAAGAATGGCTTAATTCAACTTCAACGGATTGGAATTGGCCTCTTCATATCAATATTTTCCATGGTAGTTGCAGCAATTCTAAAGCAAGAAAGATCGAAAATAATCAGAAGGCACAACTATTACGAACTGAAGGAAATGCCCATGATAATATTTTGGCAAGTTCCATAGAATTTCCTGCTAGGTTATGGAGAGGTTTTCGCAGTTATTGGACAGTTGGAGTTTTTCTATGAACAAAAACCTGATGCAATGAGAAGCTTCTGTGCTGCTCTGCAACTTATCACCATTGCTCTTGGTGGCTACCTCAGCTCTCTACTTGTAACCATTATCACCAGTGTGACTGCTAAAAATGGGAAGCCCGATTGGATGGCAGACAAATTGAATTATGGCCACGTTAATTACTTCTTTTGGTTCTTGGTAGCGCTGAGTGTGCTGAATTTAGGCGTTTTTGTCTGGATTGCCAATTGGTACACATATAAAAGGACAGTGGGGACTCTTCATTGAATATTTGTGGTGGCTTGTTAAGGTAACTATAACTTATTCTCTTGCTGCTAAAAAAAGCTAAGAAGACCACTGCTTGAAATAAATGTAGAAAGTTTTTCTAGGTTTATGCTTGTGAATACATGGTTGTACTTTGGCATAATCTACAATAAAAAAAGCTCACTTTTGCAAAAAAAAAAAAAAAAAACCCTTGGACCTTCAGCCGTTATCGCCTCTGTCTTCACAGGACTCGTGCCGAAGATGGTAAAGGATAGTCTGTTGGCAAAAGAAGCAGTTATAATATAGCAGCCCCTCATCATCGCTTCTCTGCTGCTACTCCATTTCTGTCAGACCACCTCTAAGCCACCACCTGCTGCTCTGTTGCTGCATGAGAAGAAAAGAACAGGAAAACTGAGAAAAAAAACCCCCAAGGGGGTACTCCATTGCTCGAGGTGAAGAAGAACAAAAGCAAAGCTAGTGATAATTTTTACTCCAATAAAAAAATCTAGACTTGAGACTGCTTGTAGATGACGGGATCAAGTGTGACAGTGTCTCGTTAATTGTGTTACTTAGTAATTGATGATCAATCATTAAAACTTGTATTATCATATTTTTTTTAAAAAAAAAAAAAGACGTCTTCCCACAAGTTGTTTGCCTATTATTACATAGCATCATTCCTTGCATCAAACTGCCCATCATCATCAAGCTGCTTATTGTGCCTGTATCACTGCATCGTCCTCGCATCGCTGTATCCTTGCACCATCAAGTCCCTTATCTGTTGCCACTGTCGAGAAAGCAAGACAACTGCATGAAGAGAGAATAGAGAGCAATAGTCAAGACGCTTGAACCCGTGTGTAGCATGAGCCAATTGTGACCTGAAATTGAAGGCATAATCGTGAAGCTAAAAGCTGTCACGACCCTTGTTCATTCACTTTTACCAAAAATCTCAATAAATGTTTTGCGTTTTACTGTTACCTTACCCGATCGTGAACAACTCACCACATACAGTTAGGCTGTGAGTCAATAATAACCACCACTTACCATTCATTCACAATTTAATGAAACGATGTCATACATTCAAAGTTAATCGTTTACTTATACAAAATATCATTACTGACATCTACATCCCCCATAATTACATTTCAAATGACTATTGTGCTTTTACATTATTTACATACAAAAAGGAATCACTGTGTATATACCTCTGAGTCATGGAGATGCAGCGGATGTCCAAAATACCACGCCTCAGTCCTCAGTGGGCTACTATGCACATTCTGTAGGAGGGGGAAATAGAGAGGGATGAGCAAACACACGCTCAGTAAAGCAATAATGCAAGCATGGCAGATAACTACTCTATCTACATGCCGATAGTGAATGCATAAATCATTTATAGTTCGGAGCATGAGGAAAACAAAACTATGCCATATGCGTATACATATATCATGTATTTAAATCATGTAAATTGACATAATAAAACATGGTAAATCATCATGTACAAGCCATCTCATGCTCAATTGTCAAATCACATAATAAAAAGGGAAATTCACTTGAAACATCCTTTTTAAATCACATTATAAAGCTCTTTTTCAAACACATACAATCCCATCACAAACCATTTTCTTAATCACAACATCATTACCATTTCACAAATCAAATCCCACAAGGCTCAACCCCTCCCTCGGGTCTACCATGGATAATCACAATCACACATATGTAATAAAAACCAGGTCACTATATCAAAAGTGCCTATGTGGACCAACTACATTATAAATCATCCCAGACCGCACGTGTAAGATCCCGTATATGTATAATGGTAATATGTGTAATTGGATCAAATAATATGATTGGACTTGTAATGTAAAGTATGATTGATGTAAGTCCATGGATTCAATGTATGTACGTGTAATATAAATTGTAACGTACGTACAAGTTTCATTGAGTATGAATACGAAGAAATGAATTATAGCAAGTGATGGATGTGATTGAGACTCAAGATGAGTAGTATGGTAAAATGGAATGGAGTTATGCTTCCATTTGGTTTTATGTTGCATACCTTTGAACATACAATGAATGCACACAAGTTTCAATGTGCATAAGGTATGAATGGATGCCATTTTCAAGTTATAAAGGTGGATGGATGAGAAAATGGCTATGGCAATAGATTAAGGATGTGTTGGTATGAGTTGCAGCAAAGAAACTGCAGGAAATCTGGAAAACATGAGGTCCAGATCGATCTCATAGGATGAGAGATCGATCTAGAAGAGCCAGAATGCTCTTATTTGGGCGAAAGAATAGAGTAGATCGATCTCCAATGGAGCCAGATCGATCTGCCAAGCATTCTGTAGTGAAAAGATCGATCCTCAAGCACCCAGATCGATCTCCTTAGCTCTCTGTTTGGGACCAGATCGATCTCATGCTTCGACAGATCGATCTCATGCTTCAACAGATCGATCTCATTGCTTCGACAGATCGATCTCAGGCTTAAAAATGCCGTGAAAAAGAGGGATTTTAAGGGACCAGATCGATCTCCTCTTGGACCAGATCGATCTCCCCAAGCTATTTCTATATAAGGAGAGCTGAAAAATCTAGAAATCTCGGAAAAACATTTAACCTTACAATCTCAACCCAAAAACCTAACTTTCCCTCTCTAAAATCAGCCATTTTCAGTGAGATTTGGAGAGAGATCATTAGAGGCAAAGTTGTTCCTATCAAAGAGAAGAACAACATAGTGAGAGGGCATTTTCCCATCTTTGGAATTGAAGGAGTTAAGGGCATTACCATTTGGAGCAAGAAGAGAAATCATATTGGTAAGATTCTAACACTCCAATCCAAATGCATTAGCTATTTAATTGATTTTGGAGTTGATTGATATGAGTATTGATGGATAAACTACCTAGGAATGTAGTGGAATTGGTGTGACCTAGAAATCTAAAATGGGTATAATGTGAGGATATGTGGGATTGAATGAGCCTATGATTTATGGCATGCTAAAGTTGTTATTGGGGTAATATTTATGATCTTAAATGGTTAAATGAGATTACATTGTGAGTTTGGAGGAATTGTGGAAATGGGTATGTATATGATTGATAAATGCCATAGTGAGGGGATTCATGGAATATGAACACTATGAGCTTAATGTCGATTTAATATCGATTTTGAATAAGTTAATAGGCCTAAGAAGATCCATAGACTCGAATTATGGATAAAGTAATGAAACGAGGCCAAATAAGCTTTAATAGAGGCTATAGATTAAATTGACTATAGCAAGCACAAGGGTTGCAATATATGGATCGAATATAATGCGGGATACGATTTTGTGCAGTCCCGAAGAGTTCGTTAAAGGCGAACCGAACCGTACGAGTAAGCAGCTTAAGGAAGTGGAATCACGCATCGCGATTCCAGGTAAGGGAATTTTGTAAGTATATAGAGGTAGCTGCTCGTATTTTGAACTCGTGGGTATATATAGGGCTTTGGAAATGTGCATGGACTTATAGAAATGTGTTTTGATGGTGTATGAGTATTTGTATGAGATTTGGTTGTTTGAAATGGTTATTGAAAAAGGGATAGTAAGGCTAATAATTGCATAAATCATGTGTTTTGAATGCTTTTACAAAACACAATGCTTTGATTTGGGCAAATAAAAGGATAGGCTGGCTAGTACTTGAATGATGTTGTGAAATAGCCCATATGAGGCACTAAGCATATTATGAGATGTTTTGAATGCATGTAAGCCGCCTATCGCGTGTATGTGATTCAATTCGCGCTAGAGCCTCGCTCGCGCTGGATTTCTATGTTTTCACTTGTGTGAAACGTGCTCGAGCTTAGCTCGCACTTTGAATTTGAATTGTGATGATGTTTATAAACCGTACTGGAGCTTACGCTCGTACGTGGATTTGAGTGGTTTTTCTTATGCATATAACTGTACTGGAGCTATGCTCGTACATGGTTTCTTCATATTTTATGCGTAAATGCCGTACCAGAGCGTTGCTCGTACGAAGTGATTGGTTTGATGCATGAATTCGCGCTAGAGCGTAGTTCGCGCTGGTTTTCACACTGTGGTATGTATGAGGCCGTGGCGAGAGATACGGATTAACTCAGGGAACCCAACAGGCCTGACAGACCTCTTAGGTGGGGTGAGGGTGAGGGGCTAGGACCTGGATCAGGGAACCCAACAGGGGCGAGCAAGGCCATGAGGGGCTAGGACCTGGTATTGAGGTTACTCCCACGCGCTCTTGAGACTATAAAGGTTACACTTGGTATGGGGTAGATAAGACCTATGGCAGGCACCCCCAACTATGTTATGGGTCCGCGGAGTACGATGTACCGTGTATATCACATGGAGTACGATGTACCGCGTGGTGGTTACTTGATTTGAGAAAGTCTGGCGGAAAACTAACCCACCTTCGTGCCAGCATGATACCCCGCACACCGGAATCCGTGTGGTCTGGGATGATATGTGACGATTGGCCAACGTAGTCGCTTGAGATATAGTAACCTGTCTCCTTGCTTGATTTACTTACTACCACATGATTTTAAATCTCTAAGTGTAATTGTGATTGTTTAAGGTAGACCCGAAGGAGGGGTCGAGCCTCGTGGATTTGAATTGTGAAATGAAAATGAGGTTGTGATTGTGAATTGATGTGATGTGATTGTATGTGATGAGAAAGAGTTTTATGACGTGGGTTTTAAAAAGGAGGTTTCTTAATGAATTGCCCTTTTTATGAATTGAAATGAGATCGAGCATGAGATGATTTATACATGATGTTTTACCATGTTTTATATGCCAATTTTACATGACTTTGATACATGATATATATGTATACTCATATGGCATAGTTTTATTCCTCATGCTCCTACTATAAATGATTTATGCATAACACTATCAGCATGTAGATAGAGTAGTTATCTACCATGCTTGCATTATTGCCTTATTGAGCGTGTGGTTGCTCATCCCACAGTATTTTCCCCCCTACAGAGCGTGCATAGTAGCCCAGTGAGGACTGAGGCGTATTATTTTGGACTCTGCTGCATCTCCATCGCTAAGAGGTATATATACACAGTGATTCTTTTTGTATCTAAACAATGTAAAAGCACAGTATTCTTTTGAGTTGTACTTATGGGGGATGTAGATGTCAGTAAAACATGTATTCGTATAAGTACACGATTAAATGCACATGTATGACATCGTTTTAATTAATTGAGAATGAATGAGATGTGGTGTTTATTATTGACTCACAGCCCAACAGTGTGTGGTGAGTTTAGTTCACGACCGGGTAAGGTAACAGTAAAACGCGAAAAATTTTTAGTGATTTTCGGTTAAAGAGAATGGAATTGGGTCGTGACAGAGATTGGTATCAGAGCTTTGTTGGCCTGATGTGAGTCATTAATAAAACGTAGGAAAGTACATCCCCATAGTACTGTGCTTTTGTTTAGATATAACTGTGTATACGGTGATGGATTAAGCTTAATGAATTATTATAATACAGGAAGTTAGGCACTATGCCAGTTACACGCAAAGGTAGAGGGGTGAGAGCACGTGCTAGAGGCCGTAGAGGTAGGCCTAAGAGCCGTGCGGAGCCACAGACTGAGCAGGCTCCACAGAACCCTGCTGAGAGAGCAGGTGATACTGAGGCTCGCTTCGCTAGGTTAGAGCGGAGTATTGAGAGTTTGGTGGAGATAGTCACGCAGGCATTGGGTGCCGGTGACAGACGAGGTCCCGCGGCACAGCCTACTACTGAACAGGCAGCTGCAGAGGCGAAGAGACCTCAGACTGCTGAGACAGCTACAGTTACACCACCTCCAGCCCAGGATACAGATTCTCCTATCGCTCCACAGCAGAGCGGTAGTGATGTGGGTTATGACTGCGACTTGAGCAGGTTGCGAGAGTTTCAAGCGCTAAAACCCCCATTGTTTAGAGGGGTGAAGGACCCAGTGATTACGGAGGATTGGGTGTATGAGATGGAGAAACTGTATAGGTTTTTCCGATGTACTTCAAGTGAAAAGGTAGCCTTTGCCGTGTTTATGTTAAAAGGCGAGGCCGAGCATTGGTGGAGATCCACTGAGGCTATTTTGAGGGCCAGACACTCTGAGATCTCATGGGAGATATTTCTAGAGGCCTTCAGGAGACAATACATTCCAGCTACCGCACAGAGGAAACTGCGGATGGAATTTATGAATTTGGTTCAGGGGAACCATACTGTGGACGTGTATGAGTCCAAGTTTATGTCATTGGGGAGATATGACCCTGACACGATGGGTAGTGAGACCCGGAAGATTCAGAAGTTCATGGATGGATTGAGATTGGCCATCCGGACTAAGCTAGCTCCCTTCGACATTGTGACTTATGAGGAGGCTGTACATAAGGCTCAGTTGTGTGAGCAAGACTTTGAGCGAAACGCCTCCGAGTTTGGGAGAGTCAGTGTTAGAAAGGACAGAGATCGGAAGAGATCCAGGTTTGGAAGAGTGGCCAAGAGAGGTGGCCAAAGGTTTTTCGAGAAGAGGCCTAAGATCGAGGAGGTGCAGGAGAGAGCTGCCAGACCTCCCGTATACCCAGCCTTGGCAGCGCCGAGGGGTATAACTATTGGAGGACCACGACCTACCACAGATCAGTGTAGGAGATGTGGGAGATACCATGGGACTAGGCCATGTCAGGCGCCCCCTGTTTCGTGTTTTAGGTGTGGGAGGCCAGGACATATATCGAGGTTCTGCACTGAGATGATTGAGGTTGCCCCACAAAAGGGCAAGGAGCCTGAGGGAGCTCCAGTTGAGACAGCAGCCCCGAGGAGGACGGCTACAGCTGAGGAAAAAGGGAAACAAGCTGCGGGTGTGAGCAGAGGAAGAGTACATGCACTGGATCAGGACACCGCAGATGCCTCGACATATGTGATTAAAGGTACCATCCGAATCTTTGATTTAGAAGCATTGGTATTATTTGATCCTGGTGCCACGCATTCTTTCATATCACCTTCCTTTGCACATAAATTGTTGAAATATGTGAAACCAACATTGTTGGATAAAATGTTGATGATTTCCACACCCATGAATGATAGTCAATTGACTGAGCATATATGTAGAGATTGTAAGTTAAAGATAGAGGGGAAGGAAATGATAGCCAATCTGATTTTATTAAATATGAATGATTTTGATGTAATTTTGGGAATGGATTGGTTGGCTACCAATCGTGTTGTGATGGATTGTCATGCCAAAACATTGATGTTTTCAGGATTAGACAATCTTATTGTAAATTTTGATGAAAAGAAATGATATGAAACTAACATGTTTGTTGTAATGAAGAGGCATGATTTTAAATGCATATTGCTTGAGAGACAAATTATTCGTTCATGATAAATATTGAATGTGGAGTGATGGTTTATGTTACTAACGATGGAGAGGATATTGTGAAGGGTTCATTGCCTATGTGGTCGATATAGATGAGGCACACCCGGAATTGAAGGACATACCCGTAATTACGGATTACCCTGATGTCTTTCCGGATGAATTACCAGGACTACCACCTGAAAGGGAAATGGAATTTTGCATTGAGTTAGTGCCTGGTACAGAGCCGATATCGAAACCACCCTATAGAATGGCTCCGATAGAATTGGAAGAGCTGAAGAAACAGCTGCAAGAGTTGTTGGAGAAGGGGTTTATTAGACCGAGTGTCTCACCTTGGGGAGCACCGGTTCTATTTGTAAGGAAGAAGGATGGAAGCCTCCGACTGTGTATAGATTATCGGTTGTTGAACAAGGCCTCCATTAAGAACAAGTACCCCCTTCCAAGAATCGATGATTTGTTGGATCAGCTCCAGGGAGCCGAAGTATTTTCTAAGATAGATCTGCGGTCAGGGTATCATCAATTGAGGATCAGGAGTGGAGATATACCCAAGACAGCATTTCGTACCCGTTATGGCCACTACGAGTTTTTGGTGATGCCATTCGGATTGACGAATGCTCCCGCAGCATTTATGGCATTGATGAATGATATATTCAAGCCATACCTGGACAAGTTTGTGATTGTTTTCATAGATGATATTTTGGTGTATTCCAAGTCCAGGGAAGATCATGAGGAGCACTTGAGGATAGTTCTGCAGACCCTCCGAGAGAGAGAATTGTATGCCAAACTCAGCAAGTGTAACTTTTGGTTGGAACAGATCTCTTTTCTGGGGCATGTCGTGTCAAAGGATGGGGTATCAGTGGATCCATCCAAGATAGAGGCAGTTGTGCAGTGGGAACAGCCCAAGACAGTAACTGAGATCAGGAGTTCCTGGGATTGGCAGGATATTATCGGAGATTTGTAGAGGGTTTCTCCAGACTAGCTGCTCCGTTGACACGCCTCACGCGTAAGGATGTTAAGTTTACATGGGATGAGGCATGTGAGAGGAGTTTTGAAGAGCTTAAGCATCGATTGACGACTGCTCCAGTTCTCACCATTCCTACCAGCTCAGGAGGATTCTCGGTGTATACGGATGCATCACACCAGGGACTGGGCTGTGTGCTTATACAGGATGGGAAGGTAGTTGCCTATGGATCTAGACAGTTGAAAGATCATGAGAGGAACTACCCGACACATGATTTGGAGTTGGCGGCTGTAGTATTTGCATTGAAAATATGGCGCCACTATCTCTATGGTGAGAAATTTCAGGTGTTCACAGATCATAAGAGCCTTAAGTACCTGTTCTCGCAGAAAGAGCTGAATATGAGACAGAGGAGATGGCTCGAACTCCTGAAAGACTATGACTGTGAAATCATGTACCACCCAGGTAAGGCAAATGTAGTTACCGATGCTTTGAGTAGAAAGAACCTTGGGTTGGTGTCTTATATGATGGTACGGGAACATGAATTGCTAGAACACTTTGCGAACCTCAGTTTGGATGTAACCCCACCTGGATCTGAGAGACTTGAGAACATGGCTAGTTTGAGACTAGAGCCAGAGTTGATTGGCCGTATTCGGCAAGCCCAGCAGAGCGATCGACGGTGTATCGATTGGCTGAGGCAGATACAGACAGGTGTGGGTATTGATTTTGAGCAGAGTACTGATGGCTTATTGAGGTTCAGAGGCAGAGTATGCATTCTCAGGGATCCTGAGATTAGGAGGACGATTTTATCAGAGGCTCACTCATCGAAGTATACGATACATCCGGGAAGTACCAAGATGTATCAAAACCTTCGGAAGGTTTATTGGTGGTCTGGAATGAAGAGAGACATTGCTAAATATGTCGCTAAGTGTCTCGTTTGTCAGCAAGTGAAGGTAGAGCATCAGAAGCCTGCAGGATTATTGCAGCCTCTACCGATACCGACATGGAAGTGGGAGCATGTCACCATGGATTTTGTGATAGGGTTACCGAGGACCCGTAGAGGTCATGATGCCATATGGGTTATTGTGGACCGGTTGACTAAGTCCGCCCATTTCTTGGCTATGAGAGCTACCGATACACTGAGTCAGTTGGCGAACCTGTATATTCGAGAGATAGTACGGCTACATGGTGTACCAGTGAGCATTGTTTCTGATAGGGATGCCCGCTTCACTTCCCATTTCTGGGAACATTTTCAGGAAGCGCTGGGGACCCGACTGAGTTTTAGCACCGCTTTTCATCCTCAGACAGATGGGCAGTCAGAGAGGACTATACAGACCCTCGAGGATATGTTGAGAGCGTGTGTGCTGGATTTTAGAGGCTCTTGGGATGACCACCTGCAGTTAGCCAAGTTTGCTTATAATAATAGCTATCATGCTAGTATCGGGATGGCACCCTATGAGGCATTATACGGGCGTAGATGCCGTTCCCCTATTGGATGGGAAGAGGTTGGTGACAGATAGATTTTCACTTCGGACTTAGTGCAGCAGGCATCTGAGGACGTCCAGTTGATATGTGAGAGATTACGGACAGCTCAGAGCCGGCAAAAGAGTTATGCTGACAAGAGACGAAGACCACTGGAGTTTGATGAGGGTGAGTCGGTGTTTCTGAGGGTATCACCATCGAAGGGTATTATGAGATTTGGTAAGAAGGGCAAGCTGAGCCCTAGATATATCGGACCCTTCGAGATTTTGGAGAGAGTGGGAGATAAGGCGTATAGATTGGTATTGCCACCGGACTTGGCAAATGTCCACAACGTCTTCCACGTCTCGATGCTTCGGAAGTATCACCCGGACCCGGCACATGTGATAAGATATGAGCCGTTGGAGCTCCATGAGAGTATGACGTATGTTGAGAAGCCGGTTCGGATATTAGACAGGAAAGAGAAAGTGTTGCGGAATAAGACAATTCCCTTGGTGAAAGTGCTTTGGCAACACCACACGGCGGAAGAGGCCACGTGGGAATTGGAGAACTTGATACGGGAGAAGTAACCCCAACTTTTTGAAGAGTGACTTGGTTCTAATTTGGAGGACCAAATTCTTTGAAGGAGGGGAGAGTGTAAGATCCCGTATATGTATAATGGTAATATGTGTAATTGGATCAAATAATATGATTGGACTTGTAATGTAAAGTATGATTGATGTAAGTCCATGGATTCAATGTATGTACGTGTAATATAAATTGTAACGTACGTACAAGTTTCATTGAGTATGAATACGAAGAAATGAGTTATAGCAAGTGATGGATGTGATTGAGACTCAAGATAAGTAGTATGGTAAAATGGAATGGAGTTATGCTTTCATTTGGTTTTATGTAGCATACCTTTGAACATACAATGAATGCACACAAGTTTCAATGTGCATAAGGTATGAATGGATGCCATTTTCAAGTTATAAAGGTGGATGGATGAGAAAATGGCTATGGCAATAGATTAAGGATGTGTTGGTATGAGTTGCAGCAAAGAAACTGCAGGAAATCTGGAAAACATGAGGTCCAGATCGATCTGATAGGATGAGAGATCGATCTGGAAGAGCCAGAATGCTCTTATTTGGGCGAAAGAATAGAGCAGATCGATCTCCAATGGAGCCAGATCGATCTGCCAAGCATTCTGTAGTGAAAAGATCGATCCTCAAGCACCTAGATCGATCTCCTTAGCTCTTTGTTTGGGACCAGATCGATCTCATGCTTCGACAGATCGATCTCATGCTTCAACAGATCGATCTCATTGCTTCGACAGATCGATCTCAGGCTTAAAAATGTCGTGAAAAAGAGGGATTTTAAGGGACCAGATCGATCTCCTCTTGGACCAAATCGATCTCCCCAAGCTATTTCTATATAAGGAGAGCTAAAAATCTGGAAATCTCGGAAAAACATTTAACCTTACAATCTCAACCCAAAAACCTAACTTTCCCTCTCTAAAATCAGCCATTTTCAGTGAGATTTGGAGAGAGATCATTAGAGGCAAAGTTGTTCCTATCAAAGAGAAGAACAACATAGTGAGAGGGCATTTTCCCATCTTTGGAATTGAAGGAGTTAAGGGCATTACCATTTGGAGCAAGAAGAGAAATCATATTGGTAAGATTTTAACACTCCAATCCAAATGCATTAGCTATTTAATTGATTTTGGAGTTGATTGATATGAGTATTGATGGATAAACTACCTAGGAATGTAGTGGAATTGGTGTGACCTAGAAATCTAAAATGGGTATAATGTGAGGATATGTGGGATTGAATGAGCCTATGATTTATGGCATGCTAAAGTTGTTATTGGGGTAATATTTATGATCTTAAATGGTTAAATGAGATTACATTGTGAGTTTAGAGGAATTGTGGAAATGGGTATGTATATGATTGATAAATGCCATAGTGAGGGGATTCATGGAATATGAACACTATGAGCTTAATGTCGATTTAATATCGATTTTGAATAAGTTAATAGGCCTAAGAAGATCCATAGACTCGAATTATGGATAAAGTAATGAAACGAGGCCAAATAAGCTTTAATAGAGGCTATAGATTAAATTGACTATAGCAAGCACAAGGGTTGCAATATATGGATCGAATATAATACGGGATACGATTTTGTGCAGTCCCGAAGAGTTCGTTGAAGGCGAACCGAACCGTACGAGTAAGCAGCTTAAGGAAGTGGAATCACGCATCGCAATTCCAGGTAAGGGAATTTTGTAAGTATATAGAGGTAGCTGCTCGTATTTTGAACTCGTGGGTATATATAGGGCTTTGGAAATGTGCATGGACTTATAGAAATGTGTTTTGATGGTGTATGAGTATTTGTATGAGATTTGGTTGTTTGAAATGGTTATTGAAAAAGGGATAGTAAGGCTAATAATTGCATAAATCATGTGTTTTGAATGCTTTTACAAAACACAATGCTTTGATTTGGGCAAATAAAAGGATAGGCTGGCTAGTACTTGAATGATGTTGTGAAATAGCCCATATGAGGCACTAAGCATATTATGAGATGTTTTGAATGCATGTAAGCCGCCTATCGCGTGTATGTGATTCAATTCGCGCTAGAGCCTCGCTCGCGCTGGATTTCTATGTTTTCACTTGTGTGAAACGTGCTCGAGCTTAGCTCGCACTTTGAATTTGAATTGTGATGATGTTTATAAACCGTACTGGAGCTTACGCTCGTATGTGGATTTGAGTGGTTTTTCTTATGCATATAATTGTACTGGAGCTATGCTCGTACATGGTTTCTTCATATTTTATGCATAAATGGCGTACCAGAGCGTTGCTCGTACGAAGTGATTGGTTTGATGCATGAATTCGCGCTAGAGCGTAGTTCGCGCTGGTTTTCACACTGTGGTATGTATGAGGCCGTGGCGAGAGATACAGATTAACTCAGGGAACCCAACAGGCCTGACAGACCTCTTAGGTGGGGTGAGGGTGAGGGGCTAGGACCTGACATAATCCATCCAGGGAACCCAACAGGCCTGACAGACCTCTTAGGTGGGGTGAGGGTGAGGGGCTAGGACCTGGATCAGGGAACCCAACAGGGGCGAGCAAGGCCATGAGGGGCTAGGACCTGGTATTGAGGTTACTCCCACGCGCTCTTGAGACTATAAAGGTTACACTTGGTATGGGGTAGATAAGACCTATGGCAGGCACCCCCAACTATGTTATGGGTCCGCGGAGTACGATGTACCGTGTATATCACATGGAGTACGATGTACCGCGTGGTGGTTACTTGATTTGAGAAAGTCTGGCGGAGAACTAACCCACCTTCGTGCCAGCATGATACCCCGCACACCGGAATCCGTGTGGTCTGGGATGATATGTGACGATTGGCCAACGTAGTCGCTTGAGATATAGTAACCTGTCTCCTTGCTTGATTTACTTACTACCACATGATTTTAAATCTCTAAGTGTAATTGTGATTGTTTAAGGTAGACCCGAAGGAGGGGTCGAGCCTCGTGGATTTGAATTGTGAAATGAAAATGAGGTTGTGATTGTGAATTGATGTGATGTGATTGTATGTGATGAGAAAGAGTTTTATGACGTGGGTTTTAAAAAGGAGGTTTCTTAATGAATTGCCCTTTTTATGAATTGAAATGAGATCGAGCATGAGATGATTTCTACATGATGTTTTACCATGTTTTATATGCCAATTTTACATGACTTTGATACATGATATATATGTATACTCATATGGCATAGTTTTATTCCTCATGCTCCTACTATAAATGATTTATGCATAACACTATCAGCATGTAGATAGAGTAGTTATCTACCATGCTTGCATTATTGCCTTACTGAGCGTGTGGTTGCTCATCCCACAGTATTTTCCCCCCTACAGAGCGTGCATAGTAGCCCAGTGAGGACTGAGGCATATTATTTTGGACTCCGCTGCATCTCCATCGCTAAGAGGTATATATACACAGTGATTCTTTTTGTATCTAAACAATGTAAAAGCACAGTATTCTTTTGAGTTGTACTTATGGGGGATGTAGATGTCAGTAAAACATGTATTCGTATAAGTACACGATTAAATGCACATGTATGACATCGTTTTAATTAATTGAGAATGAATGAGATGTGGTGTTTATTATTGACTCACAGCCCAACAGTGTGTGGTGAGTTTAGTTCACGACCGGGTAAGGTAACAGTAAAACGCGAAAAATTTTCAGTGATTTTCGGTTAAAGAGAATGGAATTGGGTCGTGACAGCACGTATCCAGGTGTATGGGGTATCGTGCTGGCACGGAGGTGGATTATCCCTCGCTAAACTTTCTCACCACATAACCATCGCGCAGTACATCGTACTCCAAGTGATATACACAGTACAGCGTACTCCACGGACTCATATCATGATTGGGGGTGCCATTCCTAGGTCTTACCTACCCCATACCAAGAATTTTTCATATCCATGTAGGAGAGCCTCCCTACCGAACAGAGCCTCCTCGCCCCTCCAGGGCTTAAGGATGTTGTCTTAAGGATCCTTCTGTACCCATGTAGGAGAGCCTCCCTGCCGAACAGAGCCTCCATGCCCCTCCAGGGCTTGAGGATGTTGGCTTAGGGATCCTTTCGTAAGAGAGCCTCCCCGCCTCCTCGGGCTTAAAGATGTAGGGCTTAACGGTCTTACCATAAGAGAGCCTCCCCACCGAACAGAGCCTCCCTGCCTAACAAAGCCTCCCTGCCTCCTCGGGCTTAAGGATGTTAGCTTAAGGATGTAGGGCTTAAGGATCTTACCAACTTTCATAACCTCATACGTTTCATAATGTGCAAACTTGTGCGAGCAAAGCTCTAGCACGACTCATGCATCCTATCATAAAGAACCCACGTACGAACATAGCTCTAGTACGGTTATACGCATAATAAAAACCACTCGAAAGCCACGTACTAGTAGAAGCTCTAATACGGTTTATAAATATCATCATAGTTTCCAAATCAAGGTGCGAGCTAAGCTCCAGCACATTTCATACAAATGAAAACATCGAAATCTAGCGCGAATTCAATCACATACACACGATAGGCGGCTCACATACATTCAAAACATCTCAAAACATGTTTAGCACCTCACATGGGCTATTTCACAACATCATTCAAGTACTAGCCAGCCTATCCTTTTATTTGCTCAAATCAAAGCATTGTATTTTGTGAAAACATTCAAAACACGTGATTTATGCAATTATTTTCCTTACTATCCCTTTTTATACATCCATATAAACCAAATCATATACGTACTTATAATTGTTCACATACCTCATCAACCACTTTTCCAAACCATCATGCAAATTTACAACACCCTATATACCCATAAAATATGAGCAGCTACCTCTATATACTCATAAAATTCCCTTACCTAGAATCGCGACATCTGATTCAACTTCCTTAAAGCTGCTTACGTGTGCGTAGTTCGATTGCATCTCCAACGACTATTCGAAACAGCACAAATTCATATTCCACATTATTTCAATCTATTACATGCAACCTTTGGGTTTTGCTATAGTCTATTCACTCTATAGCTTATATCATCTCATATAAGGCCCCATTTCATTTCTCTATTCATATCTCAAGTCTATGGATTCCTTTAGGCCTATTTATTCATAATGAATCGGTATTAAACCGATATTAAGCTCATAATGTTCCTTTAGGCCTATATATTTCCTCACTATGGCTTTTCCATCAACACTACATGTGGTCATTTTCCTAATTCCACTCAACCCACAATGTAGTTTCATTTACCCATTACAAATTACCCACATTACTCAATTGACAACTTAGCAATTCCCCCAAATCACCAACTCATCCAAATTAACAATGTGGCTTCATTTAACCACTCCACATCATTCATATTACTTCTATAACAGCTTATCATAATCTATAAATCATTAACATACTCAATCACACTTTCTCACTCTAGACTCATTCCATTTTCTAGGTTATATGTGTTCTATTATTTTCTAGATGATTTCTATCATCCATATACATGCCAATCAACTCCAAAATAAATTAAATACACAATGTACTTAGGCTGAAGTATTAGAAGCTTACCAAATCTGATTTCTCTTCTTGCTCCAAATGACAATGCCCTTAGCTTCTTCAATACCAACAATGGGATTTTGGGTTCCAACTATGTTGTTCTCTTCCTCAAGATGACCAACTTAGTGTCTAATGGCCTCCCTTCAAATCTTACTGGAATGGGTGGGTTTTAGAGAGAAAAATCTAGGTTTTGGGTTGGAAATGAAAATGGTGATGTTTTTTCTCGAAAATTACAGATTTCAGCGCCTTTTTTATAGAAATAGCTTGAGGAGATCGATTTGCACTAGGAGGAGATCGATCTGGTCCCCTTAATTCCCTCTTTTTCACGACATTTTAAGCATGAGATCGATCTATTGAAGATTGAGATCGATCTGCTCCCAAATAGAGAGCTAAGGAGATCGATCTGTATGCTTGAGGATCGATCTTTTCATTACAAAATGGTTAGGAGATTGATCTGACCCCATTGGAGATCGATCTACTCTATTCCATTGCCCAAATAAGAGCATTCTGGCTCTTCCAGATCGATCTCTCATCCTATGAGATCGATCTGGCCTTCATATTTTCCAGATTTTCTACAGTTTTCTTACTGCAACTTACACCAAAACATCCTTAATCTGCTGCCATGGCCATTTTCTCATCCATCCACCTTTATGACTTGAAAATGGCATCCATTCATACCTTATTCACATTGAAACTTGTGTGCATTCCTTGTATATCCAAAGGTATACTATACAAAACTAAATGGAAGCATTTATATTCATGCATCTTCCTTCCATTTACCACACTACTCATTTTGAGTTCCAATCACATTCATCACTTGTAAGAACTCAATTCTTCATATTCATACACAATGAAACTTGTATGTACGTTACAAATCATATTACATGTATGTACATTGAATCCATGAACTTACATCAATCATACTTTACATTACAAGTCCATTCACATTTATTTGATCTAATTACACACATTACAACTATACATATACAGGGTCTCACAAAAGCTACTAGAAAGAGACACCACGCTACTTACTGGATGTCTTGCTGGCCAGTTCATAAACATGTAAACGATAGCCAAACCTGTGTAGAACAATCAAGCAGCAATGTGGCCAGTGTAAAGGTTAGGAGCAAAATTAATCCTGGAGCAAAACATAACCTTTGAAACAAAGCATAAGCATTGACAGCAGCTAGCATGGATGTACGATGAAGCGAGACATAACAAGAACTCAAACAACAATGTACAAGAGACATGATGGGGTGTACGAGAGCTAGATGATAATTTCGTACATTCAAAATAATAATAATAATAATAAAATAAATAAATAAATAAAGAAACAGAAGAGAGTCGCACACCTGGTAATTCTATCTTCAGTTCAGCGTGTTCTGAGTTGCTTGGAATTTATGGAAAGAATACCACGACTATTAGTCGATATATATTTTAACAGAAGAATTTTAAGTTGGACTCCAAGTAAATAGACCCACTTGTGATTTGTTTCTTTAGTCTCAAATTGTGTTGAAAATAAACACAAAATTCAAAGAATATATGAAGCACACAAAAAAATGTTGTGCTATTAAAAAAAATCTCAAGGAATTTCGTCAAAGCAAGCATGTTGTTGACGTCGAGGTACTTCAAGTTCCATACGTACTTCTTGCCTAGCATGCACACGCCTGTATCTTAAAGTGGGGGCATTTATAGGGATACAAAAATAATTAATTAATATCATTAGTTAATTAAATTAAATATTTAATTAATTAATAATTCCTAATAGATTGGTTAAAAAAGAAATAACCATTTATATTATCTCTAATTAAATTAAATTAATTAGAGATAAATCCTGGAGTGATTGAGTCTTTTTGGAACTCTCTGTCACCTAGCATTATGTAAGGCCCGTACTTTTAGATGTATCATTTATGATTCCAAGAATGTACACGCAAGTTACAATATATATGAATCATAAGAATTGGATATTTTTAAGCTCTAAGTGTGAATATAATGCAAAATGAGTATTGAAGCAATTGAATGTGAACTTTCCTTTGAATTTTTGGGAAAATTGCAGCTGGAATGCTGCAGATAAAGGCCAGATCGATCTTAGTTTAAGGGGAGATCAATCTCATTGTTCTTGAAATGCAGTGTCAAAGCATTCTGTAAAAGGGAGATCGATCCCTCATACAAGCAGATCGATCTTTATTTGCTTCTACCTAGTAAGGATCTATCTCTTCCTAAAGACAGATCGATCTCTAAAGTCTTTTGCCTGGCAAGGATAGATCCCTTCCTAAGTGCAGATCGATCTCCATTTGATTCTGCCAAGAGCAGATCGATCCCATCCCATGAGCATATCGATCCTACAACCTACAAACTGAAAACCGACAGAGTCCAAAACAAAGGGAAGATCGATCTCTAACCCTAGGAGATCGATCTCATAATGCAATTTCTATAAAAACTCGACAGCTGAGTCTTTTTCTACAAAACAGCTGATACCTTTTCATTTTTACCAAAGTAAACCAAGCTTTCTCACTCTAAAATCATCACCTTCCAAATAGATTTGAGAAATATTTCTTTGAGCAATGTTGTTCCTTGTGGTGAGGAGAACAACATAGTCAAAAACTAGAAGCTGAAATGTTGGATTGAAGGAGCAAAAGGATTTTCCCTAATTTCAGCCAAAAAGAGAAAAGTCAAGCTAAGTGAGTTCTCAATACACCAACTTCAAGTATGTTAATCTAGACGTTCTTATGAGTTGATTGGTGTATGTAATGTTGGTTGAAACACCCTTGAACATGCTTAATCATCCATGACCAAAAAGGGGTTAATGTGAGAAAGTGAGAGAAAGTTGATTTGGCATGGATTTAATGATGATTTAAACATGTAGTGATGTTATTAAGCATGTCTACATGATTCTAAGATAGTTTTGTAAAATCCATATGTTGGAATAAATGATGAATGAAAGTAGACATATAAGGTGTATGATGAAATGCCTTAGTGAAGGAAAATGATGAACTTAAGGCATTGTGAAATTAAGGCTGGCTCAATATGAAGCAGTAGACTTGATGAGCCCAATAGATTCTCGAGAAATGAATTGTATAATCGAAATGGACTTAAGAGAGAGTAAGGTCCGATAAGATGTGATGAGGCCAAATTGGTGTAAACGGACCTAATGCATTGATTTGAATTTCGTGCAAGTGAGAATAAACTATATTAAAGTATACTGATGTGATTAGTAAATAATTACAGCTCTTGGAGATATAATTAGAGCTGATTAAACCGGATCCCGAGCATTGGAAATCAAAGGAAATTGATTCGAGCGTGATTCGAGGTAAGGGATTTATGCGAGCTATTAGAGATAGCTATACGTATATTACTTACCTTCTGTGTGGAAATGACTACTATATAGTAAATAGATGTTTGAATATCTACGTGAAAATCAAGCTATAAGAAGAAGCTTATATGCATAAATTTCATGCCTTCAATATCTTTATTGTGAAAAGATGTTTTGTAAGTGTTTTAAGAAAGAGTAATGGTAGATTAGCTCCCGATTAAACAATTACCATAAAACTGCATGTTTTATTAATCGAAAAGCGTGTAACGAGTGATTGAAGGGAAATTACCCTCTCACTCATACTTTGTGATTCACCGAAGTGAACTCGGTCAAAGATACCGTTTTCACCTGAATGGAGCCATCTATTGAATTTCTGTGTAAACTTGTGCTAGAGCCAACGTGGTAACAGTGGATTTACCAGCTATGCTCACACATCATTTAAAAAAAAAAAGATTTTGAGAAAAGCAAACAGTGTTAGAGCTAAGTGTAAACTATGTGATACATTCGAGAACTCACACTCGACTTTGAAATCATGCTGGAGTCTTCGAGTATTGCTATGTGTTCTTACTCTGACTATGCTTGCATGTAAATTTCAAGACTTAAAATGATTTTAAGTGAAATTGTGCTAGAGGCCTCAGGTATTGCTATGTGATCTTACGCTGAGTTACTCGCACGTGGTTTTATGAGCTTTCTGTGTGATGAGACAAAACCATGCTAGAGGCCTCAGGTATTGCTATGTGATCTTACGCTAAGTTACTAGCACATGGTTTTATGAGCTTTCTGTGTGATGAGACAAAATCGTGCTAAAGGCCTCAAGTATTGCTATGTGATCTTATGCTGAGTTACTCGTACGAGGTTTTCTAAATTTTATCTGTGTGATGAGTAACATCGTGCTAGAGCCATCATATATTATTGGGTGATCTTGTACAGACCTACTCACACATGATTTTGAGATAATGGAAATGGGTGATAGTAATATATGAGGATCCACGGGAGCACGTTGTACCATGAGCGTTAGCCATGGAGTACGATGTGTCGTGATATCTTAGTGATTCTTAGTGAGTTGAAGTGTAAGAACCGTATTTTATGTAGCTTCTTCCTTATGATTTATATATGTACAGACATTGTACTAAGTTATTTAAATCATAAGAAGAGTATTTACTTGATTTAAGTGTTAGTGAAATGCTTTAACACTTATAAGCTACATAAAAGTAAAAAACAACGGCTATAAAAGCCACATGGCTAAACCGAGTGGATCTGAATCATTATGACTAAAGAGAAGAACTTAAAATGATAAAATATAGAGAGCTCATGAAGGAAAGTTAGTTTGATTTAGTCCCGAACACAGAGAACATGAGTAAAAGCCAAAAAGGGGCAAAACGGACCATTTCCACGGTTTAAGGTATTTTGGGGTGTATTCACCTATCGAAAATGGCCAAAACGTAAAGACGAGAGAGTAAACCATAAGATATGACAATTTTAAATTTTTGAAAAAAAGTCAAACATGGTCAATGGTCAAGAAAAATCAACTATAGTTAAGAAAGGTGGACTTTGACCATAGTTGACTAACCATGGTTAAAAATTAATCTAAGTATGGAGAAAATTTTGGGAAAAACTATTTTTGGTTAGAGTACAAGATAATCATCCCCAAAAGTAAGAAAATTTTATTTAATTGAAATTCAGATTAAATTTTACTGGTAAAAACGTAATGGGCCAAAGTGAGAAATTTTAAGGCCCATTAAGGTATAA
This sequence comes from Firmiana major, assembly GCA_033439115.1. NCBI lineage: Eukaryota > Viridiplantae > Streptophyta > Magnoliopsida > Malvales > Malvaceae > Firmiana > Firmiana major. The sequence goes on along the minus strand of CM065907.1, from coordinate 61,363,705 downwards.
TAAGTGGAGATCGAAGGTCCATTAGATCGAATTGTTGGACCCATTGGTGGACCAAATATTTAGACAATTCAAGGCCCGATGTATAGTAAAAATTTCAGCCGAAAGCCCATTAGGAAGGCCCAAACCGAGAGTCCCAAATGCTAGGCCTAAATTGGTCAAAATCAAGCCCATTAGTAAAAGGTAACCATAGCCAAATTGGTAACCATTACCTAAACCAATTCAATTCAAACTTTGTTAGCTGAAAAGTAAGGCTTAATGACTAAGTAATGGACTTATAAAATCAGCCAATGTATCATCTTCTTCAACCCATCATTCTCGGCTACACAAAGAAACCATTAAAACACACATATTCAAGCTTTCTCTCACTAGAAATCACTAGGAAAAAGGCATATTTGGAACTTACATTCTTCATGAAAGTTATTCCAAATTGAGAGAGGATTAACATATGTTGGAATTGGCTATCAAGGAGCCAAAGTGAGCAAACCAAGAGGCTTTAAAGTTTCGACCAAGTGTGAAATTGCAAGCTAGGTATAATTTCAAGCTTTCAAATTCATCTATGTTAATGTATGAATTATTATAAGTTGATTGGTACATGTTTTAAGCATTGAAATACATGAAATCATTATGAACATGGATTGGCCGAGAGTGGGTAGTGATAAATTGATGAATGCCCATATGATTTTAAGGCATGAATGAGTTAATATACATGTGTTAATGATTATGGTATAGTCAGAATAAATCAATTTGATCAATTGATGGATGAATTAAGTTGGCAATCAAGGTGTTTGATAAAATGCCTAAATGAACTAAGTGAAGCTTAAGAACATTATCAACCAAGTGTTTATGAAAATGCCTAAGTGAATGGCTAGTGAAGTGGCCGACGATGGCATGGTGCTCGGCATGGCTAGGCATGTGTGGTCTCGGCCATGGCATGTGGCCGAGAGGTCCAATGGGCCAAGCCCAATTAGTTTCGGCACAATGTGATGTAATGGGTCTCAAACAAGCCCAATAAGAGTTGGTGGGCCCCACAAGCCCAATAGGCCCAACGAAAATAAATAGTAAAATGGAAATAGACTTAAGGCAGAGTTAGTCCCATTAAGGTTTATCAAAGCCCATTAAGTGAAATAGACTTTATTAAATGTGAAATATAGTAAGAAAAGTAAAATTAACTTGATGAATGGTTATATGCAACTCCAGAGATTGTTGGAGGAGCTAATCGGACTGCTGGATCAAACAGCGTTGAGAAAGTAAAATTTCTCGAGTGATTACAAGTAAGGGACTTTTGTGAGTAGTTAGAGATACCTGTACATATTTTTGTCTGCTTTTGCATTCACTTAAAAACTTTGAGGGTCAGAGAAAGTGAATAATAATTATAGTGACCCGATAGTGGCAAATTACGATTTTACCTCTAATTAGGAAAAAAGTTAACTTTCGGGAAAAGTTGTAAAAAGCATGGAAACCACCATTATAAGTGTTTTTACTACTGTTTAGCAGAAGAGTAGATAGATGGGCTAATGTTTTCATGGTTTATGAGAAATAGCACCATGTATAGTGCTGATTTAGATATTTTTAAAGTCATCCCTTTTTAAAGAGCTATCTATCGAATTATATGAGAATAAATTGTGTTAGAGCACAGCTCGCACTTGATTTCATATATTTTCCACATATATTAGTGCTGAGGTATGATTCGCACTAGATTTCCATGACATGCATGATAGAGTGCTAAAGTTATTACTCGTACTCGAATTTTACATGAGATGCATGACAGAGTGCTAGAGCGTTGCTCGTACTCGATTCTTCATGCTCATACTTGATTTGATGAGTTTTGTGCATAACATGGTACTGGAGCGATTGCTCATACTTGATTTGAAACATGAACTATGCATGACCTAGTGCTGGAGGTTTACTCGCACTAGAGTTGAGTTTGTGATGTGTGAAACAGTGTTTGAGCAGAGTGTCGACTGAGAGTCGCGCTCAAAGGCGCGCATTGTAGTTTTATGTGATATATAAGAATGTTGAAAAACCATGCTGATTTCCTCGTGTAGACTTAGTTTTACACTGTCAGATGTTCGCATGTGGATTTAGAGACGTGGTATTGATTACCCATTGAGATAGGGTCTGCGGGTGTACATTGTACCGTGTGAGTGGCATTGAGTACACTGTACTGTGTGTTATTGTGTTGTAGTAGAGTTGAGGAGTTGATAGTTGGTGGTTGTGATGGACTGACCCCCCTCCCGTTGCAGATGTGATGCCCCGTACACTGAGGCCGGTGTAGCCTGGGATCACCATTATAGGATATGGCCATAGTTCAGGATATTATTACATTTAACCACAGAGTCTCACATGATATGTCACTTTATTGATTTTATGAAACGGATAGACCTGAGGGATGGGTCGAAATCCAATTGTTGTGTTGTGAATGATTTAAATGTCATATTTACTATGATTTGAATATAAATGGCATGATTTATCTAAAAGCATTGTGAAGTTATACAAATACATTGTTTTGCATGAAATGCCTATATTTGAGAACTAAGCATGATTTCTGTACATGGGATTTAATCTGTACAAGTACATGTATATATTTTAAATACATGGTTTTAAAGTGAGTTAAGGAAATGAAATTTTCGAGGCATAGCATTATTTTGAGTAGATAGTGTAGATGTCTACTTGCTTGCCTGATTTCCTTACTGAGTTGTGAGCTCACCCTTTTTTTTACACCTCTTTACAAAGCATCCGCAGTAAAGCGAGTACGATTGAGGGATAGTATTCCTGTTGTCCGCTACCATTTCCTATCGATCGACAGGTATACATATTTTGTACGAGTCTGTATCTAAACATATAAGCAGCATAGTAATGTAAACGATGTAAATTATAGGGAATGTATTTGTATTAGATTTTATACTAGCTCATTTATATTATAAAAGAAATTTCGTCAGTAGATAGTATACTGACATGTATGTATGATAATGAATGGTATGGTAAGCGAGGATACTAACATCGAATCACAGCCCAACTGTTGATAAGGAGAAAAGTAAGTAAAAGGAGAAAAATTTGTAGTGGTTTTGGTTAAGTCACGGAGGGTCGTGATATGAAGGGATGGTTGATCCGCCTCCCCAAGCATGGGACTCCTGCACACCTGATCAGTGATTACCTGGAATCCAGTGACTATGGCCATATGTCCCTTTTCAGTGTGATATGACATTATGTCCTTACTGTGTGATGTGACATATGTCCCCTGCTGTGTGATACTGGGTGATATGATATCCTATCCAATGTCTTATGCATATTGATTTGCTAAATGTAAAGCATTTTCTAAGAGTATGTTGTGTGATTCTATGTGATTTTGAAATGAGTAAGTTCTTGTGTGATTTAAAAAGAATATGCATATGCCCATCTAGCAAATTAATAGTTTCGCATCGATGGAAGTTTGTTTTAAAAAGAATGCATATGTTTTATGAGGAAAATAAACATGTATTTTAAGCATTGTAGATAGTGTAGTTATCTACCTGCTTTACTATTTTCCTTACAGAGCGTGTTAGCTCACCCCCTTATTTCCTCCTTTACATATTCTACGCAGTAGTAAGTTTACTACAGTTGCTCTTGCTACCGTGTTCTCCAGTTCTCTAGCAGTGTAGAGGTATACACTAATGATGAAAATTTTGTATCTTGTAAAATAGTGCACAATAAAGCTATCTTTTGTAATCAAGGGATGTATATAATTGAAACTGATGTAAACGCTTCCATATATATATATATATAAGTACAGTTTCTATTTCATTTAATGAAATTGAATTATAAAATGATGAGATGTGGATATGGATTTTGACTCATAGCCCAACTGTTGGAAGTAAGGTAAGTCACAGGAAACGGGTCGTGGCAGAGGTGGTATAAGAGCGAGAGTTGGTTCGATGTGAGTCAGTATCCATAGTTAAGAAATTATACATCCCTAAAGTACTGTGCATTATTTGGATACAATTGTGTATACCAAGCTGGAAATGTGACTAAGACACTTGTTATTGAGTATGTAGGATATCATATAGACGACGCACTCGTATAGGAGAGAGTTCACGCTCTTAGGGGCATAGAGATAAGCCCGAGAGGCGCAGTGGGTCCAATTCTAGTAGAGATCCACCTGGTCTTAATGATGTCGTTGAGGCACGTATAGCGCAATTACAGCGTAGTGTACACACTGTCATGAAGATGTTTACATAGGCAATAGCCAAATTTGAGGGTAGACAAGAGAACCCTACCATCAGGCTGCTGCACCTAAGAGACATGAGCCTACACGGCATGCACTGAGACCTCAGGCTGCAGAGGCAGAGATTCTCCTACCCCCTCAAGTTCAGGATATTCTTCCACCAGATCAGGATCTTGTAGCTCCACAACAGGTTGGTGGTGAAGGAGTTTATGAGTGTGATCTGGACAGATTGAGACAGTTTAGGAAGTTTAGACCACCTTCATTTAGTGGGGTGAAGAACCCAGTGTTAGCGGAGCATTAGATTTGTAGTATGGAGAAGCTTTATAGATTTTTCCATTGCTCTACCACAGAGAAGGTCACCTTTGCGGCTTTTGTATTAGAGGGTGAGGTCGAACATTGGTGGATGACCACACAGTCGATTCTGAGTGCTCGGCAACCAGTGGTGACTTGGGACATATTTCTGGATGCCTTTAGGAGGCAGTACATTCCAGCCACTGCTCAAAGGAAGATGCTAATGGAATTTATGATTTTGACTCAAGGGACCCGGACAGTTGATGAGTATGAGTTTGGATTTACATCTCTGGGCAGATATGATACAGTTACCATGAGTAGTGAGGACAGGAAGTCTCAAACGTTTATTGAGGGGTTGAGACCTTCGATTAGAACTCAATTGGCTCCATCGGACATTACCACTTATGATGAGGCGTACGCAGAGCTCAGCTATATGAGCAGGATTATGAGTTACATGCCTCGGAGTTAGGCAGGAGTGGTAAAGGCAGAGATAGAGATCGAAAGAGGTCAGTTGATGATAAAGGATTCAGAAAGGGTCGAAGGTTATTTAGTAAAGGGCCTAAGATTGAGAAGGGATGAGACAGGCCTGAGAAGCCTCCAGTGTATCCAGCTTTACCTCCAGCATGGAGGGGTATAGTTATTTACGGACCCCAACCTACCACCGAGCAGTGCTGAATGTGTGGTAGATATCACGGGAGTAGGTCATGCCATTTGATGACGAGGTCATGTTATAGATGCGGTAAACCAGGGCACATAGCTCATGAATGCCCAAAGTTGGTTGATACAGCCCCACAGAAGGGCGAAGAGCCAGAGAAGGCTACAGTTGAGACACCTACTCCTAAAAAGAATGCCACGGCTGAGGAGAAGGGGAAACAAGCTGTTGGTCGAGGGCAAGTGTTTGCATTGGACTAAGCATCTGTGGAAGCTTCTACGGATGTGATTAAAGGTACTATCCTAGTTTTTTATTTTAAAGCATTAGTGTTTGTGAGATCTGAGAATTTATAAATATCAAATTATGTAATGACAACATTAAGTGTAATTGGTTGAACTAAATCTGATGTATTCATATATTGAGGTGGTATGGAATGAAATTTTAAGTGATGAATGAGTTATAAATGAGATATTATGTTAAAGTGTGAAACTATGGGGCCAGATCGATCTTGGAGAAGAGAGGATCGATCTGGTAGGTCAAAAATGACAAGGAATGAGGAATTTAAGCGAGCAGATCGATCTCCAATGGAAGAGGATCGATCTCCTTATGATTCTATAATGAAGAGATCGATCTCATGAGGAAGGAATCGATCTCAAAATGTTTCTGTTAAGGAGAAGATCGATATCCTCAAGGAGCGGATCGATCTCATGAAGCATTCTGTAAACTAGAGATCGATCTCATAATTGGAGCAGATCGATCTCATAAAGCCATTAAGAGATTGATCTCACCCCTCGACAGATCGATCTCCTAGGCATAAAATTACCCCAAATTGTCCCCAAATTCAAATACAGATCGATCTCATTAAGAACCAGATCGATCTCCTACCCTCGGCCTATATAAAAACCCCTTTATTTTCCTGGAAATCAATCTCTCTCTCTCTCTCTCCCAAATCGCCATTTTTGAACCCTAGCTTTCTCTCTCTTCCAAAGTCCCCATTTTCGTACAAATCGAGGGTTGTGGCAAGAAGGAAAGTTGTTCCTCATCAAAAGGAGAATAACATACTTGGAAATCGAAGGACGGATTGAATCGAGGCAAGAGTTAAGCACTCCACAAGTTTTAGGTAATTTTTTAAACCTCAATTTTTTATTTTGAAGTAATCTTTGGTGATTGTGAGCATGGGCATTGTGATGAAATAGTTGGAAAATGATTAAGGATTAATGAAACTGTGATTTTGTTGGAGTAGAGATGTTATTATGCAATTGTGGTAATTTTGGGAATTATGGCTATAAATTGGAATTGAGACAATGTGGTGAATTTAGCATAGCATAAGGTATGAGAAATATAGGATTGTGAGGTGTAGTGGATGACTATGTGAATTGTGATAGAGTTATGAGAATTAAGTAATTTGAGGTGTTAATGAGAATATGAGAAAATGTGTGCTCAATAATGCGATTGAGCTGAGATATTGATGTTATTAACATCGTTTGGACAGCTCAAGGTTCCAGAGTGGAATGCGAGGCTAGTCCATGATACGGGGGAACGATTGCACTATACGAGTGGAATATGAGGCTAGTCCGTGATACGGGGGAACGATTGCACTATACGAGGTGCAAAGAGGTAAGGAAAAACTAAACTCATTTATGTATGTGTTTTTTGATAATATTGTAGCATGATTTTCGATTGAGAAAACAAGCATGTTTTGGACAGCTCAAGGTTCCAGAGTGGAATGCGAGGCTAGTCCGTGATACGGGGGAACGATTGCACTATACGAGGTGCAAAGAGGTAAGGGAAAACTAAACTCATTTGTGTATGTGTTTTGTGATAATATTGTAGCATGATTTTCGATTGAGAAAACAAGCATGTTTTATGTGTTGTGAATGAGAATTGCACACGATTTTATAGTCGGTTGGGGCCCAACTTTTATGAGTTATAAACTATATGTGAAAACGTTTTATAACCATTTTGTGTTTAAAACGTGAAAATAGTTTTGAGCCCTACGTCCTACGTTAAGGCACACTGAGATCTGAGAAATGTGTGCGTGGTTTTGCCAGTTGAAGCTTGGGTTTAACATGTTTTGTGTTGAGTACAAATGGTTTGAAATGAGTTTTTGTGAGAGAAAACCATTATGAGCTTTACGTGAAGGCAAAACAATTTTTATGATAATGGCTATTGATTGAGACTTAGGTGTGTCATTTTGAATACACACCGGGCATTGCTCTAGTAGTATGTAAGTCTGATATTCCTCCGTTCTGGTAACGTGAGATGACCCCTACTCTGGTAGCCTTGGTTACCTACCAAGTGCGAATCTTAATCAGTGGTTATGCCACGTGTATTTGGTGGTTATGCCACGTGTGAATCCTAATCAGTGGCTGTGCCACGTGTATTTGGTGGTTGTGCCACGTGTGAATCCTAATCAGTGGTTGTGCCACGTGTGAATCGAAATCAGTGGTTGTGCCACATGTGAATCTAAATCAGTGGTTGTGCCACGTGTGTTTGGTGGTTGTGCCACGTGCGGATTTTAATCAGCGGTTGTATCACGTGTAGATTTTATTTAGTGGTCATGCCACGTGTATTACTATTGCAGTGATTTTCATCACGTTTTAAAGAGAAAAGCCATTATCGCATCTTGATTTTTACATGCTTGTAACCTTGAATTGAGCCATTTATTATCATGTTTTTACATGAGCTTTGAGATGATGTTTTAACTATTCATGCTACATTTTCCACTGAGTTTATTGAGTTTATCATGTATAACAAAATGATTGTGCTGTGCAAATCATTTTCTTATTAATGAATCCCTTATCCTTTTACTGAGCGATTTAGAAGCTCACCCTGTTTTATCTGTCCCCCAGATTTCTTCAAGTGAAGAGAATTTTTCTGCGACGTACGGATTAGTGGCCAGTGGAGGACTCGAGCTCGAGGCCACATATTGTACTTGAGGTACATTTTATTATTTCATGTAACCAGACTATAATTGTATTTACAGACACTTGATGTACTATGATGTATGGGATGTATTAGGATAATTCAATATGAGTTGAGGAATGTATCTGATTTGATATATTTAATTATGTGATGATTAGATCTTGAGGTGTGATTTTATGATATATATACAACATTGATGCATGACACTGTACAGGAATGCACTTAGATATGTGTAATGATATAGAAAAAGTTTTGAATTTGCCCTATTTTTTGAGTTTCGGGGGCGTGACAGAGTTTTCTTGGTATTAGAGCTTTGGGTGTTTAGTACTGTCAGTGTCGGTTAAGTGAATTAGAATACATCCTAAGTGTCTGTAATAGTCTGGTCATGAACTGAATTGAGGATTGAGATTTCAATCAACTTTGATATGTACGCGCATGAAACGAATTGAGATTGAGGATGAGTGGACGACGAGGTCGTTCGAGGAGACAGGCAGAGCCACCTCCATCACCTGCCCCATAACCAAAGAGTCCTAACTCTCGATTTAACCGGATTGAGATCGATGTGAGACAAGCTTTTGAGCAAATGGCAGCGCTATTCGCGCAACATTTTGGAATGAACACTGATGCAACCTAAGGGTGTTATCCGCAAGTGCACGGGTCGTCCAAGTAATAATGGGATTTGAGTCCCGGAACTATCGTCCTACAAAGAAGTTGTTAGCCTAATTAACTACCGGTTAAGTATATCCTAGCAAATTATGAATTTAAAGAGGGTGATCTACTAAGGCTAATTACAAATACTGGAAAGCAATAAAATAGTAAAAACTGAAGGAAATAAAACTGAACAAAATTTACTTACAGTACTCCGAGAAATTAAAATCAAATAATCTACAAAAAAAAAATTAAAACAGTTAAAATGAATTAACGCAATTCAAATGAAATAAAATGCAAATATGAAAATGAAGCAATAAAACTAATTCAACTAACTAATAAAAATGCAAATTAATTAAGAAATTAACTACAAATCTTAAAAGTCTAAAATATCAAATCTAAATTAATCCTAATTATCACTAATTACTAACTTAACAATTAAAATTAACTAATGCATGAAAAACAATTTTTGGAATTTTCACTAAAACTAAAATTGCATAAAAATGAGTTTATCTAAATTAATATTAAGTAAATCCATAATACTAGAATGAAAATTATTTAATAACCTAATTAAATCTAAATTAAACTAATGAAACAAAGTAAATAAATGCATTTGAGAAACTAACTAAACTAACTAATAAACTAACTAACTAAAAATGCATGTAAAAATGAATTAACCACTATGAAGACTAAGCCAAACGTGGCCTTATCCAACACTAAACCAAGTGGTCCCGATTTGGGACACTATTCATTCTCTTCTTTCCAGTGCTGCCCACGTTCTCTGCTACTGGCATTGTCCTGTACTGCTGCATTGGTCGTCTGCTGCCCTGCTTCTTTCATGCTCCAGACATTGCTGCACATTCCTCGGACTGCCTCTCTCGTGCTAATACTGCACACAACTCTGCCAGAGGGCAGACGCGTACTCCTCTGCTGCTCTATTCGGCACTGCCCTGCTTTAGTTCGTGCATAGCAACAGGACATCAGCTGCAGTGCGTGTCCAGCAGCAGCTCGGCATTAGTGTAAGCTCAAAGCAATAACAACATTCAGCAATGAATAGCAGAATATTAAGACAGAAATCATAAAAGGAATGCTGGTAAAGATAATGAACAGTAGAATGGACTTGAAGCAGGGATGAACAGAAAAGGAACTATGTTATCGGACAGCACACTATTGCTAAGCTATGCACACAGTAGCACTAAACACCATCTTCACCTTCTTCCAGCAATCAAATGAGATGAACAAAGATAAATAACTACTGAAACAATCAATTGCAGAACCGATTATGAATAGCTAAGGGCTGATAGTAATTGAACTTATATAAATAATATAAAATGCAGCAAATGGAATTAAATCATGGAATAGAAATCATTATGCAATAGTGAGTATTCATCTAAATGCCGAATGAACCATGCAAAATCAATAACTGGAAACTGAAATATTCATTGTCCGCAAAACAGAGAAGAAATGAAGCTACTGTAGCCTCGGGTTGCATTCCTTTTCTGCTGCCATCATGGTTCCACCGAACTTTTGATGTAGATAAAATGTTAACATTCAATCCACATCAAAGCTTCAGTACGCCTAAGGCAGTGATCAAAGAGCTTTGTCACCCGATTGCACTTCTTGAAATCTAACCGAAAGTTACTAAAATGATGGTTTAACAAATGAGAAAACAAAGCATAAGAAATGCATATGGAAAAGAAACCGAGACATGAAATAGGAAAATGAAGAATGTAAATAAAACTTGACAAATAGAGAGCTTATGGAAAAGAAACCGAGAGCATGAAAACAACAGATTGAAATTCTATTGAAAATGAAACTTAACAATTTGTAATGAAGAACATGAAATGAATAGTAAAATAATTTGAGAAAATGGCTAACGGGAAAAGAAAAGAACAAGGAAAATAAATTCTAAAATACCCTAAAACTATTCTACCTTAGCCTACTTGATTTTTCAATTGCCATCATGTTCTATTTATACACAAATATAGGGGTACAATGGTAAATTTTCATCCTAGATGAGTTGGCATTGTTTGGCCACTTGTCTTCAATTGATTTGCTGCAGATAGATATTTCCACGTCACTTGTCGGTTTGTTCAGTTGGCTGTGCGATGTGGCCCGGCGTGTGCCTTCCAGAATATTCACTCAGTGTCTGTTGATCTTATCGTTTCAGAGCAAATAAAATATCGACACCTGGCATCACGCGTGTCCAGACGACTGGTGACTCGATCTGCAAAATTTGAAGTGGTCCAATCTCCTTTAGCTCGTTTTCAGCCCAATTTCGACTGAAACGACTGAGTTTCATCTGGATTTAATTTATCTGCACATTAAAGAATTTTAATTAAATACAGGGGATTATTAATGAAATAATATGGGGATTAAATAAATAATTAGGAATTTAAGCACTAATAATTCTACTAAAAATAGAATTATCAAACACCTCGGGTACTACTCCTACACCACCACAAGGACCTCCCGTACCCCCAGTACAGATGGACCCGGTGCCTCCCGTCACTTCGCCTGATGGCAGAAGTATGGCTCGACTGAAAGACTTCTTGAAAATGAATCCTCCCGCGTTCAAAGGGAAAAAGGATCCTACAGAGGCTGAGGAATAGCTGACTGAGTTGAGAGTTATATTTGATTATTTGGGACGTACCGATGCTGAGAGGGTCAATATGGGTGTCTATATGTTGAAAGGAAGAGCTCGAGATTGGTGGGGTACTACCCAGGGTATTCTGATCTCTAGCTAGGATGTGATTAGCTGGGACGAGTTTCAGACGGCATTTAGAGCCCAATATGTACCACGAGCCACTCAGAGAAAGCAGTAGGCAGAGTTTTTGAACCTGGTATAGGGCGAGATGTCTATGGATGATTATGAGAGCCAATTTATCGCTCTATTGAGATATGATCCGGAGACCTTCAAGAATGAAGAGCTCCGTACTGAGAGAGTTGTGTATAGATTGAATCCCATCATCAGAGATAGATTGATAGGGCTATGAATTACTGAGTTTGGAGATGCTCTGAGACGAGCACAAGAGATTGAGAGGGGAATCGAGATGGTACAATCCTAAAATGAGCTCAGAGTGGTGAATAGGGATAAGGGCAAGAGGCCAGCGATTTTTCAAACAGATGTTCGGAGAGGTTCCTTTAGAAGAGGAAGGATTGAGGTGCAGAAGGGCAGATTAGAGACCTAGAGCTTATCCCATAATTAGGGAGACCCCTCAAGATGTCAGGCCCGAGATAGGGCTTACAGAAATTGTGGCCGAATACATGAGGGAAGTTGTACTAGGTTGATCCATAGATGTTTTAGATGTGGAGACATGGGTCACATGGTGAAAGACTGCCCTTAACCTCAAAGACCACATGTTTCGGAGCCTACTAGACAATAGCCTCAGAGAGTGAATCCCCAGAGATGGGCCACTGCTGCAGAGAAAGGGAAGAAGCATGTTACACAGGGACGTGTGTTTACCCTGGATAAGGAAATCGCAGACACTTCTGCAGAAACTATAAGAGGTACACTCTCTGTCTGTAATCATAAGGCTCATGTGTTGATTGATTCAGGGTCCACGCATTCATTTATTTCTGAGTATTTTGTATGTAGAATAAATTTGAAGTTTAAAGCTCTAGACTATATACTAGATGTAAATACCCCTATCCGTGAATCCCAGAGAACTAATTTGATCTGTAGAAGATGTGAAATAAATGTGGGAGATAGAGTAATGTTAGCAGATCTAATAATATTAAATATGCATGGGTTTGATGTAATTTTGGGAATGGATTGGCTGGCAACCAATCGAGTGAGTTTAGACTGCTACAGTAAGATTGTAACTTTCTCCCTACCTGAACCTTACAGTGTACGTTTGAAATATTGAGTAAATAGACGTATGGAATTTTGTAAGAAAATTGAAATTTTGATGTTGCTCTTGAGAGTACTAAATATTATTGTTTATGTGAAGGTTATGAAACACTCATCTCAGATGATGATCCGGAACATCCGAGGATTGAGGATATACCTGTGGTGTGTGAATTTTTAGATGTTTTCCCATATGAGTTACCAAGTTTACCACCAGAGAGAGAGCTAGAGTTTACCATTGATTTGGTACCAGATACTCAACCGATCTCTAGACCTCCATACAGGATGGCATTAGTGGAACTTGAGGAATTGAAGAAACAACTACAAGAGTCATTGGATCAAGGGTATATTAGACCCAGTGTTTCATCGTGGGGAGCACTAGTTTTATTTGTTAAGAAGAAGGATGGTAGTCTCATATTATGCATAGACTACCGATTATTAAATAAAGTCACGGTGAAGAATAAATACCCATTGCCCAGGATTGATGATCTACTTGATCAGCTGAGAAGGGCCTCAGTCTTTCCTAAGATTGATTTAAGATTGGGCTATTACCAATTGAGGATTAAGGAAGAAGATATTCCGAAGACGGCCTTCAGGACAAGGTATGGCCATTATGAATTTCTAGTGATGTCCTTTGGATTGACGAACGCCCCTGCAGCCTTTATGAGATTAATGAATGAGGTGTTCAGAGATTATCTAGATACATTTGTGATAGTCTTTATTGATGATATCCTGGTATACTCTCTGTCATATGAGGAACATGCACAGCATTTGTGGTTAGTACTTCAGATACTCCGAGATAAACAATTATATGGAAAGCTTAGTAAGTGTGAGTTTTGGCTGGATCGGATAGCTTTCCTTAGTCATATAGTCTCAAAGGAAGGAGTATCAGTGGATCCAAGTAAAGTAGAGGCTGTGCTTAATTGGGAAAGACCGAGGACAGTTACAGAAGAACGAAGCTTCCTTAGTTTGACAGTGTATTTCAGAAGATTTGTGAAAGGATTTTCCAGGATTGTCGCACCTTTGACTAAGCTCACGCGTAATGAGACTCCGTTCATATGGACTGATCAGTGTGAGCTCAATTTTCAGGAATTGAAGAGGAGATTGACAGCGGCACCTGTGTTGACTATTCTTGAGGGATCAGGAGGATTTTTAGTTTACAGTGATGCATCCTATCAAGGATTGGGGTGTGTGCTTATGCAGCACGGAACAGTGGTTACATATGGATCGCGACACTTGAAAGATCATGAACGGAATTACCCCACGCATGATTTGGAGTTAGCCGCTATTGTATTTACCTTGAAGATCTGGCGACACTACTTATATGGGGAAAGATTTCAGATCTTCACTGACCACAAGAGTTTGAGGTATTTTTTTGATCAGAAAAAGTTAAACATGAGACAACGAAGATAGATGGAACTCCTTAAAGATTATGACTGCAAGATTTTGTACCATCCGGGTAAGGCAAACGTAGTTGCTGATACCCTGAGCAGAAAGAGATGTTCAGGGAATGGGATTTACTGGGGCAATTCGTCGAACTCCGGATCAGAGTTAAAGAGGTAGAAATTGGATTTTTGGATAACTTGCGAATAGAGCCCAGGATCATGGATCAGATTAGAACTGGGCAGTGCAGTGATCAGAGGTTGATAGATATGGTTAGCCAAACTGAACAGACTTCGCAGTCGGATCTCACAATCAGTGAGGATGGATTGTTGAGATTCAGAGGATGGATTTGTGTACCAGGCGATGATACACTGAAGAGACAGATATTGAGAGAATCCCACTGCTCACGATACACCATGCACCCAGGGAGTATTAAGATGTACCGAGATTTGAGAAAGGTGTACTGGTGGAGTGGTATGAAGCGAGACGTGGCAGAGTATGTGGCCAGATGTTTAGTATGCCAGCAAGTGAAAGCTGAGCATCGAAAGCCCAGAGGATTACTACAGCCTTTACCTGTGCCTACATGGAAATGGGAGCATGTCACCATAGACTTTATTATGGGTTTACCGAGGACCCGGAGAGGTCGTGATGCTATATGGGTTATAGTGGATAGACTGACAAAGAATGCCCACTTCCTTGCCATCAAGAGCACAGATATTGTTGATGCATTAGATGAGTTATATGTCAGCGAGATAGCTAGATTACATGGGGCTCCAGTGAGTATTACTTCTGACAGAGATTCCCGATTTACATCTAGATTTTGGACCCAATTTCAGGAGTCCATAGAATCTCGATTGAGTTTTGGTACCGCCTATCATCCTCAGACAGATGGTTAGTCATAGAGGACTATTCAGACTCTGGGGGATATGTTAAGGGTGTGTACGATGGATTTTAACCTGCCTCTAGCAGAGTTTACGTACAATAACAGCTATCATGCAAGTATTGGAATGGCACCTTTTGAGGCTCTATATGGTAAGAGGTGTAGATCCCCTGTAGCTTAGGAAGAAGTGGGTGATAGAAAGATAAATGCTCCCGAACTTGTTGAGCAATCTGTACAGAGTGTGAAACTCATATGTGAGAAAATATGGGCTGCGCAGAGTAGACAGAAAAACTACGCGGATGTGCGTATACAGCCACTTGAGTTTGATGTTGGTGATTCAGTGTTTCTGAAAATATTATCGAGTAAGGGTATCATGAGATTTGAAAGGAAAGGGAAATTGAGTCCTCGATACATAGGACCATTCGAGATTCTTTAGAGAGTGGGAGAGGTAGCCTACAGAATGGCATTACCCCCACAGATGTCCGGAATACACAACATCTTTCCTGTATCAATGTTGAGGAAGTACCACCCGGACCCTTCTCATGTCATAGAGTACGAAGAGATGGACATACAAGAGGACATGAGCTACACTGAAGAACTCATCCGGATTCTCGATAGAAAGGAGAAGTACTTAGAACCAAGAGCATCCCATTAGTGAAAGTTTTATGGAAATATCACTCAATGGAAGAGGCAACGTGGGAGTTGGAGAGTCTTATAAAGGAGAAGTACCTCCATCTATTTGACAAGTTGAGTTGAATTTGGAGGACCAAATTCTTTTTAAGGTGGGGAGGATGTGAGATCTGAGAATTTTACACATATCAAATTATGTAATGAGAACATGATGTGTAATGGGTTGAACTAAAAATGATGTATTCATATATTGAGGTGGTATGGAATAAAATTTTAAGTGATGAAAGAGTTATAAATGCGATTTTATGTTAAAGTGTGAAACTATGGGGCCAGATCGATCTTGGAGAAGAGAGGATCGATCTGGTAGGTCAAAAATGACAAGGAAGGAGGAATTTAAGCGAGCAGATCGATCTCCAATGGAAGAGGGTCAATCTCCTTATGATTCTGTAATGAAGAGATCGATCTCATGAGGAAGGAATCGATCTCAAAATGTTTCAGTTAAGGAGAAGATTGATCTCCTCAATGAGCAGATCGATCTCATGAAGCATTCTGTAAACCAGAGATCAATCTCACAATTGGAGCAGATCGATCTCCTAGGCATAAAATTGCCCCAAATCATCCCCAAATTCAAATGCAGATCGATCTCATCAAGAGCCAGATCGATCTCCTACCCTCGACCTATATAAAGACCCCTTTATTTTCTTGGAAATCAATCTCTCTCTCTCTCCCAAATCACCATTTTTGAACCCTAGCTTTCTCTCTCTTCCAAAGTCCCCATTTTCATCCAAATCGAGGGTTGTGGCAAGAAGGAAAGTTGTTCATCATCAAAGGAGAATAACATACTTGGAAATTGAAGGACGGATTGAATCGAGGCAAGAGTTAAGCACTCCACAAGTTTTGGGTAATTTTCTAAACCTCGATTTTTTTATTTTGAAGTAATCTTTGGAGATTGTGAGCATGGGCATTGTGATGAAATAGTTGGAAAATGATTAGGGATTGATGAAACTATGATTTTGTTGGAGTAGAGATGTTATTATGCAATTGTGGTAATTTTAGGAATTATGGCTATAAATTGGAATTGAGACAATTTGGTGAATTTAGCATAGGATATGGTATGCGAAATATAGGATTGTGAGGTGTAGTGGATGACTATGTGAATTGTGATAGAGTTATGAGAATTGAGTAATTTGAGGTGTTAATGAGAATATGAGAAACTATTTGCTCAATAATGCGATTGAGTTGAGATATTGATGTTTTTAACATTGTTTGGACAGTTCGGGAGTTCCAGAGTGGAATACGAGGCTAGTCCATGATACGGGGGAACGATTGCACTATACGAGATGCAAAGAGGTAAGGGAAAACTAAACTCATTTGTGTATGTGTTTTGTGAAAATATTGTAGCATGATTTTTTATTGAGAAAACAATCATGTTTTCTGTGTTGTGAATGAGAATTGCACACGATTTTATAGCCGGTTGGGGCTCAACTTTTATGAGTTATAAACTATATGTGAAAACATTTTATAACCATTTTATGTTTAAAATGTGAAAACCGTTTTGGGCCCTACATTAAGGCGCATTGAGATCTGAGAATGTGTGCGTGGTTTTGCTGGTTGAAGCTCGAGTTTAACATGTTTTGTGTTGAGTACAAAACGGTTTGAAATGAGTTTTTGTGAGAGAAAACCATTATGAGCTTTACGTGAAGGCAAAACGATTTTTATGATAATGGCTATTGATTGAGACTTAGGTGTGTCATTTTGAATACACACCGGTCATTGCTCTAGTAGCATGTAAGTCTGATATTCCTTCGTTTTGGTAATGTGAGATGACCCCTACTCTAGTAGCATTGGTTACCTACCAAGTGTGAATCTTAATCAGTGGTTGTGCCACGTGTATTTGGTGGTTGTGCCACGTGTGAATCCTAATCAGTGGCTGTGCCACGTGTATTTAGTGGTTGTGCCACATGTGAATCCTAATCAGTGGTTGTGCCACATGTATTTGGTGGTTGTGCCACGTGTGAATCCTAATATGTGGTTGTGCCACGTGTATTTGGTGGTTGTACCACGTACGAATCTAAATCAGTGGTTGCGCCACGTGTGTTTGGTGACTGTGCCACGTGCGGATTTTAATCAGTGGCTATGCCACGTGTAGATTTTATTTAGTGGTCATGCTACGTGCATTACTATTGCAGTGATTTTCATCACGTTTTAAAGAGAAAAGCCATTATCGCATCTTGATTTCTACATGCTTGTAACCTTGAATTGAGCCATTTATTATCATGTTTTTACATGAGTTTTGAGATGATGTTTTAACTATTCATGCTACATTTTTCACTGATTTTATTCAGTTTATCATGTAAAACAAAATGATTGTGCTGTGTAAATCATTTTCTTATTAATGAATCCCTTATCCTCTTACTGAGCGATTTAGAAGCTCACCATGTTTTATCTCTCCCCGAGATTTCTTCAAGTGAAGAGAATTTTCCTGCGACGTACGGATTAGTGGCCAGTGGAGGACTCGAGCTCCAGGCCACATATTGTACTTGAGGTACATTTTATTATTTCATGTAACCAGACTATAATTGTATTTACAAACACTTGATGTACTATGATGTATGGGATGTATTAGGATAATTCAATCTGAGTTGAGGAATGTATCTGATTTGATATATTTAATTATGTGATGATTAGATCCTAAGGTGTGATTTTATGATATATATACAACATTGATGCATGACACTGTACAGGAATGCACCTAGATATGTGTAATGATATAGAAAAAGTTTTGAATTTGCCCTATTTTTCGCGTTTCTGGGGCGTGACAGTGTTAATGGATCTTGGTGCCACTCACTCATTTATATCGCCTTCATTTGCATGTAAATTATTTGAACATGTGAAACTTGTACCTTTAGGTAGGGTGTTGCTTATAAGCACTTCAGTTCGGGATAACGTAGTGATTGAGTATGTATGTAATGGTTGTAAGTTAAAAGTAAGGGAAAAGGATATGTTGGCCAATCTTATTCTGTTAGACATGAAGGATTTTGATGTAATACTAAGAATGGATTGGTTGACTGCAAACCATGTTGTTTTAGATTGTTATGCTAAGACAGTAATGTTTTCCACCCCTGACAAGTATGTTGTAAAATTTGAAAAGTGATGAAAGATGTAGTAAATTATTTCCAAGGATGGACGATTTTACTAACAAATATAATCATAATATGTTGAAGGTCTTATCGTATATGTGGTTGATTTGGATAAGGCACACCCGAAATTAGATGACATCCCAGTGGTTAGAGAGTTCCCTAATGTTTTTTCGGATGATTTACCAGGGCTGCCACCAAACCAAGAGATGGAGTTCTGTATTGATTTGGTGTCCGATACTAAACGAATATGCAAACCACCGTATAGAATGGTTCCAATGGAATTGGAGGAGCTAAAGAAACAATTACAAGATTTGTTGGATAAGGGGTTCATCAGACTGAGCGTGTCACCTTGGGGAGCACCGGTTCTATTTGTGAAGAAGAAGGATGGGAGTCTCCGACTTTGTATAGATTATCGATTGTTGAACAAGGCTACCATCAAGAATAAGTATCCGCTTCCATGGATTGATGATCTGTTGGATTAGTTGCAGGGAGCACAGATCTTTTCGAAGATTGATTTGAGGTATGGGTATCATCAGTTGAGGATTCGGAGTGGAAATGTGCCCAAGACAGCGTTTTAGACCCGTTATGGCCATTATGAGTTTTTGGTTATGCCATTTGGGTTAACGAATGCTCCTGCAGTATTCATGGTTTTAATGAATGATATGTTTAAGCCATACTTAGACAGCTTCGTGATTGTCTTTATAGATGACATATTAGTGTACTCGAAGTCCAGGAAAGAGTATGAGGAGCACTTAAGAACAGTATTACAGACCCTCCGAGATCAAGAATTGTATGCTAAACTCAATAATTGTGATTTCTGGCTGAGTGAGATATCGTTTCTGGGTCATGTAGTCTCGAGAGGCTGTGGTATAGTGGGAGAGACCCAAGACGATTACAGAGATTCACTGTACCACCAGCCTAGGGAGTATTAAGATGTACCGAGATTTGTGGAGGGATTCTCTAAATTGGCTGCTCCATTGACACGTCTCACTTGAAAAAATGTGACATATGAGTGCGATGATAAGTGTGAAAGTAGTTTCTACGAGTTAAAGCATAAACTAATCGCTGCACCTATTCTCACCACACCCACCAGCTCAGGAGGTTACTCAGTGTATATAGATGCCTCGGGACAAGGACTGGGCTGTGTGTTGATGCAGAACGGAAAGGTAGTCGCCTATGGATCTAAACAGCTTAAGAACCATGAGAGGAACTACCTAACTCATGATTTAGATTTGGCAGTCTTGGTATTTGCATTAAAGATATGGTGTCACTACTTATGGTGAGAAATTTTAGGTGTTTACAAATTATAAGAGCCTCAGATATCTATTTTCATAGAAAGAGTTGAATATGAGGTAGAGACAGTTGATAGAGCTTCTGAAGGATTATGATTACGAGATATTGTACCATCCAGGAAAGGCTAATGTTGTGGCTAATGCCCTGAGTAGAAAGAGCCTCTGGGTGGTATCGTACATGATTGTCAAGGAACATGAGCTGCTTGAGCAATTTGCTCACCTCAGTTTGGATATAAACCTTCCTGATGTTGACAGTGACTGCGTGGTAGCTAGCCTGTGAGTGGAACCAGATTTGATTGACAAAATACGACAGGCTCAGCATGCCAATCCGCTGTGTGATAATCGTGCAAGTCAGATTTAGAGGGGTAGTGTGACCGATTTCTTTGTGAGTGATGATGGTCTACTAAGGTTTAGAGGCAGGATTTGTGTTCACGATGACCCAGAACTAAAGAAAGTGATTTTAACAGAAGCTCATTCATCGAGATATGCATTGCATCCGAGGAGTAATAAGATGTATCAGAATCTTCGAAAAGTGTATTGGTGGTCAAGGATGAAGGAGAATATCGCAGAATTTGTGTCAAAGTGTCTAGTATGTCAGCAGGTGAAGGTAGAGCATTAGAAGCCTGCAGGGTTATTGTAGCCTCTACCTATACCGACTTAGAAATGGGAGCATGTCACAATGGATTTCGTCATGGGCTTATCAAGGACTAGGAGGAACCATGATGCTATCTGGGTAGTGGTTGAAAGATTGATGAAATCCGCCCACTTTCTAGCAATGAAGTCCATCGATACTCTAAGTACTTTGGCAGAGTTGTACATACGGGAGATTGTGAGGCTACATGGTGTTCCAGTGAGCATCGTATCGGATAGCGATTCCCGCTTCACTTCCCACTTTTGGGAACATTTTCAAGAAGCTATGGGAACTCAGTTGAGTTTTAGTATCGCTTTCCATCCTCAGACTGATGGTCAGTCAGAGAGAACCATCCAGACGTTAGAGGATATGCTGAGAGCGAGTGTTATGGATTTTAAAGGCTCTTGGGATGATCACTTTCCATTAGCCGAATTTGCTTACAACAACAGTTATCACTCGAGTATCGGGATATGTGATGCCCCGGAAGCACGAAAAACAGTGCAAATTTAAAATTTTTCTACATCGATAAACATATCTAGGTGAATTCCTATACAGTGTCATGCATCATCATATATAAATTATAAAGTTACACCTCAGGATCTCATCACCTCATACTCATATATCATACTAATTACATTTCCTCAATTCAAAGTTAAATAATCCTATTACATCCCATACATCATTGTTCATCAAGTGTCTATAAATACAACTTTAGTTTGGGTACATGAAATGATAAATTATACCTCAAAATACAATATATGGCATCGAGCTCAAGTCCTCCACTAGCCACTACTCCGTACGTCGCAAGGAAACCTCTTCACTTAAAGAAATCTGGGGGAATAGAAAAATAGGGTGAGCTTCTAAATCGCTTAGTAAAGGGGTTAGGGATTCATTAACAAAATAATGATTTGCACAGCACAATCATTTTATCTTGTAGTTGAAACTCAATAAAAGTGTAGCATGAAAACAGTAAGACATCATTATCATCTCATTTCTCTAAAATCATGTAAAAACATGAGAGTACATGACTCATGTACAAATCACAGTCACAAGCATGTGGAAATCAAGATGCGTTAATGGCTTTTCTCGTAAAAACGTGATAAAAATCACCTCAATAGTAATCCACGTGTCGTAGCCACCAAACACAATCTCATGTGTAAAACGAGACTAGGCAAATAAAACTTAGATAAAATATTCATCATGGCACATCAATATAATTCTCCTCTAGGTACGATTCCCAGACATCCTCAAAAGAGGGAACGTCGACAATATGGTCGTGTACATGGTATATTGGACTTACGCGTTACCATAACAAGGCCCGGCCTTACATGCTACCAGAGCAAAGCCTCTCCTAATTAACACTATCGCCATTACATGCTACCAAAGCAAGGCCCAGACTTACATGCTACCAAAGCAAGGCCTCCCAGCGCTACCAGAGAGGGGGAAAATATCGGACTTACATGCTACCAGAGCAATGCCCAGACTTACATGCTACCAGAGCAAGGCCACCCAGCGCTACCAGAACGGGGGTCATTTCACGTTACCAGAACAGAGGCATCTTTCGTTACCAAAACGGAGGAATATCGAACTTACATGCTACCTGAGCAATGCCCGGACTTACATGCTACCAGAGCAAGGCCCGATGTGTATTCAACATGACACGCCTAAGTCTCAATAATAGCCATTATCTTATAAAACCGTTTTGCCTTCACGTAGCGCTCATAATGGTTTTTCTCATAAAACTCATCTCAAAACTGTTTTGTACTCAACACAAAACATGTCAAAACCGATCTCAAACCGGTAAAACCATGCACACAATTCTCAAATCTCGGTATGCCTTAACGTAGAGCCCAAATCACTTTTCACTTTTTAAACTCAAAACGGTTGTAAAACAATTTCACATTTAGTTTACAACTCATAAAAATTAGGCCCCAACCGGCTATAAAACCGTGTGCAATAACTTATTCACAACTCATAAAAACATGCTTGTTTTCTCAAATCACATTTTATGCTACAATATCATCACAAAATCGCATACACAAATGAGTTTAAGTTTCTCTTATCTCGTTGCACCTCGTATAGTGCAATCGTTCCC
The DNA here is from genome assembly GCA_033439115.1 of Firmiana major. Classification (NCBI taxonomy): domain Eukaryota; kingdom Viridiplantae; phylum Streptophyta; class Magnoliopsida; order Malvales; family Malvaceae; genus Firmiana; species Firmiana major. The sequence continues at coordinate 61,341,087 of CM065907.1, read as the reverse complement.
CCAAATGATGGACTAGCCTCGCATTCCTCTTTGAAACTCTTGGGATGTCCAAACGATGTTAAAACATCAATAATTCATCTCCATCACATCATCGAGCACATATTTCCTCATATTCTCATTAAATACTACAAACCTCATTTTTCTCATATTCCTATCATAATCCACATTCTCATCCACTACATTTCAAATCCTACATTTTTCATGCATAATATCCATGCCAAAATCACCTCATTACCTCGATTCCAATTTATAGCCAAAATCCCAAAATTGCCACAAATTGTAAAATATCATCATCACTCCAACAAAATCACAGTTTCATCAACTCTAATCATTCCCTAGATATTTTATCACAACACTCATTGTCACAATCACCAAAATCACCTCAATATCAAAGATTAAAGCTTAGAAATTTACCCAAAACTTATGGAGAGCTCTATTCACACCTCGATTCAATTTGTCCTTCGATTTCCAAGTATGTTGTTCTCCTTTGGATGAGGAAGAACTTTTCTTCCTGTCTCTGCCTGAGATTTGGATGAAAATGGGGGTTTTAGAGGAGAAAGAAAGCTAGGGTTGTGAAAAATGGTGATTTGGGAGAGAGAGATCGATTTCTAGAAAAACAAAGGGGTCCTTATATAGGCCGAAGGTAGGAGATCGATCTGGTCCTTAATGAGATCGATCTCTCTTTGAATTTAGGAACGTTTTGGGGTAATTTTATGCCTAGGAGATTGTTCTATCGTGGGGTGAGATCGATCTCATAATTGCTTTATGAGATCGATCTGCTCCTTGAGGAGATCGATCTTTTGTTTACAGAATACATCATGAGATCGATCTGCTCCTTGAAGAGATCAGTCTTCTCTTTACAGAAACATTTGAAGATCGATTTGCCTGCCTATGAGATCGATTTGCCTATCAGTTCTTGCACATTTCCTACATTCTGGAGCCATAAGATCGATCTCTCATCCTTAGAGATCGATCTAGCCTTCACAGATTGCATTGCTGCTACATCAATTTATAGAAAACTCAAAGTAAAACTTCCCAAAATCTACCACATAGTCCATAATTCAATCCATACACGTGCAAGACTTAAAAACCTCATCTTCTTATACTTCATCATATTTAAAACTTGCATGTACATTAACATATCATAATTACATACACCAAATTAAAATTCTCATAACTGGGGTACACGAAATTCTCAATTCTCACAGGATAGCACCGTATGAGGCATTGTATGGTAGAAGGTGTCGTTCCCCTGTTGGTTGGGAAGAAGTGGGTGATAGAAAGACTTTTACTCCCGATTTAGTGCAACAAGCCTCTGAGGTTGTTAAACTGATATGTGAGAGATTGAGAACAGCTCAGAGCATACAGAAGAGTTATGTTGACATGAGACGGAGGCCATTAGAGTTCACTATAGGTGACTCAGTGTTCTTGAGAGTTTCTCCCTCGAAAGGGATTATGAGGTTCAGTAAGAAGGGTAAGTTGAGCCCTCAGTATATCGAGCCATTTCAGATACTGGAGAGGGTGGGAGATAAGGCCTACAGACTAGCATTGCCACCGGAGCTAGCAGGCATTCATAATGTTTTCCACGTATCAATGCTTTGAAAGTACCATCTAGATCCGACCTATGTGATTCGGTATGAGCCATTTGAGCTCAAGGATGATCTATCATATGTAGAGAGACCGATCGTTATACTGGATAGGAAGGAGAAGGTGTTATGAACTAGGACGATTCCATTTGTTAAGGTTCTCTGGCAGCACCACAATTTAGAAGAGGCTACCTGGGAGTTAGAGAGCCTGATGCAGGAAAAGTACCCCTGACTTTTTGAGGAATGACTTGGTTCTAATTTGGAGGACTAAATTTCTTGAAAGAATGGAGGAATGTAAGGCATATACTTTTAGATATATCATTTATGATTCCAAAATTGTACACACAAGTTACTATATATATATATATATGAATCATAAGAATTGGATATTTTTAAGCTCTAAGAGTGAATAGAATGCAAAATGAGTATTGAAGCAATTGAATGTGAACTTTCCTTTGAATTTTTGGAAAGATTGTAGCTGGACTGCTACATATAATGGCCAGATTGATCTTAGTTCAAGGGGAGATTGATCTCATTGTTTTTAAAATGCAGTGTCAAAGCATTCTGTAAAAGGGAGATCGATCCGTCATTCAAGTAGATCGATCTCTAATTGCTTCTACCTAGCAAGGATCGATCTCTTCCCAAAGACAGATCGATCTCTCAAGTCTTCTACCTTGCAAGGATGGATCCCTTCCCAAGTGCAGATCGATCTATATTTGATTCTACCAAGAGTAAATTGATCTCATCCCATGAACAAATCGATCTTATAGCCTACAAACTGAATACCGAGAGAGTTCAAAACAAAAGGAAGATCGATCTCTCACCCTAGGAGATCGATCTCATAATAAACTTTCTATAAAAACTCGACAGCTGAGTCTTCTTCCACGAAACAGCTGATACATCTCCATTTTTACCCAAGTAAACCAAGCTTTCTCACTCTAAAATCATCACCTTTCAAACAGATTTGAGAAAGATTTCTTTGAGCAATGTTGTTCCTTCTGATGAGGAGAACAACATAGTCAAAAACTAGAAGCTGAAATGCTGGATTGAAGGAGCAAAAGGATTTTCCCCAATTTCAGCCAAAAAGAGAAAAGTCAAGCTAGGTAAGTTCTCAATACACCAACTTTAAGTATGTTATTCTAGACGTTCTTATGAGTTGATTGGTGTATGTAATGTTGGCTAAAACACCCTTGAACATGCTTAATCATCCATGACCAAAAAGGGGTTTAATGTGAGAAAGTGAGAGAAAGTTGATTTGGCATGGATTTAATGATGATTTAAACATGTAGAGATGTTATTAAGCATGTATACAAGATTCTAAGATAGTTTTGTGAAATCCATATGTTGAAATAGATGATGAATGAAAGTAAACATATGAGGTGTATGATGAAATGTCTTAGTGAAGGAAAATGATGAACTTAAGGCATTGTGAGATTAAGGCGGGCTCAATACGAATTAGTAGACTTGATGAGCCCAATAGATTCTCGAGAAATGAATTGTATAATCGAAATGGATTTAAGAGAGAGTAAGGTCCGATAAGATGTGATGAGGCTAAATTGGTGTAAACGGGCCTAATGCATTGATTTGAATTTCATGCAAGTGAGAGCAAAGTATATTAAAGTATACAAATGTGATTAGTAAATAATTGCAGCTCTTGGAGATATAATTAGAGCCGATTAAACCAGATCACGAGCATTGGAAATTAAAGGAAAGTGATTCGAGCGTGATTCGAGGTAAGGGATTTATACGAGCTATTAAAGATAGCTATATGTATATTACATACCTTCTGTGTGCAAATGACTACTATAGAGTAAATAGATATTTGAATATTTACATGAAAATCAATCTATAAGAAGAAGCTTATATGCATAAATTGCATGCCTTCAATATCTTTATTATGAAAAGATGTTTTGTAAGTGTTTTAAGAAAGACTAATAGTAGACTGGCTCCCGATTAAACGATTACCATAAAACTAAATGTTTTATTAAGCGAAAAGCATGTAACGAGTGATTGAAGTGAAATTTCCCTCTCACTCATACTTTGTGATTCATCGAAGTGAACTCGATCAGAGATACCGTTTTCACCTGAATGGAGCCATCTATCGAATTTCTATGTGAACTTTTGCTAGAGCCAATGTGGTAACAGCGAATTTACTAGCTATGCTCGTACATCGTTTAAAAAAAAAGATTTTGAGAAAAGCAAACGATGCTAAAGCTGAGTGTAAACTGTGTGATACATTCGAGACCTCGCACTCGACTTTGAAATCATGCTAGAGTCTTCGAGTATAGCTAAGTTTTCTTACTCTGACTATGCTCGCATGTAAATCTCAAGACTTAAAATGATTTTAAGCAAAATCGTGCTAGAGGCCTCAAGTATTGCTATGTGATCTTACGCTAAGTTACTCGCACGTGGTTTTATAAGCTTTCTGTGTGATGAGACAAAATGGTGCTAGAGGCCTCAGGTATTGCTACGTGATCTTACGATGAGTTACTTGCACGTGGTTTTATGAGCTTTCTGTGTCATGAGACAAAAGCGTGTTAGAAGCCTCAGGTATTACTATGTGATCTTACGCTGAGTTGCTCGCATGAGGTTTTATGAATTTTATCTATGCGATCAGTAAAACTGTGCTGGAGTCGTCGTGTATTGCTAGGTGATCTTGCACAGACCTACTTACACGTGATTTTGAGACAATGGAAATGGGTGATAGTAATTTATGAGGATCCACGGGAGCACGTTGTACCTTGAGCGTTAGCCACGGAGTACGATGTGTTGTGATATCTTACTGATTCTTAGTCAGTTGAAGGGATGGTTGATCCGCCTCTCCAAGCATGGGATTCCCGTACACCTGATCAGTGATTGCCTAGAATCCAGTGACTATGGCCATATGTCCCTTTTCTGTGTGATATGACATTATGTTCATACTGTGTGATGTGACATATGTCCCCTGCTGTGTGATACTGGGTGATATGATATCCTATCCTATGTCTCATGTATATTGATTTCCTAAATGTAAAGTATTTTCTAAGAGTATGTTGTGTGATTCTGTGTGATTTTGAAATGAGTAAGATGTTGTGTGATTTAAAAAGAATATGCATATACCCATCTAGCGAATTAATGGTTCGCATTGATGGAAGTCGTTTTAAAAGGAATACATATGTTTTATAAGGAAAATAAACATGTATTTTAAGCATTATAGATATGTAGCTATCTACCTGCTTTCCTATTTTCCTTACTAAGCGTGTTAGCTCACCCCCTTATTTCCTCCTCTACAGATTCTGCACAGTAGTGAGTTTACTACAGTTGCTCCTACTACCGTGTTCTCCAGTTCTCCAGCAGTTAGAGGTATACACTAATGATGAAAATTTTATATCCTCTAAAATAGTGCACTGTAAAGCTATCTTTTGTAATCGAGGAATGTATATAATAGAAATTGATGTAAACGCTTCCATATATATAAATATATATAAGTACAGTTTATATTTCATTTATTGAAATTGAATTATAAAATGAATGAGATGTGGATATGGATGTTGACTCACAGCTCAACTGTTAGAAGTAAGGTAAGTCACGGGAAACGGGTCGTGACACATTATAAATAGAGAGCTCTTCCAGGGGAACATGACACACAAAAGAATAGCAGAACACACAGAGAAGAGAAGTCCTACCCTCCTTAGATAATTGAAAGCCCGTAGAATACCAGCCATTCTCTAATCAAGCCTTCTCTTCATCAAAGTCTCCAAGAGATCTAGAAGAGGACAACAAGTCACAGACCATTCTCTCAACGATTAGTCACGCAGCTACAAATCTACAGGAGCCACAAGCCTTCTTCAGTTCCTCTCAACACCACTCTGTCAGAATTAAGCATCAAACCCTCGACAAATTTACTTTAGGAGATCAAATCAGAGGATTATTCTCTTGTATAGAATTCAATACAGTGATTTGTACCCACACACCCATAAATAAATAAAAATTAAATTTTCATTACCAATTCGTGTTCTAAAATTATTAGATGTAAAATTTGTGTATACATAGACAACCAAAGCTTTACTTGCAAGGGAAGGGTTAGAAAGACTTGCGAATGAAAACGAAAAAAGAAAAGTCTGGCGCAAGGCTTGAATGCAAAAATGATAATTTTCGATCTTTTTTTATTTTCAACCGTTAAACTCACATATCCCAATAGAAATAAGTTTATTTTATATTAGCAAACTACGACAAACCCCTTCTTTTCCCCAGCTAGTTACAGCTTAGTTTCTTTCCCCCATTATAGCCAAAAAAAGCATAACAAGCCTCTTCCTCGAATGACCACGGCTCATGGTTAATGGAAACATAGTACCGAAGCCCATCCATCGGCCCAAAAGTTTGGGTGTCTCATTTCTACCAAATCCACCAATATAAACAATGTAACATTTGAAATGAAACAGTTTAACACTGAGCCCATGAATTAGTACAGACATTTATTTCCAATTATAAACATAAATGGAAGAACCTAATCAGTCAGATTATCAATAAAAAAAAATTGCCACAGTTCTTCTTGCAGTCTACTCCTTGATTGTGTTCAATAAATGGTATAAAGGGAATTTTTAGAAAGTTTTTAGTACAGTAAAAAAGGACAACTCAGCATGGATACATGGAATACGTTGTTTACACCTGATAAATGTGGTGGTAATGCCAGACATCATGCCATATATATTAAGTCAAACAAATAAAAAACAAAGAATAAATAAAATAAGACATGTGTCATCATCCTAACCCGTTTATAAAGTCAAATAACTTCACTGATGGTGGATAGGATAATTATTCTAATAGAAAAGCGATCCTGTTACTCATAATTTTTACAACTGTCCTTTGCAATCATATTCAATAGCTGTTGTCCTTCAAAACATTTTTACGGCAACTTATTAACTCTTCAACCATTAATGCACCACATGACTATAGGGTTCTATGAGTCAAAAAAAATTAAATTTCTTCATCTTTAAACTTAAAGGAAAGTATCTCATTTGTACAAAATAAATAAATAAATAAACATCTCATATGTATAAAAAAAGCATCTCATTTATATTTTAACAACCAATTACAACACTGTCACGCCTCGAAAGCGCAAAAAATAGGACAAATTTAAACTTTTATTTACATCAATACACATTTATAGGTGCATTCCTGTACAGTGTCATGTATCAATATTTGTATATATATCATAAAATCACACCTCATGATCTAATCATCACATAATTAAAAATATCAAATCAGATACATTCCTCAACTCAGATTGAATTATCCTAACACATCTCATACATCATAGTACATCAAGTGCTTGTAAATACAATTATAGTCTGGTTACATGAAATAATAAAATGTACCTCTGTCATGCCCCGGAAGCACGAAAAAGTGGGGTTAATTTAAACTTTTTATCCATTAACTATGTTGTTTTCCTATCCATATCTAGATTAAAAATCTTTTTCATTTTCCAGGATCTCATTACATTACATACATTTTGTATATATAAAATCATTTACAAGTATTGCATCCCGACTATTATATACAATAGTGTCTATTATGTATCACATGTCTGAAATATAAGTAAGACTGTACCTCAAGGTTATGAAAGTATCCGATGAAAGGTCGAACTATCTCGTCAACGACCACAGTCTCATATGTGCAATAGACTCGCTATAGATAATCTGGGAGATGGAGAGGAGGGGGGTGAGTTTTTCAGACTCAGTAAGAGATACATTTAAAATAACTTTAAATACTCAAAACAGGGTAAAACTCTTGAGTTTACAAATCAGCATAAACAAGTACTGGAGTAGAGATGCTTACATTTCGTAAAAGCAGTAAAAGCATGCTTAAATCATAAGTTTACACATCATGCATCTTTGGGTAACTCATATATGGTATGCAGATCACGTCGTGTAAACAAGTAAAAAGCATCTCAAAACTTAATCATGCATATCATAACATGCTTATCACTTTGAAATGAAATTGTATTGTCATATGCATATTTCGTGAAACATACTCATGGCTACCTTTAAAATCTCATCATAGAAAATTTGTGCTCAATAGCAAATCATCAAATAGGTAGCATGAAATGTGTGAAAATATATATATATATATATATATATATCATTCTGTCAATTCATCGTGTAGGGTCAGGCAATCGTCTCACATATTAGTCCCGAAGGACATCATACATCTGGTCCCATAGGACATTCATCGTAGGTACATATGGCCATCGTACAGGGGAACCATAGGACTGGATCAGGGTCGTACGCTACCCTATCTCTCGTGCACCACTAAATGGGGACTATACGCACAAACTCACGTGCATCACCAAATGTGGACTATGCGCACGTTCTCATATCAAGTCAGAGCCTGCCTGTTCTCTGGCCGTCGGCTAGGTAGATCCTCGATCGTCTCCATACGAGATCGACCCTAGATCCTCTGACTATTGTCATATCATGCCTTTTTACCCCACAAAATCATTTTGGGCCTCTTACCCAATTTATAAAAATCATTTCGGGCCTCATACCTGTGTATTAAAATCGTTACGGGACTCTAACCCGTTTTTCATAGAAAACATGATTTTCATAAATCATTGCGGGACTCTAGCCCGTGTAAATATGGAAAGCATAGTTATAATAGCTATTTCTTGGGGCTCATACCCGTATCGTGAAAATATAGCTTAAAAGCTGTTTCGGGACTTTAACCCGTATCATGAAAACATGGTTTCGTAAAACATATCGGGACTTTAACCCATAATTTCACATGAAAATACTATGCTTTCATTTCAGAAGTGAAAAATCACTTTTATAAACATGTATCTCATATATATAAATCATGCTGAAAACACGGGAAATGGTTTTTGGCTTCGGTTTGAATACAGTTGGAAATCCATTTCGTAAAATCTCATTCAATTCTCATACATAAACAGTTGGTAAGGACGTAGGAGTACTAACGCTACTTTAAATCATATCCCTTACCTCTTAGCGACTGATGTAGAGCACTTTCTTCGATGCTCGGGTTTACCTCGTAAAACGTGTCAATAGATCGAGCTGCTGCAAAACAAGTTCAACTCATCACATATGGCTTAAATTCACTTCAACATATCCAAATATGTGATTATATCGAAGTTTTGACCAAAAGTTGACTTTTATCAATTTTACTCTTTTTGCTCGATTTTATCGGTATAAACCTCATTTTAAATCGCATTTAACTCAATAATTAATTTTCTCATATTTACTACGGTCGAATTAGTTAATTGGGCCAATTTCTCTCTTATTAGGCCCGATTGCACCTTAATGGGCCTTAATTCATTTTAAGCCCTTTTCCACTTATTAATTCTTTCATTAAGGCCTATTGGGCTCACTGGGCCCATCAGTACTTATTGGGCGTTATTCTAAACTCTTTGAATAGCCTGTATATCATTTACGACAATTTAATTAAAAATCTCGATTTAATCTACTAAATGCGCAATTAAATTCGTAACTCGTAAAATAAATCTTTAATGCGCGATAATTATATAAATTGTCGTAAATGAGCTTTACTTACCCGAGATTTTGTGATGGTGCGTAAATCGAAGTTTGATCGGCTCACGTACGCGATTTATCGTCGAACTGCATAATTATATATATTTAATTTCTGGTAAATTTTTGATCAAATATAATTTAAATAAATTTTTCAAAAATTAAATCGGTCACTTTTGACCTCTTACCGACTTACCCGAAGTCCGGTATATCCCCAAAAAATTTTTCCTTTTTCCTTTTCCTCTTTTTCTTCCTTTTTTCTCCTTTTTCCCTCTCTTTCTTGGCTGAACCGGTTCGGTTCGGTTCAGACCGGTCTGATTCAGTCCGGTTCAGACCAGTCTGATTCAGTCCAGTTCAGTTCGGTTCGACCGATTCGATGCTTCGCCTGTCGGTTCTTCGCCGGCTTCCATCGCCAGCAGCTCCGCGGGACCTCGCGAAGCTCGGATCTGGCCTCGTTTCGTTGTGGCTGGTTGAAAAGTGGACGGTCCGGCCTCTTCTTCCTCGGCGTCGGTGGTGTCTTCCGTTTCTGCCGTTTTTGACCGTTTCCGGCTCCGATGGTGGCAGATCGGACCTCCTCCTGGTCGGTGGCGAGGTCCTCTCTCTTCCTCCAGCCTCTATCCGTCGCCATTCTCTCTCTTTCTCCCTCTTTCTCTCGGTTTCTCCCTTTCTCACACTTCCTCTCGCCGGTCACCATTTCTTCCTCCTCTGTCGGTGCCGACAGGATCGGGTTGCTCTGCTGGACTTGTCAGGTCACTCTTCCGATGGCGTCCTCGCCGGAGGAGGGAAGAATTTAGGAGGATTGGGTTTTCCCGATCCCCCATTTCCTCTGTCGCGCGACTCTGTTTCGCGCGACAGAGTTTCCCTTTTTTTTTATAATATACTTTATTATTATTTTATTATATTTTATTATTATTAATTTATTATATTTTATTATATTTTATTTTAATCAAATAAAATATAATAAATTACACAAAATATCTCAAAAATTATATTATATTTTATTAATTAATTAATTTATTTTATTTTAACTTTTTCGGTGTATTTTTGGAATATTTTTGGGATAATGTCCTAAGCGAAAATTACGAAATTTCTTAATATCTTCGTATTTTGACCAATTGGACTCGAAATTCCATAATTTCTTTTTTTTATCGATCAAGATTTCCTAAATCCATATTTTTAATGAAATTTTCGTATCGAATTTACACCGAAATTAGGATTTTTTTTTTACCATTTTACCCTTCTACACGTTCGAGACCAATTTAAACTGATTTTCCTTCTCGGACTCACTATCTTTTCTCATTTAAATTCTGTATTTCATATATCACTACAACATTCATATACTCGATTCATCCGTCTTATGATTCCAATTAATGAACATAGTGGGAAACATTTGGGTTTCACAACCTCAAGTATAATATGTGGCCTAGAGCTCGAGTCCTCCATTGACTACTAATCCGTACGTCGCAGGAAAATTCTCTTCACTTAAAGAAATCTGGGGGAGAGATAAAACAGGGTGAGCTTCTAAATCACTAATAAGAAAATGATTTGCACAGCACAATCATTTTGTTTTACATGATAAACTCAATAAACTCAGTGGAGAATATAGCATGAATAGTTAAAACATCATCTCAAAGCCCATGTAAAAACATGATAATAACTGGCTAAATTCAAGGTTACAAGGATGTAGAAATCAAGATGCGATAATGGCTTTTCTCTTTAAAACGTGATGAAAATCACTGCAATAGTAATGCACGTGGCACGGCAACTAAATAAAATCTCCACGTGTCACAGCCACTAATTAAAATCCGCACAGGGCACAGCCACCAAACACACGTGGCACAACCACTGATTTAGATTCGCACGTGGCACAGCCAACAAATACACGTGGCACAACCACTGATTAAGATTTGCACGTGACACAGCCACCAAATACACGTGGCACAGCCACTGATTAAGATTCGCACGTGGCACAGCCACCAAATACACGTGGTAGGTAACCAACGCTACCAGAGTAGGTGGTGATCTCACATTACCAGAACGGAGGAATATCGGACTTACATGCTACTAAAGTAATGCCCGGTGTGTATTCAAAATGACACACCTAAGTCTCAATCAATAGCCATTATCATAAAAATTGTTTTGCCTTCACGTAAAGCTCATAATGGTTTTCTCTCATAAAACTCATTTCAAACCGTTTTGTAATCAACACAAAACATGTTAAAACCGAGCTTTAACCGACAAAACCCCGTACACATTTTCTCAAACCTCAAACACTTTTCACATTTTAAACACAAAATGGTTATAAAACGTTTTCACGTATAGTTTACAACTCATAAAAGTTGGGCCCCAACCGGCTATAAAATCGTGTGCAATTCTCATTCACAACACATAAAACATGCTTGTTTTCTCAATCGAAAATCATGCTACAATATTATCACAAAACACATACACAAATGAGATTAGTTTTCCCTTACCTCTTTGCACCTCGTATAGTGCAATCATTCCTCCGTGTCACGAACTAGACTCGTATTCCACTCTAGAACTCCCGAGCTGTCCAAACGATGTTAAAACATCAATATCTCGACACCATTTCCTTATCGAGCGTACATTTGCTCATATTTCTCACTAACACCTAAATCTCTCAATTCTTATAACTCTATCACCATTCATAATCCCATTTACTACATTTCCAATCCTACATTTATTGTACACAAAATCCATGCCGATATTCATCTCATTCCTTCAATTTCAATTTATAGCCCAAAACTCCCAAAATTACCACAAATTGCATAATAACATCTATACTCCAACGGAATCATAGTTTCATCAATCCCTAATCATTTCCCAACTATTTCATCACAATGCGCATGTCCACAATCACTAAAGATTACTTCAAAATCAAGGATTGAAGTTTAGAGATTACCCAAACTTGTGGAGTGCTTAACTCACACCTCGATTCGATTCGTCCTTCGGTTTCCAAGTATGTTGTTCTCCTTTAGATGAGGAACAACTTTCCCTCTTGCCACAACCTTTGATTTGGACGAAAATGGAGACTTTGGAAGAGAGAAAAAGCTAAGGTTTGGCTAAAATGGAGGTTGGAAGAGAGAGAAAAGATGAAATGCAGGAAACACAGGGGTCTTTATATAAACTAAGGGTAGGAGATCGATCTGGCTCTTGATGATATTGATCTGCATTTGAATTTGGGGACGATTTTGGGTAATTTTATGCCTAGGAGATCAATCTGTCGAGGGGTGAGATCGATCTCTTAATAGCTTTATGAGATCGATCTGCTCCAATTATGAGATCGATCTCTAGTTTACAGAATGTTTCATGAGATCGATCTGCTCCTTGAGGACATCGATCTTCTCCTTAACAGAAACATTTTAAGATCGATTCCTTCCTCATGAGATCGATCTCTTCATTACAAAATCATTAGGAGATCGATCCTCTTCCATAGTAGATCGATCAGCTCACTTAGTTTCCTCTTTCCTTGCCATTTTTTAACTTACCAGATCGATCCTCTCTTCTCCAAGATCGATCTGGCCCTATAGTTTCACACTTTAACAAACAATCTCATTTATAACTCATTCATTACTTAAACGTTCATTCCATACCACCTCAATATATGAATACATCATATTTAGTTCAACTAATTACAGTTCATGCTCTCATTACATAATTTGCTATGCGTAAAATTCTCAGATCTCACATCCTCCCCACCTTAAAAAGAATTTGGTCCTCCAAATTCAACTCAACTCGTCAAATAGATGAGGGTATTTCTCCTTCATGAGACTTTCCAATTCCCACGTTGCCTCTTCCATTGAGTGGTGTTTCCACAAAACTTTCACTAATGGGATGTTCTTGGTTCTAAGTACCTTCTCATTTCTATCGAGAATCCGGACGGGTTCTTCAGTGTAGCTCATGTCCTCTTGTATGTCCATCTCTTCGTACTCTATGACATGAGAGGGGTCCGGGTGGTACTTCCTCAACATTGATACATGAAAGACGTTGTGTATTCCAGACATCTGTGGGGGTAATGCCAATCTGTAGGCTACATCTTCTACTCTCTCAAGAATCTTGAATGGTCCTATGTATCGAGGACTCAATTTCCCTTTCCTTCCAAATCTCATGATACCCTTACTCGATGATATCTTCAGAAATACTGCATCACAAACATCAAACTCAAGTGGCCGTCCACGCACATCCACGTAGCTTTTTTGTCTACTCTGTGCAGCCCGTAATCTCTCACATATGAGTTTCACACTCTGTACAGCCTGCTCAACAAGTTGGGGAGCATTTATCTTTCTGTTACCGACTTCTTCCCAAGCTACAGGGGATCTACACCTCCTACCATATAGAGCCTCAAAAGGTGCCATTCCAATACTTGAATGATAGCTGTTATTGTACGCAAACTCTGCTAGGGGCAGGTGATCATCCCATGATCCCTTAAAATCCATCGTACACGCCCTCAACATATCCTCCATGGTCTGAATAGTCCTCTCTAACTGACCATCTGTCTGAGGATGATAGGCGATACTGAAACTCAATCGAGATCCCATGGACTCCTGAGACTGGGTCTAAAATCTGGAAGTAAATCGGGAATCTCTGTCAGAAGTAATACTCACTAGAGCCCCATGTAATCTAGCTATCTCGTTGACATATAACTAAACTAAGGCATCCACAGTATCTGTGCTCTTGATGGCGAAGAAGTGGGAACTCTTTGTCAGTCTATCCACTATAACCCATATAGTGTCACCACCTCTCCGGGTCCTCGGTAAACCCATAATAAAGTCCATGGTGACATGCTCTCATTTCCATGTAGGTATAGGTAAATGTTGTAGTAATCCTCCGGGCTTCCGATGCTCAGCTTTCACTTGCTGGCATACTAAACATCTGGCCACATACTCTGCCACGTCTCGCTTCATACCACTCCACCAGTATACCTTTTCTCAAATCTCGGTACATCTTAGTACTCCCTGGGTGCATGGTGTATCGCGAGCAGTGGGATTCTCTCAGTATCTATCTCTTTAGGGTATCATCGTCCGGTACACAAATCCGTCCTCTGAATCTCAACAATCCATCCTCACTGATTGTGAGATCCGACTGCGAAGTCTATTCAACTTGGCTAACCATATCTATCAACCTCTGATCACTGCGTTGCCCAATTCTAATCTGATCCATGATCCTGGGCTCTATTCGTAGGCTAGCCAAAAATCCAATCTCTACCTCTTTAACTCTGATCCGGAGTTCGACGAACTACTCCAGTAAATCTCATTCCCTTATCATCATCGTTGATATCATACTCTTCCTGTTCATGGTATCAGCAACTACGTTCGCCTTACCCGGATGGTATAGAATCTCGCAGTCATAATTCTTAAGGAGTTCCATCTATCTCCTTTGTCTCATATTTAACTCTTTCTGATCAAAGAGATATATCAAACTTTTGTGATCAGTGAAGATCTAGAATATTTCCCCATATAAGTAGTGTCACCAGATCTTTAAGGCAAACACAGCAGCGGCTAACTCCAAATCATGCGTGGGGTAATTCCTCTCATGATCATTCAATTGTCGCAATCCATAAGCGACCACTCTTCCATGCTGCATGAGCACACACCCCAATCCTTGATGGGATGCATTACTGTAAACTAAAAATCCTCCTGATCCCTCAGGAATAGTCAACACAGGTGCCGCTGTCAATCTCCTTTTCAATTCCTGAAAATTGAGCTCACACTGATTAGTCCATATGAACGGAGTCTCCTTGCGCGTGAGCTTAGTCAAAGGAGCGACAATCCTGGAAAATCCTTCCACAAATCTTCTGTAATACACTGCCAAACCAAGGAATCTTCGTACTTCTGTAACTCTCCTCGATCTTTCCCAATTAAGCACAGCCTCTACTTTACTTGGATCCATTGATACTCCTTCCTTTGAGACTATATGACCAAAGAAAGCTATTTGATCCAGCCAAAACTCACACTTACTAAGCTTTCCATATAATTGTTTATCTCAGAGTATCTGAAGTACTAACCACAAATGCTGTGCATGTTCCTCATATGACCAAGAGTATACCAGGATATCATCAACAAAGACTATCAAAAATGTATCTAGATAATCTCTGAACACCTCGTTCATTAATCTCATAAAGGCTGCAGGGACGTTCGTCAATCTAAAGGACATCAGTAGAAATTCATAATGGCCATACCTTGTCCTGAAGGTCGTCTTCGAAATATCTTCTTCCTTAATCATCAATTGGTAATAGCCCGATCTCAAATCAATCTTAGAAAAGACTGAGGCCCCTCTCAACTGATCAAGTAGATCATCAATCCTGGGCAATGGGTATTTATTCTTCACCGTGGCTTTATTTAATAATCGGTAATCTACGCATAATCTGAGACTACCATCCTTCTTCTTAACAAATAAAACTGGTGCTCCCCACGATGAAACACTGGGTCTAATATACCTTTGATCCAATAACTCCTGTAGTTGTTTCTTCAATTCCTCAAGTTCCACTAATGCCATCCTGTATAGAGGTCTAGAGATCGGTTGAGTATCTGGTACCAAATCAATGGTAAACTCCAGCTCTCTCTCTGGTGGTAAACCTGGTAACTTATTTGGGAAAACATCTAAAAATTCACACACCACAGGTATATACTCAATCCTCGGATGTTCCCGATCATCATCTGAGATGAGTGTTTCATAACCTTCACATAAACAATCATATTTAGTACTCTCAAGAGCAACATCAAAATTTCAATTTGCTTACAAAATTCCATACGTCTATTTACTCAATATTTCAAACATACACTGTAAGGTTCAGGTAGGGAGAAAGTTACAATCTTAGTGTAGCAGTCTAAACTCACTCGATTGGTTGCCAGCCAATCCATTCCCAAAATTACATCAAACCCATGCATATTTAATATTATTAGATCTGCTAACATTACTCTATCTCCCACCTTTATTTCACATCTTCTACAGATCAAATCAATTCTATGGGATTCACGCATAGGGGTATTTACATGTAGTATATACTCTAGAGGTTTAAACTTCAAATTTAATCTACATGCAAAATGCTCAGAAATAAATGAATGCGTTGACCCTGAATCAATCAACACATGAACCTTATGATTACAAACAGAGAGTGTACCTCTTATAGTTTCTGTAGAAGTGTCTGCGATTTCCTTATCCAGGGTAAACACACGTCCTTATGTAACAGGCTTCTTCCCTTTCTCTGCAGCAGTGGCCTGTCTCTGGGATTCACTCTTTAAGGCTATTGTCTAGTAGGCTCCAGAGCATGTGGTCTCTGAGGTTGAGGGCAGTCTTTCACCATGTGACCCATGTCTCCACATCTAAAACATCCATGGATCAACCCAGTACAACTTCCCTCATGCATTCGGCCACAATTTTTGCAAACCCTTATCTCAAGCCTGACATCTTGAGGGGTCTCTCTAATTATTAGATAAGCTCGGGGTCTCTCTAATCTGCCCTTCTGCAGCTCAATCCTTCCTCTTCTGAAGGAACCTCTCTGAACATCTGTTCGGGAAATCGCTGGCCTCTTACCCTTATCCTTATGCACCGCTCTAAGCTCATTTTAGGATTATACCATCTCGATTCCCCTCTCAATCTCTTGTGCTCATCTCAGAGCATCTCTAAACTTAGTAATACATAGCCCTATCAATCTATCTCTAATGATGGGCTTCAATCCATATACAAATTTCTCAATTAGGAGCTCTTCATTCTTGAAGGTCTTTGGGTCATATCTCAATAGCGCAGTGAATTGGCTCTCATAGTCATCCACAAACATATCACCCTGTACCAAACTCAAAAACTCAGCCTGCTTCTTTCTCTGGGCAGCTCATGGTACATATTGGGTTCTAAAGGCTGTCTGAAACTCTTCCCAACCAATCACATCCTAGCGGGACATCAGAATACCCTGGGTAGTACCCCACCAATCTCGAGCTCTCCCTTTCAACATATAGGCACTCATACTGTTGGCTCTACCGAGAGGGGGGGTGAATCAGTTTTCTAACAATTATGGCAAATTAAAAATTAATCACAATTTAATCACAAATGATAATGAGCAATATAGTGCAATATAACAATTTAATGCAAAGTAGGGAAGAGAGAAACAAACACAATCGTTTATAGAGGTTCGGCCAAACTCTTGCCTACGTCCTCTCTCCTTGACCTTCTTGTCAAGTGCTTTCTTTCTCTCTTTCAATAGAGCTTACAATGTTCCTTTTACAGGTTAAGGAAAAACCTCTCTACCCTTAGCAATACAGAAATGTATTCACCCTTTTACAATGTCACTCACTGAGGAACAATCCTCTTTTCTTTTTGGGTATGGATGAATACAGAATAAGGCTTTACAATGGGTAGTGCTAACAAAGCTTGTTGCACTTAAGCTTGTACAATAAATTTCAATTGATGAGCAATAGGGACACAAAGAATGAATGAATTAAAGCTTGAGAATGTTTGGAATGTTTAGCAATAGTGTCTCTATTCTCTTTGTCTTCAATGCTTGGTTAAATACTGAAGGATTGGTAGTTGGAGCATTAAATGCTATTCTTCCCGTTGTGTTTTGCAGAAACTAGCCGTTGGGTACCTCTAGTAGAGTGCCAGATCGATCTGCCTTCTTGGCCAGATCGATCTCTTAGTTATAAATCCTGCAAGATTGAAGCACAAATACACAAGGAGATCGATCTCATAGGTTACCAGATCGATCTGTTAGTTTGAAAATAATGAGGCAGATCGATCTGTCGAATAGGAAGATCGATCTCCTAAACTCTCTGTTTGAAGCAAGATCGATCTCCAGATCGATCTGCCATGCAATCTCGTAGAGAGGAGATCGATCTCTCAACAACACAGATCGATCTCTTTAGCTCTCTGACTTTGAGGAGATCGATCTCTTCCTTACCAGATCGATCTCATAAGTTCTCTGTTTGAATGTGGATCGATCTCTCAGATCGATCTATAGTCTTAAGCTCTTAAGGGAGATCGATCTCTTCATCGACCAGATCGATCTCTGAACTCTAGCATTAGCCAGATCGATCTCTTAACCCTTGCAGATCGATCTCATTCTTCCTAAATACCTTTGTACAGATTTAAGGCTTGCCAGATCGATCTCTTCCATCATGAGATCGATCTCTCATCAAGTAAAAACCCAGGAGATCGATCTCTCATACCCCAGATCGATCTCTCATCAGCAGAACTCTAAGTTCTGGTACTAATAACCTCTAAACATGTTTGTATATCATCTTAACATTATTGAATTAACTTGTTTTGTCATTTCAAAATACATTAACTCAACAATCTCCCCCTTTTTGATATGACAAAACTCATCAAATAAACATGTTTAGTGAATTTGCAAAACTCCCCCTTTTTGTGAGCTTTTGACTTTGTTAATGACTTACCTCCCCCTCAGTTAAATCTTAACTCCCCCTCAATTAAATCATAACTCCCCCTCAATTAAATCATTCTTAGACACCTTTATGTATCTTAACACAATCACATGTGTCTTCTCCCCCTTTTTGTCATATCAAGAACATAAGAATAGAGTACTCATCATTTCAAAATGAACTCTTTCATTAACACAACCAATGACATTTCATTAACACAAGTCAATCAACATTTCATTCAAGCAAATTCTTCACAGATAACATCAAGTAGCTTAAAATGTTGTAACTACACTAAATCAAAGCACCTAAGGCCTATTGTGAGGGAGGATCACGATCCAAAAGATTCTCAACATGCGTGCGTGTTACTTGGATCTCATCGAACATCGCCTCTTGAGCCTCTTGAATCTTATCCACTCTTTGGTTTAAATATGCAAATCCGTCATCGATTTTTTGAGTGAGGTTACTCAGCATCTTCATAAAGATCTCCATTTCTCCCGGTGGGGCTGCCGGTGCAGTGGACGGAGCCATTGAAGACGATGGTTCCGGAGCTGGTGCAGCAGATGGGTGCGCTGGTTCATTGGTGGGGTCCTCCTCCATAGCCTCAGCAGGTTGTTGGTCCCTCTTTTTCGTCCACTCTCCCCGGAAGTCTTTGTAGTACCCCATATGATGGAGGGTCCCAATGTTAAGCACGCTCTTGGGAGAAGGGAGTTCGCCAGTCTCGCCGCTGCAATCGATACCAAGGCGGTGGAGAAGATAAGCTACCGGTTGTGGAAAAACGATCGTGGTAGCTTGTCCACGCACAATCTTCAGCCAATCTTCGTATATAAAGTGAGGGAGGTTAGGTTTTTGGCTTGTGGTGTGAATGTGATGGAGCCAAAAGCGATCTAAGCGCCTAACGGTAGAATGACGAGTACCGAAAGGGCGGAGGTTCCACGAAATTATGAGGTGGAGTAACCGAGGATGCATCGGCAGGTCACTCGCCTTGTCCCCAGGGAGATCAAACTCCAAGGAGACTTCCTCATCCTCATTTGTTAAGCCTTCATCGCGTATATCAAACGCTTTGGCTAGAACTTCAGTGTCTATTATAATGGGTTTACCCATGACAAATGTTTTGAAACCGACAATTTTGCAAGTGTCATTTGGGTCAAAAAGTAATTCGGCATTGGAAAAGAATGCACGAACTAGATTTGGAGGGACTGGATTGTTGATTTTTAAGAAATTCATCCAACCAAATTCCTCAAACTTTGACACGTAAGGAAAATCTATACGATTGAGGAAGGAAAAATCGATAGTACGCCAATGCTTGATTGGCATGGTTGAGAAGTATTCCTCATCTCGCTTTCTTTTTGCTGGTGTTTTAAAACACCGATTGAAGGAAGCGATAGGAGGTGGAGGAACGGGTTGTGATGAGGAATCGGCCTCTACAGTGGTCCTACGGGGTTTGTGTCCTACTGTCTTAAGCCTAGGCATTATTCTAGACTCTAGATTTGCGCTAAACAGATTCAACAATGAGAAAAGCAATGAAACAGTACCTAGGTTGGCCCTAGAATTAAAATGAACACAAATTGAAGAAAAATTTTGAGAAAATCAGTAAGGAATGTTGGTTACTATACCGGAATTTGACACCGAGACGCAAGGAAGACCGTACGGAGATCGATCTGAGGAGGAATCGGAGGAAAAGATGCGAGGGAGATTTGGGAATTTGAAAATTGGGTTTCTGAAATATGGGAATTTTACGCGGGTATTTATACTCCAGGGCACAGGAGATCGATCTGTCGAGGCGACAGATCGATATATCATTTCCAGAATCCAAGAGAGATCGATCTGTCGTAAGGCCAGATCGATCTGGTCGCAAACAGAGGCTTAAGGAGATCAATCTATTACACACAGATCGATCTGTCGTTTAACAGAGGCTTAGGCAGATCGATCTGCCCAATGCAAAGATCGATCTGCAGAATGCGGAAGCTTGAAGAGATCGATCTGTCGTGTTGACAGATCGATCTTCCTTTAAATAGAGACGTAAGGAGATCGATCTTATGGTTAGAAGATCGATCTGCTTAGCTTAACCTTGATGATTTAGGCTTGTTGGAGGTATGGAGATCGATCTATATTGCAAGGAGATCGATCTCTCATCCTCATTGCCAGAAAATCTTTGTAAAAACTCTTTTAAAATCAACTGGAAACCAAGATTTTTAAAACATGAAAGTCCTAAGGCATATCCATGAGTCCTAATTCACCTCTAAGGATACAGAACCTATCTCTATCAAGGGGTTTGGTGAATATATCAGCTATTTGATGTAGAGTGTCAATGTACTCTAAAATTATATCCCCTTTTTGTACATGGTCTCTAAGGAAGTGATGTCTAATTTCTATGTGCTTGGTTCTGGAGTGTTGAATAGGATTCTTAGACAGATTAATGGCACTGGTATTATCACATTTAATAGTGACTTGCTTCATGTCAATACCATAATCTCTCAATTGTTGTTTAATCCACAACACTTGAGCACTACAATTACCAGCTGCTATATATTCAGCTTCAGTTGTGGACTGAGCCACACTGTTTTGTTTCTTGGAGAACCAAGAAATTAACCTATTTCCTAAGAATTGGCAAGTACCTGAAGTACTTTTCCTATCTATTTTGCAGCCTCCAAAATCAGCATCTGAAAATGCATGAAGGGCAAAAGTAGAGTCTTTGGGGTACCAAAGTCCTAGTAAGGGAGTGTCTTTGAGGTATCTAAAGATCCTCTTAGTTGCCAATAGATGTGATTCCTTAGGACAGGATTGAAATCTAGCACAAAGGCATACACTAAACAAAATATCTGGTCTACTTGCAGTTAAATAAAGCAATGAGCCAATCATAGACCTATAAAGTTTAGTGTCTACACACTTACCACTTTCATCTTTATCAAGCTTGATGTTGGTGCCCATTGGAGTTGCTTGAGGTTTGCAATTGTCCATTCCAAATCGCTTGAGCAATTCCTTAGTATACTTTGCTTGATTGATGAATGTTCCATCTTTTGTTTGCTTCACTTGAAGTCCCAAGAAGAATGTGAGTTCTCCCATCATGCTCATCTCAAATTCTCCTTGCATGATCTTAGCAAACTCTTGGCATAAAGACTCATTAGTTGAACTAAAAATAATATCTACATACACTTGTACAACTAATAAATCCTTATTTTTATTCTTAATGAATAAGGTGGTATCCACTTTTCCTCTTGAAAATCCCTTTTCTATTAAGAATTTTGACAACCTTTCATACCAAGCTCTAGGAGCTTGTTTTAACCCATAAAGTGCCTTTGATAATTTAAAAACATGTTCAGGAAATTCATGATTTTCAAATCCGGGAGGTTGCTCAACATATACTTCTTCATTAATAAAACCATTTAAGAATGCACTCTTTACATCCATTTGATATAACTTGAAGTTTTTATAACATGCAAAGGCAAGTAACATTCTTATTGCCTCTAATCTAGCTACCGGAGCATATGTTTCATCATAGTCTATGCCTTCCTCTTGTCTATAGCCTTGAGCAACTAGCCTAGCCTTATTCCTTGTGATCACACTATTTTCATCCATTTTGTTCTTGAATATCCATTTAGTTCCAATTATTGAGTGATCACTAGGCCTAGGAACTAGTTTCCATACTTTGCTTCTCTCAAATTGATTTAATTCTTCTTGCATTGCTAGGAACCAATTATTGTCTTCTAAAGCTTCATTGACATTCCTAGGCTCAATTTGAGATACAAAGGCTATATATTGGCACATATTCCTTAGGGATGATCTAGTTCTAACTCCAAGAGTTGGATCTCCTACTATTTCACAATCTTTTACATATCCTAACTCTCTTGGTGCTCTAGGTTCTCTTTCTAAAACCTCTATTTCTTCTTCATCTTCTTTATTCAAGTCAAGCTTTTCTAGAAAGTCATCTTCTAGGCCTTCATCAAATATTCCAACATTTTCATCATTGGTTGAATCTTTAGATATATTATTTGATTCATCAAATACAACATGAATAGACTCTTCAACCATTAATGTTCTTTTGTTATATATTCTATAGGCCTTTGAATTCAATGAGTATCCTAGGAATATTCCCTCATCACTCTTGGCATCAAATTTTCCCAAATTATCTTTCCCATTATTTAGAACAAAACATTTGCAGCCAAAAGGATGGAAATAGCTAATGTTAGGCTTTTTACCTTTGTAGAGCTCATAAGGAGTTTTCTTTAGCATGGGTCTAATCATAGCTCTATTAATTATATAACATGATGTGTTTATAGCTTCAGCCCAAAAATACTTTGGTAAGTTATTCTCACATAACATAGTTCTAGCCATCTCTTCCAAAGTTCTATTTCTTCTCTCAACTACACCATTTTGTTGTGGTGTCCTAGGGGCTGAAAAATTATGGCTAATTCCTTGATCATTGCAATACTCATCAAATCCTATATTTTCAAATTCTTTGCCATGATCACTCCTAATGCTTGTTATTGTATATCCTTTTTCATTTTGGGTCACCTTTGAGTAAGTTATGAATTTCTCTAAGGCTTCATTTTTTACTCTCAAAAAGAACACCCAAGTGTACCTAGTGTAATCATCAACTATTACAAATCCATAGTGTTTCCCACCTAGGCTAGTGGTTCTAGTTGGTCCAAATAAGTCTAAATGCAGTAATTGAAGAGGCCTAGTGGTGGATACACTATTCTTAGGCTTAAAAGTTGTCCTCTTGTGTTTTCCTTTAACACAAGCTTCACATATTTCTTCATGATCAAAAGGTATTTTGGGTAAGCCTATTACTAGATCCTTTCTAGCTAACTTGGATAGCACACTCATGCTAGCATGACCTAGTCTTCTATGCCATAACCAAGATTCCTTTTTGTTGTCTACCATTAAGCATATGTTTTCATTTTTGAGTTCATTAAGATAGACAATGTATATGTTACCTTGCCTATGACCTAGAAAAAGAATTTTATTTGACTTAGGATCTATAACATTACACTTCATGCAATCAAAAATTACTTTGTAACCTTTGTCATAAAGTTGACTAATGCTTAGTAAGTTATGCTTTAGACCCCTAACAAGTAATACTTTTTCTAAAGAGAAATGATCATTACCTATTGAGCCACTTCCTTCCACTTGGCCTTTGGAGTTGTCCCCAAAAGTGACTTCTCCACCAATTTTCGATTTGAAGGAATTGAAATGGCTTTTATCACCCGTCATGTGCCTTGAGCATCCACTATCTAAGTACCAAGCATCTTTTGTTTTAGCTTTGTGGCTATGCTCAATCACCTACAAAAAATCAAACTCAAGTCTTAGGTACCCAAATTTTCTTGGGTCCTTGGAGGTTAGTAAATGCAATTCTTGATCCCATTGGGATCCATTTTGCTAATGCATTACAGTCCTTGGAATGAATTACCTCTTTTGGAATCCATATCCTTTTTACTCTTTTTCCTTTAAGATTCCTCATCTTTATATTGCAATAATGTGACTTATGTCCCTTTCTATTACAATATGAACAAGTAATTGCAGGTTTATTCATGCTCTTCCTAGCAATAAAACTCTTAAGATGGGTCTCCCTACTTTGTCCATTATATCCTAAGCCATTTTTGTCAAAAAATGCCCTTTGGGTTTCTAGCATGCTATCTAGCTTTTGTTGCCCCATGTGAAATCTATTAAAGGAGTTATGTAGATTGCTATTTTTCTCCTTAAGGTCACAAATTTCTAGATTTGAAATCTCTAGTTTCTTCTCACATTCCAATTTATCTTTTAACATTATCTCATTTTCCTTTTTTAATTTAGATATTAACTTTTTATACTTCATGCTCATACATTCATACTCTAATGCAAGATCATCAAATGCATCTTGCAATTCATCAAAAGAGTATTCATTGAGATTAGAAGTTACCTTTTGATCATCATCAATAGCCATGAAGCATAAGTTGGCAATGTCCTCATTTGATTCATCATCGGAGCAATCACTGTCACTCCATGTTGCCACCATTGCCTTCTTTTTATGGAACCTATCATTTGACCTTTTAAGAAGAGGGCAGTTAAATTTTATGTGTCCCGGTTTTTTACATTCATAACATACAATAGAGTCTTTTCTACCTACTTCCTCTTGTTCTCTCCTATTGTTTCTCCTATTACTACTACTAGCTTTCATCCTCATGAACTTATTAAATCTTTTGGCAAACATTGCCATCTCAATATCCTCCTCACTGCCACTCTCATTTTTAATCTCCTCTTGAGCAGTGGATTTTAGAGCAACACCCACTTTCTTGGGTGGCTCTTCATTTCTTTTAAGTTTCATCTCATAAGTGAGCAAAGATCCTATCAATTCATCTAGGCACAATGTGTGAGGATCCTTAGATTCCTCAATTGCCGTCACTTTAGCTTCCCATGATTTAGGTAAGCTATTTAGAATTTTCTTTACCATTTCAATATTAGAATATATTTTTCCTAAAGATTTTAATCCATTAATTACGTCTGTGAATCTAGTGAACATATCACTAATTGATTCTCCTTCCTTCATCCTAAAGAGCTCATAGTCATGTGTGAGCATACCTACTTTTGTCTCCTTCACTTGGGTTGTACCCTCATGAGTTATTGCCAATTTATCCCATATTTGCTTGGCATTATCACACCCGGAGACTCTATTGTATTCATTAGGACCTAAAGCACAAAATAATGTGTGCATAGCTTTAGCATTTAGTTGTGCACATTTAATGTCATTAGAATCCCATTCATCTTCTTCTTTGGGGATGTCTCTTCCCTCTATTCTTTTTGTAGGGATTTGAGGTCCCTTAACTATAATTCTCCATACTTCATAATCGTTTGCTTGAATAAATAGCATCATCCTAGTCCTCCAATATGAATAATGTTCACCATTGAACATGGGAGGTCTAACTGTAGAGTGCCCCTCTCCTATCAAACTAGTTGCTACATTGTTAAGAGCCATTTGATCGTTTTTAACTCTTAGGAAGTTGTTCCTATGTGATTAAAGAGTCCTTGCTCTGATACCAATTGTTGGCTCTACCGAGAGGGGGGGTGAATCAGTTTTCTAACAATTATGGCAAATTAAAAATTAATCACAATTTAATCACAAATGATAATGAGCAATATAGTGCAATATAACAATTTAATGCAAAGTAGGGAAGAGAGAAACAAACACAATCGTTTATAGAGGTTCGGCCAAACTCTTGCCTACGTCCTCTCTCCTTGACCTTCTTGTCAAGTGCTTTCTTTCTCTCTTTCAATAGAGCTTACAATGTTCCTTTTACAGGTTAAGGAAAAACCTCTCTACCCTTAGCAATACAGAAATGTATTCACCCTTTTACAATGTCACTCACTGAGGAACAATCCTCTTTTCTTTTTGGGTATGGATGAATACAGAATAAGGCTTTACAATGGATAGTGCTAACAAAGCTTGTTGCACTTAAGCTTGTACAATAAATTTCAATTGATGAGCAATAGGGACACAAAGAATGAATGAATTAAAGCTTGAGAATGTTTGGAATGTTTAGCAATAGTGTCTCTATTCTCTTTGTCTTCAATGCTTGGTTAAATACTGAAGGATTGGTAGTTGGAGCATTAAATGCTATTCTTCCCGTTGTGTTTTGCAGAAACTAGCCGTTGGGTACCTCTAGTAGAGTGCCAGATCGATCTGCCTTCTTGGCCAGATCGATCTCTTAGTTATAAATCCTGCAAGATTGAAGCATAAATACACAAGGAGATCAATCTCATAGGTTACCAGATCGATCTGTTAGTTTGAAAATAATGAGGCAGATCGATCTGTCGAATAGGAAGATCGATCTCCTAAACTCTCTGTTTGAAGCAAGATCGATCTCCAGATCGATCTGCCATGCAATCTCGTAGAGAGGAGATCGATCTCTCAACAACACAGATCGATCTCTTTAGCTCTCTGACTTTGAGGAGATCGATCTCTTCCTTACCAGATCGATCTCATAAGTTCTCTGTTTGAATGTGGATCGATCTCTCAGATCGATCTATAGTCTTAAGCTCTTAAGGGAGATCGATCTCTTCATCGACCAGATCGATCTCTGAACTCTAGCATTAGCCAGATCGATCTCTTAACCCTTGCAGATCGATCTCATTCTTCCTAAATACCTTTGTACAGATTTAAGGCTTGCCAGATCGATCTCTTCCATCATGAGATCGATCTCTCATCAAGTAAAAACCTAGGAGATCGATCTCTCATACCCCAGATCGATCTCTCATCAGCAGAACTCTAAGTTCTGGTACTAATAACCTCTAAACATGTTTGTATATCATCTTAACATTATTGAATTAACTTGTTTTGTCATTTCAAAATACATTAACTCAACACATACTGACCCTCTCAGCATCTGTGTACCCTAGATAGTCAATAATAACTCTCAACTCCATCAGCCACTCCTCAGCCTCTGTAGGATCCTTCTTTCCCCTAAATATGGGTGGATTCTTTTTCAAAAAGTCCTTCAGTCGGATCATACTTCTGTCATCAGGATAAGTGACTGGAGGCACTAGGTCCATCTGTATTGGGGGTACGGGAGGTCCTTATGGTGGTGTAGGAGTAGTACCCGAGGCATTAACTCCAAAGTGTTGCACGACTAGCGCAGCCATTTGCTCAAAACCTTGCCTCACATCAATCTCAATCTGGTTAAATTGAGAGTTAGGACTCTCTTGTTGTGGGGCAGGTGGTGGAGGTGGCTCTGCCTGCCTCCTCAAACGACCTCGTCGTCCACTCATTCTCAATCTCAATTTGTTTCCTGCGTGTACACATCAAACTTGATTGAAATCTCAATCCTCAAATTTAGTTCATGACCAGACTATTACAGACACTTAGAATGTATGCTATTTCGCTTAACCGACACTGACAGTACTAGACACCCTAAGCTCTGATACCAAGAAAACTCTGTCATGCACCGGAAGCGCAAAAAACAAGATAAATTTAAAATTTTTTTTACATCAATACACATTTATGGGTGCATTCCTGTACAGTGTCATGCATTAATATTTGTATATGTATATCATAAAACCACACCTCAGGATCTAATCATCACATAATTAAATATATCAAATCAGATACATTCCTCAACTCAGATTGAATTATCCTAATACATCTCACACATCATAGTACATCAAGTGTCTGTAAATACAATTATAGTCTGGTTACATGAAATAATAAAATGTACCTCAAGTACAATATGTGGCCTGGAGCTTGAGTCCTCCACTGGTCACTAATCCGTACGTCGCAGAAAAATTCTCTTCACTTGAAGAAATCTGGGGAGAGATAAAACAGGGTGAGCTTCTAAATCACTCAGTAAAAGGATACGGGATTCATTAATAAGAAAATGATTTGAACAGCACAATCATTTTGTTTTACATGATAAACTCAATAAACTCAGTGAAAAATGTAGCATGAATAGTTAAAACATCATCTCAAAGCCCATGTAAAAACATGATAATAAATGGCTCAATTCAAGGTTACAAGCATGTAGAAATCAAGATGCGATAATAGCTTTTCTCTTTAAAACGTGATGAAAATCACTGCAATAGTAATGCACGTGGCACGGCCACTAAATAAAATCTACACGTGGCACAGCCACTAATTAAAATCTGCACATGGCACAGCCACCATACACACGTGGCACAACCACTGATTTAAATTCGTACGTGGCTCAGCCACTGATTAAGATTCGCACGTGGCACAGCCACCAAAATACAAGTGGCACAGCCACTGATTAAGATTCGCATGTGGCACAGCCACCAAATACAAGTGGCAGGTAACCAACGCTACCAGAGTAGGGGTCATCTCACGTTACCAGAACGGAGGAATATCAGACTTACATGGTACTAGAGCAATGCGCGGTGTGTATTCAAAATGAAACACCTAAGTCTCAATCAATAGCCATTATCATAAAAATCGTTTTGCCTTCACGTAAAGCTCATAATGGTTTTCTCTTATAAAACTCATTCCAAACCATTTTGTACTCAACACAAAACATGTTAAAACTAAGCTTCAACCGGCAGAACACCGCCCACATTTTCTCAAACCTCAATACGCCTTAACGTAGGGCCCAAAACACTTTTCACAATTTAAACACAAAATGGTTATAAAATGTTTTCACGTATAGTTTACAACTTATAAAAGTTGGGTCCCAACCGGCTATAAAATCGTGTGCAATTCTCATTCACAACTCATAAAACATGTTTGCTTTCTCAATCGAAAAGCATGCTATAATACTATCACAAAACACATACACAAATGAGTTTAGTTTTCCCTTGCCTCTTTGCACCTCGTATAGTGCAATCGTTCCCCCGTATCATGGACTAGCCTCGCATTCCACTCTGAAACTCCCGAGCTATCCAAACGATGTTAAAACATCAATATCTCGACTCAATTTCATTATCGAGCATACATTTGCTCATATTTCTCACTAACACCTAAATCTCTCAATTCTCATAACTCTATCACCATTCATAATCCCATTTACTACATTTCCAATCCTACATTTATCGTGCACAAATATCCATGCCGATATTCATCTCATTCCCTCAATTTCAATTTATAGCCCAAAACTCCTAAAATTACCACAAATTGCATAATAACATCTCTACTCCAATGGAATTATAGTTTCTTCAATCCCTAATCATTTCCCAACTATTTCATCACAATGCGCATGTCCACAATCACTAAAGATTACTTCAAAATCAAGGATTGAAGTTTAGAGATTACCCAAACTTATGGAGTGCTCAACTCACACCTCGATTCGATTCGTCCTTCGGTTTCCAAGTATGTTGTTCTCCTTTGGATGAGGAACAACTTTCCCTTTTGCCACAACCTTCGATTTGGACGAAAATGGAGACTTTGGATGGAGGTTAGAAGTGAGAGAAAAGATGAAATGCGGGAAAACACAGGGGTCTTTATATAGACTGAGGGTAGGAGATCGATCTGGCTCTTGATGAGATCGATCTGCATTTGAATTTGGGGACGATTCGGGGTAATTTTATGCCTAGGAGATCGATCTATTGAGGGGTGAGATCGATCTCTTAATGGCTTTATGAGATCGATCTGCTCCAATTATGAGATCAATCTCTAGTTTATAAAATGCTTCTTAAGATCATTCTTCTCCTTGAGGAGATCGATCTTCTCCTTAACAGAAACATTTTGAGATCGATTCCTTCCTCATGAGATCAATCTCTTCATTACAGAATCATAAGGAGATCGATCCTCTTCCATTGGAGATCGATCTCTTCACTTAGTTTCCTCCTTCCTGGTCATTTTTTAACTTACCAGATCGATCCTCTCTTCTCTAAGATCGATCTGGCCCCATAGTTTCACACTTTAACCTAAAATCTCATTTATAACTCATTCATCACTTAAAATTTCATTCCATACCACCTCAATATATGAATACATCATATTTAGTTCAATCAATTACACTTCATGCTCTTATTACATAATTTGATATGTGTAAAATTCTCATATCTCACATCTCAACACAAAACTTAGAATTTAATTGGGCATATAGAATAAATAGTACCAATTTGAAAGATTACTTTATATATTAGTTATAGATGTCAAATACTAAGTTTGGTTCAGTAAGGATGAGTTTGAATCGGTGACGAGATTGGCTTCGGTGAAAATAAAATTACCATTAAAGATAAATGTTTTTAATAAAACAATAATAAAAATTTAAAGTAGGAGTAAGAGAGTAATTTTACCCGTACCATTTTGTCCTATATAGTCGAAACTCACTACACTAAGGTTGTGATGAGTTCCAAACACACCTTTAGTAGAACCTCTAGTAAGAGAGGATGTTAATTGGAATCCTAAGCCCTATGACCTTATGACCTAAACCCTAAAGCTATTGAGAGGTTCTTTGATTGGGTTGGATTAATGTAGGTATGAATCCTAGCAAAATCTTGAAGGTCTAATCAAGAGTTGTGATTTAGTTATTTCATGTTGAAAATGTTCTAAAATTAACAAAAAAATTTCTTTTATTTTTAGCATTCATTTTTCAAACCATAACAATTTTGGAGTTTCTTTTTTTTTTTTTTATGTAACTATAGTTTCGTTTTTAAACCATAGTATATCACATTCTGATTAGGTTTTATTAATGTAAGTTGATTAATTGTTTTCATTTAATCGTTATTTTTCACTTTTTGTTATGACTAATTCTGCTTTTTAATTTAAAGCTTCTTAAATAAACTCATTATCAAGAAAACCCATTTTCATAATACATTATGCATGCCTTGGAATCATCGGATTTCAAGAATTTTGTTGGACTAAAGTTAGTACCAATTGAGATACACAATCTCGATTTAAATTTTATGTATACATACGTGTATTTTGTCATTGATTATACGTAGTAATGCCCCTTCCTTTTATACAACTTTGTTTTTTTGTCTTTCCTGCATGTTGCATCATCTCACACACCATGAGTTCTACCACGACTATGCTATAATATATTTATTTTCAATGGACAATTATGCATTTAGATTTTACACCCAAAGTGTTTCTCATAAATTTCAAAAACTCCTCCCTTTATCAATTAGACTAACTCGTTGTGGGTACCATCTCAGTAGACTTGTCAAATGGGTCAGGTTGGCCTGAAGCTGACTCGACTAACCTAACCTTGTCTCGGGAGCGATGGAATTGGTCTTAGGATCCAATATCTTCAATTTTGAGGGTCAAGCCCTTATGTTAAGGACCAGGACCTTAAGATACCGGTTAGGGCCAAAATCGATCTGGCCCATGAAATCTGCTGTCTTTGCTTTGCCTTTTTTTTTAAATTTTAAAACTTTTTTAAAAAATTTATATTTTTTATTTTTAAAACTTTTTTCCTATAAACACCTAATTATATTTCATTTTTTAAAACATTTTCTCTATAATTCTCTTTAACTTTAATTCTCTCCAATTCTCTTCAACTCTAATTCTACTAAATTCAATAAAATTCCTACTATTATTTTAATTATTTCACTCAAAATCAAATTCTCTCTTTCTCTAAATTGAAAATCCATTTACATTATTCTTTTTTATTTTCTAAACATAAATCTAATTTAATTTTCTTAAATTTTTTCTATAATTTTACAAAATTTAGTTCCTCCAACTTTCAATATATTTATTCAATTATTTCTTTCAAAATTTCAACTATATTTGCTTAAAAAATACAAAATGTCAGATCTCCATCGTCGTCGTTCATGCTTCGTTTCTCGCCCTTTCTATTCTACTTAAATCCTCAATTTAGGTGACGAATCTTTTAATGAATTCAAACCAAATATTCATCCGAAAGAGGATCTTCCTTCGGCGTCAACAACTGCTGATGGTCAAACATAATCATTAACAGCTGCCACTACCGTCGCTACTACAGCAACTACATCGTCAAAATCGAAGAAGAACTGCCCTAAGAAGAGTAAGGTATGGAAGTATTTCGACATTATCCAAAAAGAAAGTACGAACGAACTCGAGCTCTTTGTAAATTATGCAAAATGGACTACGCTTATACCCCTGGTGGAGGTGATGGGGGTACTGATGCATACATAAGACATTTAGTTAATAAACATAGCATTGATCCAAATGTGGAAGAAGACGAAATTAGGCAAAGTAAATAATCTCAAATTAATTTATATGAAGGTGGAAAAAAATGTTTTTGACAATGAAAATTTTGATTTTAACAATGAAAAAGCTAAACAATGAAAAAAATTATTTTTCAACATTTGTAAACTACATATAAATATGTTTCTAGACAACCATTAAAAAATGATTGCATGAACATGTTTCATGAATATAGGGAAGCTTTAAGGCACAACCTTAATAATATATCATGTAGGGTTAGTTTAATTAGTGATATTTGGACTAGTATAATTGGTTTAAGTTATCTTGTTATAACCTGTTAGTAGATAGATGAAGAATGTTGCATACAAAAACGTATTTTATCTTTATATTCATTAGACCAATCACATATTGCATATACTATTACTCATTATATTACTAATATGTGTAAAATGTATGGGATTGAAAATAAAGTTTTTTCTATTACTTTAGTAACGCTTCTAATAATATTGCAGCTAAACCCTATTAATTAAAAGTTTAAACTCAATCATGCATAGTGGATTTTTTCATGTTAGATGTGCATATCATATTATAAATTTAAGTGTACAAAATGGTTTTAATGTTAGTGGAATAATTTCAATAGAAAAAAATTAAAACTTTATTAAACTGGATCCGTACGCTAAATCACAAACATGAATGCAGGAAAATTTGTGAAGCAAATAACATAAATGCTAAAGTGTTTCCACTTCCCGTGGAAATAAGATGGAACTCTCTCCATCGTTTACTTTCTTTTGTTTTACCTTAAAAAGATATTGTTACTCCTTTATAACAATTTTGTAAATAACGAATTCTTATTCATTTCTAATTTTGACTGAAAATTTATTGAAAATTGTGTTGATTTATTATCTACTTTTAAAGATGCAACTGAACGATTTTCAATTTAATAATTATCCAACTACACTTTTTTTGTTCCTATAGTTTTTACAATGTTTGATCAATTTTTAAAAATCAGAAATGATGATACTTTACATTCTTTTGTTTGTGATATGGAGGAAAAATTTAAAATAATATTAGGAAGAAATTCCTCTTATTCATTGTATTGTGACTTTATTAGATCCTAATCAAGGTAAGAATAATATAGATATATTTTCTTCATTGTTATAAAGATTTTCTTGATATTAATTATATTGAAGACCAAAAGTCTTAAGTTTACACATATTTTCGAGATTTATTTATTTTTTACGAATGTGAAAAAGAGCAGCTCAACCAAGGAGAAGAACTGAATGAAGAAACCAAAAGTGGTGGCGGCAGCTGCCGCCGATGAGGCATTTTCGATGCAATTAATGCAATAGTGAAGAAAAGACTGAAGCTAAAAGGCAAAGCTAGCAGTAGCGGTCTAGCTTAACAACTCGACGAAGTCATGGTAGAGGTTCCAATGAGATAAGATTTTTCTTAAGTCAAAATTTTCGTATAAACAAAGATAACTTTGATCTTATCCAATGGTGGAAAGAAAACCAAAGACAATTTCCAATTTTAGCTTCCATTGCCAGATATGTTTTTGCGGTGTAAGCATCATCCGTTACTTCAAAATCCGTTTTCTCAACATGTGAAAAAATCATTGGAGACCATCAAACCAGTCTTCAACTGACTTCATTAAGCATGCTAACATGTATGAAAGATTGTTTTGAAGCAGAATCCTACAATAATAAACTTGGAACAGCCAATGAGTTCTTGATAATATGTTAGAAGAGGAGGAAGAAATTTTCAAGTCAATGCTTATAAATTATGAGTGATAGGAAATGGTTTATTTTTCTTTATTTGTAAATTTTATATAAAATTGTAAATAAGTTCAACCATAGTAAATATTTTTATGGACTACGGTCTCATGATTTTTATCTTTTTAAATTTTGAAATGGTTTTCCACATAAAAAATCTTTGGTCTCCTTCTTCTCCTTTTTTATTTTCACTTATTATTGTTGTTAATTGTTAAATACCTATTAAATTAATGTTGTAACTATAAGTTTAGTTTACAAAATGAATAAAATACAAAATAAATAAATATTTGAAAAACATAATAAATAAATGTGCTTTCTTAAGAGTAAATAATAAACGAATATTTTTTTGTGCAAAATGACAAGTTTTAAGTTTACTTATATGTAAATCCTCGAAATTTCCTTGTAAATTGGTTCGTAAAAATGTACAAGTAGAAATAAAATTGTAAGTCTGATATAAAATAAATAAAATAATAAAATACCCGGGAAATAAATAAGATAAATATATATATTTATTTATTTATTTATTTATTTGATTTAAATATATATATATATTTAAATATTTTGGGTATATTATATATTATATTATATTTTAATAAAATATAATATAATATTAAAAAAATAAAATAAATAAAATAATAAATAAATAAATAAATAATATATAATATATAATATATAATAATAATAATAATAATAATAATAACAATAATAATAATAATAAAAATTGGAAAATTGAAAACAGTGTCGCGCGATATCGCGCGACACTGAAAACACTGAGGAAGGGAATCAAAATTCCCTTCCCCAGATCAGAAGAGAAGCAGCGACGAGGAAGCAGAGGCCGTCGGCGAGAGGAGGCGGTGATCGGGGGGAAGATATGGGGTTGCCGACGCCGACCCCTGCGAAGTCCGGCAAAGAAATGAAGGCCGGCGAGAGAAACCCAAAAGGAGGAAGAAGAGAATGAAACCGAAAAGAGAAAAGGGAGGAAAAGGAGACGATCGGCGGTCGAGGAAGGGAGGAGCGACCCACCACCAGCCAGAGAGGGACGTCTGCGGTGCCGATCCAGGCGTAGATCGGCCAGAAACGGCGTCGATCAGAAGAAAAAAAATGGGTGCCGACGTCGGAGGAGAGAACAGGCCGGACCGGCCACTTTTCGGTGAGCTTTGTCAAAATCGACCCCAAATCCATGCACAGGACTACCCCGCGGACAAGCTGGAGGTGGAAGCCGGCGGAGAACCGATCGAAAAAGCTCCGAACGGTGAGGGAGAAAGTTGGATCGGACTGAACCGCGTTGAACCGACCGGTCTGAATCGGGTTGAACCGAACTGAACCGGTTCAGCCAGAAAAAGAAGAAAAAAAAAGAAAAAGAAAAAAAAAGGAAAAAGGAGAAAAATTCGGTGATGCAATCGAGCTCCAGGTAAGTCGGTAAGTGGTCAAATGAACCAATTTAATTTTCGAAATAATTATTTAAATATATATATATATGTATATTTATTTATTTAGGTACATGTACAAATAGGTGTATATAATGAATTGGGTATGCTAGTATTTGTACAAAAAAAAAATATATATATATATATATGTATGCATAGGTGATAAGGAAAAATGGAAAACAATGATAATATATATATAAATATATATATATATATATATATATTTAGGTGCATATACATGTAGGGGGTATGAAAGGTGAATGTGTGCAAGTATATGTATATACAAAGAATGTATATATATGAGATAGGAAAACATGAAAACAATAAAAGTATATATATATATATATATATATACATATAGGAGTGTATATATATATAAATATATATTTATGTGTGTATACATGTGAATGTATATAATAAAGGTATATGTTAATAATTGTAGGAGCAAATATATAAATAGTGAAGAAATATATAAACGTGCGTGTCGGCCTAAGGATATACAATAATACGTACACACGCAGTAGCAATGATAAATTACGCTTTTAACGGAATTCGCATGAATAGGGTGCTAAGTCTACAATTTCAGTATAGGTGATTGTAGAAGGGATTAAAGGAGGTACTAGGAGACGTCACCGTTCGAATTCGAGATACCCGATAAATCGAGGTAAGGGGTATTACTTAACTTAGTTCTGATATTGCATTCTTGTTTCACAGAGAAATGATTTTATGAAAGAGCATATGATTTGAAATGATTTATCAATGCTTCCATACTTGCGAAACTATTTACAAAACATGATTTCGTTTTACAAAATGTTCGCTAGAACATCTATGTTTATGAAATAAACTTTCGAATTATGAAAATGCATGGGAGTTTTATGATGGCTTGAAAACCCATATTTATGCTTTGAAATGGAACTTTTGACGTTTTCAAAAGTATTTACGAAAAGAGAAAAGATGTTTTGAGACTATATGTGAAACCCAGATTTTTCACATTATGTTCAGTATTTGGGACCATAATTTAAATTAAAGGGATTTAAATCATTGGACGAAAGATACGAAATTTAAATGAGAAAAGATAGTGAGTCCGAGAAGGAAAATCGGTCTAAATTAATCCCGAACGTGTAGAAGGGTAAAATGGTCAAAATATCCTAATTTCGGTGTAAATTCGATGAAGAAAATTTCATTAAAAATATGGATTTAGGAAATCTTGATCGATAAAGGAGAAATTATGGAATTCCGAGTTCAATTGGTCAATATACGAAAATATTACGAATTTTCGTGATTTTCGCCCGGGACATTATCCCGAAAATATGCGAAAAATACAACGAAAAAGTTAAAATAAATTAATTTAATTAATTAATTAATTAATAAAATATAATATAATATAATTTTTGAGATATTTTGTGTAATTTATTATATTTTATTTGATTAAAATAAAATATAATAAAATATAATAAATTAATAATAATAAAATATAATA
This sequence comes from Firmiana major, assembly GCA_033439115.1. Classification (NCBI taxonomy): domain Eukaryota; kingdom Viridiplantae; phylum Streptophyta; class Magnoliopsida; order Malvales; family Malvaceae; genus Firmiana; species Firmiana major. The sequence goes on along the minus strand of CM065907.1, from coordinate 61,304,355 downwards.
AAATAATAATAAGTTTAAAAAAAAATTATGAAACTCTGTCACGCGAAACAGAGTCGCGCGACAGAGGAAACAATGGAGGATCGGGAAAACCCGATCCTCCCAAACCTTTCGTTCCCCGGCGAGAGCCACCACCGGAGAACCGACCAGGGGAGAGAGTCGAACCGACCGAGCTCGTCGGCACCGATAGTGGAGGAAGAAACGGTGACCGACGAGAGAAAGAGAGAAAAAGAGTGAAACCGAGAGAAAGAGGGAGAAAGAGACAGAACGACGGCGGACGAAGGCTGGAGGAAGAGAGAGGACCTCGCCACCGGCCAGGGAGAGGTCCGATCTGCCACCATCGGCACCGAAAACGGCTGAAAACGGCGAAAATGAAAGACACCACCGACACCGAGGGAGAAGAGGATGGACCGGCCAGTTTCCGGCCAGCCACGACGAAACCGAGGCTAGATCCCAGCTTCGCGAGGTCCTGCGGAGCTGCTGCCGACGAAAGTCGGTGAGGAACCGGTCGGTGAAGCACCGAACTGGTCGAACCGAACTGAACCGGACTGAACCAGACCGGTCTGAACCGGACCGAATTGGTTCAGCCATGAAAGAGAGGGAAAAAGGAGAAAAAGGGAAGGAAAAGAGAAAAAGAGAAAAATGAAAAATTTTCGGGGATACACCGAACTTCGGGTAAGTCGGTAAGAGGTCAAAAGTGACCGATTTAATTTTCGAGAAATTTATTTAAATTATATTTGATCAAAAATTCACCCGAAATTAAATATATAAATTGTGTAGTTCGACGATAAATCACATACGTGAGCCCGATCAAACTTTGAATTGCGCACTATCGCAAAATCTCGGGTAAGTAAAGCTCATTTACGACAATCTATGTAATTATTGTGCATTAAAAGTTTATTTTACGAGTTACGGATTAAATTGCGCATTTAGTGGATTAAATCAAGATTTTTAATTAAATTGTTGTAAATGATATACGGCTATTCAAAGAGTCTAGAAAAAGGCTCAATAAGTACTAATGGGCCCAGTGAGCCCAATAGGCCTCGATGAAAGAATTAATAAGTGGAAACGGACTTAAAACGGATTAAGGTCCATTAAGGGCAATCGGGCCCAATAAGAGAGAAATTGGTCCAATTAGCTAAATCGACCATAATGAATATGAGAAAATTATTTATTGAGTTGAATGCAATTTAAAACGAGGTTTATACCGGTAAAACCGAGCAAAAAGAGTAAAATCGATAAAAGTCAACTTTTGGTTAAAGCTTCGATATAATCACATATTTGGATATGTTGAAATGAATTTAAGCCATATGTGATAAGTTGAACTTGTTTGCAGCAGCTCGGTCTATCGACACATTTTACGAGGTAAATTCGAGAATCGGGGAAAGTGTTTTACATCAGTCGCTAAGAGGTAAGGGATATGATTTAGAATAGCATTAGTACTCCTACGTCCTTACCAACTATTTATGTATGAGAATTGAATGAGATTTTACGGAATGGATTTCCAACGGTATTCAAACCGAAGCCAAAACCATTTCCCAAGTTTTTAGCATGATTTATATATATGAGATACATTTTTACAGCATATATGTTTATGAAAGTGATTTTTCACTTCTGAAATGAAAGCATAGTATTTTCATGTGAGATTACGGGTTAAAGTCCCGATATGTTTTATGAAATCATGTTTTCATGATACGGGTTAAAGTCCCGAAACAGCTTTTAAGCTATATTTTCATGGTACGAGTATGAGTCCCAAGAAATAACTATTATAACTATGCTTTTCATATTTACACGGGCTAGTATCCCGCAATGATTTATGAAAATCATGTTTTCTATGAAAATCGGGTTAGAGTCCCGTAATGATTTTTAATACACGGGTACGAGGCTCGAAATGATTTTGATAAATTGGGTAAGAGGCCCAAAATTATTTTTGTGGGGTAAAAAGGCATGATATGACGATAGTCAGAGGATCTGGGGTCGATCTCGTATGGAGACGATCGAGGATCTACCTAGCCGACGGCCAGAGAACGGACAGGCTCTGACTTGATATGAGAAACGTGCGTATAGTCCACACTTGGTGATGCACGTGAGTTCGTACGTATAGTCCCCATTTAGTGGTGCACGAGAGATAGGGCAGCGTACGACCCTGATCCAGTCCTATTGCTCCCCTGTACAATGGCCATATGTACCTACGATGAACGTCCTACGGGACCATATGTATGATGTCCTTCGGGACTAGTATATGAGACGATTGCCTGACCCTACATGATGAATTGACGGGATGATATATATATATATATATATATATGTTTTCGCACATTTCATGCTACCTGTTTTATGATTTTATTGAGCACATATTTTCTATGATGAGATTTTAAAGGTAGCCATGAGTATGTTTTACGAAATGTGCATATGACAATACAATTTCATTTTAAAGTGATAAGCATGTTATGATATGCATGATTAAGTTTTGAGATGCTTTTTACTTGTTTACACGACGTGATATGCATATTATATATGAGTTTTACTAAAATGATGCATGATGTGTAAACTTAAGATTTAAGCATGTTTTTACTGCTTTTATGAAATGTAAGCATCTCTACTCCAGTACATATTTATGCTGATTTGTAAAACCATGAGTTTTACCATGTTTTGAGTATTTAAAGCTATTTTAAATGTATCTCTTACTGAGTCTGAAAAACTCACCCCCTCCTCTCCATGTCCCAGATTATTTATAGCAAGTCTACTGCACATACGAGACTGTGGTCATTGACAAGGTAGTCCGACCTTTCATCGCATATTTTCGTAACATTGAGGTATAGTCTTACTTATATTCCAAACATGTGATACATAATAGACACTATTGTATATAATAGTCGGGATGTAATAGTTGTAAATGATTTTATATATACAGAATGTATGTAATGTAACGAGATCCTGGAAAATGAAAAAGATTTAAATCTAGACATGGACAGGAAAACAACATAGTCAATGGATAAAAAGTTTAAATTAGCCCCATTTTTTCGCACTTCCGGGGCGTGACAGTTTTCTTTGTATCAGAGCAAATGTTGTGTAGTACTGTCGTGTCTAGTAATAAGAGTGTATTACATCCTAATGTGTCTATGCATGTCTGGTAATAAAGTAAGCTTACTTGTCAAAGTATGACTTAATTTATGGATTATGTGCAAATAGTAGATCGTTAATCATGAGTGGTAGACGGGACCGTTCACAGAGACAAGCTCAACCCGCTCCACCATCTTCCCCTCAACCCGAGAGCCCTACTGATAGAATAAGGAGGCTCGAAGAGATAGTACATGGTATGAGGGAAAGACTTACAACCTTTACCACTATGTTTACCCAGCAATTTGCGGGACGTACACCTGATACGGAGACAGCTACTCGTACGCCTAATCCTCCTTTCCCACCAGTTCCTCCAGTAGCCCTAACCCTCAGCCAGCAGTTTCCCAGCATAGGGATGACAGAGAGACTCAGAGGGTGCGAGATTTTCTTGAGTATGCGTCCTCCGGAGTTCACAAGGCTTAAGGACCCGGTTAAGGCTGAGGAGTGAATCGTCGATATTGAGGCGATATTTCAGTTTTGGGGTGTACTGATAGGGAGAGAGTGACTATGGCAGGTTAAATGATAAAGGGATAGGCTAAGTTCTGGAGAGATTCACACAGACGATATTAGCCGAGGATCCCTTAAAGATCACATGGAATGCTTCTTTAGTCGCATTTCGAGAGTAGTATGTACCGCTTGCAGCTCGTAGGAAAATACAAGCAGAGCATGGTCTCAAGTGATCAGTTAGAGTTAATGAAAAGAGAGCAGTTACTTCTTGACATGAATTGAAGGGGGTCAACCCAGGAGACAGAGGGTGTAAGGACCTCAGATAGGGTCTGGTAAGCCCAAGACCCCAGTTGGTGCCGCATGTATGATTAGAGGCCCTGAGATAAGAGTGCCACGGTGCAGGATATGTGGAAATATTCACACTGAACCTTGCCGCGTAAATACATTTACTTGCTATAGATGCGATGAAGTAGGGCACATAATGAGAGAGTGTTCACTTATGAGATCTCAGGAACCTCGTGAGGCACCTAGACAGACAGAGAGATTGACTCAGGCTCTACAGAGGAGAGCCATAACCACGGACAAGGGCAAGAAGCATGTCTCCTAGGGTCGAGTGCTTACTATTAATCAGGAGACAGCAGATACGTCCTTCGATGTTATTCGAGGTACTCTCCTTGTCTGTAATCAAGAAGCACATGTACTGTGTGACCCAAGTTCCACACACTCGTTTGTGTCACCACAATTTACATGTAAGTTTCCCGAAGTATTGCTAGAGGACTTAATGGGATTACCATAGAGAGAGAAGTTGAGTTTGCCATTAAGCTAGTACCAGATACTCAACCCATCTCCAAGCCACCTAACCAAATGACATTGGTAGAGTTGGAAGAATTAAAGAAGCAGTTGCAAGGATTACTCGATAAGGGGTTTATAAGGCCTAGTGTGTCACCATGCGGTACACCAGTATTATTTGCCAGAAAGAAGGATGGTAGTTTCTGTCTATGTATAGACTACATGCTTTTGAATAAAGCAACAATTGAGAATAAGTACCCCCTGTCAACGACTGACGACTTATTTGATCAGCTGAGAGGGGCTTCAGTGTTTTCAAGGATAGATTTGAGATCGGGTTACCATCAGCTAAGGATTAAGGAGGCTGATGTACCGAAGATAGCAATTCGGACCTGATATGGGCACTACGAGTTCCTAGTTATGCCCTTTTGGATTGACTAATGCCTCAACTGCATTCATAAGTCTTATGAACGATGTCTTCTGAGAATACTTGGATAGATTGATGATAATATTAATCGATGACATCTTGATATATTCTAGATCCCAAGAAGAACACGAACAATATTTGAGGACTGTGCTCCAAACTCTCCGTGAGAAGAAGATATATGGTAAATTTAGTAATTGTACCTTCTGGCTAGATCAGATTGCATTCCTCGGACATGTGCTACGATTTAAGATTATTCCACTAGTAAAGGTTCTCTGGTAACACCACAAGACAGAAGAAGTCACTTGGGAACTAGAGAGCTAAATGAAGGAGAAGTACTCACACGTAGTTGATAGACCAGCTTGAATTCATAGGACTGAATTCTTAAAAGGTAGGGAGAAATGTGAAACCCAAATTTTTTCACATTATGTTCATTATTTGGGACCATAATTTATATTAAAGGGATTTAAATCATTGGACGAAAGATACGAAATTTAAATGAGAAAAGATAGTGAGTCCGAGAAGAAAAGTCGGTCTAAATTAATCCCGAACGTGTAGAAGGGTAAAATGGTTAAAATATCCTAATTTCGGTGTAAATTCGATGAAGAAAATTTCATTAAAAATATGGATTTAGGAAATCTTGATCGATAAAGGAGAAATTATGGAATTCCGAGTTCAATTGGTCAAGATACGAAAATATTACGAATTTTCGTGATTTTTGCCCTGGACATTATCCCGAAAATATGTGAAAAATACAACGAAAAAGTTAAAATAAATTAAATTAATTAAATTAATTAATTAATAAAATATAATATAATTTTTGAGATATTTTGTGTAATTTATTATATTTTATTTGATTAAAATAAAATATAATAAATTATTAATAATAAAATATAAAAAAAATAATAATAAGTTTAAAAAAAAAAATTATGAAACTCTATCGCGCGAAACAGAGTCGCGCGACAGAGGAAACAATGGAGGATCGGGAAAACCCGATCCTCCCAAACCTTTCGTTCCCCGGCTAGAGCCACCACCGGAGAACCGACCAGGGGAGAGAGCCGAACCGACCGAGCTCGTCGGCACCGATAGTGGAGGAAGAAATGGTGACCGGCGAGAGAAAGAGAGAGAAAGAGTGAAACCGAGAGAAAGAGGGAGAAAGAGAGAGAACAGCGGCGGACGAAGGCTGAAGGAAGAGAGAGGACCTCGCCACCGGCCAGGGGGAGGTCCGATCTGCCACCATCGACGTCGAAAACGGCTGAAAACGGGGAAAACGAAAGACACTACCGACGCCGAGGGAGAAGAGGCCGGATCGGCCACTTTCCGGCCAGCCACGACGAAACCGAGGCCAGATCCGAGCTTCGCGTGGTCCCGCGGAGCTGCTGGCGTCGGAAGTCGGTGAAGAACCGACCGACGAAGCACCGAACCAATCGAACCGAACTGAACCGGACTGAACCGGACTGAACCGGACCGGTCTGAACCGGTCTGAACCGGACCGAACCGGTTCAGCCAAGAAAGAGAGGGAAAAAGGAGAAAAAGGGAAGGAAAAGAGAAAAAGGAAAAAATTTTGGAGATACACCGGACTTCGGGTAAGTCGGTAAGAGGTCAAAAGTGACCGATTTAATTTTTGAGAAATTTATTTATATTATATTTGATCGAAAATTCACCCGAAATTAAATATATAAATTGTGCAATTCGATGATAACTCACATACGTGAGCCCGATCGAACTTCGAATTGCGCACTATCGCAAAATCTCGGGTAAGTAAAGCTCATTTATGACAATCTATGTAATTATTGCGCATTATTAGTTTATTTTACGAGTTACTCATTAAATTGCGCATTTAGTGGATTAAATCAAGATTTTTAATTAAATTGTCGTAAATGATATACGACTATTCAAAGAGTCTAGAAAAAGGCTCAATAAGTACTAATGGGCCCAGTGAGCCCAATAGGCCTCGATGAAAGAATTAATAAGTGGAAACGGGCTTAAAACGGATTAAGGTCCATTAAGGGCAATCGGGCCCAATAAGAGAGAAATTGGTCCAATTAGCTAAATCGACCATAATGAATATGAGAAAATTATTTATTGAGTTGAATGCGATCTAAAACGAGGTTTATACCGGTAAAACCGAGCAAAAAGAGTAAAATCGATAAAAGTCAACTTTTGGTCAAAGCTTCGATATAATCACATATTTGGATATGTTAAAATGAATTTAAGCCATATGTGATAAGTTGAACTTGTTTTGTAGCAACTCGATCTATCGACACATTTTACGAGGTAAATTCGAGCATCGAGGAAAGTGTTTTACATCAGTCGCTAAGAGGTAAGGGATATGATTTAGAATAGCGTTAGTACTCCTACGTCCTTACCAACTGTTTATGTATGAGAATTGAATGAGATTTTACGAAATGGATATCCAACGGTATTCAAATCGAAGCCAAAACCATTTCCCGAGTTTTTAGCATGATTTATATATATGAGATACATTTTTACAGCATATATGTTTATAAAAGTCATTTTTCACTTCTGAAATGAAAGCATAGTGTTTTCATGTGAGATTATGGGTTAAAGTCCCGATATGTTTTATGAAATCATGTTTTCATGATACGGGTTAAAGTCCCGAAACAGCTTTTAAGCTATATTTTCACGGTACGGGTATGAGTCCCAAGAAATAACTATTATAACTATGCTTTTCATATTTACACGGGCTAGAGTCCCGCAATGATTTATGAAAATCATGTTTTCTATGAAAATCGGGTTAGAGTCCCATAATGATTTTTAATACACGGGTATGAGGACCGAAATGATTTTGATAAATTGGGTAAGAGGCCCAAAAATTTTTTTGGAGGGTAAAAAGGCATGATATGACGATAGTCAGAGGATCTGGGGTCGATCTCGTATGGAGACGATCAAGGATCTACCTAGCCGATGGCCAGAGAACGGGCAGGCTCTGACTTGATATGAGAAACGTGTGCATAGTCCACACTTGGTGATGCACGTGAGTTCGTGCGTATAGTCCCCATTTAGTGATGCACGAGAGATAGGGCAGCGTACGACCCTGATCCAGTCCTACGGCTCCCCTGTACAATGGCCATATGTACCTACGATGAACGTCCTACGGGACCAGATGTATGATGTCCTTCGGGACTAGTATATGAGACGATTGCCTGACCCTACACGATGAATTGACGGGATGATATATATATATATGTTTTCGCACATTTCATGCTATCTGTTTTATGATTTTATTGAGCACATATTTTCTATGATGAGATTTTAAAGGTCGCCATGAGTATGTTTTACGAAATGTGCATATGACAATACAATTTCATTTTAAAGTGATAAGCATGTTACGATATGCATGATTAAGTTTTGAGATGCTTTTTACTTGTTTACACGACGTGATATGTATAGTATATATGAGTTTTACTAAAAGGATGCATGATGTGTAAACTTATGATTTAAGCATGTTTTTACTGCTTTTATGAAATGTAAGCATCTCAACTCCAGTACATATTTATGCTGATTTGTAAAACCATGAGTTTTACCATGTTTTGAGTATTTAAAGCTATTTTAAATGTATCTCTTACTAAGTCTGAAAAACTCACCCCCTCCTCTCCATGTCCCAGATTATTTATAGCAAGTCTACTGCACATACGTGACTGTGGTCATTGACAAGGTAGTCCGACCTTTCATCGGATATTTTCGTAACATTGAGGTACAGTCTTTCTTATATTCCAGACATGTGATACATAATAGACACTATTGTATAAAATAGTCGGGATGTAATAGTTGTAAATGATTTTATATATACATAATGTATGTAATGTAACGAGATTCTGGAAAATGAAAAAGATTTTAAATCTAGACATGGACAGGAAAACAACATAGTTAATGGATAAAAAGTTTAAATTAGCCCCATTTTTTCGCGCTTCCGGGGCGTGACAGTTTTCTTGGTATTAGAGCAAATGTTGTGTAGTACTGTCGTGTCTAGTAATAAGAGTGTATTACATCCTAATGTGTCTATGCATGTCTGGTAATAAAGTAAGCTTACTTGTCAAAGTATGACTAAATTTATGTATTATGTGCAAATAGTAGATCGCTAATCATGAGTGGTAGACGAGATCGTTCACAGAGACGAGCTCAACCCGCTCCACCATCTTCCCCTCAACCCGAGAGCCCTACTGATAGAATAAGGAGGCTCAAAGAGATAGTACATGGTATGAGGGAAAGACTTACAACCTTTACCACTATGTTTACCCAACAATTTGCGGGACGTACACCTGATACGGAGACAGCTACTCGTACGCCTAATCCTCCTTCCCCACCGGTTCCTCCAGTAGCCCCAACCCTCAGCCAGCAGTTTCCCAGCATAGGGATGACAGAGAGACTCAGAGGGTGCGAGATTTTCTTGAGTATGCATCCTCCGAAGTTCACAGGGCTTAAGGATCCGGTTAAGGCTGAGGAGTGAATCATTGATATTGAGGCGATATTTCAGTTTTGGGGTGTACTGATAGGGAGAGAGTGACTATGGCAGGTTAAATGATAAAGGGATAGGCTAAGTTCTGGAGAAGATTCACACAGACGATATTAGCTGAGGATCCCTTAAAGATCACATGGAATGCTTCTTTAGTCGCATTTCGAGAGCAGTATGTACCGCTTGCAGCTCGTAGGAAAATGCAAGCAGAGCATGGTCTCAAGTGATCAGTCAGAGTTAATGAAAAGAGAGCAGTTACTTCTTGACATGAATTGAGTGGGGGTCAATCCAAGAGACAGAGGGTGTAAGGACCTCAGATAGGGTCTGGTAAGCCCAAGACCCCAGTTGGTGCCGCATGTATGATTAGAGGCCCTGAGATAAGAGTGCCACGGTGCAGGATATGTGGCAATATTCACACTGAACCTTGCCGCGTATATACATTTACTTGCTACAGATGCGATGAAGTGGGGCACATAATGAGAGAGTGTTCACTTATGAGATCTCAGGAACCTCGTGAGGCACCTAGACAGACAGAGAGATCGACTCAGGCTCTACAGAGGAGTGCCATAACCACGGACAAGGGCAAGAAGCATGTCTCCTAGGGTCGAGTGCTTACTATTAATCAGGAGACAGCAGATACATCCTTCGATGTTATCTGAGGTACTCTCCTTGTCTGTAATCAAGAAGCACATGTACTGTGTGACCCAAGTTCTACACACTCGTTTGTGTCACCACAATTTACATGTAAGTTTCCCGAAGTATTCCTAGAGGACTTAATGGGATTACCATAGAGAGAGAAGTTGAGTTTGCCATTGAGCTAGTACCAGATACTCAACCCATCTCCAAGCCACCTTACCAAATGACATTGGTAGAGTTGGAAGAATTAAAGAAGTAGTTGCAAGGATTACTCGATAAGGGGTTTATAAGGCCTAGTGTGTCACCATGTACACCAGTATTATTTGCCAGAAAGAAGGATGGTAGTTTCTGTCTATGTATAGACTACAGGCTTTTGAATAAAGCAACAGTTGAGAATAAGTACCCCCTATCAAGGACTGACGACTTATTTGATCAGCTGAGAGGGGCTTCAGTGTTTTCAAGGATAGATTTGAGATCGGGTTATCATCGGCTAAGGATTAAGGAGGCTGATGTACCGAAGACAGCAATTCAGACCCGATATGGGCACTACGAGTTCCTAGTTATGCCCTTTTGGATTGACTAATGTCTCAGCTACATTCATAAGTCTTATGAACGATGTCTTCTGAGAATACTTGGATAGATTGATGATAGTATTCATCGATGACATCTTGACTTATTCTAGATCCCGAGAAGAGCATGAATAATATTTGAGGACTGTGCTCCAAACTCTCCGTGAGAAGAAGATATATGGTAAATTTAGTAATTGTACCTTCTGGCTAGATCAGATTGCATTCCTCGGACATGTGGTATCTAAGGACGGGGTGCCAATAGATCTGTCCAAGGTAGATGCAATACTGAGATGGAAAAGACTGAGGACAGTTATGGGGGTCAGAAGCTTATTGGGATTAGCATGGTATTTTCGACGGATTGTCGTAGAGTTTTCACAGATAACAGTTCTATTGACCAGACTAACCCGTAAAGAGGTTCAGTTTATATGGCCTGAGTAGTGTGAGCAGAGCTTACAAGAGCTCAAACGTCGGTTGAATACGACACCAGTCTTGACCATTCCAAGTGGTCTGGGGGATTTGTGGTATACAATGATGCTTCCCACCAAGGTCTCGACTATGTGCTTATGCAGCATGGTGGAGTGGTAGCTTATGGATCCCGTCAGCTAAAGGATCACGAGCATAATTATTCCACTCACGACTTGGAGTTAGCTGCAGTACTGATTGCACTCAAGATATGACAGCATTAATTATATGAAGAAAGATTTCAGATTTTCACTGACCATAAGATCTTAAATACTGGTTTAATCAGAAGGAGCTGAATATGAGACAGTGGAGATGGATAGAGCTCCTGAAAGACTATGACCGCGAGATCTTATATCATTCGGGCAAAGCGAACGTGGTAGTCAATGCCTTGAGCAAAAAAAGGGTATGGTGTCCTACATGATGATTAAAGAGTGGGACTTATTGGAACAAATTCATCGAACTCAGGATTAGTGTAGATGAGATTGAGCATGGATATATGGCTAGCCTACAGATTGAACCAAGTATACTAGACCAGATTAGAGCTGGATAGCAAAACGATCAAAGATTACTAGATATGGTTAGCCAGGCAGAGGAGAGATCGCAGTCTGAGTTTACGGTCAGTGATGATGGATTACTGAGGTACCAAGGCCGTATCTGTGTGCCACATGATGACACCATGAGACAGAGCATTCTGAAGGAGTCCCATTGTCCTAGATTCACCTTGCTTCCGATTTAGTAGAACAGGAAGCTAAGGGTGTTCAGCTCATCCGTGACAGATCGAGGACCGCACAGAAAAGTTATGCCAATGTGCGCAGACATCCTCGTGAATTTCAGGTTAGGGACTCTGTAATTGTAAAGGTGTCACTGATGAAGAGTATAGTACACTTCAAAAAAAAAAAAGAGGAAGTGCTACGATTTAAGATTATTCCACTAGTAAAGGTTCTCTGGTAACAGCACAAAATAGAAGAAGTCACTTGGGAACTAGAGAGCTAAATGAAGGAGAAGTACTCACACGTAGTTGATGGACCAGCTTGAATTCAAAGGACTGAATTCTTAAAAGGTGGGGAGAAATGTGAAACTCAGATTTTCACATTATGTTCATTATTTGAAACCATAATTTAAATAAAGGGATTTAAATCGTTGGATGAAAGATACGAAATTTATATGAGAAAAGATAGTGAGTCCGAGAAGGAAAATCGGTCTAAATTAATCCCGAACGTGTAGAAGGGTAAAATGGTCAAAATATCCTAATTTCGGTGTAAATTCGATGAAGAAAATTTCATTAAAAATATGGATTTAGAAAATCTTGATCGATAAAGGAGAAATTATGGAATTCCGAGTTCAATTGGTCAAGATACGAAAATATTACAAATTTTCGTGATTTTCGCCCGGGACATTATCCCGAAAATATGCGAAAAATACAACGAAAAAGTTATAATAAATTAAATTAATTAAATTAATTAATTAATAAAATATAATATAATTTTTGAGATATTTTGTGTAATTTATTATATTTTATTTGATTAAAATAAAATATAATAAAATATAATAAATTAATAATAATAAAATATAATAAAATAATAATAAGTTTAAAAAAAAATTATGAAACTCTGTCGAGCGAAACAGAGTCGCGCGACAGAGGAAACAATGGAGGATCGGGAAAACCCGATCCTCCCAAACCTTTTGTTCCCCGGCGAGAGCCACCACCGAAGAACCGACCAGGGGATAGAGCCGAACAGACCGAGCTCGTCGGCACCGATTGTGGAGGAAGAAACGATGACCGTCGAGAGAAAGAGAGAGAAAGAGTGAAACCGAGAGAAAGAGGGAGAAAGAGAGAGAACGACGGCAGACGAAGGCTGGAGGAAGAGAGAGGACCTCGCCACCGGCCAGGGGGAGGTCCGATCTGCCACCATCGGCGCCGAAAACGGCTGAAAATGACGAAAACGAAACACACCACCGACGCCGAGGGAGAAGAGGCTGGACCGACCACTTTTCGGCCAGCCACGACGAAATCGAGGCCAGATCCGAGCTTCGCGAGGTCCCGCGAAGCTGCTGGCGAAGGAAGCCGGTGAGGAACCGATCGACGAAGCACCGAACCGGTCGAACCGAACTGAACCGGACTGAATCGGATCGGTCTGAACCGGTCTGAACCGGACCGAACCGGTTCAGCCAAGAAAGAGAGGGAAAAAGGAGAAAAAGGGAAGGAAAAGAGAAAAAGAGAAAAAGGAAAAATTTTCAGGGATACACCGAACTTCGGGTAAGTAGGTAAGAGGTCAAAAGTGACCGATTTAATTTTCGAGAAATTTATTTAAATTATATTTGATCAAAAATTCACCCGAAATTAAATATATAAATTGTGCAGTTCGACGATAAATCACATACGTGAGCCCGATCAAGCTTCGAATTACGCACTATCGCAAAGTCTCGGGTAAGTAAAGCTCATTTACGACAATCTATGTAATTATTGTGCATTAAAAGTTTATTTTACGAGCTACGGATTAAATTGCGCATTTAGTGGATTAAATCAAGATTTTTAATTAAATTGTCGTAAATGATATACGACTATTCAAAGAGTCTAGAAAAATGCTCAATAAGTACTAATGGGCCCAGTGAGCCTAATAGGCCTCGATGAAAGAATTAATAAGTGAAAACGGGCTTAAAACGGATTAAGGTCCATTAAGGGCAATCGGGCCCAATAAGAGAGAAATTGGTCCAATTAGCTAAATCGACCGTAATGAATATGAGAAAATTATTTATTGAGTTGAATGCGATTTAAAACGAGGTTTATACCGGTAAAACCGAGCAAAAAGAGTAAAATCGATAAAAGTCAACTTTTGGTTAAAGCTTCGATATAATCACATATTTGGATATGTTGAAATGAATTTAAGCCATATGTGATAAGTTGAACTTGTTTTGTAGCTGCTTGGTCTATCGACAAATTTTACGAGGTAAATTCGAGCATCGAGGAAAGTGTTTTACATCAGTCGCTAAGAGGTAAGGGATATGATTTAGAATAGCGTTAGTACTCCTACGTCCTTACCAACTGTTTACGTATGAGAATTGAATGAGATTTTACGAAATGGATTTCCAACAGTATTCAAACCGAAGCCAAAACCATTTCCTGAGTTTTTAGCATGATTTATATATATGAGATACATTTTTACAGCATATATGTTTATAAAAGTGATTTTTCACTTCTGAAATGAAAGCATAGTGTTTTCATGTGAGATTACGGGTTAAAGTCCCGATATGTTTTATGAAATCATGTTTTCATGATACGGGTTAAAGTCCCGAAATAGCTTTTAAGCTATATTTTCACGGTACGAGTATGAGTCCCATGAAATAACTATTATAACTATGCTTTCCATATTTACACGGGCTAGAGTCCCGCAATGATTTATGAAAATCATGTTTTCTATGAAAATCGGGTTAGAGTCCCGTAATGATTTTTAATACACGGGTATGAGGCCCGTAATGATTTTGATAAATTGGGTAAGAGGCCCAAAATTACTTTTGTGGGGTAAAAAGGCATGATATGACGATAGTCAGAGGATCTGGGGTCGATCTCGTATGGAGACGATCGAGGATCTACCTAGCCGACGGCCAGAGAACGGGCAGGCTCTAACTTGATATGAGAAACGTGCGCATAGTCCACACTTGGTGATGCACGTGAGTTCGTGCGTATAGTCCCCATTTAGTGGTGCACCAGAGATAGGGCAGCGTACGACCCTAATCCAGTCCTACGGCTCCCCTGTACAATGGCCATATGTACCTACGATGAACGTCCTACGGGACCAGATGTATGATGTCCTTCGGGACTAGTATATGAGACGATTGCCTGACCCTACACGATGAATTGACGGGATGATATATATATATATATATATATATATATGTTTTCGCACATTTCATGCTACCTGTTTTATGATTTTTTTTTTAGCACATATTTTCTATGATGAGATTTTAAAGGTAGCCATGAGTATGTTTTACGAAATGTGCATATGACAATACAATTTCATTTTAAAGTGATAAGCATGTTATGATATGCATGATTAAGTTTTGAGATGCTTTTTACTTGTTTACACGACGTGATATGCATATTATATATGAGTTTTACTAAAAGGATGCATGATGTGTAAACTTATGATTTAAGCATGTTTTTACTGCTTTTATGAAATGTAAGCATCTCTACTCCAGTACATATTTATGCTGATTTGTAAAACCATGAGTTTTACCATGTTTTGAGTATTTAAAGCTATTTTAAATGTATCTCTTACTGAGTCTGAAAAACTCACCCCCTCCTCTCCATCTCCCAGATTATTTATAGCAAGTCTACTGCACATACGAGACTGTGGTCATTGACAAGGTAGTCCGACCTTTCATCGAATATTTTCATAACATTGAGGTACAATCTTACTTATATTCCAGACATGTGATACATAATAGACACTATTGTATATAATAGTCGGGATGTAATAGTTGTAAATGATTTTATATATACAGAATGTATGTAATGTAACGAGATCCTGGAAAATGAAAAAGATTTTGAATCTAGAAATGGACAGGAAAACAACATAGTTAATGGATAAAAAGTTTAAATTAGCCCCATTTTTTCGCGCTTCCGGGGCGTGACACTATAGGCTTCATGCATGGTTACTTCTTGTGGTGTTCCGGCTCCACCACTTGGGTGCCGGTACGTAGGCCCCTTTAGCACTTGACTCGACCTGTGTGGAAGATGTCGTGCTACTAGTGGTTTATGATGATGTTTCGGTAGTATCTCGTGCCCGCGCAGCACGCAATTATGTTGCCCACACGGAGAGTGCCTTTGGTGCCTGTGTCCTAGCTAGGTGCTAGTGAAAGTAAGTAAGATGGATACTACCCATAT
Organism: Firmiana major; assembly: GCA_033439115.1. Taxonomy (NCBI): domain Eukaryota; kingdom Viridiplantae; phylum Streptophyta; class Magnoliopsida; order Malvales; family Malvaceae; genus Firmiana; species Firmiana major. The sequence continues at coordinate 61,288,552 of CM065907.1, read as the reverse complement.
TTTATGAAAGGACTGTACGACCCTGATCTAGTCTACAGCCCACTTACCATGGTCATAGGTATGATGACTCTCTACGGAGAATGACACGTATCGCATGACTTAGTTATAGCCTAGTCTAATTAAAATCGACTATGATGAGATGTTTATGAGATGTTTATGAAATGATTATGAAATATGCATGAGATGTTTACGAAATGATTATGAAATATGCATGAGATGTTTATGAAATGATTATGAAATATTCATGATATGTTTACGAAATGATTTATGAAATGTTCATGAAAATGGTTAAGCATGTTAATGGTTTTATTGACACGCATGTTGTACGACGTTTATGCATGAAATGAAAATTTTTGTATTTCATTAAATTTCGTTCCTTGCACAATTTCAAAAACTTTGATATGTCAGAACTGTTTTAATAGTACTATCTTACTGGGCTTTTCCCCAAAAGCTCACCCCTCTACCTTCAGATCATTTGCAGTGAATCTATAGACGCTACCTGCCGCGTACACGACGTAAGCTGGTGGGAAGAGCTACCCTAAGCTACTTTTGTACACGTGAAAGGTATACATTTACATTCCTGTACCAAACATAATTGTACGCACAGACATATATTGGAATTATCAGTTGGGATGTAATTTTGTAAGGAACGATGTAAACACTACTATTTTGGGATAATATTTTGGGATTATATCTTGAGATGACTAGTATTAAATCGAAATAGATGCATTATGTGGTAAAGATGGATTTGGAAAGTATGCTTGGTAGTTGTGGATATCTAGGGTTGTCAAAAACAACTGATTTGCAGGTGGGTAGGCTCATATATAAGCCGTTGTGCTGCCGAAATTTCTATCGGCCATATAATTTAAAATATGGAAATCACTTACAAATTACGAGAAAAGAATTAGGAAAATATTTTGACACTGTACAGGAATACAACCTAAGTGAATAAGGGATCAAGTGGGTAAATAAATTCAAAAAAAAAAAAATTTCCCCCGATTTTCAGGGGTCAAGAGTCGTTACATTATATTTTAAATAATAAATGATAAATGAAATTTTATTTTAAATGAAATAAATAAGGTTAATTTTATCAAAAGATATTAAAAACATTTTAAAACTATTATAATTTTTTAATGATAATTATCCAATACAATGTCAGTGAAGTTTTTTACTCAATGGGTGGAGTTAGGATAATTACATATGTTTTATTTTATTTATTTTTTTATTTTCTTATTGTTTTTAAATAACAAGTGTCATCATCTTAACCTCGCTTGTGGAGTCAAAAAAACTTCACTGACGGTGTATTGAATATTAATCATTTTTTAAACTAATAACTTTATTAAATAAGTTATAAAGTCTTATTATAATAACTTTATTATGTAATAAAACTTTTCTATGTGAATAATATATCAACTCTATATATATATATACACACACACACATAAAGGTACGCATGTATCCATAAAAGTACAGTAAATACTTGCTAAGTTATTTGGAAACAAATTAGCAATTTTCTCCTGAGAAATAGGAACCTAGTCAACTAACTCCAAATAGATTGATTCAACAAATCAAGCCAGAATTATCCTAATAAATTATGGATTCCAACACTCCCCCTCAAGTTGGGATGTATATGTCAATCATTCCTAGCTTACCCACTAAGTCTTCAAAACTCGATTTATGAAGACTTTTTGTCAAAATGTCAGTTGTCTACTCCCAAGTAGGAATGTATGCCATTCAAGCACTCTCATTGTCTACTTTTTTCCTTGATGAAATGAAAGTCCACTTCAACATGTTTTGTTCGATCATGGTGGATAGGATTATGAGCGATGCTTACTACAGCCTTGCTATCGCAATATAGCTTTATAGGAGAACTACTAGTCATTTTCAACTCACCTAGTAGTCTTTTCAACCATATACCTTCACATATACCACGCGTCAATGCTAGACACTTTTCCACTGCACTACTCCTTACAACAACTAGATGCTCCTTAGTTCTCTAAGTTACAAGATTGCCCCAAACATAGGTACAATAACCTGAGGTTGATCTTTTGTCCATCGAAGAACCTGCCCAGTCAGCATCGGTATAAACTTTTATCATCCCGTGATTTCCTTTCTTAAAAAAGAACCCTTTTTCAAGAGTGCTCTTTAGATACCTCAGAATCCTTAGACTGCATCGAGATGTTTTTCTTTGGGCAAGTGCATAAATTGACTAACTACACTTACCACAAAAGTAATGTTTGGTCGCGTATGTGACAAGTATATAAGCTTACCCACTACCCTCTGATATTGCCCTCAATCAACCTCCTTGCTGCCCATAATTTCCAACTTAACTCTAGGCTCCATAGGTGTCTCGACTAGTTTACATCGTAACATGCCCGTGTCTTGAAGAAGATCAAGCACATACTTCCTCTGTGAAATCGTAATTTCGATCTTGGTCTCGGCTACTTCCATACCCAAAAAGTATCTAAGAGCTTCAAGATCTTTTAATTCAAACTCTCCAACGAGGTACCTTTTCAAGGTAGCTAACTAATCATTATCATCCCCGATAATAATGATATCATCCTAGTACACTATGAGGAATGCTATTTTGCCATCCTTAGAGTGTTTATAGAAGAGAGTATAATCAGAATGGGCCTGCATAAAACCTCGTCCCTTGATAGCTTGAGTAAATTTATCAAATCACTCTCTCGAAGACTGTTTTAAGCCATAAAGAGATTCTCTCAATTTGCACACGAAGTTGCCTTTCTTTGCAAAACCAAGTGAAGGATCCATGTAAACTTCTTCATGTAGGTCATCTTTTAGAAAAGCATATTTTACATCTAGTTATTGTAGGGGCCAGTCAAGATAAGCCGATAGTGATAAGAGAACTCTTATCTAATTAAGTTTGGCTACAAGAGCAAATGTTTCCTAGTAATCTATACCAAATGTATGGGTGAAGACTTCGGCGACAAGTCTCACTTTGTACCGGTTGACACTTCCATTAGCAATAAAGCCCACTTACATCCTATTGTTTTTTTTTCCTATGGGTAGTTCCACTACTTCCCAAGTTCCATTTTTTTTATAAAACACCCATCTTTTTCTTGATTACCAATTTCCATTTCAGGTCAGCTAGAGCTTCATGTATATTTTATGGTACCTTAGTTTTGGCCAGTGAAGTGGTGAAAGCTTAAACTCAGGGGACAGCCTCTCAAATGAAACAAACCTAGAAATGGGATGTAGAGTACAAGATCTAGTACCTTTCCTGAGGGCAATCGATATATCCCAATCAGGTTCTTCATTTAGAGTCCTCGAATCATGATTTTCAATCTCAGTTGTAGGCTTAGCAATAGGATTGAGAATCGGGTCGAATTCTTGACTTTGCTAAGCTTCAGGCTTATCACCACTTTGAGAGTGCTTTTTGCATGAATACACAAGCAATTGAGTTGTTTGAGAGTTATCTCCCCCTGTTTCCAATATTTTTCTTCATTCAATAAGAGGCACATTAGGTTCGAATTCAGTTATGTTGGGTAGTGGAAGTGGATAGAAAGGTGATGGAGAATCTGTTGGTAGCTCAAGACTTATCTTCTCATAGTATCTCCCCCTAAAAAGAAGACTTTGGGAAATAAGGTTGGGTTTCAAGGAAGGTGACATCCATAGACATAAATACACGACAGAGTGAAAGGGAATAACACTTGTATCCACGTTGTGTGGGTGAATACTTGGTGAACACACACTTAATTGATTTTAGATCAAGTTTTAAACGATTTTGAGGTTGAACATGTACAAAGGCAGTACATCTGAATGTTTTGAAAGGAAAGGATGAGATGGATCGAAAGGTAAGATATGTCTAGTAAAGGATATATGTTGAGGACTCAAACTTGAGAACTTTTGAAGGCATTCTGTTTATAAGTGTCACGACCCATTTTTCCTAAAAACCCCTACAAATTTTTCGCTTTTACATTTCCTTACCCGTCGTGAACAGTTTCAATACTAACAGTTGGGCTATGAGTCGATGTCAATCCCTCCTATCATGTTACTTACCTTAACATCTATTTTCCATATTTCATTTATATATCAATTTATTTTAACTAAATACATCCCCAATATTATATCCGTGTACAGTATTGTGCCTCTATATGTTCAGATACAAAATTATACAAATGTGTATACCTGGTCTTGATAAGAAGCAGCGGATAACCGAAATGCAAGATTACTGTCGCTCTCTTCTACTGAATGTACCCTATAGGGTGGAAAATGAAAGGGTGAGCGAAACTTGCTCAGTAAGGCAATAATGCAAGCAGGTGGATAACTACACTATCTACATGCTGGTAAAGGCATGACATGTAAAACATTTATATCTCGACCATGAGGCAATTAAAACCACGCCATGTATGAGTATATCATATATCGTAAAACATGAATCGGCATGTAAAACATGAAAAACATCTCATGTAAAACCTCTCATGCTTGGTACAGTAAAACTCTTCAAAAGCAATCCCAGAGGGATTTAACACATCTTTAAAATCATTAATATCCTCATAAAAAACCCATCAATTTCTCATTTGATACCACATTTCATGAAAATAGTCACAAATCGGGGCTCGACCCCTCCCTCGGGTCTACCTTGGTCTAGCAAGATCAATCAAATATATATCATGTGAGACATGCAAGTTACTATATGGAAACAATCGAGGACTATGTCCCTGTGATCCCAGGCTACACGGATCCCGGTGTGCGGGGTATCACAACTGTAACGGGAGGTGGGTTAAATCCTACCCGCAAGAATATCAAGTAACGTAAATAGAATAGTCATGACTACATGGTATAGCGTACTCTGTATGACATACACGGTACAACATACTCCATGAACCCAATATCACGGTCTGGGGATGCCTGCCATAGGTCTTATCCCACTCCAAACCATGTCGATAACCAACCCATGTCTCAATCAACACGTGCGAGCATATCTTCTCACTATGACAGTCTACAGGAGGCTCCAGCACGGTCATATAAATGTCATAAAATTCCTGTGGGAGCGAAGCTCTAGCATGGCTCCATGCATATTCATGATATCAAAAAAACCCTCGTGCAGGAGAAGCTCCAGCACGGTTTCATAAAAATCAATGAAATCTGCGTACGAGCAGTGCTCCAGTACGACTTAAAATAATTATAAATCCAATTTAAATTCACGTACGAGCAATGCTCTAGTACGGATACATAAAACCAAGTAAAATCCACGTACGAGCACAACTCCAGTACGGTAGTCATGTAAAGTAAGTTTGTAAAATTCAGTGCAAGTAGTGCTCAAGCACTCTGTATATGAGTTAAAATATAAATTCTAGTGCGAGCAGTACTCCATCACAATTTAAAACTCATAAAAACATGATAGGCTGCTCAATTTCACTAAAACAAATCAAAAATCACAACTGGCACCTAACTTGTGCCCTTTTCATGTAAAAACATGAAATAAAAGTCAGCCTATCCATAATTTGCTTAAATTAAAGCAATATAATCATAGGAATATCAAAAATATGAAAATCATGCAATTTCATAGCCTTACTACCCTTTTTGAAATTTTTCTAACTAGGGGTAAAATCGTAATTTTCACATATACCACGATTTTCGTAAAAATTATTATTCTATTTCTAGATACCTTAGGAAATCCTGCGTAATGTAAATAACCCCAAAAATATGCTCAGGTATCTCTAAGTGCTTACAAAATTCCCTTACCTCATTTTTCTGTACAATTTGACATTTTCCACTGATGTCTCGTCACGCAGTCCAATTTGCTCTGAATCTAATCTCCGAAACTGCGGATAAATATACATCAGGTCAAATACAATACAATTAATTGTATTTCATATTTTTCTGGGCTTAATTTAAATCACTGGGCCCGTTTTACTTTATTGGGCCCGATTTCATCTTAATGGGTCTCGACTCATTTCCAGCCCGTTTCCACTTATTAAATCCTTTCTTCGGGTCTATTGGGCTCTCAATACCTATTGGGCTTCGTTCCACACTCTTTGGATAGCCTGTATATCATTTACGATAATTAATTCAAAAATACGAATATAATTTATTTTTATGCAGAAATTAATCTGAAATCTGCAAAATAAATTTCAATTGCGTAATAATCATATTGTTGTCGTAAATGAGCTTTACTTGCCCGAAATTATGCGATGGTGTGCAAATCGAAGTTCGATCATTTCACGTATACGATTTACATCAAACTGCACAATTTATATTTCATTTCGGGTTAATTTTCGATCAATTATAATTTAAATAAATTTCTTAAAAATCAAATCAGTCACTTTTAACCTCATATCGACTTATCCGAAGTCTTGTGTATCCCTGAAAATTCTTCCCCTTTTTTTTTCTTTTTTCCTTTTTTCTCCCTTTTTCCTCTCTTTCTTGGTTGAATCGGTTCGGTCCGGTTCCACCCAGTTCAGACCGGTTCGGTCTAGCCGGTTCAATCCGGTTCGACCGTTTCAGGGCCTCGCCTACCGGTTCTCCGTCAATTTTCACCGCCAACAGCTCCGCGGGATCGTCCGATGCACGGATCTAGTCTCAGTTTCGCCCAAGGTGATCGGAAAGTGGCCGGTCCGGCCTGTTCTCTCCTCCGTCGGTGGTACCTTTTCTTCCCTCGCCATTTTTCGACGCTAGCCGCCGTTCTACTGACTGTTTCCGCCCCCATTCGGCTCGGCATCACGTGGGGGTCCTTCGGTGGTCGGTGGCTAGGGTCAAATCGACATCGGTCATCGGGAATTCTCTTTCTCCCTTGCGGTTTCGTTTTCTCGATTTCTCTCTCTCTTCTCGCCACCGTTCACCACCTCTTTCGGGTTGCTGGTGGCTCAGCTGCCTCCCTCGGCGGCTTCCAGGTCGCCAGTGGATTCATTCGGTGCCGCAGAAATCGGGCTCAGCTTGATTCCAGAATCGCGACTCGCAATTCTGGTTCGTTCTCTTTTTAATTATTTTAGTTTTATTTATTATTTATTTTTATTATTATTTATTCCATTAAAATATTCAATAATAATCTAAAATATCTAAAAAAATTATTATTTTATTCAAATTAATTTATTTATTCTATTTTTCCACTTTCCCAGTATATTTTCTCCGTATTTTCGAGATATTATCCCGAGTGAAAATTTCGATTAATTCCAGTAAATTCATATCTTGATCATTTTAACCCAAAATTTAATTATTTCTTCGTTATTGATCAAGATTTCTCAATCCCATATTTTTAATTAAATTTTCTTGTCGAATTTATACCGACTTTCGATCTTTTGACCGTTTTGCCCTTCACGTGTTCGGAAATTCCATTTTAGTCCTTTTGCATTTTTAATTTCGTGTTTTGAATAAAATCGGGTCTTACATAATCTCCCCCACTTAAGAAATTTGGTCCTCCAAATTAGAACTAAGTCAAATAGATCCATAAGCAACTTCGAGTACGTTTATCGTATCATATACTGTCATTCTCAAGTGACTTTTTTCGGAGTGTACTACTACCAACAGACTTGACTAGGGAGATCATCTTAAACCTCAACACTTTTTCCTTCCATTTAATACTGAAATCGATTTTTCAACATACGTTATACTTTCATTGAGCTAAGCTATTAGAGCTCATATCTGATCACATATGTTGGGTCCGAATAGTATTTTCGAAGCATCATAAGATAGGACACATTGTGGATACCTGCTAATTCAGGTGGTAACACCAACCTACAGGCCTTGTCTCCCAATTTGTCCAATCTCTTTTCGAATCTCATTACGTCCTTAAGACAAGTAACTTTTGACAATACTAATTCATCCTCGGTGAATTCCAATGGTTTCTGTCTCTTGCCAGCATAGTTTTTCTATCTACTCTGAGGTGTTCTTAATCTCTCACAATCAACTAAACATCCTCGGAGGTTTGTCTTACCAATTCGGGAACAATTTTCTATCTGTCACCCACTTCTTCTTATCCAAATCGGGAACAACCCCTACGGCCATACAATGCCTCATATAAAGTCATCCTGATACTCAAGTGACGACTGTTATTATTGGCGAATTCGATTTGTAACAAATGATCATCCCATGAGCTTATAAAATCAATGGCACACGCTCTCATCATATCCTCCAGAACCTGTACTGTCCTCTCTGACTGACCATCTGTCTGAGGATGGAAAGTTGTGCTAACACTCAGTCGGGTTCCCATAGCTTCCTGAAAACGTTCCTAGGAGTGGGAAGTGAAGCAAAAATCCCTATCTGATACCATGCTCACTGGAACGCTACATAATATTCCACAATTTTCCTCACACATAAATCTCCCTACACACTCAGAGTATCTAGGGATTTCCTAACCAGAAGGTGTAGTCAATCTATCGACTATCACCCAGATAGCCTCGTGATTTATCCGGGTCCTTTGTAACCCATCATGAAATTCATGGTAACTTGTTCCCATTTTCGTGTCAATATAGGTAGAGACTGCAATAACCCTGCAACTTCTTTTGCTCTACCTTAATCTGTTGACATACGAGACACTTTTCCACAATCTCTTTAATGTCTCTTTTCATATTTGACCACTAAAACCCTTTTCTAAGATTTTGATATATTTTATTACTTCTCGGATGCACTGTATATTCCGAAGAGTGAGCTTCTGACAATAACACTATCTCATCACTGTGGTCCAAGGGAGCACTTATACTGTCTTTGAACCTCAGTAAGTCATCATCACTCTTTGTGAACTCTGTCACTGTACCCATCTGAATCTGATCCACACTATCGACATCATGTCGATCATCATGCTAAGCCTGTCAAATCCGATCACTCAAATCCGGTTCTAATCTCAGGCTAGCTATCACACAATCACTGTCGTCATCATCAGAGGGGATCACATCACTACTGAGGCTTACAACTGCTCTAGCAGCTCACGCTCCCTGACCATCATATGTAATACCATCCTAAGGCTCTTTCTGCTCAAGGCATTAGCCATCACATTAGCCTTTCCTGGGTGGTACAATTTCCATAATCATAATCCCTCAGAAGCTCTAACCCTATTTGTTCTCATATCTAACTCTTTCTGTGAAAACAGATACTTGAGACTTTTATGATCAGTGCATACCTGAAATTTCCCACCGTGTACATAGTAGTGTCAAATACTCAGTACAACCACTATCGTTATCCACTTTAAATCATGGGTCGAATGGTTTCTTTTATGATCCTTGACCTATGTACGCATAAACGTATAATGTCATTTCGAAATCGCTTCCATTCAAGATACTAACTCGCATCATTTCCTTTTTCTTATAATAACGACTTTTATAAAATTTTAATTTTTAAGCCTTCCTGATTAATCGAATTCTATATTTCTTTATCGTACTAGTAAAGGTACCCTAATTTTAAATGTATATATTACGACTGTCGATTTCAATTTATAGATTGTGTATACTTTTAGACGCTGTCAACTCTTCAGGCGGTGAGGTATTTTGAAATACCTTTATTAACCCTCAGACTTGACCACATGGACTGGTTATGGATATATCCTCCTCTTATCCTTGGTCGCAATCCATAATCACTACATATCGCTATCTTAGGATAGAAATCTGAACAGCATAGTTTGCAGCCGACCAATTTATTCTCAAATATTATTTCAAATTATTCATATTCCATTGAATAAAATCGACTGACTTATACTTCCTCCCCCATTTTCGACTTATAATCTCTTCATAACTATTCCATTAGTTAACCCTCCTCCATTAGGGTACTAACTATCAGTATTGTACCTAAGGGTGTAGGCATTCATGTCTTTCACTAACTTATATACAAATGAAGGCGGTATGAATAAATGCGTAGTACTAAGATCAAGTAACATAATTACGTCTTTATTCATAACCAGTGTGGTATCTTCCACCACATCAGATGAAACATCAGTAGTGTCCTGGTCCAAGGCATACACTCGCCTTCGTCCAACAGCCTACTTTCCCTTTCTCTTCGACTGTGGCCTCTCTTTTCGGTGCAGAAATCTCAACAGGATTTTCTCTATCTCTTTGCCCTTATGTGGGGCAGTCTCACCCAACTCTGAGCAAATCATTAAATAAGTGACACGTCTTACCACACTTAACGGCTATTTTAGTCAGAAAAGTGTAGGTGTAGGCCCTACTTCCGTGGTATCTACCACACATCCTACACTACTTACACTGCTACGGACTAGGTCTGGGTCCTCCAATCACAATACCCCTCAAAAGTGCTGAAATTGGATACACTGGGGTCTTACCAATCATCTTACCCCGTGACTCATCAACTCTAATCTCTTACCAACTGGTCTCTTTCCCGCTCTGACATTTCTGTCATTCTCTATTCTCTTCTGTCTTTATTTCGGCCCTTACTACCTTTCCTAATCTCAGAGGCGTGCAACACATGATCTTATTCACACAATTGTATTATGCGCATTGCCTCGACATAGGTAGTGAGCCAATCGGACTCTAATTGACAATTTGAGACCTTTCATGAACTTTTGGGCTTTTCGACTCTCACTGCCCATAGTGTCGAGGTAATACCTGGGCAAGTATATAAACTGAGATTCATACTCGTCAATCAACCAGTGCCTCTGGGTCAGTGTAAGAAATTTTACCTGTAATTTCTTTTAAGCAGTGTCCGAGATATTCTGTCACTGGAATCATCCAGAAATATTTCTAATGTCGGCTCTGGACGTCTAACTCTTCAGATGGGTCGAGTAAACTTCCACCAATGCTCCGACTCTCCCTCAAATCCTATGCATACTCTGAGCAATTAGCTCCCAAAATATTCTCCACACTCCGCTCCAACCTCGTGAAGCGTGTCTCAATACTGTCTGATCTCTCTATCGGACTCTGTGGGGCATGCTCAACATCAACCTCCATTTCAATCTCATCTTGAGTCTCATGTGACGACTCATTCGACTCTCAGGCCTATCTCTACGGCCTCGAGCATGTGTACTCGCCCCTCTACCATAGCGGCTATCAGTTATAAAAATTATATTGTTGCATTCAAAACTAAATTCTTAGCTGCACTTCCACCTTGATATACACAATTGTATCTAAACAATGCACAGTACATAGGGATGTAAATTTACTTAACCACTAACACCAACTCATATCAGGCCAACTCAGCTCTAATACCACCTCTTGTCACAACCCATTTTTCCTAAAAACCCCTACAAATTTTTTGCTTTTTCATTTTCTTACCCGTCGTGAACAGTCTCACTACTAACAGTTGGGCTATGAGTCGATGTTAGTCCCTCCTGTCCTGTTACTTACCTTAACATCTATTTTCCATATTTCATTTATATATCAATTTATTTTAACTAAATACATCCCCAATATTACATCCGTGTACAGTACTGTGCCTCTATATGTTCAGATACAAAATTATATAAATGTGAATACCTGGTCTTGATAGCAAGCAGCGGATAACCGAAATGCAAGACTACTGTCGCTCTCTTCTACTGAATGTACCCTATAGGGTGAAAAATGAAAGGGTGAGTGAAACTTGCTCAGTAAGGCAATAATGCAAGCAGGTAGATAACTACACTATCTACATGTTGATAAAGGCATGACATGTAAAACATTTATATCTCAAGCATGAGGCAATTAAAACCATGCCATGTATGAGTATATCATATATCGTAAAACATGAATCGGCATGTAAAACATGAAAAACATGTAAAACCTGATTTTATCGTAAGAGCAAAAAGGGAATGAATAGAAATTTTCGAGTGCATTTAAAAAATGCAAAAGGATTGAAATGGTATTCCCGAACACGTGCAAGGGTAAAACGGTCAAAAGATCGAAAGTCGATTTAAATTCAAGAAGAAAATTTAATTAAAAATAGGGATTTGAGAAATCTTGATCAATAACGAAGAAATAATTAACTTTCGGATTAAATTGATCAAGATATGAATTTATTGGTATAAACCAAAATTTTCACTTCGAAAAATAATCTCAAAAATAATCGAAAAAATATACCGAAAAGATAAAATCGGACTGATAAATTCATTTACAGATTAAATGAATTTAATATAAATTTTTTAGATATTTGTGGATTTTTAATATATTTTAATGAATAAAATAATAATAACATTTAATTATAAATAATAAAATAAAATAAAGTAAATGTAAAAAAAATAGAAATTAGAAAACAGAAAAATCGTGGAAGTCTGAAACGCGAGAATGAAACAGAGAAGCGAAGGCCGACCAAGGAAGAAGAGACTCACCGGCGAGCCACCAGCGGCCAGGAACCCTAGGCGAGGGTCGGCTAAGCAGGCCCGACACCCGTACAACCCACCGGCAGTCGCGACGTGCGGTGAGCTGGCCAAAAAATGCCAGATCGACGGAGTGAGGGCCGCGGGAGAGAAACCTTGATTCGCCGGCGATGGCGCCGTTTAGACTCCAGCCGAGGCCCGATTATGGAAGCCCAGGCCGTGGCGCACCGATTGGTGCCAAAATCGCGCCGGGAATTGGCCAAACAGCGTCGGAAGGACCAAATGATGCCTAAACCGGCTGAACCGAACTGAACCGCCGAATCGAACCGGACTGAACCGACGGTCTGAACTGAGTTGAACCAGATCGGACCGGTTCAGCCAAAAAGAAAAGGAAAAAAAAAAAGAAGAAAAAGGGAAAAAGAAAAAGAGGAAAAATTGAAAAAAATTACAGTGATACAATCGAGCTACGGGTAAGTCGGTAAGTAGTCGAAATTGATCGATTTAAATTTCAAAAATCTTTAAATTGATTAATATCCGACTGGAAATTTACACGAAAAAATATTAAATTGTGTAGCGCGACAATTGATGTCAGAACGAGAGCTTGAGATAGCTTCGATTTGCGTACTATCATGGAATCAAGGGTAAGTAACCCTTATTTACGACAATTTGCATCATTATGCATGTTAGATATTTACCGCATAAATTACGGATTTAATTTCCGTATTAAATTAATTAAATTTTGAAAATTGAGATAAATTGTCGTAAATAATTAAAGAAGCTATTCGAGAGTTTAGAACGAGGTCCAATATATACTGGTGGGCCCAATGAGCCCAATTGGCTTCGATAATGTGAATAGTAAGTGAAAAACGGGCTTAAGACCGATTAAGGCCCATTATGGTACAATCGGGCCCAATATGAGTAAACGGGCCCAATGATTTAAATTAAGCCCAGAAAATATGAAATACAATTAATTGTATTGTATTTGACCTTATAAATATTTATCTGTAGTTTCGAAGATTGGATTCGGAGCAAATCGGACTGCGTGACGAGTCATCAGTGAAAATGTCAAACTGTACACATTTTAATAGCTTTTCTGTACACTAAATATGTATGTATACCCTGATTATGTATAAAGGTCCTAAAAATGGTTTAAAGATTTTAAGGACCCAAAATAGGTAAAAGGTTATTTTATCCTTATTAAGGGAAATTCACCTAAGGATGGTGAAAGCTTGACATGCATGAAATGCATGATTTAAGAAAATTTTTGGTTTAAGAAATTTTATTGGTTTTAATCAAAGCAAATCGGTAGATTGGCCAATAATTGCATAAGTTTCCCAAAATAACACTACGTAAGTGTTATTGGTATTTAAATGAAATTCTTTGGAAAACGGGCTAACTATCAATTTTATATGGAAACAGATAGTGCTGACACATAGCTCGCACTATATCTGCATTTGTGAGTGTGCATAAATGTGCTTGAGCGGTTGTTCGCACCGACTTGTGTGACATCATATGCATGAAATGTGCTAGAGAGGTTGCTCGCACTGATTTTTATTCTTGTGAAATGCATGAAAAGTGCTGGAGCCTAGCTCGCACTCTGTTTTGACTTGTTTTGACCTGATATGCATAAAAAGGTGCTAGAGTGATTGCTCACACTAGTTTTTTATGATTAACATGCATGAGAGATGCTGGAACTTAGTTCGTATACAGTTTTGATATGATAATTGTATAAAAGTCGTGCTGGAGTGTAACTCACACGAGATTTGATTTACTTAAGCATTCATTTGTGCTGGAGTGTTGCTCACACGAAGTTTTCTATGGTTTTATAACTCATTTTAAAGTCGTACTAGAGTTTTTCTCGTACGAGGTTTTCACTGAGTTTTTATACATATCCGTACTAGAGCATTGCTCATACGTGGATTTTACTTGAATTTATAATCATTTTAAGTCGTACTGGAGCGCTGCTCATACGCAAATTTCATTGATTTCTATGAAACCGTGCTAGAGCATCGCTCGCACGAGATTTTTTGATATCATGAATATGCATTGAGCCGTGCTAGAGCTTCGCTCGCACAGGGATTTATATGACATGCATATAGCCGTGTTGGAGCCTCTTGTAGACTGTGTCACAGTGAGATGATATGCTCACACATGCATACTGAGACAGAGATGATATGGGTGGATAAGACCTATTGCAGGCACCCCTGACTGAGCTTGGGTTCACGGAGTACGTTGTACAGTGTATGTCACGCGGAGTACGCTGTACCGTGGGGATTGTTGAAGTGGAGTGGCATTAGCCATGAGGTAGCAAGCCTTGCCCTCGCAATCCTGATGTTATGCTATTCTGGCGAGTAGGACCGACCCACCTCCCGTTTCAGGTGTGATACCCCGCACACTAGGTACCGTGTTGCCAGGGATCACGAGGTTATGGCCATAGTCCTATGTTGTTACTGATAGTCACCTACTTGTCTCACATGATATAACTTGTGGTCTGATAGACCAGGGTAGACCTGAGGGAGGGGTCAGGCCCCCGATATTTACGATTTTATGATTTGTGACCCTGAAAGAAGGGGGGTTTTATAATCGAAGTTTTATAATGAATTTTAATGAATTGTTTTATGAGATGATTGACCCGGAAGGGTTAGTATACCGCAGTTTTAATGAATTGATTTAAATGCAGTAGCATGATGATGTTTTCCATGCTTTCATTCAAATTCATGATTTGTTTTACATGACATGATTTTGAATTGCTTCATGCTCATTATGATTTAATGATGTCACCTTAAATGCCTTTGATGCATGAATTACATGATTTCTATATGCACAAATAGTTTTGATAAACTAAGTCATTAATGTTTGCATGACTTTGTGCTTGATGATTTTAATGAAAAGAAATGGATTTAAGGACATGGCATTATGAGCATGTAGATAGTGGAGCTATCTACTTACTTGCATAATTGCCTTACTGAGTGTGTGGTTTGCTCACCCACCTTATTTTCCCATCTTTTCATAGCACTCGCAATAGTTATTGAGCGGCTGAGAACTTGCAATCTTGGTATTCGCTGCTTCCCATCGAGAGACAGGTATACACATTTGTATAGTTTTGTATCTAAATATGTAATGCACAGTACTGTAAACGGATATGATGTCGGGGATGTAGAGTTATAAATACCATTGTATATGAATTTAGTAAAGTCAGAAGATAGTAAACTCTGATATATGAATGTGAATATGGAAATGGAATGGTAAATAGTGTGAGGTGACTAACACCGAATCACAGCCCAACTGTTTGGTAAGATGGTCACGATGAGAGAAAGGTAAAATTAAATAATAAATGAAAAGCGAAAAATTTACTCTGATTTTTAGGTAATTTGGGTCGTGACAAAATATCTCAAGTAAAACCTCTCATGCTCGGTACAATAAAACTCCTCAAAAACAATCCTAGAAGGATTCAACACATCTTTAAAATCATTAATATCCTCATAAAAAACCTATCAATTTCTCATTTAATACCACATTTCATGAAAATCGTCACAAATCGGGGCTCGACCCCTCCCTCGGGTCTACCCTGGTCTAACAAGACCAATCAAATATATATCATGTGAGACATGCAGGTTATTGTATGGAAACAATCGAGGACTCTGTCCCTGTGATCCTAGGCTACACGGATCCCGGTGTGCGGGGTATCACAACTGCAACGGGAGGTGGGTTAAATCCTACCCGCAAGAATATCAAGTAACGTGAATACAATAGTCATGACTACATGGTATAGCGTACTCTGTATGACATACACGGTACAACATACTCCATGAACCCAATATCACGGTCTGGGGATGCCTGTCATAGGTCTTATCCCACTCCAAACCATGTCGATAACCAACCCATGTCTCAATCTACACGTGCGAGCATATCTTCTCACTGTGATAGTCTACAGGAGGCTCCAGCACGGTCATATGCATGTCATAAAATTTCTGTGCGAGCGAAGCTCTAGCATGACTCCATGCATATTCATGATATCAAAAAAACTCTCATGCGAGAGAAGCTCCAGCACGGTTTCATAAAAATCAAAGAAATCTGCGTACGAGCAGCGCTCTGGTACGACTTAAAATCATTATAAATCTAATTTAAATTCACGTACGAGCAATGCTCTAGTACGGATACATAAAACCAAGTAAAATCCACGTACGAGCACAGCTCCAGTACGGTAGTCATGTAAAGCAAGTTTGTAAAATTCAGTGTAAGTAGTGCTCCAGCACTCTGTATATGAGTTAAAATATAAAATCCAGTGCAAGTAGTGCTCCAGCACAATTTAAAACTCATACAAACATGATAGGCTGCTCAATTTCACTAAAACAAATCAAAAATCACAACTGGCACCTAACTCGTGTCCTTTTCTTGTAAAAACATGAAATAAACAGCCAGTCTATCCATAATTTGCTTAAATTAAAGCAATATAATCATACACATATCAAAATCATGAAAATCATGCAATTTCATAGCCTTACTATGTCGTGACCCTTTTCACTTACATTTATATCATTACTTACCCCATATCACGACACACTCACATCTATTGGTTGGGCTATGAGTCGATATTAGCCGATTACTTTCTACATTTATCAATTCATATTACATTTGTACACATTTATAATACGAAAAGTGTACTTGTATTAATTTACAACGACGCACATCTGTTTATATTTATTTATTTTTGTTTACATCTCCCAAACTATCTAATATACATCATTGTGCATCATAAGGTTTAGATACAAAAGATAACAAGAGTGTATACCTTACGCGATGTGGTAAACGCAGCTAGCGGAAGGAAACGCTGTAACTAACCCCGAGTTCTCAAACTACTGGGGTGAATCTATGGAAAGAGGAGAAAAAAATGGGTGAGCTAATATGCTCAGTAAGTAAAATATGGAAGCAGGTAGATAACTGTACTATCTACATGCTCAAATACTGTTCATACACAAAAAAATCGATTTCATAACACAAAACTTTTACAATAAATAGATAGCGAATCTTCACTACACATCTAAATATAGAAAACTCATTCGGAGTGAAACATTTTCATAAACTTAACGACTGTGTGGCACTTTGTTTCCTCAAAATTAAAGAGGTGGCCCCCACAATCGCATTCATATCAAACCACTTTTCGGATTGTTTAAAATGCAGATAAAATTTTTTTTAGCAAACCACTTTCAATAAATGCTTTCAATAACGGATGAGACTAGGCAGAGATATACATATCATAGAATCGGATGACATATGGCCATAGTCAATGACCCCCAAGCTAATCACGGGCCAGGTGTGCAAGGGTGGTCCTGAAGCCTCTCGGCTAACACATGCAAGTCTGAAGTTCGAAGACTAGTGGTACGGTACAGTGTACTCCGTATTGTCTATACGGTACAACGTACTCCGTAACCACAGCACCATAACTGAAGGCTGCGAGGTGCCCTAATTAGGGACTTCTCACCCTAACCTGAAAGCATCAACCTTCGCCTGTCTCAAAACTGAGTGCAAGCGGACTTGGATAAATCCATAGATCTCATCATAGTTCCCACACGATTTTACACATACAAATAGACAGCTGGCTCTGTTTCCCACAACAATGGTACTCAAAATCGAGTGCGATACGTAAAACGGTGCAAATTAGAATGAGAGGGTAACATCCCATCAAATCACTCGTCGATCAAATCATACTTTATAAAAACGAGCAATTTAACGATATTGTCAAATCATGAGTCAGTCTATCATTTCAGCTTTACAAAATCTCTTTTTCATATGTAAAACTTCGAATTCATGCATTTTATGCATTTCTAAATTTTCGTCATTCTCAGTGGCATTTTCGTAATTTTTTCATATTTAGATATTATCCAAAAATCTCATATTTATAATCTATATGAAATTTAGGTTACTGCAAACGACGATTAAAATACGTATAGCTATCTCTAAGAGCTAGCATAGATCTCTTACCTGGAATCACGTTGATTGCGAAATCCTTAACTCTTCGCTTTTTGCAAATCACTTTACAAAGCTTTAATTCAATTCTCAGGGCTACAATTAAGCACATATTATATCAGTTTGCCCCGATATATTCATTCTTTCACTTTTTCTATGATTACTTTAACAGATCGGGCTCATTTACCCTTAGTGGGCCCAAATTGCTCCTTAATGGGCCTAATACCCTCATCGTGTCATTTTAAGCATTTCTGGCCTTTTGGATCGTTCATTTAATCATTTACGATCATAAATTTTCAATTCCACATGTACAATAATTTATACTGAATTTAATTCGTAATTTATGCGATTTATTTCGAATTCGCATACGATTAATTTCAATCTCGTATAACTACACCAGTTATAGTATGTGAGGATCACTTACTCGAATTTTTGTGATGACACGTAAATTGATGCTCGCTCGAACTTGTATTCGTCGTCTACCGTCGTGCTACACATTGATATATAATTAAACCGATCAATTGCGGTCAATATAAATTCAACTTAATTTTTCGAAACTTAAATCGATCAAATCCGACCGCTTACCAGTCTATCGTTGAGCCGGGACAACACTGAATTTTTTCCCAAATTTTTTTTTTCCTTCTGAACCGGTTCGGATCGATTCAGTTCCTTTCACATTGAATCGGTCCAAACAGGTTCAGGTGAGATTTGGTCACTGCCGGCGTTTCCGACCGGTCCTCAGGCCGTTTCGGCCACCGTTCGACGCAGCGTCGTTTGAAGAACCTTCGATTGGCTTGATCGGGGTCAAATCGGCGCCGGTGACCGCCAAATCTGCCTTTCCCCCTTTCGGTCTTCGCTTCGCCGATCAGCCTTCTGCCGGCAATCCACGACCCGTCACGGGGCTCGGCAGTCGCCTGTGTCACGACCCAAAACTACCCAAAAATCAGAGTAAATTTTTCGCGTTTTATTATTTTCTTTCATGCTTACCTGTCCTCTGATCGTGACCACACTCCACTAACAATTGGGCTGTGCATCATTGCCAGTCCCACCATTCATTTACCATATAACTTAATTCTTTCTCAGTCATTTATAAGTGTTTACAATATTTATACATCCCCTAAAGTTACATACAAACATGTTACTGTGCTATGCTTATTTAGATACAATATATACAAGTGTATATACCTTCAATGATGAGCAGCAGCGGATATCCGGAATGCAGTACTCAGTCACCTCAACATCTACTGGAGATTATATGTGTGAGAAAATGAAAGGGGTGAGCACATCAAGCTCAATAAGGCAATCCTACGAACAAGTAGGTAACCATACTACCTACATGAACGTGGTGCCATGTATAAACCACCCTTTCTCCACACATTTTAAAACTGATGCTATGATTCATGATGTCATGTTAAACACGTTCGCATGGAAAATTCAACATGCAACTCTTTTTAAATCAATTCTTTCTCAATTAAAAATTTCATAATAAAGTCAAGACTCAACCCCTCCTTTGGGTGGTCCTGACTCACACAAAACCATGAAAATCAGTTTACATCACACATGGGTTTAAAAAGCATGGAAATAACATCATGCAAATCTGATTTAAAACCCAGTTTTGATCTCATCGAAATCGTCAACATGCGAGACTAGGCAACATTTATATATCGGTAATAACCAGGACTATGGCCATGTGTCCTCGAGAGTTCCTCTGCTACATGGATCCTAGTGTGCGGGTTCTCACCATGATCGGGAACCGCCCGGGAGGTGGGTCAGTCCATCTCGTCGGTCTTATCCGATCCCACGCATCTGAAGATGCCACACGTATCCGAAGATACCACGCATCCGAAGATGCCACACGGTACATCGTACTCCATGCTACTTGCACGGTACATCGTACTCCGTGGACCCATATATCATACCTTGTCTCAGAACGCACGTGCGAGCCTATTTAATCGATGACACATAGTCTACCCGATGCTCCAAGCATAGCTCATTGCATGTTCTCATAAAATCAGTGCGAGCGATGCTCAGCACTCTCATCAAATCAAGTAAAACTAGTGCGAGCTAAGCTCTAGCACTCTGTATGCAAACCATGTGAAAATCTGGTGCGAGCGAAGCTCCAACACCCTGTCTCAAAAATCATATAAAAATATGGTGCGAGTTAGACTCTAGCACCGTGTCATGAAAATCATATATATATATATATATATAAATCTGGTGCGAGTTGGACTCCAGCACCAATGCATGTAAAACTCTAGTGCGAGCTCTCGCTCCAGCACTAATGCATGCATCACACAAATCAAAACATCGTGCGAGCTGAGCTCTAGCACGTGACATCTCAATAAAAACACGTAGGCGGCTCTGTTTCCTCAAAACAATTTTCAAAACAATTTCATCCTTGAAATATGCAATGCTGTGCATTTTTCTTTCAAGGTTAGCCAGCCTACTCATGCATGCATCAAAACACCTCCAGAACGAGCAGGAACCTCTTGCTCTTGCTCCTCCCAATTTTTTTCCTAAAATTTAAAATTTTACCCTTAACAAGGGTATTTTGGTAATTTACCCATTCGGGTCACTAAAATTATTAACTTACTTCTAGACCCTTCAGATAATTTAAAAGACTGCATATGACTTTGAAATTTCGTAAAGTTACCTCTAGCAGTCCGTAGAATTCCCTTACCTTATTTTTCTGTAGAGTGTGACCTTTCCTTTTCCACTGCTTTCTCGTCACACAGTCCGATTTACTCCCAATCCAATGTCCGAAACTGCATATAATTATTCCTCAGGTCAGATATCATACAATTTAATTGTATTTCCTATTTGCTGGGCTTAATTTAAATCATTGGGCCCTTTTACCCCTATTGGGCCGATTGCACCTTAATGGGCCTTAATCGGCCTTAAGCCCATTTTTCACTTAATTTTCACATTATCGAGGTCTATTGGGCTCATTGGCCCCACCAACAATTTATTGGGCCTCGTTCTAACTCTCGAATAGCTCAATTTATTATTTACGATAATTTATCTAAATTTCCATAATTTAATTTAATTAATGAGGAAATTAAATCCGAAGCACGCATAACGATGTAAATTGTCGTAAATAAGGGTTACTTACCCGAGATTCCATGCTAATACGCAAATCGAGGCTATCTCGAGCTCTCGTTTGATGTCGATTGTCGAGCTACACAATTTCATAAATTTTCAGGTAAATTTTCAGTCGAATAATCTTTAAATAAAATATTCCAAAATTCAAATCGGTCAATTTCGACCGCTACTGACTTACCCGTAGCTCGATTACATCGTCGGGATTTTTCCCCAATTTTTTTCTCTTTTTCTTTTTCCCTTTTTCTCCTTTTTTCTCTTTCCTCATTGGCTGAACCGGTTCGGTCCGGTTCAGACCCGGTTCGAACCGCCGGTTCACTCCGGTTCGGATAGTTCACTGCCTTGCCGGTCGATTCTCCGTCAGCTTCCGCCGCCAGTGGCTCCGCTGGGCCGTCCGCAGCACGAATCTGCCCTCGGTTTCGTCTCAGGCCGCCGAAAAGTCACTGGTCCGGCCTCCTCTCTCTCGACCGTCGGAACCCATTTCTGGTCTTGGTCGTCGCCGACGATTCCGACCGTTTCACCGACTGCTACCGGTCTCAAAATGACCGGCTCCTCCTCCTGAACTCGTCGGTGGCCTCCGTTCAAGCCCAGCAGCCGTAGATCGCCGGGAATCAGGCTGTTTCTCCCTCGATTTTTCCTTCCTCCGATCGGTGTCTTCTGACCTCCAAACGGCGCGTCTCCGGTGGCTGAAGGATCGCGGGGTGAGCGGCCTCCTTTTCTAGTAGGTGGCTTTGGACGGGGGTCGCTGGTGGAGGCTCGCCGGCAATCCTCGTTTTCGGCTTCCGATTTTACTTCCTTTTCGTTTTTCCAGTTTCCTCTCTTTTTTTTTTTCCAATTCTTCTCTTTTTTTTTAATTATTTTTATTATTATTTTATTTATTATTTTAGTATAAAACTCCCAAAAATATCTAAAAAAAATATTAATTAATTTATTTAATCCATAAATGAATTTAGCGGTATTATTTCATCTTTTCGGTTTAATTTTTTAATTATTTTTGAAATGATTTTTCGAATTAAAAATTTTGATTAATCCCGATTAATTCCAATAAATTGATATATTGATCAGTTTAACCCAAAATAAATTTATTTCACCTTTATTGACCAAGATCTCTCAATCCATTATTTTTAATTAAATTTTTCTTCTCGAATTTATACCGACTTTCGGTCTTTTGACCATTTTGCCCTTGCACGTGTTCAAGAATTCCATTTCAATCCTTTTGCATTTTTAATTTCGTGTTTTAACTAAAATCGGGTCTTACAGCCTGGGTGCTGGTGATCCCTCGCCGGTCTCTTCCCGACGCTCTCTCGCCGTCATTGTTCGCCGAAGACGGAAGCAGCTTCCTCGGTCCACTGTTCACGCAAGTTTTTCGCGTTTTCTGCTTCGTTTTCTCTTCTTCTTTTTTTTCAATGCTTTTCTCGCTCTTCTTTTATATATATATATATATATAATATCTTAGATTAAAATATACATATAATATATTATATTATATTCTAATAACATATAATATCTATATGTAAAAACTACTATAAAAATTTAAAATACACATTCATGTACATTTTTTTTTTCAATTTATTTGTACAGTCTATATGTACATCATATTTTGTTGTTTCTCCAAAAATATATATATATATATATATATTTTTTTTTTCGAGATAAGTTCTTAAGGTGGGTACATTTTTTTTTCAGGTCTTACATTTCTCCCCCCTTAAGAAATTTGGTCCCCAAATTGGAACCAAGTCAGTTATCGAACAACTGTGGATACTTCTCTCGCATCAGGCTCTCCAACTCCCACGTAGCTTCCTCAGAAGTGTGGTGCTGCCAGAGAACCTTGACTAGAGGAATCGTCTTGGATCGCAGTACTTTTTCCTTCCTGTCCAAAATCCGAATCGACTTTTCCACGTACATGTCTTCTTTCAACTCCAGAGGTTCATACTCAATCACATGTGTCGGATCCGGATGGTACTTCCGAAGCATCGAGACATGAAAGACATTATGTATGCTTGCTAACTCAGGTGGTAACGCTAACCTGTAGGCCTTATCTCCCACTCGATCTAATATCTCAAATGGTCCAATGTAACGAGGACTCAATTTGCCTTTCTTCCTAAAACGCAATATGCCCTTGGAGGGAGAAACTTTTAGAAACACTGACTCACCAACCATAAACTCTAATGGTCGTCGTCTCGTGTCAGCGTAACTTTTCTGCCTACTTTGAGCTGTCCTCAATCTATCACATATCAACTGGACATCCTCAAAGGCTTGTTATACTAAATCGGGAGCAAGTAGTTTACGGTCACCCACTTCTTCCCAACCAAGCGGAGAACGGCATCTACGACCATACAATGCCTCATACGGTGCCATTCCAATACTCGAGTGGTAACTATTATTGTAGGCGAATTCGGCTAATGGCAAGTGATCATCCCAGGAGCCTTTAAAGTCTATCACAGAAGCTCTCAACATATCCTCTAGAGTTTGGATGGTTCTCTCTGACTGACCATCTGTCTGAGGATGGAAAGCTGTACTAAAACTCAATTGGGTTCCCATGGCTTCTTGAAAGTGCTCCCAGAAATGAGAAGTGAAGCGGGAATCCCTATTAGAGACTATACTCACTGGAACGCCATGTAACCTCACTATCTCCCGTACGTACAGATCCACCAACGTACTCAGAGTATCAGTGGATTTCATAGCTAAGAAGTGCGCTGACTTCGTCAGTCGATCCACAATCACCCAAATACCATCATGGTTCCTCCTAGTCCTCGGTAAACCCATGATAAAATCCATGGTGATGTGCTCCCATTTCCATGTCGATATAGGTAGAGGCTGTAATAGTCCCGCAGGCTTCTGATGCTCTACCTTAACCTGTTGGCACACTAGACATTTAGCCACATACTTTACTATGTCTTTCTTCAGCCCTGACCACCAATACACTTTTCGGAGATTCTGGTACATTTTATTGCTCCCTGGATGCAATGTATACCGCGATGAATGAGCTTCTGACAAAATTAATTTTCTCAACTCGGAATCATTGGGAACACACACTCTGCTTTTGAACCTCAGCAATCCATCAGTGCTCAACTCAAAATCGATACTAGTACCCATCTGTATCTGACTGGCCATATCAATATAGAAGCGATCAACACGCTGAGCTTGTCTGATCCGGTCTATCAAATCTGATTCTATCCTCAGACTAGCAATCACAAAATGGGCATCAGTATCATAAGGGATCACATCCAAACTGAGGTTCGTAAACTGCTCTAACAGCTCATGTTCCCTGATCATCATATACAAAACCATCCCCAGGCTCTTTCTACTTAATGCATCAGCAACCACACTTGCTTTACCCGGGTGGTACAGTATCTCACAATCATAGTCCTTCAGAAGCTCTAACCATCTTCGTTGCCTCATATTCAACTCTTTCTGTGAAAACAGATACTTGAGGCTTTTGTGATCAGTAAATACCTAAAATTTCTCACCGCATAAATAGTGGCGCCATATTTTCAGTGCAAACACAACGGCAGCCAACTCTAAATCATGGGTCGGATAATTCTTCTCATGGTCCTTGAGCTGTCTGGATCCATAAGCGACTACCTTTTCATGCTGCATCAATGCACAACCCAATCCTTGTCTCGAGGCGTCAGTGTACACTAAGAAACCTCCTGAGCTGTTCGGTATGGTGAGAATCAGTGCGGTGGTCAAACGATGCTTCAATTCTTGAAAACTCTTCTCACATGCATCATCCCACTCAAATACCACATTCTTTCGAGTGAGACGTGTCAAAGGAGCAGCTAACTTCGAAAAACCCTCAACAAATCGTCTGTAATACTCAGCCAAACCCAAAAAACTCCTGATCTCTGTGACTGTTCTGGGCCGTTCCCACTGAACCACAGCTTCTATCTTGGACGGATCCACAGATACCCCGTCCTTCGATACCACATGACCCAAAAATGAAATATGTTCTAACCAGAAGTCACACTTACTCAGTTTGGCATACATCTACTTCTCTCGGAGGGTTTGCAAAACAATCCTTAAGTGCTGCTCATGTTCCTCCCTAGACTTCGAATATATCAGTATATCATCGATAAAAATGATCACAAACCGGTCCAGGTATGGCTTAAATATATCATTCATTAGAGCCATAAAAGCTATGGGAGCATTCGTTAACCCGAATGACATAACCAAGAACTCATAATGACCATAACAGGTACGAAATGCCGTCTTAGGTACATCTACACTTCGGATTCTCAACTGATGGTACCCAGACCTCAAATAAATCTTAGAAAAGATCTGTACTCCCCGAAGTTGATCTAACAAATCATCAATCCGTGGAAGGGGGTACTTGTTCTTGATGGTAGCCTTATTCAACAATCGATAATCTATGCACAGTCGGAGGCTTCCATCCTTCTTCTTAACAAACAATATCGGAGCTCCCCATGGTGAGATGCTCGGTTGAACGAACCCCTTATCCAACAGTTCTTGTAATTGTTTCTTTAGCTCCTTCAATTCCACTGGAGCCATACGGTACGGTGGTTTGGATATCGACTCAGTACCAGGCGCCAGATCAATACAAAATTCCATCTCTCTCTGGAGGCAATCCTGGTAAATCATCCGAAAAAATATCAGGAAATTCTCTTACCAATGGAATATCAACCAATTCTGGGTGTGCCTTATCCTGATCAACCACGTACGCAATGAAACCTTCAAAACAACATCATACCATAAATTTCACACTTCATTCGTTTAATTGCCATTACTGCTTCTTTCATTAATTCTCAGAAAATTTTACAATGTGTTTCTCGTGAAGAGAAAACATTAGGGTCTTAGCATAACAATCTAAGATAGCATTATTTGCAGCCAACCAATCCATTCCTAAAATTACATCAAAATCAAATATACTTAACAGGATTAGATCGGCTGTCATACTCTTATCTCCGACCCTTAACTTACATTGCTTACACACATACTCAATCATTTAACTACTTACTATCGGTGCGCTAATTAACAACCTTTTGCCTAAAGGTGTGGGTTTTACAAAATCCATTAATTTAAATGCACAAGATGGTGATATGAATGAATGCGTTGCATCAGGATCAATCAATGCAAATGCTTTAAGATTGAAAATCAAAATTGTACCTTTCACCACATCGGGTGTAGTATCTGCAGTGCCCCGGTCTATCGCACACACTCTACCTTGGCCGACGACTTGCTTTCCCTTCTCCTCGGCCGTGGCTCTCCTTCTCGGAGCAGAAGTAGTAGGTGGAACTTCCTCAGGTTCCTTGCCTTTTGGTAGGGCTACCTCAGCTAACTTCGGGCAATCTCTTATCAGATGCCCTGTCTTACCGCATCTGAAACATGCGCCGATTATCGCATAACAAGGTCGATTGCCATGGTATTTCCCACACTTCCTACAAGGCTCAAAAGTAGGTCGGGGTCCACTAATCACAATACCCCTAGCTGCCGATGTAGTAGAGTGTACAGGGGGTCTCATGGCCTAACTCTGCGACTCCACAATCATCTGTCGCTTGTCAAAAGGCCTCTTCCCCTCTCTACTACCTCTGTCATCCCCAAATCTCTTTCGGTCTCTATCTTTGCCCTTAACACCCTTCCCATACTCTGACACATGGAGCTCGTAATCCTGCTCACACAGCTGAGCCCGTCTAACTGCTTCCCCATATGTCGAAATATCCAACGGGGCCAGTCGAGCTCTAATCGATGGTCTCAGGCCTTCCATAAACTTACGAACCTTCTTTCGTTCACTGCCCATGTATCAGGATCATATCTACCCAGAGATGTAAACCGAGATTCATACTCGTCCACTGACTTACCTCTTTGGATCAAACCTGAAAACTCAGTCTGTAACTTCCGTTGAGCAGTGTCTGGAATGTATTACCCCCTGAAGGCGTCCAAGAACATCTCCCAAGTAATTACCTGATGTCCAGCTGACAGAATAGGCATGGTGGACTTCCACCAATGTTCCGCCTCACCCTCTAGCATAAAAGCTACAAAAGCCACTTTCTCAGTAGTATAGCATCGGGAGAATCTATAAAGTTTCTCCATTCTATTAATTCAGTCCTCAGCCACTACCAGATTCTTCACCCCACTAAATGACGGAGGCTGTAGCTTTTGAAACTGTGTCAGTCTGTCTAAATCACAACCATACTCCAAATCATCATCATAACCCTGAAGAGGGGCTACTAGAGGAGGTGCAGGCTGAACAGGAGGAGCCTGTGGGGGTTCAACTGGCTGTGGTGCGGGTGCAGGCTGTGCAGGCGCAGGGCGATCAGGTGCGGCTGCTGCAGCTGCCGGTGCAACCTATCCTGCTGTACACTGAGCACTATCCAATCTAGCCATAATCTGCCCCAATATGGTCATAACCGTATCCATGCCCCGCTCTAGACTCACTATGCGGGCATCAGCACTCTCTGCTGGGTTCTGAGACGTGCGCTCAGACGAAGATCCACTCTGTCTCTCCGGCCTATCTCTCTGCCCTCGAGATTGTGAACCCTCTCCTTTACTGCGATGTCTGTCCGACATCCTGATCGTTTCCTGTATGTATAACATAATTTTTCAGTGAACTCACCTCTCGGTATACACAATTGTATCTAAACGATGCATAGTTAAACAGGGATGTAAACATTCCTGGCTACTAACAACGACTCATATCAGACCAACCCTGCTCTGATACCAACTCTGTCGTGACTATTTTCACTTACATTTATATCATTACTTACCCTATATCACGACACACTCACATCAATTAGTTGGGCTATGAGTCGATATTAACCGATCACTTTCCACATTTATCAGTTCATATTACATTTGTACACATTTATAATACGAAAAGTGTACTTGTATTAATTTACCACGACGCACATCTGTTTATATTTATTTATTTTCGTTTACATCTCCCAAACTATCTAATATACATCACTGTGCATCATAAGGTTCAGATACAAAAGATAACAAGAGTGCATACCTTACGCGATGTGGTAAACGCAGCTAGCGGAAGGAAACGCTGTAACCAACCCCGAGTTCTCAAACTACTGGGGTGAATCTGTGGAGAGAGGAGAAAAAAAAAGGGTGAACTAATACGCTCAGTAAGGAAAATATGGAAGCATGTAGATAACCGTACTATCTACATACTCAAATACTGTTCATACACAAAAAAATCGATTTCATAACACAAAACTTTCACAATAAACAGATAGCGAATCTTCGCTACACATTCGAATATAGAAAACTCATTCGGAATGAAACATTTTCATAAACTTAACGACTGTGTGGCACTTTGTTTCCTCAGAATTCAAGAGGTGGCCCCCACAATCGCATTCATATCAAATCACTTTTCGGATTGTTCAAAATGCACATAAATTTTTTTTTCAGCAAACCACTTTCAATAAACGCTTTCAATAACAGATGAGACTAGGCAGAGATATACATATCATAGAATCGGATGACATATGGCCATAGTCAATGATCCCCAAGCTAATCACTGGCCAGGTGTGCAAGGGTGGTCCTAAAGCCTCTCGGTTAACACATGCAAGTCTGAAGTCCGAAGACTAGTGGTACGGTACAATGTACTCCGTATTGTCTATACGGTACAACATACTCCGTAACCACAGCACCATAACTGAAGGCTGCGGGGTGCCCTAATTAGCGATTTATCACCCTAACCTGAAAGCATCAACCTTAACCTATCTCAAAACTGAGTGCGAGCGGACCTAGATAAATCCACAGATCTCATCATAGTTCCCGCACAATTTTACACATACAAATAAACAGTTGGCTCTATTTCCCACAACAATGGTACTCAAAACCGAGTGTGATACGCAAAATGGTGCAAATCAGAGTGAGGGTAACATCCCATCAAATCACTCGCCAATCAAATCATACTTTATAAAAACGGGCAATTTAACGCATACTATCAAATCATGAGCTAGTCTATCATTTCAGCTTTACAAAATCTCTTTTTCATATGTAAAACTTCGAATTCATGCATTTTATGCATTTCTAAATTTTCGCCATTCTCAGTGGCATTTTCGTAATTTTTTCATATTTAGATATTATCCAAAAATCTCATATTTATAATCTATATGAAATTTAGGTTACTGCAAACGACGATTAAAATACGTATTATCTCTAAGAGCTAGCATAGATCCCTTACTGGAATCACGTCGATTGCGAAATCCTTAACTCTTCGCTTTTTGCAAATCACTTTACAAAGCTTTAATTCAATTCTCGGGGCTACAATTAAGCACATATTATATCAGTTTGCCCCGATATATTCATTCTTTCACTTTTTCTACGATTACTTTAACAGATCAGGCTCATTTACCCTTAGTGGGCCTAATTGCTCCTTAATAGGCCTAATACCCTCATCGTGTCATTTTAAGCCTTTCTGGCCTTTTGGATCGTTCATTTAATCATTTACGATCATAAATTTTCAATTCCACATATACAATAATTTATACTGAATTTAATTTGTAATGTACGCGATTTATTTCGAATTCGCATACGATTAATTTCAATCTCGTATAACTACAGCAGTTATAGTATGTGAGGATCACTTACTCGAATTTTTGTGATGACATGCAAATCGATGCTCACGCGAACTTGTATTCGTCGTCTACCGTCGCGCTACACATTGATATATAATTAAACCGATCAATTGCGGTCAATATAAATTCAACTTAATTTTTTGAAACTTAAATCGATCAAATTCGACCGCTTACCAGTCTATCGTTGAGCCGGGACAACACCGAATTTTTTTCCCATTTTTTTTCCTTCTGAACCGGTTCGGACCGGTTCAGTTCCTTTCACACTGAACCGGTCTGAACCGGTTCAGGTGAGATTTGGTCGTTGTCGGCGTTTTCGGTCGGTCCTCTGGCCGTTTCGACCACCGTTCGACGCAGCGTCGTTTGGAGAACCTTCGATTGGCTTGATCGGGGTCAGATCGGCGCCGGTGACTGCCGAATCTGCCTTCCCCCTTTCGGTCTTCGCTTCGCCGATCAGCCTTCTGTCGGCGATCCACGGCGCGTCACGGGGCTCGGCAGTCCCCTGGGTGCTGGTGGTCCCTCGTCGGTCTCTTCCCGACGCTCTCTCGCTATCGTTGCTCGCCGGAGACGGAAGCAGCTTCCTCGATCCACTGTTCACGCAAGTTTTTCGCGTTTTCTGCTTTGTTTTCTCTTTTTTTTTTTCAATGCTTTTCTCTCTCTTCTTTTTTTATATATATTATATTTTAATAAAATATAATATATATATATAATATCTTAGATTAAAATATACATATAATATATTATATTATATTCTAATATAATATAATATAATATTTATATCTAAAAACTACTATAAAAATTTAAAATACACATTCATGTACATTTTTTTTCAATTTATTTGTACAGTCTATATGTACATCATATTTTGTTGTTTCTCCAAATATATATATATATATATATATATATATATTCGAGATAAGTTCTTAAGGTCGGTACATTTTTTTTCGGGTCTTACATACGACCTTTTTTGAAATTTTCCTAATTAGGGGTAAAATCGTAATTTTCACATATACCACGATTTTCGTAAAAATTATTATTCTATATCTAGATACCTCAAAAAATTCTGCGTAATGTAAATAACCCCAAAAATACGCGCAGGTATCTCTAAGTGCTTACAAAATTCTTGTCAGACCCGGATTTTTTGTAGCTTATTTCCTTATGATTCCTATTTGTATGAACACTATGTAATTATGGTTGAATCATAAGAAGAGTATTTACTAGATTTAAAGTGTTAATGAAATGAATTAACAAGCAAAAGCTACATAAAATGCCTAATGTGAGCAATGAGTATCACAGGCTAAACCGAGTCATTCTAAATCATTCTGACTGAAAATAAGAACTTAAAATAAGAGAGCATAGAGAGCTCATGAAGGAAAGTCAGCTTGATTTAGACCCGAACATACAAAACGAGAATAAAAGCTAAAAAGGGTAAAATGGACCTTTTCGGCGAGAAAAGGAGTTTCGGGTGAAATTATCCACCGGGAACGGTTGAAATATAAAGACGAGAGTGTAAGACATGATATATAACACTTTCGAAAATTTAAGAAAAAGTCAACTTAGTCAATGGTTAAGGAAAAAGTCAACTATAGTTAAGAAAGTAGACTTTTACCATAGTTGACTAATCAAGGTTTGAAATTAACCTAAGTGTGGAGAAAAATTTGGGGAAAAATATTCTTGGCCAGAATACAAGATAACCATCCCCGGAAGTAAGGAAAATTTATTTGGAAGGATTCCGAAATAAATTTAATGGTTAAAAACGTAATGGGCCTAAGGTGAAAATTTTAAAGCCCATTAAGGTATACTAAACGTATATCGAAATTCTAAGGTCCTTTAGACGGAATTGTTGGACCAATTGATCGGCCAAATTTTGAGACAATAAAAGGCCCGAGGTATAGTAAAAATTTCAGTCCGAAAGCCCATTAGGAAAGCCCAAACCGAGAAGCCCAATTGGAAAAGCCCATGAGATAAATATCTAACTATAGTTAATGTTAACTATGACTCATAAGGTGACTCATAAGGTGACTCATGGTTCAGATTTGGAAAGTCAAGCATAGTGGCTGAAAAGTAAGGCTTAATGGCTAAGTAAGTGGCTTATAAATGCAGCCACACCATTGTCTTCTTCATCACTCAATTCCGGCTAGAGAAGAACACCATTGAAACATAACCATTCAAGCTTTCTCTCACTAGAAATCACTAGGAATTAGTCATATTTGGAACTTTCATTCTTCATGGAAGTTGTTCCAAATTGAAAGGAGATTAACATATGTTGGAATTGGCTATCAAGGAGCCATAGAGAGCAAACCGAGAGCCTCCAAAGTTTCGGCCAAAAGGAGAACACTACAATTGGTATATTTTCTAATTTCCAATTTCATATATGTTAATGTATGAATGATTTCAAGTATGTTGATATATGTTTTAAGCATTGAAACATATTAAATCACCATGAAAAGGGTTAGGCCGAGAGTGATCAATGAGATATTGAAATATGTCAATTTGATTTTAAGACATAAATGGATTAGTACACATGTATTAATGTTAATGGTATAATTAGAATTAATCAAATTGATTAATTAATACATGTAAATTGTTGGCAACCAAGGTGTTTGATAAAATGCCTAAATGAACTATAGGATGATTGGTAATGTTGCCTACCAAGTGTTTGTGAAAATGCCTAAGTGAAAATGGCTAGGAAATAGGCATGTATGGCATGCCATGGTGGAAACCGAGAATGGCTAGCTCTCGGCCAAGGCATGTGGCCGAGAGGCCCAATGGGCCAAGCCCAATAGTTTTAGGCCCAATAGGGTGTAATGGGCCTAAGACAAGCCCAATAAGAGTTGGTGGGCCCCACAAGCCCAATAGGCCCAACAAAAGTGAATAGTAAAATGAAAATGGACTTAAGGCCTAGTTAAGCCCATTAAGGATTTTTAAGGCCCATTAAGGGAAATTAAACTGTATTAATGTGTAATACAGTAGGAAAATGATAATTAACCTGAGGAATGGTTATTTACAGCTCCGGAGTTTACATCGAGAGCTGATCGGACTGCGGGATTTAACAGCACCGAGGAAGTGAGGTCATGAGACGTGATCCGAGGTAAGGGACTTTTGCGAGTAGTTAGAGATACCTGCACGTATTTTCAACTGCTTCTGCATTCACTTAAAAACTCTGAGGGTCAGAGAAAGTGAATAATAATTATTGCGACCCGATAGTGGCAAATTACGATTTTGCCCCTAGTTAGTCAAAAAGTCAACTTTTGTGAGAAGTTGCAAAAAGCATGGAAAATGCTATTGTGAGTGTTTAATTGTTATTAGCATGAAAATAAATAGATGGGCTAATGATTTTAAGGTTGATATGACTTAAGCACACTTTTAGTGCTGATTTTACTATTTTGTAAACAATCCCTTTTAAATAGCCATCTATCATATTATGTGAGAATGAATCGTGCTAGAGCATAGCTCGCACTGGGATTCATATGTTTTCCACATAATATTAGTGCTGGATTTTGATACGCACTAGATTTTCATGACATGCATGATAGAGTACTGGAGTTTTACTCGTACTCAGCTTTGAATGATATATGCATGACAGAGTGCTAGAGCGTTGCTCGTACTCGATTCTTCATGGTTTATACATGACATAGTACTGGGAGCGATTGCTCATACTTGATTTTGATATTGTGCATAGCATAGTACTGGGAGCTATTGCTCGTACTTGATTTGATACATAAACTATGCATTGACCTAGTTGCTGGAGGTTTACTCGCACTAGAGTTGAGTTTTATGATGTGAAACAGTGTTGAGCGGAGTGACGACTGTGAGTCGCACTCAAGACGCACACTGTATGTGATATGTAATACATGTTGAAACCCATGCCTGATTCCTGGTGTGACTGTGTGTCATAGCTAGAGAGGATATCCGCATGAGGTTGATATAGACGTGGTATACTTATTTCCATGGTTTCGAGGGCTAAAGACCCTGGCTATGAGGATTTCCATGGTTTCGAGGGCTAAAGACCCTGGCTGTGAGGGTCCACGGGTGTACTTTGTACCGTGCCCGGGGCACGAGGTGTACGCTGTACCGTGTGTTACGTAGCTGGCGGTTGACATTGGACTGACCATCCTCCCGTTACAGCAGTGATGCCCCGCACATCGAGATCTGTGTTGCTTGGGATCACATTTTAGGATATGATCATAATCCAGGATACTATTTGTATTTACCACAGAGTCTCACATGATATATCACATTGATTGACTGATTTAAACTGCGGACAGACCTGAGGGATGGGTCGGACTCCGATTTGTGTTGTGAATCATTTGATGCCATATTTATTGTGATTTAAATATACATGGCATGATTTACATAAAGGCATGATTTATATACAATGCATTGTGTTGCACTACATGCCTACTTTTGAGAAATAAAGCATGATTTCTGTACATGGGATTTATTCTGTACAAGTATATATATTATATTTCAAGACATGCTTTTAAAGTGAGTTAAGGAAATAATGTTTCCAAGGCATAGCACTATTTTGAGTAGATAGTGTGGTTATCTACTTGTTTGCCTGATTTCCTTACTGAGCGCGTTATGCTCACCCCCTTTCTTTACATCTCTCTACAGAGCGTCAGTAGATCGAGAGTTATCGTGGGAGAGTGTCCCAGAGTCCACTGCTAGTTCCTATCGATTCATCAGGTATACTTATTATGTACAGTTGTGTATCTAAACATAGAAACAGCACAGTGATGTATACGTTATATATTATGGGGAATGTAATCGTATTAGATTTTATAAAATCTTACTTGTATAATAAAAGCACCTACAGTCAGAATTAATATATTGACATGTATGTATGAGAATGGATATTATGGTAAGTGAAGACTCTGACATCGAATCACAGCCCAACCAGTGAAGAGAGTAAAGGTAAGCTAAAATGCGAAAAATTTATGGTGATTTTTGGTTAAAGTCAAGGATTGAAACTGGGGTCCTGACAGGATTGGTATCAGAGCAGAAGTTGGTCTGATGTGAGTCGGTGTTAGAAAATAGGAAAGTGTACATCCCCATAGTACTGTGCTGTGTTTAGATATAACTGTGTATACCGGATAGGAGATGGACTAATTCATTATTATGAATGCAGGAACTTTGCCTAAATGGCAAATACGCGTAGTGGTAGAGGTATGAGAGGTAGGGCTCGAGGCCGGGGAGAGAGACCCGAGGGACGAGCCGCTGCTAGGCCATTACCTACGCATGAGACTGCAGGTGCTACTGAGGCACCCGATTGTGCTGAGACGCGCTTCACGAGATTAGAGCGTGGTCTCGAGACTATTATAGAGATACTGGCACAGACGATGCCAGGTAGGCAGAGACAGGAGGCAGGAGCTGCTACAGGAGAGGCAGTTGCCCCTGATACACCTACGCAGACAGCTGATGCACAGAGGACTGTAGATACTCCTACACCCCCACCGGTTTCGGGTGGTAGTGGATTAGGATATGGATGTGACTTGCATCGGTTGAGGGAGTTCCAGAAGTTCAGACCTCCATCATTTAGTGGGGTCAAGAACCCCGTAGCTGCGGAGGAGTGGTTGGCAGAGCTAGAGAAGCTCTATGGATTCTTCGAGTGCACGACTTCGGAGATGGTCGCGTTTGCTGCGTTCCTACTGAAGGGAGCCGCAGAGCATTGGTGGAAGTCCACCCGACCTATATTGAGATCCCGACACACAGATATCACTTGGGATATATTTCGGGAGGCCTTTAGGAGGCAGTTTATTCCTGACACCGCACAGCGGAAGTTACAGGCAGAGTTTTTGAGACTCAACCAGGGGAGTTTATCGGTGGACGAGTATGAGACTCAATTCCTATCCCTAGGGAGATACGACCCGGATACTATGTATAGTGAGACCAGGAAGGTCCACAGGTTTATCGACGGGTTGAGACCGGTGCTACGGTCCAAGTTGGTTCCGCTGGACATAGTGACCTATGAGGAGGCAGTGCGCAGGGCGCAACTATGTGAGCAGGACTATGAGAGGAATGCTTCCGAGTTTGGGAAGTTTAGCCGTAGCCAAGACTTGCAGAAGAAGAGGCCGGCTAGAGATTTTAGTTATCGAGGGGGAAAGAAACCCTTCGGTAAGAGATCACGGATAGAGGGGACACGAGATAGATATGCTAGATCTCCTGCTTATTCGACTGTAGCCCCAGCAAAGGGCATTGTCATAGGAGGACAGAGATCTGCTGCAGATCAGTGCAGAAGATGCGGTAGATCACATGGAGATAGACCGTGTTCACAGGGTGCTATGGTATGTTTCCGATGTGGGAAACAGGGGCATCTGGCTAGAGAGTGCTCAGCGCCATATGTGACTGCACCACAGAGGGGCATGGAGTATGATAGAGCTCCAGCTGGTACGTCTGCTCAGAGAGGTAGAGCGACGGCAGAGGAGAAAGGGAAACAAGTGATGGGTCAAGGGCGAGTACATGCTTTGGACCAGGGAACAGCTGATGCTTCATCGGATGTGATTCGAGGTAACATCCTGATTTATGATATTGAAGCATATGTTTTAATTGATCCTGGTGCCACGCATTCTTTTGTATCGCCATCATTTGCATGTAAGTTAGCAAGACATGTAGAGCGTACACCATTATGTATGTTGATGTTGATAAGTACGCCTATGAATAGTAGTCAAGTTGTAGAATATGTATATAATGACTGCAAGTTGAGAGTAGGGGATAAGGAGATGACAGCCAATCTAATATTACTAAGTATGAGCGACTTTGATATAATATTAGGAATGGATTGGCTATCTGCAAACCATGCTGTTTTAGACTGTTATGCTAAGACAGTTATGTTTTCCAACCCTACTAGATATGTTGTAAAGTTTAATAAGGATAAATGAAAGGAGTAGATATGATTATTACATGACTTCTGATTTAGAAAACCTTCAACATATCAAGGTTTCATTGCGTACGTGGTAGATATGGATAAGGCACATCCGGAGTTGACAGATATCACTGTGGTCAGTGAGTACCCAGATGTTTTCCCGGATGAATTGCCAGGGTTACCACCAGACAGAGGATGGAGTTCTGTATAGATCTGGTACCTGGTACGGAGCCTATTTCGAGACCACCTTATCGCATGGCCTTAGTTGAGCTGGAGGAGCTCAAGAGACAGTTACAGGAACTGTTGGATAGGGGCTTTGTACGACCGAGTGTTTCACCTTGGGGAGCACCGGTTTTGTTTGTGAGGAAGAAGGATGGGAGCCTCCGATTGTGTATAGACTACCGATTGTTGAATAAGGCCACCATCAAGAATAGGTACCCCCTTCCACGCATTGACGACTTGCTAGATCAGCTACAGGGAGCACAGGTCTTTTCCAAGATTGACCTAAGGTCTGGGTATCATCAGCTGAAGGTTCGGAGTGGAGATGTACCCAAGACAGCATTTCGTACCCGATATGGCCACTATGAGTTCTTGGTCATGCCATTCGGATTGACGAATGCTCCAGCTGCTTTCATGGCTTTGATGAACAATGTGTTCAAGCCATACTTGGACCAGTTTGTTATCGTCTTCATCGATGACATATTGGTGTATTCGAGATCCAAGGAGGAGCATGAGGAGCACCTCAGGATCGTGTTGCAGACGTTACGGGAGCATGAGTTATATGCTAAGCTCAGCAAGTGTGACTTTTGGTTGTCACAGATCTCGTTTTTGGGACATGTTATATCGAGAGATGGTGTATCAGTTGATCCATCTAAGATAGAGGCTGTAGTTCAGTGGGAACAGCCGAAGACAGTCACCGAGATCAGGAGTTTTCTGGGTTTAGCTGGATACTATCGGAGATTCGTTGAGGGATTTTCGAAGTTGGCTGCTCCGTTGACACGTCTTACTCGAAAGAGTGCACCGTTCATATGGAACGAGGATTGTGAGAAGAGCTTTGAGGAGTTGAAGCGTCGATTGACCACCGCTCCGATTCTCACTATCCCTACCAACTCAGGAGGATTTGCAGTATATACCGATGCTTCGCATCAGGGACTGGGCTGCGTATTGATGCAGGACGGGAAGGTAATTGCTTACGGATCCAGACAGCTGAAGGATCATGAGAAGAACTATCCGACCCATGATTTGGAACTAGCAGCGGTAGTGTTTGCGTTGAAGGTATGGCGCCACTACTTGTATGGAGAGAAGTTTCAGATATTTACCGACCACAAGAGCCTCAAGTATCTGTTCTCGCAGAAGGAGCTGAACATGAGACAGAGAAGATGGCTAGAGCTTCTGAAGGACTACGATTGTGAGATACTTTATCATCCGGGTAAGGCTAACGTTGTAGCCGATGCCTTGAGCAGGAAGAGCCTGGGGATGGTATCGTATATGATGGTTAGGGAGCATGATTTCCTAGAGCAGTTTGCTAGCCTCAGTTTGGGAGTCGTGCCTTCTGACATGGATACAGGCTATGTGATAGCTAGTCTACGCTTGGAGCCGGACCTGTTGGACAGGATCAGAGTGGCTCAGCAGACTGATCCATTTTGTATGGATGTGAGTAGTCAGATGCAGAAGGGCACCGTGACTGATTTTGAGATGAGTTCTGATGGACTACTGAGGTTCAGAGGCAGATTGTGTGTTCCCGAGGATCCAGGACTTAGGAGATTGATATTGGCGGAAGCTCATTCGTCGAGGTATACTTTACATCCGGGGAGTAACAAGATGTATCAGAACCTCCGGAAGGTATGCTGGTGGTCAGGTATGAAGAGAGATGTAGCAGACTTCGTGGCAAAGTGTCTCGTATGTCAGCAGGTGAAGGTAGACATCAGAAACCTGCAGGATTGTTGCAGCCTCTACCTATACCGACATGAAAATGGGAGCATATCACCATGGATTTCGTGATGGGTTTACCGAGGACCTGCAGGAATCACGATGCTATATGGGTGATCGTTGATAGACTGACGAAGTCAGCCCACTTCCTAGCTATGAGAGCTACCGATACTCTGACTTCATTAGCAGAACTGTATGTACGCGAGGTAGTGAGGTTACACGGTGTACCAGTGAGCATAGTCTCAGATAGGGATTCTCGCTTCACATCCCACTTTTGGGGACATTTTCAGGAAGCCATGGGAACCCAGTTGAGTTTGAGCACCGCTTTCCATCCTCAGACAGATGGTCAGTCAGAGAGGACTATACAGACTCTGGAGGACATGTTGAGAGCATGTGTGCTAGACTATCGAGGCTCCTGGGATGACCACCTGCCACTAGCCGAGTTCGCCTACAACAACAGTTATCATTCGAGTATCGGGATGGCACCGTATGAGGCTTTGTATGGCCGTAGATGTCGTTCCCCCATTGGATGGGAAGAAGTGGGTGACCGTAAGATTTTTGCTCCTGACTTGGTTACGCAAGCATCTGAGGACGTCTGATTGATAGTAAAGAGACTGAGGACAGCTCAGAGCAGACAGAAAAGTTATGCTAACAGGAGACGTAGGCCACTAGAGTTTGCAGTTGGTGAATCCGTGTTTTTGAGAGTTTCTCCTTCCAAGGGCATAGCGAGATTTGGGAAGAGAGGGAAACTAAATCCTCGCTACATTGGACCCTTTGAGATACTTGATCGAGTGGGAGATAAGGCGTATAGGTTGGCATTGCCACCGGACTTATCAGGTGTCCACAACGTCTTCCACATATCGATGCTTCGGAAGTATCACCCGGATCCGTCACATGTGATTAGTTACGAGCCTTTGGAGCTCCGAGAGGACTTGTCATATGTAGAGAGACCGATTCGGATATTGGATAGGAAGGAGAAGGTATTGAGATCGAAGACCATCGGATTAGTGAAGATTCTCTGGCAGCATCATACTTCAGAGGAAGCTACTTGGGAGCTAGAGAGTCTGATGCGAGAGAAGTACCCTCACCTATTTGAGGACTGACTTGGTTCAATTTGGAGGACCAAATTTTCTGAGTGGGGGAGGATTGTCAGACCCGGATTTTTTGTAGCTTATTTCCTTATGATTCCTATGTGTATGAACACTATGTAATTATGGTTGAATCATAAGAAGAGTATTTACTAGATTTAAAGTGTTAATGAAATGAATTAACAAGCAAAAGCTACATAAAATGCCTAATGTGAGCAATGAGTATCACAGGCTAAATCGAGTCATTCTAAATCATTCTGACTGAAAATAAGAACTTAAAATAAGAGAGCGTAGAGAGCTCATGAAGGAAAGTCAGCTTGATTTAGACCCGAACATACAAAACGAGAATAAAAGCTAAAAAGGGTAAAATGGACCTTTTCGGCGAGAAAAGGAGTTTCGGGTGAAATTATCCACCGGGAACGGTTGAAATATAAAGACGAGAGTGTAAGACATGATATATAACACTTTCGAAAATTTAAGAAAAAGTCAACTTAGTCAATGGTTAAGGAAAAAGTCAACTATAGTTAAGAAAGTGGACTTTTACCATAGTTGACTAATCAAGGTTTGAAATTAACCTAAGTGTGGAGAAAAATTTGGGAAAAAATATTCTTGGCCAGAATACAAGATAACCATCCCCGGAAGTAAGGAAAATTTATTCGGAAGGATTCTGGAATAAATTTAATGGTTAAAAACGTAATGGGCCTAAGGTGAAAATTTTAAAGCCCATTACGGTATACTAAACGTATATCGAAATTCTAAGGTCCTTTAGACGGAATTGTTGGACCAATTGATCGGCCAAATTTTGAGACAATAAAAGGCCCGAGGTATAGTAAAAATTTCAGTCCGAAAGCCCATTAGGAAAGCCCAAACCGAGAAGCCCAATTGGAAAAGCCCATGAGATAAATATCTAACTATAGTTAATGTTAACTATGACTCATAAGGTGACTCATGGTTCAGATTTGGAAAGTCAAGCATAGTGGCTGAAAAGTAAGGCTTAATGGCTAAGTAAGTGGCTTATAAATGCAGCCACACCATTGTCTTCTTCATCACTCAATTCCGGCTAGAGAAGAACACCATTGAAACATAACCATTCAAGCTTTCTCTCACTAGAAATCACTAGGAATTAGTCATATTTGGAACTTTCATTCTTCATGGAAGTTGTTCCAAATTGAAAGGAGATTAACATATGTTGGAATTGGCTATCAAGGAGCCATAGAGAGCAAACCGAGAGCCTCCAAAGTTTCGGCCAAAAGGAGAACACTACAATTGGTATATTTTCTAATTTCCAATTTCATATATGTTAATGTATGAATGATTTCAAGTATGTTGATATATGTTTTAAGCATTGAAACATATTAAATCACCATGAAAAGGGTTAGGCCGAGAGTGATCAATGAGATATTGAAATATGTCAATTTGATTTTAAGACATAAATGGATTAGTACACATGTATTAATGTTAATGGTATAATTAGAATTAATCAAATTGATTAATTAATACATGTAAATTGTTGGCAACCAAGGTGTTTGATAAAATGCCTAAATGAACTATAGGATGATTGGTAATGTTGCCTACCAAGTGTTTGTGAAAATGCCTAAGTGAAAATGGCTAGGAAATAGGCATGTATGGCATGCCATGGTGGAAACCGAGAATGGCTAGCTCTCGGCCAAGGCATGTGGCCGAGAGGCCCAATGGGCCAAGCCCAATAGTTTTAGGCCCAATAGGGTGTAATGGGCCTAAGACAAGCCCAATAAGAGTTGGTGGGCCCCACAAGCCCAATAGGCCCAACAAAAGTGAATAGTAAAATGAAAATGGACTTAAGGCCTAGTTAAGCCCATTAAGGATTTTTAAGGCCCATTAAGGGAAATTAAACTGTATTAATGTGTAATACAGTAGGAAAATGATAATTAACCTGAGGAATGGTTATTTACAGCTCCGGAGTTTACATCGAGAGCTGATCGGACTGCGGGATTTAGCAGCACCGAGGAAGTGAGGTCATGAGACGTGATCCGAGGTAAGGGACTTTTGCGAGTAGTTAGAGATACCTGCACGTATTTTCAACTGCTTCTGCATTCACTTAAAAACTCTGAGGGTCAGAGAAAGTGAATAATAATTATTGTGACCCGATAGTGGCAAATTACGATTTTGCCCCTAGTTAGTCAAAAAGTCAACTTTTGTGAGAAGTTGCAAAAAGCATGGAAAATGCTATTGTGAGTGTTTAATTGTTATTAGCATGAAAATAAATAGATGGGCTAATGATTTTAAGGTTGATATGACTTAAGCACACTTTTAGTGCTGATTTTACTATTTTGTAAACAATCCCTTTTAAATAGCCATCTATCATATTATGTGAGAATGAATCGTGCTAGAGCATAGCTCGCACTGGGATTCATATGTTTTCCACATAATATTAGTGCTGGATTTTGATACGCACTAGATTTTCATGACATGCATGATAGAGTACTGGAGTTTTACTCGTACTCAGCTTTGAATGATATATGCATGACAGAGTGCTAGAGCGTTGCTCGTACTCGATTCTTCATGGTTTATACATGACATAGTACTGGGAGCGATTGCTCGTACTTGATTTTGATATTGTGCATAGCATAGTACTGGGAGCTATTGCTCGTACTTGATTTGATACATAAACTATGCATTGACCTAGTTGCTGGAGGTTTACTCGCACTAGAGTTGAGTTTTATGATGTGAAACAGTGTTGAGCGGAGTGACGACTGTGAGTCGCACTCAAGACGCACACTGTATGTGATATGTAATACATGTTGAAACCCATGCCTGATTCCTGGTGTGACTGTGTGTCATAGCTAGAGAGGATATCCGCATGAGGTTGATATAGACGTGGTATACTTATTTCCATGGTTTCGAGGGCTAAAGACCCTGGCTATGAGGATTTCCATGGTTTCGAGGGCTAAAGACCCTGGCTGTGAAGGTCCACGGGTGTACTTTGTACTGTGCCCGGGGCACGAGGTGTACGCTGTACCGTGTGTTACGTAGCTGGCGGTTGACATTGGACTGACCATCCTCCCGTTACAGCAGTGATGCCCCGCACACCGAGATCTGTGTTGCTTGGGATCACATTTTAGGATATGATCATAATCCAGGATACTATTTGTATTTACCACAGAGTCTCACATGATATATCACATTGATTGACTGATTTAAACTGCGGACAGACCTGAGGGATGGGTCGGACTCCGATTTGTGTTGTGAATCATTTGATGCCATATTTATTGTGATTTAAATATACAT
This sequence comes from Firmiana major, assembly GCA_033439115.1. NCBI lineage: Eukaryota > Viridiplantae > Streptophyta > Magnoliopsida > Malvales > Malvaceae > Firmiana > Firmiana major. The sequence continues at coordinate 61,245,592 of CM065907.1, read as the reverse complement.
GGCATGATTTACATAAAGGCATGATTTATATACAATGCATTGTGTTGCACTACATGCCTACTTTTGAGAAATAAAGCATGATTTCTGTACATGGGATTTATTCTGTACAAGTATATATATTATATTTCAAGACATGCTTTTAAAGTGAGTTAAGGAAATAATGTTTCCAAGGCATAGCACTATTTTGAGTAGATAGTGTGGTTATCTACTTGTTTGCCTGATTTCCTTACTGAGCGCGTTATTCTCACCCCCTTTCTTTACATCTCTCTACAGAGCGTCAGTAGATCGAGAGTTATCGTGGGAGAGTGTCCCAGAGTCCACTGCTAGTTCCTATCGATTCATCAGGTATACTTATTATGTACAGTTGTGTATCTAAACATAGAAACAGCACAGTGATGTATACGTTATATATTATGGGGAATGTAATCGTATTAGATTTTATAAAATCTTACATGTATAATAAAAGCACCTACAGTCAGAATTAATATATTGACATGTATGTATGAGAATGGATATTATGGTAAGTGAAGACTCTGACATCGAATCACAGCCCAACCAGTGAAGAGAGTAAAGGTAAGCTAAAATGCGAAAAATTTATGGTGATTTTTGGTTAAAGTCAAGGATTGAAACTGGGGTCCTGACAATTCTCTTACCTCATTTTTCTGTACAGTCTGACATTTTCCACTGATGTCTCGTCATGCAGTCCGATTTGCTCCGAATCCAATCTTCGAAACTGCGGATAAATATACATTAGGTCAAATACAATACAATTAATTGTATTTCATATTTTTTTGGGCTTAATTTAAATCACTGAGCTCATTTTACTTTATTGGACCCGATTTCATCTTAATGGGTTTCGACCCATTTTCAACCTGTTTCCACTTATTAAATCCTTTCTTCGGGTCTATTGGGCTCTTAATACCTATTGAGCTTCGTTCCAAACTCTTTGGATAGCCCGTATATCATTTACGACAATTAATTCAAAAATACGAATATAATTTATTTTTTTGCAAAAATTAGTCTGAAATCTGCAAAATAAATTTCAATTGCGTAATAATCATATTGTTGTCGTAAATGAGCTTTACTTATCTGAAATTATGCGATGGTGCGCAAATCGAAGTCCGATCATTTCACGTATACGATTTATCATCGAACTGCACAATTTATATTTAATTTCGGGTTAATTTCCGATCAATTATAATTTAAATAAATTTTTCGAAAATCAAATCGGTCACTTTTGACCTCGTATCGACTTACCCAAGGTCCGGTGTATCCTCGAAAATTCTTCCCCTTTTTTCTTTTTTCCTTTTTTCTCCCTTTTTCCTCTCTTTCTTGGCTGAACCAATTTGATCTAGCCGGTTCAGTCCGGTTTGACCGGTTCAGGGCCTCGCCGACCGGTTCTCCGTCGATTTTCGCCGCCAGCAGCTTCGCGGGATCATCCGATGCACGGATCTGGTCGCGGTTTCACCCGAGGTGGCCGAAAAGTGGCCGGTCCGGCCTGTTCTCTCCTGCGCCAGCGGTACCTTTTCTTCCCTCGCCGTTTTTCGACGCTAGTCGTCGTTCTACCGGCTGTTTTCGCCCCCATTCGGCTCGGCATCACGTGGGGGTCCTTCGGTGGTCGATGGCTGGGGTCAAATCAACACCGGTGGCAAAAAATTCTCTTTCTCCCTTGCGGTTTCGTTTTCTCGATTTCTCTCTCCCTTCTCACCGCTGTTCACTGCCTCTTTCGAGTTGCTAGTGGCTCGGCTGCCTTCCTCGATGGCCTCCAGGTCGTCGGTGGCTTCACCCGGTGCCGCAAAAATCGAGCTCGGCTTGATTCCAGAATCGCGACTCGCGATTCTGGTTCGTTCTCTTTTTTTTATAATTATTTTAGTTTTATTTATTATTTATTTTTATTATTATTTATTCCATCAAAATATTCAATAATAATCCAAAATATCTAAAAAATTATTATTTTATTCAAATTAATTTATTTAATTTATTTATTCTATTTTTTCACTTTCCCGATATATTTTCTCCGTATTTTCGGGATATTATCCCGAGTGAAAATTTCAATTAATTTCAGTAAATTCATATCTTGATCAATTTAACCCGAAATTTAATTATTTTTTCTTTATTGATCAAGATTTCTCAATCTCATATTTTTAATTAAATTTTCTTGTCGAATTTATACCGACTTTCGATCTTTTGACCATTTTGCCCTTCACGTGTTCGGGAATTCCATTTCAACCCTTTTGCATTTTTAATTTCGTGTTTTGAATAAAATCGGGTCTTACAATAAGATAGGATGCTGAACATTATGGCCCCAACAACTTCAAGTAGGTAATGATTTTTTCTTTCTACTACACCGCTTTGATGGGATGTATTCGAACAAGAACTTTGATGAATGATCCCATTAGTTGCAAGATAATCACCTAAAATTGAGTGAAAGTATTCTTTGCCATTGTCAATTCTCAGAGATTGAATAGAGGTGTGAAATTGATTTCATTTGATGGAAGGTTTGAAATGTTTTTGCAGCCTCTGACTTTTCCTTAAGATAAACCCAACAAACTCTAGTGTGATCATCGATAAATGTAATGAACCATCGAGTACTCGTGATATTTTTAATGCAAAAGGGCTCCCAAATATCATTATGGATTAGAGAAATTGGGTGAGACTCTTTGTATAGTTTGGCAGGGAATGATTGTCATGTATATTTGGTTAATTGACAAATTTCACAATTGAAGAAACTTGGATTTTTATTCATAAATAGATAATGAAACAAGCGTTTAAGATAATGGAAATTAGGGTGACCTAACCTACGATGCCACATCATTATTATGCCATTATTGGAATCAAAAGAAAAATTACTCTCGACTGTGGTAGCTTATTTTTCCATGCATCTATCATTCTCAAAATAGTAGAGTCCACCATCTTTTCTAGCACTTCCAATCATCCTCCCCAATCCTAGCTTTTGTATTTCACAAGAAGTGCAAGAAAATTTAGTAGTGCAATTAAGTTCATGTGTCAATTTGCTGATTGAAAACAAATTACATGCTAGTTTGGGAACATGAAGCATAGAATGTAAGACAACTGTTTCTGACAGATAAATTGAACCTTTTCCCCGTGATAAAAGAGTAAGTCTCATTTGCTATTTTTACTTTGAGATTCCCATGACCGAAGGCATAAGAGTAAAATAAGGTGGGTTACTTATCATATGATCAAATGTGCCGGAATCAAATATCCAAGGAGTTCAATTTTGCACATGGAAAATAGTACCTTTGTAATCAAAACTACATATGGTTATGTTGGAATTCATTTTTGCTTGCTGATTTAGAAGTAGGTACAGCTGTTCAAGTTGAGTCTTATTCAAAAAAAAAAAACCTCTAGTTGACTAACTGCTATTAGATGCTTCGATTTTCTCTTCAACAGTTGCTTGGAAACCTTTGCCTTGATTTGATCCTTGTCGCTTCAAATCCATGGGCTTTCCATGAATGTCCCAACACTTCTCTCGAGTGCGTCCAAGTTATTGCAGTGGCTGCATTGAGGACGTTGATTAAACTCCTGATCTCCACCAGGACGGTTAAAAGAATTCTTTGCTGCTAAAACAATAGTTTCGGTAGGTCTTTCACTTGAGGAAATTACAAGTGTATCTTTTTTTTCCTACCGAGCATAACAAGGCATCTACTCGCTTCACGTCGCACTTCCGCAAAAGCTTCACCAATGGATGGTAAAGACCTTCGACCTAATATTCTACCCCGTACCTCATCTAAGTCTTTATTGAGGCCTGTGAGAAAATCATACAACTATTCCTTATCGAGATGCTTCCTGAACTTCACATTCTCTTCTAGGTCTCCCCAATTAGCCTCATAATGCATATCCAATTCCTACCAAAGCATCTGTAATGTGTTGTGTAATACTCGATGATATCCAAACTACCTTGTCGTATGTCCTAGCTTATTCTTTATCTCGAATACTTGCGAGGCATTTTTAAGATCAGAATAATTCTCCTTGATAGCATACCAAATCGTCTTAGTAGTTCGAAGAAATAGGTAGGTGTGACTAATGTGCGGCTCCATTGAGTTGATCAACCATACCATTAAGATAGAGTTATTGAGTTCCCAATTTGCATAAGCTGGGGCGTTGAATCTCACCTGTGATGAAGCCAAGTTTCCCTCTTCCTCTAATTACCAAGAGAACTGATTGAGACCATTGCAAAAAAGTTCTCACCATTTAACTTGTGATTTGTGATCTGTAGTGACGATCCTTCTCCAAAGGGCTACGAAATCGCAGATGACGAAGAAGATTCGAACGTACTTAAACTCTCTTTCCTTGTGCTCATCGTTGTAAGACTTTAATGGCAATAAGGAAAGAAATTGGGCAACGTGAAAGACAACACGTGAGGCTTCGACACCATAAAACTTTTATGTGTGAATAATATATCAACTCTATATATCTTTACTGTAACAATACACACTATATATATATATATATATATATATATATATATATATATATATATATATATATATATATATATATATATATATATATAGACACACACACACATACACACACACACAAACACACACAGAGATAGGCACGTGGGCCATAAAAATACAGTAAATACTTGCTAAGATATTTGGAAACAAATCAGTAATTTTCTCCTAAAAAACATGAACCTAGTCAACTAACTCCAAATAAATTGCTTCAGCAAATCAAGCCAGACTTATCCTAATAAATTATTGATTCCAACATATAAAAATATATTAAATAATTAAATAATTAAATAAGTCAATAGTTATTTTTATTAACTAATAAATTTATAAAATAAAAATACTTTAACAAATAAATTTATTAAAATTTTCTATTAAAAATTAATTTTAAAAAATTGAAAAAAAAAGAAAAGAAAGTAGGCTGGGCCAGATCGATCTGGTTCAACCCGTGAACTAATTCATTGGTTCAGCAGTTCATCGGGTCGTATCGATCCAACCATTACTAGCAGTGGACCAACTCAGGATAGGTCCACTTGGGAACCGATTTCGACCGGTTCCCGCTGCTAACGAGCCGAAAACGATTAGGATCGATCTGAAACCGGCCCGAATCAGCCTGATAGTAGGTCTACATCTCAGTTATCTTGAAACAAATAAAAAACACGAAGATAGTAGAACTAAATTTTGGTAAAAATTATATCTGAACATGACGACAAGCAATTTGACACCAACACATTTTACATAAAACAATTACAAATTATACACATAAATTATTAGGTCTACTCGAACTTATTGAAACAGGAAACCACACCAATAACTCTGTTCCTAAATCCCTCTAGTTATTATCTCCATGCATTTTTTGGGTTCTATAAAGTATGAACAATGTCATTTATTTTCAAATAAGAACATTCATGATTACATCTTACATAACCAACAATACACGACTTACACTTCCTTTCCAATGCATAGATTAATATGAGCAATTATAGGACTTCTCTCACCTCATACTCATGAAAAATCTTAAGTGGTGACTGTTTTGAAACAGGACGGTCTTCAGACCACAGCTCTAAGTTTACTGTCCCTGTTCCCCAGTGGATGAGGCACTTGTACACATCATCAACATTAAATCGGTTGATGAGCCCAAGACCATTGCATTTGTCAATCAGCATCCATTCACCTGAAAACGTGGAAGGAGCTTATCAGCAAAATTGGCTTTTAGTCAATGAGATTTTTAGGAAGACGAACACCAACCAGTCAATGAGATTCGTATTTTTACTTCTCACAATTTTTTCCCATTAACTGAAGCTCTTTTTTTGTAAAAAGGAACCTCAACTTTTGAAGATCACTGTCATGGAAATTATTAAATTTGGAAGCATGCAGCATTACCATTAGGCAGAAGATTCCCTTCATAAAATTGTTCCCCAGATTCGGGCCAAACTTCCTGCTTAGAGCCATCAATGGAGGTAAATGCAACAACGCTTTCTGTTGGGTGCAAGAGGGAGAAGGTTGGATGAACTCTCAAGCAAACCAGCCTACAACACAAAATAATAAGGGTAAACGTTTAATAGTAAAAATAATGAAATTAATCGACTAACGAATGGAAGAATGCTTCAACTCAGTGTTGAACAGGAAAATTAGACCAGTTAATGATTGTAACAAAAAGGACTGGTGTAAATGGTTATAGAATAGTCCGATAAATTGTTGAATAAACTATCTCACGTTATTTTAGTTTAGGGTTTCTTCAGACAACATATTAATAATAGTTTGTATTTCTTCTCTTATTTTCATAGATCATGTGCGTATCTTCTTTGTCTTGATTGTTTCTCGAGCGATCTTGTAACAATAGAATACTAATTGCTAACTTCTGTCATCCCACATTCTTAGTAGCACTTGTCAATAGCCACATTAGCTATTCCTATTTGATTTTCGGTTGATTGCTTAATAGCAAGTTGAGAAACAATGAGAGCGCCTTGTATACGTCCTCCGAATTACATTTGCATCATATGATCCAATACTCCATGTCACTTGCAAGTTATCCAAGCATAGGCCATCTATAACCATGTACTCAAATGTAAATTTGAGGTTCTCCAAAAGGAAAGTGAAATTTGAACCTTGGACCATCTCTCCTAAGAGGTAAGAACCACTAGGTAAGAACCTAGTTGTGTCTTGCGTAGATAAAATAACAATAGCAGAAGTTCGATCATAATACAAGGTCATAAAATCCAACTAGGGTACTACATGTAAAGCCAACAGTCACAAAAGGGACAAATAGGTCACCTGCGCTAATTACAAAAACAAGAGAAGAAAGATTTAACAAGATACAAACTATTGGCAATAAGTGGAGGGACCCAACCAAATATAAACCCAAAACACACCCCACGCTTGAACATTTAGGTAAGCGCTACATAAGATATCATAAAAATATCATCTTAATGCCCTAGTCTATTGACAATGTACAACTTCATTATGATCACCTAGACTTTTCATTTGCCAATTTTAGACTTAGGCTCCCAAAAGAATTGTCCTCCTCTTGCCATCTCTAATTCTTACATATTACTAGTATGCAACAATAACTTTGTGACTTGACGATCTTTCAAACAGTTCACGGTCTCCATGCTTGAAGTAGTCAAAGTTAGTAAACGGATTATTTTGCTAGCCATCCGCAGAAAAAATATTCTTTCTTTTTCACATTGATTCCATAAAAATCATTGTTCACCAAATATTTTAAGCATGAATGTGAATACAAGTCCCATTCCATTCCATTAAAAATTTTATCCATAAGCTATGTTTTTCTAATATTATCATGAAGCCTGAAATCAAACTAAAAATGAAGAGATTAAAAGAAAATAGGAAAGGGAAAAAAAGATGAAATAGAAATTTGAGCAAACCTTGAAAATCCACCAGACCCAGCACCAACATTGCAAGCTAAAATAGAAGACTTGATCTGGAAAACCTTTGGATTATCTTTGGGAATTGTTATCTGCCGCTGAATAATTAAGCCACCACCAATATCACCTTCTAACATAAGGGATTCCTCTTGTCCTGCATGCTCCAGATCTCTCCTGCAAGGAATGTATTTTTTATCAATAAATAAACCACAAGGCTAGAAAATGAAGCTTCATTCCGCGAATTTCCCTTGTCTTTATCTAATACTACACCTTATAGAACTTGATAAACCAATAAAACAGTTGAGTCAATGATGGTGATTATTTGAGAAAATATATGAAGCTCTAAACATATTTCATTTATCTCCTCAACCACTATTTTCAATTGTTACACACATTACCAGTTGCTACCTTAAGCCTTGGAGTTATAATCACAATCAACGCCAAAAAATGAAATATCAGTTTGATCTCCACACATCATCAAATGCTAATAAAATGTTTGCTTATAAGTATATTTCTAATAAATTTTGTTTTGTATGTCCATACAGTCCTGAAACTCACTGGATGACATGGTATTCCTCATAACATCCAGCAGACCGGTACTCAGTACCACTGTACTCTTCATATCCACCAATTTCAATCCTGCTTTGAAGCCACTGCCTTCCTGCATTCAAGAGAGAGAGAAGACAATGAATATAAAGCGAAAAGACTTGCATAGTACATGCAGACCCATATATATATATATATATAAGGAAAATTGTGACAGAATATGATGCATCTTACTTTATTTCTTAACATCCCTTCATTCCCTATCCCAATTTCTTCTTTTACAAGACATCTCATACTCAATCCAAACTACAAAGAGAGAACTTTCTTCAACAAAAAATCAACTCTAACAATTATTTCTTCAAACTAAACCAAAATGTAAATGGTTCACATTTAGGCGTGCTATATCCGGTGACAAAACTTTCAAGTATATCTGATGCTGACAGCAAGTCAAAAGCTAAGTAAAAACAGCTTTATTTTATATGTTTTTCTACCGCGACTACCTATTAGACCAAGGAAATTATTTCAACTCCTCACCTAATATCCATACCCTAGTACTTAACAATATGTTACTCAGCATCATAAAAAATGACTCAAAAAAATTTTAACACCTACATCCATGGAACTAACAATAAAATTATCAGTTATCTGCAAGTTATAGATGATAATCAATGTTTGGACTGATCCTGAGAATCAAATAGCCAAAATGAAGACTATATTATTAGATTCAAGTACAAAAGTTTCCAACCAATCAAATGCTTAAATCTTGGGATACATTGCAGTACCTGAAGGAAGGTGAACCATGGAAATAATTCTACCCCCAATCCAGGGTACTATTTTTAGTGACCAATGACCATTTTCCAGCTCAATCGGAGTACCTGAAAGTTCTCCTCCCTTCGGTCCTGAAGCATCTTCCACATTGGGAATAAGCTTAACGCTTTCTGCATTTGAAAACTCACACATCAGAAAAACACAACATGACTAAATAATATTGAAAAGAACCATGTGTAGGAGTTCAGCTTGTTTTCATTTTATCATCAAAAGATGATAAAATGCCACTAAGGAATCAGACAGCATTAATCAAATGAGTTAAACAGGTTAGATATGCATTTACCTAATATGATAAAGTATACATATTAAACGGATTATAAGAAGCATATTTTGCTACCTATTCCATAAATGAATAATATTTTTTTTTTTTTAAAAGCCTCAATTAAAAGGATAATCTTCAGGTTGACAAAAAAAAAGACACAAAGATCTCGGGTAAAATCTCCCAAGCTGCTTATGTTAATACAGCAATTAGCCATTGGAATTAACTTGAGTTAATGGAATTTGAATGGGCTCGTATATATGTGTCAGTATATCCAGATATAACCGACCAGAAAGGCCTTGAAGAGACAAATATACCTAAACGCAATCTGCGATGCTCTTTGCTAGAAGATATCAGCTTAGAAACATCAATTTCGGAAGGCAGTTCTATTTGCAGAACCTCCCCATCTATGCCCCAAGTGTCAAGCTGTTTGACAAAAGCCACATTAAACTATTTTGCAGCATGTTCTTAATGTATATTATTTGCAAACACCAATCTTTTTGGAACATAAACATACCATTGCACCTTCACCAATCAAAAGCTGTACATGTACACGACGGTTTGGCCTCTTCCACAATCCTTCAGTCTCAGATATTCTGATAGTGACCACTGATGATTTAAGTTCCGCAACATAGTGAGTTAAAAGATATTCACCTTTAGTAAATCCATATCCATCACCATCATCTTCAAAGAGAATGCCTTTAGCTTTCCCTGTAACAGAAAGGATCTACCTTCTAAAGCTGCTTATATTTATAAGATCCCAAAAGAAATTTTGAAAAAGTAGTAGTGAGACTTTTATGCAGCGAAAAAGCCCCATCACAGGAAAATCATACAGCATGGTTCTTTAGGGAACAGAGCACTCGCAAAAAAAATTTAGAGCCTAAGTTACTTGGAATATGGGGTGAGTTTCCATATAAGCACTCATTAGTAAATCTGTCTTATTAGGACATGTGTCCACTTTTATGGTCACACAAGTTTCAGTTTATTATTGAAACAAGGTCTAAGGCCCCTTTTGTCTCTTTTCTTCTGCAATCACCCAAAACAATTTTTAAGCCAAATCCATGTGGCATTTCTATAATTGAATCTTTGCCAACTGCAAAGGTTTTTTTTGAATCTGAAGTTCATCTACACTGAGAATATCCACCTCACCCCCCCCCCCTTCCAAAAAAAAAAAAAAAAAAAAAATCAAGATTCATAAAATAAACTGAGGTGGTGGTGTTAAAACTAGAAAATACTGGCAGGAATACATCAAATTACTTAAGAAGTACCATTCTCATCTAACGCTACTATAAGCGTTAAATCATCCAATGGGTTAGATTCACCAACATGCTGAAGAGGAGAACCCGAAGGTATAATATATCCTCCTTGCAAATATAAAGCTGGTAAATCCTGAAATATCACAGAAAGCACAAGCAAAAGAAAACATCAAAATTGGCAAAACCAGGTGCTCATAAAGTAGTGGAGATAGATGTCTTGCAACGGTACCGGATGTGAATCATCAAAGTCAAAGCTCAACCAAATTCCTTTAGGCAACAAGGGATGTAATTTATCAGACCCCTGATCTGGCATCGTGCTAATCATAAAAATAATGTCAGAAAATAGGTAAAACAAGGTAAAAAAATATTATATAAAATATCCTGAAACTGAACCACTTAGTGCTAGTTTAGCAGGTTTTATGCTCTTAGTTAACAAGTCTATGCAAGAAACAGTTTTCGTTCTTGTTTCACCCATTAAGAGAACATCTTGCAATAACATTCAAGAACCAAATATCAGAAAAATAAGTGATGAAATTCGTGTCTGCAAGCTAAGTTAATATTGACAATCATGTCTATTTTGAGTTTAAGATATATTACAATTTATTATAAAATGGAAAATTATAAATTTGCTTCTTAATCATGTTTTATCTATAACTCTTCAGTTACAGTAGTTCATGACATGTTCGATTGGTTTCGTGCCTTGTTCAAATCCTGTAATTGTTGTCCTGAAAGGATAGTAAAGGAAATTTGTTGAAAAGTTTCCCATTTTTCAGATTATTGTTCATGTTTATCTTACTTCTTGTTTTAAGGAGTAATTTCAGGATAATTGTTTAGGAGTAAGGATAATTATTATCCTTTTGATTTTTCTGCTGATTTCTTGATAGAGCCATGTAGCTCTATATATTGTAAAGTTTTTATTCAATAAAGTGAAATTGGGTTATCTTCCAAATTTTTTAACATGGTATCAGAACTCAAGTTCTATTCTGTCACGTGATAGACTTTATCTCCATCTCCAACTACACGTGATTGGGGAACTGTTAAAGTGGTGTTGTCATCCCACATCAGTTAAATACTAAATTCCTGTGGCCTTATATTCAAGTTGGACCTCTCCACTTATGGCTAATTGGTTTTAGATGGAAATCTAAAATGGCGTCAGAGCAGGGATCTTTTTGTTTTCCCCTTGTCTTAGCCATTCTTTTCGTGGCAGCTTCCTCTTTCTTTTTGATTCTACCCAGCCCATTTTTTTTCCTTATCGTTACCCTAAACTCTTTCGTTACAACCAGACATCTCTTTCAATCTTTCTTTTATTCAATCGTCTTCAATGGCAAAGACAGCCATGACTGGCGGCACCCAGCAAAGAAATTCTAGGGGCTCAACTGTGACCACTGCCCCTCCTACTTCAATAGCCTCATCGTCCACCTTTATTCCCTCTGTTGCGCACAAATCTCATTCTTTGCAGATTACCCAACACAAGTTGCATAGAGGAAATTATTTGGAATGGCCTCAATCAGTTTGGTTGCTGATACAAGGCAAGGGAAAGACTGAATATCTCACTGGAGCAGCAAAACAACCTAATGAAGATGAACCTGGTTATGCGACGTGGCTGACAAAGAACTCACTGGTGATGTCTTGATTGGTGAATTCTATGGAACAAAAACTAAGCAGAAACTATTTGTTCTATAAGTCTGCAAAGGATATTTGGAGTACAGTGAAAGAAATGTATTCTGATCTTGAGAACTCTGCACAGTTTTTTGCGATCGAATCTGCAGTTAAGGAATGTAAACAAGCCAATGGGATGGTGACTGATTATTACAGCACTCTAACAGGTTTATGGCAAGATATGGATCTATTTGTCAACCTTGATTGGCACTGTACTGCAGACAGCAAGAAATATGCACTAATGTAGGAAAAAGGGCGTGTTTTTTATTTTCTTCATGGCCTAAACAAGGATCTTGATGAAGTAGAGGGGCGTATTCTTGGGACTAAACCTCTTCTCAATATTCGGGAAGCCTTTGCAGAAGTTCGTAGGGAGGAGAGTAGAAAAAGAGTGATGGTAGGAGGAAGCCAAGACTTTGTGACTGCAGATCAAAACTCAGCCTTGGTGACTAAGCGTAATGATGGCGACACTCGGTGGAAAAAAAAAAAAAAAGGATTGTGGTGGAATCATTGTTAACGATCTAATCACAATAAGGCAAGTGCTGGAAACATCATGGCAAGCCTCCTAATTGGAAGCCTCGAAACCAAAACCAAGGGGGTCAAAATCAACACCAAAGCAAAGGTTACCAAGCTGTCTTAGAAGACAACAGATCCGAAATTTCTGTGTTCAGTAATGAACAACTTGAACAGCTTCAACTTCTGATCAACAATGCCCAGATGGCAGCATTATCAATAGCTAATAACGGACAATAGCAGGGAGGCCAAAATCAGCTATGAATGAATAGTGGACAGTGTAGCGGCCGCTATTGTCCATAAATTTTTTTTCATAAAAAATGCATGTAATTTAATAGAAGACAATAAAATGACCATAACAGCTCATAAAAATTACACAAACATTCAAATAATGTTCTCAAGCAAATAAAACCAGTGCAAATAACAAGTTAACAACTCATAGAAGACAATAAAACTCTAAATGTAGTCACATAAGACAATAAAACACAAGCATAAACACAATATTGAAAGTATCAGATATATATACAGATATCAACAACAAATTAGGTTTCAATCAGAATGATATGATTTTACAGCCAATCATAGAAAATAATATTCAGATGTTTGCATTAATGGTCTTGTTTCCATGAAGAAACTAATCATAGTTCCCTTGGCTCAATGGGTTGAGACTTTTGCTGCTGTCATAGATCTAGAGGAACTAGCTACTACAATAGTTTGTTACTTTGTTGATGGATTTTTAATTTAATTTAGGGTTTACTTAATATTTAATAAAAAAAAATTATTTAATAAATTTTAAAAAACTTAAGACCTAAATACCCTTAAATAAAATAAAATCATTGGTTGTAATTAAATCAAGAAAAAAAATTGGTTAAATGGACATTTGACCAAATTTATTTAATAGCGCCTCTATTGACCGCTATTGGCCACTACCCGCTATCGCACCCGCTATTGGCCGCTATTATAAAACCGTTATGCTATGTATGTTATAATAACGGTAGCTAGTTTTCTGCTCCGCTAAGCCGCTATAGCGGCCACTATTGCCAACACTGCCAAATGGGACACTCAAACTCCAATCCTACCACATCTCAATGCACTGTAGCAAAACAGGTATCTATTCTTCAACCTCAAGTGTTGAATCACAAAGAGCTTGTTTATGGATTATAGATTTTGGAGCTTTGGATCACATGACCAGTGACCATAATCTGTTTAGTAAATATACTCCATGTTCTAGATATGTTAAGATCCGAATTGTTGATGGGTCACACTTCAGTCGCAAGATAAGGTAGTATTAGACTTAAAAATATAACACTAAATTCTGTTTTACATGTTCCCAAGCTTAAATGTAATTTAGAATCAATTAGCAAACTTGCCAAGGACCTTAATTTTGTTGCTCTATTTTTCCTTTGTGCTGTGAGTTTCAAGATTTACATTCAGCGAAGACGATTGGCACTGCTAAGGAGAAAGAAGGCTTGTACTACCTATTGGACACATCACAGGCAACTAAACAAGCTTTGACTTCGAGAATTGATTTTTTTCCTGCTTTCAATAAGATCATGTTATGGCATTATCACCTTGCTCATCCTAGTGTTTCTTGTTTAAGAACTTTGTTTAATTCCTTATTTTCAAACAAAAATGTTCAATCTTTGCCTTGTGATATTTGTCAGTTTGCAAAACACTCTTGTACTACCTATCCTAATCATCCCTGCAAAAGCTCCAAACTGTTTTCCTTGATCCATAATAATATTTGGGGACCTTGCCGTGAAAACATTATTACGAGAGCAAGTTGGTTTATCACCTTTATCAACGATCAAACTCATATATGTTGGGTCTTTCTTATGAAAGAAAAATCTGATGTTCGTTTTATCTTTCCACAATTTTACAAAATGGTTAAAACACAATTCCATACTCAAATTCAGATTTTTAGAACTGATAATGGGAATGAATATTTTTCCTCCGTCCTTAAGGATTTTCTTCAACAAAAAGGGGTTAGTCACCAAAGTTCTTACACTCATACCCCTCAACAAAATGGGATTGCTAAAGAAAAAAACCGTCATCTTTTAGAAATGGCTTGTGCCTTATTGTTTACTCACAACATGCCCAAAAAAAAAAATTTTTTTTTTGGGTTGGGGGGGGAGCTATTCTTACTGTTGCATATCTCATAAATCATTTACCAAGTCGTGTCCATTTTAAAACTCCACTGGATGACTTGTTGTCATGTTTTCCTCAAAATAGATTGGGTTCATCTCTTCCTCTTAAGGTCTTTGGTTGTACTACTTTACTCCATAATAGTGACCCAACCCGAAGCAAAATAGATCCCAGATCCATTAAATGTGTTTTTAATGGATATTCTCCTTATCAAAAAGGATATAAGGTTTTTTGCCCAAAATCAAAGAAAACTTGTCTCCTTAGATGTCACCTTTTTTTAGCATGTCCCTTTCTTTCCAAAGCCTATTCTTCAAGGGGAAAACCCTTTGAAAAATAATCTTTGGCTAACTTCTCCTCCTTTGTCTCAACTGTTGCCTCCTCCACCTCCTTTGTCTCTCCAACAACCTTTGAATATGCTAGAAATAGAAAAAGAAAGTAAATCAGAAACAAGAACAGAATCATTTAACCTCAAATCTCTAGGCAGTGGAGCGTTGTTGATACACTAAGAGAGGCTTAGAAGGGACTGGATCTGCAGAGAGTTAGGAAACATAGGCAAAACAGAAAATGAAGGAGAAACGGGATCCTGATGGGTAGAAAAGAAATACTAATTTTCGAAAAAAATCACATTTCTAGAAACTCGAATGCGACACAGATTTGGATCATAGCAAAGAAAACCTTTCTGTTGTACTGAATATCCTAGAAAAGCACATTTAATTGACTGAGCCGTGAGTTTTGTGCGTTCATGTGCAGGAAGATGAACATAACAGACACAACCAAAGGTACGAAGGTTAGAATAAGTTGGAGGGTGACCAAATAACCTGGTGAAAGGTGAGTCATGGTTCAATGTGGGAGGAGGCAATCTATTAATGAGATGGACAGCAGTGGAAAGAGCTTCACACCAAAATCGAGAGGGCGTGGAAGATTCTAACAGAAGAGTGCGAACCACATCAAGAAGGTGACGGTTCTTCCATTCAGCCACCCCATTTTGTTGAGGTGTCGAAGGGCAAGACCGTTGAGAGATGATGCCATGATTCTGTAGGAAGTCCTGAAACAAATGAGACGTATACTCACCCCCATTGTCAGAACGAAGGATTTTGTTATGGGCTGAAAACTGTCTCTAAATATATGCATGAAAAATCTTAAAAACAGAAAATACTTCGTCTTTAGAATGAAGGAAATAAATCCATGTGAAACGACTATAGTCATCCATAAAAGTGACAAAGTATTTGTAATTAGCATGCGAAATGACTGGTGCCATACCCCACAAATCACTATGTATCAGATCGAAAGGTTTGACAACATGCGGTGTGTGAATAGGAAAGGTGTAAGACCCGATTGTTATCGTATTTCCTTATGATTCACACATTTTATGGATATGGTTAAATGTTAATGGAATCATAAGACGGATGATTTGATCATATAAATATGAATGAAGTAGTCGAACGTACGTTAAATTCGAAAACGGACAATTAAGGAATTTCAAATTTAATTTATGAGATTTGAATTGTCCGGATAGAGATACGAATTTTAAATGAGAGATTATAGTGAGTCCAAGAAGGAAAGTCGGGTTAAATTGGTCTCGAACATGTAGAAGGGTAAAACGGTCAAAAGACCGAAATCCAGTATAAATTCCATAAGAAATTTTCATTAAAAATATGGATTTGAGAAATCTTGATCAATAACAATGAAATAATTAAATTTCGAGTCCAATTGATCAAAATATGAATTTATTGGAATTAATCAAAATTTTCACTCAAGACAATATCCCGAAAATATGGAGAAAATATACCGAAAAAAGGGTTAAAATACAATAAATTAATTAAATTAATTAATTTAAATAAAATATGATTTTAGTAGATATTTTTGGGATTTTTAAGAATATTTTAATGATTATAATAATAATAAAATAAATTATAAAGAATAATAATAAAAAAAAGAGAAAATCGAAATCTGAAAATCGGGGAGAGAGAAAACGGAAAGCAGAAAACGGAAAAGAGCCGAGGAAGACCGAGAACCCGACTACCACCGACGGCCGACAATCCTAGACGAAGACCGGAGGAGAAAGAGGACAGGCCGGCGAACACTCTGGCACCGGTGACGCAAGCCGACGACGGCTGAAACCGGCGAACGGAGGAGAAAACCGAGAGAAAAATGGGCCCGATTCCCGAAATCCACGGCAGCTGGGCGTGAGCGGTGGGCACCAACGTGTTCGGGAGGAAGAGCCAGTCATTTTGAGACCGATAGTGGCCCGCGAAACAACCGGAACCGCCGGCGAAGGCAAGGAACCCCAAACGGCACCGTTTGGCCGAAAGGAAAATGAAGGAAAAAGAGAAGGAAAGGAAAAGAAAGAAAAGGGAAAAAAGAAAAAAAATTACCGGGGACGACTTGAGATTCGAGTAAGTTGACCGAGGGTCGAGATTGACCAACGGGTAAATTTCGAAAATTTATTTAATATTATATTTAATAGAAAATAACTCGGATTAACCTAATTGTGCAGTTCTACGACAGAGCCCGACTGAGAGCCGATTGAGCTTCAATTTTCGTATCCCGCATAATATTGGGTAAGTACACTCTAAATACGATAATTTGAGTCCTTAATGCAGAGTTAAGATTATTTACGGAGTTTACAAACTAATTCTACATAAAATGCATTATATTCGAAATTTTAAAGTAATTATCGTAAATAGTATACAAGTTATTCGAGAGTTTAGAACGAGACCCAATAAATACTGATGGGCCCAATGAGTCCAATAGGCCTCGATAATGTGAATAGTAAGTGAAAAACGGGTTTAAGACCCATTAAGGCCCATTAAGGTGCAACCGGACCCAATAGAGGTAAACGGACCCAATTATTTAAATTAAGCCCAGTAAAAGTGAAATATGGATTAATATGTTTGGATTTAACCCGATAAATGATTATCTGCATCTCCGGAGAACATATTGGGAGCTAAACGGATCGGGTGATTGATAGCGTTGGGAAAAGTCAGACTGTACAGAAAAATGAGGTAAGGGAATTTTACGGATTGCCAGAGGTAGCTTTACGCAATTTCGACTTCATTTGCAGTCTTTTAAATTATCTGAAGGGTCTAGATTTCATATAAAAAATTTTAGTGCCCGGATGGGCAAATGACCAAAATACCCCTGTGAAGAGTAAAATTTTCAAAATTAGGAAAAGTTACGAGAAGCAAGAGCGAAGGTTTTGTTGCTTGTTTTTGAGGTGGTTTGACACATGCATGGGTAGGCTGGCTAATTTTTAAATAAAATGCACAGCATTACATAACTTTAATCAATGTTGATTTCCATTGAAATTGATTTGAGAAATGTAGCCGTCTACGTGATTTTATAGAAATGTGACGTGCTAGAGCTCAGCTCGCACGAGTTTTGATTTGCGTGATGCATGCATTAGTGCTGGAGCAAGAGCTTGCACTAGAGTTTTACATGCATTGGTGCTGGAGTCTAACTCGCACCAGATTTTCATATGATTTTCGTGACAAGGTGCTAGAGTCTAACTCGCACCAGATTTTCACTTGAATTGTTATGACAAAGTGCTGGAGCCTAGCTCGCACTAGTTTTACATGATTTTGACAGAGTGCTGGAGCTTAGCTCGCACTAATCTTATGAGATTTTATGAAACGCGTGCTGGAGCTTGGCTCGCACGAGATTTTCCTTGATTTTATGAGTGTTGAAGCATCGCTCGCTCTGGTTTTATGAGAACATGCGATGAGCCGTGCTTGGAGCTTCGGGTAGACTGTGTCACGCCGATTAAATAAGCTCGCACGTGCGTTTTGAGACAGAGCACGAGTATGGATATGAGATATGGGTCCACGGAGTACGTTGTACCTTGCAAGTAACATAGAGTACGTTGTACCGTGCTGGGATTGATTATGTGGCATCTTCGGATGCGAGTCATCGGACAGGGCCGACGGGATGGACTAACCCACCTCCCGGGGAGGTCCCCAATCGTGGTGAGACCCCGCACACAAGGATCCGTGTAGCAATGGGATCACGACAACATATGGTCAAAGTCCTAGTTATTTGCGTGAAATAAATATATTGCCTAATCTCGCATGTTGATGTTTTGGGAAACTCGTTTTGTGAATTTTTGTATGAGTCTGGATCACCCGAGGGAGGGGTTAGATCTTGACTGAGGTAAGATTTTGATGAGAATGAAACTAGGTTTTAAACTGAATTTGTATGATGTTATTTTTCATGCTATTAAACCCATGAGTGATGTAAACTGGTTTTACCTGACATTCATTGTATCGCATTTTATTATTGCTTTGAAAAGCATTTGACTTCATGATTTTGTGAGTCAGGAAACACTCGAGGGATGAGTTGAGTCCTGGCTTTGTTGTGAAATTTTAACGAGAATAAAATGCTTTAAATGGACTTGCATGTTGAGTTTTCGATGCTCTTTGAAATCCATATTTGAACTTGTTTTACATGACATCATGAATTGTCGCATCTATTTTGAATGTGTGGAGAAATGATGGTTTATGCATGGCACCACGTTCATGTAGGTAGTATGGTTACCTACTTGTTCGTAGGATTGCCTTACTGAGCTTGATGTGCTCATCCCTTTCATTTTCTCACACAGATCATCTCCAGTAGACTTTGAGGCGACTGAGTACTGCATTCCTGATATCCGTTGCTGCCCATCATTTTGAGGTAGATACACTTGTACATATTGTATCTAAATAAGAATAGCACAGTAACATGTTGGTAAATAACTTTCGAGGATGTACAGACACTGTAAACACTTGTAAATGAATGGGAAAGAATTAGTGAAAAACTCGCGTGTTTACCTTTCCTTTAATAGGGAATTAAGTTGTATGGTGGATGAATGGTGGGACTGGCATTGACGCATAGCCCAATTGTTAATGGAGTGTGGTCACGATCAGAGGATAGGTAAGTATGAAAGAAAAACGAAAATTTACTCTGATTTTTGGGTCGTGACAAAAGGGTAGAGTTTTACTTTTACCAAGTCTGCAAGAATTGCAATCAAACTGAACAACACTAAGAGATGGTGTTTCATTATTCCTAAGAAAACCAGATTTCAATAAAGCATGAAGTACATTAGAGTTTGGATGTCCGAGACGTTTATGCCACGCTCAGTAATCAACATGAACAGAATTATAAGCGACAAAAGGCAAAGAAAAAGAAGACAAAGGAAATTGAAGAAGAAAAAGACGTCCCACTTTAGGCCCCCTCACTATCATCCGCCCTGACTGTTGATCCTGCACAACACAACCAGATTTAGAAAATTCTACTTTATAATCATTATCAACCAACTGACCGACAGACACAAGATTGGTGGTCAAACCGGGAGATACGAAGACATCAGTGAGAGAGGAGGAAACATCACCAGTGGCCGTGATAGGTAAATGATTGCCATCAGCAGTATGACTTTTGAGATTTCCAAAATATTTGCTTACATTGATAAGAGAATCAGCGTTGTTTGTCATATGATGGGAAGCCTCGAAATCAAAGTACCAAGGAGATGATGTAGAGAAGGCTTTACCCGAGAGTCCTAAAGCTAAAAATGCAGAAATGATCATTTGTTGAATCATGTCAGGGGTCACGGGTTGAACAGATACAGGAGCAGGAGCAGGAGCACTTTGTGTTGTATTCACAAGACCACTAGCACTAGAAGAGCCAACTGAGACGGTATATGCTGTCTCCGATTTCTTGGGGGCTCGAGTTGGGCATTCCTTGATGATATGGCCATCCTTTTTGCAATTGTTGCAGAATTTTCGGGGACAGTTTGCAGCATAATGGCCAAATCCCTTGCAACAGAAGCACTGAACAGTGCTCATATCCCTGCTTTGTGGCCTACCTTGTGCTGCATAGGCTACAGGAACAGATGTAGATCGTCGTTGTTCCATGGTGGTTTGAGTGAGAAGGCGTCGTTCCTCACGAAGAAGATCATTGAGGCATGTATCCAAAGAGGGGACAGATTCTCGATTTAAAAGATTGGATCTGGTGCCTTCAAATTCAAGTCTTAGTTTCATTAGAAATTGATCCCTCTGAGTAGTTTCATGGACAAATTGAACAGAACTAAGACCTTCGGATAGTAAGTCAGCATAAACTATATCAGTGTATTCAGCCCAAAGATTAGTGAATCTAGAGTAAAAATCAGAGATAGAAAGACTATCCTGTTGAAGAGTGGCCAATTCATGTTCAAGCTGGAACCGACGAGCAATGTTTGTTGACTGTAGACCTTCTTCAGGTAAGTCCACATCTGAGCTGCAGTCTGAGAAGATTGAAGGTTCAAGATGATGTTAGGTTCGACAGATCCTAAAATCCATGCCATAACTTGTGCGTCCTTGACTTCCCACTTGGCGTGTCGATCTTTGTCTGTCTTTGTTAGGAGCTGGGTTACTGCCATCAACATGTCCCCACAGTTCCTTACCTTTGACGAAAATCCTGAAATGAAACGCCCAAGCAGAATAGTTCTTGCCATTTAAACGAATCAAAGAAACATCAGACTTATCGGAAGACATGAGGTCAAGAGAACTTGAACAAAAATAATCGAGACTAGGAAACTTGAGAGCACGAAACAAATGGCAATTTAGAGCTATGGCTCGGATACCATGACAGTTTAGAGTCTTTTTGAAAAAAGTCTACCTTTCATCATTGACAATCGCCCATTATATAGATAGATTACAAACTATTTTAGGAAGGAAAAATAAGCTGAACTTCAGCCGCTACCATATATACATCTATCTAAATATACTGCACAGCTAGTATATCCTAATTAAGGAAGGAATAAATCTGTATAATCATAACTGCCATATCAGTCAAAGCTATAAATCTACTGGCATTAAATGTGTAGATATTAGCTGTAAATCTGCTGTGTAGAATATTTCCTTTGACACATATACCTAGCAAATTCAGATCTAAACTAGACCCTAGAGCAGAAAAATGTATGCTTATAGGATATGCACCAAATAAAAAAGGGTGCAAATGTTACAACCCTACAACAAAAAAATGCATGTCAGCATGGATGTCACATTTGTTGAAAATGAACCTTTTTTCATAAATTTTCTTCAGGGGGAGAAGGAAAAAGAGAAAGATAATTTTTGGAATGTAGTCTCTACCCAATACAACTCTTGAACAAACTTCAACAAATACAAATCCAGTTTTAGATAAGGAAAAACAAAGTAATCCAAGTTCTACTTTGCCAAACATAATTGACTCACAATCAGGAGTAGAAACACTACAAGAAAAAAATTCTGAGTTTCAGGTTTATACTAGGAGGAAAAGTCATACAAAGGAGAAGGACTTGCCCCTCACACTAGTACAAGGCCAATCTGAACCTCAGAGTGATGAGCTGGTGAATCTTCCAGGTAACTCCTAGATTCCAACTCCTGTTTTGTCAATTCCAAATTCCATTCCTAGTGAGTCCTTAGATCTTGATATCCTTATAGCTCTTATGAAACGTGTTTGTTCACGTACCAATTATCCCATTGCAAAATATGTGTCCTACAAAAATCTCTCAAAGAACCATAGGCCTTTACTTTTAAAATCTCCCAGCTGTTTATTCCAAGAAACATACAGGAAGCTCTAGATGATCAGATTTGGAAATCAACAGTTTTGGAAGAGATGAATGCTCTATGGAAAAGTGGTACATGGGAGATAGTTGACTTGCCTAGGGACAAGAAAACTGTGGGATGCAAAAGGGTGTTTACAGTGAAGTGTAATGCAGATGGGAGAATAGAAAGATACAAGGCCAGACTAGCGGCCAAGGTTTTCACACAAACTTATAGGATTAATTATTAGGTGACTTTTGCCCCAGTCACAAAGTTAAATTCGATCCGAGTCCTACTATCCCTGGTGGTGAATTTCAATGGGCCTCTGCATCAGTTGGACATTAAAAATGAGTTTGTGAATGGAAACTTGGAGAAGGAGGTTTTTATGAGCTTACCTGCTAGATTTGAAGGGTTTTTTGACAATGGTAAGGTTCACGGGTTAAAGAAGTCCTTATATAGTCTCAAACAGTCTCCTAGAGCATGGTTCAAACGCTTTGGAAAGGCTGTAAGAGGTCACGGTTATTGTCAAAGTCAAGCTGATCATACTATGTTCTATAAACATTCAAGTAAAGGAAAATTGCTATCTTGATTGTTTATGTGGATGATGTAATCTTGATCGGTAATGATGAGGTTGAATTGGAAGAATTAAAAAATAAAAAATAAAAATAAAAATCTTACTGTTGACTTTGAAATCAAGGACTTGGGAATGCTAAAGTACTTTCTTGGGATGGAGTTTGCTAGATCTAAGGAAGGTATTTTTTTTTTATGTTAACTAAAATACATCCTTGATTTACTTGGTGAGACAAGTTTACTAGGTTGTAAAGTAACAGAAACATCAATTGAAGCCAATCTCAAGTTACAACCTGCCAAAGCTAAAGAAATAGTTTATCAGGAAAAATATCAGCATCTTGTTGGAAGGTTAATGTGCTTGTTACATGCGCGACCCGACATCGCTTTTGCTGTGAGTATGGTGAGTCAGTTTATGCATTCACCAGGTCCCGAGCATTTTGAAGTATTGTACAGGATCTTAAGGTACTTGAAAGGGACTCCTGAGAAAAGGGCAAAAAAATGGACATCTACAAATTGAAGTCTACACAGATGCTAATTAGGCAGGCTGTATTACAGACAGGAGATCAATTTCTGGTTATTGTGCTTTTGTTAGAGGTAACCTAGTTACTTGGCGAAGCAAAAAATTGAGTGTCATAGCAAGAAGTAGTGCTGAAGCTGAGTTCAGATCGGTTGCTCATGGAATATATATGGGTATGTGGATAAAAAGGATATTGGAAGAATTAAAGGTGCTTGACTCCACTCCTATGAAAGTGTACTATGACAATAAAGCTGCCATATCCATTGCACACAAACCAGTGCTTCACAACAGAATAAAGCATGTGGAAGTTAACAAACACTTCATCAAAGAAAAGCTTGATAACAAGCTGATTTGAATGCACTACATCCCAACTGCTGATCAAATTGCTGATGCACTCACAAAGGGAATACATAAAAGGCAATTCAACAAATTGATAAGCTGGCCATGGAAGATATTTTCAGACCAGCTTGAGAGGGAGTGTGGAAAATTAGGAAGATTCGGTCATCAATTATCCTGAATCACTAACTTTCCAAATTGCCTCTATTTTGTTTCTAAATATAACCTAGTCAACTCTTGTATTTATGTACAACTGTGCATAGTGAGTAGCTTTCTTTTTTTATGCTGTTTCCTTTCCTAGATATTGTATCCACTATAAGAGAACAACGATGTATACTTGTTCAGCAGAGATAATAATAAAAAATCAGTCTCTCCTCTTGTTATATAACATTTGCTCCGGTGGCAAAACGAAACACTATTAGGGTTATTTTATCTATTGCAGCAAATCTTGATTGGCCATTACATCAACTTGATGTAAAGAATGTGTTCCTAAATGGGGACCTAGAAGAAGTCTATATGGATCCTCTAGGTTTTGTTCATAATTACAACAATAAGGTAAGCTAAAGAAGTCCCTTTATGGTCTTAAACAGTCACCCCATGCAAGGTTTGACAAGTTCTCAAAATTCTTAAAAGAGCATTCGTACACTCGAGGTCAAGCTGATCATACTCTCTTTGTTAAACTTTCACCAAGTGGTAAGAGAATCTTTTGATTGTGTATGTAGATGACATTATTGTGACAGGAGATGATGAAGATGAAGATGAAAAGAAGCGATTAAAAAAAATACTCTTGGGAAGGAATTTGAGATCAAAGACTTGGGACAATTAAAGTACTTCCTTGGGACAATTAAAGTGCGCTATTTGAGATCAAATTCTTAAAAGGCATGCTTTGCTGTAGACCTGAGTTCTCTCCTACTAATCTGAATTCTAAGCTTGGAAAGGGAGAGGAAGGAAATGTTTTAGATAGGGAAGCTATCAATTATTGGTAGGAAGATTGATCTATCTTTCCCATACTCGTCCAGATATCGCTTTTGTTGTAAGTACCGTAAGTCAACACATGCATTCACCTCAACAGGAACATCTTGATTCTGTTAATCATATCCTAAGGTATCTAAAGGCAACACCAGGCAAAGGTCTTTTGTTCAATAAAAATTCTCAGAGGAGTCTAGAGGGTTTTACTAATGCTGATTGGGCTAGATCTATTGAAGACCGAAGATCTACTTCAGGCTATTGTACCATGGTTTGGGGCAACCTTGTGACTTGGAGAAGTAAAAAACAATCATTAGTTGCTAGTGCAGAGGCAGGATTCAGGGCTCTAGCTCTTGGGTTGTGTGAATTAATCTGGTTGAGAAGAATTTGGGGTGACTAAAGAGAATCCTATTAAGTTATACTGTGATAATATGGTTGCAATCAGTATAGCTCATAATCCTGTGCATCATGATAGAACAAAGCATATAGAGGTGGATAAACATTTTATTAAAGAGAAGATTGAGTCTGGAGAAGTTTGCATGACTTATATTCCTACAAAGCAACAAGTTGCGGATGTTCTAACAAAGGGCCTTCATAGATCAGATTTTGGAGCTTAGGTTCAGAAGCCGGGAATGTTTAATATTTATTCGCCAACTTGAGGGGGAGTGTTGAAAAGTTTCCCATTTTTCAGATAATTGTTCACGTTTATCTTATTCCATGTTTTTTGGAGTAGTTATAGGATAATTGTTTAAGGGTAAGGATAATTATTATCCTTTTGATTTTTTATTTTTCTACCGATTTCCTAATAGAGCCATGTAACACTATATATTGTAAAGTTTTTATTCAATAAAGTGAAATTGGGTTATCTTCCAAATTTTTTAACAAAATTTTTTAGTCGTGATGGTTGGAAAGAATAGGCTATACTTGTGCCGTGGAGCAGTTATGCTAGTACTGCAACTATGACAACCCAATGGTTACATGTTTCTCCTATTACTTACCCATTGTTCAAAAGAATATGTAGGTTTTAGCACATTGTTCATCAGCCAACACTGAAATAGTCTTACAAACAAAACTTAATGTGTTTCCATGGCAATCCCTAATACCAAAATGCATAGAGAAAAAAGAAACAAAAAATACATGAAGCTACATAATTTATGTAAAAATTCAACTATCATGTAGCATCATCTTTGAAGGGAGAGAAATGGAACCTTGCATAGACCAAAACTGGGCCCAAAAGGAAGCAACTCTCAAGTGTCCTTAATTTGGGATCTTTTGGATCTGCAAACATAAGTAGCAGTCCCAATAAAAGAGCGATACATCTAGTAAGTTCGTCAAAAACATTTAGTATGAGATGCATCTGAGTTACCCAAGAGACCCACCAGCAAAAAATATAGGAGTTGCCACAGGAGTACCTCTCGTGTGAGCCATATAAAAAAGAGTGTATATGTGTGGTATGAGGCGATAGCGCCGTTTTAATGCAAGGCGACACACTTCTTCACACTAGTTAACAGAAGTGAAGTTAGTTCCAGCATGGATTCTTAATCAATTGGAATAAGCAGTCTAAAACTATAACCTTAAGAATATTTTAACAAGGAAAAGAAAGTAGAACTAAATAGTACAAAAGTAATATGAGCATATTTTTCTTAATCCTCCCTTTTCAGGTGATGCAATATTCAAAACTTATGGGTATGCTGATTAGACGTAACATTACACCGAATTCCCATATTGCAGCTGGACAAGCAAATCAAACAACATAAACAAGATATTGCTATACCACATCAAATTATTTTGCATTGACTTCTACTATTAACATGCTGGTTCCACTTTTTGTGAGGTATCCTTTAATGGTTTGATTTATTTTTTTCCTCAGAATTTAGACCATAATCAAAACAAGGAGAAAACTCAAAAAATAGAATATGAAAATTATGAAGCTATTGAAGCCAATGCACACTTGAATGAGTTGAGCTCTTTAACAAATAGGCATGCCTCTCATCATCATCATCCTCTAGAATATCATGAGCATTGCAAAACTCAAAATTTATATACAACAGAAGGGCATGTATGAGCAGAAAGGCAAAAAATGTTTGATTAATTGATGCAGTTACAAGAAAGTATGGCTATTCCCCAGTTCCATATTCATAAACTTGTTCAAGAGTCAAGTTTTAACTTATAATGTGAATGGATAGGTGAGATTATAGTTAAGGAAGTGGTTAAGGAAATTCAGGAAACCAAAGAAAATCCAATAGTTGGGGGCAGACCTTCAAAGGAGTAGCTTCTGTCTCTTAGATTGATCAACAAGCATTAATAACTTTGAAGGATCAAAAAAAGAGATAAAGCTAACAAGTAGACAACCAAAGCTTTCCTTACAAGGAAGGGTTGGAAAGACTTGTTCATTTCTATTGTTTATGCTGAATGAAAACAAAAAAGGAAAAGTTTGCAGTTCAAATCAGGCGCCAGGGTTGAATGCAAAAATGATAATTTTCAATCTTTTTTATTTTCAACACATGTTTCAACCGCTAAACACACATGTTCCCAATAGAAATAATTTATTACAGCTTAGCTTTTTTCCCCATTATAGCCAAAAAAGCATAACAAACCTCTTCACCAAATGACCACGGCTCATGGTCAATGGTTCCAGCTTCCGAGTGCCCACGACAAAATGGAAACATAGCACCGAAACCCATCCATCGGCCAAAAAGTTTGGGTGTCGCATTTCCAGCAAATCCACCAATATCAGGTCCTGCTAGGGGCTGACCACTGAGGCCCTATAAACAATGTAACATTTAAAATAAAACAGTAAAATATTGAGCACATGAATCCGTACGGACATATATTTCCAATTATAAACATAAACGGAAGAACTTAATCAGCCAGATTATCAATGAAAAAAAAAATTGCCACAGTTCTCCTTGCAGTCTGCTCCTTGATTGTGTTCAATAAAATGATAAAAAGGGAAGTTAAGAAAGTTTCTGATACAGTAAAAAAAAAGGGCAGCTCAATGCAAAAGACTTCCACATTGTGGAGTCTGGAAGGGTCATATGTACGCAGTAGTAGGTAAGTTATTGAAGTTCAATGTCTGAAAAAAAAATTACATGCTATAAAAGATTTGACATGTAAAAGAATTATCTACTACCACAGTAACAATCATACTCCAATCTTCAATCTTTCTTGCATAAAGGGGCATACTCACATGCAACTTCAAGAAGGGAAAAATATTGTAGTTTCTTGGCTATAAATAGACAAATTATTTACTTTTTACAGTGTCATTAAGACAACACGGACTTCAGTTCCGCCACACATACAACCACACTGACAACCTTAAAATTTCAACATAAGAGAAAGAAAAAAAGGGTGCAGAGTAGAAAGTAAGAGAAAGGCATACTTACAACACAATAGAAATAAAACAATTCACTAAAGCAACTATGCATGAGACAAATAGCAAACTTTCAAAACTGACCTACCAAATTTAAATACCATAGATGCAAGTAAAACAGTGCTTACAGCCCTAAAGTTCACCATGTAAGACAAAGAAAAGAGCAGAGAATGGAAAGGTAAGAGAATATTTAGGTTCCGTTTGGTTCAATGAAAATGACTTCCGAAAAATGATTTTTGGAAATGTTTACATTTTCTAGATGTTAAATAATACTTTTTATATATATATTATTCATAGAAATCATACATATATATACAGCTCTAGGAATTCTAATTTAGGAATATATATTAACTCATCCTAAATCTACTCCTATAACTTAGCTCTACAGCTAGCACTTTCTATATATACACAGATTCTCTAACACTCCCCCTCAAGCTGGAGCATAGATGTTAATCATGCCCAGCTTGTTACAAATATAATCAACCCGAACCCCATTCAGTGCCTTAGTGAAAATATCTCCTAGTTGCTCTCCAGTCTTCACATATCCTGTGGAAATCAAATTTTGTTGAATTTTCTTACGAACAAAATGACAGTCAATCTCAATGTGCTTAGTTCGTTCATGAAATATGGGATTAGAGGCGATATGAAGAGCAGCTTGATTATCACACCATAGCTTTGCTGGCATTGAAGCATTAAGACCAACTTCGTGTAATAGCTGATATATCCACATTATTTCGCATACAGACATTGCCATAGCTCTATATTCTGACTCTGCACTAGACCGAGATACCACATTCTGCTTCTTACTTTTCCATGAAACCAAATTCCCTCCAACAAACACACAGTAACCCGTAGTAGATCTTCGATCTATTTTGGAACCTGCCCAATCTGCATCTGAGAAACACTCAATATTGTTATGTCCATGTTTTGCATATAATATGCCACGTCCAGGAGCTCCCTTCAAGTAGCATAAAATTTGTTCTAGGACTGCCCAATGATGTACTGTTGGAGAAGACATAAACTGACTCACAACACTAACAGAATATGCAATATCAGGACGAGTTACAGACAAATAATTCAGTTTCCCAACTATTCTTCTGCACCTCTCAGGATCTCCAAATAAATCACCATCTTTTGTAAGTTGTAAATTAGGAAGCATTGGAGCACTACAAGGCTTAGCTCCTAATTTTCCTGTCTCAGTCAGCAAGTCAAGTACATATTTCCTTTGAGATAGGAAAATACCCTTCTTACTTCTTGTTACTTCAATCCCCAAGAAATATTTCAATGCCCCCAAATCCTTCGTGTGAAACTGAGTGTGAAGGAAAGACTTTAGAGACGAGATTCCCACAGTATCACTCCCGGTAATGACAATGTCATCAACATACACAACTAGAAGAATTAGACCAGATGCAGATTGTTTATAAAAAATTGAGTGATCAGATATACTTTTCTTCATCCCAAATGTCTCAAGTGCTTGACTAAATTTTCCAAACCAAGCACGGGGACTTTGTTTCAAACCATACAATGATTTGCGAAGATGACACACTTTCCCACACTCCCCCTGAGCAACAAACCCAGGTGGTTGCTCCATATACACCTCCTCTTGAAGGTCACCATGCAAAAAAGCATTTTTAACATCCAACTGATGCAAAGGCCAATCATATATAGCTGCCATCGAAATAAATAAACAGACAGATGTCAATTTAGCAACAGGGGAAAAGGTGTCAGAATAATCCACACCATAAGTTTGAGCATAGCCTTTAGCCACAAGACGAGCCTTAAGGCGAGCCACCGAGCCATCAGGATTAACTTTGACTGTAAACACCCATTTGCACCCAATAGCTTTTTTTCTGCAGGTAAATCCACTATGGTCCAAGTACCATTAGCATCTAAGGCATTCACCTCTTCTATCATAGCATCACGCCAACCAGGATGAGATAAAGCTTCTTTGACAGTTTTAGGAATGGTAATAGAATCGATGGATGCAACAAAGGAACAAGACGAAGGAGACAAATGATCATATGACACAAAAGACGAAATAGGATAAGTACATGTGCGTTTACCTTTCCGAAGTGCGATAGGAAGATTAAGATCACTTGCTACTAGATCTGATGACGTTGAAGAAACAGGTGCAGGACATGTCATCGAATGGTTTAGTCTTCTGGAATAAACTTGCCGAATAGGTGGTTTGGGTGGTGGTAGTGGTGGTGATAGTGGTGTTTGTGGGGAAGAAGGTGGAACAGCAAGAGGGGAAACAACATTAGAGGACCTATCAGGAGGAGAAACAGTAACAGTGTAGACTAACAAATCATCATCCTCCCCCTGACTAATATACGGTGTAGAGGTTGGAAAGAACGAAATATGTTCCTGAAAAGTAACATCAACTGAAACGAGATATTTGTTAAGACGGGGACAATAACAACGATACCCTTTTTGTAAACGAGAGTATCCCAAAAAAACGCATTTCAATGACTTAGGATCTAATTTGGTTATCTGAGGACGAACATCACGAACAAAACAAGTGCAACCAAATAACCTAGGTTCAATAGGAAACCCTTGTCTATTAGGAAAAAGGACACTATAAGGAACCTCACCATTCAGAACAGATGATGGCATTCTATTGATTAGAAAACAAGCTGTGGAAACTGCATCTGCCCAAAACTGTTTAGGAACTTGCATTTGAAACAAGAGTGCCCTGGCTGTCTCAAGTAAATGTCTATTTTTTCGTTCTGCTACTCCATTCTGAGAAGGTGTGTCAACACAAGAGGTTTGGTGAAGAATACCATTTTTCAGCATATAAGTTTGAAAGGAGTTAGAAAAATATTCTTGGGCATTATCACTCCGCAAAGTTTGCACAGAAACATGAAATTGTGTTTTGATTTCAGCACAAAAGGAACAAAAATGAGAAAATAACTCAGAACGATTTTTCATTAAGTAAAGATAAGTAACACGAGAAAAATCATCAACAAATGTAACAAAGTACTTGAACCCAAGTTGAGACACGACAGGACAAGGACCCCAAACATCAGAATGAACTACTTCAAAAGGAACACTAGCTCTGGTATTGAGACGAGCGACTAAAGGCAAACGATGATGTTTAGCAAATTGACAAGACTCACAATCTAAAGACGACACATTATTAAACTGTGGAAATAATCTCTTTAATGTGGGTAAAGATGGATGACCCAGTCTACAATGAGCTTCAAAAGGAGTGAGAATGCTAGAACAAGCAATAGACTTGGGCAATTGTTTATCCAAAATATAGAGACCTCCAGATTCATGTCCTGTACCAATAATCTTCTTCGTCATAAGATCCTGAAAAATACAAAAAATCAGGAAAAAATGTGACACAACAATGAAGAGCACGAGTGAGTTTGCTGACAGACACTAAGTTAAATGAAAAATCTGGTAGACTAAGAACAGAGGATAAAGATAATAATGGAGTTAAATCAACTGTGCCGGTTCCAAGAACACAAGAAGTAGAACCATCTGCTAAAGTAACACTAAAAGGGGATGTATTTGACTCAACATTAGAAAGAAGACTAGGATTACCTGTCATATGATCTGTGGCACCAGAATCAATGACCCATTGGGAGGAGGAAGATAGAAGGCAGGTGTTTGGATTACCTGACTCAGCAATGGCAGTGATAGAAGAAGAGGAAAACTTGAATGCTTCTTGATACTGACGGAATTTAGCAAATTCATCTGCAGAAAGTGTGATGGTGAGCTCAGAGGATGAACTGGGTGTCGTTGCAACATGTGCGGAGTGAGACTTCTGAATCGGATTCTGAGATTTCTGATTTTGAGATTTATTCTGCAATTTCTTACAGGTACGTTTTGTATGGCCTTGCTCATGACAGTAATAACACACAATTCCCTTTGTATCCTGAAGTCCGTCGCGATTGCTCATACCCCCATTCCTAGAAAAGGACCGCCCAGCTGCTAATCCGGTATTGCGACTAACAAGAGCACTATGTGACTGATCAGAGGAAGAAATAGATGAACAGTTCTCAATGCGGAGTAACCTTGTAAAGACCTCATGCAGGGAAGAAATTTCAACACTGGAGAGAATTTGAGATTTAGCAGTCTCAAACTGAGGATGAAGACCAGCTAGGAAACTTAATACCGCCATCTGTTCTCGTTGAGCTTGTTGAATTTTCACATCAGGGCTAAATGGTAATAAGATATTAAGTTCTTCATATAACTTCTTGAAATGCATGAAATAAGTGGTAAGAGATTTATCCTGCTGCTCTGCACGATAAAATCCCTTGCAAACATCATAAATATGAGAAACATTGCCCTTCCCCGAATACAAAAATTCCAAATAGTCCATTAACTCTTTAACAAACTCGCAGTGATTAATAAGACTTATGACCTCATTGTCTTTAGAATTTCGGATCTGTAAAAATAATCGAGCATCATCCCGCAACCATGTTTGTCGGTCAGAACTCGTGGGCGGAGTATTGGTGAGATGATCATCCTTGGATATGCTGCGGAGATAGAGCCGGACAGTTTTGGACCATTCAAAATAATTAGATCCACATAACTTATGTTCTGTGATTTTAGTCCCTATCGAAATCACATCAGTAACAACTAAACTCTTCGCCTCAGTCATTAGAACAAAGATGCAGATAGTACCCAATGAATCCGAGGCAAAAAAAAATAATGCAGGAACAAAGAACCCAAAATGCAGGAACAGGGAATTAAAATATGACCGTGAGCACCTCAGATGAAGAAACAGACGACACAAGGCTGGTGGGGAGGATGGTGCGATACCAGAAAAAGTGACTGGAGAACGAAACTCCGGCCGACGCGCCTCCAATTGCCGGAGCGTGAGAAACAGGACAAATTCTTCCCGTGACGCGTGAACTGCACACACGAGGTTTCCGGTCACCGGATTTTGGGGAGGCGCCGATCGACAGTTGGCACTTCTCCCTAGGCTGACAAATGATCACACTACAAAGGTGACCCAGAAATTCCAAACTTCTGCTCACTGGGCAGAACCGAGAAAAAAAAAAAAACTCACTGGAGCGAAACCTTGGCTCTGGATACCATGTTAAATAATACTTTTTATATATATATTATTCATAGAAATCATACATATATATACAGCTCTAGGAATTCTAATTTAGGAATATATATTAACTTATCCTAAATCTACTCCTATAACTTAGCTCTACAGCTAGCACTTTCTATATATACACAGATTCTCTAACACTAGAAAACTAAATATTTTCAGATATTTGGATTAGCCAATAAAAAACATTCTGATGTTTCGTTGTTTTTTGGAAAATCTTTTTTTTTTCAAATGATATTAACATAAACTAATAAAATATTAAAAATTATATATTATTTATTAACTAATTTATTAATATTAAAAATAATTAGATTTTGAAAATTAAAATATCTATTATTAAACATTTACAAGAAAACTATTTATTACTACTTGCATTGATATTTTTAAAATTTAAAGCAATATTACTATTTTAATATATAATATTAATAATATATTAATATTTATTTTTGAAATATTAAAAATATTTAAAATATTAAAATAATTATATTTTATACTGAAAGCATTTATTATTAAAATCATAATAAAAGTATTATTTATTTATATTTATTTTTAAAATTAATCAACTTAAATTAAAAAAATAATTTATTAACATAATAATATTTTATGTAGGGTTAATTTAAATCAAAGTTTTAAAAAAATCATATCTATGATCTAACTTGAGTGGAATTTTACTCATAAGCCTGGTAAATAACCTTACACATAAACCGCTATTTTTCAGAAAATGTCTTCCCCATTTCTATAGTGTAAGACAATTTTCAATAAAATGACCTAACTTTCAGTTGACCAGGAAATTATTTCCCATTGACCAATCAATTTTCTACCAACCAATCAACAGAAAATGCAAAAATCATTTTCCAGAAGTAATTTTGAGTGAACCAAATTGAGCCTTAGTTAAAGAACAGAAGTACTAAATGGTTTCATTAGGCCATCTATGCATCAAACAAACACTATCTCCAAAACATTGACTTACCAATTGAAGTACCATGGAGATGGACATGTGAAGGTGCTCCCAGTTTGAAAGGTTATCTCCTGTCCACGTTGCAGCATACCTTTGACTCCCAATAAATCCAGCCCTTGTAAGGACAAAGGGGCGCTTTCTATAATCAGCTAATTTCATCCCTTCATAAGTTGATCTTGCCATTAGCATGCCATAAACCTAACATAGTAACCAAGATCAAGAACTAAGGTTTAAAAGCAGCTCATGCATTCAATGGTTCATTTGAGTATTACTTGCGACTGCAAATCTATTAACAAAGTTGATTGTCCATATACTTAGGGTAACAAGCATAATATATAGCAACCATGGTTAGAAGGAACATGAAAAATAAATAAATAAAAAGAAAAAGTTCATGAACAGTACATTGTGATAGTGTGCATGACTCTGACAACCACCAAGTTCATTATCACCCCTGTGAACATTGTTCTCAGGCATTGTTTTAGTCACAGCCTGTCAAAGAGCAAAGTGAAAAACAATCTCCGGTGGAGAAGAAAAAATGCAGCCATATAAAAAGGACTTTGAGAATCACCTTAAAAATAGCTGGCTCGTTCATATCATTCCAGATACCGTCAACACCATGAGAAATAAAATCTTTAACTAAATTTGCCCACCATGCACGAACTTTTGACTGTGTAAAATCAGGAAAAACACAAGGTCCGGGCCACACGTCCCCTAAAAAGGGAGATAAAATCTTTTCACAACTGATAAGAGCAGGAATTAAACTTAAATAGGAATCTAAAAAGGAAAATACCAACAAAATACATCCCATCTGCCTTTTGTATCCAAGCATCATGTTCACACCCACTATCATAAACAAAGTACCCCTCTTCATATTTAATTCCAGGGTCAAGCATCCAAATTGCCTTGAAACCAATATGATGGAGATCTTTCACCAAAGATTTTGGATCTGAGAAACGCTCCTGAAGGAAATCATTATCATTCATTTTTAAGACAACAATTATATTGATGTTTATTGCATAATAACTAATTTACTTCCATGTGTCAATAGTAAAACAAATTGTTGCTAATACTTGGGAAATCTCAGAACATAAAGAATAATTCATTAACAAGCCTTGTCAAAAGTAAAACAACGAAATCCATCCATGTAATCGATATCCATCCATATTACATCACAAGGAATGCCCTTCTCCCGAAACTTTCTTGCAATCTGTAAATATTGGTTATAAATAAGGCATTGTCATTTCCAAGAATGAAAGAATCCTTAGAGATATGAGATGAATATAAAAGAACTGGAGAACAGCATTTGAACAACTTAGATAACTAACCACTAACCTCAAGAACTCTCTCGTCAGAGTCATAGCTCCAACGACATTGGTGATAGCCGAGTGACCATTTTGGAGGCATAAAAACAGTTCCTAAGCAGTAAAGTTTAAATTAATAAGAATGAACCACTACAAAAAGGATAATATTTAAATAATAATTTGATAAAAGTAAAACAAAACTATGTTACACGCATCAACCTTATCGTTTAATTAGTAGATCCTAACTCAGAATGGCACCCAATCTATAAACAATAATATAGCTGTTAATCTTATTGAACATTCAAGCAAAATATTAGAAAATCGCATTATTTGCTGGAACAAAGTATGTATGGATTTATCATTCTCACCTGCCTAGTCAAATTGAATATTTGTGTTTCTATGATTTTATTTCTCTATTTAGTTCACATAAATGCTTCCGCTGGCAGATTTTTAAGAACAGATACAAATTTGAAGTCAAACCCAAAGATTCTTAATGGTGTTTGCCATCCAGTTTACCAAATTGTCTTACCAGACAGAAAGAAAAAGTGAGACAATCATACATTAAAGAAAAAGTGAGACAATCATACAGTAAAGAAAAAGTGATCATACAGTATGAATGAAGGGTAGAGCATGATGTAAAAAGAACAATAAATGATCATGGTTGTAAAAATAAATTCCAAAAAGATGTAGGTTGATTCATGATGCAATAGCTAAGTAGGTTTGGAAATTACCAATTGCATGAGATAAAGATACCAAAACTGCACTTGGTGAAGGGAATGGACCAAATGTGATGACAGGAAATGAGCACGGAGAAATAAATTCAATTTTGTATTCGACTCTTAGATCAATCTGCTAGAGATTAGGTTTGTCACTGTTAAAGGGAAATATACAAATCTAGTATATTACTCAATAAAAGAAAGTCACTACACCTCACAGCGTCTTGTTGTGTCAGCTAGAATCCCCAATGCCTCTCCATTTGGAAGAACAGCCAGCACCCAAGGATGTGATTGATACAAGGATGTAGTTCCAGGGCCAAATCCCCAAGCATCTGTGTTCCATGTAAAAACCTACAAGAAGTTTTATCTATCACCAGTGGTAAAAAGGGAAGAAAATATGTTTCTTGGTCACCATTTTCTACAAAAATGACTCACTCTTTTTCCAGTTCGCTCTAGCTGCCCACTAACTTCTCCAGTTCCATAAAATGAGGTACCAACAGGAAGCTTAACAAGAAGCAATGTCCATCAGATCAGTTAATAAACAAAGAAATGCGGAAGAGACTTCAAATTCTACAAGAAAAGTGCACCATCAGAGTGAAAACATAATATGCTGAATATACAAAAGGGCAGAGCAATAACAGACCTCAAGTTTGACAATCTGCTGTCCCGAAAGGCACTCAAAAGAAGGGATATACAAAGGAAACTTATTACTCATGATTGGTACATTCCTCTTGTTGCTATTTATAAACGAAAGACATGGATACGCTGCATCTCTATCATTTGCAGTGCAGTCAAAACGGAAAACTCCATCCTCCAAGATGGACTCAAAAATCATTTTCCCTGCAGTGGAATCTGATGTTGCAGCCTTTACTTCAGAATCAGCCATTGTAGACAGTTCCCTTCTCCCAGTATCCTTCCCGCAATAGCGCTTCTTTCTGCATGCAAAACTCCATATTAGAGTAGAAAGAATATTACTACTTATCACTTTATAAAAATGCCAAGAGAGGTTTAAGGATAGAGGCATGACATGATTTAACAGTACAAGCACACGCTATACAGATCTTGGCACTCATCAAAAAGCCAGCAGACATTCCGAGGTGCACCAAATTCTAGCAAATTCTGAAATATACCAAACACTGCAGGTATGATGTTTCTACGGACAGCAGTTACTGAAACATATTTGAGCCTCTAATCTGGAGGCTGAACTCAATGGGTTAAGAAAAGGCTGAAGTAAACAAGAAATACAGAGCGAGGTGGAGAG
This sequence comes from Firmiana major, assembly GCA_033439115.1. Lineage (NCBI taxonomy): Eukaryota > Viridiplantae > Streptophyta > Magnoliopsida > Malvales > Malvaceae > Firmiana > Firmiana major. Next base: position 61,208,422 of record CM065907.1, on the reverse strand, counting down.
TTAAATCTATGGTAGAATCTAAGCACGCCACGGTCATCGGTAGTTAAAGCCACCTCATTATGCTTATATACATAATTAAATATCTCAGTGGAATCACATTCAGACCAAGAAAGAATTCTCTTTGTTTCCTTTTCGTTGAGCCGTTCTGATATCATTGGAAGCTCAAATGCATCTTTTCGTACTAAAATATTACAGAAGAAACGAATGAAGCTGTTGTGAGTGATACCGCAGAAGAGGAGATTCATGCTGCAGTACTAAAAATTCACCCCGACAACCTCTAAAGTTTGAAGATAGAGTCTTAGTCTTATCATGCCAGAAGGTTCAGATTTCTTCAGAAATAGCCCAACACAACTAGACAAGCAGATGGAAATTGCCTACCGTACCGAATTATTGTTTAAAAAAAAAAACAAACAAACTTGCGCAAGAGTTGTCTCAGTCTAAGAACAGACCATCGCCAAATCCTGAAAGTCACGCGGTCATTTTCATGCATCTCTTTCTTCCTTTTCACAAACCAATACTTTTGCAACAAAAATAAAACCAGAAGCAACTGCTTATTAAAGCGAATTTTAACAATCTTCCACCAGCAAATCGCAGAACAATGTCTAAAAAACATATAAAATAAAAATCGGATATGAAGAAACCTGAAAAGAAATTTTGTTGTTGATGATGGAGGTCGATTAAATACGTAGCCACAATGTAATAATTCCAAGGCTCCTCCTCCCCTCAGTCCGCTGCTGAACATTGCCACTCCAGTCCAGTGTTGATATATTCGGTTTTTAATTAATAAAATATTTGGTTTTCCAATCAAAGAAAAAATATTCGTTTCTATCTTTTTTTTTTTTTGGGAAAAAAAATCGTTTTTATGATAGTTAGAGATACATTCATATATTAGTTAGTGTTGTTGTATTGAACAATAATAATTGGTTGATACTGACGTAATAATTTCTAACAGTAAAAATCTCTCTGACCTAATAGTTAGAGATACATTCATATATTAGTTAGTGTTGTTGTACGAACAATAATAATCTCTTTGGTTGTCTCTTCCACGTGTACTGAAAAATCTACAAAAACAGTAAAAATCAGAGAGGCACAGGGATCTATCCCTACGCACGCACTTCGATGTTTAAGTCAGAAAAAGTGTTTAATCAGAGGTTTTGTGTAAAAGTAGAACTTAGAGTTTTTTTACTCATACCTGGAGGTATTTATAGATGTTTTTCGTCTGGCTTTCCATTTTCCTAGGGCTTATGAATATTTGGGTCCAAAACTTTATCATTTTAGGCGGTCCGGATCTGAGGCCCAGGCGCGCGTCTGGACAAGCAACAGAATTCTTAGGCACTCTGTCCCGAGACTCAGAACTCTGCCTCTGTGACGCAGAGGTCTATAGCAGGGCATACTCTGCCGCCAGGCTTAGGGAGCAGAGGTTTGTCGCAGGGCAAACTCTGCCGCAAACTCTAGGTGCAGAGCTCTGTCGCAGAGCACACTCTGCCGCAGACATAAGACGCAGAGGTCTGTCGTAGGCATACTCTGCCGCAAGACATAGGGAGCAGAGGTCTGTCGCAGGCATACTCTGCCGCAAGACCTCTGTCGTAGGTTTAAGGTGCTGAAACTCTGTCGCATGACCTTACTTCTATCGCTAAGAGTACTCTGTCGCATGATTGCACCTCTGTCGCCAAGCATATTGTCACGACCCGAATTACCTAAAAATCAGAGTAAATTTTTCGCTTTTTCATTTATTATTTAATTCTTACCTTTCTCTTGTCGTGACCATCCTACAACACAGTTGGGCTATGATTCGGTGTTAGTCACCTCTCACTATTACCAATCCATTTCCATAATTTCATTCAATATCAGAGTTTACTATCTTGTGACTTTAACTGAATACATACATAATGGTATTCATAACACTACATCCCCGACATGATATCCATTTATAGTACTGTGCATTACATATTTAGATACAAAATCATACCAATGTGTATACCTGTCTCTCGATGGGTAGCAGCAAGCAGCGGATATCAATACATGCAAGTTCTCAGCCGCTCAATAACTATTTCAAGTGCTCTGAAAAGATGGGAAAATAAGGGGGTGAGCAAACCACACGCTCAGTAAGGCAATTATGCAAGTAAGTAGATAGCTCCACTATCTACATGCTCATAATGCCATGCCCTTAAATCCATTTCTTTTCATTAAAATCATCAAGCACAAAGTCATGCATATTCAATGCCATAGTTCATCCAAAACTATTTGTGCATATATAAATCATGTAACTCATGCATTCAAAGCATTTTATGTGACATCATTAAATCATATTAAGCATGAATTTAATCAAGATCATGCAGTCTTTCATGTCATGTAAGACAATTCAAGGTTTTCAAATGAAAGCATGGAAAACACATCATGCCACTGCATTTAAATCAATTCATTTAAAACGCAGTATAAAATAACCCCTCTGGGTCAATCATCTCAAAACTCATAAAACAATTTGTTATATTTCATTATAAAACTTGAGTTATAAAACCACCCTTCTTTCAGGGTCACATATCATAAAATCATCTGAAATCATCAAATCATCAAATCGGGGGCCTGACCCCTCCTTCGGGTCTACCCTGGTCTAACAGACCACAAGTTATATCATGTGAGACAATAAGGTAATTATCAGTAACATCGAGGACTATGGCCATATCCTAGTGATCCCTGGCAACACGGTACCTAGTGTGCGGGGTATCACACCTGAAACGGGAGGTGGGTCGTCCTACCCGCCAGAACAGCATAACATCAGGATTGCGAGGGCAAGGCTTGCTGCCTCGTGGCTAATGCCACTCCACTCCAACAATCCCCACGGTACAGCGTACTCCGCGTGACATACACGGTACAACGTACTCCGTGAACCCAAGCTCAATCAGGGGTGCCTGTAATAGGTCTTATCCACCCATATCATATCTGTCTCAGAGTGCACGTGTGAGCATATCATCTCACTGTGACACAGTCTACAGGAGGCTCCAACACGGCTATATGCATGTAATATAAATCCCTGTGCGAGCGAAGCTCAAGCACGGCTCCATGCATATTCATGATATCTGAAAACCTCGTGCGAGCTAAGCTCTAGCACGGTGTCATGAAAATCAGTAAAATCTGCGTACGAGCAGCGCTCCAGTACGACTTAAACTGATTATAATTTCAAGTAAAATCCACGTACGAGCAATGCTCTAGTACGGATATGTATAGAAACTCAGTGAAAACCTCGTACGAGAAAAACTCCAGTACAATATTCAAATGAATTATAAAAATCATATAAAACTTTGTGTGAGCAACGCTCCAGCACAAATGAATGCTCAAGTAAATCAAATCTCGTGCGAGTTACACTCCAGCACGGCTTTATGCATAATTAAATCAAATCTCGTGCGAGTTACACTCCAGCACGGCTTTATGCATAATTAAATCAAATCTCGTGCGAGATTCACTCCAGCACGGCTTTATGTAATATCAAATCAAAACAGGATGCGAGCTAAGCTCTAGCATCTCTCATGCATGTCAAATCATAAAAACTAGTGCGAGCAATCGCTCCAGCACCATTTATGCATACCACGTCAAAACAATTCAAAACATGTCAAAACATGTCAAAACAGAGTGCGAGCTAGGCTCCAGCAGCTCTCATTTCACAATAATAAAAATCAGTGCGAGCACCATGCTCTAGCACGTTTCATGCATATGATGTCACACAAGTCAGTGCGAGCAAGCGCTCAAGCACATTTATGCACAATCACAAACGTAGATATAGTGCGAACTACGTGTCGGCACTATCTGTTTCCATATAAACCTGATAGTTGGCCTATTTTTCCAAAGAAATTTCCATTTAAATACAAATAACACTTACGTAGTGTTATCATGTGAAATTCATGCGATTTCTGGCCAATCTATCGATTTGCTTTGCTTAAAACCACGAAAATCCCTTAATCATAAAAAATCCTTAAATCATGCATTTCATGCATGTCATGCTTTCACCATCCTTAGGTGAACTTCCCTCAATAGGGGTAAAATAGACATTTCACCTATTTCGATCCTTAAAATCATTCAAACCATTTTTAGGATCATTATACAATATCCATGTATACATACATACTCAGTGTACAGAAAAACTATTAAAATATGCGTAGCTACCTCTAGCTACTCACACAATTCCCTTACCTCATTTATCTGTACAGTCTGACCTTTACATCGATGTCTCGTCACGCAGTCCGATTTGTTCCAAATCCAAATCAAATCTCCGGAACTGCGGATACACATTCATCAGGTCAAATACAATGCAATTAATTGTATTTCTTAATTTTCTGGGCTTAATTTAAATCATTGGGCCCATTTCTCATATTGGGCCCGATTGCACCTTAATGGGCCTTAATCGGCCTTAAGCCCGTTTACCACACGTTATCGAGGCCTATGGGGCTCATTGGGCCCATCAGTAATTTATTTAGCCTCGTTCTAAATTTTCGGATAGCTTATGAATTATTTACGACAATTTATCCAAATTTCTAGAATTTAATTCATTTATACGGAAATTAAATCCGTAATTCATGCGTTAAATATTAATCACGCATAACGATATAAAATTGTCGTAAATAAGGGTCACATACCCGTTATACCATGATCGTACACAAATCGAGGCTGTCTCGAGCTCTCAGTGGATGCCAATTGTCGAGCTACACAATTAAATATATTTTCGGGTAAACTTTCAGTCGATTATTTATCAAATTAAATATTCTAAAAATTAAATCGGTCAATTTGACCGCTTACCGACTTACCCGAAGCTTGATTGCATCACAGGAATTTTCCCCAATTTTTTCTCTTTTTCTTTTTCCCTTTTTCTTCCTTTTTTCCCTCTCTTTTTGGCTGAACCGGTCCGGTCCGGTTCAACCCGGTTCGGACCGTCGGTTCAGTCTGGTCCGGTTCGGCCGGTTCAGTCCGGTTCGACCGGTCCAGGCAACATTTGGTCGTGCCGGCGCCGTCCGGCCGGTTCCCGATGCGATTCCGGTGCCGTTCGGCTCGTCATGGCATGGGCTCCCTAAATCGGGCCTCGGTTTGTCTCGAATCGGCGCCGATGGCCGCCGATCGAGCTTTCTCTTCCGCGGCATCCTCTCCGTTTTTCGATGTTTTCCGGCCACTCCACGGCGCGTCCTGGCCGCTGGTGGTTCGCCCGAGGTCGGCCGACCTTCGCCGACCCTCGCCTGGGGCCCTTGACCGCCGGTGGTGGTCGTCCGGTGGGTTCCTCAGTCGGCCTTCGCGTTTCGCGTTTTTGCTTCTCTTTTCCTCTCTGTTTTCTTCCAGATTTCGTTTCTTTCCTCTTTTTTTTATTTATTTATTATAATTAACTTTTAATATTATTTTATACAATAAAATAATATTAAATGCATAAATATCCTTAAAAAAATTTATATTTTATTCATTTAATCTGTAAATAATTTTCTCAGTCCGATTTTACCTTTCTGGTATATTTTTCGATTATTTTCGAGATTATTTTTCGATGCGAAAATCTCGGTTTATTTCAATAAATTCATATCTTGATCAATTTAACCCAAAATTTAATTATTTCTTCGTCATTGATCAAGATTTCTCAATCTCATATTTTTAATTAAATTTTCTTGTCCCGATTAATATCGAATTTTGGTCTTTTGACCATTTTGCCCTTGCACGTATTCGGGAATATCATTTAAGTCCTTTTGCATTTTTAAATGCACTCGAAAATATCGGGTCTTACACATATCATGCCACGTGGGTTATGACTTTTCAGTGATTGCCACGTGGCACGCCACGTGGGCCTTCGACCTGACACGTGGGTGCCCTTTATTGGCCGATGATTGCTTATGTGGACTTGATGTATATGACTTTTATCAATTGCTCCCCACTCTTTCGTAGGAAAATTTTCTACGAAAGAGTATGATAATAGGATTGTATCTTTCTAGGATCGTTTATTAAGGACGCGACCCACATTTAGGTTACCATTCACAAGAGACACTTCAGTCACTTCAGTCACGAATGTATATATTTTTAATTTACTGTACACTCGCAACTTCAGCCCCCTCGGCTGTGACTATATATAAGGGGTCCAGTATTGTGAATTGTTGAGAATCTCTCTCGCAGCATTCTGTCGCAACTCTCTCGCGTACCTGTCACTCTGTCTCATCTCTCTCGTACAGTCTACCGCAACTCTGTCGCTGCATTAGGTAACGCTGTCGCATCCTTTGTTAAACTCTATCGCCGATTAGTTCTTTGCAGTTTTTCTTAAGTCAAAAATGGCTAGCCACGGTGTGGGAAAGCGTATAGAACTAGGAGTTAGATCGACTTTGACAAAAGCTGACATTCAGGATCTTAGGTCTAGATTTTCATTGCCTGAGGGATACACTTATAGACGTCCAAGCACTTAAGAGAGTGACGTACGTAGTGTGTCCAACGAAGTAGTTATTTTCAGAATATCCCTAGAGCTAGGGTTCCGTTTTCCTATCTCTGACTTCGGAGCTTCTTTCCTTAGGGCTCATAGGATTGCCCCCGGACAGCTACACCCTCATGTTTGGATGTAATTAATTGGCTTTACCATGCATTGCCGAGTACGGGGTGTTTCTCAGTCTCTGCCCTTATTTTATACTTTTTTTAGGTTTCGGGATAGCCCTGGCTTAGTTCTTTATTCCCTTCAACGGGTGTATAAGTCTGGGTTTGAGAATAGGTTATTTGAAAAACCCGCGAATAAACTCCACAGATTCAAGTCGGAGTGGCTCATTGTGGAAACACCTGAGGGCCTTGACTTCCCCATTCGTTGGGAAACCTGACGCGAAATCCCTAAGGGTCTTCGGATCTCTGCACTTAGAAGACAATTGTCTTCAGATATCAATAAACTTGTAGTTGACAACCCTATTAACCTCAATAAAGATTTTTTGTCAAATGAAAATTTGGTGTTTGCCGGTTGGGGTATGAGTTCTGTTTTTGTTGTCGGCCTTTCTGTTCCTCCTTCAAATCTTCCATCATTTGTTCCTTCCGAGTTGAATCCTGAGCATTTAAGGTCGCAAGGGGATGTAGGGAGCACAAATAGAGAGTTCAGCTCTGAAAGTGATCCCCTAACCGATGTGAGCGACTGGGAAGGATTTGGTTCTACTTTTATGGTCCTCCTGGATAATGGCACGTTAAACGTAGAGTCCCTTCAGGAGTATCTGGATTCTCCTGATGGTAACCTTTCACGCTTTTCAATTTATTATTGTTAGTTTAAATTACATTTCTGACAATTTCTTTGGTTTTTCTTTTTTGTAGAGATAAGCCACATTAGACGTTCTTTGGCACGTAATAGGGTGGAGGAAGGTTCGTCCGACGATCCTGCTGGAAAGAGACCTCGCTTGACAGATGTTGTTCCCAGTCAGGCACCAGTTCCACCTCCTTTGCCCCGAACTCGGACTCCGCCTCCTTCTAGGCAAGAGACTCATCCTCCTACTGAGTCTAAGGATCCCTCTCGGGATAGAGGGAAGGCTCATTCCCCTTCGAGAAGAGCTTCCGGTTCCTCGGGACAATCTCGGTCTGAAGAACGTGTCGAGTGTAATATAATCCCGCCCCATGGAAAGAATCGGAGGCGTTTGTACATTGAGTCAGCAATGGGGAAGAGGCCAATTCTTCCTAAGATGGGTCCCGTCGATAAGAAGTCATATCGTGTAGATGGCGACTTCACAATGAGGGGATCGGAGTTTCGGGTGTACCCGAGAGTACGTGACAATGATACCTTGGAGACTCCCGGGGTGGCTTCTCGATTGGGTTGGGCTACTAACCTTCCGAGGGATGAACACCTGTTATTCAGAAATTTTTCAGAAAGAGAGGACTTGGCCGACATGGAAGCTATGAGGGTAATTTTTCAGATTCTCTTTCGTTTTATTTCTCTTTGCTTCATTTTGAGTTTGAATTTTTGCGTTTCTTTTCAGCTTACTCAGAGGACCATAGCCAATAATGTCCAACATCGAGCTTATAGGGATCAGGCTGATAGAGAAATTCAAGCATTAAGGGACAAGGTTATGGAGTTAGGAAATGCTAACAACCAATTATCTGGGCTGCTCGGAGTGGTGCGAAATCTAAAAGATCAACTCTCAAAAGCTCTTCAGGATTTGAATCATGTCAAAGGGGATCTTACTGTCGAGACTGCCAGGTCTAGCAAGCTTAACGAAGATTTTCGCTAGGCACAAGCAGAGCTAGATAATTTGCAGTCCAAGTATGACTCCCTATTCACGAGTTTTAATGAGCTAACAGGTCGCAATCGGGAGCTGGAACAACATATCATTGAACTAGAGAGTCAAGCTACTCCTTCTCTTAATCAAGTTGAGATTGATAGTATCAGGGCAAAAGCTGTGAAGGAGTACAGACTTTTTAAAGACTGCTTGAGGTGGAAAGAAGACTTCTCGGTGCCATATGTGAAGTATGGTTTTTACCTTACCTGGTCTTGGCTGGAGAAGCATAGGGAAGGTCAGGAGTTCCCAGAGCTTCTATATACGCCTGAAGTAATGTTATTTGAAGCTCCTGATTAGACCAAGTATGAACCTGATGCTGAGCCTGTTGATGAGGTCCTAAAGAAAGCTGCGCTGGATGATCTTGTGAACTTGACCGGTCCTTGGCAGCTTGTGAGCCCAGATAATGTCCCTGAACCCATCGGTGCCCTTTATGACCTGGATGGAGAAGATCTATCGCTTCCTGATCCCCAGCCCCCAGAACATAAGGGTCTGACGGTGCCTGATCCCCAGCCACCAGATCGTGAGGGTCCGACGGTGCCTGATCCCCAGCCACCAGATCATGCAAATTGATTTATTTTTCTTTTTGAATATTTCATCATTGAATTTATTTATACTTCATATCTCGTTTGTAAAGATTTTCTTGAGTTTATGAATAAAGTTTATCTATTCATACTCCATATTATTTATGAACGTTGTTTATTTAACTTTCGCTATTATCACTTATCTGTATACTTGTTTACTCATATGTTTATTTATCTATGTATGCTCCCCAAATTCTTGATAGAAGGACTTACACTTTTAGAAGGAATTACGTAAGTAAATGTACCTTTTCCTAATGCCTGGCCACCATGATGCGGGTGCGCCTTTGGTTCTTACAACTGATATGTTTCCATTGCCTGGCCACAGTGACGCTATCGCGCCTCAAGCTCTTACGGCTTGTCTGTCTTCAATGCCTGGCCACAGTGACGCTATTGCGCCTCAGGCTCTTACGGCTCGTCTATTTTCAACACCTGGCCACAGTGACGTTATTGCGCCTCAAGCTTTTACGGCTCGTTTGTCTTCAACGCCTAGCCACAGTGACGCTATTGTGCCTCAGGCTCTTACGACTCACCTGGCCACAGTGACGCTATTGCGCCTCAGGCTCTTATGGTTTATACGTTTTCAGCACCCGGCCACAGTGACGCTATTACGCCTCAGGCTCTTACAGTTTGTCTGTCTTCAACGCCTAGCCACAGTGACGCTATTACGCCTTAGGCTCTTACGGCTTATATGTTTTCTGTCACAAGATTCACATTCATAAACGTCATAAATATAACAGGAAAATAGAGAAATAATTCGGATAATGATCATATAATAGTATCTTATGACAATGCATTTTTCAAAATAAACAGATAATAATGCAATAATGTAAAAATTTAAAGAAGACATAATAATTAACTCTAATACAATTTCAAGTGATTTGAGTTTCATGTCTTCCCTATTTTCTTCCCGTGCAGAGTTTCCAGGATACGGGTGTTGGGCCCAATCCTCTGTCTGATTCGATATAGGCCTTCCCAATTGGCTCTGAACTTTCCGTCCTCCCTCAAGGCATTGGTGATGTGCGACTTCCTGAGCACCAAATCTCCCTCGGACATCGGTCTGTCTTTAACCCAACTGTTATAGTAGTTGGCCACTCTCTGATGGTAGGATGCCAGTTGGATAGCTGCAGCCTCTCTATGCTTATCAAGCAGATCTAGGTTTTTCCTTAGCCCTTGTGAATTCTTTCCTTCCACTAGAGGTACTACCCTTGGTGAAAGTGCTCCGATTTCCACGGGAATAAATGCTTCAGTGCCGTATACCAGACTAAACGGTGTTTCTCCAGTTGATACTCGACTAGTGGTGTGATATGCCCAAAAGACATTAGGCAATTCATCCACCCATGCCCCTTTAGTTTTGTCCAGTTTGGTCTTCAACCCATGAAGGATGGTTTGGTCGCTAACTTCGACTTACTCGTTAGCTTGAGGATATGACACAGAGGAAATCCTTAGCTGCATGTCAAGGAGCCTGCAGAACTCACGAAAGGCGTCACAGTCGAACTGCTTTTCGTGGAAAGCATTTAAGACGCGTGGGATTCCGAACCGGTAGATAATATCTTTCCATACCATTGCTTCAACTTTCTTTTCTGTGATTGTAGGTAAAGGTTCTGCCTCAATCCATTTAGTAAAGTAGTCAATAGCTACCAACAGAAATTTTCTTTGACCCGTAGCTAATGGAAAGGGTCCTAGAATGTCTAACCCTCATTGTGCGAAGGGAGTTAGTTGTACCGTACTTTGGAGTGGAGCCATTAGGGCCTTTGTTATTGGTGCGAACCTTTGGCACTTATCACACTTGTAGGCATTATCCATCGCGTCTTTCTTCAACGTCAGCCAATAGAATCCCGACCGTAATACCTTAGAGGCAAGGGCTCTAGCTCCCAAATGTTCACCACAAATTCCTTCATGTACCTCAGTTAAGACATAGTGTGCTTGTTCCGGCCCCAAGCATTTTATTAAGGGTGATGAATACCCCCTCTTGTACAGCTCCCCGTTTATCAGTGTGAATTTTATCCCTGTATCTTTAAGCGACGAGCTTCTTTCTTATCTTGTGGGAGCGTACCTTCAGTGAGATACTATTTGAATGGGGTTCTTTAATCGTCCCCCACCTTAATGCTACACACTTCGACTTCTTCAATGCTAGGTCACTTAAGTCTTTCTACGTTCACCATTCTTCCTTGGGTCTCATTAGAAGAAGCTAACTTGGACAATGAATCTGCATGTGTGTTTTCAAACCAGTTAATTTGTATCAACTGAATGTTTTCGAAAGTTTTGGCCAGTGATTGGACTTTCTTTAGATAAGGGACCAGTATTGGCTCTCGAATTTCATATTGTCCGTAGAACTGGTTTACCACCAATTAGGAATCACTATATGCCACTAGGTGGCAAACTTGCAACTTCTCTGCCAGCTTCATTCCAATAACAAGAGCCTCATACTATGCTAGATTATTTGAACTAGGGAACCCAAAGCACAAAGAATGTTCTAAAGATCTCCCTTCTGGTGACACAAAGACTATACTGGTCCCACTACCATTTGCGCTCGATGCTCCGTCAACATACAGTAGCCACGGTCGAGTTTCTTCTTCAATATTACCCCTCGGGCTAATATATTCTACTATGAAATCTGCTAAAGCTTGTCCCTTGATGGCTTGCCTGGGCTGGAACGTGATATCATACTCTCCAAGCTTTACTGCCCATTTCACGAATCTCCCTGAGTGTTCGGGCTTCTATAGAATTTGCTTTAACGGTTGATCCGTTAGGACATAAATGGGGTGCGCCTGAAAATAAGGATGCAATTTGCGAGAGGCCATCACAAGGGCCAGTGCTAGCTTTTCGGCTAGCGGATAATGGGTCTCCGAGTCTAGCAGTACCTTATTTACATAATAGATGGGATGACCACTATTTCATCTTTCTTTAGCAGTACCACGCTGACGATGAATTCACCGACTCCCAAGTACATATACAAATGTTTCCCTTCTAAAGGCCTTGTTAATAAAGGCAACTGCTTTAAATATTCCTTTAAGTCTTCGAACGCTCTTTGGCAATCATCTGTCCACTTGAAATTCCATCCACCCCGTAGAGTTTTGAAGAACGACAAGCTCCTTTATGCAGATTTTGACAAAAAACGGTTTAGAGCTGCTATTATGTCTGTCAATCTTTGAACCTCTCTCACTGTGGCCGGCGGCTTCGTATCTATAATTGCTTTCACTTTTTCGGGGTTTGCCTCAATCCCCCTGTTAGTGATCATGAACCCCAGGAATTTTCCAGACCTAACTCTGAATGATCATTTATTGGGATTCAGCTTCATATTGAATTCCCTCAACACATCAAACACCTTAGACATCTGATGAGCGTTAGACTCTCTTGCTCTGCTTTTGATAATCATATCGTCCATATAAGCTTCCATAGTATTTCCCAGGAGATCTTTGAAGACTTTATTCACCATTCGCTGATATGTGGCCCCAGCGTTCTTTAAACTGAATGACATTACCCTATAACAATATGTTCCATTGTCTGTTATAAAGGAAGTCTTCTCTTCATCTTTTGGCTGAAGCATAATCTGATGGTACCCGGAGAAAGCATCTAGGAAACTGAGCAGTTCATACCCTGATGTTTCATCCACAAGCTTATCAATTCAGGGCAGAGGATACGAATCTTTAGGGCAAGCTTTATTTAGATCGGTGAAATCCACACACATTCGCCATCTCCCATTAGATTTCTTCACCATTACAACATTGGCCAACCACTAAGGGTAGTAAACTTCTCTAATAAACCCGACTTCTAAAAGTTTATTAACTTCCGCGGTGATCACCTTTTGTCTTTCTGGGGTAAAATTTCTCTTCTTTTATTTGACAGGTTTATGTCCGGGTGAAACATTAAGCCTATGGCAAATCACTTCTGGATTAATCCTGGGCATATCAGCCGGGGTCCAAGCAAAGACATCAGAGTTTCTCTGTAGGCATTTTGCTATCTGTCCCCTTGTTTGTTCATCTAGTTGAGTCCCTACGAACGCCTTCTTCTCTTTATCCCCCTTGATTAGTTTAATGACTTTCGTTTCCTCAACAGGCTGAGGCTTAGGAGGGTCATCTATATACAATGTCTCATTTCTTTGTATTCCTTTGTCGGTGGTAGAGGCAATATAATATGTGCGAGCCCTCTTTTGATCTCCTCTTACTTGTCCGACTCCGTTGGGAGTGGAAAACTTCATTAATAGGTAGCAAGAAGATATCACCGCCCTCATATCATTTAATACAGGCCTTCCCAAGATCATGTTGTAAGCAGCTGAGGTTGATCTTACAACCATGAACAATACCTGTCGAGTCACGTCCTTTGGGCTTTCCCCTAGAGTCACAAGCAACTCTATAGACCCTACGACCTACACTTTCGCGTCGATAAATCTGTACAATAGTGTCATAACGGGTCTTAATCTATCTTCAGATACATTCATTTTCTCAAAGCAATTCCAATAGATTAAGTTCACCGAACTTCCATTGTCTACCAGGATTCTGCTCACTGGGTGTTTTGCCACCACCGCTGATATTACCGTGGGATCGTCATGGGGCATGATGATATCACCCTTGTCTGCCTAAGTGAACATAATGGGCTCTTCACCCGTCTTCTCCTTCATCACTGCATGAATCTGATATACTTGTCTCGCGTAACTTTTACGAGAAGTAGAGGAACTTCTTGCCATCGATTCTCCTCCTGCAATAACATTTATAGCCGAGCAAGTGGATTCATTATCCAGCCGGTTGTCTCGGGGGTTAGGCCTAGCTTCTTCTTCATTTCTTGGCCTATTTCTCCCTCTATGATTATTTTGTCTATTCCGCGGACGATCATCCCTTCAATCTCGCGGAGGGTAATGAGGCCTTTCACTTCTCTATAGGAGGCGGTTAATTTTCTCATCTCTAGCCAGCCTATCTAACTGATCTATCAGATCTCTGCATCTTTCAGTAGGATGACCATGAGCGGTATGAAAGTCATAATAAGTATCAAGATTTTGGCTCATATTTCCAATCTTCTTTTTAGGGAACTCCAACAGTCCAGTTCCTTCAATAATGGCAAGTATAGCGGCACGAGGCTCATTTAGCCTGGTATAGTTTTCATACTTGAGTCTAGGAGCCTTGTTTATTCTGACAGGTCTTGAAGAGCTTCTTTTAGGTACATCTCTCTCTCTTTTTCTTCCTTCCCTTGCCTCTCGGGACTGTACCATCTTCATTACTTCCTCTTGAGCCACGTATTTATTTGCTCTAGCAAATAGATCAGAAAAGGTTGCTGGCTGATCAAGGGAGAGAGATTCTTATAGCTTTTCAGATTTCGTCCCTTGTAGCATTGTAGCCATGGCTACTCCCATTGGTAGATCTTTCACCTCTAAAGTTGCATCTAGGAAACAATCTACATAGTTCTTCAATGATTCTTTGTTCCCTTGTTTAAGGGTGAGTAAATAAGTGGCATCCTTCTTCCGCTGGCTGTTGATCATGAAGGCTCTCAAAAATTCACTTCGTAACTGGTCGAAGGACGAGATAGAACCCTCGTTTAACCCATTAAACCATTTTAACGCATGCCCCGACAGTGTGAGCGAGAAGGCTCTGTACATGATTTCAGCTTCCCATCCATGGAGCGACATAAGGGACTCATAACTTTGTATATGGTCGTATGGGTCAGTTTTGCCGACATAAGTAGCCATAGAAGGCATCTTGAACTTTTTCGGCAGTGGTTTGTCCATAATCTTGGGATCGAAAGGAACTCTCCTTCTCTGACTGTCATCAGGAGACACTAACTTCTTCCTTTTCAGAATCTTTTCCACAACTTTTTTAACATTTTTCGACACTCGGGTCGAGTGTGCTCCCCTCTCTTAGGCACTAGAAGAGTCTGAGTAGTAAGAATCCCTTCTTCCTCTGTTCTGGGGATTCCGCACATGATCTGCTCCCCGGCTAGGGATCTCCTCATCGTTCACAGTTTCCCTTCCTCTAGGAGCCTGCACTGTATCCCTTCTTCCTATACCTCCTATTTCGTAATTCAGCATTGGATCTTCGAAATAATCTTGGGAGTCATGAACATTCTGTCCACTACATTGTCTCTGCTGCTCCCCAGATCCGTGAACTTCGAAGTAATATCGTTCAAACTCTGCGACAGAAGTCTGAGCCCTGAACTCTGCGGTAGAAGTCTGCCTCATGTACTCTGCGGCAGAGTTGTGCCTCTGAAACCGTGTGGCAGGGTTGAATTCTCTCAGACTTGCGGTAGGGTCTTGACTCCCGACCCCTGCAGCAATGTTCATTCGCCTTAGACCTACGGTAGGGTTCACCTCTTGCATCCCAGCTACAAGGCGCCTTCTCAAAGCTGCGGCAGGGTTGTCATCAATACCTGCGGCAGGGTTCACCCTCAGACCTACGACAGGGTTGTCCTCCTGACCTACGGCAAGGTTCTCCTTCAGACCTGCGGCAAGGTCTTGCATCAGCCCAAGAGTCATATTCTGCCCCCATTCTCCTTGTCCCGCAATCACTACCGCAGAGGGTTGGCCTGACCTCTCTCGTAAGTCTGCCTCGGAACATTCTCTCCTACCATCTGCTGCACTTCTGGAGGCAAACTAAACTGTCACAGTGCATTTTGGAAGAAATCAATCATTGCCCTCAACGCTGTGGTTATCTGCTCATTTTGGCACTTCAAAGCTTCAAATTCGTCGAGGAAAACTGTAGCAACCCTGTCTCTTTCCATTCTACTCTTGTCCTCTCCCAGGTTTGTCAGGAGGACTCATAGAATTCTCTTCTCCCAAATTTGCTGCTGCTGCTGTCAAACGTGTTGTCATCATTTTAATAAAGAATATGACTTTTTACCCTGTTCCCACAAACTGCGCCAATTGTTATTGTACTGAACAACAATGATTGGATGATGCTGACGTAATTTTCCTAGTTGTCTCCTCCACGTGTACTGAAGATTCTGTAAAAATAGTAAAGATCAGAGAGGCACAAGGATCTGTCCCTTCGTGCGCACTCCGATGCTTAAGTCAGAAAAAGTGTTTAAGCAGAGGTTTTGTGTAAAAGTATAACTTAGGGTTTTTTACTCATACTCGGGGGTATTTATAGATGTTTTTCATTTGGCTTTCCATTTTCCTAGGGCTTATGAATATTTAGGCCCAAGACTATCATTTTTGGCGGTTCGGATTTGAAGCCTAGTCGCGCGTCTGGGCAGGCGACAAAGTTCTTAGGCACTCTGTCGCGGGACTCAGAACTCTGCTGTTGTGATGCAGAGGTCTGTCGCAGGCATACTCTGCCGTGAGACCTCTGCCGCAGGCTTAAGGTGCTGAAACTCTGTCGCCAAAAGCGTACTCTGTCGCGTGACCTTACCTCTGTCGCTAAGAGTACTCTGCCGCGTGATTGCACCTCTGTCGCCAAGCATACCATGCCACGTGGGTTATGACTTTTCAGTGATTGCCACATGGGCCTTCGACCTGACGCGTGGGTGCCCTTTATTGGCTGATGATTGCTTATGTGAACTTGATGTATATGACCTCTATTAGTTAGCTATGCTGTTAAGTTTGTTGTAGTTTTTTGGCTTAATATCCAAATAAATCCTT
The DNA here is from genome assembly GCA_033439115.1 of Firmiana major. Taxonomy (NCBI): domain Eukaryota; kingdom Viridiplantae; phylum Streptophyta; class Magnoliopsida; order Malvales; family Malvaceae; genus Firmiana; species Firmiana major. The sequence goes on along the minus strand of CM065907.1, from coordinate 61,192,031 downwards.
AATATTTATAAAAAAATAGAATTAAGCCCTTTACGTTTAATTGCATGAAAATAAGTCCACTACGTCTTATTTTAAACAATTTAAACATAAACGTTTAAAAATAACAGAATTAAACTATTTTCTGTTAAATCTCAGAAACGGACGTTACCCGTGTACAGGTGGCATGCTGACGTGGATTTTTTTTACCACGTGGATGGTTGACGTGAAATTATTTTCCACGTGTAAAAATTATGCTGACATAGAAATTTTTTCCTAAAATTATTTATCAAAAAATGAAATTAAGCCCTTGACGTTTAATTATATGAAAATAAGTCCATTACATTTTATTTTAAGCAATTTAAACCTAAACATTTTAAAATAATAGAATTAAATCATTTTCCGTGAAACCCCATAAACAAACATTACTCATGCACAGGTGGCATGCTGACGTGGTTTTTTTTTGCCACGTGGATGGTTGGCGTGAAAATTTTTTTTTACATGTAAAAATGATGCTGACATAGAAATTTTTTTCCAAAATTATTTTTTTCCAAATTTACCTATTTTCACATAATTACCTAAGTCCTCTGCCATTGAAATCCCGAACTATGGATTGAAAGGGAGAGTGATTGAGAGTAAAATCAAGTGAAAGCCATGCTCCATGAATAAGTGAAAAAAAATAATTTTGGGAAAAAAATTTCATGTCAGCATCATTTTTACACGTGAAAAGAATTTCCACGTCTACCATCCACGTCAGCATGCCACAAATGTATAGGTAACGTCTGTTTCTGAGATTTAACGGAAAAGAGTTTAATTCTGTTATTTTGAAACATTTAAGTTTAAATTGTTTAAAATAAAACATAAAGGACTTATTTTCAATAAATTAAACGTCAATGGCTTCATTCCATTTTTTGATAAACGTTGAGGACTTATTTAGGTATTAAGTCGAAACAAATAATTTTAAGAAAAAATTTCCACGTCAGCATAATTTTTACACATGGAAAAAAATTTCCCCGTCAACCATCCACGTGGCAAAAAAAAATCCACGTCAGCATGCCACTTGTACATGGGTAACGTCCGTTTCTGATATTTAACAGAAAATGGTTTAATTTTGTTATTTTTAAATGTTTAGGTTTAAATTGCTTAAAATAAGACGTAATATACTTATTTCCATCCAATTAAACGTAGATGGTTTAATTCCATAAACGTTGAGGACTTATTTGGGTATGAAACCTAGTTTTTTTTTTTTTTTTTGATGTAGTTAGTTACTTAGCCCTCAATTTTATATAAGGCCAACTATTATTTATTGTAAAATAAGTTTCTATATATTATTTATCTTATTCTCTCCAAATTCTTCTCTCCAAATCTAGTTGCCATAGTATCTCAATATGGTATCAAAACTACAGTCTTCCTCTATCTCGCTAGGCAACTTTAGCTCCTCTGCCTCGCATGGTGTTGTTGCTTCTTCTCTCATCCAACTTATTTCACCAAATAACAATTTGGTTTCCATGAAGCTTGATGATGGAAATTTTCTGATCTGGAAACAATAGGTGTTAATGTCTATTCAAGGTCATGGGCTTGAAGATTTTCATGATGAATTTTTTTTTTTCGGTTATAATTATGGTAAGCAAAGTAAACAATGGAATTGAAAATGTGTATGTGGGTGGAAATTGTGAAATGTGAGTATTGCAATTCGGGCGCAATGCTGCGTTAGAATAATAATAAACGATATAAATCAAAAATTAATTGAATTTATATTTTAAACAAGTGAGATTTAGAGAAACTTAATTAAATAAAATATTTTACCACATAGGATAGACGAGTATAAAAATGACATAATACTGGAGCGGAATAAATAAATAAAATAGCATTCATTCATGATAAGTAAGTTTAAATATTAGATTAATTATGCTTTGAGAAATAATACATGACAAAAATTATTAAGCAACTACATAAAATAAAATAAAAAAATGAATTGAAGAAGTCCATGGATTGGCTTCTAAAAAAGGCCAAAGCCGGAATCCCATGACTGCTGCTGTTAACTGCAACAAAGGAATTGGAAGTGATAACAATTAGGTAGCCTTAATTATGAAATACCTATATTTGTTTAGGTACATGATGGCCATACGGTAGGAAGGAAAAAAATTGAAATGATGATGAAATGAAATGAATGAAATGATGACCACTTGGTTTAAAAAAAAATGGAAATGAATGATGATGATGTCCATTCAACATTGAAACGTGGGAAAAGTCAGAGTGGGAAAAATGATATCACCTAAAATTTTCTAAGGGTGGTTAGGAGAGGTCTAAAATAAAATGAAATGACAACTGAAAAGAAGAAGTCTGGAACCGATATGATAGAGGGCTGTAGCTGAGTGATGGTCTACTGCTGAAATGAAAACTGACCGAGAGAGTGGCATCATCGAATTTTTCTCCCCTTTTTTTCTTCTGTTCTTCTTTTTTTTCCTCTCCTTTTTCCTTAGCTGAACCGGTTCGGACCGGTTCAGCCCTTTTCTACACTAAACCTGTCCGAACTGGTTCAAGGGTTGTTTTTGTTGTTCCCGACGTTTCCAGCTGGTTCTCAGGCAGACTCCTCCACAAATTGGCTCGGCTTCGCCTGGGGAGTCTTCAGTTGGCTTAGGTTGGGCCAAATCGACGACGGTGCTGTTCGATTTCCTTTTCTTCCTTTCGGCTCTCTCCCTCTTAGATCTGGCGTTTCCCGACGACTCACGGCGTGTGACGGCACCCAGATGTTCCCTTGGTTCCGGTCATCCCTCGTCGGTCGTCTCGTGCCCTCCTTTGCCGTCCTTGGTCGCTAGAGAAAAGAAAAGGGGAGGATCGGGTTGTCTGATCCTCTCCTTCCATGTTTTCGTGCGATTCGCGCGTTTCTGTTTCTTTTTTTTTTTGTTTTTCAATTTCTTTCTTTTTCCTTTTTCTTTTTTTTTCCATATATATAATATAATATATACACATATATATGAAAAATATCTTATTATTATAATATTATTATAATAATAAAATACTATATCAAAATATCTTATATTCTCATAATATATTTTCTACATTAATATCCACACACATGTACATATATATTATTTAATTTATCTCGACAAATATATATGTACATCATATTTTATTTTTATTTCTCCAAAAATATTTTTATTTATTATTATTATTTTTCAGAAATATTTTTTTATATTTTCGAGATAAATTATCGATGTGGAAAAATTCTAGGTTTTCACAATAAATTCATATATTGATCAATTGGACTTAGAATTCAATTATTTCCTCTTTATTGATCAAGATTTCATGAATCCATGTTTACAATAACAACTTCTTAAGGAAATGACACCGAACCCATAGGTCCCAGGATCGAAACTTGGCTTTGATACCAACTTCTGTCACACCTCGTTTCATGCTTAAATTCTGATAATTCATTCATACAAATAATGGAGTAGACAACACATAAATGGTTGTGCACACGAGCCGATATATATCTCACACATATAACATACGTCGATATCACTTTACTAAAATTCAACTGATTTTCTTTATTCACATATAGTGTACATACGTACGTTTACATCTCAGTATCCCATTAAATACATAACTGTAACTCAGAAGTTTAGATACAAAATCAAAAGAGGTGTATACCTTTGCACACTATGGAATGTGGGCTGTCAGCCGCTCACGAAAATCCGCAGCGCTCACTGCTGGGGTAACTCTGTGGAGTGGAGGGAAAAATGGTGAGCTACAACACGTTAAGTAAAGAATCATGCAAGCAAGTAGATAACTATACTACCTATATGCGCATAATCACATGTCATGCAGAAAATCCTTACTTTCTCAAAATCACAAGTATGTGCTTTCTAAAAATCATATCACATCATAAACGAATTTCTTAAAACACATAGTCTCATAAAACTGATTTAAATCAAATAGGAGACAAATCAATATCTCGAAAACTAAATCAGAAATCTTATATGAATGTGGAGACAAAGTAGAGCATATTGAAACACATAGACATATGGTCATAGTCATTGGACTTCATGCAATCACGCTAGGTGTGCACGAACGTCCTCGGATGGTTGGGGGAAGATGGGGTTAGTCTCCCATCAGACAACAAACACATAAATCACGGTACTTTCGTACTCCATGTGCGTCCACACAGTACATCGTACTTTGTGAACCCCAATATCACAAATCAGCGAGATTAGGAGCGCCCGAAGTATCCGAGTGTCACGACCCACTTTTACCAAAAATCGCTACAAATGTTTCGCTTTTTCCTTTCCTTTCCCGGTCATGAACATTCTCACCACCAAACAGTTGGGCTATAAGTCAGTATTAATCACCCTTTACCATCTACCATGTTATTTACCTTTTAATTTATTCAAAAGTAAACACGTATACTTTATAATTGAGGTACTATACTTGTACGTGTTTACTAATATTTACATCCCCCATATTATATTCCAAAATGATTACTGTGCTATTACATGTTTAGATACAAAATGATACCAGAGTGTATACCTTTCGATGATGGGAAGCAGCGGATACCAAGAATGCAAGTCCTCAGCCGCTTATTAACTATTGCAAGTGCTCTGAAAAGAGGGGAAAATAAGGGGAATGAGCAAACCACACGCTCAGTAAGGCAATCATGCAAGCAAGTAGATAACCACACTATCTACATGATCATGATGCCATGCATTAAATCATTCTCCTTCGAAATCATACTTAAATATGAATTTCATGCATACTTTTATGCAAGATAAAATCATTCGTATAAAGCATTTTATTTCGTAAAATGGAAGATAAAGCATGGAATTATACTTCATGCTATTTAAATAATGCACATTATGTCAAAACATGCCATTTATTTCAAATTGACAATTCATTTCGTGAAATGACAGATAAAGCATGGAATTATACGTCATGCTATTTAAATAATGCACATTATATCAAAATATGCCATTTATTTCAAAATCTACATCCACCCCAAAATCATTAAGACTAAATCCCGAAACCATAAAAATCAAAAAATCACAAAATCAAGTAATAAGTAATATGTAATATGTGATTTCGTAAAGCAAATAATATGTGATTTCACAAAGTAAGTGACATGTGAGACTAGGCAAGAATCAGGGTAATAACTCTAGGACTATGGTCATATCCTGTGATCCCAGGCTATACTGATCAGGTGTGCGGGGAATCACATCACATCTGAGGCTGCCCCAGGAGGTGGGTACCAAACCATCCTGCCAACCAATCAGATCACTAGTCTGAAGACTACACATCATATAACACGGCACGGTACAACGTACTCCATGCTGTAAGCACGGTACAACGTACACCTCATGCCCATGTCATCTCAATATCCAACGCCATGTCTCGAAATGCACGTGCGAGTCTATTTAATCGGTGTGGTACACAGCCTACTCGAAGCTCCCAACACGGCCTTATGCATGTCATATAAAAATCTAGTGTGAGTAAAGCTCCCAACACTATGTCATGTATAAAATCATGTAAAATCGAGTGCAAGCCAAGCTTCCAGCACTCTGTCACATGCACAAATCATGTCAAATCTCATGCGAGTAATGCTCTCAGCACGTTTTGTTTTTACATAAATCATGTAGGTGGCTCTATTTCAAAGAATGGTTTTCAAAACAAAAAATCAGCACCTGCCACGTGCTATTTTATGTAAAATTGATAAAACTTCAGCCAGCTTACCCATATTCTTATGAAAAGCATTAAAATACATCAAGAACACTCAGTTCTTACTTTTCATGGCTTTTTTCTAAAAGTGAAAATATTTACCTTCATAGGGGCAAAATCGTCATTTACCCTCTCGGGTTGAAATAAATATTATTTAATGTACTAAAAAGTAGTATTTTATGGTGAAAACACTCAAAACATGCTATTTATACATATTCCAATCCAATCTTAACTTTTCCAAAATTTCTTTTAGTAGGGGCAAAACGGTAATTTTCTTATGTCGGTTCTCTACCGATATTTTTCATATTCGGAAATCCATATACAATTTAATTATTCAAAAATCTACCAGAAAATACGTGTAGCTACCTCTAGCTACTCACACAATTCCCTTACCTCAATTTCTCTGATCATTCTACCTTTTTCATCATTACCGATCACCCGATCTATTTAACTCCCAGTATGTTCTCTGGAGCTATAGAAAATAATTTATCGGGTTAAATACAGTACATTTTACTTGTATTTCACTTTTATTGAGATTAATTTACAACATTGGGCCCGTTTACTCTTATTGGGCCCGATTGCACCTTAATGGGTCTTAATCGGCCTTAATCCCATTTTTCACCTGCTATTCACATCATCGAGGCCTGTTGGGCTCATTGGGCCCACCAACAATTTATTGGGCCTCATTCTAAACTCTTGGATAACTCAAATAATTATTTACAACATTTTATCTCAAATTCCAGAATATAATTCATTTTATGCGGAATTAAATCCGTAATTTATGCGATAAATTTTTAACACGCATAACGATGCAATTTGTCATAAATAAGGGTTAATTACCTTAGATTCCATGATAGTACACAAATCGAGGCTGACTCAAGCCCTCATTTGTCGCCAATTATCAAGCTACACAATTATACATTTTCGAGTTAAATTCTATCAAATATATATATTTAAATAATTATTCTGAAAATTAAATTGGTCCATTTGACCACTTACCGACTTACCTGTAACTCGATTGCATCACTGAATTTTTTTCCTCTTTTCTTTTCTTTTTCCTTTTTTTCTTCTTTTCTGGCTGAACCGGTTCGGTCCAATTCAACCCTGTTCAAATCGGTTCGGTTCAGCCCTGTTTAGTCCGGTCTGGTTTTCTCCTTCGCTGTTCGAAGCTTCGTCGGTCGCTTTTTTGCCGGCTTCCGTCTCCAGCAGATCCGCGGGGTTGTTCGGTGCATGGATTTGGGGTCAGTTTCACCAAGGCTGGCCGGAAAGTGGTCGGTCCGGCCTCTTTTCTCCTCAGTGTCGGTGCCATTTTCTTCCCGCCGCCGTTGACGGTGCTGCCGGCCGTTCCACTAGCCGATTCAGCCACCGATTGCGTCGCCTGTTCCTGGGAAACCATCGGTTGGTGGTGGTCGGGGCTAGATCAGCGTCGGCTAGTTGGATTTCTCCTTTCTCCCTTGGTTTCTCTAGGTTTTCACCATTTCTCTCGCCGACCGTGCTCTTCCTCCGTCTATCCGCGTCGGCAAGGCTCGGCTGCGTTTCCCATCAACCGCTCGCCTGGGTTTCCTCGCCATTGGCCTCCGTCGATGAGGCAGAGGGGAGACCCTCGGCTCCCTCACTTCTGTTTCCATGGTTTCTTTCAGAATCGCGATTTCGCGATTCTTTTTCTTCTTTTTTTTTAAAACTTTTGACTTTTATTTTTATTTTATTATTATTATTATTATTTTTAATGGAATAAAATATAATATTTTTGCCAAAATATCCCAAAATATTATATTTTATTCATTTAATCAATTAATGTATTTATCTGTCTGATTTTATCTTTTCGGTGTATTTTTTCAATATTTTCGAGATAATTTCTCAAGGTGAAAATTTCGGTTTATTCTAATAAATTCATATCTTGATCAATTTAACCTAAAATTTAATTATTTCTCCTTTATTGATCAAGATTTCTTGAATCCATGTTTACAGTATAAATTTCTTACCTAATTGACATCGAATTTTGGTTCTTTTGACCTTTTGACCCTTTAACGTGTTTGGGACCAAATCAACACAATTTCCCTTCACGAACCCTTTCTCATTTCGTATTTTAAATTCTTATCTCTAATCCGAATGGTCCGAATCCCATTCTTTTAATATGTGACCATTTAAATCTCCATTTGTTCTTTAAATGCATTCGAGAATTTTATTCATTCCATTTGCACATTTTCCATTCACGTAAAACTCTTCTTATGATTCAATTTACATATAATCGTGTTTACATCACGTGAATCATAAGGAAATATGATAAAAATTCGGGTCTTACACTGGGTCTTATCATCCCATCTCTAGCTATATCAATACTAGGTCTAAAAAAAAAATACATGTGCGAGCATATCAAATCGATGTGACACACAGTCTACACGAGGCTCCAGCACGGTCTTATCAAATCATGTGCGAGGATCAGTGCAAGCCCACATAGCCTACATGACGTCTCCAAACACGGTTTTATGCATATCACACAATCACAAAGTTTGTACGAGCAAAGCTCTAACACGTTATCATGCATAAAACATATAGAGTTTAGTGCGAGCAAAACTCCAGCACTATGTCATGTGAAAACCATATCAAATCTAGTGCAAGCAAGCTCCAACACTATTTGTTTCCACACAAATAAGATATATGGTTCAATTCTGATAAAAGTGGTGCTCATGTTTAAATCAAATACAGAAAATAGCACCCACTTGAGTGAGAGGGAACATCTCCCATCAAATCACTCGTCACATATATTAATTCAGAATAACATGCAATTTAATGCAGATAAGAAAATTGAGAGCCATTCTATCATTACTCATTCACAAAACCCACTTATTGATGTAAAACACAACAATATATGCCATTTCAGTCACTTTCATTTTTTTCATAACTGAGGGCATTTTGGTAATTTGCCCTTTTCCAGTGTAATTTTGAAAATTCCATATCTGGACTCCTTATAAAATTTAAAGACTCTGAAATGGCAACAAAAATTTGTATAACTATCTCTAAGAGCTTACGAAATCCCTTACCTTGAAATAGGTCGACTATGAATTTTAATTCTCGATCTCTCTGGATTATGCAGTCTTTGTGACTCCGTTTACGTCCTCAGGAGCTGCAATTTATTACCAATCATATCAGTTAAGTCTGCTACTGCATTTCCCATATTCTTTACAGTCTAATTGACATAGTGGGCCTAATTATCCTTATTGGGCCTTATTAACCTTTACTGGGCCCATTATCGACTTAAGCCCGTTTTCACTTTACTATTCATTCTATCAAGGCCCATTGGGATTTTTAGGTCCATTAACATTTATTAGGTCATTCATGGGGCCCACTAACTTGGGTCGAATACATGGCCTGATACTACCATCACGCCATCTTAAGCCTTTTCTAACATAAAGCAATTTATATGGAGTTAATCCGTAATTTATGCGATTAATTTCTAACTCGTATAATTATACAAGTTATAGCAAGTGAGATTCACTTACCCGAGCTTCCGTGATGGCTCACAAATCAAGGCTTGATCGAACTCACGTTCATCGCTTATTGTTGCGCTACACATTTATATATTTAAATCAGGTCAATTTCGGTCAAATATAAATTCAAATAAATTTTTCAAAAATTAAATCGGTCAAGTCTGACAGCTTACCAGCTTGTCCTTAAACCCGGGGCATCACCGAATTTTTCTTCCCCTTTTTTTCTTCTTTTTTTTCTTATTTTTTTCTTTATTTTTTCCTTGGCTGAACCAGTTCAGACCGGTTCAACCCCTTTCTACACTGAACCAGTTCAGGGGCTATTTTTGCTGTTTTAGGCGTTTCCTGTCGGTTCTCAGGCGGACTCTTCCACCAATCGGCTCGATTTTGCCTAGGGAGTCTTCGGTTGGCCTGGGTTAGGCCAAATCGGCGCCGGTGCCGCCTGATTTTCTCTTCTTCCTTTTGACTCTCTCCCTCTTTGATCTGGCGTTTCTCGGTGACTCACAGCGTTTGACGACACCCAGACATTCCCTTGGTGCCGGTTGTTCCTCGACGGTCGTCTCGTGCCCTCTTTTGCTGTCCTTGGTCGCCGGAGAAAGGAAAAGGTGTCACGACCTGTCACGACCCCTACCCTCTTATCGTGAATTTACCTTACTACTTATCACTTACAGTTGGGCTGTGAGTCAAATCCAATCCACATCTCACTTAAATTCATTTTAATAAATGAAGTAGAATAGAAATTGGACTTTTATAACTATGCGGAAGCGTTTACCTCAGTTTCTATTAATTTATACATCCCTTTCGTACAAAATATTACTAGACTGTGCATTAATTTACAAGATACATTTTTTTTATCTCAGTAGTGTATACCTTTTTGTACAGCTGGATAACTAGAGAACACCGTAGCAGGGATGACTGCAGTACTCACTACTGCATAGTATTTGTGGAGGAGAAATAAGGGGGTGAGCATAACGCGCTCAGTAAGGAAAATATGCAAGCAGGTAGATAACCACACTATCTACATGCTAAAATACATATATGTTCATTTTCCTTATAAGACAATATGCATGTTCTTTAACAACAACTTCCATCAATGCGAAACCATTAATTCGCTAGATGGTATATGCATATCCACACAGTTTATCATTTAAAACCACACAGGTTTAACTTCACACAGTAGCACACAGCTTCACATAGATCATTTTTCAAAACCACACAGGTTTACATAGCATAATCTATTTACACAAATCACATATAGAAAATGCTTTATACTTTGTAAATCAGTTACATGTTGAGACATATCTTGGATTAGCATATCCCTAGACACACAGCAAGGGAAGATATCTGTCACCTCACACAGTAGTGACAATCAAGACTTATGGCCATAGTCGGATTCCAGGCAATCATGGATCAGGTGTGCGGGAATCCCATGCTTAGGGAGGCAGATCAACCATCCCGTCAGCTCACTAAGATCACTAAGATATCACGGTACATCGTACTCCATGGTTTACCTCACGGTACAGCGTACTCCGAGGATCCTTATATATTGTGACATAGTTGAGGGGACCGAGTAATCTCGAGGTCTACCACCTCAGTATCACTATCATCCATTTTCATGTCTCAAAATCACATGCAAGCAGGTCAGTGCAAGAACACTTAGCATCACACGACGGCTGCAACATGGTTTATTCATCACACAGCAATATCATAAACCCTCGTGCAAGCTCTCGAATGGAACACACAGTATGATCGAGGCATCAAGCACGGTTTTGCTTATCACACAGAAGCTCAAGAGACAACGTGCGAGCAACTCAGAGTAGAACACAGTATATCTGAGGCATCGCGCACGAATGCAAGCTCTCGGATGGAACACATAGTATTACCGAGGCATCAATCACTGCTGTCTCATCACCTTAAATCGAGAGGGTCACATGTGAGCATAACCAGAGTAAGATCAATAAGAAGTACTCTATGGCTCTAACATGATTTCCAAAATCTAGTGCAAGCCGCTCGAGTGAAATCACACAACATCACTCGAGGCATCGAGCACTCTTTTGTTTTTCTCAAAATCCCTTTTTAAAATAATGTGCGAGCGAGGCTGGTCAATCTACTGTTGCCTCTTTTGCTCTAGCACTATTTCACACAGAAAAGAAATAGAAAGGCTCCATGTAAAGTCATGAGTGAGAAGGCAATTCTCCCTTCAGTCACTCTTTAAAACACATTACATGCTCTTAGTTAAACCGAGAGCCTGTCTATTATCATTCTTTCTCAAAACATTTGTAAAACCTCTTTTCACACAATCATAGAAGTCATGCAACATTTGACTTATTCTTATACGTAGTTTTCTACTTAGATAAATCGATATCTATGTATTTATCACATACATTTCACACAGCAGATAAGAAAACATACGTATAGCTATCTCTATAGATTACATAAGTCCTTTACCTCGAATTGTGTCGACTGCGAATTCAATTTCCTCGATCCCCTCGGATTAGACAGTCTAATTGGCTCTGGATGTATTCTCGGAAGCCGAATCTTTCCTTGGTGGCACGTAAGTTGAGATCCGCTCGAACTTGTACACATCGCCTACCCTTTTTCCGCTACACAGCAATATATATATTTAAACCGGTTAATTCCGGTCTAAAATAAATTCAAATTAATTATCCAAAAAATAATTCGATCGATTTTCGATCACTTACCAGTCTACTGCTGTGCCGGGATAACACTAAATTTTTTTTCAAAATTTTTTTCTCTCTCCTACTGAACCGGTTCGGACCGGTTCAGCCCCTTTTCACACTGAATCGGTCCGATCCGGTTCAGTTAGAATCTGGCCGTTGCCGGCGCTGCCGGTCGGTTCCCGGGGTGGGTCGACCACCGTTGGGTGCGCCTCAGTCTGGGGAAGGTTCGCCTGGCTTGGCTCGGCCCAGATCGCCGCCGACGCCGACGAATCCTTCTTTCTCTCCCGCGGCCTCTCCCTCTCCGATCTCCCTTTTTTGGCCGTTCTGCCGCGCGTGCCGGCGTCCAATCGTCTCCTGGGTGCCAGTCGTCCATCCTCGGTCCCATCTCGCGCACTCTCACCGGCCGTGGCTCGCCGGAGGAAGGAGAGGCAGAGGTCGGCTTCGGTTCTCTCTCTCCCTCGCTTTTTGCTTCTGTTTCCCCTTTTTTTTTTCCAGATTCTCTCTCTTTTTTTTTACTATATATAAATATATATTATATTATATTACACCATAATATAATATAATATCTATCCCACTATAATAATATATTTTAATATAATATTATTATAATAATAATAAACAATTATTTTGTATTATTATAATAATTTTATATTACCATAATGTATTTTTATACATTAATATTCATACACGTGTACATATATTTTATTTAATTTTGCTTCAAAAAATAGATATATATATATATATATATATATATATATATATATGTACATCACATACTATTTTTATTATTTCTCCGGATTCTCTTTATTTCGGAGATAAATTCCCATTGTGGGAAAATTTTCGGATTATCATTTTCGGACTAACTTCCCTTCTTGGACTCCCTATATTTTCGCGTTCTGAGTCCATATTTTCAGTCCGTTTGACCAAATTTTATTCGGTTTATTCCGAATTTAACCTAGCTCTTATTTCGGTATTTTAAAACTTACCGATTTTCAATTACATCCGATAAAGTCGAAATTGTATTATTTCTTCCTTATTTATCGATATATCATAAACACTTATTCAAAATGATATATTCTTAAAGAAATAACACAAAAATTCGGGTTTTACACGACCTCCCGTGACTTACCAAAAATCACCACAAATTTTTTGCATTTTACTTACATTTTCTTCTGTCATAATTCAACACCAAACCGTTAGGCTGTGATTCGATAGTAGTCACCTCAACCACATTCATTCCATAACATGCATACATGTCAATACAATTATCCATTGACTGTTAGTACTCTTTTCTTAAAGGTAAACTCAAATGCATAAATACAAATACTTGTACATATACATCCCCGACCGTACATTCGTTTATATAACTGTGCTTTTACATTGTTCAGTACAAAACGTTTCAAATGTGTATACCTTTCGTAAGATGGGTATGCAGCGGATCAAGGAATACCAGTGCTCAGCCGTGCTAAACTACTGTGAACGCTCTGTAGAGAAGAGGAAATAAAAATGGGGTGAGCTTACAACTCAGTAAGGAAATAAGGCAAGCAAGTATATAACTACACTATCTACAAAATACAATGCTCATGCCTTGAAATCATTTCCTTTTCGATTCGCATCTAAAGAATGTATCTTCTTGAAACATTTATGCAATATATATATATATATATAGATACAAATTCGTCAGTATGAACTGAAAACATACTGGTTTAATAATCTTAGTAGTTTATGCAAAACATTGCATTTCTCATGTAACTAATATAAATCACATTTTATCATGTCATTTCAATTAAATCAAAACAATATGGCATTTCATCATGTAAAAACATGGAAATTCGACCTCACCCATCCCTCGGGTTACCCTTTTCACACACAAGGTCACATGTCGATGCTCAACCCATCCCTCGGGTCTACCTAATTATTAAAACTCATGTGATAATTCAAACAAGAAATATCAGTAAGGTAAGATAGGCGACTACTTGTTCCGAGATTATGATCATAACTCATTTTTCGTGATCCTAGGCTACACAGTACTCGGTGTGCGAGGTCTCACATTTGCTGTAACGGGAGATGGGTCAAATCCTTAACTGTCAGCCACAACTCTATATCATTGTGTACTCACGGTACATCGTACTCCATGTGACATACATGGTACAAAGTACTCCATGGACCCAATTCTCATAGTCGGAGTGCCTATCATAGGTCTTAGTCCTCATACCATGGATAATAACCCTCGACCATATCTCAAAATTTTGCATGTGCGAGCATATAATCTGTGCGACAAAAAATCTGCACAGGCTCCCAACACAGCTATTTCATGCTACCTCTTTCAAAACCTGTACGTGTGAGTAAACTATCAACACGAACTCATGCATAAGGTCATATAAAACTAGTGCGAGCGATGCTCCCAGCACTATGTCATGTAAAACTGAGTATGAGTAATGCTTCAATACTCTATCATGCATCAATAAATAAAACTGAGTACGAGCAATGCTCCAGTACTCTATCATGCACAAATCGCATTAAAATCAAGTACGAGAATTACTCAAGTCCTATGTGATGCATATCTCATAAAATCTAGTGCGAGTATTACTCTAGCACCAATGGTTTTCACACAAACCCGATAGATGACTTATTTCAATTGAAATTCACTCAATTAAATCAAATCGGCAATATAACGTGCTGTTTTCGTATAGAACATAAAAACATTAGCCAATCTATCTATGCAACTGTAAAACAATGTCAAAACTAGTCACAAACATGCTTCCTAAGCTTTTTACCCTTAATTGGGGTAAAACCACAATTTTACCTTATCGGTTCCTACCGAACTTTTCTATACTCGAAATTTCATATACAATATAAATACTTGATATTCTATTCGAAATACGTGTAGTTACCTCTAGCTACTCACAAAATTACCGTGCCTTGAATCACGTCGCGTGACCTCACTTCCTCAGTGCTGCTAAACTTCGCAGTTTGATCAGCTTCTAATATAATCTTCGAAACTGTAGATAACCATTCACATCAGTATACCTTAATATACTTAAATTTCACTTGCATGAATCTCAAATCAATGCATTTAACCCTTTTTCACATCAATTTGGCTTTATTACATCTCATTGGATCTTACTCTTTCTTAAGTCCATTCTAATACATGTATTTCACAAAACTATCTTACAATCATATATACATGCTTATTAACTTCACTACATCTTCAATCATCATTGAATCCATGCCTACACTATTTTCTCTCATTTTCTCCAATCCAAGCCAAAAATCTAGGTCATGAAGATTTCACATATTCAATATGTTTTCAGCAACTTAAATATACACCAATCAACTCACGAAGATACCTATATTAACATATTTGAAGTTGGTGTATTGAATCTTACCTAGCTTGATTTTTCCTCTTTTTTGCCAAATTGGGGAAATTCACCTTGGTCCTTCAATCCAAGGTTTCAACTTCTAGTTTTCAACTATGTTGTTCTCCTCCTCACAAGGAACAACTTTGCTGAAACAATTCTCACTCAAAACTGATTGAAAGATGAAGATCTTTGAATTACAAAGGTTAGGTTTTCACTTGGTTTTTAAAGGGGTTTTAGTTTCTCAGAGAAATGAAGGTGCAACATCCATTATATATAGAATTGCCTTTGGAGATCGATCTGCTAAGCATGAGAGATCGATCTGCCTTATTTTTATCTCTTCAGAATTCAATTTTGAGAAGTTGAGATCGATCTGCTCCTTAGTATGAGATCGATCTGCTCTGTGTCATTACTCTTCCAGAATTTGACATTGAAAATATGAGATCGATCTGTTCCTTAGTATAAGATCGATCTGCCCTTAGGTATGAGATCGATCTGTGCTATGTAGAACCCTTTGGAGATCGATCTGCTTCAACCAGAATGTATCCAAGATCGATTTGCTTTGAATGAGGGATCGATCTCCCCCTTGCAGAATGCTTGGCATTGCATTTTCAAGCCATGAGATCGATCTTCTTTGCTAATGAGATCGATCTGCTCCTTCATCTACAACATTTTTGCTGCAGTTTTTCCAGAAAATCACTGTTACATTCATATCCAATTTGCTTTTCTACTCGTTTTGCATTTCATACACATTTGGAACTTAAAAATATTCATTCCTTATGATTTATATATAATGTGACTTGTCCGTACAACACGAAATCATAAAGAGTACATATTATTTTACGGGCCTTACAAAAGGGGAGGATTGGGTTGTCTGATCCTCTCCTTCCCTATTTTCGCGTGATTTGCACGTTTTTGTTTTTTTTTTCAATTTCTTTTTTCTTTTTTTTCCATATATATAATATAATATAATATAATATAATATAATATAATATAATATAATATAATATAATATATATAAAAAATATCTTATAATTATATTATTATTATAATAAAAAAATACTATATCAAAATATCTTATTTTATTATAATAATATTATATTCCCATAATGTTTTTTCTACATTAATATCCACACACATGTACATATATTTATTTAATTTATCTCGACAAATATATATGTACATCATATTTTATTTTTATTTCTCCGAAAATATTTTTATTTATTATTATTATTTTTTAAAAATATTTTTCCATATTTTCGAGATAAATTCCCGATGTGGGAAAATTTTGGGTTTTCACAATAAATTCATATCTTGATCAATTGGACTTCGAATTCAATTATTTCTTCTTTATTGATCAAGATTTCATGAATCCATGTTTACAATAACAACTTCTTAAGGAAATGACACTGAATTTTTAGGTCTTACATTGGAAGTGAAAAAGCTAGTAAAATT
This sequence comes from Firmiana major, assembly GCA_033439115.1. Classification (NCBI taxonomy): domain Eukaryota; kingdom Viridiplantae; phylum Streptophyta; class Magnoliopsida; order Malvales; family Malvaceae; genus Firmiana; species Firmiana major. Next base: position 61,175,363 of record CM065907.1, on the reverse strand, counting down.
CGGATTTACACTAAACCGAGAAAGTAGACCTAGTAAGAGAAATAAATTCGAAATAAATTCTATAAATTCATAAAAATTATTCTGAGGCCATAAGAAATTAGTATAAGGTGAAATTGACTTGGGAAATGAAAATCAAGTGGAAGTACAAAGGTCTTGATGGTCGAATTAATTTTTAAAGTAAACCGAAAACCTTAAGCCATTTTGATCAGTAATGATCAAATCGCGCAAAATGAGCTCAATCGAGGAACTTTTCTTAGACAAGTGGGCCTCAAAGTTTTATGAGACATACTAGAGACCTTGTAGAACACATGAGTTATGGAAATTGGGAAGAAATGGGTTGAAAATAGTTTTCATGGATTTATGAAAACAGGGCAGCGGGCTGCCCTAACCTAGAAAATCTGCACGCCCAATAAGAAATCCCAATTTGAAGGGGTTCCCGAAAGCCTTTTAAGCTGATTTGTTTTGTATGAAAGATAACTTAAAGCCCTTTCTGGAAAGCATAAGATCACCCTAAATCGACCTGAAACCAGAGAGAACCACCCCCAACAAGTTACCGTAGGCGTCCTCTATAGAATCCACTTGTGCAAATTTTTCGGCCACTTTCAGACTTCGGTCAAGAATGATAAAATTCTCCACCTCAATTCCTTTATAACACATAAAAAAATCCATCCCCAAAAAGGCTCATTTACTAGGTGAAAAACTAGAGAGAAGAACAGGGGTAGAATCTGCTCTGTTTCGGGTAAGAAGAAAACTTGGAATTTTTAGCTTCTTGATTTGTTTTTGAGCTGGTTTTTCATGATTCTAAGCTATATACATGTTGATCTACAGCCAAGGATCATTTTTGAGGAAGAAAAATGTGGTCAACCTTGGTCAAACCTAAGGTAAAATTGTTAGAAGATGATGAACTTGAGATATGTTGATGTTTGATGTTGTTGGATGATTTTTAGTTAAGTAGAAAGTTGAGAAATAATTTCTATGGATTCATGTAGGTTTGACCAACATGTGTAGGTTAAGGAAATGATGGAATTTGGTTGTTTTGGATGTTGTTAACTATTAAATTTATACAAAAAAATCCATTTTGTAGCCCAGTTCAGTAGAAAACTGAAAAGTGTAAGAATTGGCGAATTTAATATGTTGGCAAGTATGAATTGAAGACTTGAATAAGTGTTTAGGATGTTACGATAATGAATATGAAGTTAAAAGAACAAAAATTGGCTAAATTAGCTTAAATTGGCACCTTAATCGGTAAAACTGAGAAAGTAAGGAAAGTTGACAAAATAGTCAAATTTGGTGAAATTTATGAGGATAGATGCTTATTTAAGAATAATGTGCCACGACCAAATACTACCAAAATCAGTACAAATTTTTTTTGCTTTTGGAAAATCTTTCTTACCTCCTCGTGACATATTCCTCTTAACAGGTCGGGCTATGAATCAATATCGATATACCTTTTTTAACCACTAAAATATCACACGTACATATATATATATATATAATTCCATCAATCATATTATAATAGAGTGGTCAGTATGTTTTATACATCACATGATTCTATATTTACATCCCTAAATATTCCTTCATACACAATACTGTGCTGTAAGTATACTGATACAAAATTCTGTGCGTGGTGTATACCTGACAGTCGATGGGAATCACAGATAATTAGCTATGCTGTCTAATCTCTACACCCGCTATCTCTATGGTGGAAACACTGAAAGTGGGTGGAAAATGAAAGGATTAGCTCCACATGCTCAGTAAGGCAATAATACAAATGGGTAGATAGCTATACTATCTACATGCTGATAAGAAATCAGGATATATATGTAAGCATGAGGTAAAAATAATGATATGCCATCTATATAATATCATTTGTTCTAAAATAGGAAATAAACATATAAAACATGGAATAATTCTCATGGGAAAACATCTTATGCTCAAATGAATCAACACGTTTTAAAACACCCCATCTGGGTCAAAATATGATACACTAAACGAATCAAAATCCACTCCAACAAAATTCTTTATTTTCAAATTTCTGTTATAAAATCACCCTTCTCACAGGGTTACAAATCAATGAAAGTTTCATAAAATCCCTCCATAGGAATAATCAAAACTCAATTGAAATCATAAGAAAATCGGGGCATGACCCCTCCCTCGGGTCTACCCTGGTCTATCAAGACCAATAGTTATATCATGTGAGACATGTAAGCCACTATATCGGTAATATCCAGGACTATGACCATAACCTCGTGATCCCTGGTACACGGATCCTAGTGTGCGGGGTGTCACACCTGAAACGGGAGGTGGGTCGATCCTACCCGCCAGAACAGCATAATATCAGGATTGCGAGGGCAAGACTTGCTGTCTCGTGGCTAATGCCACTCCACTCCAACAATCCTCATGGTTTAACGTACTCCGCGTGACATACACGGTACAACGTACTCTGTGAACCCAAGCTCAATCAGGGGTGCCTGTAATAGGTCTTATCCACCCTTGTCAAGTATGTCTCAGTATGCACGTGTGAGTATATCATCTCACTGTGACACACAGTCTACAGGAACCTCCAACACGGCTATATGCATGTCATATAAATCCCTGTGCGAGCAAAGCTCTATCACGGCTCCATGCATATTCATGATATCTGAAAACCTCGTGCGAGCGAAGCTCTAGCACGGTTTCATAGAAATCAATAAAATCTGCGTACGAGCAGTGCTCCAGTACGACTTAAACGGATTATAAATTCAATTCAAATCCACGTACGAGCATTGCTCTAGTACGAATATGTATAAAAACTCAATGAAAACCTCGTACGAGAAAAACTCCAGTACGGTAGTCATATGAAATAAATCTGTAAAATAGTGCGAGTAAGGTTCCAGCACTCTGTGTATGAGTTAAAATATAAAATCCAGTGCGAGCAGTGCTCAAGCACGATTACAACTCATATAACACTGATAGGTGGCTCCATTTTATCAAAACATGTTAAATAAATATCAATTGGTACCTATCCTTGCCTTTTCACTTAAAACATGAAAATAATAGCCGACCTATCCATAAATTGCTTGAATTAAAGCAATATCATCATAAAAACATTGAAATCATGAATTTCATGCAATTTCATAGCCTTACTACCCTTTTTGAAATTTTCCTAACTGGGGGCAAAATAGTCATTTGTCACTATTTCCATAATTTTTCGTAAAAATTATTATTTTGTTTTCGAGTAGCCTAATGAATTTAACGTAATGTAAATCCCCTCGAAACTACGTATACTACCTCTAAGAGCTCATAAAATTCCCTTACCTGGAATCACGCGCGAGCTTATTTCGACTCGACCATACTAGGTCTCTCAGTCCAATTCGCTTGTCTACGGGGCTACATATAACCACATATGGGTTTAGTTCAAATTTACTGATCAGTATTTCACTTTTGCTGATCGAATCTAAAGCTCTAAGCCCGTTTTACTCTATTGGGCCCGATTGCACTTTAATGGGCCTCGAACCCCTTTTTCAGCCCGTTTTCACTTTTTAAATCCCTTCTTCGATTTTACTGGGCTCATTTGGCTTATCAATAATCATCGGGCTTCGTTCCAAACTCATTGGATAGCCTGGATACTATTTACGATAATTACTTTGAAATTTTGAATAAAATTCCTTTTATGTAGAATTAATCCATAAATTCTATAAAATAATCTTAACTCTGCATTTAAGGACTCATATTATCATAATTAAAATGTACTTACCCAATATGGTGCGGGGTACGAAAACTGGAGCTAAATCGGCTCTCGTTCGGGCTCTGTAGTAACACTGCACAATTATTTAAATCCGGGTCATTTTCCAATAAAATAATATTAAATTGAATTCTTGAAATTTATCTGCAGGTCAATCCCAACCCTCGGTCACTTACCTGAATTTCGAGTCGTCCCCGGGTAGACTTTCTTTCATTTTTCCCTTTTCTTTCCTTTCTTTCTTTTTCTTTTTTTTTCTTTTTCTTCCCTTTCGGCTACGGTGCTGTTTTGGCCCCTTTGCCGTCGCCAGTGATTCCGACCATCTTGTCGGCCGCCAGTAGGCTCAAAAGAACCGCCTTGGCCAGGGGAGTGCTCTGCTGGGCTGAATCGGCACTGGGACACTGCCGTTCGCTGGGACCGACACGATTTCTCCTCGGATCTTTCGGTCGTCGATTCGCTGGAGATAGAGACCGTTGATAATTCTATATTTTTAGAATTATTTGTGCTTAATTTCCTAATTAATTATTTAAATCTCCAATTTATTTTGTTAATTATCCCCTTTATTTAATTAAAATTCTCATGTTTGCAGATAAATTAAATCCGGATGAATTTTGAATATTTTGGTAGAAAATGGACCGAAATTGGGCTAAAATTGAGCTTGGACCACGCGGACAACACGAGCCTAGCACATCCAATTGGACAAAAAGACAGATGACATGGAAATATTATTTTTCAAGGAGCCAATGGTGTGAAGACAAGTGGCCACACAATGTCAACTCATCTAGGATGGAAATATTACAATTGTACCCCTAAGTGTGTGTATAAATAGAAAAAGATGTCAACTGAAAAAGGGGTAGCCTAGGTTAGGAGCTGTAGCTTTAGTTTTTAGTTTTTAGGTTAAACATTCATTATTAGGTTTTAATTTTTTTAGGTTTTCTTTTAATTTTTTTTGGCTGGTGACAGCAGCCACCATTCACCATATTTCTTTTAGGTTTTGTTCAATTTCCATTTCATTATTATTTTACTATTTGAGTTTTAATTAAAAGTTATTATTTTTATATTGTTGCTCTCGGTTTTCCTTAATAGTTGATTTTTTTTTTTGGTTTGATCAATCTTTAATATTTTTGTTCTCCTTCTCGGTTTATTCTCTTAGTGCATTCTGGTCACCATGATAATCAATTGTTTTCCATTTTTGTTGCTCTCGGGTTATTTTCTGGTTGGGTTCATTTTCCATTGTTCATTCGTGTTCTTTGTTTTCAATGCTTTCTTGGTTTCCATTTTTTTTCTTTTTTGCTATTCTTGCCTGGGGTGTTCTAGAGTAGCTACTGTCTCTTTTTCCATTTTTGCACTTAACAAGTCACGATGAAGGCGACAGTATGATGGGCATTCAAAAATATGAAAGGACAACTATTAACACAGATGCATTAATATGATGAATTACTGTTTCAAGCTGTAAACCATGATTGGGCATTTTCCTACTTTGTTATGCTCTGTTTTGAGTTTTTAGTACTGTTCACTTTCACTTTTCTGGTCATTTATGTATTACTTCATTGAGTCAATTCAGTTATGCTATTAGCCTTGGATCCCATGAGCTGAAGGTGGTGCATGGCAGTATGAGATACGATAAAAGAAGAAAGATTAGGGAATGTTGGTGCTGTAGGTGCTGTATGTTGTAGGCCTCAGTTCTTGCGTTAATATAATTGCAGTTTACTGTTTTATTACACTTTGATATCTGTTTATGTTGCTTTAAATCTTTCTTTATCATCTCTTATTTTTGTTATTATTCTGCAGTGATTTTTCCTTTTCTACTTAAGTTCTTCCTGTTTTACATCAAGTGCCATAATCTGTTCTCCGGGTTTTACTACTGAATTACAATGCAGATGGTGCTGTTTGCTGGTGCACCTTAGTGCTGCATACCGCTGCGTTGAGGTAGGAAGGCAAGCGTGATTTTCGGGGCTGAAGAAGTGCAGAGCTGGGCATGCGAGGGTCTGTTGTTGCGTGTTTGTTTGGCTAGGGAGGGTTGTATGAGAAATAGCTCGTGAATGAAGTGCAGAACGAAACTGCAACTCAAGACTTGAGGCAGCATCTGAAGACACCTGCTATGCTGTGCAACCCGAGACCTAAGGCAGAACCAGCAGACAGACCTGTAGCAGAGCTGGACAAGGAGTTTGCAGCATGAACAGCACATGGTTGTAGGGAGTGGACAACAGGAATTGAGGAGCATTTACCTGGACAAACCGTGGACACCTGGAGGTAGAAGACAAAATGCAGAGGACTTGACAAACCGAGGCCATCACCTGGAGAAGCATTGACGTAGGACCAAAGGACAAACCGAAACCGAGACCACCCCTAGAAAGAAAATGAAATGAAACAAAGAAGAGAGTGAACAGTGTTTGGAGGGATTTATTGGATGATTTAAACTTAAGGCTTTGTTTGGCATTCAACTCTTGCATTAATCCATTTTTCTTGCATTTTCAGTATAGTTTAATTAGTTGTTAGTTTAGGATAATTGTTAGTTGTCAATTTAGATTAGTTCTAGTGTTTTAATTTGTTAATTTAATTTTTAGTCTTAATTTTTAGTTAGGAGTTAATTTTATATTAAATGTTTTAGGATTTTATTTTAGTTTAATTACATGCATTTTTATTTTAAGTTTGTTTAAATTTTAGTTTAATTGATTTTATTGCTTTATTTTCATATTTGCATTTTATTTTAGTTGCGTTAATGCATTTTAACTGTTTTAATTTTCTTTTGTAGGTATTTTCTTTAATTGCTCGGAGTTCGGTAAGCAAATCTTAGTTCAGTTTTATTTTCTTTATTTTTTAGTGTTATTATTTTCAGTACTTTTAATTTTTAGTCTTAATTGATCACCCACTTTTAATTTCATAATTTGCTAGGGTATACTTAGGATAAGATTAACCCGTACTTAATTAGGCTAGTCAACTTTTCTGAGGGACGATAACTCGAGACTCAAATCCTATTATTACTTATACGACCCGTGCACATGCGGACAATACCCTTTGGGTGTGTCAACCGTCAGCACGCGTCACTGGTACCAATGGAACCGCCGGGCTTCGCTTTTCCTTTTCCGACCGGTAGCTGGGCTCGTTGGCCATCGGTGGGTCGTCGGGCTCCTCGGGTTGGCTGTTGGGTTTCGCGGGTTCTGTTTCGATTTCCTGCGTTTCTTTCTCCCCGATAATTTTTCAGATTTTCGATTTTTCTGTTTTTTTTAAATTTATTTATTTATTAATTTATTTATTATTATTTTAATCAATTTAATATATTAAAAATACCCAAATATCTCTAAAAATATCTTAAAATTTATTATTTAATTCATTTAATCAATAAATGAATTTATTAGTCTATTTTCGTCTTTTCGATATATTTTTCAATTATTTTTGGGATAAGTTTTCGAATTAAAAATCCCGATTAGTTTCAAATTAATTTCGATTAATTCTCATAAATTTATATCTAGATCAATTGGACTCGAAATTAAATATTTTCCTCGGTATTGATCCAGATTTCGCAAATTCCATATTTTAATGAAAATTACTTATCGAATTTATACCGAATTTTGGTCTTTTGACCATTTTACCCTTGCACGTGTTCGGGACTAAATTGAATCGACTTTCTTTCATAAATCCACAATCTTTTCCCTATTTTCAATTCCTTATTTTCATTCAACTCAATTAAATTCCTTAAACGAACTTGTTGCTTCATTGTTTTCTCGATTTATCCATATTCGATTTTTTTTTACGTAAATTATTTCGTTTCATCCACATTTATCAAATCCGAATCAACCATCTTATGAATCCATTAACATATAATAATGTCATACAATATGGAAATCATAAGGAATATCATACAAAGATGCGGATCTCACAATCTCCCCCACTAAAAGAATTTGATCCTCCAAATTAGAACCAAATCAATCGGTAAACAACTTCGAGTACTTCTCCTGTATCATGCTCTCTAGCTCCCAGGTAGCTTCCTCCGGAATGTGATACTGCCATTGAACCTTCACTAGGGAGATCGTCTTGGATCGCAATACCTTCTCCTTCCTATCCAAAATCTGAACTGGTCTCTCAACATAGGTCATACAGTCACTAAGCTCTAACGGCCCGTAGTGAATCACATGTGATGGATCCGGATGGTACTTCCGAAGCATAGATACGTGGAAGACACTGTGTACACCTGCCAACTTTGGTGGCAATGCCAATCTATAGGCCTTATCTCCCACTCGCTCCAGAATCTCAAAGGGTCCAATAAAACGAGGGCTCAGTTTACCTTTCTTACCGAACCTCATGATACCATTGGAAGGAGAAACTCTCAAAAACACCAACTCACCCTCTGCAAACTCTAGTGGTCTGCATCTCCTGTCAGTGTAACACTTCTGTCAGCTCTGAGCTGTCCGTAATCTATCGCATATCAATCTGACATCCTCAGTAGCTTACTGCACCATGTCATGAGCAAATAACAGTCTGTCACCAATCTCTTCCCATCCAATAGGGGAACGGCATCTGCGACCATACAATGCCTCATACGGTGCCATCCCGATACTCGAGTGATAACTGTTATTGTAGGCGAACTCGACTAATAGAAAATGATCATCCCAGGAGCCTGCAAAATCCAGCACACACGCTCTCAACATATCCTCCAGAGTCTGTATAGTCCTCTCTGACTGACCATCTGTCTGAGGATGAAAAGCGGTGCTAAATCTCAACTGGGTCCCTAACGCTTCCTGAAAGTGTTCCCAAAAATGGGAAGTGAAGTGGGCATCCCTACCAGAAACAATGCTCACTGGAACGCCATGTAGCCTGACAATCTCTCGAACATATAAGTTCGTCAACATACTCATAGCATCCGTAGCTCTCCTAGCTAAGAAATGGGCGGACTTCGTCAGTCTATCCACAATCACCCATATGGCATCGTGAGCTCTGTGGGTCCTAGGTAATCCCATCACAAAATCCATGGTGACATGCTCCCACTTCCATGTCGGTATCGGTAGAGGCTGCAATAATCCTGCAGGCTTCTGATGCTCTATCTTTACCTACTGAGAGACGAGACATCTCGCAACATACTCTGCTATGTCTCTCTTTATCCCAGACCACCAATAAACTCTCCAAAGATTCTGATGTATCTTCGTACTCCCCAGATGTACTGTATACCTCGCTGAGAGAGCCTCAGATAAAATCACCCTCCTGATCTCAAGATCCTCGGGAACACATATCCTACCGCGGAACCTCAGTAATCCATCAGTACTTAATGCAAAATCGATATCTGCACCTGCCTGTACCTGACTCATCAACTGAATACATCCCTGATCACCCTGCTGAGCTTGCCGGATATGAACAATCAACTCCGGCTCCAATCTCAGGCTCGCAATTATCTCAACTCTGTCAATCTTAATGGGTGCTATGTCCAAACTGAGGCTCGCGAACTGCTCTAGCATGTCATATTCTCGAACCATCATAAATGATACCAACCCTAGGCTCTTCCTGCTTAAAGCATCAGCAACTACATTAGCCTTACCCGGGTGGTATAATATCTCGCAATCATAATCCTTCAGGAGCTCGAGCCATCTCCTCTGTCTCATGTTCAACTCCTTCTGCGAGAATAAATACTTCAGACTCTTATGGTCTGTAAAAATCTGAAACTGCTTACCATATAGGTAATGACACCATATCTTCAGTGCAAACACTATAGCCGCCAACTCCAAATCATAGGTCGGATAGTTCCTCTCGTGATCTTTCAGTTGTCTAGATCCATAGGCAACTACCCCCCATCCTGCATCAATACACAGCCCAGTCCCTGGTGTGATGCATCTGTATATACCAAGAAACCTCCTGAGCTGGTAGGTATGGTGAGAACCGGAGCAGTGGTCAACCGACGCTTCAGCTCCTGAAAACTCCTCTCACAGGCATCATTCCACACAAACTCAACATCCTTCCATGTGAGACGTGTCAACGGAGCAGCTAATCTGGAGAAACCCTCAATAAATCTCCTGTAGTATCCTGCCAAACCCAGAAAACTCCGAATCTCTGTGACTGTCCTGGGCCGCTCCTACTGAACAACTGCCTCAATCTTGGATGGGTCTACTGACACCCCATCCCTCGATACTACGTGGCCCAGAAAAGAAATCTGCTCCAACCAGAAGTCACACTTACTGAGTTTGGCATACAACTGTCTCTCTCTGAGGGTCTGAGAACTATCCTCAAGTGCTGCTCGTGGTCCTCCCTAGATCTGGAGTATACTAAAATATCATCGATAAACACAATAACAAACCTATCCAAGTATGGCTTGAACACATCGTTCATCAAAGCCATGAATGCTGTGGGGGCATTAGTCAACACGAATGGCATATCCAAAAACTCATAATGACCATAATGGGTCCTAAATGCTGTCTTGGGCACATCCTCCCTCTGTATCCTCAGCTGATGATACCCGGACCTCAGATCAATCTTAAAAAAGACCTGTGCTCCCCGAAGCTGATCTAACAGATCGTCGATGCATGGAAGGGGATACTTATTCTTAATGGTAGCCTTATTCAACAATCTGTAATCCATACACAATCGGAGGCTACCATCTTTCTTCCTCACAAACAAGACTGGATCTCCCCAAGGTGATATGTTCGGTCTTACAAACCCCTTCTCAAGCAGATCTTGTAACTGCTTCCTCAGCTCCTCCAACTCAATCGGAGCCATCCTATACGGTGGTCTCGAAATCGATTTTGTACCAGGTACTAAATCTATCCCAAACTCTATCTCTCTGGCTGGTGATAATCCTGGTAAATCGTCTGGAAAGATATCAGGAAACTCCCTAACCACTGGAATATCTCTCAAATTCGGTCGTACCTGGTCCGTATCAACCACATATGCGATGACTCCTTCAAAATAAAAATCATAAAATCAGCAAAAATTCATTGTTCCATTTAGAACAACCACTGATTTCATTACTTAATTTTACAACACATCTTTCGGGGATATTGAACATTAACGTCTTAGAAAAGCAATCTAAAACAACACGATTGGCAGCTAACCAATCCATTCCTAGTATGACATCGAAGTCTCTTATATACATCAAAATAAAGTCGACTGACATTTCTTTTTCCCCGACTTTCAACTTACAGTCCCTGACTACATACTCTACTAGCTGAGTAGTGTTTATGGGGGTAAGTATTAACAATTTACTACTCAGAGGGGTAAGCGTTACATACTTAGACAATTTATATGCAAATGAAGATGATACGAATGAATGCGTGGCACCAGAATCAATCAAAACATATGCTTCTAAATCAAAGATCAGGATGGTACCTTTCACCACATCAGACGACTGATCTGCCGTATCCTGGTCCAAAGCATGAACTCGCCTTGTACCCATCACTTGCTTCCCTTTCTCTTCGGCCGTAGCTCTCCTCCTCTGAGCAGGAACCTGAGCTGGAGCTCTCTTCGGCTCTTTACCCTTCTGTGGGGCAGTGTCCTGTCTCTCTGGGCAATCTCTCACCACATGCCCTGGCCTCCCACAACGATAACATACTATAGTAGTATTTATAGGCATTGGACAAGGTCTGGTACCATGATATTTGCCACATCGCCTACATCGATCAGTAGTAGGGCGTGATCCTCCAATGACAATGCCTCTAGCTGGTGGTAAAGCCGGATGAACAGGGGGTCTATCTGTCCTCTCCTGAACCTCCTCAATCTTCGGTCTCTTATCAGAGAGCCGTACACCTCTCTTGACAAATCTGTCTCTCCTAGGTCTCTTCCGATCTCTGTCTCGACTCCTACTAAACTTTCCTATCTCGGAGACGTTCCATTCATAATCCTGCTCACACAACTGAGCTCTATGTACTGCCTCCTCATAAGTCGAAACATCAAAGGGAGCCAACCGAGATCTGATGGCTGGTCTCAGTCCATCTATAAACTTCTGGACCTTCCGATCCTCACTGCCCATCGTCTCTAAATCATATCTCCCCAAAGAGATGAATCGAGTCTTATACTCATCAATAGACTGGTTCTCCTGAACCAAACTCATAAACTCAATCCTCAACTTCCGCTGTGCAGTAGCGGGAACATACTACCTCCTAAAGGCATCCAAAAATATCTCTCATGTGACCTCAGCATGTCGAGCTCTCAAAATCAGCTCGGTAGATCTCCACCAATGCTCTGCCGCTCCCTGAAATACAAATACGGCAAAAACAACCCTCTCAGTAGTAGTGCACTTGAAAGGCCTATATAGCTTCTCCATCTGATACACCCAATCTCAGCTACTACTGGGTCCTTCCTCCCATGAAAGACTAGAGGTCTAAACTTCTGAAAATGTCTAAATCTATCAAGGTCACACTCATATCCAGCATCCTGACCTGGCTGGGGTCTCACTACCTCTGCAGCATGAGCTTGAACCTCGGGTAACTCTACGGCCTGTGCCGGCATCTCGGGATCAGCTGCTGCTTGTCCCGTCGGATCACGCCTATCTCTAGCCCTGAGCGCTTCCTGCTGTGCTATTATCCCAGCCAGGCTCTCAATACTCTGTTCAAGTCTAGCGAAGTGTGCCTCAGTCTCATTTGGTCTCACAAGAGTACCCTCGGGTACCTGACCAGTCTGTATATCATCACCACGACCTCTAGGCCTGCCTCTATGGCTTCTAGCACGTGTTCTAGCCCCTCTACCACTGCGGGTGATCGGCATAATGTAAATCCTGTAATCCAAATTCATTTGTTAAGTAAATTCCCATCTAGTATACACTTTGACATCTCATATAACACAGTACTAAGGGGATGTAATTTTCCTTAACGACTACTATCGACTCTTATCCGACCAACTTTAACTCTTAATCGCATACTTATCGATACTGATTCATGTTTGGCCAACCTCCGCTCTGATACCACTTTTACTGTCACGACCCAATATTATCAAAATCAGTACAATTTTTTTTCTTTTCGAAAATCTTTCTTACCTCCTCGTGACATATTCCTCTTAACAGGTCGGGCTATGAATCAATATCGATATACCCTTTTTAACCATTAAAATATCACACGTACATATATATATATATATAATTACATCAATCATATTATAATAGAGCGGTCGGTATGTTTTATACATCACATGATTCTATATTTACATCCCCAACTATTCCTTTATATACAATACTGTGCTGTAAGTATACTGATACAAAATTCTGTACGTGGTGTATACTTGACAGTCGACGGGAATCACAGATAATCAGCTATGTCGTCTAATCTCTACACCCACTATCTATATGGTGGAAACACTGAAAGTGGGTGGAAAATGAAAGGGTGAGCTCCACATACTTAGTAAGGCAATAATACAAACGGGTAGATAGCTATACTATCTACATGCTGATAAGAAATCAGGATATATATGTGAGCATGAGGTAAAAACAATGATATGCCATATATATAATATCATCTGTTCTAAAACAGGAAATTGGCATATAAAACAAGGAATAATTCTCATGGAAAAACATCTCATGCTCAAATGAATTAACACGTTTTAAAACACCCCATCTGGGTCAAAATATGATATACTAAACGAATCAAAATCCATTCCAACAAAATTCTTTATTTTCAAATTTTCGTTATAAAATCACCCTTCTCACAGGGTTACAAATCAATGAAAGTTTCATAAAATCCCACCATAGGAATAATCAAAACTCAATTGAAATCATAAGAAAATCGGGGCATGACCCCTCCCTCGAGTCTACTGTTGTCTATCAAGACCAATAGTTATATCATGTGAGACATGTAAGTGACTATATCGGTAATATCCAGGACTATGGCCCTAACCTCGTGATCCCTGGCACATGGATCCTAGTGTGCGGGGTGTCACACCTGAAACGGGAGGTGGGTCGATCCTACCCGTCAGAAAAACATAATATCAGGATTGTGAGGGCAAGACTTGCTGTCTCGTGGCTCATGCCACTCCACTCCAAAAATTCTCACGGTACAGCGTACTCCACGTGACATACACGGTACAACGTACTCCGTGAACCCAAGCTCAATCAGGGGTGCCTGTAATAGGACTTATCCACCTCTGTCAAGTATGTCTCAGTATGCACGTGTGAGCATATCATCTCACTATGACACAGTCTATAGAAAGCTCCAACACGGCTATATGCATGTCATATAAATCTCTGTGTGAGCAAAGCTCTAGCACGGCTCTATACATATTTATGATATCTGAAAACCTCGTGCGAGCAAAGCTCTAGTACGGTTTCATAGAAATCAATAAAATCTGCGTACGAGCAGCGCTCCAGTACGACTTAAGCGGATTATAAATTCAATTCAAATCCACGTACGAGCATTGCTCTATTACGGATATGTATAAAAACTCAATGAAAACCTCGTACGAGAAAAACTCCAGTACGGTAGTCATATGAAATAAATCTGTAAAATAGTACGAGTAAGGCTCCAGCACTCTGTGTATGAGTTAAAATATAAATTCCAGTGCGAGCAGTGCTCAAGAAAGATTACAACTCATATAACACTGATAGGTGGCTCCATTTTATCAAAACATGTTAAATAAATATCAATTGGTACCTATCCTGTGCCTTTTCACTTAAAACATGAAAATAATAGCCGATCTATCCATAAATTGCTTGAATTAAAGCAATATAATCATGAAAACATTAAAATCATGAATTTCATGCAATTTCATAGCCTTTCTACCCTTTTTGAAATTTTCCTAACTGGGGGCAAAATAGTCATTTGTCACTATATCCTTAATTTTCCACAAAAATTATTATTCTGTTTTTGGGTAGCCTAATGAATTTAACGTAATGTAAATCCCCTCGAAACTACGTACAGCTACCTCTAAGTGCTCATAAAATTCCCTTACCTGGAATCACGCGCGAGCTTATCCCGACTCGGTCGTACCAGTTCTCTCAGTCCAATTCGCTCGTCTACGGAGCTGCATATAACCACATATGGGTTCAGTTCAAATTTACTGATCAGTATTTCACTCTTACTAATCGAATCTAAAGCTCTAGGCCCGTTTTACTCTATTGGGCCTGATTGCACTTTAATGGGCTTTGAACCCCTTTTTTTAGCCCGTTTTCACTTTTTAAATCCCTTCTTCGGTTTTACTGGGCTCATTTGGCTTATCAATAATCATCGGGCTTCGTTCCAAACTCATTGGATAGCCCGGATACTATTTACGATAATTACTTTGAACTTTCGAATAAAATTCCTTTTATGCAGAATTAATCTGTAAATTTCGTAAAATAATCTTAACTCTACATTTAAGGACTCATATTATCATAATTAAAATGTACTTACCCAATATGGTGCGGGGTACAAAAATTGGAGCTAAATCGGCTCTCGTTCGGGCTCTGTAGTAACACTGCACAATTATTTAAATCCGGATAATTTTTCAATAAAATAATATTAAATTGAATTCCCAGAATTTATCCGCAGGTCAATCTCGACCCTCAGTCACTTACCCGAATTTCGAGTCATCTCCGGGTACACTTTCTTTCCTTTTTTCCCTTTTCTTTCCTTTCTTTCTTTTTCTTTTTCTTTTCTTTTTCCTTTTCTTTTTCTTTCTTTTTCTTCCCTCTCGGCTACGGTGCTATTTTGGTCCGTTTGCCGTCGCCGGTGATTCCGACTATCTCGTCGGCCGCCAGTAGGCTCAAAAGAACCCCCTCGGCCAGGGGAGTGCTCGACTGTGCTGAATCGATGCTGGGACTCCGCTGTTCGTCGGGACCGACGTGATTTCTCCTCGGATCTTTCGGTCGTCGATTCGCCAGAGATAGGGACCGTCGGCACGCGTCACCGGTACCAATGGAACCGTCGGGCTTCGCTCTTCCTTTTTCGACCGGTAGTTGGGCTCGTTGGCCATCCATGGGTCGTCGGGCTCCTCGGGTTGGCTGTCGAGTTTCGCGGGTTCTGTTTCGGTTTCCTGCGCTTCTCTCTGTCCGATAATTTTTCAGATTTTTTATTTTTCTGTTTTTTTTGAAATTTTTTTATTTATTAATTTATTTATTATTATTTTAATCAATTTAATATATTAAAAATACCCAAATATCTGCAAGAAATATCTTAAGATTTATTATTTAATTAATTTAATCAATAAATGAATTTATCAGTCTATTTTCGTCTTTTCGGTATATTTTTTGATTATTTTCGGGATAATTTTTTGAATTAAAAATCCCGATTAGTTCCGAATTAATTCCGATTAATTCTCATAAATTTATATCTAGATCAATTGGACTCGAAATTAAATATTTTCCTCAGTATTGATCCAGATTTCGCAAATTCCATATTTTAATGAAAATTACTTATCGAATTTATACCGAATTTTGGTCTTTTGACCATTTTACCCTTGCACGTGTTCGAGACTAAATTGAATCGACTTTCTTTCATAAATCCACAATCTTTTCCCTATTTCCAATTCCTTATTTTCAGTCAACTCAATTAAATTCCTTAAATGAACTTGTTGCTTCGTTGTTTTTCCGATTTATCCATATTCGATTTTTTTTTTTACGTAAGTTATTTCGTTTCATCCACATTTATCAAATCCGAATCAACCATCTTATGAATCCATTAACATATAATAATGTCATACAATATGGAAATCATAAGGAATATCATACAAAGATGCGGATCTCACATAATGAGATGAAATTGAACTTCATTTGATGATTTGGTACTGTTTTGGACAGCTCGAGATACCGGCATGCAAATTGAGGTAAACTCGGGACCCGACGAATTGGTACCGCCCCAAGCTTTAAAAAGGTAAGGGATGTGCTTTAAAGTGGTATTAGTATTCTCACTACCATGTTTTAATATATAAACATATTTGAAGTATCTACGAATTCATAAAATGTACTTTTGATACCCGAAAAGCATTATTCACCTTTAAACTGAGAAATCGAAAGAAAAACCATATTTCTGAGCTCTTCGAGTATACTTTTTGGTATATGTAACATGTTTTGAAAATGTAGTTTGTAATACGGAAATGGAATTTTATGAATTAAGATATATGTATACGAACTAACATGAAAGTTTAGTTCTATGAGCTTACGGGCTAATAAGTTCGAAAAAGAGTTTAAAAGTTCTGTTTTGAGACTAAGGCCACATGTAGTCTATGATATCTATCATGTATGGCCCGTGTGGAGTCTGAACCTTCATGGAGCATGCCTTATACCATATTGTGCACGCTCACTTCCGTGTAGTGCATGTTTAATTGTGTCGGGTATTTGTGCCACTCGGTGTCTTATCTCCCATACCCTCTGTATTGTTCTTTTAAGTTTTAGTGGCGTAGGGCACTGTACAACCCTGATTCAGTCTACAGTCCCCCATGGCCATAGGTACTCTGTCTGTATGAACATGACCTCTATTACTATATGTTTCTACTTCGTCTCCATGAATTATTTACATATGGCATTCTGAAGAAAAGTGATAAGCTTTGTGATATGTAAGTTATATGATACCAGTTATGACACTCGAATGTGTTTTGATTTGATTTTTGAAATTAAGTATGTTTTGACATATATATATATATATATGTATGTGTTTGTTTTATTAAGATTTGAATTTAAATATCCTATTTTTATAAGTTTTACTACTAAGACTGCTCTAAACACGTTACTTACTAGGCTTGAAGAACTCATCCCTTTTCTTTACTTTTACAGACTACCTTCAGTGACCAATAGCCTATACTTGCCATATAGTGGTCGTGGGCTGGTAGACTCGACCCCTCCCCAGGCTACCTTCAGTAAAAATAAGGTATACTCTTGTATTATTGACAAACATCCTGTAAAGTATAGACAATGGTTGTAAGGAACATTTTGGGATGTAATCTAGGTAAGGATGAATATATGTAAAGTCATAAATTTACAGTTTGTATAATAAAATGTATTTCAAAAATATTAAGGTAATGTAATGAGTATGAACTCATTGTTGAATAGGAAAGGAAATTAAAATAAACTAATTGAGGATACAAACTTTATTTTGATCCTTGCAGGGAGGTAAGGGTATAAATAAGCCGTTATGCTGACGAAATTTCGTAAAATAAAATGGTTAAGAAATCGACACTAATAGAAATACAACTTAAATAAGAAATTATGAAAAAGAAAAATTAGCTCATATTTCCACGTTTCTGGGGCGTGACATGTCATGTAACAACCCAAATTTACTGGTATTTCGGTTGGGCTACAAGTTGATATTATGTTAAAACAATAATTTAGTCTGATTAATTTTCTTTCTCAGTAACAAATTTTAAACAGAAATATATTCACATTCCCCAGACACATCTTGTATGCATTACTGTACTTACAAAATTTTAGATACAAAGGAATTGTTTAAACCTGGGTATACCTTCGATGCAGAAATATGCTCCGCGAAATCATAACTGTGCAGAATGCCTTACTAACGGAAGTGATCCCAGCTACAAAGGGACTCTATGGAGGAAAGTAAGGGGGTGAGCTCAACATGCTCTGTAAGAAAAACACGTGGTAGGTAGATAAATACATTATCTATATACTTATGCCACAAATAAGTTTCTCATAAAATATACTGTACATTTTCAGTTCAATAAAATTAGAAATGGAAATCCACAAATAATGTCTTCACAGTTTATTGTAACAATTTCACAATTTTGAAATTCAAGCAGAGAAACACAGTTTAAATCTCAACACAATTCTCATTTTCATTTCAGTAATTTAAATAGATGAGGCAAGGCATTTCACAATATATTAGATATCAGAAGTAACTATTGGCCAATGTTGGTGACTCCGGGCAATTCACGGGCCAGGTGTGCCGGGATGTCAGGTGCCGTGGGAGTGGTCAGCTATCCAAACGGCTTACATAGTACACTATTTTACAATAACACGATACATCGTACACACATGCACACAACATGGTACATTGTACTCAATGGACCTTGGCATCATTCACCGTTCAATATAATTTCACTATTCATAATTTCATATAATTTCACTGTCGCCTTTCTGCCTCAAATCACGTGTAAGCAGGTAGTACAAGATCACACGGCAATACACGTCTGACAGGCATGGTTTTAACATCAAAATGCTTTAAATCACGTGCAAGCAGATAGTGCAAGATCACACAATAATACACACCTGATTGGCACGATTTTAACCTCAAATACTTTAATCTCGTTTTAGCTCATAAAATAAAGTAAAAGGGACTGGTCTTGCACTTTTTCACAAAATACGATTTTTCAGTATAATTTCGAAATGTTTGATTTTTTGTAAAAAATTTTAAAAACTACTTAAATATTTATTTAAATAGGCTCGATAATACTATACCGAGAATCAGCCTGTTTTTACGGAGTTTTAAAACTCTTCCTTAAATTCCAAAGCGTAAAATTGGCCTAAGGTTTTCTATAATTCAAATGACTAAAATTTTCTATCCTAAAGTTCGTAGTTTCAAATACCCAAAAAATATACGCAGGTATTTTTAACAATTCATGAATATTTTTCTACAGTAAAAAAATAGGGCCTAAATTTATATCTAAAAAGCATAAGAAAATACGTACAATTTATCTCTGGCAGCACACGGAATTTTTCTTACCTCGGTATCTGTCTGCGGTCCTCAATTACCTCAACGTTGCAAGTAGGTGGGCCCGATCGGCTCGGTTCATTTCTCCAGAACTCTTTCCTTCAAGTTTCCCAATTTTCAGAATCCCGTTGACTCCTTTTCTATCTCCAAATATATCTATATATCCAATTTTTTTTAAATATATATATATAAGTATATATATATTTACTCTTTCTTCTTCTTTTTTTTTTTAATTTCTTTTTCATCTGTTGGCTCTACCGAGAGGGGGGTGAATCGGTTTTCTAATGTTTATGGCAAATTTTAAATTAATCCTAATCTAATTAGCAAATGATAGTGAGCAATATAATAAAATTAAACAATTTAATGCAAGATAGGGAAGAGAGAAACAAACACAATCGCTTATAGAGGTTCGGCCAAACTCTTGCCTACGTCATCTCTCCTTGACCCTCTTGTCAAGTGCTTTCTTTC
Source organism: Firmiana major (assembly GCA_033439115.1). Classification (NCBI taxonomy): domain Eukaryota; kingdom Viridiplantae; phylum Streptophyta; class Magnoliopsida; order Malvales; family Malvaceae; genus Firmiana; species Firmiana major. The sequence continues at coordinate 61,155,629 of CM065907.1, read as the reverse complement.
TCTCCTTCAACAGAAGTTACAATCTTCCTTTTTCAGGTTAAGGAATAACCTCTCTACCCTTTGCAATACAAAGATGTATTCACCCTTTTACAATTTTATCTCACTGAGGAACAATCCTCTTCTCTTCTAAGGTAAGGATGAATACAGAATCAAGCTTTTAGTGTGGGTAGAACAATTACAGCTTTTGCACTTAAGCTTATACAACAAACTCAATAAATGAGGAATGAAGACACAAGGAATGAAAGTATTAAACTCTTGAGAATGTAAGAAATGTGCAGCAATAGTGTCTCTCTTCTCATTGTCTTCAATGCTTGGTTAAATACTGAAGGATTGGTAGTTGGAGCATTAAATGCTATTTTTCCCGTTGAGATTTTGCAGAAACTAGCCGTTGGGTACCTCCAGTAGAGTGCCAGATCGATATGCTATCTTGGCCAGATCGATCTCTTAGTTATAAATCCTGCAAGATCAAAGCACAATAACACAAGGAGATCGATCTCATAGGTTAGCAGATCGATCTGTTAATTTGAAAATGATAGGGGAGATCGATCTGTCGAATAGGCAGATCGATCTTCCAATCTCTCTGTTTGAGGCAAGATCGATCTTTAGATCGATCTGCCATGCAATCTCATAGTGGGGAGATCGATCTCTCAATACCCCAGATCGATCTCCTCAGCTCTCTGACTTTGAGGAGATCGATCTCTTTCTTACCAGATTGATCTCATAAGCTCTCTGTTTGAGTGTGGATCGATCTTACAGATCAATCTACAGTCTATGCTTTAAGGGAGATCGATCTCTTCCTAGATCAGATCGATCCCTCAACTCCAGTATTAGACAGATCGATCTCTTAACCCTTATAGATCGATCTCACTCTTCCTTAATACCTTTGTGCAGTTTCAAAGCTTGGCAGATTGATCTCATGTCTTCCTGAGATCGATCTCTCATCCAAGACAAACCCAGGAGATCGATCTCTCATGAGCCAGATCGATCTCTCATCAACAGAACTTTAAGTTCTGGTATTGATAACCTCTAAACATGTTCTTATATCATCTTTATATTATTGAATTTACTTGTTTTGTCATTTCAAAATACATTAACTCAACAATCTCCCCCTTTTTGATATGACAAAACTTATTCAATCAACATGTTTAGTTAATTTGCAGAAGCTCCCCCTTTTTGTGAGCTCCCCCTTTCTTTTAGCTTTTGACATTGTTAATATCTTAACTCCCCCTCATTTTAATCATTCTTTTAAAACTTTAGAGATGTTTCTTAAAGCCATTTTCACATCTTTTAATTAACCATATGTTCTCTTTTCTTCTCCCCCTTTTTGTCATATCAATGGCAAGAAAGAAGTAATATTCATGTCATTTCAAATTAACATTTTCATTAAAACTCAGTCAACAATAAGACAAATGGCAGTTCATTCAAGCAATTTCATTGCAAAACAACAACGAGTAATGGAAAACATATAACAGAACTAAATCTAGCAACTAAGTCCTATGGTGAAGGAGGGACGCGATCCATGAGATCCTCAATGTGTGTGCGAGTGACCTGAAGCTCATCATACATTGCCTCCTGAGTCTCATGAAGATTTGCATAACCTTCATCCACTTTGCGGTTTAGCTCCTCGAACATCCGCTGCTGAGTTGCATGAAGGTTTGCAAAGCCTTCATCGATCTTCTTGTTGAGGTCACTCATCATCGTCATAATGAGCTCCATACCAGCAGGTGAAGGGTGCAGGTGCAGTGGGCTGAGCAGGTGGAGATGGTGGACGCGCAGTCGGTGCAGCCGGTGGATCGACAGGCTCATCAAGGGGATCTTCCTCCATAGCTGCTGCAGAAGGCTGTTCCCGCTTCTTCTTCCAGTCGCCTCGGAAGTCTTTGTAGTAGCCCATGTGATGGAGTGTCCCAATGTTGAGGACGCTCTTCGGAGAGGGCATTTCGCAGGTTTCGCAACTGCTATCTTTCCGAGTCGTTGGAGAAAGTACGCCAGTGGTTGCGGAAACACGATCGTTGTGGCTTGACCTCGTACGATCTTCAACCAGTCTTGATAAATAAAGTGGATGAGATTGGGTTTTTGACTGGTGGAATGAATGTGGTGAAGCCAGAACCTATCTAACCGTCTAAGGGTGGAGTGACGGGTACCAAAAGGATGAAGGTTCCAAGAAATGATGAGGTGGAGTAACCGGGGGTGCATTGGGAGATCACTCGCCTTATCCCCGAGAATATCAAACTCCAAAGGGACTTCCTCATCTTTGTTTGTCAAGCCTTCATCGCGTAAGTGAAACGCTTGGGCAAGGACTTCAGTGTCTATGGCAATGGATTTTCCCATGACATACGTTGTAAACCCGAGAATATTACAAGTGTCATTGGGATCAAAGGTGAGTTCGACATTGAAAAAGAATGCACGAACGATATTTGGAGGTACGGGAGTATTTATTTTTAGAAAAGGCATCTAACCAAAATCTTCAAATTTAGACAAATACGAAAAATCAATTCGGTTTAGAAAAGAGAAATCGATTGTGCGCCAATGTTTAATTGGCATGGTTGAAAAGTATTCTTCATATCGCTTCCTTTTGGCAGGTGTTTTAAAACACCTGTTGAAGGTAGCGGCCGAAGAGGGAGGAATGGATTGGGAGGATGACCCGGGTTCTACATTGGATCGGGGAGGTTTTTGGCCTACTCTCTTAAGCCGAGGCATGGTTCTAGACACTAGAATTACTTAAAGACAGGTTTACCAAAAAAAAAACCAATGGAACAGTGACTAGATTTGCCCTAGAGTGAAATTAAACACAAATCTTAAGAAATTTTTGAGAAAATAATAAGGAATGTGGGTTACTATACCAGTAAACGAAGAAGAGAAGTAATGAAGACCGTACCGAGATCGATCTGAGGACGAATCGAGAGAGAAGGTGCGACAGGAGCTTTAGGGATTTGGGATTTGGAGTTTTGAAATTTGGGGATTTTTCGCCAGTATTTATAGTCCAGGGCACAGGAGATCGATCTGTCGAGACGACAAATCGATCTGTCATTTCCAGAAGCCCAAGCAGATCGATCTGTCGTATGCACAGATCGATCTGTTGTCGAATAGAGGCTAGAGGAGATCGATCTGCCAGATACATAGATCGATCTTCAGAGGACAGAGGCTTGAGGAGATCGATCTGTCGTATGCACAGATCGATCTTAGGATACAGAGGCTAGAGGAGATCGATCTGTCGTATGCACAGATCGATCTGTTATCGAACAGAGGCTTAAGGAGATCGATCTTATGGATAGAAGATCGATCTGCCTAGCTTAACCTTAATGCTTTAGGCTTATTTGAGGTATGGAGATCGATCTATATGAATAGGAGATCGATCTCTCATACCTGTTGCCCAGAAAACTCATTTGAAAATCACTTTTAAGTCAATTTGAAATCAAGATTTTGAAGCACACACATCTTAGGGAACATTCATAAGTCCTAATTCACCTCTAAGAATGAAAAACCTATCTTTATCAAGGGGTTTGGTGAATATATCAGCTATTTGATGTAACGTGTCAATGTACTCTAGAATTATATCCTCCTTTTGCACATGGTCTCTAAGGAAGTGATGCCTAATTTCTATGTGCTTGGTTCTAGAGTGTTGAATAGGATTTTTAGATAGATTAATGGCACTGGTATTATCACATTTAATAGAGACTTGTTTCATGTCAATACCATAATCTTTCATTTGTTGTTTAATCCACAACACTTGAGCACTACAACTACCTGCTGCTATGTATTCAGCTTCAGTTGTGGACTGAGCCACACTATTTTGTTTCTTGGAGAACCAAGAGATTAGTCTATTTCCTAAGAATTGGCAAGTACCTGAAGTACTTTTCCTATCTATTTTGCATCCCCCAAAATCTGCATCTGAAAATGCATGAAGTGCAAAGGTAGAGTCCTTGGGGTACCAAAGTCCTAGATAGGGAGTGTCCTTAAGGTATCTAAAGATCCTTTTAGTGGCTAATAAATGTGATTCCCTAGGAGAGGATTGAAATCTAGCACAAAGGCATACACTAAACAAAATATCTGGTCTACTTGCAGTTAAATAAAGCAATGAGCCAATCATAGACCTATAGAGTTTAGTGTCTACACACTTACCACTTTCATCCTTATCAAGCTTGATGTTGGTGCCCATTGGAGTTGCTTGAGGTTTGCAATTGTCCATTCCAAATCGCTTGAGCAAATCCTCAGTATACTTTGCTTGATTGATGAAGGTTCCATCTTTTGTTTGCTTTACTTGAAGTCCCAAGAAGAATGTGAGTTCTCCCATCATGCTCATTTCAAACTCACCTTGCATGATCTTAGCAAACTCTTGACATAAAGACTCATTAGTTGATCCAAAAATAATATCATCTACATACACTTGTACAACTAATAAATCCTTATTTTTATTTTTGATGAATAAAGTGGTATCCACTTTTCCTCTTGAAAATCCCTTTTCTATTAAAAATTTTGACAACCTTTCATACCAAGCTCTAGGAGCTTGTTTCAAGCCATTGAGTGCCTTAGATAATTTAAAAACATGTTCAGGAAATTCATGATTTTCAAAGCCGGGAGGTTGCTCAACATAGACTTCTTCATTAATGAAACCATTTAAGAATGCACTCTTTACATCCATTTGATACAATTTGAAGTTTTTATATCATGCAAAGGCAAGTAACATTCTTATTGCCTCTAGTCTAGCTACCGGTGCATAGGTTTCATCATAATCTATACCTTCTTCTTGTCTATAGCCTTGTGCAACTAACCTAGCCTTATTCCTTATGATCACACTATTTTCATCCATCTTGTTCTTGAATATCCATTTAGTTCCAATTATAGAGTGATCACTAGGCCTAGGAACTAGTTTCCATACTTTGCTTCTCTCAAATTGATTTAATTCTTCTTGCATTGCTAGGAACCAATTATTGTCATCTAAAGCTTCATTGACATTCTTAGGTTCTATTTGAGATACAAAGGCTATATATTGACACATATTTCTTAGAGATGATCTAGTTCTAACTCCAAGAGTTGGATCTCCTACTATTTCACAATCTTTTACATATCCTAACTCTCTTGGTGCTCTAGACTCTCTCTCTAATATCTCTATTTCTTCTTCATCTTCTTTATTCAAGTTAAGTTTTTCTAATAAATCATCTTCTAAGTTTGGAATTTCCTCCAAGTTTTCATCAAATATTCCAACATCCTCATCATTGGTTGAATCTTTAGATACATCATTTGACTCATCAAATATAACATGAATAGATTCTTCAACCATTAATGTTCTTTTGTTATATACTCTATAAGCCTTTGAATTCAATGAGTACCCTAGAAAGATTCCTTCATCACTTTTGGCATCAAATTTTCCTAGATTATCTTTCCCATTATTTAAGACAAAATATTTGCAGCCAAAGGGATGGAAGTAACTAATGTTAGGCTTTTTACCTTTGTAGAGCTCATAAGGAGTTTTCTTAAGCATGGGTCTAATCATAGCTCTATTGATTATATAGCAAGATGTGTTTATAGCTTCAGCCCAAAAATACTTTGGCAAATTATTCTCACACAACATGGTTCTAGCCATTTCTTCCAAGGTTCTATTTCTTCTTTCAACTACTTCATTTTGTTGTGGTGTCCTAGGGGCTGAGAAGTTATGACTAATTCCTTGATCATTGCAATACTCGTCAAATCCTATGTTTTCGAATTCCTTGCCATGATCACTTCTAATGCTAGTTATTGTATACCCTTTTTCATTTTTAGTAATTTTTGTATAGGCTATGAATTTTTCTAAGGCTTCATTTTTTACTCTTTAAAAGAACACCCAAGTAAACCTAGTGTAATCATCAACTATTACAAATCCATAGTGTTTCCCACCTAGACTAGTTGTTCTAGTTGGTCCAAATAAATCTAAGTGAAGTAATTGAAGAGGCCTAGTGGTGGATACAACATTCTTAGGCTTAAATGTTGTCCTTTTGTGTTTTCCTTTAACACAAGCTTCACATATTTCTTCATAATCAAAGGATAGCTTGGGTAAACCTATGACTAGATCCTTTCTAGCTAACTTAGATAGCACATGCATGCTAGTATGACCTAGTCTTCTATGCCATAACCAAGATTCCTTTTTATTGTCTACCATTAGGCATATATTTTCATTTTTGAGTTCATTAAGATAGACAATATATATATTACCTTGCCTATGACCTAGAAAAAGTACATTGTTTGACTTAGGATCTACAACATGACATTTCATGCAATCAAAAATTACTTTGTAACCTTTGTCACAAAGTTGACTTATGCTTAGTAAGTTATACTTTAGACCCCTAACAAGTAATACCTTTTCTAATGAAAAATAGTCATTACCTATTGAGCCACTTCCTTCAACTTGGCCTTTGGAGTTGTCCCCAAATGTGACCTCTCCACCAACCTTTGATTTAAAAGAGTTGAAGTGGCTTCTATCTCCCGTCATGTGCCTTGAGCATCCACTATCCAAGTACCATGCTTCCTTTGTTTTAGCTTTGTGGCCATGCTTAATTACCTACAAAAAGATTCCAGCTCAAGTCTTAGGTACCCAAATTCTCTTGGGTCCTTTGAGGTTAGTGAATGCAATTCTTGATCCCTTTGGGATCCATTTAGCTAATGCATTAACATTCTTGGAGTGAATTACTTCTTTTGGAATCCATATCCTTTTTACTATTTTTCCTTTAAGAGATCTCATTTTTATATTGCAATTATGTGATGCATGTCCCTTCCTATTGCAATATGAACAAGAAGTTGATAGTTTATTTATACTATTTCTAGCAACAAAGCTTTTAAGATGAGTCTCTCTACTCTTTGCATTATATCCTAACCCATTTTTGTCAAAGAATGCCCTTTGGGTTTCTAGCATGCTATCCAACTTTTGTTGACCCATGTGAACCTATTAAAGGAATTATGTAGATTGCCATTTTTCTCTTTAAGATCACAAATTTCACGATTTGAAATTTCTAATTTCTTTTCGCATTCTAATTTGTCCCTTAGCATCAACTCATTTTCTTTTCTTAATTTGGATATTATCTTTTTATATTTTATGCTCATGCATTCATACTCTAATGCAAGATCATCAAATGCATCTTGCAATTCATCAAAGGAATAATCATTGAGGTTTGAAGTTACCTTTTCATCCTCAATAGCCATGAAGCACAAGTTGGCAATGTCCTCATTTGAGTCATCATCGGAGCAGTCACTGTCGCTCCATGTTGCTACCATTGCCTTCTTTTTGTGGAACCTATCATTGGACCTTTTAAGAAGAGGGCAGTTAAATTTTATGTGTCCTGGTTTTTTACATTCATAACACACAATTGAATCTTTTCTACCTACTTCTTCTTGATCTCTCTTATTGTTTCTTCTATTACTACCACTAGCTCTCATCCTCATGAACTTGTTAAATCTTTTGGCAAACATTGCCATCTCAAGGTTCTCTTCACTACCACTCTCATTCTTAATCTCCTCTTGAGCAGTGGATTTTAGAGCAACTCCCACTTTCTTGGGTGGCTCTTCATTTCTTCTCAATTTCATCTCATAAGTGAGTAGAGATCCTATTAATTCATCTAAAGACAATGTGTGAGGATCCTTAGATTCCTCAATTGCAGTCACTTTAGCTTCCCATGATTTAGGTAAGCTATTTAATATTTTCTTGACCATTTCAATATTAGAGTATATCTTTCCTAAGGACTTTAATCCATTAATAACATCCGTGAATCTAGTGAACATATCACTAATTGATTCTCCTTCCTTCATCCTAAAAAGCTCATAATCATGTGTGAGCATCCCTACCTTAGTCTCCTTCACTTGGGTAGTACCCTCATGAGTTATTGCCAATTTGTCCCAAATTTGTTTGGCATTATCACACCTAGAGACTCTATTATATTCATTTGGACCTAAGGCACAAAATAATGTGTGCATAGCTTTAGCATTTAGCTGAGCACATTTAATATCATTTGAATCCCATTCATCTTCTTCTTTAGGGATATCTCTTCCCTCTATTCTCTTTGTAGGGATTTGAGGTCCTTTAATTATGATCCTCCACACCTCATAGTCATTTGCTTGAATAAACAACATCATCCTAGTCTTCTAGTAAGCATAATGTTCTCCATTGAACATAGGAGGTCTAACCGTAGAGTGCCCCTCTCCTACCAAACTAGTTGCTACATTGTTATGAGCCATTTGATCGTTTCTAACTCTTAGGAAGTTGTTCCTATGTGATTAAAGAGTCCTAGCTCTGATACCAATTGTTGGCTCTACCGAGAGGGGGGGTGAATCGGTTTTCTAATGTTTATGGCAAATTTTAAATTAATCCTAATCTAATTAGCAAATGATAGTGAGCAATATAATAAAATTAAACAATTTAATGCAAGATAGGGAAGAGAGAAACAAACACAATCGCTTATAGAGGTTCGGCCAAACTCTTGCCTACGTCCTCTCTCCTTAACCCTCTTGTCAAGTGCTTTCTTTCTCTCCTTCAACAGAAGTTACAATCTTCCTTTTTCAGGTTAAGGAATAACCTCTCTACCCTTTGCAATACAAAGATGTATTCACCCTTTTACAATTTTATCTCACTGAGGAACAATCCTCTTCTCTTCTAAGGTAAGGATGAATACAGAATCAAGCTTTTAGTGTGGGTAGAACAATTACAGCTTTTGCACTTAAGCTTATACAACAAACTCAATAAATGAGGAATGAAGACACAAGGAATGAAAGTATTAAACTCTTGAGAATGTAAGAAATGTGCAGCAATAGTGTCTCTCTTCTCATTGTCTTCAATGCTTGGTTAAATACTGAAGGATTGGTAGTTGGAGCATTAAATGCTATTTTTCCCGTTGAGATTTTGCAGAAACTAGCCGTTGGGTACCTCCAGTAGAGTGCCAGATCGATCTGCCATCTTAGCCAGATCGATCTCTTAGTTATAAATCCTGCAAGATCAAAGCACAATAACACAAGGAGATCGATCTCATAGGTTAGCAGATCGATCTGTTAATTTGAAAATGATAGGGGAGATCGATCTGTCGAATAGGCAGATCGATCTTCCAATCTCTCTGTTTGAGGCAAGATCGATCTTCAGGTCGATCTGCCATGCAATCTCGTAGTGGGGAGATCGATCTCTCAATACCCTAGATCGATCTCCTTAGCTCTCTGATTTTGAGGAGATCGATCTCTTTCTTACCAGATCGATCTCATAAGCTCTCTGTTTGAGTGTGGATCGATCTTACAGATCGATCTACAGTCTATGCTTTAAGGGAGATCGATCTCTTCCTAGATCAGATCGATCCCTCAACTCCAGTATTAGGCAGATCGATCTCTTAACCCTTATAGATCGATCTCACTCTTCCTTAATACCTTTGTGCAGTTTCAAAGCTTGGCAGATCGATCTCATGTCTTCCTGAGATCGATCTCTCATCCAAGACAAACCCAGGAGATCGATCTCCCATGAGCCAGATCGATCTCTCATCAACAGAACTTTAAGTTCTGGTACTGATAACCTCTAAACATGTTTTTATATCATCTTTATATTATTGAATTTACTTGTTTTGTCATTTCAAAATACATTAACTCAACATCATCTCCCGCCAATTTTTTTCTTCTTTCTCTTTTCTTCTTTGGCTTCGGTTTCGACCACTGTTCACCTTCTATTCCAGTGGCTTGGGTTGCCATCCTCCTTCATTGTTCTTTAGTCTAAACTCATCTCACCTACCTCCTGTCTCTGCCCGGCGTCGGTGCCCTCCTATCATCTCTGGTTCCAGCGCCTATATCCACCTCTTCTGTTTTGTTTTGCCACTTCAAGGCAGTCCGTTTCCGCATTCCTTTCTTCCTTTCACGTCTTTGCTCAGGCACCATCTACATCATCCTTAGCCTGAGCAGTACCCTCTCATATTCTTCTTGTTTCTGTCAACCTCATCACCTTTGTGCCTCCACCTTGTTCGTCTCCTTTCCAGCTTACAACGGCTTCAGCCAGTCGGCCTCGCCACTGTCCTCTGTTCGTCTCTATTTTCAAGTCCTACTATTGGCTGCTGTTGCATGTTTCCTTCTTCTTTCTTTCTCTCATTTATCTTTCTTTTCTTTTCTCTTCCATAGAAAAATGACAGCTTCCTTTCTCGTGTCTCTCTTATCCTCAGTTTTTGGTTCTCTTTGCCAGGTTGTCTACTGGCTTTTTCTCATTTTCTTTACTACGGAGCCTGCCTCATTTCAGTCTATCACCTTCAAGTTCCCTTCACTGCAGCAGTGTATTACCACCCCTTCCACCACTTTCGTAGCATGATCTCTACCTCTTCTCTTGATTTTTTTCTACTATCTCCTGCTCTCGGTTTCTCCTTTATATAGCAGGTTTCGGTGTCAGGAAATGGGGAGTGAGTGATGGGGTTGGGTATGATAAGAATTGATAGAGGGAGGGGCATGGGTGTGGTAGGAGAGTCGGTGTGCTGAGGGTTGGTGATGCAAGGACGTGAGTGCTGCGGTTACTGCCACCATCTCATTTCAGTTTTGTTTCAGTTTCCTTCCCCAACACATCTCTCTCTCGGTCACCAACTCTCAAACAAATGCACCAGACTGCTGCAGCCCCCTCGTGCTTATCTCTTTCTTTCGACCTGACTCCACAGATTGCCCATAAACAATTATGGTTGCCATCATTTCTTCCTCTACTTCCTCCCACAGTGCCCTAACAAATATAGGTGTAGACTACCAAATTCCTACCCATTTCTGCTCCGACGGTTTTTTTCTCAATTCCCAGCAAATTGGTTTTTGTCAATCACCACTACAGTTTTCCTTTTCTTCTCTTTATCCACCGAACACTCCCATGCACATTGTCATGACCCATCTTATCCCTGTTAACCGAAAATCACTGAAAGTGTTTCGTATTTTTCCTTTCTTTACTCGGTTGTGAACAAACTCATCACTACACAGTTGAGCTGTGAGTCAATAATAATCATCCTCAACCATACATAATCCGAGTAATTAAATGAAATGTTATTCATTTGAAAGTGAAGTTATACACTTACACAAGTACATATTTACTAACATCTACATCCCCCATATCACAATTTAAAATGACTACTGTGCTTTTACAATTGTTTAGATACAAAAAGAATCTCCATGTGAATACCTCTTAGCGATAGAAGGCAGCAGATATCCAAAATGTTACGCCTCAATCCTCACTGGGCCACTATATACGCTCTGTAAGAGGGGGAAAATAGAGAGGGATGAGCAACCACACGCTCAGTAAGGCAATAATGCAAGTATGGTAAATAACTACTCTATCTACATGCAGATAGTGTTGTGCATAAATCATTATAATCGGAGCATGAGGAATTTAAAACTATGCCATATGAGTATACATATACCCAGTATTTAAATCATGGAAATTGGCATATGAAACATGGTAAAATCATCTCATGCTCATCATTGTCAAATCTCATAATAAAAGGGAAATTCAATTTGAAACATTCTTTTTTTTTTTTAATTTTATCTCGTTCTCAAATACATCAAAATCCCATCACAATCACAAACATCATCATCATTTTTCAATTAAAATCCCACAAGGCTCGAACCCTCCCTCGAGTCTGCCTTAGACTATCAAAATCACACTTATGTATAAAAATCATGTGTATTATGGATTATCAAGTGAGACAAGTGACTATATATCAAAGACTATGTTGGCCAACTACAACATAATTCATCCCAAACCACACGCATCCAGGTATATGGGGTATCATGCTAGAATGAAGGTGGGTTAGTCCCTCGCCATACTTTCTTATTACATAATCACTACGAGGTACATCGTAGTCCATGTGATATACACGGTACAGCGTACTCCGTGGACCCTTATCGTGGTTGGGGGTGCCAGCCGTAGGTCTTACCTACCCCATACCAAGAGTTTTTCGTACACATGTAGGAGAGCCTCCCTGCCAAATAGAGCCTCCCCACCCCTCTAGGGCTTAAGGATGTTGGCTTAAGGATTCTTCCGTAAGAGAGCCTCCCTACCGAACAAAGCCTCCCCGCCTCCTCGGGCTTGAGGATGCAGGGCTTAAGGATCTTACCGTAAGAGAGCCTCCCCACCGAATAGAGCCTCCCTGCCTCCTCGGGCTTGAGGATGTAGGGCTTGAGGATCTTACCAACTTCCACGACCTCATACGTACCACCATGTGAAAACTTGTACGAGCAAAGCTCTAGCACGACTTATGCATCATAACTAAAACACTTTGTACGAGCAACGCTCTAGTACGACATTTATGCATCAAATTATGAAGAAACCACGTATGAGCATAGCTCCAGTATGGTTTGTAAGACATCATCATAGTTTCCAAATCAAGGTGTGAGCTAAGCTCCAGCACGTTTCATACGAGGAAAGCATCAAAATCTAGCTCGAGCGAGGCTCCAGCGCGATTTACATCACACAATTTTGATAGGCGGCTCATACACAATCAAAACAATCCCAAAAATAGGGTTTAACACCTCACAAATGCTATTTCACAACATCATTAAAACACTAGCCAGCTTATCCATTTATTGCTCGAAACAATGCATTGTGTTTTGTGAAAACACTCAAAACACTTGATTTATGCAATTATTAGGCTTACTATCCCATTTCTTTATAATACCATTTTAATCAACCAAATATCATACCAATACTCGTAGTAATTTTCATACATTGTCAAACACATTTCTATAAACTCGTGCACATTTCCAAAGCCCTATATACCCACAAAATACGAGCAGCTATCTCTATATACTTACAGAATTCCCTTACCTGGAATCGAGTTACGTGATTCCACTTCCTTAGAGCTGCTTACTTGTGCGGCCCGCTTCGTCTCCAATGAACTCTTCGGAGCTGCACATAATCATAAATCACATCAATTTAGTCGATATAACACAAATCTTGTGTTTGCTATAGTTGATTCAACCTATAGCCTCCATTAATACTAATAAGATCTCATTTCGATTCTCTATTCATATATCGAGTTAATGGTTCCCTTTAGGCCCATGGGTCATACTAAACCGATATCAAATCGATATTAAGCCTATAGTGTTCATTTTTCATAAATTTCTTCACTATGACATATCATTAACCACTACATGTGCTCATTTCTCATAACTTCCCTCAACCCATAATGTAGCTTCATTTACCATTTTCTAATCATCCACATTAATCAAATGACAACTTAGTATGACTCATAATTCATCAATTCCTCTAAACCACCTTTTCTCACACTAGACATAATCTAGGTTATATGAGTTCCATTGCTTTCTAGATGATTTCTATCATAAATATTCACACCAATCTACTCCAACATCAATAAATAAACAAATGTACTTGGATTGGTGCATTAGAAACTTACCTATTTGGATTTCCTTCCTACTCCAAATGAAAATGCTTTTTGCTCCTTCAATCCAACAAATAGGGTTTTGACTTCAAACTATGTTGTTCTCTTCTTTAAGATGAACAACTTTGTATCTAATAACTTCCTCTCAAATCTTAATGGAAATGGGGTGATTTTAGAGAGAGAAAATTAGGTTTTGGGTGTAAAATGGAAAGGAAAGGTTCTATCTCGAAAAAATGCAGATTTCACTGCTCCTATTTATAAAAATTGCTTGATGAGATCGATCTGGTCCTCTTAGATCCCTTATTTTCATGCCAATTTGAATGCATGAGATTGATCTGTCGAGGGCTTAAGATCGATTTGTCCCAGGCAGTAGCTTAAGGAGATCGATCTGCACCTAGGGGAGAAGGATCTGCTCCTACCGGAGAGCTAAGGAAATTGATCTATTTGCACCAAAAATCGATCCTCTCATTACAAAATGTTTAGCAGATCGATCTGGTTTCATTGGAGATCGATCTGGCTTGTTTCATGGCTCAAATAAGAGTATTTTGGCTCTTCCTGATCGATCTCTCATCCCATGAGATCGATATGGCCTTCATATTTTTTGGATTTTTTGTAGTTTTCTACAGCAACTCATACCCAACTTCACACATTTTGCTGCCATGGTCATTTTCTCATCCAACCACCTTTAAGACTTGAAAATGACATTCATTCATACCTCATACACATTGAAACTTGTGTGCATTCATTGTATATCTAAAGGCATACAACCTAAAACCAAATGGAAGTATTTAGATTCATGCAACTACACTCCATTTACCATACTACTCATTTTGAGTTCCAATCACATTCGTCACTTATAAAAGCTCATTTGTTCATATTCATATACAATGAAACTTGTATGTATATTACAAACTCCTATTACAAGTATGTACATTGAATCCATAGACTTACACCACTTATGCTTACATTGCAAATACATCACCATTCTCATGGTTTCATAAAGTTTATATCCAAAATACGGGTCTTACATTCCTCCCCTCCTTTAGAGAATTTGGTTCTCCAAATTAGAAACGAGTTACTCTTCAAAAAGCTAGGGGTACTTATCCCGTATCAAATTCTCCAATTCCCATGTGGCCTCTTCCACCGTGTGATGTTGCCAAAGAACTTTCACTAAGGGAATTGTCTTATTCCGTAACACTTTCTCTTTTCTGTCCAATATCCGAACTAGCTTTTCAACATATGTCATGCTCTCATTGAGCTCCAACAGCTCATATTTTATCACATGTGCCGAGTCCGGGTGATATTTTCGAAGCATAGAGACGTGAAAGATGTTATGAACATTCCCCAAGTCCGGTGGCAATGCCAACTTATACGCCTTATCTCCCACTCTCTCCAAAATCTCGAAGGGTTCGATATATCTAGGGCTTAGCTTGCCCTTCTTACCAAATCTCATAATACCCTTCGAAGGTGAAACTCTCAGAAATACCGACTCACCCACATCAAACTCTAGTGGTTTTCGTCTCTTGTCAGCATAACTCTTTTACCAGCTCTGAGCTGTCCGTAATCTCTCGCATATCAATTGGACGCCTCAAATGCTTACTGCACTAAGTCAGGAGTAAAAATCTGTCTGTCACCAACCTCTTCCCATCCAATGGGGGATCGACATCTGCGTCCATACAGTGTCTCATAAGGTACCATCTCGATACTCATATGATAACTGTTATTATAGGCGAACTCGGCTAACTGCAGGTGGTCATCCCAGGAGCCACCAAAATCCAGCACACATGTTCTCAACATATCCTCTAGGGTCTATATATTTCTCTCTGACTGCCCATCTGTCTGAGGATGAAAAGCGGTGCTAAAACTCAAATGGGTCCCCATCGCTTCCTAAAAATATTCCCAAAAATTAGAAGTGAAGCGGGCATCCCTATCAGAAACAATGCTCACTAGTACACCATGTAGCTGTACTATCTCTCAAACATATAGGTTCGTCAACTGACTCAGAGTATCGGTAGCTGTCATAGCTATGAAATGGGCTGACTTAGTCAACCGATCCACAATAACCCATATGGCATCATGACCTCTGCGGGTCCTCGGCAATCCTATCATAAAATTCATGGTGACATGCTCCAACTTCCAGGTCAGTATCGGTAGAGGCTGCAATAATCCTGCAGGATTCTGATGCTCTACCTTCACCTACTGACAAACGAGACACTTAGCGACATAATCAGCAATGTCTCTCTTCATTCCAGACCACCAATAAACCTTTTGAAGGTTTTGATACATCTTGGTACTTCCCGAATGTATCGTGTACTTCGATAAGTGAGCCTCTGATAAAATTAGTCTGTCAGGACCCGTTCTCAATCCATGACTTAACCAAAAACCACTACAAATTTTTCTCATTTTTTACTTACCTTTCCTCTCTTCAATGGTTAGGCTGTGATTCGATGTCAGAATTCTCGCTTACCACATCATCCATTATCATACATACATGTGAATATACTGCTACTGACTGTAATTGCTTTTATATGTGAGATTAAATAAAAGTAATACAATTACATTCCCCATAATATATATCGTATACATCACTGTGCTGTTTCTATGTTTAGATACATAACCGTACAGAATCTGTATACCTGGCGATTGATAGGAAATAGCGGTGGACTCAGGAATACTATCCCTCTGTCACGCCCCGAAAGTGCGGAAAATAGGGCTAATTTAAAACTTTTTACTCATTAATTCACAATTAAGAGTGCATTCCTGTGCAGTGTCATACATCATCATTGTAAGACCCGATATTTTCGAGTGCATTTAAAAATGCAAAAGGACTTAAATGACATTCCCGAATACGTGCAAGGGCAAAATGGTCAAAAGACCAAAATTCGGTATTTATCGGGACAAGAAAATTTAATTAAAAATATGAGAATGAGAAATCTTGATCAATGATGAAGAAATAATTAAATTTCGAGTTAAATTGATCAAGATATGAATTTCTTGGGATAAACCGGGATTTTCGCATCGAAAAATAATCCCGAAAATAATCGAAAAATATATCGAAAAGGCAAAACCGGACTGAAAAAAATTATTTACAGATTAAATGAATAAACTAAGATTATTTTAGATATTTTTGGGAATTTTATTATTATTTTATTGAATAAAATAATAATAAAATTTAATTATAAATAAAAAAAAAAAAAAAAAAAAAAAAAAAGAAAAATGAAAAGTCTGAAACAGAAGAGAAAAGAAACAGAGGCGAAACGAAGCAAAAGACGCGAAGGCCGAACCCGAGGGGGAGGTTCGTCACCGGCGAACCACCGGCGACGCTGAGAGGCCGGTGAGGACCGGCGAGCGCAGCCCAGCACCGGGCGAACCTCCAGCAACCCAGACGCGCGCCGAGAACGGCGAAAATCGTCGGAAACGGAGGAGAAGCCGCGGGGGAGAGAAGCCCGATTCGCCGGCGATGGGGCCGATTCGACCCAGGTCGAGGCCCGATTTGAGAAGCCCAGTCCATGGCGCGTTGAATGGCACCGGAATCGCCCAGAGAACCGGCCGGACGGCGCCGGCACGACCAAAGGGAGCCTGGACCGGCCGAACCGGACAGAACCGGCCGAACCGGACCAGACCGGACCGGCGGTCCGAACCGGGTTGAACCGGACCGGACCGGTTCAGCCAAAAAAAGAGAGGGAAAAAAGGAAGAAAAAGGGAAAAAGAAAAAGAGAAAAAATTGGGGAAAATTCCAGTGATGCAATCGAGCTTCGGGTAAGTCGGTAAGCGGTCAAATTGACCGATTTAATTTTCTGAATATTTAATTTAATTAATTCCGACTGGAAATTTACCCGGAAAAATATATTTAATTGTGTAGCTCGACAATTGGCATCCACTGAGAGCTCGAGACAGCCTCGATTTGTATACGATCAGGGAATAACGGGTAAGTGACCCTTATTTACGACAATTTTATATCGTTATGCGTGATTGATATTTAACGCATAAATTACGGATTTAATTTCCGCATAAATGAATTAAATTCTGGAAAATTAGATAAATTGTCGTAAATATTAAATTGAGATATCAGAGAATTTAGAACGAGGCTAAATAAATTACTGATGGGCCCAGTGAGCCCAATAGGCCTCGATAAAGTGTGGTAAACAGGCTTAAGGCCGATTAAGGCCCATTATGGTGCATCGGGCCCAATATGGGTAAACGGGCCCAATGATTTAAATAAAGCCTAGAAAATTGTGAAATACAATAAATTGTATTGTATTTGACCTGATGAATGTGTATCCGCAGTGCCAGAGATTTGATTTGGATTTGGAGCAAATCGGACTGCGTGACGAGACATCGATGTAAAGGTCAGACTGTACAGAAAATGAGGTAAGGGAATTGTGTGAGTAGCTAGAGGTAGCTACGCATATTTTAATAGATTTTGTATACACTGATTATGTATGTATACACGATTATTGTAAAATGATCCTAAAAGTGGTTTAAATAATTTTAAGGATCGAAATAGGTGAAATGTCTATTTTACCCCTATTGAGGGAAGTTCACCTAAGGATGGTGAAAGCATTGACATGCATGGAATGCATGATTTAAGGATTTTTATGATTAAGGAATTTTCTTGATTTTAATCAAAGTAAAACGATAGATTGGCCAGTAAATGCATGAATTTCACAAAATAACACTACGTAGGTGTTATTAATATTTAAATGAAATTTCTTTGGAAAAGAGGCCAACTATCAAGTTTATATGGAAACAGATAGTGCCGACACGTAGTTCGCACTATATCTGCGTTTGTGAATGTGCATAAATGTGCTTGAGCAATTGCTCGCACCGACTTGTGACATCATATGCATGAAATGTGCTAGAGCATGGTGCTCGCACTGATTTTTAATATTGTGAAATGAGAGCTGCTGGAGCCTAGCTCGCACTCTGTTTTGACATGTTTTGACATGTTTTGATTTGTTTTGACGTGGTATGCATAAAATAGTGCTGGAGCGATTACTCGCACTACTTTTAATGATTTGACATGCATGAGAGATGCTGGAGCTTAGCTCGCATCCTGTTTTGATTTAATATTGCATAAAGCCGTGCTGGAGTGTAACTCGCACGAGATTTGATTTAGTTATGCATAAAGCCGTGCTGGAGTATAACTCGCACGAGATTTGATTTACTTGAGCATTCATTTGTGCTGGAGCGTTGCTCGCACAAAGTTTTATATGGTTTTCATAATTCATTTGAATGCCGTACTGGAGGTTTTCTCGTACGAGGTTTTCACTGAATTTATATACATATCCGTACTAGAGCGTTGCTCGTACGTGGAATTTACATGAAATTATAATCAGTTTAAGTCGTACTGGAGCGCTGCTCGTACGCAGATTTCACTGATTTTTATGAAACCGTGCTAGAGCTTCCCTCGCACGAGATTTTCAGATATCATGAATATGCATGGAGCCGTGCTTGAGTTTCGCTCGCACAGGGATTTATATTACATGCATATAGCCGTGTTGGAGCCTCCTGTAGACTGTGTGTCACAGTGAGATGATATGCTCACACGTGCATTCTGAGACAGATGATATGGGTGGATAAGACCTATTACAGGCACCCCTGACTGAGCTTGGGTTCACGGAGTACTTTGTACCGTGTATGTCACGCGGAGTACGCTGTACCGTGGGGATTGTTGGAGTGGAGTGGCATTAGCCACGAGGCAGCAAGCCTTGCCCTCGCAATCCTGGTGTTATGCTGTTCTGGCGGGTAGGACGACCCACCTCCCGTTTCAGGTGTGATACCCCGCACACTAGGTACCGTGTTGCCAGGGATCACTAGGATATGGCCATAGTCCTCGATTGTTACTGTTAATTACCTGATTGTCTCACATGATATAACTTGTGGTCTGTTAGACCAGGGTAGACCCGAAGGAGGGGTCAGGCCCCCGATTTGATGATTTGATGATTTCAGATGATTTTATGATATGCGACCCTGAAAGAAGGGTGGTTTTATAACTCAAGTTTTATAATGAAATATAACAAATTGTTTTATGAGTTTTGAGATGATTGACCCAGAGGGGTTATTTTATACTGCGTTTTAAATGAATTGATTTAAATGCAGTGGCATGATGTGTTTTTCCATGCTTTCATTTGAAATCCATGTTTTGTCTTACATGGCATGAAAGATTGCATGATCTTGATTAAATTCATGCTTAATATGATTTAATGATGTCACATAAAATGCTTTGAATGCATGAGTTACATGATTTATATATGCACAAATAGTTTTGGATAAACTATGGCATTGAATATGCATGACTTTGTGCGTGTAATTTTAAATGAAAAGAAATGGATTTAAGGGCATGGCATTATGAGCATGTAGATAGTGGAGCTATCTACTTACTTGCATAATTGCCTTACTGAGCGTGTGGTTTGCTCACCCCCCTTATTTTCCCATCTTTTCAGAGCACTTGTAATAATTATTGAGCGGCTGAGGACTTGCATGCTTAATATCCGCTGCTTGCTGCTTCCCATCGAGAGACAGGTATACACATTTGTATGGTTTTGTATCTAAATATGTAATGCACAGTACTATAACTGGATATGATGTCGGGGATGTAGAGTCATGTAAATACCATTGGGTATGTGTTTATTTAAAGTCAAAAGGATAGTAGACTCTGATATATGATTATGGGAATGAAATGTTAAATAGTGTGAGGTGACTAACATCGAATCATAGCCCAACTGTGTTGTAGGATGGTCACGACGAGAGAAAGGTAAGAATTAAATAATAAATGAAAAAGCGAAAAAATTACTCTGATTTTTAGGTAATTCGGGTCGTGACAGGTTTAATGGTATCAGAGCCAGGTTGGCCTGATATGAGTCGGTGTTAGTGGTTAAGAAGTTTACATCCCCATGTACTGTGCATTGCTTAGATACAATTGTGTATATCGAGATGGAAGTGCAGCTAAGAATTTGGTTTTAAATGCAAGAATAGACTCATTGACTGATAGCCGCTATGGTTGAGAGGCGAGTACACGAGCTCAAGGCCGTTGAGGTAGGCCCATGAGTTGTACTGAGTCGCCACATGAGACTTGAGATGAGATTGACGTGGAGGCTGGTTGATCATGCCCCCCAGAGTCCAACAGAGAGATCGGACAGAGTCTGACAAAGAGATCGGATAGAGTCTGACAGAGAGATCAGACAGTATTGAGATACGCTTCGCGAGGTTGGAGCGGAGTGTGGAGAATATTTTGCGAGCTAATTGCTCAGGGTATGTATGAGGGCGAGTCGGAACATTGATGAAAGTTCGCTCGACCCATTTGAAGATTTCGACATCCAGAATGGACATGAAAAATAATTTCAGATGTATTCCGGTGACAGAATATCCCGGACAGTGTTTAAAAGAAAATTACAAATAACATTATTTACTCTGACCCAGAGGAACATGTTGATTGACGAGTATAATACTCAGTTTATATTCCTGGGCAGATGTGACTCGGACACGATGAACAGTGAGAGTCGAGATGTTTGAAAGTTCATGGAAGGACTCAGATTAACAATTAGAGTCCGATTAGCCCGTTAGATCGCTACCTACGACGAGGCAGTGCGCAGACTACCGTGTGTGAATAAGATCATGAGTTGTATGCCTCTGAGATTGAGAAAGGTAGTAAGGGGCTGAAATAGAGACAAAAAGAGAATAAAGAAATGACAGAGATGTCAGAATGAAAAAAAAAGGTAGTTTGGTAAAGGCTTAGAGCTGATAAATCATGGGGTAAGTTGATTGATAAACCCCAGTGTATCCAATTTCAATACTTTTGAGGGGTATTGTGATTTGAGGACCCCGACCTGCTACGTAACAGTATGACAGAGTAGCAGTGTAAGATGTGTGGTAGTTATCACGAAAATAAGATGTTGGACGAGGGCGAGTGTATGCCTTGGACCAGGACACTACTGATATTTCATTGGATGTGGTGGAAGATACCACACTGGTTGTGAATAATGAAATAATTATTTTAATTGATCCTGGTGCCACGCATTTATTCATACCGCCTTCAGTTGCTTATAAGTTAGTGAAAAAAATGTGAAGCCTATACCTTTAAGCATGAAGAGGATGATAGTTAGTTGATTTTCACTAACTGAATATGGGTATAGGGATTGTAAGTTGAAAATAGGGGAGAAAATATCACTGAAAAGTGTATTGTAACTTGACAAGTAAGGAAAGAGTTTGTCACAAGTGATATATAAAAGGAGATATATTGGAATAAGAGACGTATGCAAGGTAAGGATATCCTTGATATGCAAAGTAAATTGGATTAAGCGGTATGTAGTCAAGTCTGAGGGATAATAAAGGTATTTTAAAATACTTCCCTGCCTGAAGATTTGACAGCGTCTGGAAGCGCACGCATAATCTATAAATTGAAATCGACAATTGTGAAATATATACATTAAAATTTGGGTACCTTTATTGGTATGATAAAAAGATATAGAAATTCATTAATCATGAAAGTTTAAAAATTAAAATTTTATAAAAGCCGTCAATATAAGAGGAAAGAAATGACGTGAGCTAGTATCTTGAACGAAAGCTATTTCGAAATGACATTGTACGTTTATGCGTACATAGGTCAAGTATATGGAAAATTGAAATATTGAGTGGAACTCAACTACATTAAGGTATTTAAACCTTACCTGGACCGATAGGTTGTCATCTACAGCGATGATATTATGATGTATTCGAAGTCCAGGGATGAGTATGAGTAGCAACGGGAAACTGTCTTACAGACGAGGTGTTGAGAGTTTCTTGAAATGGGCTGCTCAGTTGAGATGTCTCGTTTGGGAAAAGATTTCATACGAGTAGTATGATAAGTATGAAAATAGCTTCGATGAGTTTTGGTATATTGGAGTAATGAACTGACCACCGTAAGTATTCTCACCATGACTAACAGCTCAAGAGGTTTCATTGTGAATGGATACCAAAATAAGGATTGGGCTGTGTATTGATGTAAAATGGGAAGATAGTCATTTATAGATCCAAATAGTTCAAGGATCATGAGAGAAACTATCTGACCCATGGTTTAGAGTTGGCAGCCGTAGCGATTACACTGAAAGTATGGCGCTACTACTTATATGGTAAGAAATTTCGGGTATGCACTGATCGTAAAAGCCCCAAGTATCTGTTTTCACAGAAAGAGTAGAATGTGAGATAACCATGAGGGTTAGAGCTTCTAAGAATTATGATTGTGAATATTGTACCACCCAGGAAAGGCTAATGTAATGGTTGATGCCTTGAGCAGAAAGAGCCTCGGGATGGTATCACATAAGATGGTCAGGGAGCGAGAGCTGCTAGAGCAGTTGTGAACCTCAGTAGTGATGTGATCCCTTCTTGATGATGACGGTGATTTTATGACAGCTAGCCTGAGGTTAGAACCGGATTTGTGTGACCGGATTTGCCAGGCTTAGCGTGATGATCGGCATGGTGTCGATAGTGTGGGTCAGATTCAGAAGGGTATAGTGACAGAGTTCACAGTGAGTGATGATGACTCACAGAGGTTCAGAGACAGTATAAGTGCTCCTCAGGACCATAGTTGATAAGAAAGTGCTATTGTCAGAAGCTCACTCTTCGGGATATACAGTGCATCCGAGAAGTAATAAATATATCAGAATCTCTGAAAAGGGTATTGGTGGTCAGATATGAAAAGAGATATTGTAGAGAATTGCGGAAAAGTGTCTCGTATGTCAGCAGAGTAAGGTAGAGTAAAAGAAGTTGCAGGGTTATTGCAGCCTCTACCTATATTGACACGAAAATGGGAACAAGTTACCATGGATTTCGTGATGGGTTACAGAGGACCCGAATGAATCTCGAGGCTATCTGGGTGATAGTCGATAGATTGATTAAGTTTACCCACCTTCTGGTTATGAAATCCCGAGATACTCTGAGTGCGTAGGCGGATTTATGTGTATGGAAAATTGTGATACATGAGGTAGCGTTCCAGTGAGCATGGTATCAGATAGGGATTCCCGCTTCAGTTCCCACTTGGGGAAATGTTTTTCAGGAAGCTATGGGACCCTGATTATGTGTTAGCACAGCTTCCACCCTCAGACAGATAGTCAGTCAGAGAGGATTGTACAGGTTCTGGAGGATGTGATGAGAGCGTGTGCAATTGATTTTATGAGCTCCTGGGATGATCAGTTGCTACTAATCAAATTCGCCAGTGATGACAGTTGTCACTTGAGTATCGGGATGACATTATTTGAGGCATTTTATGGCCATAGGGATTGTTTCCCTGACTTGGATAAGAAAAGTGGGTGACAAATAGAGAATTGTTCTCGAATTGGTAAGACAAACCTCTGAGGATGTTCAGTGGATTTGTGAGAGATTAAGAACACCTCAGAGCAGACAGAAAAACTATGCTGACAAGAGACAGGAAATCATTGGAATTCACCGAGGGTGAATCATTATAGTTGACAGTTATTTGTCATAAAGACGTAACGAGATTCGGATAGAGAGATATTGGACAAGTGGAAGTAAGACCTGTAGGTTGGCATTACCACTTGAATAAACAGGCATCCACTATGTGTCCTATCTTATGATGCTTCAGAAATATATCCGGACCCAGTATATGTGCAGATATGAGCTTCAACGGGTTAGCTCAATGAAAGTATAACGTATGATTGGAGAACTGATTCGGGTATTAGACGAAAGGAAAAAGTGTTGAGGTTTGAGATGATCTCCCTAGTTAAGTATGATGATAGTATTACACTCCGGAGAAAGTCACTTGAGGATGACTGTATATGATATGATAGATGTAACCGGAGTTATTTCTGGACTCATATTACTTGGTTCTAATTTGGAGGACCAAATTTTCTTAAGTGGGGGAGATTGTAAGACCCGATATTTTCGAGTGCATTTAAAAATGCAAAAGGACTTAAATGACATTCCCGAATACGTGCAAGGGCAAAATGGTCAAAAGACCAAAATTCGGTATTTATCGGGACAAGAAAATTTAATTAAAAATATGAGAATGAGAAATCTTGATCAATGATGAAGAAATAATTAAATTTCGAGTTAAATTGATCAAGATATGAATTTCTTGGGATAAACCGGGATTTTCGCATCGAAAAATAATCCCGAAAATAATCGAAAAATATATCGAAAAGGCAAAACCGGACTGAAAAAAATTATTTACAGATTAAATGAATAAACTAAGATTATTTTAGATATTTTTGGGAATTTTATTATTATTTTATTGAATAAAATAATAATAAAATTTAATTATAAATAAATAAAAAAAAAAAAAAAAAAAAAAAAAGAAAAATGAAAAGTCTGAAACAGAAGAGAAAAGAAACAGAGGCGAAACGAAGCAAAAGACGCGAAGGCCGAACCCGAGGGGGAGGTTCGTCACCGGCGAACCACCGGCGACGCTGAGAGGCCGGTGAGGACCGGCGAGCGCAGCCCAGCACCGGGCGAACCTCCAGCAACCCAGACGCGCGCCGAGAACGGCGAAAATCGTCGGAAACGGAGGAGAAGCCGCGGGGGAGAGAAGCCCGATTCGCCGGCGATGGGGCCGATTCGACCCAGGTCGAGGCCCGATTTGAGAAGCCCAGTCCATGGCGCGTTGAATGGCACCGGAATCGCCCAGAGAACCGGCCGGACGGCGCCGGCACGACCAAAGGGAGCCTGGACCGGCCGAACCGGACAGAACTGGCCGAACCGGACCAGACCGGACCGGCGGTCCGAACCGGGTTGAACCGGACCGGACCGGTTCAGCCAAAAAAAGAGAGGGAAAAAAGGAAGAAAAAGGGAAAAAGAAAAAGAGAAAAAATTGGGGAAAATTCCAGTGATGCAATCGAGCTTCGGGTAAGTCGGTAAGCGGTCAAATTGACCGATTTAATTTTCTGAATATTTAATTTAATTAATTCCGACTGGAAATTTACCCGAAAAAATATATTTAATTGTGTAGCTCGACAATTGGCATCCACTGAGAGCTCGAGACAGCCTCGATTTGTATACGATCAGGGAATAACGGGTAAGTGACCCTTATTTACGACAATTTTATATCGTTATGTGTGATTGATATTTAACGCATAAATTACGGATTTAATTTCCGCATAAATGAATTAAATTCTGGAAAATTAGATAAATTGTCGTAAATATTAAATTGAGATATCAGAGAATTTAGAACGAGGCTAAATAAATTACTGATGGGCCCAGTGAGCCCAATAGGCCTCGATAAAGTGTGGTAAACAGGCTTAAGGCCGATTAAGGCCCATTATGGTGCATCGGGCCCAATATGGGTAAACGGGCCCAATGATTTAAATAAAGCCTAGAAAATTGTGAAATACAATAAATTGTATTGTATTTGACCTGATGAATGTGTATCCGCAGTGCCAGAGATTTGATTTGGATTTGGAGCAAATCGGACTGCGTGACGAGACATCGATGTAAAGGTCAGACTGTACAGAAAATGAGGTAAGGGAATTGTGTGAGTAGCTAGAGGTAGCTACGCATATTTTAATAGATTTTGTATACACTGATTATGTATGTATACACGATTATTGTAAAATGATCCTAAAAGTGGTTTAAATAATTTTAAGGATCGAAATAGGTGAAATGTCTATTTTACCCCTATTGAGGGAAGTTCACCTAAGGATGGTGAAAGCATTGACATGCATGGAATGCATGATTTAAGGATTTTTATGATTAAGGAATTTTCTTGATTTTAATCAAAGTAAAACGATAGATTGGCCAGTAAATGCATGAATTTCACAAAATAACACTACGTAGGTGTTATTAATATTTAAATGAAATTTCTTTGGAAAAGAGGCCAACTATCAAGTTTATATGGAAACAGATAGTGCCGACACGTAGTTCGCACTATATCTGCGTTTGTGAATGTGCATAAATGTGCTTGAGCAATTGCTCGCACCGACTTGTGACATCATATGCATGAAATGTGCTAGAGCATGGTGCTCGCACTGATTTTTAATATTGTGAAATGAGAGCTGCTGGAGCCTAGCTCGCACTCTGTTTTGACATGTTTTGACATGTTTTGATTTGTTTTGACGTGGTATGCATAAAATAGTGCTGGAGCGATTACTCGCACTACTTTTAATGATTTGACATGCATGAGAGATGCTGGAGCTTAGCTCGCATCCTGTTTTGATTTAATATTGCATAAAGCCGTGCTGGAGTGTAACTCGCACGAGATTTGATTTAGTTATGCATAAAGCCGTGCTGGAGTATAACTCGCACGAGATTTGATTTACTTGAGCATTCATTTGTGCTGGAGCGTTGCTCGCACAAAGTTTTATATGGTTTTCATAATTCATTTGAATGCCGTACTGGAGGTTTTCTCGTACGAGGTTTTCACTGAATTTATATACATATCCGTACTAGAGCGTTGCTCGTACGTGGAATTTACATGAAATTATAATCAGTTTAAGTCGTACTGGAGCGCTGCTCGTACGCAGATTTCACTGATTTTTATGAAACCGTGCTAGAGCTTCCCTCGCACGAGATTTTCAGATATCATGAATATGCATGGAGCCGTGCTTGAGTTTCGCTCGCACAGGGATTTATATTACATGCATATAGCCGTGTTGGAGCCTCCTGTAGACTGTGTGTCACAGTGAGATGATATGCTCACACGTGCATTCTGAGACAGATGATATGGGTGGATAAGACCTATTACAGGCACCCCTGACTGAGCTTGGGTTCACGGAGTACTTTGTACCGTGTATGTCACGCGGAGTACGCTGTACCGTGGGGATTGTTGGAGTGGAGTGGCATTAGCCACGAGGCAGCAAGCCTTGCCCTCGCAATCCTGGTGTTATGCTGTTCTGGCGGGTAGGACGACCCACCTCCCGTTTCAGGTGTGATACCCCGCACACTAGGTACCGTGTTGCCAGGGATCACTAGGATATGGCCATAGTCCTCGATTGTTACTGTTAATTACCTGATTGTCTCACATGATATAACTTGTGGTCTGTTAGACCAGGGTAGACCCGAAGGAGGGGTCAGGCCCCCGATTTGATGATTTGATGATTTCAGATGATTTTATGATATGCGACCCTGAAAGAAGGGTGGTTTTATAACTCAAGTTTTATAATGAAATATAACAAATTGTTTTATGAGTTTTGAGATGATTGACCCAGAGGGGTTATTTTATACTGCG
This sequence comes from Firmiana major, assembly GCA_033439115.1. NCBI lineage: Eukaryota > Viridiplantae > Streptophyta > Magnoliopsida > Malvales > Malvaceae > Firmiana > Firmiana major. The sequence goes on along the minus strand of CM065907.1, from coordinate 61,128,128 downwards.
TTTTAAATGAATTGATTTAAATGCAGTGGCATGATGTGTTTTTCCATGCTTTCATTTGAAATCCATGTTTTGTCTTACATGGCATGAAAGATTGCATGATCTTGATTAAATTCATGCTTAATATGATTTAATGATGTCACATAAAATGCTTTGAATGCATGAGTTACATGATTTATATATGCACAAATAGTTTTGGATAAACTATGGCATTGAATATGCATGACTTTGTGCGTGTAATTTTAAATGAAAAGAAATGGATTTAAGGGCATGGCATTATGAGCATGTAGATAGTGGAGCTATCTACTTACTTGCATAATTGCCTTACTGAGCGTGTGGTTTGCTCACCCCCCTTATTTTCCCATCTTTTCAGAGCACTTGTAATAATTATTGAGCGGCTGAGGACTTGCATGCTTAATATCCGCTGCTTGCTGCTTCCCATCGAGAGACAGGTATACACATTTGTATGGTTTTGTATCTAAATATGTAATGCACAGTACTATAACTGGATATGATGTCGGGGATGTAGAGTCATGTAAATACCATTGGGTATGTGTTTATTTAAAGTCAAAAGGATAGTAGACTCTGATATATGATTATGGGAATGAAATGTTAAATAGTGTGAGGTGACTAACATCGAATCATAGCCCAACTGTGTTGTAGGATGGTCACGACGAGAGAAAGGTAAGAATTAAATAATAAATGAAAAAGCGAAAAAATTACTCTGATTTTTAGGTAATTCGGGTCGTGACAATCATAATTATCATGCCTCAGGATCTCAACATAATATAACGCATATTGTACCGTATACAAATACTCAATTCCAAGTTAATTAATCCTAATACATCCCATATAATGTTGTACAACAAGTGTCTGCAATTACAATAATAGTCTGGGTACATGAAAAGATAAATATACCTTAAGATACAATATATATGGCCTGGAGCTCGAATCCTCCAGTAGCCACTACTCCGTACGTCGCAGGGAAGTCCTTATTCACTTGAAGAACTCTAGGGGGAAAGAAAAACAGGGTGAGCTTCTAAATCGCTCAGTAAGGGGGGTAGGGGACTCATTTCATAAACCAAAATGCACATCACAAAACATTTATTTGTATGTGAAACTCATTTGAAAACCATAGCATGAAAATACTCAAAACGACACTCTCATGTGTCAAGTCATGTGAAAACACGAAGTAAAAAGGCTCACTCTAGAGCATTAACAAAGCATGTGAAAACAACGCGTTAAACGCTTTCTCAAATAACGTGGCATAGCCACTGATTTAAAATCACTCGTGGCATAGCCACAAAACACACGTGGCAAAGCCACTGATTTAAAATCACTCGTGGCATAGCCACAAAACACACGTGGCAAAGCCACTGATTTAATTTCTCGCGTGGCATAGCCACAGAATAGGGTTTCTCAACGTGGCGCAGCCACCAATGGGGTATAACGTGGCACAGCCACCAATGGGGTATCTCGACGTGGCACAGCCACCAATGGGGTATCTCGACGTGGCACAGCCACCAATGGGGTATCTCGACGTGGCACAGCCACCAATGGGGTATAACGTGGCACAGCCACCAATGGGGTTTCTCAACGTGGCACAGCCACCAATGGGGTTTCTCAACGTGGCACAGCCACCAATGGGGTTTCTCAACGTGGCACAGCCACCAATGGGGTTTTCTCAACGTGGCACAGCCACCAATGGGTTATTCTCACGTTACCAGAACGGAGAAGAAATTCGGGCTTACATGCTACCAGAGCAATGCCTGGTGTGTACTCACAACTACACACCTAAGTCTTATCACATAAGACGGGTTTGCCTTCACGTAGAACTCGTAATGGTTTTTCTCTCATAAAACTCATTTGAAAACCGTTTTGTACTCAACACAAAACGTAATAAAACCGAGTTCTAACCGGCAAAGCACACGCACACATTTCTCAAATCTCAATATTGCCTTAACGTAGAGCCCAGTTATAAACTCATAAAAACGTTGGGCTCCAACCGGCTATAAAATCGTGTGCAATTTAATCTCAACACAAAACACTCAACATGCTTGTTTTATAAACCACAAATCATGTTATAACAGTTCGCAAATCACATACACAAATGGTTTAGATTTCCCTTACCTCTTTGCACCTCGTATAGTGCAATCGTTCCCCCGTATCACGGACTAGACTCGCATTCCACTTTGGAACTCCCGAGCTGTCCAAACAATGTTAAAACATCAATACTCAACATCACATAAACCTCAATTCTCAAAATCGAGCATAATTGCTCATAACTCCTCAAATCTCTCGATTCTCGTAACTCAACCCTAAACTACAACCTCATTTTCAATATCTCAATGTCCTACATTCCTCATGCCAATTTTCTAGGCTAATTCTCCACATTGTCTATATTTCCATTTATAGCTCAATTTCTCAAAATTACCGAATATCTACATTACTCCAACCACATTGCAATTCATCAATCCCTAATCATTTCTCAACTATTTCAACACAATTACAACCACCAATAACATCAAAATCAGCTCAAATATCAAGATCGAGGTTTAGAAATTACCCAAAGCTTGTGAGACGCACAACTCACGCCTCGATCCGATTCGTCCCTCGATTTCCAAGTATGTTGTTCTCCCTTTGATGAGGAACAACTTTCCTTCTTACCACAGCAGCTGATTCGGCCGAAAATGGGTGATTTGGAGGAGTGAGAAACTAGGTTTTCGGAAAAATGGAGGTTTTAAAAGAGAGAGAAAGTGAAATTGCAGAGAAAACACGGGTTCCTTATATAGACTGGAGGTAGGAGATCGATCTGCCTCTTGATGAGATCGATCTGTGTTTGAATTTTGGGGACGATCTGGGCAATTTTATGCCTAGGAGATCGATCTGTCGAGGGGTGAGATTGATCTCTTTATGGCTTTATGAGATCGATCTGGTCCTAAGGAGATCGATCTTCTCCCCAAACAGAAGCATTTGGAGATCGATCTCTTCCTCATGAGATCGATCCCTCCTCAAACAGATTCATTTGGAGATCGATCTCTTCCTCATGAGATCGATCCTTTCTCAAACAGATTCATAAGGAGATCGATCTCTTCCATTGGAGATCGATCTGCTCTTCAAATTTCCCCTTCCTCGTCATTTTTAACTCACCAGATCGATCTCTCCTTCTCCCAGATCGATCTGTCCTCATGCTTCATGCTCATTTTACACACTTAACACATAAATCTCCAATTATAATTCCCACAATTCACTTAGCTCAATAAATTATACTAAAATTATTATTACATCAATAAAATATGTCTGAAATTCTCAGATCTCACATCCTCCCCACCTTAAAAAGAATTTGGTCCTCCAAATTCAACTCAACTAGTCAAAATAGATGGGGGTATTTCTCCTTCATGAGGCTCTCTAGTTCCTACGTTGCCTCTTCCCTTGAGTGATGTTTCCACAAAACTTTCACTAATGGGATGCTCTTGGTTCTCAGTACCTTCTCCTTTCTATCGAGAATCCGGACGGGTTCCTCAGTGTAGCTCATGTCCTCCTATATGTCCATCTCATCATACTCTATAACATGAGAAGGGTCCGGGTGGTACTTCCTCAACATAGACACATGAAAAACGTTGTGTATTTTGGACATCTGTGGGGGTAATGCCAATCTGTAGGCTACCTCTCCCACTCTCTCAAGAATCTCGAATGGTCCTATGTATCGAGGACTCAATTTTCCTTTCTTCCCAAATCGCATGATACCCTTGCTCGGTGATACTCTCAGAAATACTGCATCACCAACATCAAACTCAAGTGGCCATCTACGCGCATCCGCGTAGCTTTTCTGTCTACTCTGTGCAGCCCGTAACCTCTCACATATGAGCTTCACACTCTGTACGGCTTGCTCAACAAGCTCGGGAGCATTTATCTTTCTGTCACCGACTTCTTCCCAAGCTACAGGGGATCTACACCTCCTACCATATAGAGCCTCAAAAGGTGCCATTCCAATACTCGCATGATAGCTTTTATTGTACGCAAACTCTGCTAGGGGCAGGTGATCATCCCATGATCCCTTAAAATCCATCGTACACGCCCTCAACATATCCTCCAGGGTCTGAATAGTCCTCTCTGACTGACCATCTGTCTGAGGATGATAGGCGGTACTAAAACTCAATCGAGATCCCATGGACTCCTGAAACTGGGTCCAAAATCTGGAAGTAAATCGGGAATCTCTATCAGAAGTAATACTCACTGGAGCCCCATGTAATCTAGCTATCTCGCTGACATATAGTTCAGCTAAGGCATCCACCATATCTGTGCTCTTGATGGCAAGGAAGTGGGCACTCTTGGTCAATCTATCCACTATAACCCATATAGCGTCATGACCTCTTCGGGTCCTCGGTAAACCCATAATAAAGTCCATAGTGACATGCTCCCATTTCCATGTAGGTACAGGTAAGGGCTGTAGTAGTCCTCCGGGCTTCCGATGCTCAGCTTTTACTTGCTGGCATACTAAACACCTGGCCACATACTCTGCCACATCTCGCTTCATACCACTCCACCAATACACCTTTCTCAAGTCTCGGTACATCTTAGTACTCCCTGGGTGCATGGTGTATCGCGAGCAGTGGGATTCTCTCAATATCTGTCTCTTTAGGGTATCATCGTCCGGTACACAGATCCGTCCTCTGAATCTCAACAATCCATCCTCACTGATGGTGAGATCCGACTGCGAACTCTGCTCAGCTTGGCTAACCATATCTATCAATCTCTGATCACTGCGCTGCCCAGTTCTAATCTGATCCATGATCCTGGGCTCCATCCGCAAGCTAGCCAAAAATCCAGTCTCTACCTCTTTAAATTTGATCCGAAGTTCGGCGAACTGCTCTAACAAATCCCATTCCCTGCTCAGGGCATCAGCAACCACATTCGCCTTACCCGGATGATATAGAATCTCGCAGTCATAATCCTTAAGGAGTTCCATCCATCTCCTTTGTCTCATGTTTAACTCTTTCTGATCAAAGAGATATCTCAAACTCTTGTGATCAGTGAAGATCTGGAATCTTTCCCCATATAAGTAGTGTCGCCAGATCTTCAAAGCAAATACCACAGCGGCTAACTCCAAATCATGCGTGGGGTAATTCCGCTCATGGTCTTTCAGCTGTCGCGATCCATATGCGACCACCCTTCTGTGCTGCATAAGCACACACCCCAATCCTTGATGAGACGCATCACTATACACCGAGAATCCTCCTGATCCCTCAGGAATAGTTAACACAGGTGCCGCTGTTAATCTCCTCTTTAACTCTTGAAAACTGAGCTCACATTGATCAGTCCATATAAATGGAGTCTCCTTGTGCGTGAGCTTAGTTAAAGGGGCGGCAATCCTGGAAAATCCTTCCACAAATCTTCTGTAATACCCTGCCAAACCAAGGAAGCTTCGTACCTCAGTCACTGTCCTCGGTCTGTCCCAATTAAGCACAGCCTCCACCTTGCTTGGGTCCACTGATACTCCTTCCTCTGAGACTATATGCCCAAGGAAAGCTATCCGGTTCAACCAAAACTCACACTTACTAAGCTTTCCGTACAATTGCTTATCTCGGAGTATCTGAAGTACTAACCACAAATGCTGTGCATGCTCCTCATACGACCGAGAGTACACCAGGATATCATCAATAAAGACTATCACAAACTTATCCAGATAGTGTCTGAACACCTCGTTCATCAATCTCATAAATGCTGCAGGGGCGTTCGTCAATCCAAAGGACATCACCAGAAATTCGTAATGGCCATACCTCGTCCTGAAAGCCGTCTTTGGAATATCTTCTTCCTTGATCCTCAATTGGTGATAGCCCGATCTCAAATCAATCTTAGAAAAGACTGATGCCCCTCTCAGCTGATCAAGTAGATCATCAATCCTGGGTAGTGGGTATTTATTCTTCACCGTGGTTTTATTCAACAGCCGGTAGTCTACGCATAATCTGAGACTACCATCCTTCTTCTTAACAAATAGTACTGGCGCTCCTCACGGCGAAACACTGGGTCTAATAAACCCTTGATCCAATAACTCCTGTAGTTGTCTCTTCAATTCCTCGAGTTCCACTAATGCCATCCTGTAAGGAGGTTTAGAGATCGGCTGAGTATCTGGTACCAAATCAATGGTAAACTCCAACTCTCTCTCTGGTGGTAAACCTGGCAATTCATCTGGGAAAACATCCAGAAATTCGCAAACCACAGGTATATCCTCAATCCTCGGATGTTCCCGCTCATCGTCTGAGATGAGTGTCTCATAACCTTCACATGAATAATCACATTTAATATTCTCCAAAATAATGTTAAAATTCTCAAATTACTTACTAGAATTTCACATATCCATTTCCTCAACATCTCAATCGTACACTGTAAGGCTCAGGTAGGGAGAAAGTTACAATCTTAGTGTAGCAGTCTAGACTCACTCGATTGGTTGCCAACCAATCCATTCCCAGAATTACATCAAACCCATGTACATCCAACATGATTAGATCTGCTAACATCACTCTATCTCCCACCTTTATCTCACATCCTCTACAGATTAACTCAGTTCTCTGGGATTCACGCATAGGGGTATTTACATGTAGTATGTATTCTAGAGGTTCAAACTTCAAGTTTAATCTACATGCAAAATGCTCAGAAATAAACGAATGCGTGGATCCTGAATCAATCAACACATGAGCCTCATAATTACAGACAGAGAGTGTACCTCTTATAGTTTCTGCCGAAGCGTCTGCGGTCTCCTTATCCAGGGCGAACACACGTCCTTGTGCCACAGGTTTCTTCCCTTTCTCTGCCGCAGTGGCCCGTCTCCGGGGATCCACTCTCTGAGGCTGTTGTCTAGTGGGCTCCGGAGCATGTGGTATCTGAGGTTGGGGACAGTCCTTCACTCTGTGACCCATGTCACCACATCTAAAACATCCATGGATTGACCCAGTACAACTTCCCTCATGCGATCGGCCACAGTCTCTACAAACCCTCATCTCCGGCCTGACATATCGAGGGGTCTCCTTGATAATAGGATAGGCTCTGGGTCTCTCCAATCTGTCCTTCTGTACCTCAATCCTTCCTCTTCTGAAGGAACCTCTCCGAGCCTCTGACTGGAAAAGTGCTGGCCTCTTGCCCTTATCTCTATTCACCGCTCGGAGCTCATTCTGGGATTGTACCATCTCAATCCCTCTTTCAATCTCTTGTGCTCGTCGCAGAGCATCTCCAAACTCAGTAATACACAGCCCTATCAATCTATCTCTGATGACGGGCTTCAACCCATACACAAACTTCTCTGTGCGGAGCTCTTCACTCTTGAAGGTCTCTGGGTCATATCTCAATAGCGCTGTGAATTGGCTCTCATAGTCATCCACAGACATGTCACCCTGTACCAAACTCAAAAACTCGGCCTGCTTCTTCCTCTGAGCGGCCCGTGGTACATATTGGGTCCTAAAAGCTGTCTGAAACTCTTCCCAACCAATCGCACCATGGTGGGACATCAAAATACCCTGGGTAGTACCCCACCAATCTCGAGCTCTCCCCTTCAGCATATAGGCACTCATACTGACCCTCTCAGCATCGGTGCACCCCAGGATATCAAATATAATCCTTAACTCCGTCAACCACTCCTCAGTCTCCGTAGGATCCTTCTTTCCCTTAAATGCGGGTGGATTCATCTTCAGAAAATCCCTTAGTCGGACCATACTTCTATCCTCAGGCTGGGCGACGGGAGGCACTGGGGGTATGAGAGGTCCTTGTGGTGGTGTAGGGGTAGTATCCGAGGCATTAACTCCAAAATGCTGCGCGAATAACGCTGCCATCTGCTCAAAACCTTGCCTCACATCGGTCTCAATCCGATTAAATCGAGAGTTAGGACTCTCTGGTTGTGGGACAGGTGGCGGAGGGGACTCTGCCTGCCTCCTCGAACGACCTCGTCGTTTACTCATTCTCTATCTCAACTCGTCTCCTGCGCGTACATATCAAAATTGATTGAAATCTCAATCCTCAATTTCAGTTCATGACCAGACTATTACAGACACTTGGGATGTATTCTATTTCACTTAACCGACACTGACAGTACTAGACACCCTAAGCTCTGATACCAAGAAAACTCTGTCATGCCCCGAAAGTGCGGAAAATAGGGCTAATTTAAAACTTTTTACTCATTAATTCACAATTAAGAGTGCATTCCTGTGCAGTGTCATACATCATCATAATTATCATGCCTCAGGATCTCAACATAATATAACGCATATTGTACCGTATACAAATACTCAATTCCAAGTTAATTAATCCTAATACATCCCATATAATGTTGTACAACAAGTGTCTGCAATTACAATAATAGTCTGGGTACATGAAAAGATAAATATACCTTAAGATACAATATATATGGCCTGGAGCTCGAATCCTCCACTAGCCACTACTCCGTACGTCGCAGGGAAGTCCTTATTCACTTGAAGAACTCTGGGGGGAAAGAAAAACAGGGTGAGCTTCTAAATCGCTCAGTAAGGGGGGTAAGGGACTCATTTCATAAACCAAAATGCACATCACAAAACATTTATTTGTATGTGAAACTCATTTGAAAACCATAGCATGAAAATACTCAAAACGACACTCTCATGTGTCAAGTCATGTGAAAACACGAAGTAAAAAGGCTCACTCTAGAGCATTAACAAAGCATGTGAAAACAACGCGTTAAACGCTTTCTCAAATAACGTGGCATAGCCACTGATTTAAAATCACTCGTGGCATAGCCACAAAACACACGTGGCAAAGCCACTGATTTAAAATCACTCGTGGCATAGCCACAAAACACACGTGGCAAAGCCACTGATTTAATTTCTCGCGTGGCATAGCCACAGAATAGGGTTTCTCAACGTGGCGCAGCCACCAATGGGGTATAACGTGGCACAGCCACCAATGGGGTATCTCGACGTGGCACAGCCACCAATGGGGTATCTCGACGTGGCACAGCCACCAATGGGGTATAACGTGACACAGCCACCAATGGGGTTTCTCAACGTGGCACAGCCACCAATGGGGTTTCTCAACGTGGCACAGCCACCAATGGGGTTTTCTCAACGTGGCACAGCCACCAATGGGTTATTCTCACGTTACCAGAACGGAGAAGAAATTCGGGCTTACATGCTACCAGAGCAATGCTCGGTGTGTACTCACAACTACACACCTAAGTCTTATCACATAAGACGGGTTTGCCTTCACGTAGAACTCGTAATGGTTTTTCTCTCATAAAACTCATTTGAAAACCGTTTTGTACTCAACACAAAACGTAATAAAACCGAGTTCTAACCGGCAAAGCACACGCACACATTTCTCAAATCTCAATATTGCCTTAACGTAGAGCCCAGTTATAAACTCATAAAAACGTTGGGCACCAACCGGCTATAAAATCGTGTGCAATTTAATCTCAACACAAAACACTCAACATGCTTGTTTTATAAACCACAAATCATGTTATAACAGTTCGCAAATCACATACACAAATGGTTTAGATTTCCCTTACCTCTTTGCACCTCGTATAGTGCAATCATTCCCCCGTATCACGGACTAGCCTCGCATTCCACTCTGGAACTCCCGAGCTGTCCAAACGATGTTAAAACATCAATACTCAACATCACATAAACCTCAATTCTCAAAATCGAGCATAATTGCTCATAACTCCTCAAATCTCTCGATTCTCGTAACTCAACCCTAAACTACAACCTCATTTTCAATATCTCAATGTCCTACATTCCTCATGCCAATTTTCTAGGCTAATTCTCCACATTGTCTATATTTCCATTTATAGCTCAATTTCTCAAAATTACCGAATATCTACATTACTCCAACCACATTGCAATTCATCAATCCCTAATCATTTCTCAACTATTTCAACACAATTACAACCACCAATAACATCAAAATCAGCTCAAATATCAAGATCGAGGTTTAGAAATTACCCAAAGCTTGTGAGACGCACAACTCACGCCTCGATCCGATTCGTTCCTCGATTTCCAAGTATGTTGTTCTCCCTTTGATGAGGAACAACTTTCCTTCTTACCACAGCAGCTGATTCGGCCGAAAATGGGTGATTTGGAGGAGTGAGAAACTAGGTTTTCGGAAAAATGGAGGTTTTGGAAGAGAGAGAAAGTGAAATTGCAGAGAAAACACGGGTTCCTTATATAGACTGGAGGTAGGAGATCGATCTGCCTCTTGATGAGATCGATCTGTGTTTGAATTTTGGGGACGATCTGGGCAATTTTATGCCTAGGAGATCGATCTGTCGAGGGGTGAGATCGATCTCTTTATGGCTTTATGAGATCGATTTGCTCCTAAGGAGATCGATCTTCTCCCCAAACAGAAGCATTTGGAGATCGATCTCTTCCTCATGAGATCGATCCCTCCTCAAACAGATTCATTTGGAGATCGATCTCTTCCTCATGAGATCGATCCTTTCTCAAACAGATTCATAAGGAGATCGATCTCTTCCATTGGAGATCTATCTGCTCTTCAAATTTCCCCTTCCTCGTCATTTTTAACTCACCAGATCGATCTCTCCTTCTCCCAGATCGATCTGTCCTCATGCTTCATGCTCATTTTACACACTTAACACATAAATCTCCAATTATAATTCCCACAATTCACTTAGCTCAATAAATTATACTCAAATTATTATTACATCAATAAAATATGTCTGAAATTCTCAGATCTCACACCCTCAATAGCTCTCTCTCTACTGCTGATGCTCTGTAGAGAGATGTAAAGAAAAGGGGGTGAGCATACAACGCGCTCAATAAGGAAATCAGGCAAGCAAGTAGATATCTACACTATCTACTCAAAATAATGCTATGCCTTGAAAACATTATTTCCCTTACTCACTTTAAAAGCATGTCTTTAAATATATATGTATACTTGTACAAATTAAATCCCATGCACAGAAATCATGCTTTTTTTCTCAAATGTAGGCATGTCGTGCAAAACAATGCATCTTTATATAAATCATGCCTTTAGATAAATCATGCCATGTATATTTAATCACAATAAATATGACATTTAAATAATTCACAACACAAAATCGGACATGTGATATATCATGTGAGACTCTGTGGTGAAAATGTAACTAGTATCCTGGACTATGATCATATCCGACATGTGATCCTAAGTAACACAGATCTCGGTGTGCGGGGCATCACTGCTGCAACGGGAGGGGGTCAATCTGTCGTACCCCGCTTTTGGGAACCCTTCTATCCATACAATCTCTACTACGGTTGGGCTGTGAGAAGATGCAATTACTAAAATTTCATTCATTTACAGCGGAATATTTAAAACTTTAATTCACACTCCCAGGTGTGTGTGTAAATACACAAAATTAATTGTATAAATACCATGTGCTTACATATCATCCCCATAATACTGTTTACAATTCCAAGATATAACTGTGCGATACAATATATTAGATACAAAATACTCGTGTATACGAATCTTATACCTTTGCGGATTGTGGGAGCTATTTAACACAAAAGATCTAGAGATCACCGCTCTCTTACTTCTCAGTACCTGGAGGGGGAAAATAGTGGGATGAGCAAACCACGGCTCAGTAAGGAAATGTATGCTAGCAGGTAGATATCGTACTACCTACATAGCCCATGCATGCATAAACCAAAACCATGTTTTCGTTATAAATGGAAATATCATACGAACAATGCATTTAAACACATATTTCTCAATAGCATTTTCGTGTAAATCAAATGTCAAACTTCCATTTAAAACATGCTCATAAATAGTGCCCTCACGGCACGAATGTGAAATTAGAGATTTATCAAAAACACGAAATCTCTTTCACTTCTCAAATCATTCTTTCCGCAATCCTCTTTCTTTTCTGAGACTATCTCTGTTTCTCAAATCTTTGAGACAGACATGGAATTTTCGGCAATCAAATATCCATGACTTATGGCCACAGTCAGTGATCCCAGGCCTCACTGATCGGGTGTGCACAGGGTATCACTTCGCCTTAAGGGGGATGGGTCAGTCCTACCCTCCGGCTCATCTCAATCCACCTCATCTCCTCGTATACTCAGGGTGAAGATACGTCGTGTGTCATCTACGCGATACTCGTACTCACGTGCACCCAGCACGGTACATAGTATACCAATGGGTGACTACACTGTTCTATGTACGATCGTGGACCCAAGTCCATACTCCAACTCCGATGGACTTTTTATCCTTAAACCATGTCTCATATACCAGGCGAGCAAGCAGCGTGACACACAGTCAACGCAAAGCTCCAGCGCGGTACGATCTATCGTTAAGGCCCAGCCCGTTCAATTGGCCGTCGGCTGGTATCCCCTTGGGTCCCAGACCCCCAGGTTTACCTTAACTCAACAAAACAGGTGCGAGCAAAGTTCCCGCACTTTCTCAAAACCCTCGTGCGAGTTAAAACTCCCGCACGATACATCAAGGCATTAAAACGGGTGTGAGCTAGCTCTTCAACACCAAATCCCATCTCAAAACTGATAGATGGCTATTTTCTCTTTTAAAACTCAAAACACGTTTATTCATACAGCATGACTCTTCATGCTAAAACATGTAAAATTAGCCAATCTATCATCAACATTTCTCAATCATCAATAACAATATAAAATTGAGAACATCATTGAAAACATGCATATCATGCTATTTCTTACCCTATCCCATTTCTCAATACATATATACATCATAGTACTTTTCATACTTCCACATCATTTCATAAACTTATAATATCGTACTAGTCCTAGCAATATATCTACGAAATTGCTGTAATTACGTACGAACATCTCTATAGCTAACACACAGTCCCTTACCTCGTTTTACTTGTGTGCAACTATCCACCTTTATGCTTCTTGCGTTCTCATCTCGACTTGCTCCGACGTATCATCCGAAACTGAAATTCATCCATCAAACACTCGAGTTAACGTTCCTAACTCTTATTCAACTAAGCATTTATCCAATGCCTTAAATACACATTTTTATCCTTTGTGGTAAACCTCACACTTTTATCCCAATATCAACATGTCCAAACCATTCCCATAACATAATCATCCACTCAAGATATCCCATTTATCATAAACACTTCCACACTCCACTTTCTCACACTTGACTATTTCTAAGTTATATTCATTTCATACCATTCTAGGTAGTTCTATCCACAATATGCACACCCAAATATCTTTATAATCATTAACTAAACCAATGTACTTGGATTTGTGCATTAGAACTTACCTCATTAGATTTCCTCTTGCTCCAATTAGGATTGCCCTTTATTTCTTCAATCCATCAAATGGGGAAGTGCCTCTAGACTATGTTGTTCTTCTTTTTGTTGTGAACAACTTTGTCTCTAATAGACTCTCCTTAAATCTCACTGAAAATGGCTGGATTTAGGAGTGAGAAAGCTAGTTTTTGTGTTGAAGTGGAAAGGAAATGGTTTTGTCCCGAAATTCTGATGATCCAACTGCTCCCATTTATAGTTTTGACTTGATGAGATCGATCTTCCTTGGGTGGAGATCGATCTGTTCCTCTAAAATCCCTCTTTTCTAAGACGTTTTAAAGGCAGGAGATCGATCTGTCGAGACTGGAGATCGATCTGCTTTCAAACAGAAGCTTAAGGAGATCGATCTGGTCTTAGGGGAGATCGATCTGCTTCCAACCCGAGAGCTAAGGAGATCGATCTTCTTCCTTTGGAGATCGATCTGTTCCCTTCCATTTCTCACATAGGAGCATTCTGGCTCTCCCAGATCGATCTCTCATCCTATGAGATCGATCTGGCCTTCACAAATTCCAGATTTCCTGCAGTTTTTCTGCAACAACTCTTACCAAACACCCTTAATTTGCTACCATGATGATTTCCTCATTCATTCATCTTTGAGACTTGAAAATGGGATCCATCCTCACTACATACACATTAAAACTTGTGTAGAATCTTTGTATGACCAAATATATACGATATTACTCGAATGGAAATATACACTTATGTAAATCTTTCCTTCCATTTTACTATACTACTCATATTCCATTTCGATCACATTCTTCTCTTGTTCAAGTTTATTTCTTCCTACTCATTCATAATGCAACTTGTACGTATAATCACAATTCTTACTACAAGTGCGAACATAATCTTATAAACTTACATTGCATATACTTCACATTATAATACATCATCTTACTTATGATTTTATTTACATTCCCATGTTCCTAGATACAGCTATACATGTACGGGGTCTCACACAATCCATCATAACCGCCAGCTATATCCTACTCAACTCCACAACACCACACGGTACAGTGTACTCCATGCCACTCGCATGGTACAACGTACTTCGTGGACCCTACATCACAATCAGGGTGCCTGCCATAGATCTTAGCCCTCAAACCATGGAATATCATACCACGTCTCTAGTATCCTCATGCGGATATCCTCTCACATAGTGTGACACTCAGTCTACACAAGGAATCAAGCATGGGTTTCAACATGTATTATATATCACATACAGTGCGTGCCTTTGAGCGTGACTCATAGTCGACACTCTGCTCAAATACTGTTTCACATCACAAACTCAACTCTAGTGCGAGTAAACCTCCAGCAACTAGGTCAATGCATAGTTCATGTATTAAATCAAGTACGAGCAATATCTCCAGCACCATGCTATGCACAATATCATCAAATCAAGTATGAGCAATAGCTCCAGTACTATGTCATGTATAAATCATGAAGAATCGAGTACGAGCAACGCTCCAGCACTCTGTCATTCATCTCATGAAAAACTCGAGTACGAGTAAGAACTCTAGTACTCTATCATGCATGTCATGGAAATATAGTGCGAATCATAATCCAGCACTAATGTATGTGAAAAATATATGAAATCCAGTGCGAGCTGTGCTCCAGCACGATTCATTCTCACATAATATGATAGATGGCTCTTTAAAAAGGGATGATTTATAAAATATCAAAATCAGCACTATAAAGTGTGCTTAATTCACATCAACCTTAAAATCATTAGCCCATCTATTTATTCTTCTGCTAAACAACAGTAAAACACTCAAAATGATGGTTTCCATGCTTTTTACAACTTTTCACAAAAGTTGACTTTTTGACTAACTAGGGGTAAAATCGTAATTTACCACTATCGGGTCACAATAATTATTATTCACTTTCTCTGACCTCAGGGTTTTTAAGTGAATGTAAAAGTAGATAAAAATACGTGCAGGTATCTCTAACTACTCACAAAAGTCCCTTACCTGCAATCACTCGAGAAATTTCACTTTCTCTGCGCTGCTCGATCCAGCAGTCCGATTTGCTTCTCCAATACTCTCTGGAGCTGCATATAACCATATATCAGGTTAATTACACTTTTTCTACTGTATTTCACATTAAATACAGTCTATTTCCTTTATTTGTGCCCGTTTACTCTAAATGGGCTAAATACTTTAATTGGGCCTTAACCTGTATTAAGCCCATTTTCCATGTAATATTTTCCTTCATCAGGGTCTATCGACTCATTGGGCCTATCAATACCCATTGGGCTTTATTCCAAGCTCTTTGGATAGCCCGTATAACATTTACGACATTTATTTCAAAATTTCGAATATAATTCACTAATTGCGAAATTTAATCCAAAATGCGTAAAATAAATCTTAAATATGGAATAATCACATAAATTATCGTAAATGAGCTTTACTTACCCGAGATTATGCGATGGTATGTAAATCGAAGTTCGATCGGGCTTCCGTTCATAATTTATCATCGAATTGCACAATTTTGTATATTTCATTCCGGGTCAATTTTCGATTAAATATAATTTAAATAAATTTATCAAAAATCAAATCGGTCACTTTTGACCTCGTATCGACTTATCCGAAGTCCGGTGAAATCTCAAAAATTTCTCTTTCCCATTTTCTTTCTTTTTCTTCTTTTTTTCATTTTCTCCTTGGCTGAACCGATCCGGTCCGGTTCAGTTTAGAAGGTTCTCCCCTGAACCGCCGACCGGTTCAGGCTTCCTTTGGTCGTGCCGAGGTATTCCGGTCGGTTCCCGATGCATCACCACCACCGTTCGGCGCGCCACAGCTTGGGGATCTCTCGTCTGGCCTCGATCGGGACCAATCACCACTGGTGGCCGCCGAATCTCTTCTTTTCCTCCGCGGCAATTTCCCTTCGATTCGTCGGCGTCCGACGTTGGTGGAGGGCATGACGGGTTGCAGAAGGATCGCGCCGACTTCCTCTCTCTTTTTTGGCCGCTGGCCTAGCCGTGGGGTCACCGGTGCTCGTCGTCCGGTGGGTCTTCTTCTTCCTCGGGTTGCGTCGATTTGTCTCTCTTTTCTCTCTCCCCGATTCCCCAATTTCCAGTTTCTGATTTCTTTTTTTTTATAATATATTTTTATAATTATTTTATTCTTTAAAATAATAATAAAAATCCCAAAATATCCCAAAAATATCTCAAAATATCTAAAAATATCCTATAAAATTCATTTAATCCATAAATGAATTTATCAGTCCGATTTTACCTTTTTGGTATATTTTTCTAATATTTTAGGGCTCATTTTTCGAGGCAAAATTTTTGAAAATATTAAATAAATTCATTTCTTGATCAATTGGACTCGAAATTCAACATTTTCCTCGATTTTGATCAAGAGTCCTCAATTTCATATTTTTAATAAAATTTTCTCATCGGATTTACACCGAATTTCGATCATTTGACTGTTTTACCCCTGTACTTGTTCGGGAATCACTTTAACCCTTATCTCGCTGTTATGTAGCTTACATGCATTTTTTATTTCTTAAATTTTCGATTGCATGATAGTAAATACTCTTCTTCTGATTCAACTATGAAATAATAGAGTGTTCATACACATAGGAATCATAAGGAACCAGCTACATAAAATCCGGGTCTGACACAGTCTCTTGATCTCATGGTCCTCGGGAACACATACTGCGCCTCTGAACCTCAAAAAGCCATCTGCACTCAGCTAGAAATCAATACCCACACCTGCCTGTATCTGACTTAACCAATCGATACACCGTCGATTGCTCTGCGGAGCCTGCTAAATACGGCCAATCAACTCTGGCTCTAATCTCATACTAGCCATAATCTCAACTCTCTCGGATCCAGGTAGGGTTACATCCAAACTGAGGTTCGCCAATTGTTCCAACAACTCATGTTCCCGTACCATCATATAAGACATCAACCCGAGGTTCTTCTTGCTCAAAGCATTGGCAACTACATTTGCCTTACCCGGGTGGTACATGATTTCATAATCGTAATCCTTAAGAAGTTTGAGCCATCTCCTCTGTCTCATATTTAATTCTTTCTGTGAGAACAGGTACTTAAGGCTCTTATGATCTGTAAAGACCTGAAATTTTTCACCACAGAGGTAGTGGCGCTATATTTTCAATGCAAACACTACGGCCGCCAACTCCAAATCATGTGTCGGGTAGTTCATCTCGTGATCTTTCAACTGTCTAGATCCATAAGCAACTACCTTCCCATCTTGCATAAGCACACAGCCCAGTCCCTGGTGTGATGCATCCGTATACACCGAGAAACCTCCTGAGCTGGTTGGAATGGTGAGAACTAGAGCAGTGGTCAATCGATGCTTAAGCTCCTCAAAACTCCTCTCACATGCTTCATCCCACACAAACTTAACATTCTTTCGTGTGAGGCGTGTCAACGGAGCAGCTATTCTAGAGAAACCCTCTACAAATCTCCGATAATAACCTGCTAATCCCAGAAAACTTTTGATCTCAGTAACTGTCTTGGGTTGTTCCCACTGTACAACTGCCTATATCTTGGATGGATCCACTGATACCCCATCCTTCGACATAACATGACCCAGAAATGAGATCTGCTCTAACCAAAAGTTACACTTGCTGAGTTTAGCATATAACTCTTTCTCTCAGAGGGTCTGCAGAACTACTCTTAAGTGCTCCTCATGATCTTCCCCGGACTTGGAATAGAGCAATATATCATCAATAAACACAATCACAAACTTGTCCAGGTATGGCTTGAATACATCATTCATCAACGCCATAAATGCTGCGGGGGCATTCGTCAATCTGAATGGCATTACAAAAAACTCGTAGTGCCCATAACGGGTATGAAATGCTGTCATGGGTACATCTACACTTCGTATCCTCAACTGATGATACCCTGACAACAGATCTATCTTTGAAAAGACCTGTGCTCCCCAAAGCTGATCCAACAAATCATCTATACGTGGAAGAGGGTACTTATTCTTAATGGTGGCCTTATTCAACAATCGGTAATGAAACTCAGTCGTTACAGTTAAAAATGGGCTGAAAATGGGCTAAAGGAGACTGGACCACTTCCAATTTGCAGACCGAGTCACCAGTTATCTGGGCACGCATGATGTCAGGTGTCCGTATTTTATTCGCTTCGAAACGATAAGATCGACGGACACCGTGCCAACCCTCTGGAAGACACACGTTGGGCCACATCGCACAACCAATTGGACAAAAAGACTGATAACGTGGAAATATCTACTCTGCAGCAAATAAAATGAAGACAAGTGGCTAAACAATGACAACTCATCTGGGATGAAAAATTAGCATTGTACCCCTAAGTGTGTATATAAATAGAATATGATGGCAATTGAAAAAAAACTAGCCTAGGGTAAAATAGAAGTAGTGTAGGTAGAATAGTTTTAGGGTAATTTTAGGTTAGAATTTGATAGATAGTTTTCCTTGTTTTTTCTAATCTTTTTCGAATAGTATTTCTTAGCAAACATTTTATTTTGGCATTTTACTGTTCATGACAACTTAAAGAGATTTATTCATTGGCACATTCTGTTTCTATTTCTTCAACTAGTCTATTTTTTTTTCTTGTTCATTTTGATGGATTCGGGGCATTTAAGCTGATGAACAGCAGCTGTATGGTTCATCCCTTTGCTGTATTCTCACACTGGTGTTCCTCGTTTAATGTTTCTTTTCCAGCTAGTGTTATTTTCCCTTGAAATGCATCATTTATCACAGTTTGATTCATGAATGGTTAAGTTAAATTTGTGCTTCTTTATTTTTTTTCCTGGTAGACCCGAGGAAGTCGTGTTTTAGATGGAACAACAGTGGTTAAATAGAGGATGAAGCAAGGCGTGGTCGCTGGAGTTTCCATTTTTCTGTTTCACAACTTCTTTGGTTTCGATTTAGTCTTTAGCTGTTAATTCGATCCTTCCTCTGGGTTTAATTTCAGTTTGTCGATTTTACTTTCATTTACTGCTTTAACTTTTTATTAGCTGCATTTCTTTTGATTTATAATGTTGATGATAAATTGTCTTAAAGCATCAGTTATCCATCTCTGTTATACCCTGTTTATAGTTTAAGTTACTGTTCATGTTATATTTTCTTCATCTATGCATAATTGCCTTGGGTTACACTAGTATTTCAGTTTATTGTTGATGGCTGTTGTGTATGGCTGTTGTTTATGAGATGAGCAGGAACTGAGTGACAGTAGCATTGAATCCCTGTTTTCGTTGTTTTGCTCTAGTTTTGTTAGAATATTAGGAGATTTCTAATGTATTTCTCTTTTAATATGTTTAAGTCTATATCTAATACAAGCTTTTTTTTTCTTTTTTCTAGTTTAGAATCAATGAAATTTAGTTGCCCCTATAATTTGTTTTTGTCTATGTTGTTTCCGGTCACCGTTGATGTTTTCTGCAATTAACCTTTCTTTACACGGTGATGGTCAGTAGCAGATTTCCTTTGAGAGCTGACTGTTATCGGTAGTAGCTGCTGGTGATCTGCCTAGTAGCTGTCGTTGAAGTTATCCCCTAGTGAACTCTGCGTTGCTAAGCATGGTGACAAGCTGGAGGAAATCAGCAAGGGTCGGGTACAGTCCAAGAAAGAGCAGAAAGCTGGTGCAGTACCAGCAAGGAATGTGCAAGAACAACAGTACTGAGCGGCACCTGGACGTTGAGGCAGCACTTGAAGCCGGCAGCTGGGACGTGCATTGTACGATGCACAGCTGGGCAGAGGACAACAACACCTACAGCAGATGGTAGGACCGAGCAGACCGAGAGTAACGTCTGGATCACTTGGAGGCAGAACCAAAACTGAAGAAGACGTGTACAGTGCATCAAAGTCGGCACCACTCGGATGGCATTTGGTTAAGGCTATGTTTGGCCACATTACAGTGTTGCTATTTTATAGTTTAATGCATTTTTAGTATTTCCATTCCTTTGTTAGTTGTTAGTTAGGTAATTTAATCTATTAAAATGGTACGTTAGTTTTAATATCTTTGTATGTTAATTTAATTTTCAGTTTTAATTTTTAGTTAATAGTTAATTTTATATCATAAGTTTTAGGACTTAATTTTAGTTTAGTATTTTATGAGTTGCATTTAGAATTAATTTAGATTACATTTGTTTCATGCATTTTTAATTTAGTCTTCATTTTAAATTTAATCCAAAAATAGTTTTCATGCATTATTTAGATTTTGTTTCATTGTTAGTATTTAGTTGGAGTTAGGTTTAAGAATTTCTTTAGGTAAGTAGATTTTTATTTTATTAGACTTTAAGTTAGTTTAAATTGCATTTTCTTAATTGGTTTAATTACATGCATATTTTATTTTAGGTTTGTTTAATTTTAGTTTAATTAATTTTGTTTCTTTATTTTCATATTTGCATTTTATTTTAATTACGTTAATTAATTTTAACTGTTTTAATTATCTTTTATAGGTTATTTGCTTTTAATTGCTCGGAGCTTTGTAAGTAATTTTTGCTCTGTTTTATTTCTTTAGTTTATAATTGTTACTATTTTCAGTATTTTTAATTTCAGACTTAGGCGATCACCATCATCAATTCATAATTTGCTAGGATATATTTAGGGTAAGATTAACCGGTAGTTAATTAGGCTAATCAACTTCTCTGTGGGACGATAATCTGAGACTCAAATCCCATTATTACTTGTACGACCCGTGCACTTACGGATAGAACGTCTAGGTCACTTAGAGTGGGCACTAGTTCGTACCAAGTTTTTGGCGCCGTTGCCGGGGAAGGATAATTATCCAGTAATTAATATCGGTGAAATTATGCTTAGGTGTAATTCTAGCTTGTAAATACTTAGGTTGTAAATATATAGAGCTTTAATCTAGATCAGTTAATTTTCTCTTTCATGAAAAAAATTAATTAAAAAAATTGAAAAATTTAAAAACTTAAAAAAATTTTCTAAGTACTTTTTGATGTTTGCATGTGTAGAGCCAAAAGTTATGATTGCTTTCCTTTAGATCCTGAAATTGAACGAACACTTAGAAAAATTAGAAAGGATTCTAGGAAATTAATAGCTCAACTGCAAAACATCATGGCAGAAAAGAGAGAAATTAGGACCGTTGGAGATTATGCAATGCCAACTATTGGAGGATATTATACCGGCATTAGGCCACCAGATGTCCCTGCAAACAAATTCAAAATTAAGCTTGCAATCCTCCAGATGATCCAGACTTCATTGCAATTCAGTGGGCTCTCTCATGATGACCCATATGCTCACCTCGGGCAATTCTTGGACTTGTGTAACACCTTCAAGAACAATGGATTATCTGATGATGCGCTTAGGCTTAGATTATTCCCCTTCTTGCTTAGGGATATGGCGCAACTGGTTAACGTCCTTGCCTCCAGGATCCATTTCTACTTGGGACGAGTTAGCCCATCAATTTCTAGCTAAGCTCTTCCCTCCCTCTAAAATGGCCAAACTCCGTAGTGACATATCTTCCTTTGCCCAATTCGATTCTAAATCTCTTTACGAAACATGGGAACGATACAAGGAACTTCTTAGGAAGTGCCCTCATCATGGCCTACCTTTGTGGCTGCAAGTCCAGACCTTCTACAACGGACTTACAATCTAAAATAGGACCATTGTTGACGCTGCTGCGGGTGGAGCCCTAATGTGTAAAACAGAGGAGGAAACTTACGAGCTCTAAGACAAGATGGCTGCTAACAACTATCTATGGTCCTCGGAGAGGCAACTGCCTAAGAAATCGGTAGGTATCTATGAGCTCGACATGCTGTCTACCTTAACCTCTCAAATTGCTAACCTTACGAAGAAAGTAGAGTCACTCAGTACCCAGCATAATCCTTCCACCAATCCTAATCCGGTTTATTCTGTCCAAAGTCCTTTTCTTTTCTGTGATCAGTGTGGTGGTACACACTCTGTAGATAGGTGTCCGCTTAACCTAGAATCGGTTCAGTACGTTGCCCCATCTCAGAAGCAACATAACAACCCCTTTTCAAACACCTACAATTCAGGGTGGATGAACCATCCTAATTTTTCCTGGAGCCAAAATCAAGGGCAATCTTCTAACTCCATATCTGTAGGACCCCCTGGTCTTCAAGCTCCGTCGGTTTATGTACCACCACATCAGCAGTTTCCATACCATCCACCTAATCATCCCCATCCACTTTATTTTCAACATCATCCACCTCACTTCCATCAAACACCACCACCACCACAACCTATGCAGCCCCAACATTACCACGCACCAGCAGCTGATAAGAAGCCCTCACTTGAGGAAATGTTCACAACGATCCTGCAAAATCAAGCTGCCTCAATCAAGAATTTAGAAGTTCAGGTTGGACAGATAGCCAATGCTCTTAGCCAACGTCCACAAGGGACCCTTCCTAGTAACACTGAAGTTAATCCTGTTAAGCAAAGGGAGGGTAAGAAACATGTTAAATCCATCACCCTTAGGAGTGGCAGAGAGCTAGATGATCCACAAGTTAAGTCTAATCCTGTTAAGCCCACAGTGGTAGAGCCCTTAGGGTCTAAAGAGGCAGCTCAGAAAAAGCAGGAACCAAATAATCAGGCTGCACAGGAATCTAAAATAGGCGCTTCTTCATCTATACCTTCTTCTTCTTCTTCACAGCCTTCCTCATCCTCTGATTCTACACATGTTACACTACACGTTCCCCAGTTAGACCACCAGTACCTTTTCCTCAGAGGTTTCAAAATCAAAAACTCGATCAACAATTTGCTAAATTTCTTGAGGTTTTTAAGAAACTTCGCATCAACATTCTTTTCATAGATGCTTTAGAGCAAATACCGAGTTATGTGAAGTTCCTGAAGGATATCCTCTCGAGGAAGAGAAGATTGGAAGATTATGAGACGATGGCCTTAATTGAGGAATGTAGTGCAATCATCCAGAGGAAATAACCCCCCAAGCTCAAGGATCCCGAGAGTTTTACCATACCCTGCACTATTGAAAATCTGTTCTTTGGTAGAGCCCTGTGTGATTTAGGAGCCAGTATCAATCTGATGCCTTTGTCTATCTACCAAAAGTTAGGAATAAGGGATGTTTAGCCTACCACAGTGACTCTTCAGCTAGCTGATCGATCCATTAAATATCCGAAGGGAGTCATTGAGGATGTTTTAGTAAATGTGGATAAATTTATTTTCCCTGCGGATTTTATTATTTTAGACATGAAGGAAGACAGGGAGGTCTCCATTATACTAGGCAGACCTTTCCTAGCTACTGGTAAAACTTTAATTGATGCACAAAAGGGGGAATTGACTATGAGAGTCCTAAATCAAGAGGTGACATTTAATGTTTTCAAACCTTTGAAGCTCCCTGATGACTCTCAAGAGTGTTTTAAGTTGGATGTTGAGGAGGATATAAGGCTTGAGCACAAGAAATCTGAGAGAAGGAGGGAATTAGATAGAGCTAAGGAGGAGTTAACTATCAACATTCTATCACCATTCTGGTTGATCCTCCTACTCTTTGCCCTGCTGCTGAGTGTTGTTTTTTTTAGCTGCATTTGAAGTGGCTTAATTTTTCTTTTCATTTTGTATATAGTCTTTTTCTTTTTCTTTTCCGTTGTCTCTTCATTTATTTTGCAGATTTCTTTTCTAGTATTATGCTTTCAATCAAGTTTCAGTTGTTCGTCATCATTATCAAAAGGGAAGTACTCTGTTCTTGAGCTTAAATGTTTATATTATCTGCACACTGAGGACACTGTGTACTTTAAGTTTGGGGGAGGGGATATCACTTGAGCATTTTTAAAAAATTTGGGCAAAATTGAAAAAATTTTCAAGAGTTTTTGAAAATCTGAGCTTAAATTGTTTGATTTTGGGATGATTTAGTACTTAGCATGTAGTTTTCTCATATTCTGATGATATGACCCCATGATTAAGTCTGATTTTGATTGATTGAGAAGCATGATTATTGGAAAAGCATGAAGTTGACTTCTTGAATTTGTCTTGATTCTGATTGTGATTTCCTCATTTTATGCACATGTCATGTCATGAATCTGTATATTTATTTAGAGAAAGCTTATGTGGACATAGGATTGCATTTGTTCAATTGATTTTGTGTATCATATTCTAGAATTTGTTTGATCTTGTCTCGAGGTGAAATATTAGATCACACTTAATTAGGGAGATGATTTAGGCCATTTTTGGATCGTTTGAGCCTTTCTAGCCACCCTGTACATATTTTACCCCTAGTGACCCATCTGGGCCAAATAAGCTTTTCTATGTAAATACACCTGCTTATTTTTCCTTAGCTTAGATACTATGTTCCTATCCCTTACCCCGAAAGCATGAAAAGTCATTAGGATATATTGTGAGCTTTGTACATATGGGTATCTAGTGATAGTGAAAATTCGAAAAAAATGAAAAAAAGAAAAGAAAAGAAAAATGAAAGAAAAAGAAGAAGAAAGAAGAAGAAGAAAAATACAAAAATAGAATAAAATGTTTAGTGAAATAAATAAGTTTAGGGGACATAAATTTGAGCTCTTACATTAAAGATCCTAGAAAGTAATGCATGTTGAGGGGTAATTAAACCTAAATTGACTTTATCATACCCTAACCCCAGCCTGACATTACAAGTTTAATGAATTCCTCTTGATCTTTGATTGAGTGTGACTACATTAGTGGAGAGATAAGTGAAAAGCAAACTTATGGGAATGATCACTTGTCATTGACTTTGCATTCACTGTGTTTGCATATTCTGATCCGGATAATGTAGTGTGAAGTGGCTTTGACATTTTCACACACACACACGAGGAGTCCAATTTGGGTTAGGACTTATGATTAAATGATTTTGAATGTTGGACTTGTAATTGTGAATCTTTGAGATCATAATTTGTACTTTTTCTTTAAGGATGATATTGGGGAAATTATTGTGTTTAGTACTTGTCATTCCTACAATTATTTTGTTTTGCTTGAGGATAAGCAAAATCTCAAGTTTGGGGGTGTGATAATTCTATTTTTAATAGAATTATTTGTGCTTAATTTTTTAATTAATTATTTAAATCCCCAATTTATTTTATTAATTATCCCCTTTATTTAATTAAAATTCTTTAATGTGCAGATAAATTAAATCCAGATGAAACTCAGTCATTTCAGTCAAAAATGGGCTGAAAACGGGCTAAAGGAGACTAAACCACTTCCAATTTGTAGATCGAGTCACCAGTTATCTGGAGACGCGTGATGCCAGGTGTTCGTATTTTATTCGCTTCAAAATGATAAGATCAATGGACACCGTGCCAACCCTCTGGAAGACACACGCCGGACCACATCGCACAGCTAATTAGACAAAAAGACTAATGACGTGGAAATATCTACTCTACAGCAAATAAAATGAAGACAAGTGGCCAAACAATGCCAACTCATCTAGGATGAAAAATTAGCATTGTACCCCTAAGTGTGTATATAAATAGAATATGAGGGCAATTGAAAAAAAAGTAGCCTAGGGTAAAATAGAAGTAGTGTAGGTAGAATAGTTTTAGGGTAATTTTAGGTTAGAATTTGATAGATAGCTTTCCTTGTTTTTTCTAATCTTTTCCGAATAGTATTTCTTAGCAAACATTTTATTTTGGCATTTTACTGTTCATGACAACTTAAAGATATTTATTCAATGGCACATTCTGTTTCTATTTCTTCAACTAGTCTATTTTTTTTCTTGTTCATTTTGATGGATTCGGGGCATTTAAGCTGATGAACAACAGCTGTATGGTTCATCCCTTTGCTGTATTCTCACGCTGGTGTCCCTCGTTTAATGTTTCTTTTCCAGCTAGTGTTATTTTCCCTTGAAATGCATCATTTATCACAGTTTGATTCATGAATGGTTAAGTTAAATTTGTGCTTCTTTATTTTTTTCCTGGTAGACCCGAGGAA
Source organism: Firmiana major (assembly GCA_033439115.1). Taxonomy (NCBI): domain Eukaryota; kingdom Viridiplantae; phylum Streptophyta; class Magnoliopsida; order Malvales; family Malvaceae; genus Firmiana; species Firmiana major. The sequence goes on along the minus strand of CM065907.1, from coordinate 61,101,979 downwards.
GTCGTGTTTTAGATGGAACAACAGTGGTTGAATAGAGGATGAAGCAAGGCATGGTCGCTGGAGTTTCCATTTTTCTATTTCATAACTTCTTTTGTTTCGGTTTAGTCTTCAGTTGTTAATTCTATCCTTGCTCTCGGTTTAATTTCAGTTTGCCGATTTTACTTTCATTTACTGCTTTAACTTTTTATTAGCCGCATTTCTTTTGATCTATAATGTTGATGATAAATTGTCTTAAAGCATCAGTTACCCATCTCTGTTATACCCTGTTTATAGTTTAAGTTACTGTTCATGTTATATTTTCTTCATCTATGCATAACTGCCTCGGGTTACACTAGTATTTCAGTTTATTGTTGATGGCTGTTATGTATGGCTGTTGTTTATGAGATGAGCAGGAACTGAGTGACAGCAGCATTGAATCCCTGTTTTCGTTGTTTTGCTATTGTTCTGTTAGAATATTAGGAGATTTCCAATGTATTTCTCTTTTAATATGTTTTAGTCTATATCTAATACAAGTTTTTTTTTCTTTTTTTCTAGTCTAGAATTAATGAAATTTAGTTGCCTCTGTAATTTGTTTTTGTCTATGTTGTTTCCGGTCACCGTTGATGTTTTCTGCAATTAACCTTTCTTTACACGGTGATGGTCAGTAGTAAATTTCCTTTGAGAGCTGACTGTTATCGGTAGTAGCTACTGGTGATCTGCCTAGTAGCTGTCGTTGTAGTTGTCCCCTGGTGAACTCTGCGTTGCTAAGCATGGTGACAAGCTGGAGGAAATCAGCAAGGGTCGGGTACAGTCCAGGAAAGAGTAGAAAGCTGGTGCAGAACCAGCAAGGAATGTGTAGCAACAACAGTACTGAGCGGCACCTGGACGTTGAGGCAGCACCTGAAGCAGGTAGTTGGGAGTGCATTGTACCGTGCATAGCTGGGCAGAGGACAGCAACACCTGTAGCAGATGGCAGGACCGAGCAGACCGAGAGCAACGTCTGGAGCACCTGGAGGCAGAACCAAAACTGAAGAAGACGTGTACAGTGCATCAAAGTCGGCACCACTCGGATGACATTTGGTTAAGGCCATGTTTGGCCACATTACATTGTTGCTATTTTATAGTTTAATGCATTTTTAGTATTTCCATTCCTTTGTTAGTTGTTAGTTAGGTAATTTAATCAATTAAAATGGTAGGTTAGTTTTAATATCTTTGCATGTTAATTTAGTTTTCAGTTTTAATTTTTAGTTAATAGTTAATTTTATGTCATAGGTTTTAGGACTTAATTTTAGTTTAGCATTTTATGAGTTGCATTTAGAATTAATTTAGATTACATTTGTTTCATGCATTTTTAATTTAGTCTTCATTTTAAATTTAATCCAAAAATATTTTTCATGCATTATTTAGATTTTGTTTCATTGTTAGTATTTAGTTAGAGTTAGGTTTATGAATTTCTTTAGGTAAGTAGATTTGTATTTTATTAGACTTTAAGTTAGTTTAGCTTGCATTTTCTTAATTGGTTTAATTACATGCATATTTTATTTTAGGTTTGTTTAATTTTAGTTTAATTAATTTTGTTTCTTTATTTTCATATTTGCATTTTATTTTAATTACGTTAATTAATTTTAACTGTTTTAATTATCTTTTGTAGGTTATTTGCTTTTAATTGCTCGGAGCTTTGTAAGTAATTTTTGCTCTGTTTTATTTCTTTAGTTTATAATTGTTACTATTTTCAGTATTTTTAATTTCAGACTTAGTAGATCACCATAATCAATTCATAATTTGCTAGGATATACTTAGGGTAAGATTAACCGGTAGTTAATTAGGCTAATCAACTTCTCCGTGGGATGATAATCCTGGACTCAAATCCCATTATTACTTGTATGACCCGTGCACTTGCAGATAAAACGTCTAGGTCACTTAGAGTGGGCACTAGTTCGTACCGATACATAGTCAGATGCTTCCATCCTTCTTCCTTACAAGCAGAACCGGTGCTCCCCAAGGTGAGACACTCGGTCTAACAAACCCCTTCTCTAGCAACTCTTGCAGCTGTTTCTTTAGCTCTTCCAACTCAAAACCAGACACTAACTCTATGCAAAATGCCATTTCCCTTTCAGGTGGTAGTCCTGATAATTCGTCCGGAAAGACATCAGGGTAATCCGTAATTACGGGTATGTCCCTTAATTTTGGGTGTGCCTCATCTATATCGACCACGTAGGCAATGAACCCTTCACATCATTCTTTCCACCGTTAGTGACACGAATCATTACATCAACATTCAACATAAATAAATAAGCCCATCTCTCAAGTAAGTTAAGTAAAATCATACTCTTTTCAGTTATAGAAATCAGGTTCTTTTATTTCATTTCAGCAATCTTACAACATGATTTTCTATCTTTGGAAACATTAAAACCTTAGCATGATAGTCCATAACAACACGATTGGCAGCCAACCAATCCATTCCCAATATTACATCAAAATCATTCATATTCAATAAAATTAAATTGGCTGCCATCTAATTTCCCTCTATCTTCAATTTACAATTTCTACATACATGCTCAGTCAATTGACTATCATTCATGGGTGTGGAAATCGTCAACATCTTATCCAATAATATAGGTTTCACATGCTTCAATAATTTATGTACGAAGGAAGGTGATATGAAGGAGTGTGTGGCACCAGGATCAAATAATACCAATACTTCTAAATCAAAGATTCGGATGGTACCTTTAATCACATCCGTCGATGCGTCTGCAGTGTCCTGGTCCAGTGCATGCACTCTTCCTCTGCTCACTCCCACTGCCTGCTTCCCTTTTTCTTTAGCTGTGGCCCTCTTCCTCGGGGTAACTGTCTCAACTGGAGCTCTCCTCGGCTCCTTGCCCTTTTGTGGGGTAGTCTCCATCCTCTCGGGACAATACTTAGCTATGTTTTCGAGTCTCTCGCATCTGTAACACACTGTAGGGGTCATCAGACAAGGCCTAGTCCCATCAAATCTATCACATCTCCTGAACCTCTCAGTAGTAGGCTGTGGTCCTCCAATAACCATACATCTCGGCGCAGTCAAAGCTGGATATGCAGGAGGTCTAACAGCTTTCTCCTGCACCTCCTCAATCTTAGGTCTCTTCTCAAAGTATCTCTGGCCTCCTCTCCTGGCCACTCTATCCATCCCGGATCTCTTTCGATCTCTGTCTCTTCTGACATTAATCTTCCCCAACTCGGAGGCGTTCTTCACAAAGTCTTGCTCGCATAACTGAGCCTTGTGTTTCGCCTCCTCATAAGTCTGTATGTCAAAGGGGGCTAGCTAAGTTCGGATGACCAATCTCAATCCATCAATGAACTTCTGAATCTTTTGGGTCTCACTACCCATGGTATCCGGGTCATATCTACCCAAAGACATGAACCTCGACTCGTATTCATCTACCGTACGGTTCCCCTGAACCAAGTTCATGAATTCCATCCGCAGTTTCCTCTGTGCAGTAGTTGGGATGTATTGTCTCTTGAAGGCCTCCAAAAATATCTCCCATGTAATCTCGGAGTGTCGGGCTCTCATAATAGCCTCGGTGGATCTCCACCAATGTTCTGCCTCACCCTTCAGCATAAACACGACAAATGCTACCTTTTCAGCTGAAGTGCATCTGAAGAATCGATACATTTTCTCTATCTCATACACCTAATCCTTCGTAATAACCGGGTCCTTCACCCCTCTGAACACTGGAGGTTTCAACCATTTGAACTTTCATAATCTGCTCAACTCGTAATCATACCCCAAATCGCTATCGCTCGGCTGTGGTGCGATAGGTGAAGCTGTATCCTGTACTGGGGGTGTCACCGTCTCAATAACCTGAGGTCTCTCCGCCTCTGCAGCTACCTGTCCAGTAGTAGGTCGTGCTGCGGGACCTCGTCTATCACCAGCAACTAGTGCCTGTGTGACAATCTCCATTAGGCTCTCTATACTCCGCTCTATCCTAGCGAAGCGAGCCTCAGTTTCCCCCGATCTCACAATAGGGTCTTGTGGAGCCGTATCAGTTTGTGGCTCCGCACGACTCTCAGGCCTACCTCTACGGCCTCTAGTACGTGCTCTCACCCCTCTACCTTGGCGCGTAACAGGCATACTGCCTAACTTCTTGTATTAATAATCATTTATTAAGCTCAATCCATCATGGTATACACAGTTATATCTAAACAAAAGCACAGTAATATGAGGATGTACTTTTTCTACGTTTTATTACTGACTCACATCAGGCCAACACAGTTCTGATACCAATCTTTGTCACGACCCATCTTATCCCTGTTAATCGAAAATCACTGAAATTTTTTCATATTTTTCCTTTCTTTACCCGATCATGAACAAACTCATCACTACACAGTTGGGCTATGAGTCAATAATAATCATCCTCAACCATACATAATCCGAGTAATTAAATGAAATGTGATTCATTTGAAAGTGAAGTTATACACATACACAAACACATGTTTACTGACATCTACATCCCCCATATCACAATTTAAAATGACTACTGTGCTTTTACAATTTTTTATATACAAAAAGAATCTCCATGTGAATACCTCTTAGTGATGGAAGGCAACGGATATCCAAAATACAATGCCTCAGTTCTCTCTGGGCCATTATGTACGCTCTGTAGGAGGGGAAAAATAGAGAGGGATGAGCAACCACACGCTCAGTAAGGCAATAATGCAAGCATGGTAGATAACTACTCTATCTACATGATGATAGTGTTATGCATCGATCATTATAATCGGAGCATGGGGAATTTAAAACTATGCCATATGAGTATACATATATCCAGTATTTAAATCATGGAAATTGGCATATGAAACATGGTAAAATCATCATGTGCAAATCATCTCATGCTCATCATTATTAAATCTCATAATAAAAGGGAAATTCAATTTGAAACATCTTTTTTTTTTTAATTTTATCTCGTTTTCAAATACATCAAAATCCCATCACAATCACAAACAACATCATCATTTCTCAATAAAAATCCCACAAGGCTCGAACCCTTACTCGGGTTTGCCCTGGACTATCGCAATCACACTTATGTATAAAAATCATGTGTATTATGCATTATCAAGTGAGATAAGTCACTATATATCAAAGACTATGTTGGCCAACTACAACATAATTCATCCCAGACCACACGTATCCAGGTGTGCGGGGTATCATGCTGGAATGAAGGTGGGTTAGTCCCTCGCCAGACTTTCTTATTACATAATCACTACGCGGTACATCGTAGTCCATGTGATATACATGGTACAACGTACTCCACGGACCCATATCATGGTTGGGGGTGTTACCTGTAGGTCTTACCTATCCCATACCAAGAGTTTTTCACACACATGTAGGGGAGCCTCCCTGCCGAACATAGTCTCCCTACCCCTCTAGGGCTTAAGGATGTTGGCTTAAGGATCCTTCTGTAAGAGAGCCTCCCTACTGAATAGAGTCTCCCCGCCTCCTCGTGCTTGAGGATGTAGGGCTTAAGGATCTTACCGTAAGAGAGCCTCCCCACCGAACAGAGCCTCCCCGCCTCCTCGGGCTTGAGGATGTAGGGTTTGAGGATCTTACGAACTTCCACGACCTCATACATACCACCATGTGAAAACTTATGCGAGCAAAGCTCTAGCATGACTTATGCATCATAACTAAATCACTTCATACGAGCAACGCTCTAGTACGACATTTATGAATCAAATTATGAAGAAACCACTTACAAGCACAGCTCCAGTACGATTTGTAAGACATCATCATAGTTTCCAAATCAAGGTCCAAGTTAAGTTCCAGCACGTTTCATACAAGGAAAACATCAAAATCTAGCGCGAGCGAGGCTCCAGCGCGATTTACATCACACAATTTCGATAGGCGGCTCATACACAATCAAAACAATCCCAAAAATTGGGTTTAGCACCTCACAAATGCTATTTCACAACATCATTAAAACACTAGCCAACTTATCCATTTATTACTAAAAAACAATGCATTGTGTTTTGTGAAAACATTCAAAACACGTGATTTATGCAATTATTAGCCTTACTATCCCATTTCCTTATAATACCATTTTAAACAACCAAATCTCATACCAATACTCGTAGTAATTTCCATACATTGTCAAACACATTTCTATAAACTCATGCACATTTCCAAAGACCTATATACCCAAAAAATATGGGCAGCTATCTCTATATACTTACAGAATTCCCTTACTTGGAATCGAGTTGCGTGATTCCACTTCCTTAGAGCTGCTTACTTGTGTAGCCCGATTCGTCTCCAACGAACTCTTCGGAGCTGCACATAATCGTAAATCACATCGATTTAGTCCATCTAACACAACTCTTGTGTTTGCTATTGTAACGACCGTGTGGTACTTTGCTCCCACAGGAATAGTCTCACTCATACGTACTGTCCGCTTTGGCAGCCCCACAAGCTCCTCACGGCTTTATCGAGGTAAATACCCCAATTCGCATCCTCAGAGGTTCGAACCCAAGGCCTATCATTTCTGTAAGAACAAAGACTTTAAGGTCTTGGGTTTGAACCTCTGAGGACGCGAATTAGTGTATTTACCTCAATAAAGCCGTGAGGAGGTTGTGGGGCTGCCAAAGCGGACAGTACGTATGAGTGAGACTGTGGGGACCACCTCTTGAATCCTGAGGGAGCAAAGTGCCACACGGTCGTTACAAAAAAATGCGCTGGATCAATTGGTACCATTGTGGTAAGGCTTGGATACCTAAGGGTTCCAAGGTTCGAATCCATGGGGATGCGTCCTGAAGGAAAGAGCAATTGGTATCTTTTGTGTAAGAACAAAAACTTTAAGGTCTTGGGTTCGAACCTCTGAGGACGCGAATTGGGGTATTTACCTCGATAAAGCCATGAGGAGCTTGTGGGGCTGCCAAAGCGGACAGTACGTATGAGTGAGACTGTGGGGGCCACCTCTTGAATTCTGCGAGAGTAAAGTGCCACACGGTCGTTACAAAAAAAACGCGTTGGATCAATTGGTAACATTGTGGTAAGGCTTGGATACCTAAGGGTTCCAAAGTTCGAATCCATGGGGACGAGTCCTGAGGGAACAAAACCTTAAGGGTTCCGCTGCGCAGCCAAAGAGGACAATACGTTGAGTGAGACTGTGGGGGCCACCTCTTGAATCCTATGGGAACAAAGTGCAACAAACGTCATAAAAAACACACGTTTTTTTGTAACGACTGCGTGGCACTTTGCTCCCCTACATGATTCAAGAGGTGGCCCCCACAGTCTTACTCATACGTACTATCCGCTTTGGAAGCCCCACAGGCCCCTCACGGCTTTATCGAGGTAAATACCACAATTCACGTCCTCAGAGGTTCGAACCTAAGACCTTAAAGTCTTTGTTCTTACACAAATGATACCAATTGTTCTGTGTAAGAACAAAGACTTTAAGGTCTTAGGTTCGAACCTCTGAGGACGCGAATTGTGGTATTTACCTCGATAAAGCCGTGAGGGGCCTGTGGGGCTTCCAAAGCGGACAATACGTATGAGTAAGATTGTGGGGGCCACCTCTTGAATCCTGCGGGAGCAAAGTGCTACGCAGTCGTTACAGCTATAGTCGATTCAACCTATAGCCTCTACTAATACTTATAAGATCTTATTTCGATTCTCTATTCATATATCGAGTTTATGGTTCCCTTTAAGCCCATGGGTTCATACTAAACCGATATCAAATCGATATTAAGCCCATAGTGTTCATATTTCATAAATTTCTTCACTATGGCATATCATCAACTACTACATGTGCTCATTTCAAATAACTTCCCTCAACCCATAATGTAGCTTCATTTACCCTTTTTCTAATCATCCACATTACTCAAATGACAACTTAGTATGACTCATATTCATCAATTCCTCTAAACCACATTGTCTCACACTAGACATAATCTAGGTTATATGAGTTCCATTGTTTTCTAGATGATTTCTATCATAACTATTCACACCAATCTACTCCAACATCAATAAATAAACAAATGTACTTGGATTAGTGCATTAGAAACCTACATATTTGGATTTCCTTCTTGCTCCAAATGAAAATGCTCCTTGCTCCTTCAATCCAACAAATGGGGTTTTGACTTCAAACTATGTTGTTCTCTTCTTTAAGATGAACAACTTTGTATCTAATAGCTTTTCTCAAATCTGAATGGAAATGGAGTGATTTTAGAGAGAGAAAACTAGGTTTTGGGTGGAAAATGGAAAGAAAAGGTTCTGTCTCGAAAAAATGCAGATTTCACTGCTCCTATTTATAGAAATTGCTTGATGAGATCGATCTATCGAGCATGAGATTGATCTGGTTGTCTTAGATCCCTCATTTTCACGCCAATTTGAATGCATGGGATTGATCTGTTGAGGGCTTGAGATCCATTTATCCTAAGCGGTAGCTTAAGGAGAACGATCTGCACCTAAGGGAGATCGATCTGCTCCTACTCGAGAGCTAAGAAAATAGATATGTTTACACCAAAAATCGATCCTCTCATTACAGAATATTTAGCAGATCGATCTGGCTCCATTGGAGATCGATCTGGCTTGTTTCATGGCTCAAATAAGAGCATTTTAGCTCCTCCAGATCGATCTCTCATCCCATGAGTTCGATCTGGCCTTCATATTTTTCAGATTTTGTATAGTTTTCTGTAGTAACTCATACCCAACTTCACACATTTTGCTGCCATGGTCATTTTCTCATCCAACCACCTTTAAGACTTGAAAATGACATTCATTCATACCTCATACACATTGAAACTTGTGTGCATTCATTGTATATCCAAAGGCATACAACCTAAAACTAAATGGAAGTATTTAGATTCATACAACTTCACTCCATTTACCACACTACTCATTTTGAGTTCCAATCACATTCGTCACTTATAAAAGCTCATTTCTTTATATTCATATACAATGAAACTTGTATGTACATTACAAACTCATATTACAAGTATGTACATTGAATCCATGGACTTACACCACTTATGCTTACATTGCAAATACATCACCATTTTCATGGTTTCATAAAGTTTACATCCAAAATACGGGTCTTACACACATTGTTTTTGTCCATCATGATAATTCTATTTTTAATAGAATTATTTGTGCTTAATTTCCTAATTATTTATTTAATCCCCATATTATTTTATTAATAATCCCCTCAATTTAATTAAAATTCTTTAATGTGCAGATAAATTAAATCCAGATGAAACTCAGTCGTTTCAATCAAAGTTGGACTGAAAACGGACTAAAGGAGACTGGACCACTTCCAATTTGCAGACCGAGTCACCAGTTGTCTAGACATGAGTGATGCAAGGTGTCTGTATTTTATTTGCTCCGATACTATAAGATCGAAGGACACCGTGCCAACCTTCTAAAAGACACACGCCGGGCCATATCGCACAACCAACTGGACAAATCGACAAGTGACGTGGAAATATCCACTCTGCAGCAAATAAAATGAAGACAAGTGGCCAAACAATGTCAACTCATCTAGGATGGAAAATTACCATTGTACCCCTAAGTGTTTATATAAATAGAAAATGATGGCAAATGAAAAGTATATGTAAGTTAAGGTAGAATAGCTTTTAGGGTAATTTTAAGCTTTCCTTGTTTTAAATTTTCGAATAGTTTCTTTTAACAAACAATTTTATTTTACTGTTCATGGCAACTTTCTTAGTTTATGAAGAGTTTCATTCCTTTACTATTTCATTTGTAGTTCACATTTATTTCCTTTGAATTTGATTCAATGAAATTTAATGGAAAATATTTGTTTCTCTTTTACTAGCTCTCGGTTTGTTAAAAATTCTTATGTTTTTGTTTTGTTGAAGCAACTTTTATTTTTCCTAGCTCTCGAATTGCTCATTTTTTCATTCGGGTGACAAGATTCTTTCTCCATCTCTACCTTTCAGTTTTGGTGCTTTGATGTGGGCTGATGCTGGGCATTGCTCCTCATCAATGGCAATGTGGAACTATGGCAGTAGGAGCTGGAATGAGAGCAACCTGATGATGATGAATGTCCATATTATTGTACTCACGAGTTTGCTTTTATTTTCAGTTCTTGATGCCTAGTTATTTCTTTTCGGTGTTACTCTTAAATATTACATTAACTAGTTGTTTGTTTATATTTTCTAGTGTTTATTTCATTTCTTTTAGTTTATGTTCCATGGATTCATCTATTTTCTGCATTTAGAGTTTAGTTTTAATTTTATATTTCGGTATTCACAACATGTTATCCCTTACTTTGCATTTTTGTATTCTCGGCATTTTTAAGGTATATAGATTGTTACTTGTTGCTGGCCGGTGATAAAGATTAATGAGCTAAGAACATTCGGTACATTATAACTTCATGGGTGCAGTGGACATGAACCATATTTTTAACTCTGTTCTCCTTTGTTTCATTTTCTACTTACTGTTTACCTTTAATTGTCTACATTTGGTTGTTTGTTGGTTCATTGCTTCATGTTGTGATGCTCGGGTGATTGAAGAATGTATGTTGGATGGTGATCTAAGTAGAAGTTATTGCTTAATGCAACTAGGATCAGTTTCATTAGTTACTCTGCTTATTTGTTTACTGCAATTTATCATACTGGTTGTATAGTGTTTAGATTGCTGCATTCATGTATTTTGATCATTGAATCATGTCATAATCTTCTGTTTTGGTTATATTCAGCAAGACCATCTCTTAAGTATATGGAACGGAAGAAGAGATGCTTGGTAGTAAGCAGAATTCGGGCATGATTGATAGAGTTTGCTGGCTGGAATGTCGATAACCACGTCAATGTGCAGAAAATAACTTGAGCAGGACACATGCGTACTGGTCAGCTGGGTAAGCTGAAGACGCGTAGCAGTACGAGCAGGAAGTTTGCTATCTACAAACCCGAGAGCTGGAGCAGTACTTGGAGCCAGCATGAACCAGCATGGGAGTACCTGAAAGAGAAACGTGTAGAGTGCTCATTTCAGGACCAAGACAGCCAGCTGGAAATTGTTGTTAAGGCCTTGTTTGGCCATTGCATTTTAATTGTACAATTCATTTTCATGCATTTTAGAATAGCCTAATTTCAATTTAATTTGTTAGCTTAAGGAGTAAAATTCTAAACTTAGTTGCATGATTAGTTATAGTCAATTGCTTGATTAGTTCATGAATTAGATTTAATTATGTCCTTATTTTATTTCATTTTATCATGCATTAGTTAAGTTATCATGCATTAGGATTAATTTAGAATTTATCATGCAAGAGATATTTATCATGCATTAGTTAAATTTTATTGTTAAATTAGTAATTAGATATAATTAGGAGTAATTTAGAATTAATATTTTAGACATTTAGGCTTGTAGTTATTTTCTTAATTTTTCTAGGATTTTATTTCTTTAAATTTTAAGTTAGTTTAATTTGTATTTTTATTAAGTAGTTTAATTACATGCATATCTTATTTTAGGTTTGTTTGATTTTAGTTTAATTAATCTTGTTTCTTTATTTTCATATTTGCATTTTATTTTAATTGCGTTAATTAATTTTAACGGTGTTAATTATTGTTGTAGGTATCTTCTCTTAAGTGCTTGGAGTTCTGTAAGTAAATCTCAGCTCGGTTTTATTTAGTTTATAGTTTTTATTATTGTTTTTCAGTAATTTTAATTAGCCTTAGTAGATCACCCATTGAAACTTCATAATTTGCTAGAATATACTTAGAGTAAGATTAACCGGTAGTTAATTAGGCTGATCAACTTCTCTGTAGGACGATAATCCGAGATTCAAATCCCATTATTACTTGTGCGACCCGTACACTTGCGGAGAATACGTCTAGTTCGTATCACATCACAAATCACATATTTCACGTATTAGCCCGTTGATCCTTAGATTTCCATATTTCCTCACATTCCTCTCCCGATTTCCTCTTGTTTCCCTTTCCTTTTAAGGCCTTTCATTTTATCTAGACTTATATACATATCATTTGGAGGGCTCTCTGTGAGACCCCATATAGGTTAAACCTTGTATATATATGTAAATGAATTCATAAGTGTGGTGATATACTTGTAATGTGAGGTATACGTGATGTAAGTCCATAAGTTTAATGTACACACTTGTAATAAGAGTTGGTGATGTACGTATAAGTTTCATTATGTATGAATGTGAAGGAATGAACTTTGATATGTGATGAATGTGAGTAAAATGGAAAGTGGGTAGTGTGGTAAAATGGAAGGAAGATTTCATGGGTTGTGCACTTCCATTTTGCTTTATATTATATACCTTTGGTTATATAATGAATGCACACAAGTTTTAATGTGTATAAAGTATAAATGAATGCTATTTTCAAGTCTTAAAGGTAACTGGACGAGAAAATGACCATGGCAGCAAATTAAGGATGCTTTGGTGTAAGTTTCTGCGAAAAGCTGCAGTAAAATCTGAAAAATATGAAGGCCAGATCGATCTCATAGGATGAGAGATCGATTTGGAATAATGCAGATCGATCCCCAATGGAGTCAGATCGATCTCTTAAGCATTCTGTAAAATGAGGATCGATTCTTAAGGCAAACAGATCAATTTCCTAAGCTCTCGGGTTGGAGTAGATCGATCTCCTCCCTAGCCAAATCGATCTCCTCAACTTTCTGCCTGAGACAGATCGATCTCAAGGTTTCGACAGATCGATTTCCTGCTTTCAAATGCCGTGAAAAAGAGGGATTTTAAGAGGAACAGATCGATCTCCACCTAAGGCAGATCGATCACATCAAGCTAAATCTATAAATAAGAGCAGTTGGATCTGCAGATTTCGGGAAAACACTCTTACTCTACCATTTTCAACCCAAAACCTAGTTTTCTCTCTCTAAATCCGGCCATTTTCAAGAAGATTTGAGGGAAGGCTTGTAAGACTCGATTTTATTTAAAACACGAAATGAGAAAAGATCAAATGAAGGATTGAAATGGTAGTCCCGAACACGTGCAAGGGTAAAACGGTCAAAAGACTGAAACTCGGTATTAATTGGATAAGAAAATTTCATTAAAAATAATGGATTTGAGAATCTTGATCAATAACGAAGAAATAATTAAATTTTGAGTTAAATTATTCAAGATATGAATTTATAGGAATTAATCGAAATTTTTACATTGGGAAATTATCCCGAAAATATTGAAAAATATACCGAAAAGATGAAATAAGACTGATAAATTCATTTAATTGATTTAAGTGAATAAAATAATTTTAGATATTTTGGATTATTATTGAATATATTATTGATTAAAATAATATTAAAAATAAATTATAAATAAATAAAAAATAGAGAAATCGCGTTTTAAGATTTCTGGAAAAGCCCAATGAAGCCCGAGGGAGCCGAGCCCCCTTTGCCGGCCACCTATGAGCCCAAAGGAGCGGCCGACGAGGGAGAGGCAGCCCAGCCTCGCCTTGTCGGCGCTAGTCAACGGAAGGAACAGCGACCGGCGAGGGAGAAACCGACGGGGGAGGAAAAGAGAAATCCGACCATTTCGCTGGCGATCTAGCCCCAACTGACCCTAGCCGACGATTCCCTAGGCACAGGCAACGCGATTGGTGACAGCATCGGCTAGTAGAACGGCTGGCAACGCCGTCAACGGCGAAGGAAAAGAAACGGTACCCACGTTGGAAGGGAGAAGGGCTAGACTGTCCACTTTCCGGCCACCTCTGACTAAACCGACCCCAGATCCGAGCTTTAGACGATCCCGCGGAGCTGCTGGAGACGGAAGCCGATGGAGAACCGACTGACGAAGCCCTGAACCGGTCGAACTGGACTGAATCGACTGGACAGAACCGGTCTGAACTGGGCTGAACCAGACCGACAGGTTCAGCCAGAAAAAAGGAAAAAAAAGAGAAAAAGGGAAAAAGAAAAAGAGAAAAAATTGGGGAAAAATCCCAGTGATGCAATCGAGCTACGAGTAAGTTGGTAAGCGGTCGAAATTGATCGATTTAAATTTTGAAATATTTAATTTGATTTATATCCGACTGAAAATTGACCTAGAAAAATATGTAATTGTGTAGCTCGACAATTTACGTCAAACGAGAGCTCGAGTCAGCCTCGATTTACGTACTATCATGGAATCTCGGGTAAGTAACCCTTATTTATGACACTATTGCATCGTTATGTGTGTTAGAAATTTACCGCATAAATTACGGATTTAAATTCCACATGAAATGAATTATATCCTGGAATTAGAGATATATTGTTGTAAATAATTCATTAAGCTATTCGGGAATTTAGAATGAGGCTTAATAAATACTGATGGGCCCAATGAGCCCAATAGGCCTCGATAATGTGAATAGTAAATGGAAAACGGGCTTAAGGCCGATTAAGGCCCATTATGGTACAATCAGGCCTAATATGGCTAAACAGGCCCAATGATTTAAATTAAGCCCAAAAAAATATGAAATACAATTAATTGTATTGTATTTGACTTGATGAATATTTATTCGCAGTTCCGGAGATTGGATTCGGAGCAAATCGGACTGCGTGACGAGACATCAGTGTAAAGGTCAGACTGTATAGAAAAATGAGGTAAGGGAATTGTGTGAGTAGCTAGAGGTAGCTACGCATATTTTAATAGATTTTGTATACACTGAATATGTATGCATACACTGAATATGTATAAAGGTCCTAGAAATAAATTAAAGATTTTAAGGACCCGAAATAGGTAAAAGGCTATTTTACCCCTATTGAGGGAAATTCACCTAAGGATGGTGAAAGCATGACATGAATGAAATGCATGATATAAGGAATTTTCTGATTTAAGGAATTTTCGTGGATTTTAAGCAAAGTAAATCGATAGATTGGCCAGTAACTGCATAAATTTCACAATATAACACTACGTAAGTGTTATTAAGATTTAAATGAAAATTCTTTGGAAAACGGGCCAACTATAAAGTTTAAATAGAAACAGATAGTGCTGGCGCATAACTCGCACTATATCTGCGTTTGTGAGTGTGCATAAAATGTGCTTGAGCGGTTGCTCGCACTGACTTGTGTGACATCATATGTATGAAATGTGCTAGAGCGGTTGCTCGCACTGATTTTTATTATTGTGAAATGCATGAGAGGTGCTGGAGCCTAGCTCGCACTCTGTTTTGAATGTTTTGATTTGTTTTGACTTGATTTGCATAAAAAAGGTGCTGGAGCGCTTGCTCGCACTAGTTTTTATGACTTGATATGCATAAAAAGGTGCTGGAGCTTAGCTCGCATCCTATTTTGATATGATAATTGCATAAAAGTCATGCTGAAGTGTAACTCACACGAGATTTGATGTATTTATGCATAAAGCCATACTAGAGCGTTGCTCGTACGAAGTTTTGTATTACTTAAGCATTCATTCATGCTGGAGTGTAACGCACACGAGATTTGATTTATTTATGCATGAAACCGTGCTGGAGCTTTGCTCGCACGAAGTTTTGAATGATTTATGATTTTATATGGATTTATAACTCTTTTATAATTCTTTTAAAGTCGTACTGGAGTGCTACTCGTACGCAGATGTTATTGATTTTTATGAAACTATGCTAGAGCTTTGCTCGCACAAGATTTTTAGATATCATGAATATGCATGGAGCTATGCTAGAGCTTCGCTCGCACAGGGATTTATATGACATTCATATAGCCGTGTTGGAACCTCCTATAGACTGTGTGTCACAGTGAGATGATATGCCACACGTGCATACTGAGACTAGATGGTATGGGTGGATAAGACCTATTGCAGGCACCCCTGATTGAGCTTGGGTTCACGGAGCACGTTATACCGTGTATGTCACACGGAGTACGCTGTACCATGGGGATTGTTGGAGTGGAGTGGCATTAGCCACGAGGCAGCAAGCCTTGCCTTCGCAAGCCTGATGTTACGCTGTTCTGGCGGATAGGACCGACCCACCTCCTGTTTCAGGTGTGATACCCCGCACACTACGTACCGTGTAGCCAGGGATCACTAGGTTATGGCCATAGTCCTTGATGTTACTTATATAGTCACCTACATGTCTCATATGATATAACTTGTGGTCTCGATAGACCAGGGTAGACCCGAGGGAGGGGTCAGGCCCTCGTTTTTATGATTTTCTACTATGGTGATAGATGTTTTTAAAGGATTTTATGATACGTGACCCTGAAAGGAGGGTGATTTTATAACTGAAGTTTTTAATGAATTTTAATGAGTTTGATTTATGAGATGCTTAACCCCTTTGGGTTATTTTATACTGCAGTTTTAATAAAGTGATTTAAATGCAGTAACATGATGAGTTTTCCATGCCTTAATGATAAATTCATGAAAAGAATTGTTTCTCATGATTTGTTTTACATGGCATGATCTTGATTTACTTCATGCTAAGTATGATTTAATGATGTCACATAAAATGCCTTTGATGCATAAATTACATGATTTATATATGCACAAATAGTTTTGATAAACTATGGCATTGAAATATGCATGATTTTGTATGTAAGCTTTTAATGAAAAGAAATGGATTTTAAGGGCATGGCAATATGAGCATGTAGATAGTGGAGCTATCTACTTACTTGCATAATTACCTTACTGAGCGTGTGGTTTGCTCACCCCCTTATTTTCCCATCTTTTCAGAGCACTCGCAATAGTTAGTGAGCGACTGAGGACTTGCATTCTTGGTATCTGCTGCTTCTCATTGAGAAATAGGTATACACATTTGTATGGTTTTGTATCTAAATATGTAAATGCACAGTACTGTAAACGGACACGATGTTGGGGATGTAAGGTTAAGTAAATCCAATTGTGAATGTATTAGTTAAAGTCAAAGGATAGAAAACTCCTAATGTGTAAATGTAACATGGTAATGGAATGGTAAGTAGTGTGAAGGGACTAACACCGAATCATAGCCCAACTGTTTGTAGGATGGTCACGATGATAGAAAGGTAAGAATTAAATAATAATAAAAAAGAGAAAAATTTGTAGTGAGTTTTAGGAAATTTGGGTCGTGATAAGGCTATTAGACGCAAAGTTGTTCACATCAAGGAGAAGAACAACATAGCTTGGAGGCATTTCCCCATTTGTTGGATTTAAGGAACAAGGAACATTTCTATTTGGAGCAAGGAGGAAATCCAAAGAGGTGAGTTTCTAGTGTACCTATCCAAGTACATTTGTTTAGTTATTGATTATGAAGTTGATTTGGGGGTGCACATTATTGGTAGAACTATATAGAATGCAATGGAATGAGTATAACCTAGAAATTGGTTAGTGTGAGAAAGTAAAATGTGGTGGAATAAATGATGAATAGGATGCCTTGAGATGGTAATGGTGTTGTGGGTATGATTTTAAGATGGTGTTATGGAATGAATTGTGAGACTTGCCCAAAAAGGGGTAAAATGAGTATTTAAGTCATTGGGTAAATTGTAGAGTTGAATGAGAGTTAGCAACATTGATTTAAGTGTGTGGATGGATGAATTGCAGCTCCCGAGGATATACCGGAGCAAGTTGAGCCACAAGTGCGAGAAGCTAAGAGGAAGAGAGTTGCACCCCGAGGAAATCGAGGTAAGGGAATTGTGTGGACTTTTAAAGATATCTGTGCTCAATTTGGGCGCTTAAATGCTTTGCTAGAATGCATGTGATATTAGGAAAAGAAATTGGGTGATTGAAGGGTAAAAAGTTGGGTTTTGAGAAATTTACATGAAAACAAAAGCATGACGCTTTGAAAATCATGTTTTGTTGCTTTTGAGCAAGTGATTAGTAGGTCGGCTAGCATTTGAAATGATTTGCAAAAGAAATGATTTTGAGTTGGTTGATTAACCATGTTTTGCAAAGAATTGAGCCGCCTACATGGATTTCGTGAGAATGAAAGCGTGCTAGAGTATGACTCGCACAAGATTTGATGTGTTTTCATATGCAAGAGTGCTAGATCGTAGCTCGCACTAGTTTTCACATGGATTTTTATGATGTTGTGTTATAGTTGAGCTCGTATAGACTTTACACTATTTTTGGCATGGTGCTAGAGCATAGCTTGCATTAGATTCCTATCATACTTGTTGATTAGCCGTGCTAGGAGCTTCGGGTAGACTGGGTGTCGCACCGATTAAATAGGCTCGCGCATGCATTGTTGAGATTTTGACTTGTTGATAGCCGTGCTAGGAGCTTCGGGTAGACAAGATGTCGTATCGATTAAATAGGCTCGCACGTGCATTACGAGATATGATGTGATATGATGTGTTGATATGGGTCCACAAAGTACGTTGTACCGTGTTGAGATTGAGTTATGCCGTCTTCGAACGAGATATGCTATGGACCAGCGGGTTGGACTTGACCCACCTCCTGTGTGGAAGCAGATAGTGGTAATACCCCGCACACCTGATCTGTGTAGCCTGGGATCACAGGATATGGCCATAGTCCAAGAGGAAATTTCCTTGTTATATTGTCTATCTCACATGTCTATTGTTTTATGAATAAATCCATGATTTGAAAATGTATTGTGGGTCCGGACGGTCCGAGGGAAGGGGGCATGAGTCCTGACAAGTGTTGATTTTATGAGATGAGAAAGCATGTTAATGGTTTTAAAGTGCACTGACGTATGATGATTTTTGCCATGCCTTCATTGTGAAATACGCATGATGATTTTTGCCATGCCTTAATTGTGAAATACGCATGATGATTTATGCCATGCTTTAAATTTGATTTGTGCACTAAACTAAATAACATGATTTGCTTTACATGCCATTAACACAAGCACGAAATAATGCTTTTAAGATGTGAATGAGAATTGTGTAGTTTTGAGCACGGCATCACGATCACGTAGATAATGCAGTGTCTACCTGTTCGCATGATTGCCTTACTGAGCGCGTGGTTTGCTCACCCTCTTATTTTCCCCTCTTTACAGAGATTTGAATATAGTTTGAGCGATTGGACACTTTCCCTTTTGGTAACTGCTGCATCCCATCGTGCAAGGTATACACACTGATGTAATTTTATATCTAAACTTTCTATAGCACAGTAGCATTTTGTATGTAACTATTGGGGATGTAAAGCAATGTAAACACATGTAAACAACACTCTGATTTATTTATACAAGTGTTTACTTCTAAATTTTAAGGCAAATGAAATTGTTATGGTTAGGTGAGGTAGAAATTGACACACAGCCCAACGGATGAGAGGGTAGCTGATCACGATCGAGGTAAAGTAAGGATGAAAAGTAAATAATGTATAAAAAGAGAAAATTTATGACGATTTTTGGTAGGTTGAGGGTCCTGACAGAAGTTGATATCAGAGCTTGCATTGGTCTGACGTGTGTCGTGTCTAAAATACTTAATAAGTTGGAAAATTACATCCCCATGTTACTGTGCTTGTTTAGATACAATTGAGTGTGTGTCGATGGGTTGTCTAAGAAATTGATGTGTATGTAGGGAATTGAAACATTATGCCTAATCCTAGTCGCAGTAGAGGGACGAGAGCACAAGCTCGAGGCGGTAGAGGTAGGCCTGGGGGTAGTGTTGAGCTAGAAACACACGAGGCTCAGGAAAAGATTAAGGTGGAGGTTGAGGTTGAGCATGCTCCACAGGGTCTAGAGGAGAGACCCGAGAGTACTGAGGCACGCTTCGCGAGGATTGAGCGGAGCATAAAGATGATCTTGGAGTTGGTCACTCAATCATTTCCTGGAGTTGGGGGCAGATAGAGTCTCGTTACAGAGGGTGATGTCGAGCAGGCGACAACTCTTGAGGCACGAACATAGCCGGCCCAGAGACCTCAGATGACAGATACACCTGTACCCCCACCTGCACAGCATATGCCTACGCCTGTTGCTACACCACAGGCCAGTAGAGGCTGGGGTTACGATTGTGATTTGGACAGACTGCGGCAGTTCCAGAAGTTTGGACCGCCGTCTTTCAGTGGAGTTAAGGACCTAGTGGCTGCGGAGGATTGGATACATGAAATTGAGAAGTTATATGGGTTCTTCGAGTGTACTACTACCAAGATGGTAGCTTTTGCCGCATTCATGCTGAAGGGATCAAGAGAACACTGGTGAAATCCACCATGCCTATTTTAAGAGCCCGACATACAGAGATTGACTAGGATGTGTTTTTGGAGGCTTTCTAGAGACAGTATGTTCCAGATACAGCAAAGAGAAAGATAAAGATGACATTTTTGGGATTGACCCAACGGAGTAGGATGGTGGACGAGTGTGAGACAATCTTTATCTCCCTAGGCAGATATGATCCCAACACGATGAGTGATGAGGTCGAAAGGATCCAGAAGTTTGTGGATAGATTGAGACCGACCATTAGGTCCAGATTGGTTCCCTTGGATATGCCGACCTTCAAGGAGGTTGTGCGTAGGGCGTAATTGTGCGAATAAGACATTGATAGAATCACCTTAGAGTTCGGGAAAGTTGGTAAAGTGAGGGATAGAGATAAGAAGAGACTAGTGATGGATAGAGGCTTCAGTTATAAGGGAAGCAAGAAATTTTTTGGTAAGATGCCAAGGATCGAGGAGATCCGGGAGAGGACAGTTAATCCTCCCATGTATCTGACCATAGCTCATGTTAAGGGAATTATGATTGGAGGGCCATGACCTACTACAGAACAGTGCAGCGAGTGTGGCAGGTACCATGGTACTTGACCATGCTATGGACCTCCTGCAGTATGCTTTAGATGTGGGAAACCAGGGCATATAATCAGGGATTGCCCAGAGATGACAGAGAGAGCCCAACAGAAGGGCAGGGAGCCAGAGAGAGCTCTAGTTGGGACAGCTGCTCCGAGGAGGAGGGTTACAGCTGAGGAAAAGGGGAAGCAAGCAGTGGGTGTGAGCAGAGGACGAGTGCACGCACTGGACCAGGACATTGCGGATCAGTCTTCGGATGTGGTTAAAGGTACCATCCAAATCTTTGATTTAGAAGCATTTGTATTGTTTGATCCTGATGCCACGCATTCCTTTATATCGCCATCCTTTGCATGTAATTTGTTGAAACATGTAAAACCCACACTGCTAGTTAAGATGTTGATGATATCTACCCCTATGAATGATAGTCAGTTGACTGAGCATGTATATAGGAATTGTAAGATGAGAATAAGAGGTAAAGAAATGGTAGCTGATTTAATTTTATTGAACATGAGTGATTTTGATGTAATCTTAGGGATAGATTGGTTGGCTGCAAACCATGTTGTTATAGATTGTCGTGCTAGAACCTTGATGTTTTCAGAATTAGACAATCTTATTGCAAACTTTGATGAAAAGAAATGAAATGATATGATCTTTATAAATGAGAAGAGTATGATTTTAATTCATAATACTTGAGAGATGAATCTGTTTATAAATTTTGAATGTTAATGTGATGATTGTGTTACTAACGATGGAAATGATAATGTGAAGGATACGTTGCTTATGTGGTTGAGACGGATAAGGCACGTCTGGAGTTGATAGACATTCCAATGGTTAGGGAATTTTTAGATGTCTTTCTGGATGAATTACTAGGGTTACCTCCAGATAGGGAGATGGAATTTGGTATAGATTTGGCACCTGGTACAGAGCCATTATCTAAGCCACTGTACAGAATGGCTCAAGTTGAGTTAGAAGAATTAAGGAAGCAGTTATAAGAGTCGCTGGAGAAGGGGTTCATCAGGCCGAACGTCTCACCTTGGGGAGCACCGGTTCTGTTTGTAAGGAAGAAGGATGAAAGCCTCTGACTGTGTATAGATTACCGGTTGTTGAATAAGGCCACCATCAAGAATAAGTATCCCCTTTCACGCATCAATGATTTGTTGGATCAGCTTAAGGGAGCATAAGTCTTTTCCAAGATAGATCTGAGATCTGGGTACCATCAGTTGAAAATACAGAGTGAAGATGTACCCAAGATAGCTTTTCACACCCGGTATGGACATTATGAGTTTATGGTTATGCCATTCGGGTTGACGAATGCTCCCACAGCTTTTATGTCGTTGATGAATGAGGTGTTTCACTAGTACTTGGATCGATTTGTCATTGTGTTTATTGATGATATATTGGTATGCTTAAGATCTAGAGAGGAGCATGAACAACACCTAAGGATAGTGCTACAGACCCTCCGAGAGAAGAAGTTGTATGCTAAACTCAGTAAGTGCGACTTTTGGTTGGAACCTGTGAAAAGTTTATTGGTGGTCTGGGATGAAGAAAGACATCGCTGAATATGTCGCTAAGTGTCTCATTTGTCAGCAGGTGAAGGTAGAGCATCAGAAGCCTGCAGGGTTATTGCAGCCTTTACCGATATCGACTTGGAAGTGGAGCATGTCACCATGGATTTTGTGATGGGATTATCGAGGATTCGCAGAGGTCATGATGCCATATGGGTGATTGTGGATCGGTTGACGAAATCAACCCATTTCCTAGCTATGAGAGCTACCGATACTCTGAGCCAGTTAGCAAACCTGTATGTGCACGAGATAGTGAGGCTACATTGAATTCCAGTGAGTGTTGTTTCTGATAGGGATGCCCGCTTCACTTCCTATTTTTGGGAACGTTTTCAGGAAGCGATGGATACCCAGTTGAGTTTTAGCACCGCGTTCCATCCTCAGACAGATGGTCAATCAGAGAGGACTATACAGACCTTGGAGGATATGTTGAGAGTGTGTGCATTGGAATTTGGAGGCTTCTGGGATGACCATTTACCACTCGCAGAGTTCGCCTATAATAACTATTTTCATGCGAGTATCGGGATGACCCCATATGAGGCATTGTATGGGCGTAGATTTCGTTCCCCTATTGGATGAGAAAAGGTTGGTGACAGACAGATATTTTCTCCTGACTTGGTTAGACAAGCCTCTGAGGATGTCCAACTGATTTGTGAGAGATTATGGACAGCTTAGAGCAGACAAAAGAGTTATGCTGATAAGAGACGGAGACCACTAGAGTTTA
Source organism: Firmiana major (assembly GCA_033439115.1). NCBI lineage: Eukaryota > Viridiplantae > Streptophyta > Magnoliopsida > Malvales > Malvaceae > Firmiana > Firmiana major. The sequence continues at coordinate 61,079,138 of CM065907.1, read as the reverse complement.
ATGTGGGTGAGTCAGTGTTTTTGAAGGTTTCTCCCTCGAAGGGAATTATGAGATTCGGGAAGACAGAAAAGTTGAGCCCTCGATATATAGGGCCATTTGAGATACTTGATAAGGTGAGAGATAAGGTTTATAGGTTGGCGTTACCACCAGAGTTGGCAAATGTACATAACGTCTCCCACGTATCTATGTTAAGGAAATACCACCCGGACCCGACTCATGTAATAAGGTATGAACCTTTTGAGCTCAATGAAGGCGTGACGTACATTGAGAGGCCGGTTCAGATAATGGACGGAAAAAAGAAAGTGTTAAGTATAAAGACAATTCCCTTGGTGAAGGTTCTTTGTCAACATCACATGGTGGAAGAGGCCACATGGGAATACGAGAGTTTGATGCGGGAAAAGTATCCCGAGTTGTTCACAGAATGATTGGTTCCAATTTGGAGGACCAAATTTTCTAAGTGGGGGAGAATGTGAGACCCCATATAGGTTAAACCTTGAATATATATGTAAACGAATTCATAAGTGTGGTGATATACTTGTAATGTGAAGTATATGTGATGTAAGTCCATAAGTTTAATGTACACACTTGTAATAAGAGATGGAGTCCATAAGTTTAATGTACACACTTGTAATAAGAGATGGTGATGTACGTACAAGTTTCATTATGTATGAATGTGAAGGAATGAACATTGATATGTGATGAATGTGAGTAAAATAGAAAGTGAGTAGTATGGTAAAATGGAAGGAAGACTTCATGGGTTGTGCACTTCCATTTGGCTTTATATTATATACCTTTGGTTATACAATGAATGCTCACAAGTTTTAATGTGTATAAAGTATGAATGGATGCCATTTTCAAGTCTTAAAGGTTACTGGACGAGAAAATGACCATGGCAGAAAATTAAGGATGCTTTGGTGTAAGTTTCTGCAGAAAACTGCAGTAAAATCTGAAAAATATGAAGGCCAAATCGATCTCATAGGATGAGAGATTGATCTGGAAGAGCCAAAATGTTCTTATTAGAGCAATAGGAACAATGCAGATCGATCTGCAATGATGCCAGATCGATCTCCTAAACATTCTGTAAAATGAGGATCAATTCTTGAGGCAAACAAATTGATTTCCTTAGCTTTCAAGTTGGAGCAAATCGATCTCCTCCCTAGCCAGATTGATCTCCTCAACTTTCTGCCTGAGACAGATCGGTCTCAAGGTTTCGATAGATCGATCTCCTACCTTCAAATGCCATGAAAAAATGGGATTTTAAGAGGACCAGATCGATCTCCACCCAAGGGAGATCGATCTCATCAAGCTAAATCTATAAATAGGAGCAGTTGGATTTGCAGATTTTGGGAAAACACTCTTACTCTACCATTTTCAACCCAAAACCTAGATTTTTCTCTCTAAATTTGGCCATTTTCAAGAAGATTTGAGGGAAGGCTATTAGACACAAAGTTATTCACATCAAGGAGAAGAACAACATAGCTTGGAGGCATTTCCCCATTTGTTGGATTTAAGGAACAATGAGCATTTCTATTTGGAGTAAGGAGGAAATCCAAAGAGGTGAGTTTCTAGTGCACCTATCCAAGTACATTTGTTTAGTTATTGATTATGAAGTTGATTTATGGGTGCACATTATTGGTAGAACTATATAGAATGCAATGGAATGAGTATAACCTAGAAATTGGTTAGTGTGAGAAAGGAAAATGTGGTGGAATAAATGATGAATAGGATGCCTTGAGATGGTAATGGTGTTGCGGGTATGATTTTAAGATGGTGTTATGGAATGAATTGTGAGACTTGCCCAAAAAGGGGTAAAATGAATATTTAAGTCATTGGGTAAATTGTAGAGTTGAATGAGAGTTAGCAACATTGATTTAAGTGTGTGGATGGATGAATTGCAGCTCCTGAGGATATACCGGAGCAAGTTGAGCCACAAGCGCGAGAAGCTAAGAGGAAGAGAGTCGCACCCCGAGGAAATTGAGGTAAGCGAATTGTGTGGACTCTTAGAGATATCTGTGCACAATTTGGGCGCTTAAATGCTTTGCTAGAATGCATGTGATATTAGGAAATGAAATTGGGTGATTGAAGGGTAAATAGTTGGGTTTTGAGAAATTTGCATGAAAACAAAAGCACAACGCTTTGAAAATCATGTTTTGTTGCTTTTGAGCAAGTGATTAGTAGGTCGGCTAGCCTTTGAAATGATTTGCAAAAGAAAAGATTTTGATTTGGTTGATTAACCATGTTTTGCAAAGAATTGAGTCGCCTACATGGATTTCGTGAGAATGAAAGCGTGCCAGAGTATGACTCGCACGAGATTTGATGTGTTTTCATATGCATGAGTGCTAGAGCATAGCTCACACTAGTTTTCACATGGATTTTTATAATGTTGTGTTATAGTTGAGCTCGTGTAGACTTTACATTGGTTTTGGCATGGTTCTAGAGCATAGCTCGCATTAGATGCACATCATACTTGTTGATTAGCCGTGCTAGGAGTTTCGGGTAGATTGGGTGTCGCACTGATTAAATAGGCTCGCACGTGCATTGTTGAGATTTTGACATGTTGATAGCCGTGCTAGGAGTTTCGGGTAGACAAGATGTCATACCGATTAAATAGGCTCGCACGTGCATTACGAGATGTGACGTGATATGATGTGTTGATATGGGTCCACAGAGTACGTTGTACCATGCATGTAGCATGGAATACGTTGTACTGTGTTGAGATTGAGTTATGCCGTCTTCGAACGAGATCTGCTATGGACCGACGGGTTGGACTTGACCTACCTCCCTTGTGGAAGCAGATAGTGGTGATACCTCGCACACCTGATTTGTGTAGCCTGGGATCACAGGATATTGCCATTGTCCAAGAGGAAATTTCTCTGTTATATTGTCTATCTCACATTTCTATTGTTTTATGAATAAATCCATGTTTTGAAAACGTATTGTGGGTCTGGACGGTCCGAGGGAAGGGGGCATGAGTCCTGACAAGTGTTGATTTTATGAGATGAGAAAGAATGTTAATGGTTTTAAAGTGCACTAACGCATGATGATTTCTGCCATGCTTTAATTGTGAAATACGCATGATGATTTATGCCATGCCTTAATTATGACATACGCATGATGATTTATGCCATGCTTTAAATTTGATTTGTGCACTAAACTAAATAACATGATTTGCTTTACATGCCATTAACAAAAGCACAAAATAATGCTTTTAAGATGTGAATGGGAATTGTGTGGTTTTTAGCATGGCATCACGATCACGTAGATAGTGCAGTGTCTACCTATTCGCATGATTGCCTTACTGAGCGTGTGGTTTGCTCAGCCCCCTTATTTTCCCCTCTTTATAGAGATTTGAATATAGTTTAAGAGCGACTGGAGGCTTTCCCTTTTGGTATCTGCTGCATCCCATCACACAAGGTATACACACTGATGTAATTTTGTATCTAAACTTTCTATAGCACAATAGCATTTTGTATGTAACTATTGGGGATGTAAAGCAATGTAAACACATGTAAACAACACTCTTATTTATTTATACAAGTGTTTACTTCTAAATTTTAAGGCAAATTAAATTGTTATGGTTGGGTGAGGTAGACATTGACACACAGCCCAACGGATGAGAGGGTAGCTGATCATGATCAAGGTAATGTAAGGACGAAAAGTAAATAATGTATAAAAGGCAAAAAATTTTGTGACGATTTTTTGTAAGTTGAGGGTCGTGACACTCTCGGCCATGCAGCTTTGTGTGTATATATATATATATATATATTTGTATCTAAGTATGTATATTTGTTCCCAATTTATATGTGTATATTTGTATACTTTGTACACATATATTTACCTATACCTAAGTCTTGAGAATTAAATAAAATATTACACGTAGTATTAACATAATGTTGGTCCTATACTTACACTTGACTAATTCACCCACACTCACATTTAATTTTAATAGCCTAAAGTATTATTTATAGTCAACACCGCGTATAGAGGAAATTTACGGTAATTACATTCTTCCCACTTTAGGAAATTTTGTCCCCAAATTTTAAAAGTACATCAATCCTTAAATATTTGTGGTTGTTTCTCTTGCATTAAAACTTTTCAATTCCCACGTGGCCTCTTCCGACATGTGATTCCACCATAAAACCTTGACCAAAGGAATTGTCTTAGACCGAAATGCCTTTTCTTTCCTATCCAAGATTCGAATCAGTTCCTCCACATACGACATATCCTCTTTCAACTCCAGTGGTCCATACTTAATCACAGGTGTCGGATTCAGATGTTACTTGCGTAGCATTGAATCATGAAAAACATTGTGAATTCTTGATAATTTCGACGGTAACGCTGATCTATAAGCTTTGTCTTCCACTCGGTTTAGAATTTCAAAAGGTCCAATTAAATGAGTACTTATCTTTCCCTTCTTTCCATATCTCATCATGCTATTGGAAGAAGAACTTCTAGGACTCCAATTCTCCTACTGAAAATTTCAAGGATCTTCATCTTTGATCTGCACAACTCTTTTGCTTACTATGAGTTGTTTCCAATCTTCCACCAACTAATGAAATATCCTCGGAAGCTTACTTAACCAATTCAGAAACAATTCTCTTCCTTTCACCCACTACTTCCATCTAATCGATGAACAACATTTTTGAACATATTACACTTCATACGGTATCATCTCGATACTCGAGTGTTATATGATATTATGTGCAACTTCGCTAATTGGCAATTTGTCCTTCTAGGAGCCTTTAAAATCCTGGCACATGCTTTCAATTCCATATAGGCATGGGTAATAATCTCATAAGCTTTTGGTGCTCTACCTTAACCTCTGACCTATGAGACATTTAATCCCAATTTCAGTTATTTCTCTTATCGTACTTGATTGACAATGTACTTTCAGGAGATTTGATAAGTCTTTACCATTCTCCGGATTTATAGCATATCTTTATAAATGAGCTTCTGACGACAACAATTTCTTTACTATTGATCATTGGGTACACAATTTTGTTTTTAAATCTCGATAAATTATCAGTACCGATACCAAAACCTGTTTTAGCACTCTTCTGGGTCTGATTAGTTACCTCAGTATGGTACTTATCAATACGCTGAGCCTGCTCAATTTGATCAGTCAAGTCCAATTTCCAACTCTCAGGCTCGCTACCACGAAATAAATGTCAGTATCAGAAAGGAACCACATTCAGTTGAGGTTCACTAAATATTTCAATAACTCATGTCCTTGACCAATATACGTAATGTCATCCCGTGATCACTTCTGCTCAAAGCACTAACTCAAGTCATTCCTTTTTTTTTTTTTTTGTATTTGACAGCTTTTGTGAAATTTAATACTTAAACCTTCATGATCAGTAGAATTCCATAATTCTTCACCGTACAAGTAATGGTATCCTGACTTCAAACACGAATATGACGACTATCAATTCCAATTTATAGGTTATGGATTAGGGTACTTCTAGACGCTGTCAAGTCTCTCAGGCGGGGATGTATTTTGAAATACCTTTATTAGCCATCAGATGTGACCACATGACTGGTTATGGATATAAGGGTTCAAGGTTTAGTCTCAGTAGGATGTAGGATACCAAAACTTTTCGCAGTTTCACATTTATCCTGTAGTCACACTCATTCTCTGTTCATATCACTTGAACTGAATCGTTTAATTTACCGAAATTATTCATACATCGTATACATCTCTTGTTCATAATATCACCTGTATTCAGAATCTATCACATTTTAAAGCTTGTCTCATTTAGTACATCAATTATAACAAAACTCTTTCCTTATTCTAATTAAGTCTCGCATTTGAAACATAAGCATGAGCAATTTACAATCCTTAGACTCGATACGTAATTCATATTTCAAAGTATCCTTATACCCCAAACTGTCACGATCCTCACTCTCTGTCCGTGAACTTTACCTTACTACTTACAGTTGGGCTGTGAGTCAACATCCAATCCATATCTCATCCATTTTAGTTTAAATAAAGTTATTTAAATGGAAAAAATAGAAACTGAACTTTTATATATAAGTGCGGAAGCGTTTACATTAGTTTCTATTATATGCATCCCCCAAACTACAAAATACAAACTTTACTGTGCATTAATTTACAGGATATAAAATTTTTCATCTCAAATGTATACCTCTATACTGCTGGACGACCGGAGCACAAAATATCGGGGATGACTGCAGTATACTCACTACTGCATAGAATCTGTGGAGGAGAAATAAGGGGGTGAGCTAACACGCTCAGTAAGGAAAATATGAAAGCAGGTAGATAACTACACTATCTACATGCTTAAAATACATATATATTCATTGTCCTTATAAAACATATGTATTGTTTTAAAACAACTTCCATCAATGCGAAACCATTAATTCGCTAGATGGGTATATGCATATTCACACAGAATCACACAACTTCATATTTAGAAAATACTTTACATTTAGCAAATCATTGTATTTGAGACATAAATTATGGGTTATCATATCCCAGACACACAGCAGGGGGACATATGTCACTTCACACAATAGTGATAATGTCATATCACATAGATATAAGAAGACTTATGACCATTGTTGGATTCTAGGCAACAATGATCAGGTGTGTGAGAACTATACGCTCGGGGAGGCGGATCAACCATCCCTTCAGCTTATACTCAAATCACAGCACATCGTACTCCATGGCTAACGCTGTACATCGTGCTCCATTTCCGTTGTCTCAAAATCTCATGCGAGCAGGTCAATGCAAGACACACAGCAATACACGACGGCTCCAGCACAGTTTTATACTCATCACATCACATTCATAAACCACGTATGAGCAGGTCAATGCAAGACACACAACAATACATGACGGCTCTAACACGGTTTTACTCAACACAGCATAATCATAAAAACCTCATGCGAGCAACTCAGCGTAAGACACACAGCATACCTGAGGCATCGAGCACGGTATTACTAGGAAATTACATGTGAGCATAGTCAGAGTAAGACACACAGCAATACTCGAAGGCTCCAGCATGATTCCCAAAAATCTAGTGTGAGCATCTCGAGTGGAACACACAACATCACCCAAGGCATCGAGCATGTAAGACCCGTATTGTCATATGTAACTGTTATGATTTCCTAAGTATACATTGGTTTATGTAATTTGAATCATAAGTGATGTAAGGTCTGTAATTCTGAGGTACACACGTGTTATGTGAATTCGTGATGTACACGAAAGTTTCATTATGTATGAATAATAAGAAATGGACCTTTTGAAGAGATAAAAGTGCATTGAATGCAAAATGAGTAGTGTGGTAAATGGAAATGAAGTTAGTTTTGAGAATTTGAGTGAAAAATGACTAAGTATGGTTGCAGGACAAGGGAAGATCGATCTTAGAGGCATTTTGGAGAAAGAAATCAATTCTCAGTCTAAGAAGATCGATCCCCTTAAGCCTCGGCCTGAAGCATATCGATCTCATTACCTTGCTAGATCGATCTGTGAAGCTCTCGGCCTGGAAGACATCGATCTCATGTTCTTCGACAGATCGATCTCCTAAGCTTGAAAACTGATTTTTGGAAGGCTAAAAGCAGCAGATCGAGCCCCCACTAATGGAGATCGATCTCATCAAGGCAATTTCTATAAAATAGGACCTACTGAACTGTAGATTTCGAGAGAAACATAAACCTTTCATTCTAAGCAAGTAACCTAACTTTTCACCAAAGGAAACCACACTACAAGAAAAAGGGGCAACAACGATGGATTTTTCGTCGCTAATTTTTGCTTTCCGTTGCAAATGAGTATTTGCGACGGGTTGGTAACTTTGAAGTCGCTGAAAGTTTTTCGTCGCTGAGAGAAAAATTTCGTCATTAATTCCGTCGCAAATTAATTCCGTCGTTGAAATTTTTTTTTCCGACTCTATTTTTATTTTTCAATTAAGCAAAAAATCGGTCGCTAAAAGGATTCAGCGATGGATTTTCGTCGCTAAGTTATATATATATATTTGAATTAATTAAATTTTCCATCACTAAAAGTATTTAGCGACGGAATTCCGTAGCTAAATTGTATATATATTCATTAATTTTTTCGTCGCTAAAAGGTTTCAACGACGTTATTCCATAGCTAATTTTGATATAAATATATTTAAAAATTGAATAAATTTTTCGTCGCTAAAAGGCTTCAGTGACGGATTTTCGTAGCTAATTTTACTATATATTTTCTATATTGATTAGATATATTTTTAATATTTTTATAGCTTGAATTCGAGTACCTAAAATAATGAAACAAACATGTAGAAATCGATAAAAACAAACATAAAATATATATATCACAACTATATATCAAAACTAACATCAACTATTCATTGAAAATCACCATCATATACAGTCTGATCAGATCATCATCACAAATATCATCTAGAATTCATAAGAAAACTAAATAAAATTAAAAAAAAGGGTACTCTCACTGATTAGTGTGACCTCCAGATCCAGATGGTCCAAGTCCAGGTGCTCTTATGTTATTGGCATTCCTTGTCATCAAGTTCATCATTTGATCCATAAAATTAGACAACTTTCCTTCCAAATTATCAAACCTATTCATCATGACTCTGACGTCCTCTTTCACTTGCTGCACCTCTGAATTTGTGTCAAGAGTACCAATTACACCAGGAGTAGGATAAGGAAAAGGACCATAAGCTGAATGAGATGCGCAAGAAGATTGGGTGGAAACAGAGTTGTATGTAATGTTTGTGCCCATTTGTAAATCAAGGCGATGTGGCCTAGTCCCAAATCCGTACATATGTGTACGCATAGTCTCCATCCCTCCAATTACCTCACACGATGCAGCTCGATCAAAATGAGGATGGGTGCTTATATCCTCGTTGTATTTCCGAGTCAAAGAAGGATATTAAATAGTAAACTTTAATAATGATAAAACCATATTAGAAGCCAATAGAATGCATTACGTACACTGATAGATTTGGACTTGTTGTCCACATAATCACCATCTCCACCTAAACGTCTATGCGTCTGATCAAACAATTCTTTATATGTCGATGCTCGACCTAGACTCTGCGCCTACATTAAAAGATATGCAATTTTTCATAGAAAGATATGAAATTCTTGTAAGGAATAAAAATTACATTAAAAGAAATAAAAAAGTAAAATACATTTTATTATTTGGACTTACCATCCTATATTCATGGACCGAAAAAGATACAGAACCGCTTGTATGCTTTGTTATCCTTCCTTCTTTTTCCATCAACCAATTATGTTTTCCTTTTTTTAACTTCTCCTCCCACCTTTCAGTCCCCCATTCATTCTCAACTAATTGATCCCATAGTTGGACTAAAATTCACTTGGACTTGTTGTACCCTTTACAGTAAGATATTTTATCCGTATTAAAATATTGCATTGCTTTTCTTCCCTCCAACTGCAGTAGGTCTCTAAAACGTGACTTGCATAAGGGCTCACAAATTTTATAGACATTATTGGTTTGGTTAGCAGACCACCTGAACTTCTCCCACAAAGAAAAACAAATGATAATTAATTTCGATACATTTAAAAAAATTATCAATTTATTTACGTCAAAGTAATATACTTGAAATTTATGCCACATCTGTGCTTTCACTTCATTTGGAACCCTTTTCCATGTTAGCCATGGTTCTGAGTAATGTTGTTTAATTAAATTAGATATAGTCCTCACACCCTTCGAGTCTTCAAAAGAACTGCAAAAAAAATTATATCTTATATATTATACCATATTTAATATCAAAGTTGTATGAAAATAAAACAAAATTAGAAGCAATATACATGTTACCAAGTGTCATCAGGAATAACCTATGGTCTGGATTTTGCGGTGTTTCAAGGCTCTGATTTGGTCCTCTTGTTCTTTTTCGACCACTCCCACTCCCACTACCACCCGCAGTTTGTGTAGCCTCCTCTGAATATTCCTCAGTAGATATTCTTCGCCCGGGTAATGATTGTTCTACAGCTGATGGAGGAGCTGGAATGGCATCATTGTTGTCATCATCATCATCATCATCATCATCATCATCATGAGCTAGATTAGGTCGACTTGAAGCTCGAGTTGGTTGAGCGAGAGGTCGAGAACGAGGCTGATTTGGACGGTGAGCTAAAGGTTGATCACGAGCCTGAGCATGAGACTGAGTAGGATGTGAGATTGAGGCTGAATGTCAGAGTCAAGATTATAGTCAAACTCCAATCCAGGTATAGTCTCCATTACAAGTGAAGGAGACTTGGATTTAGATGAATTCTGTGCTAACTTTTTCAATCTTCTCGTCTGCAATACACATAAAAAAATTTTGTTCACAAATACCTAAATGAAGTCCAATAATATTTATTTTATAATCAAATGTTTAATTCTTACTATTCATTATTCTAATCACTGTCATCTTCTCTATCATTACCAACTACTTCATCATTCCATACATCATCCTCCTTCTCTTCTTCTTCTTTTTCCTCTGCCTCTTCCTCTTCCACTTCTTCTTCTTCTTCTTCTTTTTCTTTCTTTTTCTTTTCTCCATTTCCTTTCTCCTCTCTCAGTCAGCCTAGCCTCGGTTTTGCTCTTCTTCTTCCTCCTCCAGCTCTCGGTTTGCCACTCCTTCAGCCTACCGTGACTGCTTCTTTCTCTTCTCCCCTCAAGCCTCGGTCTGCTCTTCAATTTCTTTTTTTTCAGTCTCAGTTCCAGCCTTCCATCATCCTCATCTTCATTCGGTCCATTCTCCTCTGCTCGTTTCTACTATTTCTCTTCTCCTGTCGGTTGCCTTATACTCTCCCTCCCATTCTCGGTTTCACTTCCAGCTCTTCCTCTCAGTTTTCTTCTAGCTTTAGCCTTCTTCTCCTTCGATTCTGCTATGTTTTCCAGCCCCAATTCTACTTGGCCTTCTTCCTCGGTTTGCTTCGCCTTCTTCCTCTTCTCTTCTTCTTCTCCTTCATTCTTCTTTTTCTTTCTTTCTCCTCTTCCTCGACTGACCAGCTCTCTCCCTTCTCTTCTTTTTCTTTCCTTTCTTTTCTTTCTTTTCTTTCTTTCTCCCTCAGCTGACCCACTTTCTCCTTCTCCCCTTCTTTCTTTCCTTTCTTTTCTTTCTTTCTTTCCTTTCTCTCCGGCCAGCTCTCCTCTTCTTTCCTTTCTTTCCTTCCTTCTCCCCCTAGTCGACTAGCTCTTTCTTTCTCCTCTTTTCTTTCCTTGCTTTCCCGCCTAGCTATACCTCTATTTTGTTTCAATTGCTCTCTTATTTTTTTGCATTTCCAGGTGCGGGAATTGGCTTCTTTTTTAAGCCAATTCCGTACACCACATTATATATTATATTCACACATATATTATATTAATATATGTATATACATTATAATAATATATATATATATATTATTTGTTTTTTTACTGTTATTGTTATTTTTTTGTTTTATTTGTTTTGTTTCCATTTCATTTTAATTGTCTCATGCTTTATTTTTTTATTATTAATACTTATATATTACATACTATACATTACAGAGTATATATATTTGATATATATATATTATTGTTTGTCTATTTAAATTTGTCTAGTATATACACATATATATATATATACATATGTATATATATATATATATATATATATATATATATATATATACACATTTTCTTCTTTATAACTTATCTAAAGACATAATATTCATGCCTTCCATGAAATTTTCATTATTTCGAAAATGAAATATTATTGGGATTTCATCATTCCTCATAAATCCCCGATATAAGTTTTTACATCAAATTATTTTCGATCCCCCCATGCTTGCATTTGCTTCATCACTTCTTGCATTTTCGAGTTCCCTATCATTCACGGGCTTCTCGGCTCCTATACTCCTCGAGCCCTACAACGAATATTCGCACTTCCATTAAAACATATTATTTTTGTTTTGATGTAATCTAACTATATGTAGGAAATTTTTGGTGTTTACATTCTCCCTACCTTAAAAGAATTTGGTCCTCCAAATTCATTCGGGTCCACCAGAATAGATGTGGGTACTTCTCCTTCATGAGGCTCTCTAACTCCCATGTAGCTTCTTCAATCGAATGGTGTTGCCAGAGAACCTTTACTAGAGGTATCGTCTTCGATCGAAGTACCTTTTTCTTTCTGTCCAAAATCCGGATAGGTCGCTCAACGTAGCTCATATCCTCTTGAATACTCAAGGGCTCATACTCAATGATGTGTGAGGGATCCGGATTATACTTCCTTAACATTGAGACATGGAAGACATTGTGTACCCCAGAAAGCTGCGATGGTAAGGCAAGTCTGTAGGCTACTTCTCCCACTCTCTCTAGGATCTCAAAAGGACCAATGAAGCGAGGACTCAACTTCCCCTTCTTCCCAAACCGCACGATACCTTTTCTCGGAGATACCTTAAGAAACACGAAGTCCCCAATCTGAAACTCAAGTGGCCGCCTATGCTTATCTGCATAACTCTTTTACCTACTTTATGCGGTCTTAAGTTTATCACAAATTATTTGAACACCTTCTGCTGCCTGTTCCACCAACTCGGGAGCCAAGATCCTTCTGTCACCCACTTCTTCCCAAGCCACTAGAGACCTATATCTTCTACCATAAAAGGCCTCATAAGGTGCCATCCCGATGCTAGCATGATAGCTGTTGTTGTAAGCAAACTCTGCGAGAGGTAGATGATCATCCCATGAGCCCTTAAACTCCAAAACGCACGCCCTCAACATATCCTCTAAGGTCTGAATGGTCCTCTCAGACTGGCTATCGGTCTAAGGATGATAGGCTGTGCTCAAATTAAGCTGAGATCCCATGGCTTCTTAAAAATGAGTCCAAAATCTAGAAGTGAATCAGGAATCTTTATCTGATGTAATGCTCATGGGAGCCCCATGCAACCGAGCTATCTCTCTCACATACAACTCTGCTAAAGCACTCAAGGAGTCTGTACTTTTGATGGCTAGGAAGTGGGCACTCTTAGTCAATCTGTCTACAATCACCCAGATTGCATCATGCCCCTTTCGGGTCCTTGGTAAACCCATAATAAAATCCATAGTAATGTGCTCCCATTTCCAAGTAGGCACTGGAAAAGACTTAAGTAATCCTGCTGGCCTTTGGTGTTTGATCTTAATCTGTTGGCAAATCAGACACTTGGCCACAAACTCAGCTACATCTCTTTTCATACCGACCCACCAATACACCTTCCATAAATCATGGTACATCTTAGTGCTTCCCAAGTGCATGGTGTACCGAGAATAATAGAACTCCTTTAAGATCCTTTGTCGTAGGGCATCATCGTTTGGGACACATATACGGCCCCTAAATCTCATCAACCCGTTCTCACCAACCACAAAGTCTGACTTTATGTCCTGTTTTGCCTGACTGACCATGTCTAATAACTTCTGATCACCCCTCTGTCCAGTTCAGATCTGATCAAGTATACTAGGTTCAATCTGCAAACTAGCTATGAACCCAACATCTGTTGTTTCCACACTAACACTGAGTTTAGGAAACTGCTCTAACAACTCCCATTCTCTGACCATCATAAAAGAAATCATCCCATTCCTGCTTAAAGCATCTGCCACTACGTTTTCCTTGCCCGGGTGATACAGAATCTCGTAATCATAATCCATGAGGAGCTTTATCCACCGTCTCTGTCTCATGTTTAGCTCTTTCTGATCAAATATATACTTCAAGATCTTGTGGTCAGTAAAAATCTGAAATCTTTCTCCATACAGATAATATCGCCATATAAGGCAAAAATGACTGCGACTAACTCCAAGTCATGGGTGGGTTACTTCCTTTCATGGTTCTTAAGCTGGCGAGAACCATATGCGACCACTCTCCCATGTTGCATAAGTACACACCCCAAGCCCTGGTATGATGCATCACTGTATACTGCATAGCCTCCAGACCCACTAGGAATGGTTAAGACTGGGGCGGTAGTCAACCTCTTCTTAAGTTCCTCAAAACTCTACTCACACTGATCAGTCCACTCGAATGGAACATCCTTGCATATTAGCTTAGTCAGTGGAGCAGCAATCTTGGAGAAACCTTCTACAAACCTTCTATAGTATCCAGCTAGTCCCTAAAAACTTCGGATATCTGTAACAGTTTTCGGCCTCTCCTAGTTAAGTACTGCCTCGACCTTAGACGGATCCACTGACACCCCATCCTTAGAAATAACATGGCCCAGAAATGCTATTTGCTCCAACCAAAACTCACACTTATCCAACTTCCCATACAACTGCTTCCCTTTGAGAGTTTGGAGCACTACTCTCAAATGCTGCTCATGCTCCTCTCGGGACTTCGAGTAGATCAAAATATCGTCGATGAAAACTATGATGAACCGATCTAGATACTTCCAGAACACCTCATTCATCAGGCTCATGAATGCAGCTGGGGCATTAGTTAGACCAAAAGGCATCACGCGAAACTCATAGTGGCCATATCTCGTTCTGAAGGCCATCTTCGGAACATCCTCCTTCCTAATTCTCAATTAGTGATAGCCCGATCTCAGGTCAATCTTCGAGAACACCGTAGCCCCTCACAGCTGGTCAAATAGATCATCTATTCTGGGCAAGGGATACTTGTTCTTGATTGTGGCCTTGTTCAGCAGCCTGTAGTCTATACATAACTTGAGACTACCATCCTTCTTCCGCACAAATAATACTGGAGCTCCCCAAGAGGATACACTTGGCCTAATGAACCCTTTGTCTAGCAGGTTTTGCAACTGCTTTTTTTCAGTTCTTCAAGTTCAATAAGGGCCATCTGATAAAGAGACTTCGAGATTGGCTGAGTCTTTGGTGCCAAATCTATCGTGAATTCTAACCTCTCTCCAGTGGTAGTCTCGGTAGTTCCTCAGGAAACACATCCGAGAACTAGCATACCACTGGTATGTCCTGAATACTTGGACATTCTCGACTAGTATCGAGGATGAATGCAACATAACCTTCACATTAACACGTTTATCAAAAATTTCCATCAATAGTCAAAATCATACACTTTATTCCTTAACTACAAAGCATACATTAAACTTACTACGTAAGGAGAATGTTACAGTCTTAGTGTGCAGTCTAAACTTACACGGTTGGTGGCTAGCCAATCCATACCCAAAATTACATCAAAGCCATACATGCTCAATAAGATTAGATCTGCTAACATGATCCTATCTCCTACCTTGATTTTATAATTTCTACACACCATATCAGTCTTTTGTGATTTATACATGGGTGTACTAACGTGTAATGTAAAATCTAGAGATTCTGGCTTAACATGCAATTTATGTGCGAAATGGGGTGATATGAAAGAGTGTGTGGAACCTGAATCAAACAGCACATGTGCCTCATGATTGCAAATTAAAAGCTCACCCTGAATGGTCTTAGTGGAGGCATCAGCAGTCTCTCTGTCCAAGGCAAAGACTCTCCTATGCATGACAGGCTTCTTGCCCTTCTCTACTGTGGTAGCCCGTCTCTGTGGGATTTGTCTCTGGGGAGCTTGCCTCTTAGGTTGTCGTGGTGGCTTTGGGGGTTGTGGAACCTAGTTTTGTGGGCAATCCCTCATTATGTGTTCCTTTTGTCCACACGCAAAGCAGCTCCCTGTAGTCAGATGACACACACCTCCATGGAGTTTTCCACACTCTTTGCACAATGGCCTATATTGTTGCGGACCTCTAGTAATCTGAGGAGCAAGTACTGGAATGATGGGTCTATCAAGTCTAGGTCGAAACTCATCTGTCCTCTGCCTCTTAGGCTGGCCCCTCCGAAAATCCTGTCTCATAAACTCTGTCCGCTTACTCTTATCCCTGCTCTTTCCCTTAAGGCCATACTCCGTCTGTGTAACATTTAAGCCCCTCTCAATCATCTGTGCTTTACCCAGGGCATCTTAGAATTCAGTAATCCATAACCCCAAAAGTTGGTCTCGGATAGCTGGCCTTAACCCTGCTAGGAACCTCTCCATACGACGCTCTTCACTCTAGAACATCTCCAAGTCATACCTTATCAGCATCGTGAACTTACTCTCATATTCATCCATG
Source organism: Firmiana major (assembly GCA_033439115.1). Lineage (NCBI taxonomy): Eukaryota > Viridiplantae > Streptophyta > Magnoliopsida > Malvales > Malvaceae > Firmiana > Firmiana major. The sequence continues at coordinate 61,063,121 of CM065907.1, read as the reverse complement.
GTCATACTGCCCTGTACCAAGTTCAAAAAGTCCTCAACTTCTGCTGGGCAGCTCGTGGAACATACTACTTCCTAAAGACTGTAGAGAATGCATCCCAACTAATCACCGGATGCTGAGCAGTCAGTAGGACCTTGGTGGATTCCTACCAATACTCTGCTTGGCCCTTCAACATATACGTGGCCATAGAAACCTTCTCAACATCTGAACACCCCAAAAAATCGAAGATCTTCCCGAGGTCTACCAGCTACTCTTCAGCCTCTACTGGATTCTTAATTCTCTTAAATGCTGGAGGCTTCATCTTCAGGAAATCCCTCATCCTACCGATATCCCTCTCTTCCCTTCGGGCCTGTACAGGGGGCTGAGGAGCCATAGGTACTGGAGGAACTTGTGGAGGAGAGGTTGTGGTGGTGCTTGTGGAGGAGTCGACATCGGAGTAGGAATTGGTGCCATGCCAGTTGAATCAGAAACGTTTGCCCCTAAGTGTTGGGCAACTATGGCAGCTATCGATTCCAAACCTCGCTCGAGGCGCTGCTCCAACCGTTGCTCGAACTGAGCCATACAAGTATTGGGACTCTCTGGCTCCGGTGGAGGAGGTGGAGGTGGCTGTGCCTATCTCCAAGGATGTCCTCGTCTTCCACTCATCATACAAGTGATCTAATACCTGCGCGTAATTCCAAAGATCAAATCTTAAATTCATTAGGTATACATTACCTACAACCGACAAGCACAGACATTTGGGATGTAATTTTATCCTTATTTTCAACATTGACAGTACTAGAAAACCTTCGCTCTGATATCACCTTTAACTGTAATGACCCTTGACCCTTGAAAATTGAGAGATTGTTTCATAAACATTTCATAAACATTCCATAAAGCATATTGGTTCGTAACCAATTATCATAAATCTCATGAAAACACATATTCATTTCACAACATTAAGGTACTCGGGGAATATTTCTTCAAACTAAAACATGCTTCGTAAACAGTTTCACAAGAATGAAAGCAGTTATAAATCATTTCAAAATATAATACTGCTTCATAAAACCTTTTATCGATGAAACAAGAATGCATTATCAGAACCGAGTTAAATGGTACCCCTTACCTCGATATATCGAATATTCTGCATCCGAGTAATGACGCCTCCAAGTGTCTCCCCCAGCTCCTTCTACGATTCTCCTACACTGACACTTGTACACTCAGTATCCTATTTATACGAATAGTCCGAAATGCGTCTAAATCGTAACTTATTTGTTACTACCTCGTGTGTACGTATAATTGTATATACCTAGGCTATTGCGTGTGTTTATATATTTTTCTTACTATATATATGTATTTTTGTATGTACATATACTAACATACACATTCACTATATACACCTATATGTATATGCATATAAATATATATATATATATATATATATATATATATATACACATATAAATATATATTATTATTTGTTTTCATTATTCATTATCACATATATTATTATTTGTCTATTTCTCATCCTTCCCATTTTTTTCTTGTCTAATTTAATCTACACTAACATGCTTATATATATGCAACACATATATATACATGTACATTAAATATACACATATATATATATTTTACCTCTTTTTCCTTTCAATTTTCCAACTTTTCTTTTCTTCTTCTTCTTTTATTTTCTTTCTTTTTCTTTTCTCCTTTTCCTTTCTCCTTTCTCGGTCAGCCCAGCGTCGGTTTTTCTCTTCTTTTTCCTCCTTCAGCTCTCGGTTTGCCACTCCTTCAGCCTACCGTGACTGCCTCTTTCTCTTCTCCCCTCAAGCCTCGATTTGCTCTTCAATTTCTTTTTTTTTTCAGTCTCGGTTCCAGCCTTCCATCATCCTCATCTTCATTTGGTCCCTTCTCCTCTGCCCTTCCTCTGCTCGTTTCTACTATTTCTCTTCTCCTACCAGCTGCCTTATACTCTCCCTCCCATTCTCGGTTTCACTTCCAGCTCTTCCTCTCAGTTTTCTTCTAGCTTCAGCCTTCTTCTCCTTTGATTCTGCTATGTTTTCCAGCCCCAATTCTGCTTGGTCTTCTTCCTCGATTTGCTCTACTTGCTTCCTCTTCTCTTCTTCTTCTTCTCCTTCCTTCTTTTTCTTTCTTTCTCCTCTTCCTCGACCGACCAGCTCTCTCCCTTCTCTTCTTTTTCTTTCCTTTCTTTTCTTTCTTTTCTTTCTTTCTCCCTCGACTGAACAAGTTTCTTCTTCTCCCCTTCTTTCTTTCCTTTCTTTTCTTTCTTTCTTTCTTCCTCTCCGGCCAGCTCTCCTCTTCTTTCCTTTCTTTCCTTTCTTTCCTTCCTTCTCCCCCCAACCAACTACCTCTCTCTTTCTCCTATTTTCTTTCCTTGCTTTCCCGCACAACTATACCTTTGTTTTAAAGACACTCATGCTTTATGATTTTTATGACAATTTATGTGTCAAGACGAACGATTTTACATGCTTTTATATATCAAAACTGCTTTAAAAGTATTATCTTACTGGGCTTTTCCCCAAAAGCTCACCCCACTACCTTTCAGATTATTTGCAGTGATCTATAGGTGCTACCTGTCGCGTACATGACGTAGGCTGGTGGAAAAGAGCTACCCTAGGCTACTTTTTGTTCACGCAAAAAGGTATACAATTACATTCCTTTACCAGACATAAGTGTACACACAAACATATACTGGAACTAATTTGTTGGGATGTAATTTTGAAGGAAAACAATGTAAAGAATATTATTTTTGGGATTAGGTTTTAAGATGATTGGTATTAAATCGATATGGATGTATTGAGTTGTAAATGTGGATTTGGAAAGTATGCTTGGTAATTGTGGATATTTAGGGTTGTCAAAACAACTAAATTGCAGGTGGGTAGGCTCATATATAAGCCGTTATGCTGTCAAAATTTCTATCAGTCGTATATTTCAAAATACGAAAATTAAATATAATTACGGATATAGAATTAGGAAAAGTGATTTGGGACTGAATAGGAATACAACCTAAGAGAATAAGGCAAATAGTGAATAAATTAAATTAAAAAAATCCCCCAATTTTCAAGGGTCAACGGTCGTTACAGTTGCTCATCCTTCTCTATTTCCCCCTCCTACAGAGCGTACATAGTGGCCCAGTGAGGACTGAGGCGTTGTATTTTGGATATCCGCTGCCTTCCATCGCTAAGAGGTATACACATGGAGATTCTTTTTGTATCTAAACAATTGTAAAAACGCAGTAATCATTTTAAATTGTGAGATGGGGGATGTAGATGACAATAAACATGTACTTGTGTAAGTGTATAACTTCACTTTCAAATGAATGACATTTCATTTAATTACTTGGATTATGTATGGTTGAGGATGATTATTATTGACCCACAGCCCAACTGTGTAGTGATGAGTTTGTTCATGACCATGTAAAGAAAGGAAAAATATGAAAAATTTTCAGTGATTTTTGGTTAACTGGGATAAAATTGGTCGTGACATTCGAAACTTCCACTTCTTGGTAAACTCCTTTGTTCAAATCTAGAATCTGTCCACCGTCATTTCGTCGAAGGTTAAATCTACTTCGTGCCTTTGTTTTGAATACCACTCACCAATGACGACGATCTTTTTTTTTTTTGTTGAAGTACACTTTCGTCCATACTGCAACCTAAAGGCCTTTGTACATTCCATGCAATAAGGACAAGATAATCGATCATGGGTGCTCCACCTAGACAACATTCCATAAGCAGGGAAGTCATTAATCATCCATAAAAATGCAGCCCTTAACATAAAATTCTGTTTCCTGTGAGCATCATAAGTCTCAACACCCTATTCCCACAACACCTTTAACTCATCAATTAAAGGTCTTAAGAAAACATCAATGTTATGTGATGGACTTTTCCTTCTCGGAATTATCATACTCAAAAACAAATATGGTTGCTTCATGCACATCCATGGAGGTAAATTGTAAACAGCAAGCATTACTGGCCAACAAGAGTATGATCTCGATGCCGGTCCATAAGGACAAAATCCGTCAGCACACAAACCAAGTCTTACATTTTGAGGATCAACAGCAAACGATTGGTGAATACGATTTAATTGTTACCATGCCTCCCCATTAACATGATGATTGAGCACTCCGTTAGTATTTCGACTTTCAACATGCCATGTCATAAACTTAGCAGTTACTGACGACATAAAAAGCCTTTGCAACCTCAGAATTAATGACAAATAATGTAAAACCTTATAAGGTTTCCTTTTTCCTCGTCCACCAACTGTTGAGATAGGTTTATATCGAGGATGACCACATATTTGACAATACTCTTGCTCTGCATATTCTTTATCAAACAACATACAATTATTCTTGCATATGCCTATTTTAACATAACTAAGACCCAATTTTTCTAGCTTCTTATTCATTTTATAGTTCGTTTGAGGAAAATTATCATCTTCTGGTAACATAGGCTTCATAATCCTCAACAAACGATTGAAGCATGCTTCACTTATATTAAACTCTGACTTCCAGTTTAGAAGTTGTGAAACAGCCGATAATGTTGTGTGCATTGAACAACCAGGCCATAGTGGTTTATCTGCATCATTCAAGATAGAATAGAAGTATGTAGCAGAGGAATTTGGATGTTGCTCCTCACTTCTTGAATTGTTCACAAAATTGCCAATTATGTCATCATCCATATGAAAAGCATCTGTAACCATTCTAACATATGGATTTTGTTCCTCAGGTCTCACCCCAGATAATAGATCAACTGTTTCATTTATATTTTGCAATGACTGTCCTTCTTCAATTTCTCCGTGTTTATCCTAAGTTGTATACCCAACAACAAAACCTTTGTAATAAAGGTGTTTACTCACCTTATCGACTTCCAAGATGTAGCACCCCGGAAACGCGGAAAATATGGCTAATTTAAAACTTTTTACTCATCGATTCACAATTAAGGGTGCATTCCTGTGCAGTGTCATACATCATAATACTTATCATGCCTCAGGATCTCATCATAAGATAGTATATATATCGTATCATATACATTACTCAATTCCAAGTTAATTAATCCTAATACATCCCGTACATCATTGTACAATAAGTGTCTGTAAATATAACTCTAGTCTGGATACATGAATATTAAATATATACCTCAATACACAAAATACGGCCTAGAGCTCAAGTCTTCCACTAGCCTCTAACTCGTACGTCGCAGGGAACTCGCTTCACTTGAAGCAATTTGGGGGAAGAGAAAACAGGGTGAGCTTCTAAATCGCTCAGTAAGGGGGGGTAAGGGAACTCAGTTATATAAACCATATCACACATCACAAATATGCATTTGTATATGAAACTCAGTATACTCATTTGAAATCGTAGCATGAAAGTTCTCAAAACATCATCATCTCACAGCTCATAAATCATGTGAAAACATGAAGTTAAAAAGGCTCAATATCAGCATTCACAAGCATGTGTAAATATATGCGATAATGGCTTTTCTCAAAATATGTGATAAAAATCACCTCAGTAAATAGCACGTGACAAAGTCACAAAACACAACTCATGTGTAAAACGAGACTAGGCAATAAAACTAATTTAAAACTCGTCATGGCACATCAAATATATATATAATCTCCTCTGGGTGCGCATCCCAGGCATCCTCGTGTAGAGGGAACGTCGACAATAGGGTCGTATGCATGGTATATTGTTCTTATATGTTACCAGAACAAGGCCCAGCCTTACATGCTACCAGAGCAATGCCTTACCTCATGCACACTATCACGTGGTCCCTGGGTCGATTCCCAAGCGGCCCACTCTCTTGGTCTTACATGCTACCAAAGCAAGGCCACCCAGCGTTACCAGAACGGGGGTCATCTCACGTTACCAAAACGGAGGCATCTCTCGTTACCAAAACGGAGGAATATCGGACTTACATGCTACCAGCGCAAGTCCTCCTAACGCGACCAAAGTGGAGGAATAATCGGACTTACATGTTACTAGAACAAGGCCTGTGGTCCCTGGGTCGGTTCTCAGGCGTCCCACTATGTCGGTCTTACATGCTACCAAAGCAAGGCCTGATGTGTATTCAACATGACACGCCTAAGTCTCAATCATTAGCCATTATCTTATAAAACGTTTTGCCTTCACGTAGAACTCATAATGGTTTTCTCTCATAAAACGCATTTAAAACATTCGTGTACTCAACACAAAACATATTAAAACCAAGTTCCAACCGGCAAAACATGCACACATTTTCTCAAATCTCAATATTGCCTTAACGTAGAGCCCAATTTACTTTTTATGCAAACTCAACGATTTATAAAGCAATTTCACACTCAGCTTATAAACTCATAAAATAACGGGCTCCAACCAGCTATAAAAATCGTGTGCAATTATATCACAACACAACACTAAACATGCTTGTATTCTCAAATCATGATTCATGCTACAAATGATTTATCAAAACACATACACAAATGGTTTAGTTTTCCCTTACCTCTTTGCACCTCGTATAGTGCAATTGTTTCTCCCGTATCACGGACTAGCCTCGCATTCCACTCTGGAACTCCTGAGCTATCCAAACGATGTTAAAACATCAATACTCATCATCATCGTAACCTCAATTCTCAAAATCGAGCATAATTGCTCATAACACCTCAAATCTCTCAATTCTCATAACTCTACCACAAACCACAATCTCGCTCTCACACCTCAACATTCTACATTTCCCATGTCACAATATCTATGCTAATTCACCACATTGTCTAAATCTCCATTTATAGCTCAAAATTTCCAAAATTACCACCATCATCACTCCAACTACATTGTAATTTTATCAATCCCTAATCATTTTCCAGTTATTTCAACACAATGCCAACAATCATTATCATCAAAATCTTCTCAAATATCAAGATCGAGGTTTAGAAATTACCCAAAACTTGTGGAGAGCTTATCTCTTGCCTCGATTCAATCCGTCTTTCGATTTCCAAGTATGTTGTTCTCCCTTTGATGAGGAACAAATTTCCTTCTTGCCTCTACCTCTGATTTGGACGGAAATGGGCGCTTTGGATGAGTGAGAAAGCTAGGGCTCGATGAAAATGGGGTTTTGAAGAGAGAGAAAATGAAATTGCAGGTGAAAGCAGGGGTTCCATATATAGACGGAGGGTAGGAGATCGATCTGGTCCTTGATGAGATCGATCTGCATTTGAAATTGGGGACAATTTTGGGCAATTTTATGCCTAGGAGATCGATCTGTCGAAGGTGAGATTGATCTCTTAATGGCTTTATGAGATCGATCTGTTCCTTGAGGAGATCGACCTTCTCCCAAACAGAAACATTTTGAGATCGATCCTTTCCTCATGAGATCGATCTCCTCATTACAGAATCATAAGGAGATCGATCCTCCTCCATTGGAGATCGATCTGTTCGCTTAGATTCCTCATTCCTTGTCATTTTTAACTCACCAGATCAATCTCTCCTTCTCCAAGATCGATCTGACCTCATAGTTTCACACTTAGGTTAAACACTTAACAAGTAAATCTTCAATTATAATTTCCACAATTCACTGCTTGGATTATTTCCCATTCATCACATATATATTTCTCTTAGCTCAATAAATTACACTTCAAGTTCATATTACATAATTAAAATATGTCTAAAATTCTCAGATCTCACATCCTCCCCACCTTAAAAAGAATTTGGTCCTCTAAATTCAACTCAACTCGTCAAATAGATGAGGGTATTTTTCTTTCATGAGATTCTCTAGTTCCCACGTTGCCTCTTCCATTGAGTGATGTTTCCACAAAACTTTCACTAATGGGATGCTCTTAGTTCTAAGTACCTTCTCCTTTCTATCAAGAATCCGGACGGGTTCCTCAGTGTAGCTCATGTCCTCTTGTAAGTCCATCTCGTCATACTTTAGGACGTGAGAAGGGTCCGGATGGTACTTCCTTAACATAGACACATGAAAGACGTTGTGTATTCCGGACATCTGTGGGGATAATGCCAATCTGTAGGCTACCTCTCCCACTTTCTCAAGAATCTCGAAAGGTCCTACGTATCGAGGACTCAATTTCCCTTTCTTCCCAAATCGCATGATACCCTTAGTCGGTGATATCTTCAGAAATACTGCATCACCAACATCAAACTTGAGTGGTCATCTACGCACATCCGCGTAGCTTTTCTGTCTACTCTGTGCAGCCCGTAACCTCTCACATATGAGTTTCACACTCTGTACAGCTTGCTCAACAAGCTCGGGAGCATTTATCTTTCTGTTACCAACTTCTTCCCAAGCTACGGGGGATCTACACCTCCTACCACATAGAGCCTCAAAAAGTGCCATTCCAATACTCGCATCATAGCTGTTATTGTACGCAAACTCTGCTAGGGGTAGGTGATCATCCCATGATCCCTTAAAATCCATTGTACATGCCCTCAACATATCCTCCAGGGTCTGAATAGTCCTCTCTGACTGACCATCTGTCTGAGGATGATAGGTGGTACTAAAACTCAATCGAGATCCCATGGACTCCTGAAACTGGGTCCAAAATCTGGAAGTAAATCGAGAATCTCTATCAGAAGTAATACTCACTAGAGCCCCATGTAATCTAGCTATCTCGCTGACATACAGCTCGACTAAGGCATCCACCGTATCTGTGCTCTTGATGGTAAGGAAGTGGGCACTCTTGGTCAATCTATCCACTATAACCCATATAGCGTCACGACTTCTTTTGGTTCTCGGTAAACCCATAATAAAGTCCATGGTGACATGCTCCCATTTCCATGTAGGTACAGGTAAAGGTTGTAGTAGTCCTCCGGGCTTCCTATGCTCAGCTTTCACTTGCTGGCATACTAAACATCTGGCCATATACTCTGCCACGTCTCGCTTCATACCACTCCACCAGTACACCTTTCTCAAGTCTCGATACATCTTAGTGATCCCTGGGTGCATGGTGTATCGCGAGCAGTGGGATTCTCTCAGTATTTGTCTCTTTAGGGTATCATTGTCCGGTACACAAATCTGTCCACTGAATCTCAACAATCCATCCTCACTGATTGTGAGATCTGACTACAAAGTCTGTTCAGCTTGGCTAACCACATCTGTCAACCTCTGATCACTGCGCTGCCCAGTTCTAATCTGATCCATGATCCTGGGCTCTATTTGCAAGATAGCCAAAAATTCGATCTCTACCTCTTTAACTCTGATCCGGAGTTCGACGAACTACTCCAGTAAATCCCATTCCCTGATCATCATAGCAGATATCATACTCTTGCTGCTCAGGGCATCAGCAACTACGTTCGCCTTACCCGGATGGTAAAGAATCTCGCAGTCATAATCCTTAAGGAGTTCCATCCATCTCCTTTGTCTCATGTTTAACTCTTTCTGATCAAAGAGATATCTCAAACTCTTGTGATCAGTGAAGATATGGAATCTTTCCCCATATAAGTAGTGTCGCCAGATCTTCAAGGCAAATACCACAGCGGCTAACTCCAAATCGTGCGTGGGGTAATTCCGCTCATGGTCTTTCAATTGTCGTGATCCATATGCGACCATTCTTCCATGCTGCATAAGTACACACCCCAATCCTTGATGAGAAGCATCACTATATACCGAAAATCTCCCTGATCCCTCAGGGATAGTCAACATAGGTGCTGCTGTTAATCTCCTCTTTAATTCCTGAAAACTGAGCTCACATTGATCAGTCCATATAAACGGAGTTTCCTTATGCGTGAGTTTAGTCAAAGGAGCGACAATCCTGGAAAATCCTTCCACAAATCTTCTATAATACCCTGCCAAACCAAGGAAGCTTCGTACCTCCGTAACTATCCTCGGTCTTTCCCAATTAAGCACAGCCTCCACTTTACTTGGATCCATTGATACTCCTTCCTTTGATATTATATGACCAAGGAAAGCTATCTGATCCAGCCAAAATTCACACTTACTAAGCTTTCCATAAAATTGCTTATCTCGGAGTATCTGAAGTACTAACCACAAATGTTGCGCATGTTCCTTATATGACCGAGAGTATATCAGGATATCATAAATGAAGACTATCACAAATCTATCTAGATAGTCTCTGAACACCTCGTTCATTAATCTCGTAAAGGTTGCAGGTGCGTTCGTCAATCCAAAGGACATCACCAGAAATTCATAATAGCCATACCTCGTCCTGAAGGCCGTCTTTGGAATATCTTCTTCCTTGATCCTCAATTGGTGATAGCCCGAACTCAAATCAATCTTAGAAAAGACTGAGGCCCCTCTCAACTGATCAAGTAGATCATCAAGCTTGGGCAATGGGTATTTATTCTTTATCGTGGCTTTATTTAACAGTCGGTAGTCAACGCATAATCTGAGACTACCATCCTTCTTTTTAACGAATAAAACTGGTGCTCCCCACGGTGAAACACTGGGTCTAATGAACCCTTGATCTAATAACTCCTGTAGTTGTTTCTTCAATTCCTCAAGTTCCACTAATTCCATCCTGTAGGGAGGTTTAGAGATCGGCTGAGTATCCGATACCAAATCAATGGTAAACTCCATCTCTCTCTCTGGTGGCAAACCTGGCAACTCATCCAGGAAAACATCCAAAAATTCACACACCACAGGTATATCCTCAATCCTCGGGTGTTCCCGATCATCATCTGAGATGAGTGTTTCATAACCTTCACATGAAAATCATATTTAGGACTCTCAAGAGCAACATCAAAATTTCATATGTTTATTTACTCAATATTTCAAACGTACACTGTAAGGTTTAGGTAGGGAGAAAGTTACAATCTTAGTGTAGCAGTATAAATTCACTCGATTGGTCGCCAGCCAATCTATTCCCAAAATTACATCAAACCCATGCATATTTAACATGATTAGATCTGCTAACATCACTCTATCTCCCACCTTTATTTCACATTCCCTACACATTAAATCAGTTCTCTGGGATTTACGCATAAGGGTATTTACATGTAGTATATACTCTAGAGGTTCAAACTTCAAATTTAAACTACATGCAAAATGCTCTAAAATAAACAAATACGTGGACCCTGAATCAATCAACACATGAGCCTCACAATTACAGACAGAGGGTGTACCTCTTATAGCTTCTGCTGAAGTGTCTACTGTTTCCTTATCCAGGGTGAACACACATCCCTGTGTAACAGGTATCTTCCCTTTCTCTGCAGCAGTGGCCCGTCTCTGGGGATTCACTCTCTGAGGCTGTTGTCTAGTAGGCTCTGGAGCATGTGGTATCTGAGGTTGAGGACAATCCTTCACTCTGTGACCCATGTCACCACATCTAAAACATCCACAGATCGACCCAGTACAACTTCCCTCATGCGATCGGCCACAGTCTCTACAAACCCTTATCTCAGGCCTGCCATATCGAGGGGTCTCCTTGATAATAGGATAAGCTCTGGGTCTCTCCAATCTGCCCTTCTGTACCTCAATCCTTCCTCTCCTGAAGGAACCTCGCTGAACATCTGCTTGAGACATCGCTGGCCTCTTGCCCTTGTCCCTAGTCACTACTCCGAACTCATTTTGGGACTGTACAATTTCAATTCCCCTCTCAATCTTTTGTGCTCGTCTCAGAGCATCTCCAAACTCAGTAATACACAACATCAATCGATCTCTAATGATGGGCTTCAATCCATACACAAATCTCTCTGTACGGAGCTCTTCATTCTTGAAGGTCTTCGGGTCATATCTCAGCAGAGCGATAAATCGGCTCTCATAATCATCCATAGACATGTCACCTTGTACCAAACTCAAAAACTCTGCTTGCCTCCTTCTCTGGGCAGCTCGTGGCACATATTGGGCTCTGAAGGTTGTCTGAAACTCTTCCCTGCCAATTACATCCTGGTGGGACATCAAAATACCCTGGGTAGTACCCCACCAATCTCGAGCTCTCCCTTTTAACATATAGGAACTCATATTGACCCTCTCAGCATCTATGCACCCCAAATAGTCAAAGATAACTCTCAACTCCGTCTACCACTCCTCAGCCTCTATAGGATCCTTCTTTCCCCTAAATGCGGGTGGATTCATTTTCAAAAAGTCCTTCAGTCGGACCATACTTCTGTCATTAGGCTGAGTGACGGGAGGCACTGGGTCCATCTGTACTGGGGGTACGAGAGGTCCTTGTGGGGGTGTAGGAGTAGTACCCGAGGTGTTAACTCCAAAGTGTTGCGCGAATAGCGCTGCCATCTACTCAAAACCTTGCCTCACATCGGTCTCAATCCGATTAAATCGAGAGTCAGGACTCTCGGGTTGTGGGGCAGGTGGCAGAGGGGACTCTACCTGCATCCTCGAACGACCTCGTCGTTTACTCATTCTCTATCTCAACTCGTCTCCTGCGCGTACACATCAAAATCGATTGAAATCTCAATCCTCAATTTCAATTCATGACCAGACTCATACAGACACTTGGGATGTATTCTATTTCACTTAACTAACACTGACAGTACTAAACACCCTAAGCTTTGATACCAAGAAAACTCTGTGACGCCCCGGAAACGCGAAAAATAGGGCTAATTTAAAACTTTTTACTCATCGATTCACAATTAAGGGTGCATTCCTGTGCAGTGTCATACATCATCATACTTATCATACCTTAGGATCTCATCATAAGATAGTATATATATCGTATCATATACATTACTCAATTCCAAGTTAATTAATCCTAATACATCCCGTACTTCATTGTACAATAAGTGTCTGTAAATATAACTCTCGTCTGGATACATGAATATTAAATATATACCTCAATACACAAAATACGGCCTGGAGCTCAAGTCCTCCACTAGCCTCGAACTCGTACGTCGCAGGGAACTCGCTTCACTTGAAGCAATCTGAGCGAAGAGAAAACAGGGTGAGCTTCTAAATCGCTCAGTAAGGGGGGGGGGGGTAAAGGAACTCAGTTATATAAACCATATCACACATCACAAATATGCATTTGTATATGAAACTCAGTATACTCATTTGAAATCGTAGCATGAAAGTTCTCAAAAAATCATCATCTCATAGCTCATAAATCATGTGAAAAAATGAAGTTAAAAAGGCTGAATATCAACATTCACAAGCATGTGTAAATATATGCGATAATGGCTTTTCTCAAAATATGTGATAAAAATCACCTCAGTAAATAGCACGTGACAAAGTCACAAAACACAACTCATGTGTAAAACGAGACTAGGCAATAAAACGCATTTAAAACTAGTCATGGCACATCAAATATATATATAATCTCCTCTAGGTGCGCATCCCAGGCATCCTCGTGTAGAGGGAACGTCGACAATAGGGTCGTATGCATGGTATATTGGACTTATATGTTACCAGAACAAGGCCCGGCCTTACATGCTACCAGAGCAATGCCTCGCCTCATGTACACTATCACGTGGTCCCTGGGTCGGTTCCCAAGCGGCCCACTCTCTCGGTCTTACATGCTACCAAAGCAAGGCCACCCAGCGTTACTAGAATGAGGGTCATCTCACGTTACCAAAACGGAGGCATCTCTCGTTACCAAAACGGAGGAATATCAGACTTACATGCTACCAGAGTAAGGCATCCCAACGCTACCAAAGCGGAGTAATAATCGAACTTACATGTTACCAGAACAAGGCCTGTGGTCCCTGGGTCAGTTCCCAAGCGTCCCACTATGTCGATCTTACATGCTACCAAAGCAAGGCCTGATGTGTATTCAACATGACACGCCTAAGTCTCAATCATTAGCCATTATCTTATAAAACGTTTTGCCTTCGTGTAGAACTCATAATGGTTTTCTCTCATAAAACTCATTTAAAACATTCGTGTAATCAACACAAACTGTCATGACCCAAATTACCTAAAAATCAGAGTAAATTTTTCGTTTTTTCATTTATTATTTAATTCTTACCTTTCTCTCATCATGACCATCCTACAACACAGTTGGGCTATGATTCGGTGTTAGTCACCTCTCACCTGTTACCATTCCATTTCCATAATCACATTCATATATAAGAGTTTACTATCCTTTGACTTTAAATAAATATATACTCATTAGTATTTATAACTCTACATCCCTGACATCATATCCATTTACAGTACTGTGCATTACATATTTAGATACAAAACCATACAAATGTGTATATCTATCTCTCGATGGGAAGCATCAGATATCAAGCATGCAAGTCCTCAGCCGCTTACTAATTTCTGTGAGTGCTCTGAAAAGATGGGAAAATAAGGGGGGTGAGCAAACCACACGCTCAGTAAGGCAATTATGCAAGTAAGTAGATTGCTCCACTATCTACATGCTCATAATGTCATGCCCTTAAAATCCATTTCTTTTCATTAAAATCATCAAGCACAAAGTCATGCAAACACCAATGACTTAGTTTATAAAACTGCTCGTGCATATATAAATCATACTACTTATGCATCATAGCATTTTATGTGACATCATTAAATCATAATAAGCATGAATTAAATCAAGATCATGCAGTCTTTCATGTCATGTAAGACAAATCATGGATTTCAAATGAAAGCATGGAAAACATCATCATGCTACTACATTTAAATCAATTCATTAAAACTGCAGTAAAAACTAACCCTTCCGGGTCAATCATCTCATAAAACAATTCATTGTAAAACTTCAGTTATAAAACCACCCTTCTTTCAGGGTCACATATCATAAAATCATAAAATCATAAAATCGGGGGCGTGACCCCTCCCTCGAGTCTACCCTGGTCTATCGACCAATAGTTATATCATGTGAGACAAGTATGCGATTGTATCAATAACATCGAGGACTATGGCCATATCCTAGTGATCCCTGACAACATGGTACCTAGTGTACGGGGTATCACACCTGAAATGGGAGGTGGGTCATCCTACCCGTCAGAACAGCATAACACCAAGATTACGAGGGCAAGGCTTGCTGCCTCATGGCTAATGCCACTCCACTCCAACAATCCCCATGGTACAGCGTACTCTGCATGATATAAACGGTACAACGTACTCCATGAACCCAAGCTCAATCAAGGGTGCCTGCAATAGGTCTTATCCACCCAAATCATCTCTGTCTCAAAATGCACGTGTGAGCATATCATCTCACTGTGACACACAGTCTACAGGAGGCTCCAACACGGCTATATGCATGTCATATAAATCCCTGTGCGAGCAAAGCTCTAGCACGGCTCCATGCATATTCATGATATCAGAAAACCTCGTGCGAGCGAAGCTCTAGCATGGTTTCATAAAAATAAGTAAAATTTACGTACGAGCAGCGCTCCAATATGACTTAAAGTGATTATAAATTCAAGTAAATTCCACGTACGAGCAATGCTCTAGTACGGATATGTATAAAAACTCAGTGAAAACCTCGTACGAGAAGAACTCCAGTACAACATTCAAATAAATTATGAAAACCATATAAAACTTTGTGCGAGCAAGCTCCAGCACAAATGAATGCTCAAGTAAATCAAATCTCATGCGAGTTACACTCCAACACGACTTTTATGCAATATAATATCAAAACAGGATGCGAGCTAAGCTCTAGCACCTCTCATGCATATCAAATCAGTAAAACTAGTGCGAGCAATCGCTCCAGCACCTTTTTATGCATATCACGTCAAAACAAATCAAAACATGTCAAAACAGAGTGCGAGCTAGGCTTCAGCAGCTCTCATTTCACAATAATAAAAATTAGTGCGAGCACCATGCACTAGCACATTTCATGTATATGATGTCACACAAGTCGGTGCGAGCAAGCGCTCAAGCACATTAATGCACAATCACAAACGCAGATATAGTGCGAACTACGTGTCGGCACTATCTGTTTCCATATAAACTTGATTGTTGGCCTATTTTCTAAAGAAATTCTATTTAAATATGAATAACACCTACGTAGTGTTATCTTGTGAAATTTATGCAGTTTCTGGCCAATCTATCAATTTGCTTTGATTACAATCAATAAAATTCTTTAACTCAAAAAATTCCTTAAATCATGCATTTCATGCATGTCATGCTTTCACCATCCTTAGGTGAACTTCCCTCAATAAGGGTAAAATAGTCTTTTCACCTATTTCGATCCTTAAAATCATTTAAACCACTTTTAGGATCATTATACTATAACCGTGTATACATACATAATCAGTGTATAGAAAAACTATTTAAAATACGCGTAGCTACCTCTAGCTACTCACACAATTCCCTTACCTCATTTTTCTGTACAGTCTGACCTTTCACTGATGTCTCGTCTCGCAGTCCGATTTGCTCCGAATCCAATCTTTGGAACTGCGGATACACATTCATCAGGTCAAATACAATACAATTTAATGTATTTCATATTTTCTCGGCTTAATTTAAATCATCGGGCCCGTTTACCCATATTGGGCCCGATTGCACCATAATGGGCCTTAATCGGCCTTAAACCCGTTTACCACACTTTATCGAGGCCTATTGGGCTCATTGGGCCCATCAATAATTTATTTAGCCTCGTTCTAAATTCTCAGATATCTCAATTTAGTATTTACGACAATTTATCTAATTTTCCAGAATTTAATTCATTTATGCGGAAATTAAATCCATAATTTATGCGTTAAATATCAATCACGCATAACGATATAAAATTGTCGTAAATAAGGGTTACTTACCCCTTATTCCATGATCGTACACAAATCGAGGCTGTCTCGAGTTCTCGATGGATGCCAATTGTCGAGCTACACAATTAAATATATTTTTGGGTAAACTTTCAGTCGATTATTTATCAAATTAAATATTTCAAAAATTAATCGGTCAATTCGACTGCTTACCGACTTACCCGAAGCTCGATTGCATCACTAAAATTTCCCTAATTTTTCCTCTTTTTCTTTTTCCCTTTTTCTTCCTTCTTTCCTTTTCTTTTTGGCTGAACCGATTCGGTCCGGTTCGGTTCAACCCGATTCAAACCGCCGGTTCAGTCTGGTTCAGCCGGTTTAGTGGCTTGCCGGCCGGTTCTCCATCGGTTTCCGCTGCCAGTGACTCCACTGGGTCGTCCGCATCTCGGATCTACCCTCGATTTCGCCCAAGGTCGCCGAAAAGTGGCCGGTCCGGCCCTTCTCTCCTCCGTCGGTGGTACCGTTTCTTTCCTCGCTGTTTTTCGGCGCTAGCCGCCGCCCCACTGGCCAAGGCTGCTACCAATCGATCGGTCTTTACATGGCGCTCCCTCGGCTGGCGGTGGTCGGCCTCGAATCGGCGCCGATCGGTGGGAATCCCTTTTCTCTTCTCTCGGTTCTCTCTTTTCCTCTTTCTCTCGCCGATCCTCTCTCTTCACCGCCGATCACCGCCTGGGTCGGCGTTGGCTGGGCTTCCTTCGCCTGGGCTGCCGCCTCCGTCTAGTGAAGGTAAGGGCTCGGCTTCGTCAAGCTTTCCCAGAAATCCCAAAACGCAATTTCTGCGTTTCTCTTTTTTTTTTTTAACTTTATTTTTTATTTTTATTATTATTTTATTTTTAATAATATTTTAATCAATTAAAATATTATTAAAAAATCCAAAATATCTAAAAAAATACTATTTTATTCATTTAATCTATAAATGAATTTCTTAGTCTGATTTTGCCTTTTCGGTATATTTTTAGATTATTTTCAAGATTATTTTTCAATACGAAAATTTCGGTTTATTCCAATAAATTCATATCTTGATCAATTTAAACCGAAATTTAATTATTTCTTCGTTATTGATCAAGATTTCTCAAGCCATTATTTTTAATTAAATTTTTTTCCCGATTAATACCGAATTTTGGTCTATTGATCGTTTTGCCCTTGCACGTGTTCGGGAATACCTTTTCAATCTTTTGCATTTTGAAATGCGCTCAAAAATTTCTATTCATTCCTTTTGCTCTTACGAAAAAAATCGGGTCTTACAATCTCCCCCACTTAAGAAATTTGGTCCTCCAAATTAGAACCAAGGTAAATGAGTCCATAAATAACTCCGGGTACATATATCGTATTATATACTGTCATCCTCAAGTGACTTTCTTCAGAATGTAATACTACCATCATGCTTAACTAGGGAGATCATCTTAAACCTCAACACTTTCTCCTTCCGTCTAATGCCCGAATCGATTTCCAATCATATGTTATACTTTCATTGAGCTAAACTGTTGAAGCTCATATCTGATCACATATACTGGGTCCGGATATTATTTCCGAAACATCAAAATATGGGACACATTATGGATGCCTGTTTATTCAAGTGGTAATGCCAACCTACAGGTCTTATCTCCTACTTGTCCAATATCTCTATCTGAATCTCGTTACGTCCTTAAGAGAAGTAACTGCCAACAATAATGATTCACTCTCGGTGAATTTTCAATGGTTTCTGTCTCTTGTCAGCATAGTTTTTCTATCTGCTCTAAGGTGTTCTTAATCTTTCACAAAGCAATTTAACATCCTCAGAGGGTAGTTTTACCAATTCGGGAACAATTCTCTATTTGTCACCCCTTCTTCTTATCCAAGTTAGGGAACAACTCCCTACGGCCATACAATGCCTCATATAAAATGTTATCCCGATACTCAAGTGACAACTGTCATCACTGGCGAATTTGATTAGTAGCAACTGATCATCCCAGGAGCTCATAAAATCAATGGCACACACTATCATCACATCCTCCAGAACCTGTATAGTCCTCTCTGACTGACCATCTGTCTGAGGACGGAAGCTGTGCTAACACACAATCGGGTTCCCATAGCTTCCTGAAAAACATTCCTAGAAGTGGGAAGTGAAGCGGGAATCCCTATCTGATATCATGCTCATTGGAACGCTACATATTGTTCCATAATTTTTCATACATAAATCCGCCTACACACTCAGAGTATATGGGGATTTCCATAGCCAGAAGGTGGGTAGACTAAATCAATCTATCGACTATCACTCAGATAGCCTCGTGATTCAATCGGGTCCTCTATAACCCATCACGAAATTCATGGTAACTTGTTCCCTTTTTTCGTGTCAATATAAGTAGAGGCTGCAATAACTCTGCAACTTCTTTTACTCTACCTTACTCTACTGACATACGAGACACTTTGCTACAATCTCTACAATATCTCTTTTTCATACCTGACCACCAATACCATTTTCATAGATTCCAACATATTTATTATTTCCCGGATGCACTGTATATCCCGAAGAGTGAGCTTCTGATAATAACACTATCTTATCAACTGTGGTCCTGGGGAGCAATTATACTATCTCTGAACCTCTGTAAGTCATCATCACTCACTGTGAACTCTGTCACTATACCCTTATAAATCTGACCCATACTATCGACATCATGCCGATCATCACGCTAAGCCTGGCAAATCCGGTCACACAAATCCGATTCTAACCTCAGGCTAGCCGTCATAAAATCACTGTCATAATTGCTCATAACACCTCAAATCTCTCAATTCTCATAACTTTACCACAAAACACTATCTCGCTCACACACCTCAACATTCTACATTTCCCATGTCACAATATCTATGCTAATTCACCACATTGTCTAAATCTCCATTTATAGCTTAAAATTTTGAAAATTACCAAAGTTACTAAATACCATCATCACTCCAACTACATTGTAATTTTATCAATCCCTAATCATTTTCCAGCTATTTCAACACAATGCCAACAATCATTATCATCAAAATCATCTCAAATATCAAGATCGAGGTTTAAAAATTACCCAAAACTTGTGGAGAGCTTATCTCTTGCCTCGATTCAATCCGTCTTCCGATTTCCATGTATGTTGTTCTCCCTTTATGAGGAACAAATTTCCTTCTTGCCTCTACCTCTGATTTGGATGGAAATGGGCACTTTGGATGAGTGAGAAAGCTAGGGCTCGGTGAAAATGGGGTTTTAAAGAGAGAGAAAATGAAATTGCAGGAGAAAGCAGGGGTTCCTTATATAGACGGAGGGTAGGAGATCGATCTGGTCCTTGATGAGATCGATCTGCATTTGAAATTGGGGACGATTTTGGGCAATTTTATCCTAGGAGATCGATCTGTCGAGGGGTGAGATCGATCTCTTAATGGCTTTATGAGATCGATCTGTTCCTTGAGGAGATCGATCTTCTCCCAAACAAAAACATTTTGAGATCGATCCTTTCCTCATGAGATCGATCTCCTCATTACAGAATCATTAGGAGATCGATCCTCCTCCATTAGAGATCGATTTGTTCGCTTAGATTCCTCCTTCCTTATCATTTTTAACTCACCAGATCGATCTCTCCTTCTCCAAGATCGATCTGACCTCATAGTTTCACACTTAGGTTAAACACTTAACAAGTAAATCTTCAATTATAATTTCCACAATTCACTGCTTGGATTATTTCCCATTCATCACATATATATTTCTCTTAGCTCAATAAATTACACTTCAAGTTCATATTATATAATTAAAATATGTCTAAAATTCTCAGATCTCACACAACAATTGTTTATTCATACATTTGCTAGAAAGACATTTAATTTGATTTTCACTAACTACCTCCGGATGAAAAATGCAAAACTAATAAACTCTTCGACTCTATTAAAAAATTCATCTCTAATGAATCCATCTACATCTAATCGACAATACATCCAAGATCTATCCTTATCCATTTTTCACACAGAATACAGTATTTGAAAATATAGAATAACAATTACACTCTATCACCAATTAATTTTTGTCAATTAAGTAAAATCAAATTTTTTAACTTAAGCTAATCATTGGAAAAATTTTATAATAATTTTTTTAATTTTGTACCTCACGAATGAATAACCCTAAATAACCTTAAAACTTAACTGTTCATTAAAATATACCTATTTATCCTTTGTTCATATTTACTTTAATTATTTATTAATTTCTAAATTATATATATAACTAAAAAATACAGAAATATTTTTGTAGTACATATTATAAACATGGAATTTAAATTGAACTTACCTTTAATGTATGTCATATATATAACAGTTGAATTTGAAAATAAAACCTGGAGTAAAAAAATAAAATAAAAATTAAACATTGTTAGTATGTAATGTGCATATAACAAAATTTAACAGCTACAATAACAGAATAAATAAACAAAATAAATAAATTATTACAAAATAAATCAAATTAGCTAACATTAATATATCTAGATTTAAATCTTGAAACTGAATAAGTGGAGGATTTTATTTAAAGTCCTAAGTTTCCTTAGAAATTTCGACATCATAACGACTGCAATTTGTCTCTACCCAACCTACAAATAATACTATATAGCAGTCCAAATCCTCAATACAATTCATGCATATTAAATCATCTCAACAACCTTAGTTATCCACAACTAACAATCATGCTTTCCAATCACATCAGCAACCACAATATCATAAAACCATTTTTTATTCAACACTAAAAGCAGTAAACTTATATTCATAACTTTAGCTAAAATAATTATAAATCAATTAACAAAATGAAAATAACCTGACTCTTATCACATTGTTTTAATCATTTCACAGAAAGCTTAAGCCTTTTATTATGTCACCAGCATGTTTATATTTAGCCTACCCCAAACCAAATAATCACTAACAACAACAATAATAATAATAATAATAATAACATTTAAATAACAAATTTATCATTTATAAATAATAAAAAATTGATATAATAATAATAATAATTTTACCTTCATATTGAACTTTTTTGCTCTTGGCTTCTAGTTCAATATGGCTTCAAATTCTTTGGTTTTTTGCTTGCTTTCATGCACGCACGTTACCTCCCTTCCTATGAAGGAGAGAAACAACATCATTTTGGTAACTTTGATTAAAACAAAAGAAAGGAAAATATATAATTTAAAACAATTAAAATTGATAGATCCAACAAAAGTCCAAACTTGTTTCTTTCTGTAGAAAATCAATTGAGTTGAACTCTAAACACTCAATTGTTGCAAATATAACAAATAAAGATAAAGAATAGAATTTGGGTTGAATACTTTACCAGGATAGGTTGTCCAGGTGCAGTTGCAGAACAGATGACAGTTATATTAAACAGAGTTTTAAGTGCTAATAATAGTGAAAATTAGTTTCAAGAACAATCTTGGCTTGAAGATGCGAGCTTTTAAAGTTTCGAAATAAGGGAGAGAGAGAATACCAAGACCCAAGAAACCATTATAATGAAAACATTTAAATATGATGAGCAATCAACAAATAACATACATCATGAACTAAATTTTAGCTGTTTTGCTTTTTTCTTAGTGGTGTCATGACCAAAATTTTTCGTAGGGAAGAGTATACTCCCATGATATGCAGGGAACTACTTATATCGAGCTTCAATTCACCTTTATCAATACTAAATATCAAAAAGGCATCATGAAACAATTTTAAATTTGTTTTTCAGTAAACCTTTGATTTTAGAGTTTTATTTTCTTGATCAAATACTCAAATTCTTCAAATATTCCAAATTTAAACTATAAATTAACTTAAATAATTATCAATTCCTCACTTAAAAGTCCAAAGAACAAAATGAAAACAATAAAACTCACAATTATCTTATATTTCCTACTTTTGTTGCTGTCACATTCAATGTTAACGGGCAATCTTATGGTCGTAGGAAAATGAATCATGATTTACATCTGGAAAAATATAAAATAAATAATAAAGCAAAAATGAACAGACGCACCAATGGCACTGTTGGCGTCAGAGGGGGAAAGGATAATCCTGGAGGGGTAGCACCGATTAATGGTCATCATCGGGGTTTGAGTTTGGTAGGATTGTCGGCGTCTTCGCCGGTGGCCAGCGCGAAACAAACGCAGAAGTACAAGAAACAGGGGGTTTCAGGTTCTACTGGGTTTGGGTGAGGGAACAGGAGAAAATGAAAATGGGGTTCGATTGAAGGGGAAGAGGCCATCGGTCGGTCTGGAACGGGCTCCAGTAGCCGGTGGAATAGAGGAAAACTGCAGAAAAAAATGAGGGAAAGTGTTTCCGATTCACGCAAGGGAAGAAAGTAAAAAAGGGGGGAACTCGTCGGCGGTGAGGAAGAGAGGGAAAGGTGGTCGGTCGGTGGAGCTGGGTTGCCGATTGTGAAGTGAAACGGCATAGAAAACGGAAACAGATGGATGGGGGGCTGGATTAGGCGAGATGGTTTGAAGAAAATAGGAGGGGGTCCGGGGGGGGGGGGAGGAAGAGATCGGGTTTTTTTTTAACTTTTCTTTTTTTTATTAATAAATTTTAAAAAAACTAAAAACGGTTTTAGTTACAGAATCCGTAGCTGAAGCCTTTCAGCGACAAAAAAAAAAAATAAAAAATTTTAAAAAGAGGAGGCTTCAGCTACGGAACTCCATAGCTGAAGCTTTTCAGTGACAAAAAAAAACTATAAAAAATAGGGGGCCTCAGCTATGGAAATCCATAGCTGAAGCCTTTCAGCAACTGAAAAAATAAATAAAAATTTTAAAAAAGAGGAGGCATCAGCTACGGAATTTCGTAGCTGAAGTCTTTCATCGATGAAAAAAAATAAAAAAAATTTAGGAAAAAAGAGGAGTTAGCTACGGAATTCCGTAACTGAAGCCTTTCAGCAACGAAAAAAATAATAAAATTTAGGAAAAAAATGACGAGGCTTCTGTAGCTGAAGCATTTCAGCGACGAAAAAAAAAATATTTACAAAAAAGGGGAGGCTTTAGCTATGGAATTCAGTAGGTGAAGCTTTTCAGCGACAAAAAAAACCATAAAAAATTATAAAAAATAGGAGGCTTCAGCTATGAAAATATGTAGCTGAAGCCTTTCAGCGACGAAAAAAATTTAAAAACAATTTAGAAACAAAACTGGAGCTTCAGCCACAGAATTCCGTAGCAGAAGCCTTTTAGCGACGGAATTAACTAAAAAAAGCTTATAAAAAAAAGAGGAGGCTTCAGCGACGAAATTTTGTCGATAAATCCGTCATAAAATTACAAATATATTAGCTACGGAATTCCGTTGCAAATCCATTGCTAATTTAATATTTTAGCGATGAAAATATTTCGTCGCTGAAAATATGTTTTCTTATAGTGTTATCACTTTTCATACAAATTTGAGAGAGGTTGGTTTAGCAAAGTTGTTCATAGTGAAGAGGAGAACAATTTAGTCTAAAAACAAGTGGTGAAACTATTTGATTGAAGGAAACAAGGTGATTTCTCCAAATTCAGGCAAAAGGAGATAAGTTCATCTAGGTGAGATTTCAATGCACCAATCTCAAGTATGTTGAGCTATACAATTTTATGAGTTGATTGGTGTATATATTGTTGATTTAAACATCTTAGAACATGCTTAATCTCTATGACCAATATATGGTGAAATGTGAGAAAAGATGAGAAAGTTAAGTAGGCATGGATTTAATGATGATTTAAGCACGAATAGATGTTATTAAGCATATATACATAATTGTATAATGATTTGATGAAGTTTATGTGTTAGAAACAAAAATAGATAAGATTGACTATATGAGGTGTTCGATGAAATGCCACAATGAAATGAGAATCATGAACTTGGGGTATTATAAGCTTAATAATGATTTAATATGAATCGATAGACTCGAGGAGTCTGAGAGATTCTCGAAAACGAGTTACATGCTCGAAATGGACTTATGAAGGAATAAAGTCTCATAATGGTGTAACTAGGCCAAATGAGATATAAATGGCCAAATGCATTGATTTGAATACCATGCAAGTAAAATGAAGTATTTGACAATATACTAATGTGTGTAATACACAATTTCAGCTTCAGAGGATATCGTTGGAATCGATAGAGCAGATCACGAGAAGTCAAAATCGAAGGAAAATGATTCAAGCGTGATTCGAGGTAAGGGACTTATGCGAGCTATAGAGATAGCTATACGTATGTTTTGTTACCTGCTGTGTGCAAATGTATGCGATAAATACATAGATATGGATATATCTAAGTAGAAGACTACGTATGAGGATAAGTCCATAGTATGAGTTGCATGACTTATATGATTGTTGTGAAAAGAGGTGTTGCAAATGTTTTGAGAAAGAATAACAATAGATAGGCTCTTGGTTTAACCATGTGCATGAAATGTTCTAACGAGTGATTGAAGGGAGATTTGCCTTCTCACTCATGACTATACATGGAGCCCCTTCTATTTATTTTCTATGTGAAATCGTACTAGAGCATGAGAGGAAACGGTAGATATACCAGCCTCGCTCGCATGTTATTTTCAAAGAGATTTTGAGAAAACGAAAGAGTGCTCGATACCTCGGGTGATGCTGTGTGTTCCACTCGAGATACTCGCACTAGATTTTAGGAATCATGCTAGAGACTTCGAGTATTGTTGTGTGTCTTTCTCTGACTATGCTCGCATGTGAATCCTTATTATACCATGCTCGATGCCTCAGGTATGCTGTGTGTCTTACTCTGAGTTGCTCGCACGATGGTTTTTTATGATTATGCTGTGTTTTGAGTAAAATCGTGTTAGAGCTGTCATGTATTGTTGTGTGTCTTGCATTGGCCTACTCACTCGTGGTTTGTGAAGGTGATGTAATGAGTATAAACCGTACTAGAGCCGTCGTATACTGCTGTGTGTCTTGCACTGACCTGCTCACACGAGAGTTTGAGACAACGAAAATGGGTGATAAGGATCCACGGGAGCATAATGTATTGTGAGTGTTAGCCATGGGGTATGATGTATCGTGATTTGAGTATGACCTGAAGGGATGGTTGATCTGCCTCCCCAAACGTAGTGTTCCCGCACACCTGATCAATGTAGCCTGAAATCCGACTATGGCCATAAGTGTGAGACCCCGTATAAGTTTAACCTTGTATATATATGTAAATGAATCCATGAGTATGGAGATATACTTGTATTGTGAAGTATATGTGATGTAAGTCCATAAGTTTAATGTACACACTTGTAATAAGAGTTGTGATTGTACATACAAGTTGTATTATGTATGAATATGAAGAAATGGACCGAAACATGAAAAGAATGTGAGTAGAATGGAAAATGAGTAGTGTGGTAAAATGGATGGAAGATTGCATAAGTTATGCACTTCCATTTGGTTTATATCGCATACCTTTGGTTATACAAGGATTCCACACAAATTTTAATAGGTATAAAGTAGGCATGGATGCCATTTTCAAGTCTCAAAGATGATCAGATGAGAAAATGACTAAGGCAACAAATTGAAGTTGTGTTGGTGTGAGTACCTGCAGAAAACTGTAGTAAAATCTGGAAATATGAAGGCCAGATCGATCTCATAGGAGGAGAGATCGATTTGAAATAGCCAAAATGCTCTTATTTTGAGCTATGGAACAGGACAAATTGATCTCCAATGGAGCCAGATCGATCTCCTAAACATTCTGTAAAATACAGATTGATCTTCCCTAAGACTAGATCGATCTTCTGAACCTTCTGTAAAATGCAGATCGATCTTCCCCAAGACCAGATCGATCTCCTTAACCTTATGTTTGAAGCAGATCGATCTCAAGCCTCGACAGATCGATCTCCTACCTTCAAATACCATGGAAAAAGAGGGATTTTAAGAGGATCAGATCGGTCCCTACCCAATGCAAATCGATCTCATCAAGCAAATTCTATAAATATGGAGCAGTGGGATCTGCATTTTTCAAGACAAAACCAATCTCTTCCATTTCCAACCTAAAACCTAGCTTCTCACTCCTAAATCCACACATTTTCAGTAGGATTTGAGGGAAAGCTATTAGAGGCAAAGTTGTTTACATCAAAGAGAAGAACAACATAGTTTGGAGGCATTTCCCCACTTGTTGGATTGAATAATTAAGGTGCATTTCCATTGGAGCAAAGAGGAAATCAAGCTAAGTAAGTTTCTAATGCAAATACTCAAGTACATTGTTTAGATATTGATGTGGGAATGATTTGGTCTGCATAGAAATGGTAGAAACTACCTAGAGTAGAATGAATCCACCATGACCTAGAAATGGTCTAGTGTGAGAAAAATGAAATGTATTGAGATTAATGATGTCACGACCGTCTTTCCGTGACTTAACCAAAACCACCACAAATTTTTTGCATTTTTAACTTACCTTTCCTCTCTTCAATGGTTGGGCTGTGATTCGATGTTAGAATCCTCGCTTACCATATCTATCATCCACTTTCATACATACAAGTCAATACGTTATCTATTGACTATAATTCTTTTATAATACTTATGAGATCATATAAAAGCTATACCAATACATTCCCCATAATATATATCGTATACATCACTGTGCTGTTTCTATATATAGCTACATAACCGTACAAAATATATATACCTGTCGATCGATAGGAAATAGCATCGGACAACAGGAATACTATCTCTCAAAAGCTCTCACTCTACTGCTGATGCTCTGTAAAGAGATGTAAAGAAAGGAGGTGAGCATACAACGCACTCAGTAAGGAAATCAGGCAAGCAAGTAGATATCTACACTATCTACTCAAAATAATGCTATGCCTCAAAACGTTATTTCCTTAACTCATTTTCAAAGCATGTCTTTAATATATATATATATATATATACTTGTATAGATTAAAAATCCCATGTACAGAAATCATGTTTTCTTTATCAAATGCAAGCATGTAGTGCAAAACAATGCATCTTTATAATATCACAATGCCTTTAGATAAATTATGCCATTTATATTTAAATCACAGTAAATATGGCATTTAAATCATTCACAACACAAAATCGGAGTCCGACCCATCCCTCAGGTCTATCCGCAATTAAAGCAGTCAATCAAGTGATATATCATGTGAGACTCTGTGGTGAAATGCAAAATGCAATAGTATCCTGGACTATGATCATATCCGACAATGGTGATCCCAAGCAACACAGTACTCGATGTGCAGGGCATCACTACTGCAACGGGAGGGGGGTCAGTCCATCACAACCGCCAGATATATCCTCCTCAACTCCATAACACCACACAGTATAGTGTACTCCATGCCACATGCATGGTACAACGTACTCCGTGGACCCTACATCACAGTCGGGGTGCCTGCCATAGGTTTTAGCCCTCAAAACCATGGAATATCATACCATGTCTCTAAATCCTCATGCGAACCTCTCATAGTGTGACACTCAGTCGATACAAGGAAATCAAGCATGGTTTTCAACATGTATCATATACACATACAGTGCGCGCCTTTGAGCATGACTCACAGTCGACACTCTGCTCAAACACTGTTTCACATCACAAACTCAACTCTAGTGCGAGTAAACCTCCAGCAACTAGGTCAATGCATAGTTCATGTTTCAAATCAAGTATGAGCAATAGCTCCAGTACCATGCTATGCACAAAACTCATCAAATCAAGTACGAGCAATAGCTCCAGTACTATGTCATGTATAAATCATGAAGAATCGAGTACGAGCAATACTCCAGTACTCTATCATGCATCTCATGTAAAACTCGAGTATGAGCTAATCGCTCTAGCACTCTCTCATGCATAAATCACATAAAATTGAGTACGAGTAAAGACTCCAGCACTCTATCATGCATGTCATGGAAATCTAGTGCGAATCATAATCCCACACTAATATATGTGGAAAATATATGAAATCCAGTGTGAGCTGTGCTCTAGCACGATTTATTCTCACATAATATGATATATGGCTATTTAAAAAGGGATGATTTTCAAAATATCAAAATCAGCACTATAAAGTGTGCTTAATTCACATCAACCTTAAAATCATTAGTCCATCTATTTATTCTTCTGTTAAACAGTAGTAAAACACTCAAAATGGTGGTTTCCATACTTTTTACAACTTTTCACAAAAGTTGACTTTTTAACTAACTAGGGGCAAAATCATAATTTGTCACTATCGGGTCATAATAATTATTATTCACTTTCTCTGACCCTCTGAGTTTTTTAGTGACTGTAAAAGCAGACGAAAATACGTGCAAGTATCTCTAACTATTCACAAAAGTCCTTTACCTCGGATCACGTCAAGTGACCTCACTTTCTCGGTGCTGCTCAATCTCGTAGTCCGATCAGCTCTCAATGTAAACTCCAAAGCTGAAATAACCATTCATCAGGTTAATTTATACTTTTCCTACTGTATTTCACATTAAATACAATCTATCTCCCATAATGGGCTTTAATAAACTTTAATGGGCCTAACTATGCCTTAAACCTATTTCCATTTTACTATTCATTTTCGTTGGGCCTATTGGCTTGTGGGGCCCACCAACTCTTATTGGGCTTGTCCTAGACCCATTACATCATATTGGGCCTTAAATAATTGGGCTTGGCCCATTGGACCTCTCGGCCACATGCCATGGTCGAGAGCATCCCATGTCATCTGTCACACCATGGCATGCCGTCCATGTCCATTTGTTTAGCCAATTCACTTACGTATTTTCACAAACACTTGGTTGGCATGTCTTAAGCCTTTCCTATAGTTCATGTTGGCATTTTATCAAACACCTTATGTGCCAATATCATACAACCATCCATATGAACAAATTGATTATAACTAACTATGTCATAATCATATATACATGCGTATCAACCTATACATGTCTTAAAATCACATGGGTATTTATCAAAACTCATATACCAACTTTCGGCCATCACATGTTCATGGTGTTTTCATGTGTTTCAATCCATAAAACATATACCAATATACTTAAAATCATCCATAAATTAACATATATGAATTTGAAAGCTTGAAAATATACCTAGTATTTGTGTTCACAATTGGCCGAAACTTTGAAGCCTCACAGTTTGCACACTATGGCTCCTTGATAGCCAATTCCAACATATGTCACTCTCCTCTCAATTTGGAACAACTTTCATGAAGTTTGCAAGTTCCAAATATGCCTTCTTCCTAGTGATTTATAGTGAGAGAAAGCTTGGAAAACTGTTCGATTATGGTTTCTTCACTTTGCTGAAAATGCAAGGATGAAGATGATTATGTGTTGGTTGGTATTTATAAGTCCATTACTTAGTCATTAAGCTAAAATCCAGCCACCTTAATTGACTTCCAAAAAGTTTAGGTAATGGTTATCATTTTAGACTTTGTTACCTTTCATTAATGGCTTTTAACTTATTCAAATGGGCTTTCAATTGGGCTTCTCGGTTTGGGCTTTTCCTTTGGGCTTTTGGGCTGAAATATTTACTACTTATTGGGCCTTCAATTGTCTCAATATTGGGCACACAAATTATCCCAACAATTTGGCCCATTGGGCTTCCCAAATTCGGCCCACACTTATGATACCTTAATGGGCTTTAAAATTTCCAACTTTGGCCCATTGCGTTTTTAACCATTAAATTTAATCTGGAATCCTTCCGAATAAATTTTCCTTACTTCCAGGGATGATGATCTTGTATTCTGACCAAGAATATTTTTCCCCAATTTTTTCTCCATACTTAGGTTAATTTCTAACCATGGTTTAGTCAACTATGGTAAAAGTCCACTTTTCTTAACTATAGTTGACTTTTTCATTAATCATTGACCAAGTTGACTTTTTCTTAAAATTTTGAAAGTGTCATATCTTATGTCTTACACTCTTGTCTTCACATTTTGGCCATTTTCGGTATGTAAATACACCCGAAACACCTTAAATACTTTAACTCGCTAAAAAGGTCTATTTTACCCTTTTTAGCTTTTACTCTCGTTCTTTGTGTTCGAAACTAAATCAAACTGACCTTCCTTCATAAGCTCTCTATATTTTCTCATTTTAAGTTCTTATTTTTAGTCAGAATGATTCAGATCCACTCGGTTTAGCCTGTGACTCTTATAGCTCACATTAGGCTTTTATGTAGCTTTTCACTAACACTTAAATCTTGTAAATACTCTTCTTATGATTTAAATAACTCATACATGTTTGTACATGTATAAATCATAAGGAACAAGCTACAAAAAAATACAGGTCTGACAAATGATGAATGGGGTATCTTGAAGTGATAATAGTGTTATGAGTATGATTTTAAGATGTTGTTAGTGAATAGATTGTGAGGTTTACCAAAAAGGGGTAAAATGTGGATTAAGGCATTTGTAAAATGCATGAATGAGTTATATTGACTAGTGAGGTCAAAACGTGAGTTAACAACATTAACTCAAGTGATTTGGATGAATGAATCACAGCTCCCGAGGATACACCGGAGCAAGGTGAGCCAAGAGCATAAGAAAGCTAAGAGGGAAAGAGTCGCACTTAAGCAATTGAGGTAAGGGAATTCTATGGACTTTTAGAGATATCTATGCGCAATTTGGGCGCTTAAATGTTTTGCTAGGATGCATGTGAAACTAGTAAATGATATTGGGTGTTTTGAAGGGCAAAAAGTTGGGTTTTTGAGAAATGTGCATGAAAATAAAAGCATGAAGTTTTAAAAACCATGTTTTATTACTTTGTAGCAAATGATTGGTAGGTTGGCTAACATTCGAAATGAATTGCAAAAGAAATGAGTTGTTTTAGTTTGTTAACCATGCTTTGCAAAGAATTGAGCCACCTACATGGCTTTCGTGAGAATGAAAGTGTGCTAGAGTATGACTCGCACGAGATTTGATGTGTTACATATGCATGAGTGCTGGAGCTTGGCTCGCACTAGATTTACATGTATTTCTATGATGTTGTGCTTGAGTGGAGCTTGCACAGCCTTTATACTGGTTTTGGCATGGTGTAAAGCATGGCTCGCATTAGATGCCCACCATTCTTGATGTTGTGCTAGGAGCTTCGGGTAGACTAGGTGTCACTTTGATTAAATAGGTTCGCACGTGCATTTTTGGGATTGTGACATGTCGATAGCCGTGTTAGGAGCTTTGGGTAGACAAGAGGTCATACCGATTAAATAGGCTCACATGTGCATTATGAGATGTGGCGTGATATGATGTGTTGATGTAGGTCCACGAAGTATGTTGTACCGTGCACGTAGCATGGAGTACATTGTACCATGTTATGATTGTGATATGCCGTCTTCGGACAAGATCTGCTATGGACCGGCGGGTTGGATTTGACCCACCTCCCGTGTGGAAGCAGATAGTGGTGATACCTCGCACACCTGATCCGTGTAGTCGGTATCACAAGATTTGGCCATAGTCCTAGAGGTTATTTTCCTTATTGTATTGCCTATCTCACATGTCTTGTTTATGAATAAATCATGTTTTTGAAATGCTTTGTGGGTCAGGCTAGTCAGAGAGGAAGGGGATGAATCCTGACCAGTGATGATTTTATGAGATGAGAAAACATGTTAATGGTTTTTAAAGTGCACTGATGCATGATGATTAATATCATGCTTTATTGTGAAAAATGCATGATGATTAATGCCATGCTTTATGGTGAAAAATGCGTGATGGTTAATGCCATGCTTTATTGTGAAATATGCATGATGGTTTATGTCTTGCTTTGAATTGAATTGTGCACTGGATTTTAATAGCATGAATGCTTTACAGACCATTAACACAAGCATGAATTCATATTTTGAGAAATGATGAAATGTATGCTTTGAACATGGCATCATGTTCACGTAGATAATGCAGTATCTACCTATTCGCATGATTGCCTTATTGAGTGTGTGGTTTGCTCACCCCCTTATTTTCCCCCTCTCTACAGAGATTTGAGTTAGATTGAGAGCGACTGGAGGCTGTCCCTTTTGGTATTCGCTGCATCCCATCGCGTAAGGTATACACACTTGAATTATTTTGTATCTAAACTAGACATAGCACAGTAGCATTTCGTATGTAAACATTAGGGATGTAAAGTAATGTAAACACTTGTAAACAGTAACTCTGATGTATTTATAAAAGTGTTTACTTCTGAAATTATGTTGCAAATGAAATCGTTATGGATGGATGAGGTAGATGTTGGCACACAGCCCAACTGTTGAGAGTGTGGTTATTCACGATCAAGGAAGGACGATTAATAAATGATGCATGAAAATGCAAAAAATTTATACGTATTTTGGTATGTTGAGGGTCATGACAATAAGTCTTGTTATATTTGTGTGATACGACATTGTCACTACTATGTGAGGTGACAGATTTCTTCCCTTGCTATGTGTCTGGAGATATGATAACCATGATTTATGTCTTAACATGTATTGATTTACAAAACATAAAACATTTTTTATATATGAACTGTGTGAATAGATTATGCTATGTGAAGCTGTGTGCTACTGTGTGAATATGCATATACCTATCTAGCGAATTAATGGTTTCGCATTGATGGAAGTTGTTTTAAGGAAACATGCATATTGTTTTATAAGGAAAATGAAGATGTATGTATTTTAGCATATAGATAGTGTAGTTATCTACCTGCTTTCATATTTTCCTTACTGAGCATGTTATGCTCACCCCCTTATTTCCTCCTCCATAGATACTATGCAGTAGTAAGTACATTACAGTCGTCCCTACTATTGTGTTGCATCAGTCATCCAGCAGTAGAGAGAGGTATACACTAGAGATGAAAAATTTTGTATCTTGTAAACTAATGCACAGTATAGTTGTGTATTTTGTATTTTGGGGGATGTATATAATAAAAACTGATGTAAACACTTCCGTACTTATATATCAAAGTCCAGTTTCTATTCTACTTCATTTAATTGAAATGATTAAACTATAAATGTATGAAAAATGGATCAGATGTTGACTCACAGCCCAACTATAAGTTGTAAGGTAAAGGTTACAGACTGCTATAAAGGGTCGTGACAGGAATTAATGGTATCAGAGCAGAGTTGGTCTGATGTGAGTCAATATCCATAGTTAGGAAAATTATACATCCCCAAAGTATTGTGCATTATTAGGATACAAATGTGTATACCAAGTTGGGAAATGTGACTGAGACACTTATTTTTAGTATTCAGGATGTCTGATAGACGACGCACTTGTAGAGGAGAGAGTTCGCGCTCTCAAGGGAGTAGAGATGAGCCCGAGAGACGCAGTGGGTCTAGTTCTAGTAGAGATCCACCCGGTCTTAGTGAGGCCGCTGAGGAGCGTATAGCGCAGTTACAGTGCAGTGTAGACACAGTTATGGAGATGTTACACAGGCAATGGCCAGATTTGAGGGTAGACAAGAGAACCTTACTGGTCAGGCTGCTGTACCTGAGAGGCAAAAGCCAGCATAGCTTGCACAGAGACCTCGAGATGTAGAGGTAGAGATACCTGTACCACCTCCAGTTCAGGATATTCCCCTACCAGTTCAGGATCCTGTAGCTCCACGATAGGTTGGTGGCGAGGGAGTTTATGATTGTGATCTGGATAGACTGAGAGAGTTTCAAAAGTTCAGACCACCTTCATTTAATGAGGCGAAGAACCCAATATCAACTGAGCATTGGATACACAATATGGAGAAGCTCTATCAATTTTTCCATTGCTCTGACACCGAGAAGGTCACCTTTGCGATTTTTGTGTTAGAGGATGAGGCTGAGCATTGGTGGATGGCCACACAGCTGATGTTGAGTGCACAACACCCAGTTATGACGTGGGATATATTCTTAGATGCTTTCAGGAGGATATACATTCCAGCTACTACTCAGAGAAAGATGTAGTTGGAATTCATGACATTGACTCAGGGGAATCGAACAGTGGATGAGTATGAGTCTGGATTCACGTCCCTGGGAAGATATGATATAGTCACTATGAGCCTTGAGGATAGAAAGGTTTAGAAATTCCTTGAGGGACTGAGACCTTCCATTAGAGCTCGACAAGCTCCACTGGACATTACCACTTATCATGAGGCAGTACGCAGAGCTCATCTGTGTGAGCAAGATTATGAGTTGCACGCCTCAGAGTTGAGCAGAAGTGGTAAAGGCAGAGATAGAGACCGGAAGAGGTTAGTTGATGACAGAGGGTTTCGAAAGGGCTAGAGGTTATTCGGTAAGGGCCTTAAGATCTAGGAGATACAAGAGAGGCTTGCAAAGCCTCCAGTTTATCCAACTTTGAGGGGCATAATTATTGGTGGACCTCAACCTACCTCAAAGCAGTGCAGGTTATGTGGTAGATATCATGGGGGTCGACCTTGCCCATTATTGATAAGATCATGTTATAGGTGTGGTAAACCAGGGCACATAGCTCGAGAATGACCAGAGTTGATTGATACAGCCCCACAAGGGAAGCAAGCTGTTGGTCGAGGGTGAGTGTTTGCACTGGACCAGGCATCTGCAGAGACTTCCTCAGATGTGATTAAAGGTACCATCCTAGTCTTTGATTTTGAAGCATTAGCATTGATTGATCCTGGTGCCACACATTCATATATATCATCTTTATTTGCATGTAAACTGTGTGAACATGTGAAACCTATACCCTTAGGCAGAATCCTACTTATAAGTACTCCTGTAAGAGACAATGTAATGACGAAGCATGTATGTAAGAGTTGTAAGTTAAAAGTAAGGGAAAAGGACATGTCGGTCGATCTTATCCTATTGGCTATGAAGGATTTCGATGTAATATTACAAATAGATTGATTGGCTAAAACCATGCTGTTTTAGACTGTTATGCTAAGACAGTAATGTTTTCCATCCCTGAAAAGTATGTTGTAAGATTTGAAAAGTAATGCAAGAAGTAGTAGATTGTTTGTAAGGATGGATGATTTTGCTAATAAATGTAATGATAATATGTTGAAGGTTTTATCGCCTATGTGGTTGACTTGGATAAGGTGTCCTCGGATATGATTGACATCTCAGTGGTTAGAGAATTTCCCGATGTCTTTCTGGAAGAATTACCAGGGTTGCCACTAGATAGAGAAATGGAATTCTGTATTGATTTGGTGACTAGAACTGAACCGATATCCAAGCCACAATATAGAATGGCTCCGATTGAATTGGAGGAGCTAAAGAAACAATTGCAAGAGTTACTGGACAAGGGGTTCATTAGACCGAGTGTATCACCATTGGGAGCACCGGTTCTATTTGTAAAGAAGAAAGATAGGAGTCTCCGACTGTGTATAGACTATCAGTTGTTGAATAAGGCTACCATCAAGAATAAGTATCCCCTTCCACGGATAGATGATCTACTTAATTAGTTGCAGGGAGCACAGGTCTTTTCGAAGATCGATCTGAGGTTTCGATATCATCAGTTGAGGATTCGGAGTGGAGATGTACCCAAGACAGCATTTCGGACCCGTTATGGCCATTATGAGTTTTTGGTTATGCCATTTGGGTTTACGAATGCTCCTACAACATTTATGGCTTTACTAAATGATGTGTTTAAGCTATACCTAGACAGATTTGTGATTGTCTTTATAGATGACATATTGGTGTACTCGAAGTCCAGGGAAGAACATAAGCAGCATTTGAGAACAATGTTACAGACCCTTCGAGATTAGGAGTTGTATGCTAAGCTCAACAAATGTGATTTCTGGCTAAGTGAGATATCATTTTTGGGTCATGTAGTCTCGAGAGATGGTGTATCAGTGGATCTGTCTAAGAAAAAGGCTGTGATACAGTGGGAAAGACCCAAGACGGTTACAAAGATCCGTAGTTTTCTAGGTTTAACAGGTTATTACCGACGATTTGTCGAAGGATTCTCTAAGCTAGCTCCGCCGTTAACACGTCTCACCCGAAAGAATGTGATATTCGAGTGGGATGATAAGTGTGAGAGTAGTTTCTGCGAGCTAAAGCATAGACTGACCACCGACCTATTCTCACCATACCCACCAGTTCAGGAGGTTATATAGTGTATATAAATGGCTTTGGACAAAGACTGGGCTGTGTGTTGATGCAGGACGGGAAGGTAGTAGCCTATGGATCCAGACAGCTTAAGGACCATGAGAGGAACTACCCGACCCATGATTTAGAGTTGGCAGCCGTGGTGTTTGCATTGAAAATATGGCGCCACTACTTGTACGATGAGAAATTTTAGGAATATACAGATCATAAGAGCATTAGATATTTGCTTTCACAGAAAAAGTTAAATATGAGGCAGAGATGATGGATAGAGCTTCTAAAAGATTATGAGTGTGAGATACTGTACCATCCAGGAAAGGCTAATGTTGTGGCTGATGCCTTGAGTAGAAAGAGCCTCGGAATGGTATTGCACATAATGGTCAGGGAATATGAGCTGCTCGAGCAGTTTGTCACCTCAGGTTGGATATAGACCATCTTGATATTAACAGAGACTGTGTGATAGCTAGCTTGCAAGTGGAACCAGATTTGATTGACTGGATACGTCAAGCTCAGCATGCCAATCTATTGTGTGAGGATCGTACGAGTCAGATTCAGAGGGGTGATATGGTCGATTTCTTAGTGAGTGATGATGGCCTATTGAGGTTTAGAGGTAAGATTAGCATTCCCAATGACCCATAATTAAAGAGATTGATTTTGACAGAAGCTCATTCATCAAGATACACATTGCATCCGGGAGGTAATAAAATGTACCAAAATATCCGAAAAGTGTATTGGTGGTCAGGGATGAAAAGAGATATTGTAGAATTTATGGCAAGATGTCTAGTTTGTCAGTAAATGAAGATAGAGCATCAGAAGCCTGCAAGGTTATTGCAGCCTCTACTAGTACCAACTTGGAATTGGGATCATGTCACCATGGATTTCATCATGGGATTTCTGAGGACTAAGAGGAATCATGATGCTATCTGGGTAGTGGTTGACAGATTAACGAAATTTGCCCACTTTTTAGCTATGAAATCTACAGATACTTTGACTAGTTTGGCAGAGTTGTATGTACGAGAGATAGTGAGGCTACATGGTGTACCAGTAAGCATCGTATCAAATAGGGATTCCCGCTTCACTTCTCACTTTTGGGAGAAATTTCAAGAAGCTATGGGAACCCGATTGAGTTTCAGTACTGCTTTCCATCCTCAGATCGATGGTCAGTCAGAGAGAACCATCCAGATGTTAGAGGATATGATGAGAGCAAGTGTTATGGATTTTAAAGGCTCATGGGATGATTACCTACCGTTAGCCGAATTTGCATACAACAATAGTTATCACTCGAGTATCGGGATGGCACCATATGAGGCATTGTACGGTAGAAGGTGTTGATCCCCTATTGGTTAGGAAGAAGTGGGTGAACGGAAAATTTTTACTCCTGATCTGGTACAGCAAGCCTCTGAGGTTGTTCAGTTTAATGTGAGAGATTGAGAACAGCTCAGAGCAGACAGAAAACCTATGCTGACATAAGACGGAGGCCATTAGAGTTCACTGTGGGTGACTCAGTATTCTTAAAAGTTTCTCCCTCGAAAGGATTATGAGGTTCGATAAGAAGGGTAAGTTGAGCCCTCGGTATATCGGACCATTTGAGATACAACAGCATGTGGGAGATAAGGCATATAGGCTAGCATTGCCACCAGAGCTAGCAGGCATACATAATGTCTTCCATGTATCGATGCTTCAGAAGTACTATCCAGATCCAACTAATGTGATTCGGTATAAGCCATTGGAGCTCAAGAATGATTTGTCATATGTAGAGAAATCGATCCGAATACTGGATAGGAAAGAAAAGGTGTTATGGAACAAGACGATTCCGCTTGTTAAGATTCTTTGGCAGCACGATAACTCAGAGGAAGCTACTTGGAAGTTGGAGAACTCTATACGGGAGAAGTACCCCTGACTTTTTGAGGAGTAACTTAGTTCAAATTTGGAGGACCAAATTTCTTAAAAGAGGGGAGGAATGTAAGACCCGTATTTTCATATGTAACTCTTATGATTTCCTAAATATACATTCTTTATGTAATATGAATCATAAGTGATGTAAGGTCCGTAATTTCGATGTACACACGTGTTATGTGAATTGGTGATGTACACGCAAGTTTCATTATGTATGAATAATAAGAAATGGACCTTTTGAAGTGATAAAAGTGTATTGAGTGCAAAATGAGTAGTGTGGTAAATGGAAATGAAGCTAGTTTTGAGAATGGAGTGAAAAATGGCTAAGTCTGGCTGCAAGACAGGGGGAGATCAATCTCCAATACAAGGGAGATCGATCTTCAAGGCATTCTGGAGAAAGAAATTGATCCTCACTCCAAGCAGATCGATCTCATTACCTTGCCAGATCGATATGTGAAGCTCTTGACCTGGAAGAGATCGATCTCATGTTCTTTGACAGATCAATCTCCTAAGCTTGAAAACTGATTTCTGGAAGGCTAAAAGCAGCAGCAGATCGATCCCCCACTAATGGAGATCGATCTCATCAAGGTAATTTTTATAAAACAGGACCTGCTGAACTGCAGATTTTGGAAGAAACGTAAACCTTTCATTCTAAGCAAGTAGCCTAACTTTTCACCATAGGAAACCATCACTTTTCATACAAAATTGAGAGAGGTTGGTTTAGCAAATTTTTTCATAGTGAAGAGGAGAACAATTTAGTCAAAAAACAAGTGGTGAAACTATTTGATTGAAGGAAACAAGGTGATTTCTCCAAATTCAGGCAAAAGGAGAAAAGTCCATCTAGGTGAGATTTCAATGCACCAATCTCATGTATGTTGAGCTATACAATTTTATGAGTTGATTGGTGTATATATTGTTGATTTAAACATCTTAGAACATGCTTAATCTCCATGACCTATATATGGTGAAATGTGAGAAAAAGATGAGAAAGCTGAGTAGGCATGGATTTAATGATGATTTAAGCACAAATAGATTTTATTAAGCATATATACATGATTGTATAATGATTTGATGAAGTTCATATGTTAGAAACAAAAATAGCTAAGATTGACTATATGAGGTGTTCGATGAAATGCCACAATGAAAAGAAAATCATGAACTTGGGGTGTTATAAGTGATAGAGGTAATTTACCCCCAGCCCAGTCGCGCGTCTGGGCTTCAGAATATAAGAGGCCTAAAATAATAAAATTTTGGAGCCCACACAAATATGAGTCTTAAGCTCATTGAAGCCACTCAGAGATATCTATAAATACCCCCAGGTATGATCAAAGAAACCCTAATCTCTATTTTACTTACTGAGACTCTGCTTAAACAGCTTTCTGACTTAAGCATCGGAGAGCGCGTGCAGGGACAGATCCCTGCGCCTCTTTGACCTTTGCTGTTTTTACAGAATGTTCAATACACGTGGAGAAGACAGTAGAGAAGATCACATCAGCATCACTTCATTGTTGTTGAGAGCAACAACAATTGGCGCCAACTGTGGGAATTAGAACAAAAAGTTATATTCTTTATTAAAATGGTGAGAACACGTTCGACAGCATCAGCAAATTTGAGAGAAGAGAATTCTGTGAGTCCTCCTGCCAGACCTGGGAGAGGACAAGAGCAGAATGGAGAAGGAGACAGAGTTGCCACTGTTTCCCTTAACGAATTTGAGGCTTTGAAGCCTCAGAATGAGTAGACCACTACAACGTTAAGGGCTATGGTGAATTTCTTCAAAAATGCTCTGCCACAGTTTAGTTTACCTCCAGAAGTGCAGCAGATGGTAGGAGAGAAGGTCCTGAGGAAGACTTACGAGAGAGGCCAACCCTCTACAATGGTGAATGCGGGATAAGGAGATTAGGGACAGAATACTATTGCTGGCCTGATGCAGAACTCAACCACAGGTCTGGAGGACAACACTGCCGCAGGTCTGAGGGTGAACCCTGCCGTAGGTCTGAGGTTGAACCCTGCCGCAGCTTTGAAGATGAACTCTACCGCAGGTCTGGAGGACAACACTGTCGCAGGTCTGAGTGTAAACCTTGCCGCAGGTCTGAGGTTGAACTCAGCCACAGGTCTGGAGGATAACATTGTCGCAGTTCTGAATGTAAACCCTGCCGTAGGTCTGAGGTTGAACTCTGCCGCAGGTCTGGAGGATAACACTACCGCAGTTCTGAATGTAAACCCTACTGCAGGTCTGAGGATGAACCATGCCGCAGATCTGAGGTTGAACCCTACCGCAGCTCTAAGGATGAACTCTGCCATAGGTCTGGAGGATAACACTGCCACAGTTCTGAATGTAAACCCTGCCGCAGGTCTGAGGATGAA
This sequence comes from Firmiana major, assembly GCA_033439115.1. Classification (NCBI taxonomy): domain Eukaryota; kingdom Viridiplantae; phylum Streptophyta; class Magnoliopsida; order Malvales; family Malvaceae; genus Firmiana; species Firmiana major. The sequence continues at coordinate 61,022,341 of CM065907.1, read as the reverse complement.
CCCCGTCGCAGGTCTGAGGTTGAACTCAGCCGCAGCTCTGATGATGAACTCTGCCACAGGTATGGAGGATAACACTGTCGCAGTTTTGAATGTAAACCCTGTCGTAGGTCTGAGGATGAACACTGCTGCAGGTCTGGAGGATAACACTGCCACAGTTCTAAGTGTGAACCCTGCCGCAGGTCTAGAGGACACCCCTATCGTGACTCTGAGGAAGCGCTCTGCCACGGGGCTGCGAGAAGTGAACCTTATCGAAGGTCTGAGACAGATGAATACTGCCGCAGGACTGACAGAGTCCAACCCTGCAGCATGGATTCAGGAGTAATACCCTAGCGCAAAGTTAAGGAGGTAGAACTCTACCGCAAAGTACAAGCGGCAGACCTCTACCGCAGAGTTCAGGAGTACTGCCACAGAATTGGAGCATGACTTCGAAGATCACAGATCTGGGGAGTGGCAGAGACAGAATAGTCATGACTCTCAAGACCATTTCGAAGGTACAAGGTTGAACTATGGAATGAGAGGTGCAAGACGAAAGGATACAGTGCAGGCTCCTAGAGGGAGAGAAACTATAAACGATGAGGAGATATCTAGTCAGGGAACGGACTGTGTGCAAAATCTCCAGAACAGAAGAAGAAGGGGTGCTTACTACTCAGACTCTTCTAGTGCCGAAAAGAGGGGAGCACACTCGACTCGAAGGTTGAAAAATGTTGAGAAAGTTGTTGAAAGGATTCTAGAAATGAAGAAGTTAGTGTCTCCCGACGACAGTCAGAGAAGGAGAGTTCCTTTCAGTCCCAAGATTATGGACAAACCACTGCCGAAGAAGTTCAAGATGCCTTCTATGGCTACTTATACCCGCAAATCATACCAATACGACTATATACAGAGTTGTGAGTCCCTCATGTTACTCTATGGATGGGAAGATGAAATCATGTGCAAAGCCATCTCGCTCACACTGTGGGGGCATGCGCTAAAATGGTTTAATGGGTTAAACGAGGGTTCTATCTCATCCTTCGAGTAATTACGAAATGAATTTTTGAGAGCCTTCATGATCAACAGCCAATAGAAGAAGGATGCTACTTATCTGCTCACCTTTAAACAAGGGAACAAAGAATCATTGAAGAACTATGTAGATCATTTCCGAGATGCAACCTTAGAGGTGAAAGATCTACCAGTTGGAGTAGCCATGGCTGCAATCTTGCAGGGGACGAAATCTGAGAAGCTACAAGAATCCCTCTCTCTTGATCAGCCAGTGACCTTTTCTAATTTATTTGCTAGAGCGAATAAATACGTGGCTCAAGAGGAAGTAATGAAGATGATATAGTCCCGAGAGGCAAGGGAAGGAAGAAAAAGAGATAGAGATGTACCTGAAAGAAGCCCTTTGAGACCTGTCGGATTAGACAAGACTCCTAGACTCAAGTATGAAAACTATATAAGGCTAAATGAGCCTCGTGCCGCTATACTTGCCGCTATTGAAGGAACTGGACTGTTGGAATTCCCTAAACAGAATATTAGAGATTTGTGCCGAAATGTTGATACTTATTATGACTTTCATTCCACTTATGGTCATCTTACTAAAAGATACAGAGATCTGATGAATCAGTTAAAAAAGTTGGCTCGAGAAGGAAAAATTAACCGCTTCCTATGGAGAAGTGAAAAGCCTCGTTACCCTCTACGGAATCGAAGGAACGATCGTCCGCGGAAGAGATAAAATAATGATAGAGGGAGAAATAGGCCAAGCAATGAAGAAGAAGATAGGCCAGACCCCCGAGGTAACCGACTGAATAATGAACCCACTGGCCCATCTATAAATGTTATTGCAGGGGGTGAATCGATGGTAGAAAGTTCCTCTGCTTCTCGCAAAAGTTACGCGAGACAAGCATATCAAATTTATGCTGTGATGGAGGAAAAGACAGGTGAAGAACCCATTGTGTTCACTCTGACAGACGGGGCGATATTATCATGCCTCATGATGACCCAATGGTGATATCAACGGTGGTGGCAAAACATCCAGTGAGCATAATCCGGATCAATAATGGAAGTTCGGTGAACTTAATCTATTGGAATTGCTTTGAGAAAATGAATGTATCCGAAGATAGATTAAGGCCCGTTATGACGCCACTGTATGGATTTACGGGCGAGAAAGTGAAGGTTGTCAGGTCTATAGAGTTGCCTGTGACTCTAGGGGAAAGCCCGAAAGACGTGACTCGACAGGTATTATTCATGGTTGTGAGATCAACCTCAGCTGCTTACAACATGATCTTGGGAAGGCCTGTGTTAAATGATATGAGGGCGGTGATATCTTCTAGCTACCTGTTAATGAAGTTCCCTACTCTTAACGAAGTCAGGCAAGTACGAGGAGATCAAAAGAGCGCTCGCACATGTTATATTGACTCTACCACCGGCAAAGGAGTATAAAGGAAGGAGACATTGCCATAAGATACTATTATTATGTCTTTTGTCTAGACTTTTATATTCTCACATTATTATCTGTTCATTTTAATGCATTTGTATGATCATTATGCAAGTTACTTTTCTATTATATCTTCAACATTTATGGATATGAATCTTGAGACAGAAAACAAATAAGCCGTAAGAGCCTAAGGCGCGATAGCGCCACTGTGGCCAGGCGTGAAAAATAGACGAGCCGTAAGAGCCTGAGGCGCGATAGCGTCACTGTGGCCAGGCGTAAGAGGCAGACGAGCCGTAAGAGCCTGAGGCATGATAGCATCACTATGACTAGTCATGAAAAACATACGAGCCTTAAGAGCTTAAGGCGCGATAGCGTCACTGTGGCTAGGCATAAAAAACAGACGAGCTGTGAGAGCCTGAGGCGCGATAGCGTCACTCTGGCCAAGCGTGAAAAACAGACGAGCCGTAAGAGTCTGAGGCGCGATAGCGTCACTGTGGCCAGACATGAAAAACAGAAGAGCCGTAAGAGCCTGAGGTGCGATAGCGTCACTGTGGCCAGGCGTAAGAGGAAGACGAGCTGTAAGAGCCTGAGGCACGATAGCATCACTGTAGCCAGGCATGAAAAACAGACGAGCCATAAGAGCCTGAGGCACGATAGCGTCACTGTCACCAGGCTTAAAAGATAGACGAGCCGTAAGAGCCTGAGGCGTGATAGCGTCACTGTGGCCAAACGTAAAAGAACAGACGAGCCGTAAGAGCATGAGGCTCAATAGCGTCACTGTGGCCAGGCATTGTAGATGAGCCGTAAGAGCCTGAGGCGTAATAGCGTCACTGTGGCCAGGTGTGAAAAATATACGAGTCTTAAGAGCCTGAGGCGCGATAGCGTCACTGTGGCCAGGCGTAAGAGGCAGACGAGTTATAAGAGCCTGAGACGCGATAGCGTCACTGTGGCCAGGCATGAAAAACAAACAAACCGTAAGAGCCTGAGGCGCGATAGCATCACTGTGGCCAGGAATAAAAGATAGATGAGCTGTAAGAGCCTGAGGCGTGATAGCGTCATTGTGGCCAGGCATAAAAAGACAGACGAACCGTAAGAGCCTGAGGCGCAATATCGTCAATGTGGCCAGGCGTTGCAGACGAAGAATCCGTAAGAGCCTGAGGCACAATAGCGTCACTGTGGCCAGGCACGAAGAAGCCGTAAGAGCCTGAGACATAATAACGTCACTGTGGCTAGACGATGGAAACATATTAGCTGTAAGAACCAAAGAAGCACTTGCGTCATGATGGTCAGGCATCAGAACCAGGCACTAAGAAGCCGTAAGAGTCTGAGACATAATAACGTCACTGTGGCTAGACGATGGAAACATATTAGCCGTAAGAACCAAAGACGTACTTGCGTCATGATGGTCAGGCATCAGAAAAAGGTATGTTTACATATGTAATTCTTTCTAAAAGTATGTCTTTCTATCAAGAATTTATGGAGCATACACGGATAAATAAACATACGAGTAAAACATGTATACAGATAAGTGATAATAGCAAAAGTTAAATAAACAATGTTCATAAGCAATATGAAGCATGAGCAGATAAACTTTATTTATAAATTTAAGAGAATCTTTACAAACGAGATATGGAGTATGAATAAATTCATCGATAAAATATTTAAAAAGAAAAATAAATCAATCTGCACGATTTGGTGGCTGGGGATCAGGCGCCGTCGAACCCTCGCGTTCTAGGGGCTGGGGATCAAGAAGTGATAGATCTTCTCCATCCAGGTCATCAAGGGCACCAATGGGTTCGGGAACATTATATGGGCTCACAGGCTGCCAAGGATCGGCCAGGTTCACTAGATCATCTAGTGCAGCCTTCTTTAGGACCTCGTCAGCGGGCTCAGCATCAGGTTCATACTTGGTCCAATCAGAAGCTTCAAATAACATCGCTTCAGGCGTATATAGAAGCTCAGGGAACTCTTCACCTTCCCTAGGTCTCTCCAACCAAGACTGGGCAAGGTAAAAACCATACTTCACATATGGCACCGAGAAATATTTTTTTTGCCTCAAGCAGTCTTTAGAAAGTCTATACTCCTTCACAACTTCCGCTCGGATACTATCAATCTCAACCTGATTTAGAGAAGGAGTGGCTCGACTCTCTAGTTCAGCAATGTATTGTTCTAATTCCTAATTGCAATCTGCTAGGAATCATACTTAGACTGCATATTATCTAGCTCTATTTGCTTCTGCTGAAGATTGTCATTAAGTTTACTAGACCTAGCAGTCTCAACAGTAAGATCCCCTTTTGCAAGAGTCAAGTCTTGAAATGCCTTTGAAAGTTGCTCCTCTAGATCTCGTACCACCCCTGGTAGCCCAGATGGTTGATTATTGGCATTCCTCAACTCCATATTGCTATCCCTTAATGCCTGGATCTCTTTTTCAGTTCGATCACAGTAGGTTCGATGCTGAGCATTATTGACTATAGTCCTCTGAGCAAGCTGAAAAGAAACACAAAAATTCAGACTGAAAATAAAATAAAGAGAAATAAAATGAAAGAGAGTCTGCAAATTACCCTAACAGCTTCCACGTTAGCAAAATCCTCTCCTTCTGAAAAATTTTAAAATAATCGATGCTCGTCCCTAGGAAGGATGGTAGCCCAGCCTAATCGAGATGCTACCCCGATCGTCTCTAAAGTGTCATTATCTAGCACTCTCGGGTAGACTCAAAATTTCGCTCCCTTCATTTTATAGCCCCCATCTACCTGATATGACCCCGTATCAACAAGACCTATCTTAGGAAGGATATGTCTATTTGCCATGGCAGACTCCATATACAATTGCCTTCGGTTCTTCCGATGAGGCGATGTCACTTTGCATTCAGCTCAGTCTTCCGACTGAGGTCGATCCAAGGAGCTTGAGGATCTTCTAGAATGCGAAGAAGCTCTCCCTTCACCTCGATAAAGGTCTCTTGATTCCCCTTCATGTAGTTGAGTCGGAGTTGGAGGACGGGTTGCTTGCCAAAGAGGAGGAGTCCGAGCTCGAGACACCTCTTCAAAAACAACTACTGTGGAACAGGGTCTCTTCTCAGCAGGTTCACTGCATGAACCTTCTTGCCCCCTTTGACAGACCAAAACACGCCTAACACTGCTCATTTCTGCAAAACAAGAACCCACAAAATTGTTAAAATCGTTACATAAACAAGTAGTAATGAATTATAAAGCATAAATGGTTACCTTAAGGAGAGTTAAGAAACTCCTGAAGGGAATCTATTTCTAATGCTTCATCATCGGGGAGAACCATAAAAGTAGAACCAAACCCATCCTAATCACCCACATCCTCTAAGAGGTCACCTTCGGGGCTAAATTCCCTATCTTTAGGATTCGGTTCAAAAGGAACAAAGGAAGGATTTGGAAGAGAAACAGAAGGATGATGACATTAACACTTCCTATGCCCCAACCAGTAGAGGCCAAATTTTCGGATGATAGAAAGTCATAGAGGTTGATTAGCCTATCAACTAATAGTTGGTTAATAGTTGAAGATAGTTATTTTCTCAAAGTAGTAATACGAGGACTTTTGAGGACACTATTCTTAGCTCCCCATATAGTAGGGAAGTTAAGACCTTCAGGCACTTCTACAACAAGCCATTCCGATTCGAACCTATGGAGTTTGTTGGGAAGTTTATCAAATAATCTGTTTTCAAACCCAGGTTCGAACACTCTCTGAAGAGAATACGGGATTAAATCGGAACTACCTCGAAGCCTGAAGAAAGTATAGAACAAAGGTAGAGAAGGAAGAACACCTCTCATGTGGCAATGCACGTTAAAGCCAATTATTTGCATCCAACTATGAGGGTGTAACTGGCTAGGGGCGATCCCTCATTCCCTCAAAAACGAAATCCCAAAATTGGAAATTGGGAAACGAAAACCTAATTCTATAGATATCCTAAAAATAACCACTCTACTTGATACACTACATATACTTCTCTCTTCTGGACTGGGGAGCCTATAAAAATACCCTTTGGGTAATGGGTACCTATGCATAATATCTTGAAGGTTAAACTCAGCCAATTCGATCTAGGCCCTAACTCCAAATGTTTTCTTACACCGGGACCAGCCATTCTAGGGTTAGAAATGAGAGAGAAACAAACCTAAATGTGGCAGGTAAAACTCGAAGGGTTAGCGGCACTGTTCCAGGAAAGACTCAGACTGGCGACAGAGGTAATAAGCGACAGAATATGGGGTGACAGAATAAATAAGTATATGGCGATAGAGATGTTTCAGTGACAAAGTATGGGGCGATAGAGTAAATAAGTCTATGGCGATAGACATCTTCGGGCAAGAGAGTAAGTGTATCGACGACAGAGTTAAGTGTGCGATTGAGTATTTATGGCGACAGAGTGGTTTAGTGGCGATAAAGTTTTGACGATAGAGGAGCGACAGAGTACAATTTGAGATTGAGGGTGTGCGACAAAGTATAAGTGTGCGACAGGATGTAGCGATAGAGTTTTAGGTGCAAGAGGGCGACAGAGTGAACGGTGACAGAACTAGGCGATAGAATAGCGGTATAGTATTTTAGTACTGTAAGATGTTTGCAGGAGAGTGGCGATAGAGTGTACGAGAGAATTTACTGCAGGTTTGCGATAGAAATGTAGCAGTTTCCTAAGCTATCCGCGCGGCACCTTACCTTTATATGGTCGCGACAGAGATGGTTGAAACGTTGCATTTTTACCGGAGCTTAAAAGTCTCTCGTAAATAAAATGTTTCGTCCTTAATAACTCTCCAAAAGGACATAATCCTCTTATTATACTCTTACATAGGAAATTTTCCTATGAAAGAGTGGGGAGCAATTGATAGAGGTAATTTACCTCCAGGCCAATCGCGCGTCTGGGCTTCAAAATACAAGAGGCCCAAAATAATAAAATTTTAGAGTCCATACAAATATGAGTCTTGAGCTTATTGAAGCCACTCAGAGATATCTATAAATACCCTCAGGTATGATCAAAGAAACCCTAATATCTATTTTGCTTACTAAGACTCAGCTTAAACATCTTTTTGACTTAAACATCAGAGTACGCGTGCAAGGACAGATCCCTGCACCTCTCTGACCCTTACTATTTTTACAGAATCTTCAATACACGTGGAGAAGACAGCAGAGAAGATCACATCAGCATCACTTCATTGTTGTTGAGAGTAACGACAATAAGCTTAATAACGGTTTTATATAAATCAATAGACTCGAGGAGTTTGAGAGATTCTCGAAAATGAGTTATATGTTCGAAATGGACTTATGAAGGAATAAAGACCCATAATGGTGTAACTAGGCTAACTGAGATATAAATGGCCAAATGCATTGATTTGAATATCATGCAAGTGAAATGAAGTATTTGACAATCTATTGATGTGTGTAATACATAATTTCAGCTCCATAGGATATCGTTGGAATCGATAGAGCGGATCATAAGAAGTAGAAATCAAAGGAAAATGATTCAAGCGTGATTCGAGGTAAGGGACTTATGCGAGCTATAGAGATAGCTATATGTATGTTTTCTTACCTGCTGTGTGCGAATGTATGTGATAAATACATAGATATGGATATATCTAAGTAGAAGACTACGTATGAGGATAAGTCCCTAGTATGAGTTGCATGACTTTTATGATTATTGTGAAAAGAGGTTTTGGAAATGTTTTGAGAAAGAATAACAATAGACGGGCTCTCTGTTTAACCATGTGCCTGAAATGTTCTAACGAGTAATTGAAGGGAGATTTGCCCTCTCACTCATGACTATACATGGAGCCCATTCTATTTCTTTTCTGTGTGAAATCATGCTAGAGCATGAGAGGCAACGGTAGATTGACCAGCCCCGCTCGCATGTTATTTTCAAAGAGATTTTGAGAAAATGAAAGAGTGCTTGATGCCTCGGGTGATGCTTTATGTTCCACTCGAGATGCTCGCACTAGATTTTGGGAATCATGCTAGAGCCTTCTAGTATTGCTGTGTGTCTTTCTCTGACTATGCTCGCATGTGAATCCCTATTATACCGTGCTCGATGCCTCAGGTATGCTGTGTGTCTTACTCTGAGTTGCTCGCACAATGGTTTTTTTATGATTGTGTCGTGTGTCGAGTAAAATCGTGTTAGAGTCGTCATGTATTATTGCGTGTCTTGCATTTACCAACTCACATGTGGTTTGTGAAGGTGATGTAATGAGTATAAACCGTGCTAAAGCTGTCGTGTACTGATATGTGTCTTGCACTGACCTACTCGCACGAGATTTTGACACAACGGAAATGGATGATAATGATCCACGGGAGCACAATGTATTGTGAGCGTTAGCCATGGGGTACGATGTACAGTGATTTGAGTATGAGATTAAGGGATGTTGATCCCTCTCCCTTAGCGTAAGGTTCTCGTACACCTGATCAGTGTAGCCTGGAATTCGAGTATGGCCATAAGTCTTGTTATATTTGTGTGATACGACATTATCACTACTGTGTGAGGTGACAGATGTCTTCCCTTGCTGTTTGTCTGGGGATATGATAACCATGATTTATTTCTCAACATGTATTGATCTACAAAAGTAAAGCATTTTCTATATATGAACTGTGTAAATAGATTATGCTATGTGAAGTTGTCTGCTACTGTGTGAATATGCATATACTCATCTAGCGAATTAAGGGTTTCGTATTGATGAAACTTGTTTTAAAGAAACATGCATATTGTTTTATAAGGAAAATGAAGATGTATGTATTTTAGCATGTAGATAGTGTAGTTATCTACCTGCTTTCATATTTTCCTTACTGAGCGTGTTATGCTTACCCCCTTATTTCCTCCTCCACAGATACTACGTAGTAGTGAGTACATTGCAGTCGTCCCTGCTATTGTGTTGCACCGGTCATCCAGCAGTAGAGAGAGGTATAGAATAGAGATGAAAAATTTTGTACCTTATAAACTAATGCTCAGTAAAGTTGTGTATTTTTGTATTTTGAGGGATGTATATAATAGAAACTGATGTAAATGCTTCTGTACTTATATATAAGAGACCATTTTCTATTCTACTTCATTTAATTGAAATGATTAAACTATAAATGTATGAGAAATGGATCGGATGTTGACTCACAACCCAACTGTAAGTGGTATGGTAAAGGTCACGAACTGCTATAGAGGGTCGTGACAGAGCACTCTTTTGTTTTTCTTAAAAATCCCTTTTTAAAATAATGTGTGAATAGGACTGGTCAATCTACCGTTACCACTCAAGCTCTAGCAAAATTGCACACAGAAAAGAAATAGAAGTAGCTCCATATATAGTCATGAGTGAGAGAGAAAATCTCCCTTCAATCACTTATTAGAAGCATTTCATGCAATAGTTAAACCAGGAGCTCGTCTATTATTATTCTTTCTCAAAATGTTTGCAAAAACCTCTTTTCACAACAATCATAGAAGTCATGCAAGTCATACTTATAGACTTATTCTCGTACGTAGTGTTCACCTAGATATACCAATATCTATATACTTATCGCATGCATTCACACATAGCAGGTAAGAAAACATACGCATAGCTATCTCTAATAGCTCGTATAAGTCCCTTACCTCGAATCACGCTTGAATCACTTTCCTTTGAGTTCCTCTTGTCATGATTCCGTCTTATCGACTCCAATTATACCTTCTGGAGCTGAAATTATGTACTACACGCATCAGTATTGATAATTCTATTAAAATAGAATTATTTGTGCTTAATTTCTTAATTAATTATTTTAATCCCCATATTATTTTATTAATTATCCCCTCAATTTAATTAAAATTCTCTTATGTACAAGTAAATTAAATTCGGATGAATTTCAGTCGAAAATGGGTTGAAAATGGGCTAAAAGGAGACTGACCACTACCATTTCACAGTTTGAGTCACCATTCATCTGGACATGTGTGATGTCGTGTGTTCGTATTTTATTCGCCTCGAAAAGATAAGATCGACGGATACTGTGCCTACCTTCAGGAAGACACACACCGGGCCACATCGCACAACCAAGTGGACTAAAAGACAAATGACGTGGAAATATCTTCTCTACAGTGAATAGAATAAAGACAAATGACCAAACAATGCCAACTCATCTAAGATTAAAAATTACATTTGTACCCTCAATTTTGTGTATAAATTGAATATGATGAGCAATTGAAAACCAAGTCGTTTTTAGGGTAGCTTTAGTTTTTCGGTTAAAATTATTGCTAGGTTTATTTTTCCTTTGTTTTCTTATTAGTTTTTCTTTTACTTGATCATCGACAACTATTTATTTTACTGTTCATCGTAACTTAAAATTGTCTTTAATGAAAAGTTTCTTTTTCTCTAGTTCATTTTCACTGTTTTGCTTTTAGGAACTCTATTGTTCACTTCTCGAATAGTGAGAATGGTTGGTGACAGTAGCCATTTTGCATAACCCTTCACTGCATTTTCTTTGTTTTAGTTTTCTTTCTTTTAAGCCCTCTGCTCCGATTATTTCTCCTTACTATTTATTATTCTGCATTCAAGATTCTATTTATGGTTAGCTTTAGTTTAATAATGCAAAAGCTGGTTGAATGAGGATGCAAGGCCGTTGCTTTGTGCACACTGTCGATGGCTCTTATTAACTGGTTTGAGGAGTAAAACAGTTGACGATGTTGGAGACCCGAGGCAGGACGCATACCTGGCTTCCATTGTTTTTAATTGAAGCTTTCTTTCGATTCTTCAAGTTTTGTTTTCTATAGTTACTATTGTATTGTTCTTAGTTATTTCTATTCTGGTTTAAATTTCTTTTTTTTTTTTATTCCAAGTTATATCACAGCATTGTTCTTTATATTTACTTGTTTTTGTATGAGCGTTCTCTAACTTCTAAGATCAAAGTGTGCCATTCCTTGAAGCAGTATCAGTCCTTACTGTCCGTGACTGATAATTGCTTGAATGGCGCAAGATTTCCATCCTGCACTTGGCGTGAGTGATGATTTGATGAGCGTGGCTGCTAAAGCTTGCATTAAAGGTTATTGCAATAGCACCGGTAACTGCAAATTGGAAGAAGCTGCTGGATGGTCGTACACTGGTTTATTCTTGACGGAGACAGTAGCAAGAACTTCATCCTCTATTCTACTCTATTTATGTTACTGTTCATTTTTGTTTGTCTTTTTAATATGCAATCTTCCATTGTTACCTGCTGTTTCAATTTCTGTGTTTTTGTCTTTTAGATTATTGCTGATGTTGCCTTTAACGACAATGAGGTGATTCCTTCCACGTAACGACAACGGGGTGATTCCTTCCACGTATTGACGTTTCACTAAACGACAAAGAGATGACGTTGATGCAATTTCTTCTACGTATGCCTCCAATTTTTTGCAAAAACAACGAAAATCAAAGAGAGGCAAGGATCTGTCCCTGCACGCGCACTCCGATGATTAAGTTAGAAAGCTGAGTTTCTGTATATAGGAGAAAGGAAATTTGTATAAGCAAAATCAGAGAGATTCTCGTTTTTTTTGTCCCCCCTCTTCTGAGTGCTCACCTGGTGTATTTATAGGTTTCTCCCGGGTTAGATCCGGCTTCACACTCTATCCGGGTTCGAGGGTGTTTTGGGTCTGAGGCCCAGGCGCGTGTCTGGGTTGCGACAGAGTCATTTGGTACTCTGTCGCGGTTGGGAACTGGACGACTTGCGGGTGAGTTTGACATGCGGCAGAGTACCTGTGAACCTCTGCTGCGGCATATGCGACAGAGCTTTGTCGCAGTACATGCGGTAGAGTTCTGTCGCGATCTGTACGGTAGAGGTCTATCGCGACATACAGTGTCGCACAATGACTCTACGCAGAGTCTCTATCGCCTAGAGACTCTGTCGCCTACCAAAGTAACTGTGTCGCTTGGAGACTCTATCGCCTAGAGACTCTGTCGCTATAACAGCCACGTGGCTTATATTGTACTTGACACGTGGTGATCTCTGGTTGGTCGATCCTCGTACACGTGGACTTTGATGATAGGACCACCATCAATTGCTCCCCACTCTTTGGTAGGAATTTTTCCTACGAAAGAGTATCCTGGATTCGCAGTTCCCGGGCCACTCGCGGTTCCTGGGCCGGTTCGGATATCCGCGCGTGTGTTGACGCAGCTGCGCCTCTATATATACTGGGTCCCTGTTGTCACAGTCGCTACTGAGTTCTCTCGCTAAGACCACTCTGCTGCAGATTCTCTCAACACTCTGTCGCATCTCTGTCGCAACTCTCTCGCATCTGTCGCAGCTCTCTCGCTCAAAACATCACTGTGTCGCAAGTCTGCCGCGTTGTCCAAAACTCTGTCGCCCTGCACATTTTTCCATTCTTCTGTTTCTCTGTTAGGTAAAACTTTGTCGCCAATAGTTGTTCCTTGATTTTTCTTGAACTTTCAAAAAATGGCTGGCCACGGTATAAGGAAACAAATAGATCTAGGAGTCAAGTTGACTTTGAAGGAAGCCGACATCCAAGACCTTGTATCTAGGTTTCCTTTGCCCGAAGGATACTCCTATAGGCTTCAAACCCTCAAGAAAGTGACATACGTCTCGTGTCCGACGGGATAGTTATTTTTAAGGCATCCTTAGAATTAGGACTTCGTTTTTCGTTATCTGACTTTGTGACTTCTTTCCTTAGGACGCATAGGATTGCCCCCGGACAACTGCATCCTCACGCATGGATACAACTAGTAGGGTTTACTGTACACTGCTGCCTAAGGGGCGTTTCTCCGTCTCTTTCCCTTCTTGATGTATTCTTTAGATTTCGAGGCAGCCCTGGCTTAGTTCCTTATTCACTTATATGCCTGGATTTGAAAATAGGTTATTTGAGAAACCCGCTAACAAGCTTCACGTTTTTGAATCGGAGTGGCTTGTTGTGGAAACGCCTGGGGGCCTAGATTTCCCCACTCGTTGGGAGACTAGGCGCAAAATCCCCAAGGGTCCCAGGATTTCTACACTTAGAGATCAGTTATCCTCGGACGTCAATAGGTTACTAGTTGATCGTCCCATTAGCCTTGACAGCCTTATATCAAATGAAAATTTGATATCAGCTGGCTCGGGTGTGGGTCCCGTCCCTATTGTCCGCCTTTCTGTTCCTTCCTTGGATCCTCCATCTTCAATTCCCCCTGAGTTGAACCTTGAACCACTAAGGCCGCATGAAGATATAGGGAGCACAAATGTAGAATATAGCTCTGATAACGAACCCTTAGCTGACCTGAGTGGCTGGGAAGGGTTTGGTTCAACTTTCATGGTTCTTCCTGACGACGATACAATAAATATAGTCCCTTCGGAGCATTTTGATTCTCCTGATGGTAACTTTTTATGCTTTTTTAGTGCTTGCTCCGACCCCAGACACTTTAATAAGGGTGATGAATATCCCCTTTTGTACAGTTCCCCGTTGATTAGTGTGAACTTCGCCCCTTGTATTCTTAAGCGACGGGCCTCGTCCTTATCCTGGGGGAGTGTACCCTCAGTGAGATACTGTTTGAATGGGATCTCCAATCATTTCCCATTTCAATATCATACACCTCGACCTCTTCAATACTAGGTCGTTCGAGTCTCTCCACTTTCACTATCCTTCCTCCTGTCTTACTGGAAGAGGTTAACTTGGACAATGAATCCGCGTGCGTGTTTTCAGACCGATTGATTTGTATTAGCTGGAAGTTCTTAAAAGTTTGAGCCAGAGATTGGACTTTCTTCAGGTAAGGGGCCAACATTGGTTCTCGAACCTCATATTGCCCGTTGAATTGGTTTACCACCAATTGAGAGTCACTATGTGTTACCAAGTGGTGAACCTGCAGCTTTTCTGCCAGCCTCATCCCGGCTATCAAAGCCTCATACTCCGCTATGTTGTTCGAATTGGGGAACCCAAACCGTAAGGAGTATTCCAGGGATTTCCCTTCTGGCGTTACCAAGACTACACCCGCTCCGCTTCCGTTGACACTTGATGCCCCGTCGACATACAGTAACCATGGTTGAGTTTCCCTTCCACCGCTGTCGTTCAGGCTAGTGCATTCTACTATAAAGTCTGCCAGAGCTTGACCTTTGATAGCCTGTCGGGGTTGGAACGTGATATCATATCCTCCAAGTTCCACTGCCCATTTCACTAGTCTCCCTGATTGTTTAGGCTGCTGAAGGATTTGTCTTAGCGGTTGATCCGTCAAGACAGTGATAGGGTGTGCCTGAAAATAAGGGCGCAACTTACGCGAGGCCATCACAAGGGCCAACGCTAGTTTCTCGGCCAGCGGATAACGGGTCTCCGGGTCTAACAATACCTTACTCACATAGTAGATGGGGCGGTACACTATTTCATCCTTCTTCAGTAGTACCGCATTGACGGCAAAATCGTCGACTCCCAAGTACATATACAGTTGTTCCCCTTCCAAAGGTCTTGTCAATAAAGGTAGCTGCTTCAAATACTCTTTGAGGTCTTCAAAGGCTTTTTGACAATCTCCTGTCCATTCGAAGTTTTTTCCTCCCCGCAGAGTTTTGAAGAATGGCAAGCTCCTTTCTGCTGACTTTGACAAAAAGTGATTCAGAGCTGCTATTATGCCTGTCAATCTCTGGACATCTCTTACGGTGGTTGGGGGTTTCATGTCGATGACTGCCTGCACCTTTTCGGGATTTGCCTCAATACCCCTGTCAGTGATCATGAAGCCCAAGAACTTCCCTGATCTCACCCCGAATGAGCACTTCTCGGGAGTTAGCTTCAAATTGAATCTCCTCAGTACCTCAAATACCCGGGACATCTGATGAGCGTGAGACTCTCCTACTCGGCTCTTGATGATCATATCGTCCACGTAGGCTTCCATGGTATTTCCCATAAGATCTTTGATTACTTTGTCCACCATTCGCTGATATGTGGCTCCAGCATTCTTTAAACCGAACGACATTACTCGATAGTAATATGTTCCGTCATCGATTATAAAAGAAGTTTTCTCTTCGTCTTCTGGGTGAAGCATGATTTGGTGATACCCGGAGAAGGCGTCTAAGAAGCTGAGGAGTTCATATCCGGATGTCTCATCCACAAGTCTATCTATCCGGGGTAAGGGGTACGAATCTTTAGGGCAGGCTTTATTCAGATCAGTGAAATCTACACACATTCGCCACTTCCCACTAGATTTCTTTACCATTACCACGTTGGCTAGCCACTCAGGGTAGTAGACCTCTCGAAAGAATCCGGCGTCTAGGAGTTTATTCACTTCTTCAATGATTACTTTTTGTCTTTTCGGGGTAAAATTCCTCTTTTTCTGCTTGACAGGTCTGTGCCCGGGTAAGACGTTAAGCTCGTGGCAGATCACTTCGGGATTAATTTCGGGCATGTCTGCCGGGGTCTGAGCGAAAACATCCGAGTTTCTCCTCAGGTATTCAACTATCTCCCTCCTTGCTTGTTCGTTCAGCTGAGTCCCGATGAATGCCTTCTTCTCTCCATCCCCCCTGATTAGCTCAATAGCCTCTGTTTCCTCTACAGGCTGAGGCTTGGGCGGATCATCTATGCATAAAGTCTCCTTTCTCTGTGCTCCTTTGTTAGCGGTAGAAGCGATATAACAAGTACGGGCACTCCTTTGATCTCCTCGCACTTGCCCGACTCCTTGGGGAGTGGGGAACTTCATTAACAGATAACAAGAGGATATCACCGCCCTCATGTCGTTCAGTACGGGTCTACCCAGGATCATGTTGTAAGCAGCGGAGGTTGACCTTACTACCATGAATAATACTTGCCGGGTCACATCCTTCGAGTTTTCTCCAAGAGTCACAGGCAACTCTATGGACCCGGCCACCCTCACCCTTTCGCCCTTAAATCCGTACAGTGGCGTCATAACCGGCCTCAACCTATCTTCGGATATGCTCATTTTTTCGAAGCAATTCCAATATATTAGGTTCACCGAAATCCCGTTATCGACCAGGATTCTGCTCACTGGATGTTTTGCCACTACTGCGGATATTACCATGGGGTCATCATGGGGCATGACAATGTCACCTTTGTCAGTCGGAGTGAACATGATGGGTTCTTCGTCTGCTTTCTCCTCCATTACAACATTAACCTGATACGCTTGCCTTGCGTAGCTCTTACGGGAAGCAGAGGAGCTTCCCGCCATCGATTCCCCTCCTGCAATAACATTTATTGCCGGGGTGGTAGGTTCATTGTTTGGCTGATTGCCTCGGGGAATGGGCCTAAATGTTTCATTCCTTGGCCTATTTCCTCTGTTATCATTATTTGGCACATTCCGCGGACGATTATTCCTTCGATCGCGTGGAGGATAACGGGGTCGCTCACTTCTCCACAGGAAGCGGTTGATTTTCCCCTCTCTAGCTAGTCTTTCTAGCTGATCCATCAGGTCTCTGCATCTCTCTGTGGGGTGACCGTGAGCGTAATGGAATTCGCGGTAGGCATCAGAGTTTCGTCCTACATCTCCAATCTTCTTCTTGGGGAATTCCAACAATCCTGCCCCTTCGATAGCTGCTAGTATCGCGGTGCGAGGCTCATTCAATCTGGTATAACCTTCATACCTGAGCCTAGGGGCCTTGTCCGCTCTAACGGGTCTTGGAGAGCTTCTCTCAAGTACATCCCTCTCTCTCTTTTTTCCTTCCCTTGTCTCCCGGGAAGGTATCATCTTCATCACTTCTTCCTGAGCCACATATTTGTTGGCTCTGGTAAACAGGTCGGGAAGTGTCGCCGACTGGTCGAGGGAGAGGGATTCTTGCAACTTTTTAGACCTCGTCCCTTGCAACATTGCAGCCATGGCTACTCCTACCGGTAGATCGTCAACCTCCAAGGTTGCATCTCGAAAACGATCTACGTAGCTCTTCAAGGATTCTTTATTCCCTTGCTTCAGAGTGAGTAGGTAAGTAGCGTCCTTCTTTCTCTGGCTATTAATCATGAAGACTTGCAAAAATTCATTTCGCAATTGGTCGAAGGATGAGACGGAACCTTGGCGCAACCCATTGAACCACTTCAGAGCATGCCCGGACAATGTGAGTGAAAAAACCCTGCACATAATTTCGTCCTCCCATCCATGCAGCAACATGAGGGACTCATAACTCTGTATGTGGTCATAGGGGTCTGCTTTGCCTGTGTAAGTGGACATAGAAGGCATCTTGAACTTCTTCGGCAAAGGTTTGTTCATGATCTCCGGACTGAACGGAATCCTCCTTTTTTGATGATCATCCGGAGACACCAGTTTCCTTTTTTCCAAAATCCTTTCGACCACTTTCTCCACATTTTTCGACCCTTGGACTGAGTATGCTCCCCTTACTTCGGGACTTGAAGAGTCTGACTGGTAAGCACCCCTTCCGGCACCTCCCATTCTGGGATGCGCCTCGTACCTTCGAAACAATCTCGGAGGTCAGGACTCTTCTGTCTTTGTAGCTCCCCGGACCTATGTTCTTCCAACTCATGCTTAAGCCCCCCTGGAGAAGTACTGCGCCATGCAGGAGAACTCTGCCGCATATGTGCCGTGGGAGAACTCTGCCACATGTCCCGCACGGGTGAGCACTGACGCCTGCAATCCGTGAGAGAGCTCTGCCGTCTAACTGCCGCAGGTGAGCTCTGTCGCCTGAGATCCGCGGGTGAACTCTGCCGCCTATCTGCAGCGGGTGAGCTCTGAAGTCTGCGGTCTGCGGGTGAACTCTGCCGTCTATGTTCTACGGGAGAGCTCTGAAGTCTGCGGTCCGTGGGCGAACTCTACCGCCTATCTCCTGCGAGAGGGCTCTGACGTCTGTGGTCCGCGGGTGAACTCTGCCCCCTATCTTCTGCGGGAGAGCTCTGACATCTGCAGTCCGCAGGTGAACTCTCCCGCCTATCTCCTGCGGGAGAGCTCTGACGTCTGTGGTCCGCGGGTGAGCTCTGCCACCTCGGGTCTGCGGTAGTATTCACTTCACGTAACCCTGCCATAGGGTGATTCCTTTGAAATGCGGTAGAATTCGAAATCAGTCCAGTGGCAGTATTTTGCGCTCCTTCCCCTTGTCCAGCATTCACCATGGTGGAGGGTTCACCTCTCTCGTAGGTCTGCCTTGGGATGTTTTCCCCCACCATCTGCTGTACTTCAGGGGGTAAGCTAAACTGTGGGAGAGCATCTCTGAAAAAGTTCACCATAGCCTTCAACGCTGTCGACGTTTCCTCATTCTGACGTTTCAGAGTCTCGAATTCCTCTAAAGAAACCAAGGCTTCTCTGCCATCCCTTTCACTCTGTCTTCGTCCTTACTCTGACCTGACAGGGGGACTCACAAAATTCTGCTCTCCTGTCCCCCTAGCTGTAGAACGTGTCCTCACCATTTTAATAAGGAATCTGACTTTTTGTTCTGATTCCCACAGACGGTGCCAATTGATGTTGCCCTTAACGACAATGAGGTGATTCCTTCCACGTAACGACAACGGGGTGATTCCTTCCACGTATTGACGTTTCACTAAACGACAAAGAGATGACGTTGATGCAATTTCTTCTATGTATGCCTCCAATTTTCTATAAAAACAACGAAAATCAGAGAGAGGTAGGGATCTGTCCCTACACGCGCACTCTGATGATTAAGTTAGAAAGCTGAGTTTCTGTATATAGGAGAAAGGAAATTTGTATAAGCAAAATCAGAGAGATTCTCATTTTTTTGTCCCCCCTCTTCTGAGTGCTCACCTGGTGTATTTATAGATTTCTCCCGGGTCGGATCGGGCTTCACACTCTATCCGGGTTCGAGGGTCCTTTGGGTCTGAGGCCCAGGCGCGTGTCTGGGCTGCGACAGAGTCATTTGGTACTCTGTCGCGGTTGGGAACTGGACGACTTGCGGGTGAGTTCGATATGCGACAGAGTACCCGTGAACCTCTGCTGCGGCATATGCGACAGAGCTTTATCGCAGTACATGCGGTAGAGTTCTGTCGCGATCTGTGCGGTAGAGGTCTATCACGACATACAGTGTCGCACAATGACTCTACGCAGAGTCTCTATCGCCTAGAGACTCTGTCGCCTACCAAAGTAACTGTGTCGCTTGGAGACTCTATCGCCTAGAGACTCTGTCGCTATAACAGCCACGTGGCTTATATTGTGCTTAACACGTGGCGATCTCTGGTTGGTCGATCCTCGTACATGTGGACTTTGATGATAGGACCACCATCAATTGCTAGTAAGCGGTAGTGGCTAAGCTGCAGCGGCAGTTGCTGGATTTGGCTGTTGTATAAGGGGTACATACTAAGGACAATAGTTGGTGTCATATAGTAGTGCAGAAATTTGTTGCTCGGGTACTAGCTTATATAGTGGTGTTTTCGGTTGCTTATATTTTGATCTTTTGAAGTCTTTGTTTATATAGTTAGAGTATAGCTTTCTTATATCCTCATTGCATCATATGCCTTGATCTGTAATTAAGTTTCAATTTTTTGTTTGGACCATACTATGCTGCTGGCATGTTTTATTATTATTGCAGGGGAGGGGCTACTACTAGAGATACAACTTAGGAGAACGAGTGCTGGGCTGTGTAAAACAGAGCTTGATTGCACCGTGGAGGCTGGACTGTTGCTGCTCCAACTCCTGGTCATTCCTTGTTGTCTGCTGAAGGATGGTGTTGATTGAACCAGGAGCAGAGGATCGGTGCTGACTAGCGGGGTTCACTGCAGGTTGCTGCAACAGATAGTATAGTACAGTGCAAAAATTGGGAGTGCACAGCTGAGTTCAAGCTGTTGTATGGCTAATTGAAGCAGGAATGTACTGGTAGGACGATTCAGGCAATTCTGCACTGGCAGTAATGCATGGCAGGATGTGGCCAGTGCAGGGACGTGCTGTCGGCTACTAGCAGTCTATAGTTTAATGTTATTTTAGTTTAGTATAGTTTTTTTTATTTAGTTTAGGTAACATTTTAACATTTCAATTAATTTGCTTATATTTAAGGTTATTAGATTTAATTTCTCAGATTTTAGTTCAGATCAATTTTTAGTTTCTTCCATTGTTTATTGCATTTGAAATTTTAATTTAATTATTTTCATGCATATATTTAGGAGTTAAGTATTTTTCATGCATCATTTAGAATAGATTTTATTTTTAATTTTGGTCTTTTAGTTAGTTAGTAATTATTTCTTGCTTTTTATAGTTTAATTTTATTTCATTAGACCGTAAGGTAGATTAATTTGCATTTTTTTTTTGTTGAATTAAGTAGATTAAATACAAGCAAATTTTATTTTATTAGTATGGTTGTCTAGTTTTAACCTATTTATTTTCATTTCCTTATTTTCTTATTTGCATTTTAGTCTATTTTCACTAATTAATTTTAGTTTCAGTATTGTTCTTTTGCAGGTTATTGCTTTTATTTGCTTGGAGCATTGTAAGTAATCTTTACTCTATTATTATTATTATTTTTATTTTATAATTTTTATTATTTTTCAGTACTTTTTAATTTAAGCCTTGTAGATCACCCATTAAATTTTCATAATTTGCTATGATATACTTAGGGTAAAATTAATCGGTACATAGTTAGGCTAATTAGATTCTCTGTGGGATGATAATCCGGGACTTAATTCCAATTATTACTTGTACGACCCATCCACTTGCGGTTAACACATCTAGGTAACTTAGGACGGGTGTGTCAAGTATACTTTCATTTCACTTGCATGATATTCAAATCAATGCATTGGACCATTTATATCTCATTTGGCCTCGTTACATCATTATTAGACTTTACTCTTTCATAAAACCATTTCGAGTATATAACTCATTTCCAAGAATCTCTCAGACTCTTTGAGTCTATTGATTCGTATTAACCCGGTATTAAGCTTACAATACCTCAAGTTCATTATTTCATTTCATTTTGGCATTTCATCGAATACATCATATACTCACTTTCAGCCATCTTTGTTTCTATCACCTGGATTTCACCAAACTATTATACAAGCATATATACATACTTAATAACATCATTACATACTTAATTCATCACTAAATCCTTGCCTACTAATCCTTCTCTCATTTTGACATATTAAACCATTTATAGGTCTTAGAAGGTTAGGCATGAACTAAGATGTTTCAACTATAAATCTATATACCAATAAACTCATATCAGTGTATAGATCAACATATATGAGATTGATGTATAGATCAACATATATGAGATCAACATCCTTCGATTCAACAATTCTACCTCTTGTTTCCAACTAGGCTGTTCTTCTCCACTTTATAAACAACTTTGTTGTAATAAACTTTTCTCCAATCTCAATGGAAGGTGTTGATACTTTAGAGAGAAGATTTAGGTCACTTTGCTTCAAAAATGGAAAGGTTTGATGTTGTTCTCGAGAAATGCAGTTCAGCAACCCTGTTTTTATAGAAATTGCTTGATGAGATCGATCTCTATAAGTGAGGAATTGATCTATTGCTCCTTTTAGCCTCTTTGTATTCAGTTTTCAGGCATGAGAGATCAATCTGTCAAAGAGGATGAGATCAATCATAGCCAGGCAGAAAGCTTCACAGATCGATCTGGCAGGGATATGAGATCGATCTGCTTCTGGCCGAGGCATAAGGAGATCGGTCTGCTTGAGGATGAGATTGATCCTTGCTTGGCAGAGGCTCATTAAGATCGATCTAGCTTGATGGAGAGATCGATCTCCCCTTGCTCTGCAGCCTACTTAGCTAAATTTCATCCCAAATTCTCAAGGCTAACTTCATTTCAATTTACCTCATTACTCATTTTGCATTCAATCCGCATTTATCACATAAAAAAGGTTCATTTCTTATATTTTGTACTTAATGAAACTTGTGTGTACATCACGAACTCATATAACAAGTGTGTACATCACATCTACAGTCCTTACATCATTTATGATTCATATTACATAAACAAATGTATACTTAGGGAATCATAAGGGTTACAATTGAAAATACGAGTCTTACATTCCTCCCCTCCTTTAAGAAATTTGGTCCTCTAAATTAGAGCCAGTTACTCCTCAAAAAGTCGGGCGTACTTTTCCTGTATAGAGCTCTTCAATTCCCAAGTAGCTTCCTTTGAATTGTGGTGCTGCCATCGAACCTTAATAAGCGAAATCGTCTTATTCCGTAGCACCTTTCCCTTCCTATCCAGTATCTGGATCAATTTCTCTACATATAACAAATCATTCTAGAGCTCCAATGGCTCATACCGAATCACATGAGTTGGATTTAGATTGTATTTTCGAAGCATAGACACATGGAAGATGTTATGTATGCCTCTTGTAGCAATGCTAACCTGTAGACCTTATCTCCTACACGCTTCAGTATCTCAAATGGTCTGATATACCGAGGGCTCAACTTACCCTTCTTACCAAATCTCATAATCCCTTTTGAGCGAGAGACTTTCAAAAATACCGAGTCACCCACAGTGAACTCTAATGGCCTCCGTCTCATGTCAGTGTAACTTTTCTGCCTGCTCTGAGCTATTTTCAATCTCTTACATATCAACTGAACAACATCAGAGGCTTGTTGTACCAAATTAGGAGCAAAAATTTTCCTTTCACTAACTTCTTCCTAACTAATAGGCGAATGGCACCTTCTACCATACAAGGCTTCATATGGTGTCATCCCGATACTCGAGTGATAACTATTGTTGTATGCGAATTCAACTAACGGTAGGTGATCATCCGAGGAGCCTTTAAAATCCATAACACTTGCTCTCAGCATATCCTCTTACGTCTGGATGGTTCTCTCTGACTGACCATCGATCTGAGGATGGAAAGCAGTACTGAAACTCAATCTGGTCCCCATAGCTTCTTGAAATTGTTCCCACAAGTGAGAAGTGAAGCGGGAATCCCTATCAGATACGATGTTCACTAGTACACCATTTATCCTCACTATCTCTCGTACATACAACTCTGCCAAACTACTCAAAGTATCTGTTGATTTCGTAGCTAGAAAGTGGGCGGATTTCGTTAATCTGTCAACCACTACCCAGATAGCATCATGGTTCCTCTTAGTTCTTGACAATCCCATGATGAAAGCCATGGTGACATGCTCCCATTTCCAAGTTGGTACTGGTAGAGGCTGCAATAACCCTGCAGGCTTCTGATGCTCTACCTTCACTTGCTGACAAATAAGACATCTTGCCACAAACTCTACGATATCGCTTTACATCCCTGACCACCAATACACTCTCCAGAGATTCTGATACATCTTATTACTCCCCAGATGCAATGTGTATCTCGATGAATAAGCTTTTGTCAAAATCAATCTCTTTAACTCTAGGTCATTGGGAACACAAATCTTGCCTCTAAACCTCAGTAGGCCATCATCACTCACTAATAAATCGGCCACATCACCCTTCTGAATCTGACTCGCACGATCCTCACACAGTAGATCGACATGCTAAGCCTAGCATATTCGATCAATCAAATTCGGTTCTACTCACAGGCTAGCTATCATACAGTCTCTGTTAATATCAAGAGGATCTATATCCAACTTGAGGTGAGCAAACTGCTCAAGCAGCTCATATTCCTTGACCATCATGTGCGATACCATTCTGAGGCTCTTTCTACTTAGGGCATTAGTCACAACATTAGCCTTTCCTGGATGGTATAGTATCTCGCACTCATAATCCTTTGGAAGCTCTATCCATCATCTCTGCCTTATATTTAACTCTTTATGTGAAAACAGATATCTAAGGCTCTTATGATCTGTATACACTTGAAATTTCTCACCGTACAAGTAGTGGCGCCATATTTTCAATGCAAATACCACTACTGCTAACTCTAAATCATGGGTCGGGTAGTTCCTCTCATGGTCCTTAAGCTGTTTGGATCCATATGCTACTACCTTCTTGTTTTGCATCAACACACAGCCTAGTCTCTATCCTGAGGCATCTGTATGCACTATATAACCTCTTGAGCTGGTGGGTATGGTGAGAATAGGTGCGATGGTCAGTCTGTGCTTTAACTCGCAGAAACTACTCTCATATTTATCATCCCACTCGAATACCACATTCTTTCAAGTGAGACGTGTCAACTGAGCAGCCAGCATAGAGAATCCCTCGACAAATCGTTGGTAATAACCTGCTAAACCCAGGAATCTGTAGATTTCTATAACTGTCTTGGGTCTTTCCCACTGTATCACAGCTTCTATCTTAGAAAGATCCACTGATACTCCGTCTTTCGAGACTATGTAACCCAAAAACGATATCTCACTCAGCCAGAAATCACACTTGTTAAGTTTAGCATACAACTCCTGATGTCTTGGGTACATCTCCACTTCGAATCCTCAACTGATGATACCCAGACCTCATATCAATTTTTGAAAAGACCTTTGCTCCCTGCAACTGATCCAATAGGTCGTCTATCCGTGGAAGGGGATACTTATTCTTGATGGTAGCCTTATTCAACAACCGATAGTCTATACACAGTTGGAGACTCCCATCTTTCTTCTTTACAAACAGAATCAGGGTTCCTAAGGTGATACACTCGGTCTGATGAACCCCTTATCCAAAAACTCTTGCAATTGCTTCTTTAGCTCCTCCAATTCAATCGGAGCCATTCCATAGGGTGGCTTGGATATCAGTTCAGTTCCAGGCACCAAATCAATACAGAATTTTGTTTCTCTATCTGGTGGCAATCTTGATAATTCTTCCGAAAAGACATCGAGAAATTCTCTAACCACTTGGATGTCAGCTATATCTGGGTACGCCTTATCCAAGTCAACCACATAGGCGATAAAACCTTCAACACATTATTATTACATTTGTTAGCAACATCATTCATCCTTAAGATTAATCTGCTACTTCTTTCATTACTTTTCAAATCTTACAGTGTACTTTTCAGGGATGAAAAACATTACTGTCTTAGCATAACAGTCTAAAACAGCATGGTTTACAGCCAACCAATCCATTCCTAGTATTACATCAAAATCCTTCTTAGCTAATCGGATGACATCGGTCGACATGTCCTTTTCCCCTACTTTTAGCTTACAGCTCTTACATACATACTTCGTCATTACATTGTCTCTCACAGGAGTGCTTATAAGTAAGTGCCTACCTAAGGGTACAGGTTTTACATGTTCACACAGTTTACATGCAAATGAAGGCGATATGAATGAATGCGTGGCACTAGGATCAATCAATGCTAATGTTTCAAAATTAAAGACAAGGATGGTACCTTTAATCACATCCGAGGAAGCTTCTACAGATGCCTGGTCCAATGCAAACACTCGCCCTCGACCAACGGCTTGCTTCCCTTTCTCTTCAGTTGTGGCCTTCCTCTTAGGTGTAAGTGTCTCAACTGTAGCCTTCTCTGGCTCTTTGCCTTTCTGTCGGGTTATATCAATTAACTCTGGGCATTCACGAGCTATGTGCCCTAGTTTACCACACCTGTAACATGATCTCATCGATAATAGGCATGGTCTACCCCCATGATATCTACCACATAACCTATATTGCTCTGTGGTAGGTCGAGGTCCACCAATAATTATGTCCCTCGAAGCTGGAGATAAAGTTGGATGAACAGGAGGCTTTGCAGGCCTCTCTCGTATCTTCTCAATCTTAGGCTCCTTACCGAATAATCTTTGACCCCTTTTGAATCCTCTGTCATCAACTGACTTGTTTCGATCTCTATCTCTGCCTTTACCACTCCTGCTCAATTCTGAGGCATACAACTCATAATCTTGCTCACATAGCTGAGCTCTGTGTACTGCCTCAACATTGGTGGTAATGTCCAATAGAGCTAATCGAGCTCTGATGGAAGGTTTCAGTCCCTCAAGGAATTTCTGAACCTTTCTATCTTCAAGGTTTATAGTGACTGTATCATATCTGCCCAGGGATATGAATCTAGACTTATACTCATCCACTGTCTGGTTCCCCTGAGTCAATGTCATAAATTCCATCTGCATCTTTCTTTGAGGAGTAGCTGGAATGTATTACCTCCTAAAGGCATCCAAAAATATATCTCATGTCACAACCAGGTGCCATGCACTCAACATCGGCTGTGTGGACATCCACCAATGCTCAACCTCATCCTCTAATACAAAAGCAGCAAAGATGACCTTCTCTGTGTCGGAGCAATGGAAGAATCAGTAAAGCTTCTCCATACTACGTATCCAATGCTCAGCTAACACTGGGTTCTTCACCCCCATTAAATGAAGGTGATCTGAACTTTTGGAACTCTCTCAGTCTACCCAGATCACAAGCGCACACTCCTTCACCACCAACCTGTTGTGGAGCCACAAGATCCTGAATTGGTGGGGAGAATGTCTTGAACTGGAGGGGGTACAGGTATCTCCGCCTCTACATCTCGAGGTCTCGGTGCAGGCTGTGCTGGCTCTTGTCTCTCAGGTGCAGCAGCCTGACCAATAGGGTTCTCCTGTCTACCCTCAAATCTAGCCATAGCCTATGTAAACATCTCCATAATCGTGTCTACACTACGCTGTAACTACGCTATACGTTCCTCAGTGGCCTCACTAAGACCTGGTGGATCTCTACTAGAACTAGACCCACTACACCTCTCAGGCTCATCTCTACGACCTTGAGAGCGCGAACTCTCTCCTCTACGAGTACGTCATCTATCAGACATCCTGCATACTCAAAATAAGTGTCTCAATCACATTTTCTAGCTTGGTATACACAATTGTATCCTAATAATGCACAGTACTTTGGGGATGTATAATTTCTAGATATGGATACTGACTCACATCAGTCCAACTCAGCTTTGATACCATTAATCCTGTCAATTGGGTTGTGAGTCAACATCCAACCCATATCTCATCCATTTAGTTTAATAAATTCATACAATGAAGTAAAATAGAAATTGGACTTTTATATATATGTACAAAAGTGTTTACATCAGTTTCTATTATATACATCTCCCAAAATACAAGATACAAGCTTTACTGTGCATTAATTTACAAGATACAAATTTTTTTCATCTCAAGTATATACCTCTCTATACTGTTGGATGACCGAAGAAACACGATAGCAGGAACGACTGCAGTGTACTCATTACTGCGTAGTATCTATGGAGGAGAAATAAGGGGGTGAGCTAACACGCTCAGTAAGGAAAATATGAAAGCAGGTAGATAACTACACTATCTACATGCTTAAAATACCTATATATTCATTTTCCTTATAAAACATATGCATTCTCTTTAAAATAACTTCCATCAATGCGAAACCGTTAATTCACTAGATAGGTATATGCATATTCACACAGGATCACACAACATATTCCAATTCACACAGCTCATCTTTAAAAACATTGAGTACATATTTAAAAATCACTTTGCACACATCAATTTACTATACATGAGACATAATCATGGGTTATCGCAACCCCAAACACACAGTAAGGGAAACATACGTCACCACACACAGTAGTGACTATGTTATATCACTCAGATAAATATCGGACTTATGGTCATAGTCGGATTCCAGGAAACACTGATAAGGTGTGCGAGAACCTTACGTTTGGGGAGGCAGATCAAACATCCCTTCAGCTCATACTTAAATCATGGCACATCGTACTCCATGGCTAACGCTCACAGTACATCGTGCTCCCATGGATCCTTATCACCCATTTCCCTTGTCTCAAAATCTCGTGCGAGCAAGTCAGTGCAAGACACACAGCAGTACACGACAGCTCCAACACGGTTTTGTACTTATTACATCACATTCATAAACCACGTGTGAGCAGGTCAATGTAAGACACATAGCAGTACATGACGGCTCTAACACGGTTTTACTCAACACACAGCACAATCATAAAAACCTCGTGCAAGCAACTCAACATAAGACACACAACATGCTTGAGGCATCGAGCATGGTATTACTAGGAAATTACATGCGAGCATAGTCAGAGCAAGACACACAACAATACTCGAAGGCTCCAACATGATTCCCAAAAATCTAGTGCGAGCATCTTGAGTGGAACACACAGCATCACCCGAGGCATCGAGCACTCTTTTGTTTTTCTAAAAATCCCTTTGAAAATAACGTGCGAGCAGGGCTGGTAAATCTAATGTTGCCCATCAGACTCTAGCACGATTTCACATGGAAAAAAATAGATAGGGCTCCATGTATAGTCATGAGTGAGAGGGCAAATCACCCTTCAATCACTCATTAGAAGCATTTCATGCAAATGGTTAAACCGGGAGCCCGTCTATTATTATTCTTTCTTACAACGTTTGCAAAGACCCTTTTTTCACAATAATAACATAGAAGTCATGCAACTCATACTTATAGACTTATTTTCATACATAGTTTTCACCTAGATATACAAATATCTATATACTTATGACAGACATTTGCGCGTAGTAGGTAGGAAAACATACATATAGCTATCTCTAATAGCTCGCATAAGTCCCTTACCTCGAATTACATTTGAATCACTTTCCTTTGATTTTGACTTCTCGTGATCCATCCTATCGACTCCAATTATATCTTCTGGAGCTGAAAGTGTGTATTACACACATCAATATATTGTCATTTATTTCATTTCACTTGCATGATATTCAAATCAATGCATTGGGCCATTTATATCTCATTTGGCCTCGTTACATCATTATTGGACCTTACTCATTCATAAGTCCATTTCGAGTATATAACTCATTTTTGAGAATCCCTTAGACTCCTCGAGTCTATTGATTCGTATTAAACTCGTATTAAGCTTACAATACCTCAAGTTCCTTATTTCATTTCATTTTGGCATTTCATCGAATACCTCATATACTCACTTTCAGCCATTATTGTTTCTAGCACATGGATTTCACCAAACTATTATACAAGCATATATACATGCTTAATAACATCAATACATACTTAATTCATCACTAAATCCTTACCTACTAATCCTTCTCTCATTTTGACACATTAAACCACTTATAGGTCTTGGAAGGTTAGGCATGAACTAAGATGTTTCAACTATAAATCTATATACTAATAAACTCATATCAGTTTATAGATCAACATATATGAGATTGATGCATTGAAATCTTACCAATCTCAGCTTTTCTCCTTTTTCACAATTTTGAGGAAAAACTCCTTTCCTCCTTCGATTCAACAATTCTACCTCTCGTTTCCAACTATATTGTTCTTCTCCACTATATGAACAACTTTGATGTAATCAAATTTTCTCCAATCTCAATGGAAGGTGTTTATACTTTAGAGAGAAGAGTTAGGTCACTTTGCTTCGAAATGGAAAGGTTTGATGTTGTTCTCGTGAAATGCAGTTCAACAACCCTGTTTTTATAGAAATTGCTTGATGAGATCGATCTCCATAAGTGAGGGATCGATCTACTGTTGCTTTTAGCCTCTCTGCATTCAGTTTACATGCATGAGAGATCGATCTGTCAAAGAGCATGAGATCGATCTTAGCCAGGCACAAAGTTTCACAGATCGATCTGGCAAGGAAATGAGATCGATCTGCTTCTGGCCGAGGCATAAGGAGATCGGTCTGCTTGAGGATGAGATCGATCCTTGCTTGGCAGAGGCTCACTAAGATCGATCTGGCTTGAAGGAGAGATCGATCTCCCCTTGCTCTGCAGCCTACTTAGCTGAATTTCATCCCAAATTCCCAAGGCTAACTTCATTTCAATTTACCCTACTACTCATTTTGCATTCAATCCATATTTATCACATAAAAAGGTCCATTTCTTATATTTCATACTTAATGAAACTTGTGTGTACATCACGAACTCACATAATAAGTGTGTACATCACATCTACGGACCTTACATCACTTATGATTCATATTACATACATAAATGTATACTTAGGGAATCATAAGGGTTACAATTTAAAATACGGGCCTTACAGTCTACCCCTATGATATCTACCACATGACCTGCACTGCTCTGTGGTAGGTTGAGGTCCACCAATAACTATGCCCCTCCAAGCTGGAGATAAAGTTGGATGGACTAGAGGCTTCGTAGGCCTGTCTCATATCTCTTTAATTTTAGGCCCTTTACCGAATAACCTTCAGCCCTTTCGGAACCCTCTATCCTCAATTGAACTCTTTCGATCTTTATCTATACATTTACCACTCCTACTCAATTTTGAGGCGTGCAACTCATAATCTTGCTCACATAGCTGAGCTCTATGTACTGCCTCATCATAGGTGGCAATGTCTAATGGGGATAGTCGAGCTCTGATGGAAGGTCTCAATCCCTTAAGGAATTTCTGAACCTTTCTGTCCTCAAGGCTCATCGTGATTGTATTATATCTGCCTAGGGATGTGAATCCAGACTCATACTTATCCACTGTCCGGTTCCCCTAAGTCAGTGTCATAAATCCCATCTGTATCTTTCTCTGGGCAGTAGCTGGAATATACTGCCTCCTAAAGGCATCTCGGAATATATCTTATGTCACAACTCGGTGCCGTGCACTTCACATTAGCTGTGTAGCCATCCACCAATGCTCGGCCTCATCCTCCAATACAAAAGCTGTAAAGGTGACCTTCTCTGAGTCGGAGCAATGGAAGAATTAGTAGAGCTTCGCCATACTACGTATCCAATACTCAGCTAACACTGGGTTCTTCACCCTATTAAATGAAGGTGGTCCGAACTTCTGAAACTCTCTAAGTCTACCCAAATCACAATCGTACACTCCTTCACCTCCAACCTATTGTGGAGCTACAGGGTCTTGAACTGGTGGTGGAATGTCTTGAATTGGAGGGGGTACAAGTATCTCCACCTCTGTATCTCGAGGTCTAGGTGCAGGCTATGCTGGCTCTTGTCTCTCAGGTGCAGCAGCCTGACCAGTAGGGTTCTCCTGTCTACCCTCAAATCTGGCCATCGCCTGTGTAAACATCTTCATAACCGCGTCTACACTGCGCTGTAACTATGCTATACGCTCATCAGCGGCCTCACTAAGACTAGGTGGATCTCTACTAGAACTAGACCCACTGTGTCTCTCAGGCTCATCTCTATGCCCTTTAGAGCGCGAACTCTCTCCTTTATGAGTACGTCGTCTATCAGATATCCTACATACTCAAAATAAGTGTCCCAGTCACATTTTCCAGCTTGGTATACACAATTGTATGCTAATAATGCATAGTACTTTAGGGATGTATAATTTCCTAACTATGGATACTGACTCATATCAGACCAACTCAGCTCTGATACCATTAATTTTGTCATGACCCTCACTCTCTGTCCATGACCTTTACCTTACCACTTACAGTTAGGATATGAGTCAACATCCAATCCATATCTCATCCATTTTAGTTTAAATAAAGTTATTTAAATGAAAAAAAATAGAAACTAGACTTTTATATATAAGTGTGGAAGCGTTTACATTAGTTTCTATTATATACATCCCCCAAAATACAAACTTTACTGTGCATTAATTTACAGGATACAAAATTTTTCATCTCAAATGTATACCTCTATACTGTTGGATGACCGGAGCACACAATAGCAGGGACGATTGCAGTATACTCACTACTGCGTAGAATCTATAGGGTGAGCTAACACGCTCAGTAAGAAAAATATGAAAGTAGGTAGATAACTACACTATCTACATGCTTAAAATACATATATATATCCATTCTCCTTATAAAACATATGCATTCTTTTAAAACAACTTCCATCAATGCGAGACCGATAATTTGCTAGATGGGTATATGCATATTCACACAGAATCGCACAGCTTCATATTTAGAAAATACTTTACATTTAGCAAATTAATGTATTTGAGACATAAATTATGGGTTATCATATCCCAAGACACACAGCAGGGGGACATATGTCACCTCACACAGTAGTGACAATGTCGTATCACATAGATATAAGAAGACTTATGGCCATAGTCGGATTTCAGGCAACACTGATCAGGTGTGCAGGAACCCTACGCTTGGGGAGGCGGATTAACCATCCCTTCAACTCATACTCAAATCACGGTACATCGTACTCCATAGCTAACGCTCACGGTATATCGTGCTCCCGTGGATCCTTATCACCCATTTTCGTTGTCTCAAAATCTCGTGCGAGCAGGTCAATGCAAGACACGATGACTCCAGCATAATTTTTTACTCATCACATCACATTCATAAATCACGTGTGAGTAGGTCAATGCAAGACACACAGAAATACATGACAGCTCTAACACAATTTTACTCAACACAATATAATAATAAAAACCTCATGCGAGCAACTCAGCGTAAGACACACAGGATACCTGAGGCATCGAGCACGATATTACTAGGAAATTACATGCGAGCATAGTCAGAGCAAGACACACAGCAATACTCGAAGGCTCCAGCATGATTCCCAAAAATCTATTGTGAGCATCTCGAGTGGAACACATAGCATCACTCGAGGCATCGAGCACTCTTTTGCTTTTCTCAAATATCCCTTTTTAAAATAACGTGCAAGCGGGGCTGGTCAATCTACCGTTGCCACTCAAGCTTTAGCACGATTTCACACAGAAAAGAAATAGAAGGGGCTCCATATATAGTCATAAGTGAGAGGGTAAATCTCCCTTCAATCACTTATTAGAAGCATTTCATGCAATATTTAAACTGGGAGCCCGTCTATTATTAATCTTTCTTAAAACATTTGCAGAAACCTCTTTTCACAATAATCATAGAAGTCATGCAACTCTTACTTATAGACTTATTCTCGTTCGTAGTTTTCACCTAGATATACCAATATCTATATACTTATCGCATACATTCGCACACATCAGGTAAGAAAACATACATATAGCTATCTCTAATAGCTCGCATAAGTCGTTTACCTCGAATCATGCTTGAATCACTTTCCTTTGAGTTCCTCTTCTTGTGATTCCGTCTTATCGACTCCAATTATACCTTTTGGAGCTGAAATTATGTACTACACTCATCAACATACTTTCATTTCACTTGCATGATATTTAAATCAATGCATTGGGCCATTTTTATTTCATTTGACCTCGTTACATCATTATTGGACTTTACTCTTTCATAAGTCCATTTTGAGTATATAACTCATTTTCGAGAATCTCTCAGACTCTTCAAGTCTATTGATTCGTATTAACTCGACATTAAGCTTACAATACCTCAAGGTCATTATTTCATTTCATTTTGGCATTTCATCGAATACCTCACATACTCACTTTCAACCATCTTTATTTCTATCACCTGGATTTCACCAAACTATTATACAAGCACATATACATGCTCAATAATATCAATACATACTTAATTCATCATTTAATCCTTGCCTACTAATCCTTCTCTCATTTTGACACTTTAAACCATTTATAGGTCTTGGAAGATAAGGCATGAATTAGGATGTTTCAACCATAAATCTATATACTAATAAACTCATACCACTGTATAAATTAACATCTATGAGATTGATATATTGAAATCTTACCAATCTCAGCTTTTCTCCTTTTTTCACAACTTTGAGGAAAAACTCATTTTCTCCTTCGATTCAACGATTCTACCTCTCGTTCCCAACTATGTTGTTCTTCTCCACTCTATGAACAACTTTGATGTAGTATACTTTTCTCCAATCTAAATGGAAGGTGTTGTTACTTTGGAGAGGGAAAACTAGGTCACTTAGTTTCAAAATGGAAGGGTTTAATGTTTCGCCCGTGAAATGCAGTTCAATTGCCCAGTTTATATAGAAATTGCTTGATGAGATCAATCTCCATAAGTAAGGGATCGATCTTCTTCTGCTTTTAGCCTCTCGGCATTCAGTTTTCAAGCATTGGAGATCGATCTGTCAAAGAGCATGAGATCGATCTTAGCCAGGTAGAGAGCTTAAGAGATCGATCTACCAGAGGAATGAGATTGATCTGCTTCTAGCCGAGGCATAAGGAGATTGGTCTGCTTGAGGATGAGATCGATCCTTGCTTGGTAGAGGCTTACCGAGATCGATCTGGTTTGAAGGAGAGATCGATCTCCCCTTGCTCTGCAACATACTTAGCCGAATTTCATTCCAAATTCTTAAAATTAACTTCATATCAATTTACCTCACTACTCATTTTGAATTCAATCCACATTTATCACTTAAAAAGGTCCATTTCTTATAATTCATACTTAATGAAACTTGTGTGTACATCTCGAACTCACATAACAAGTGTATACATCAAATCTACGGACCTTTCATCACTTATGATTCATATTACATAAACAAGTGTACTCCTATAGAATCATAAGGATTGCATATGAAAATACGGGTCTTACACAAACTTTGAATCATCTTAACAGTTTTGGGTTTTTCCTACTGGTTTGTATAACCTTTGCTTTGGGAATTCCA
This sequence comes from Firmiana major, assembly GCA_033439115.1. Lineage (NCBI taxonomy): Eukaryota > Viridiplantae > Streptophyta > Magnoliopsida > Malvales > Malvaceae > Firmiana > Firmiana major. The sequence continues at coordinate 60,987,802 of CM065907.1, read as the reverse complement.
CATGACACCCATTCTTAATACAACAAGACCCATAAGACTCTGAATCTCCTTAGCAGGTAATGTCAGTACACTCTAAAGTGAATCAACTGGTCCAATAATCTCATTTTCATGTAATCCTTGTAATTATTTTTTTAGCATTTCTAATTCAATCAAAGCCACTGAGTACAATGGTTTGAATAATTAATTCAATACTAGGTGCTAAATTAATTTCAAACTTTATCTTCCAATTTAGTGGTAATTTTGATAGATCATCCGAATATATGTTGGAAAACTCTCTGTCTAATGGGGTGTATTTTTACTCTTAACACACCTTATCTTTATCAATCACATAAACAGTGACACCTTCACTTATTCTTTTAGTTATGTAATTCATCTTTTCAGTTACAGTGACTTTACTCTATCACTCTTTGTGAGACCCCGTATAGGTTTAACCTTATATATATATATAAATGAATTCATAAGTATGGTGATATACTTGTAATGTGAATTATATGTAATGTAAGTCCATAAGTTTAAGGTACACACATGTAATAGGAGTTGTGATTGTACGTATAAGTTACATTATATATGAATATGAAGAAATGGACTTAAACATGGGAAGAATGTGAGTGAAATGGAATATGAGTAGTGTGGTAAAATGGAAGGAAGATTTGTATAAGTTGTGCACTTTCATTTGGTTTATATTAAGCACCTTTGGGTATACAAAGATTTCACACGAGTTTTAATGAGTATGAAGTATTAATGGATGTCATTTCAAGTCTCAAAGGTGATCAGGTGGAAAAATGACTAAGGTAGTAAATTGAGGGATTGTTTGGTATGTATTGCTGTAAAAAAATTACAAAAAATCTGGAAATATGAAGGTCAGATCGATCTCATAGGATGAGAGATCAATCTGGAAGAGCCAGAATGCTCTTATTTGAGAAATGGCATAGGGCAGATCCATCTCAAAGGGAGCAAGATCGATCTCCAAAACCTTCTGTAAAATGCATATCGATCCTTAAGGGAACAAATCGATCTCCTTAGCTCTCTGTTTGGAGTAGATCGATCTCAAGCTTCGACAGATCGATCTCATCAAGCCAATTCTATAAATAGGAGCAGTGAATCTGTAGATTTTGGAATAACACTTCACCCTTTCCAGCCATTTTCAGTAAAAAACCTAGCTTGGGAGGCATTTTCCCCATTTATTGGATTTAAGCAACAAGGTGCATTTCTATTGGAACAAGGAGGAAATCAAGTTAAGTGAGTTTCTAATGCAAATACCTAAGTATATTTGTTTGGATATTGATGTGGGAAATGATTAGTATGCATATAAATGATAGAAACTACCTAGAAAGTAAAGAATCCACCATAACCTAGAAATAGTCTAGTGTGAGAAAGTGGAATGTAGAAGTATTAATGATGAATGAGTTATCTTAAGAGGATAATTGTGTTGTGGGTATGATTTGGATGTGCTGATGTTGGAATAAATTGTGAGATTTACCACAAGGGGTAAAATGTATATTTAAGGCATTGGATAAATGCTTAGTTGAACAAGAGTTAGAAACGTTAACTCAAGTACTTGATGGATGAATTGCAGTTCCCGATGATACACCGGAGAAAGTCGAGATAAGAATGCGAGAAGCATAAAGGAGGAGAGTCGCACTCAAGTAAATCAAGGTAAGGGACTGTGTTAGCTATAGAGATGTTCGTGCGTATTTTACGGCTATTTCGTAGATATAATGCTAGAATTAGTACGATGCTACGATTCTATGAAATGATATGGTAGCATTAAATGTACTATGATATATATATATATGTATTGAGAAATGGGATAGGGTAAGGAAATAGCATGATATGCATGTTTTCAATGTTTTCTCAATTTTGTATTGATATTGGTGATTGAGAAATGATGATGATAGGTTGGCTATTTTACATGTTTTAGTGTGGAGAGACATGTTGCATAAATAAACATGTTTTGAGTCTTAAAAAGGGAAAATAGCCACCTATCGGATTTGAGATGAGATTTGGTGTTGGAGCTCTAGCTCACACCCGTTTTAATGACTTTGACTATGTGCTGGAGTGTTAGCTCGCACATGTTTCTATGCTTTTGATGTGCCGTGCTGGAGTTTAACTCGCACGATAGTTTTGAGAAAAGTGCTGGAGCTTTGCTCGCACCTGTTTTTACTGAGTTGAGGTAAACCTAGGGGTCTGAGACCTAAGGGGATGGCAGCCGACGACCTAGGAACGGGCTGAGCCTTAACATTAAATCGTACCGCGCTAGAGCCTTGTGATGACTGTGTGTCATGCAAATTTACTCGCCTGGAATATGAGACATGGTTCAGGATGAAAAGTCCATCGAAGTTGGAGTATGGACTTAGGTCCACGGTCATATGTAGTACTGTGTAGTTGTCCATTGGTATACTATGTACCGTGCTGGGTGCACGTGAGTACGAGTATCGCTTAGATGACACATGGCGTACCTTATACCGTGAATATATAAGGAGATGAGGTTGATTGAGATGAGCTGGAGGGTAAGACTGATCGATCCCCCTTCAGGCGAAGTGATGCCCTGTGCACGCCTGATCAGTGAGGCTTGGGATCACTGACTATGGCTGTACGTCGTGGATATTTGATTGCAAAAAATTCCATGCCTGTCTCAGAGATTTGAGAAACAAAGAAAAACTCAAAAAAGAAAGAGATTTTGTGTTTTGCTAAATCTTTGATTTAAACACTTGTGCCGTGAGGGCACTATTTCATGAATCATGTTTTAGAATGCAAGCATGACATAGTTAATTTACATGAAAATGCCAATGAGAAATGTATTTTTAAAAGCATTTTCGTATAATATTTCCATTTATAATGAAAACATGGTTTTGGTTTATACATGCATGGGCTATGTAGGTAGTACGATATCTACCTGCTAGCATTCATTTCCTTACTGAGTTGTGGTTTACTCATCCAACTATTTTCCCCTCCAGGTACTGAGAAGTAGGAGAGTGGTGGTCTCTAGATTCCTTTTTGGGTTGGACAGCTCTCGCCAGTCGTAAAGGTATAAGAATTGTATACACAAGCGTATTTTGTATCTATCTTGTCATTTCGCACAGTTATACCTTGGAATTATAAACAGCTTTATGGGGATGATATGTAAGTACAATGTATTTGTACAATTGATTTTGTATATCTACACACACCTGGGAGTGTGAATAAAAGTTTTTAAATTTTTCGCTTTAAATGCATGAATTTTGGTTATTGCAGCGTCTCACAGCCCAACCGTAGTAGCGTAAGTATGGATAAAAGGGCACCCGAAAGTGGGGTCTGACAGATTTGATATTAGAGCTTGGTTGGTCTGATGTGAGTCGATGTTTAGGACTAAGAAAACATACATACCCAAGTTACTGTGCGATATTTAGATATAAATGTGTATACGGAGCTGGTAGTGAATTAAACTTTTGTTATAAATGCAAGAAAGTTATCAGGCTTGCGAGATATGCCTGAGAGACACCACAAGAGGGGAGAGAGCTCGAGAGCTCAAGGGTGAAATGATAGGACTGAGAGGCACAGTAGATCGTCCTCTAGTCATTAGCCCTAGGAACAGATAGAGGCTTCCGATCCTTGGATAACCCAATTAGAGGAAGACATACGCAATATGATGACTATGATGGGTTAGATCATGGCTAGGTTTAAGGGTACACCTGGTACAACGAGACAGGCTGCACCGAATCCCCCAACAGCTACACCTGAACCTGAGAATGTTGCACTTGCATAACCTGAACTGGTTAGGGCACGAGATCCCCATATTCGACCAGTACCTACTCTAGTAACCCCACAGCAATATGATGATGATGATTTGGGGTATGGATATGACTGTGATACGGAGAGGTTGAGGCATTTTATGGACTTTAAGCCTCATTCTTTTAGCGGGGTAAAGGATCTGGCAGTGGCCAAGGACTGGATCAGCCAAATGGAGAAACTGTTTGACTTCTATAGGTGTTCGGCTACGGAGAGAGTAGCGCTTGCGGCCTTTGTATTGAGAGGCAAAGCACAGCACTGGTGGAAGTCCACCAGGCCGCTGTTGAGAGCTCAAGGTATGGCTTTCACTTGGGATATGTTCTTGGGTGTTTTCAGAGAGCAATATATCCCAGATACCACTCGACGTAGGTTACAGATGGAGCTTTTGAATTTGACTCAAGGGAACCAAATCGGTGGATGAGTACGAGTCACGATTCACTTCACTGGGCAGATACGATCCAGACTCGATCAAGAGTGAGGCTATTAGGGTCCATAGATTTGTAGATGGACTCAAGCCTTCAATCCGAGCGAAGTTGGCCCCATTTGATGTTGCTACCTATAGAGAGGCTATGCGACGGGCCCAACTGTGTGAGCCTACACATTTTTGAGTTCAGTTAGGGTAAGGATAAAGGTCCAAGGAAGATGGGAGCTGGCAAGAGTGCTAGGTTTGGACATAGAGGGGCTGGCAAGCGTTGGAGAGAAACTGATGAGTCACAGAAGAAGGCTGCTAGACCTTTCGTGCCTCAGACTCAAACACCAGCCAAGGGTATAGTGATTGGTGGACTCCGACCGACTGCTGATCAATGTAGACTATGTGGTTGATACCATGGTGGTAGGCCATGTCATCTTCAAGGTACCCAATGCTTCAGATGTGGTAAATTTTAGCATTTTGCCAGAGAGTTCCCAGAGATAGTTGAGGTAGTCCCACAGAGGGGTAAGGAGCCAGAGAGAGTTCCTACAGTTACACCTCCTGCAAGAAAGAAAGCCTCGGCTGAAGAAAAGGGGAAACAAGTTGTGGGTCAAGGCAGGGTGTATGCGATAGACCAAGCATTAGCTGATACCTCTTCTGAAGTGATAAAAGGTATAATCTTGATTTTCAATTAAGAGGTTATAGCTTTGTTTGATTCTGGTGCTACTCATTCCTTCATATCACCTGCATGTGCATCAAAGTTAAAAGGTTTTGTAGAACCCACATACTTGAGTAAGACTTTATTAATAAGTACCCATATGAGAGTTAGCCAATTAGCTGAGCAAGTGTATAAAGATTGTAAAGTGGGGGTGGAGGATAAGTGCATGACAGCTAATCTGATTTTGTTGAATATGTATGACGTTGATGTAATCTTGGGAATGGATTGGTTAGTTACCAATCATGCTGTCATAGACTGCCATTCTAAGTCCATTTCGTTTTCCTTACCCCAAGAATGTGTTGTAAAATTTTAGAAGAAGTAATAAAGTTTTCAATTTTGTAGCAAGGTGTATTAGTATAAGAATGACATAAACGTTGTTTTAAAGGTTTTATTGCTTATGTGGTGGATTTGAACAAAGCACACCCAGATATGGATGACATTCCAGTGGTTAGAGAATTCCCTGATGTCTTTCCAGATGACCTACTGGGATTACCACCGGATAGAGAAATGGAATTCGGTATAGATTTGATGCTTGGAACCGAGCCACTATTGAAGTCACCATATAGGATGGCTCCAGTTGAGCTAGAGGAATTAAGGAAACAGTTGCAAGATATGCTAGATAAAGGGTTTATAAGACCGAGCGTCTCACCATGGGGAGCTCTGGTGTTGTTTGTGAAGAAGAGAGATGGGAACCTCAGGTTGTGTATTGACTATCAGATGTTGAACAAGGCTACCATCAAGAATAAGTACCCCTTGCCACAGATTGACGATTTATTGGATCAACTTTGGGGAGTGCAGATCTTTTCTAAGATAGATCTGAGGTCTGGGTATCATCAATTGAAGATTCGAAAGGAAGATGTGCCCAATACAGCTTTTCGCACCCGCTATGGCCATTACGAATTCCTGGTGATGCCTTTCGGGTTGACTAATGCGCCAGCAGCTTTTATGCCTCTAATGAATGAAGTATTCAAGCCATACCTGGACCAGTTCATGATTGTTTTCATTGATGATATATCGGTGTATTTAAGGTCCAAAGAAAAGCATGAGCAGCACTTGAGGATTGTTTTGCAGACCCTACAAGAGAGAAGGTTATATGCCAAGCTTAGTAAATGTGACTTTTAGCTAGAGCATATTTCTTTTCTGGGCCATGTTGTATCGAGGGATGGGGTGTCGGTAGATCCATCTAAGATCAAGGCCGTTGTTCAATTGGAACAGCCCAGGACAGTCACAAAGATTAGAAGCTTTCTAGGTTTGGCTGGTTACTACAAAAGATTTGTAGAGGGTTTCTCTAAATTGGCTGCTCCATTGACACGTCTTACAAGGAAGAGTGTGGAGTTTACATGGGATGAAGCTTGTGGAGGAGTTTTTAGGAACTTAAGCATTGATTAACCACTGTGCCAGTTCTTATCATCCCTAACAGCTCAGGGAACTATTCTATTTATACGGATGCTTCACATCAAGGGCTAGGATGTGTTTTGATGCAGGATGGAAGGGTAGTAGCTTATGGATCTAGACAACTAAAAGATCATGAGAAGAACTACCTCACTCATGATTTAGAGTTGGCGGCCATAGTATTCACATTGAAGATATGATGCCACTACTTGTATGGTAAGAGATTTCAGATCTTTACGGATCACAAGAGTCTGAAGTATCTGTTCTCATAGAATGAGTTAAACATGAGGCAAAGAAGGTGGCTAGAACTCCTCAAGGACTATGATTGTGAGATTTTGTACCACCCGGGGAAGGCGAATGTGATTGCCGATGCATTGAGTAGAAAGAGTCTCGGGTTGGTATCACATATGATGGTTAGAGAGCACAAGTTGTTGGAACAATTCACAAACCTTAGTTTGGATATGACCCTACCTGAGATTGGCAACTATGGGATTATTGCTAGCTTGAGATTAGAACCGGAGTTGATTGAGAAAATCTGACAAGCTCAGCAAATTGATCAATGGTGTATTGACGTGATTAGCCAAATTCAGAAGGGGAAGGATACAAAATTTGTGTCAGACCCAGATTTTATGTAGCTTGTATCTTATGATTCCTATGTGTATGAACACTTTGTTATAATAGTTGAATCATAAGAAGAGTATTTACTAGACTTAAAGTGTTAGTGAAATGATTTAACACGCAAAAGCTACATAAAAAGCCTAATGTGAGCTATAAGAGTCACAGGCTAAACCGAGTGGATCTGAATCATTCTGACTGAAAATAAGAACTTAAAATGAGAGAGCATGGAGAGCTCATGAAGGAAAGTCAGCTTGATTTAGTCCCGAACATAGAAAACGAGAGTAAAAGCTAAAAAGGGTAAAATGGACTTTTTGGCAAGATAAGGTGTTTCGGGTGAAATTATCCACCGGGAATGGCTGAAACATAAAGACGAGAGTGTAAGACATAAGATATGACACTTTTGAAATTTTGAGAAAAAGTCAACTTGGTCAATGGTTAAGGAAAAAGTCAACTATAGTTAAGAAAGTGGACTTTTACCATAATTGACTAACCATGGTTAAAAATTAACCTAAGTGTGGAGAAAAAATTGGGAAAAAATATTCTTGTCCAGAATACAAGATAATCATCCCCGAAAGTAAGGAAAATTTATTCAGAAGGATTCCGAATTAAATTTAATGGTTAAAAACGTAATGGGCCTAAGGTGAAAATTTTAAAGCCCATTAAGGTATACTAAACGTATATCGAAATTCTTAGGTCCTTTAGACCAAATTGTTGGACCAATTGATTGGCCAAATTTTGAAACAATTAAAGGCCCGAGGTATAGTAAAATTTTCAGCCCGAAAACCCATTAAGAAAGCCCAAACCGAGAAGCCCAAATGGAAAGCCCATGAGATAAATATCTAACCATAGTTAAAGCTAACCATGACTCATAAGGTGACTCATTAGGTGACTCATGGCTAAGGCTTGGAAAGTCAAGCTTAATAGCTGGAAAGTAAAGCTTAATGGCTAAGTAAGTGGCTTATAAATTCAGTCACACCATTGTCATCTTCATCACACCAAATTTGGCTAGAAGAAGAAACCATTGAAACATATTATCCAAGCTTTTTCTCACTAGAAATCACTAGGAATTAGGCATAATTGGAACTTGCATCCTTCATGGAAGTTGTTCCAAATTGAAAGGAGAGTGACATATCTTGGAAATTGGCTATCAAGGAGCCATAGAGTGCAAATCGAGAGACTTCAAAGATTCAGCCAAAGGGTGAACACAACAATTAGTATATTTTCTAGTTTTCAATTTCATATATGTTAATGTATGAATGATTTTAAGTATATTGGTATATGTTTTAAGCATTGAAACATATTAAATCACCATGATGTTGGTTAGGCTGAGAGTTAGTATTGAGATATTGATTTATGTCCTTATGATTTTAAGGCATAAATGGATTAATGTACATGTGTTAATGATTATGGTGTAATTAGAATTAATCAATTTGATTAATTAATACATGTAATTAGTTGGCAATCAAGGTGTTTGATAAAATGCCTAAATGAACTACATGATGTTTAGGAATGTTGCCAACCAAGTGTTCGTGAAAATGCCTAAGTGAATTGGCTAGACAAATAGGTATGGATGACATGCCATGGTGTAACCGATGGTATGGATAGCTCTCGGTCATGGCATGTGGTCGAGAGGCCCAATGGGCGAAGCCCAAATATTTTAGGCCCAATGTGAGGTAATGGGTCTAGGACAAGCCCAATAAGAGTTGGTGGGCCCCACAAGCCCAATAGGCCTAACAAAAATGAATAGTAAAATGAAAATGGGCTTAAGGCATAGTTAGGCCCATTAATGATTATTAAAGCCCATTAAGGGAAATAGACTGTATTTAATGTGAAATACAGTAGGAAAAGTGTAATTAACCTGATAAATGGTTATATACAGCTCCAGAGAGTATTTTAGGAGCAAATCGGACTGTTGAAACGAGCAGCTCAGAGAAAGTGAAATTTCTCGAGTGATTGCAGGTAAGGGACTTTTGTGAGTAGCTAGAGATACCTGCATGTATTTTCGTCTGCTTTTACATTCACTTAAAAACTCTGAGGGTTAGAGAAAGTGAATAATAATTATTGCGACCCGATAGTGGCAAATTACGATTTTACCCATAGTTAGTCAAAAAGTCAACTTTTGTGAAAAGTTGTAAAAAGTTGTAAAAAGCATGGAAACCACTATTTTGAGTGTTTTAACTGCTGTTTAGCAGGAGAATAAATAGATAAGCTAATGAATTTAAGGTTGATGTGAATTAAGCACACTTTATGGTGCTGATTTTGATGTTTTGTAAATCATCCCTTTTTAAAGAGTCATCTATCATATTTTGTGAGAATGAATCATGCTAGAGCACAGCTCACACTGGATTTCATATATTTTCCACATATTTTAGTGCTGGATTTTGATTCGCACTAGATTTTCATGGCATGCATGATAGAGTACTGGAGTTCTTACTCGTACTCAGTTTTATATGATATATGCATGACAGAGTGCTGGAGCGATTAGCTCGTACTTGAGTTTTACATGAGATACATGACAGAGTGCTGGAGCGTTACTCGTACTCGATTCTGCATGGTTTATACATGACATAGTACTGGAGCTATTGCTCATACTTGATTTGATGATATTGTGCATAACATAGTACTGGAGCTATTGCTCGTACTTGATTTAATACATGAACTATGCATTGACCTAGTTGCTGGAGGTTTACTTACACTAGAGTTGAGCTTGTGATATGAAACAGTGTTTGAGCGGAGTGTCAACTGTGAGTCGCACTCAAAGGCGCGCACTGTATGTGATATATAATACATGTTACAAACCAATGCCCGCATCCTTGTGTGACTGAGTGTCACATTATGTGAGAGGATAGCCGCATGAGGGTATTAGAGATGTGGTATGATATTCCATGGTTTGAGGGCTAAAACCTATGGCAGGCACCCCGACTGTGATGTAGGGTTGTGAAACCTGGATTTTTCTCACTATGTTCATTATTTGGGACCATGATTTAAATTAAAGGGATTTAAATCGTTGGACGAAAGATACGAAATTTAAATGAGAAAAGATAGTGAGTCCGAGAAGGAAAATCGGTCTAAATTAATCCCGAACGTGTAGAAGGGTAAAATGGTCAAAAGATCCTAATTTCGGTGTAAATTCGATGAAGAAATTTCATTAAAAATATGGATTTAGGAAATCTTGATCGATAAAGGATAAATTATGGAATTTTGAGTCCAATTGGTCAAGATACGAAGATACTACGAATTTTCGTAATTTTCGCCCGGGACATTATCCCGAAAATATGCGAAAAATACACCGAAATAGTTAAAATTAAATTAAATAAATAAATTAATTAATAAAATATAATATGAGATAATTTGTACAATTTATTATATTTTATTTGATTAAAATAAAATATAATAAATATAATATAATAAAATAATAATAAAGTTAAAAAAAAAATTAGAAACTATGTCGCGCGACAGAGAAGAAAACAGGGAAGGAAACAGAAGACCCACACCGCCCGTCTGCCCCAGCCACCGCGAGCCACCACCGGACATCCGACCAGGCGAGAGAGCCGAGCTCGCCTGCACCGACAACTGATGGAGGAACGGTGACCGGCGAGAGAAAGAGGGAAAAGAGAGGGAGAGAGAGATCGAGAGAGAAAAGAGAGGAGAGAGAGAGAGATCGGTGGCCGAGGAGGGGAGGATCGACCCACTACCGGCCAGAGGGGACGTCTGCGATGCCGATCTAGGCGCAGATCGGCCTGAAACGCCGCCGAACGACGCGGGAAAAATTCGGTGCCTCCGCCGGAGGAGAAAAGAGGTCGGACCGGCCACTTTTCGGTGAGCTTTGACGAAGCCGACCCCAGATTCATGCATCGGACAACCCCGCGAACAAGCTGGAGGCGAAAGTCGGCGGAGAACCGGTCGGAAAAGCCCCGAACGGCGAGGGAGAAGTTGAACTGGAACTGAACCGGACTGGACCGGACCGGTCTGAACCGGACCGAACTGGTTCAGCCAAGAAAGAGAGGGAAAAAGGAGAAAAAGGGAAGAAAAAGAGAAAAAGGAAAAAGGAAAAATTTTTGGGGATACACCGAACTTCGGGTAAGTCGATAAGAGGTCAAATGTGACCGATTTAATTTTTGGGAAATTTATTTAAATTATATTTGATCGAAAATTCACCCGAAATTAAATATATATAATTATTATGCAGTTCGACGATAGATCACGTGCGTGTGCTCGATCGAACTTCGAATTGCGCACTATCGCAAAATCTCGAGTAAGTAAAGCTCATTTACGACAATCTATGTAATTATTGCGCATTAAAAGTTTATTTTACGAGTTACGGATTAAATTGCGCATTTAGTGGATTAAATCGAGGTTTTTAATTAAATTGTCGTAAATGATATACGAGCTATGCAAAGAGTCTAGAAAAGGCCCAATAAGTACTAATGGGCCCAGTGAGCCCAATAAGCCTCGATGAAAGAATTAATAAGTGGAAACGGGCTTAAAACGGATGAAGGCTCATTAAGGTGCAATCGGGCCCAATAAGAGAGAAATTGGTCCAATTAGCTAAATCGACCGTAATGAATATGAGAAAAATTATTTATGGAATTGAATACGATTAAAACGAGGTTTATACCGATAAAACCGAGCAAAAAGAGTAAAATCGATTAAAAGTCAACTTTTGGTCAAAGCTTCGATATAATCACATATTTGGATATATTAAAATGAATTTAAGCCGTATGTGATAAGTTGACCTTGTTTTGCAGCAGCTCGGTCTATCGACACATTTTACGAGGTAAATTCGAGCATCGAGGAAAGTGCTCTACATCAATCGCTAAGAGGTAAGGGATATAATTTAGAGTAGCGTTAGTACTCCTTCATCCTTACCAACTGTTTATGTATGAGAATTGGATGAGATTTTACGAAATGGATTTTCAACGGTATTTAAAGCGAAGCCAAAACCATTTCTCGAGTTTTCAGCATGTTTTATATATATGAGATACATTCTTACAACATACATGTTTATAAAAGTGATTTTCACTTATGAAATGAAAGCATAGTGATTTTATGTGAGATTACAGGTTAAAGTCCCGATATGTTTTATGAAACCATGTTTTCATGATACGGGTTAAAGTCCCGAAACAGCTTTTAAGCTATATTTTCACGGTACAGGTATGAGTCCCAAGAATTCACTTTGATAACTATGCTTTCCATATTTACACGGGCTAGAGTCCCGTAATGATTTATGAAAATCATATTTTCTATGAAAAACGGGTTAGAGTCCCGTAACGATTTTAATACACGGGTATGAGGCCCGAAATGATTTTGATAAATTGGGTAAGAGGCCCAAAATGATTTTGTGGGGTAAAGAGGCATGATATGACGATAGTCAGAGGATCTGGGATCGATCTCGTATGGAGACGATCGAGGATCTACCTAGCCGACGGCCAGAGAACGGGCAGGCTCTGACTTGATATGAGAAACGTGCGTATAGTCCACACTTGGTGATGCACGTGAGTTCGTGCGTATAGTCCCCATTTAGTGGTGCACGAGAGATAGGGTAGCGTAAGACCCTGATTCAGTCCTACGGCTCCCTGTACTATGGCCATGAGTACCCATGATTTTGTCCTACGGGACCAGATGTATGATGTCCTTCGGGACTAGTATATGAGACGATTGCCTGACCCTACACGATGAATTGACGGAATGATATATATATATGTTTTCGCACATTTCATGCTACCTGTTTTATGATTTTATTGAGCACATATTTTCTATAATGAGATTTTAAAGGTAGCCATGAGTATGTTTTACGAAATGTGCATATGACAATACAATTTCATTTTAAAGTGATAAGCATGTTATGATATGTATGATTAAGTTTTGAGATGCTTTTTACTTGTTTACACGACGTGATATGCATATTATATATGAGTTTTACTAAAAGGATGCATGATGTGTAAACTTATGATTTAAGCATGTTTTTACTGCTTTTGCGTAATGTAAGCATCTCTACTCCAGTACATATTTATGCTGATTTGTAAAACCATGAGTTTTACCATGTTTTGAGTATTTAAAGCTATTTTACATGTATCTCTTACTGAGTCTGAAAAACTCACCCCCCTCCTCTCCATCTCCCAGATTATCTATAGCGAGTCTACTGCACATACGAGACTGTGGTCGTTGACAAGGTAGTCCGACCTTTCATCGGATACTTTCGTAACCTTGAGGTATAGTCTTACTTATATAACAGACATGTGATACATAATAGACACGATTGTATATAATAGTCGGGATGTAATAGTTGTAAATGATTTTATATATACAGAATGTATATGATGTAATGAGATCCTGGAAAATGAAAAGATTTTAATTTTAGACATGGACAGGAAAACAACATAGTTAATGGATAAAAAGTTTAAATTAGCCCCATTTTTTTGCGCTTCCGGGGCGTGATAGTTTTTCTTGGTATCAGAGCAAATGTTGTGTAGTACTGTCGTGTCTAGTAATAAGAGTATATTACATCCCAATGTGTCTATGCATGTCTGGTAATAAGGTAGGCTTACCTGTCAAAGTATGACTTAATTTATGGATTATGTGCAAATAGTAGGTCGCTAATTATGAGTGGCAGATGGGAACGTTCATAGAGACGAGTTGAACCCGTTCCATCGTCTCCCCCTCAACCCGAGAGCCCTATTGATAGAATAAGGAGGCTTGAGGAGATAGTACGAGATATGAGGGAAGGACTTATAACCTTTACCATTATGTTTACCCAGCAGTTTGGGGTACGTACACCGAGTACAAAGACAGCTACTCTTACGCCTAATCCTCCTCCTCCACCAGTTTCTCCAGTAACCCCAGCCCTCAGCCAGCAGTTCCCCAGCATAGGGATGACAGAGAGACTCAAAAGGGTGCGAGATATCTTGAGTATGCATCCTTCGGAGTTTACAGGACTTAAGGACACGGTTAAGGCTAAGGAGTGAATCGTTGATATTGAGGCGATATTTCAGTTTTGGGGTGTACTGATAGGGAGAGAGTGACTATGGCAGGTTAAATGATAAAGGGATAGGCTAAGTTCTGGAGGAGATCCACACAGACGATATTAGCCGAGGATCCCTTAAAGATCACATGGAATGCTTCTTTAGTCACATTTCGAGAGCAATATGTACCGCTTGCAACTCGGAGGAAGATGCAAGCAGAGTTGTTAGATTTGTAACAGGGAAGTTCTACAGTAGACAAATATGAGAATAGATTTACAACCCTGATGAGATACGATTCAGAGACAGTTAGAGATCCCGAGCGCCAGACAGAGAGATTTCTGGCGGGACTGAGATCTGGGATCGGAGATAAGCTGTTGGGTCAGAATATCGTAGATTTCATATATGCTCTGAGACGAGTCCAAGAGATAGAGAGGGGCTTGGATATTCCTCAAGCAAAGCATGATCTCAGGTGATCAGTCAGAGTTAATGAAAAGAGAGCAGTTACTTCTTGACATGATTTGAGAAGGGATCAGCCCAAGAGACAGAGATTGGAAGGACCTCAGATAAGGGTTGGTAAGCCCAAGACCCCAGTTGGTGCCGCGTGTATGATTAGAGGCCCTGAGATAAGAGTGCCGCGGTGTAGGACATGTGGCAATATTCACACTGGACCTTGTCGCACAGGTACATTTACTTGCTACAGATGCGATGAAGTAGGGCACATAATGAGAGTGTCCACTTATGAGATCTTAGGAACCTCGTGAAGCACCTAGACAGATAGAGAGATCGGCTCAGGCTCCATAGAGGAGAGCTACAGCCACAGGCAAGGGCAAGAAGCCTATCTCCCAGGGCCGAGTGTACGTCCATGACCAAGAGACAGTAGATACATCCTTCGATGTTATTCGAGGTACTCTCCTTATCTGTAATCATGAAGCACATGTACTGGTGACCCAAGTTCCACACACTTGTTTATGTCACCACAATTTACATGTGAGTTTCCCGAAGTATTCCTAGAGGACTTAATGGGATTACCATAGAGAGAGAAGTTGAGTTTGCCATTGAGCTAGTATCAGATACTCAACCCATCTCCAAGACACCTTACCAAATGGCATTGGTAGAGTTGAAAGAATTAAAGGAGCAGTTGTAAGGATTATTCGATAAGGGGTTTATAAGGCCTAATGTGTCACCATGCGGTGCACCAGTACTATTTGTCAGAAAGAAGAATGGTAGTTTCTGTTTATGTATAGACTACAAGCTTTTGAATAAAGCAACAGTTGAGAATACGTACCCCCTGCCAAGGATAGACGACTTATTTGATCAGCTGAGAGGGGCTTCAGTGTTTCAAGAATAGATTTGAGATCGGGTTATCATCAGCTAAGGATTAATGAGGCTGATATATCGAAGACAGCATTTCGGACCCGATATGGGCACTACGAGTTCTTAGTTATGCCCTTTTAAATTGAGTAATGCCTCAGCTGCATTCATAAGTCTTATGAACGATGTCTTCCGAGAATACTTGGATAGATTGATGATAGTATTCATAGATGACATCTTGATTTATTCTGGATCCCGGGAAGAGCATGAATAACATTTGAGGACTGTGCTCCAGACTCTCCGTGAGAAGAAGATATATGGTAAATTTAATAATTGTGCTTTTTGGTTAGAACATATTGTATTCCTTGGACATGTAGTATCTAGGGACGGGGTGCCAATGGATCCGTCCAAGGTAGATGCAATATTGAGATGGGAAAAGACTGAGGACAGTCACGGAGGTCAGAAGCTTATTGGGATTAGCATGGTATTACCGACAGATTGTCGAAGGGTTTTCATGAATAACAGTTCCATTAACCACACTGACTCATAAAGAGGTTCAGTTTATATGGTTTGAGTAGTGTGAGCAGAGCTTACAAGAGCTTAAACGTCGGTTGAATACGACACCAGTCTTGACCATTTCGAGTGGTCTGGGGGATTTGTGGTATACAATGATGCTTCCCACCAAGGTCTCGGCTGTGTGCTTATGCAGCATGGTAGAGTGGTAGCTTATGGATCCTGTCAACTAAAGGATCACGAGCGTAATCATTCCACTCACGATTTGGAGTTAGCTGCAGTAGTGATTGCACTCAAGATATGACAGCATTAATTATATGGAGAAAGATTTCATATTTTCACTGACCATAAGATCTTAAGTACTGGTTTAATTAGAGGGAGCTTAATATGAGACAACGGAGATAGATAGAGCTCCTAAAAGACTATGACTGCAAGATTTTATATCATCCTAATAAGGCGAACGTGGTAGTCGACGCCCTGAACTAAAAGGGTATGGTGTTCTACATGATTAAAGAGTGGGACTTATTGAAACAATTCACTGAACTGAGGATTAGTATGGATGAGATTGAGCATGGATACATGGCTAGCCTATAGATTGAACCAAGTATACTAGACCAGATTAGAGCTGGATAGAGAAACGATTAGAGGTTGCTGGATATGGTTAGCCTGGTAGAGGAGAGATCGCAGTCTAAGTTTACGGTCAGTGATGATGGATTACTGAGGTACCAAGGCCATATCTGTGTGCCACATGATGACACCTTAAGTCAGAGCATTCTAAAGGAGTCTCATTGTCCTAGATTCACCTTTCTTCCGATTTAATCGAACAGGCAACTAAGGATGTTCAGCTCATCCGTGACAGATCGAGGACCGCACAGAAAAGTTATGCCAATGTACGCAGACATCCTCTTGAATTTCAGGTTAGGGACTTTGTAATTGTAAAGGTGTCACTGATGAAGAGTATAGTACACTTCAAAAAAAAAAGAGGAAGTGCTACGATTTAAGATTATTCTACTAGTAAAGGTTCTCTGGTAACACCACAAGACAGAAGAAACCACTTGGGAACTAGAGAGCCAAATAAAGGAGAAATACTCTTACGTGGTTGATGGACCAGCTTGAATTCAGAGGACTGAATTCTTAAAAGGTGGAGAGAAATGTGAAACCCGGATTTTTTCCACTATGTTCATTATTTGGGACCATAATTTAAATTAAAGGGATTTAAATCGTTGGACGAAAGATACGAAATTTAAATGAGAAAAGATAGTGAGTCCGAGAAGAAAAATCGGTCTAAATTAATCCCGAACGTGTAGAAGGGTAAAATGGTCAAAAGATCCTAATTTCGGTGTAAATTCGATGAAGAAATTTCATTAAAAATATGGATTTAGGAAATCTTGATCGATAAAGGAGAAATTATGGAATTCCGAGTCCAATTGGTCAAGATACGAAGATATTACGAATTTTTGAAATTTTCGCCCGGGACATTATCCCGAAAATATGCGAAAAATACACCGAAATAGTTAAAATTAAATTAAATAAATAAATTAATTAATAAAATATAATATGAGATATTTTGTACAATTTATTATATTTTATTTGATTAAAATAAAATATAATAAATATAATATAATAAAAAAATAATAAAGTTAAAAAAAAAATTTAGAAACTTTGTCTCGCAACAGAGAAGAAAACAGGGAAGGAAACAGAAGACCCACACCGCCCGTCTGCCCCAGCCACCGCGAGCCACCACCGGAGATCCGACCAGGCGAGAGAGCCGAGCTCGCCGGCACCGACAACTGATGGAGGAACGGTGATCGGTGAGAGAAAGAGGGAAAAGAGAGGGAGAGAGAGACCGAGAGAGAAAAGAGAGGAGAGAGAGAGATCGGTGGCCGAGGAGGGCAGGATCGACCCACTACCGGCCAGAGGGGACGTCTGCGACGCCGATCTAGGCGCAGATCGGCCTGAAACGCCGTCGAACGGAGCGGGAAAAATTTGGTGCCGCCGTCGGAGGAGAAAAGAGGCCGGACCGGCCACTTTCCGACGAGCTTTGACGAAGTCGACCCCAGATTCATGCATCGGACAACCCCGCGAACAAGCTGGAGGCAGAAGCCGGTGGAGAACCGGTCAAAAAAGCCCCGAACGGCGAGGGAGAAGTTGAACTGGAACTGAACCGGACCGGTCTGAACCGGACCGAACCGGTTCAGCCAAGAAAGAGAGGGAAAAAGGAGAAAAAGGGAAGAAAAAGAGAAAAAGGAAAAAGGAAAAATTTTTGGGAATACACCGAACTTCGGGTAAGTTGGTAAGAGGTCAAATGTGACCGATTTAATTTTCGAGAAATTTATTTAAATTATATTTGATCGAAAATTCACCCGAAATTAAATATATATAATTATTATGCAGTTCGACGATAGATCACGTACGTGAGCTCGATCGAACTTCGAATTGCACACTATCACAAAATCTCGGGTAAGTAAAGCTCATTTACGACAATCTATGTAATTATTGCGCATTAAATGTTTATTTTACGAGTTACGGATTAAATTGCGCATTTAGTGGATTAAATCGAGGTTTTTAATTAAATTGTCATAAATGATATACGAGCTATTCAAAGAGTCTAGAAAAGGCCCAATAAGTACTAATGGGCCCAGTGAGCCCAATAAGCCTCGATGAAAGAATTAATAAGTGGAAACGGGCTTAAAACGGATTAAGGCCCATTAAGGTGCAATTGTGCCCAATAAGAGAGAAATTGGTCCAATTAGCTAAATCGACCGTAATGAATATGAGAAAAATTATTTATGGAATTGAATACGATTAAAACGAGGTTTATACCGATAAAACCGAGCAAAAAGAGTAAAATCGATTAAAAGTCAACTTTTGGTCAAAGCTTCGATATAATCACATATTTGGATATATTGAAATGAATTTAAGCCGTATGTGATAAGTTGACCTTGTTTTGCAGCAGCTTGGTCTATCGACACGTTTTACGAGGTAAATTCGAGCATCAAGGAAAGTGCTCTACATCAATAGCTAAGAGGTAAGGGATATAATTTAGAGTAGCGTTAGTACTCCTTTATCCTTACCAACTGTTTATGTATGAGAATTGGATGAGATTTTACGAAATAGATTTTCAACGGTATTTAAAGCGAAGCCAAAACCATTTCCCGAGTTTTCAGCATGTTTTATATATATGAGATACATATTTACAACATACATGTTTATAAAAGTGATTTTCACTTCTGAAATGAAAGCATAGTGTTTTTATGTGAGATTACGGGTTAAAGTCCCGATATGTTTTATGAAACCATGTTTTCATGATACGGGTTAATGTCCCGAAACAGCTTTTAAGCTATATTTTCACGGTACGGGTATGAGTCCCAAGAATTGACTTTGATAACTATGCTTTCCATATTTACACGGGCTAGAGTCCCTTAATGATTTATGAAAATCATATTTTCTATGAAAAACGGGTTAGAGTCCCGTAACGATTTTAATACACGGGTATGAGGCCCGAAATGATTTTGATAAATTGGGTAAGAGGCCCAAAATGATTTTGTGGAGTAAAGAGGCATGATATGACGATAGTCAGAGGATCTGGGATCGATCTCGTATGGAGACGATCGAGGATCTACCTAGCCGACGGCCAGAGAACGGGCAGGCTCTGACTTGATATGAGAAACGTGCGTATAGTCCACACTTGGTGATGCACGTGAGTTCGTGCGTATAGTCCCCATTTAGTGGTGCACGAGAGATAGGGTAGCGTACGACCCTGATCCAGTCCTACGGCTCCCTGTACTATGGCCATGAGTACCCATGATTTTGTCCTACGGGACCAGATGTATGATGTCCTTCGGGACTAGTATATGAGACGATTGCCTGACCCTACACGATGAATTGACGGAATGATATATATATATATATATGTTTTCGCACATTTCATGCTACCTATTTTATGATTTTATTGAGCACATATTTTCTATAATGAGATTTTAAAGGTAGCCATGAGTATGCTTTACGAAATGTGCATATGACAATACAATTTCATTTTAAAGTGATAAGCATGTTATGATATGTATGATTAAGTTTTGAGATGCTTTTTACTTGTTTACACGACGTGATATGCATATTATATATGAGTTTTACTAAAAGGATGCATGATGTGTAAACTTATGATTTAAGCATGTTTTTACTGCTTTTGCGTAATGTAAGCATCTCTACTCCAGTACATATTTATGCTGATTTGTAAAACCATGAGTTTTACCATGTTTTGAGTATTTAAAGCTATTTTACATGTATCTCTTACTGAGTCTGAAAAACTCACCCCCCTCCTCTCCATCTCCCAGATTATCTATAGCGAGTCTACTGCACATACGAGACTGTGGTCGTTGACAAGGTAGTCCGACCTTTCATCGGATACTTTCGTAACCTTGAGGTATAGTCTTACTTATATAACAGACATGTGATACATAATAGACACTATTGTATATAATAGTCGGGATGTAATAGTTGTAAATGATTTTATATATACAGAATGTATGTGATGTAATGAGATCCTGGAAAATGAAAAGATTTTAATTTTAGACATGGACAGGAAAACAACATAGTTAATGGATAAAAAGTTTAAATTAGCCCCATTTTTTTGCGCTTCCGGGGCGTGACAAGGGTCCACGGAGTACGTTGTACCGTGCGAATGGCATGGAGTACCTTGTCGTATCGTGCATTCAGCATGGGAGTACACTGTACCGTGTGGTGTTGTGGAGTTGAGGAGGATATAGCTGGCGGTTGTGATGGACTGACCCCCCTCCCGTTGCAGCAATGATGCCCCGCACACTAGGATTTCGTGTAACTTAGGATCACATGTCGGATATGATCATAGTCCAAGATACTATTTGCATTTCACCACAGAGTCTCACATGATATATCACATTGATTGATTTAAATTGCGGACCGACCTGAGGGATGGGTCAGACTCCGATTTTGTGTTGTGAATGATTTAAATGCCATATTTATTGTGATTTAAATATACATGGCATAGTTTACATAAAGGCATAATTTATATAAAGATGCATTGTTTTGCACTACATGCCTACATTTGAGAAAGAAAGCATGATTTCTGTATATGGGATTTAATCTGTACAAGTATACATATATATATATATATTTAAAGATATGCTTTTAAAGTGAGTTAAGGAAATAATGTTTTCAAGGCATAGCATTATTTTGAGTAGATAGTGTAGATATCTACTTGCTTGCCTGATTTCCTTACTGAGCGCGTTGTATGCTCACCCCCCTTTCTTTACATCTGTCTACAAAGCATCAGTAGTAGAACGAGAGCTATTGAGGGATAGTATTCTTGAGTCCACTGCTAGTTCCTATCGATTGTCAGGTATACATGTTTTGTACGGTTATATATCTAAACATAGAAACAACACAGTGATGTATACGACATATATTCTAGGGAATGTATTTGTGTTAGATTTTATATAATCTCACATGTATTATAAAAGCAGTTACAGTCAGTAACCGTATATTGACATATATGTATGATAATGGATAATGTGGTAAGCGAGGATTCTGACATCGAATCACAGCCCAACCATTGAAGAGAGGAAAGGTAAGTTAAAAATGCGAAAAATTTGTAGTGGTTTTTGGTTAAAGTCATGGATTTAGAACGGGTCCTGACAATTTGTATTGAGTTCAGATGGAGTACTAAGGTTAGAAGATAGAATATGTGTTCCTAAGGATTCAGAGCTGAGGAAGTTGATATTATCATAGGCTCACTCATCGAGATATATAGTACACCCGGGGAGTAATAAAATGTATCAGAATCTCCGAAAGGTATATTGGTGGTTTGGAATGAAGAGAGACATAGTTGAGTATGTCGCTAGATATCTCATTTGTCAGCAGGTAAAGGTTGAGCATCAGAAACCAGGAGGATTGTTGCAACCTCTACCGATACCAACATGGAAGTGGGAGCACGTCACCATGGACTTTGTGATGGGGTTACCGAGAACCCGTAAGAACCATGATGCCATATGGGTGATAGTAGATTGGTTAACGAAATCGGCACACTTTTTTAGCCATGAGATCTACAGATACATTGAGTGCACTGGCAAACCAGTATGTGCGGGAAATAGTGAGATTACATGGAGTCCAAGTGAGTGTTGTTTCTGATCGGGATGCCCACTTCACTTCCCACTTTTGGGGACATTTTCAGGAAGCGATGGGGACCCAGTTTAGCTTTAGCACCGCTTTTCATCCTCAAACAGATGGTTAGTCAGAGAGGACTATACAGACTCTAGAGGATATGTTGAGAGCGTGTGTGCTGGATTTTAGAGGCTCATGGGACGATCACTTACCATTGATTGAGTTCGCCTACAATAATAGTTATCACGCAAGTATTGGTATGGCCCCTTATGAGGCACTATATGGTCGTAGATGCCGATCGCTCATTGGTTGGGAAGAAGTTGGTGACAGATAGTTGCTCGCTCTCGATTTGGTTAAACAAACCTTCGAGGATGTGCAGATAATATGTGAGAGGCTACGAACAGCTCAAAGTCGACAAAAGAGCTACGTTGACAGGAGATGGAGACCACTTGAGTTTGATGTGGGTGAGTCCGTATTTTTTAGAGTATCTCCTTATAAGGGAATAACGAGGTTCGGGAAGAAAGGGAAACTAAGTCATCGTTACATTAGTCCCTTCGAGATCTTGGATAGAGTGGGAGATTGAGCATATAGGCTAGCCTTACCACCTGAGCTAGCAGAAGTCCACAATGTATTCCATGTTTCTATGCTTCGAAAGTACTACCCGGATCCGACACATGTAATTAGCTATGAGCCGTTGGAGCTTAAGGAGGATATGTCGTATGTCGAGAAACCGATCCGAATATTGGACAGAAAAGAGAAGGTGTTGAGGAACAAGATGATTTCATTGGTTAAAATTTTGTGGCAACATCACACCGTGGAAGAGGCCACATGGGAATTGGAGAGTTTGATGCGGGAGAAGTATCCCGAGTTATTCACAGAATGATTGGTTCAAATTTAAAGGATCAAATTTTCTAAGTGGGGGAGAATGTGAGACCCCGTATAGGTTTAACTTTATATATATGTAAACGAATTCATAAGTATGGTGATATACTTGTAATGTGAATTATATGTAATGTAAGTCCGTAAGTTTAAGGTACACACATGTAATAGGAGTTGTGATTGTACGTACAAGTTACATTATATATGAATATGAAGAAATGGACTTAAACATGGGAAGAATGTGAGTGAAATGGAATATGAGTAGTGTGGTAAAATGGAAGGAAGATTTGCATAAGTTGTGCACTTCTATTTTGTTTATATTAAGCACCTTTGGGTATACAAAGATTTCACATGAGTTTTAATGAGTATGATGTATTAATAGATGCCATTTTCAAGTCTCAAAGGTGATCAGATGGAAAAATGACTAAGGTAGTAAATTGAGGGATTATTTGGTCTATGTTGCTGTAGAAAAACTGCAAAAAATCTGGAAATATGAAGGTCAGATCGATCTCATAGGATGAGAGATTGATCTGGAAGAGCCAGAATGTTCTTATTTGAGCAATGGTATAGGGCAGATCGATCTCCAAGGGAGCAAGATCGATCTCCAAAACATTCTGTAAAATATAGATCGATCCTTAAGGGAACAGATCGATCTCCTTAGCTCTCTGTTTGGAGCAGATCGATCTCAAGCTTCAACAGATCGATCTCATCAAGCCAATTCTATAAATAGGAGCAGTGAATCTGTAGATTCCGAAAAAACACTTCACCATTTCCATTTCAACTAAAAAACTGAGCTTTCTCACTCCTAAATCCAGACATTTTTAGTGAGATTTGAGGGAAAGCTATTAGAGACAAAGTTGTTCACATCAAAGAGAAGAACAACATAGTTGGGAGGCATTTTCCCCATTTGTTGGATTTAAGCAACAAGGTGCATTTCTATTGGAACAAGGAGGAAATCAAGCTAGGTGAGTTCCTAATGCAAATACCCAAGTATAGTTGTTTGGATATTGATGTGGGAAATGATTAGTATGCATAGAAATGATAGAAACTACCTAGAAAGTAAAGAATCCACCATAACCTAGAAATGGTCTAGTGTGAGAAAGTGGAATGTAGAAGTATTAATGATGAATGAGTTATCTTAAGAGGATGATTGTGTTGTGGGTATGATTTGGATGTACTGATATTGGAATAAATTGTGATATTTACCACAAGGGGTAAAATGTATATTTAAGGCATTGGATAAATGCTTAGTTGAACAAGAGTTAAAAACGTTAACTAAAGTATTTCATAGATGAATTGTAGTTTCCGACGATACACCGGAGCAAGTCGAGATAAGAATACGAGAAGCATAAAGGAGGAGAGTCACACTCAAGTAAATCGAGGTAAGGGACTGTGTGTTAGCTATAAAGATGTTCATGCATATTTTACGGCAATTTTGTAGATATAATGCTAGAATTAGTACGATGCTACGATTCTATGAAATGATATGGAAGCATTAAATGTACTATGATATATATGTATTGAGAAATGGGATAGGGTAAGGAAATAGCATGATATGCATGTTTTCAATGTTTTCTCAATTTCGTATTGATATTGGTGATTGAGAAATGATGATGATAGGTTAGCTAATTTTACCTGTTTTAGTGTGGAGAGACATGTTGCATAAATAAACATGTTTTGAGTTTTAAAAAGGGAAAATAGCCACCTACCGGATTTGAGATGAGATTTGGTGTTGGAGATCTAGCTCACACCCGTTTTAATGACTTTGACTATGTGCTGGAGTGTTAGCTCGCGCATGTTTCTATGCTTTTGATGTGTCATGCTGGAGTTTAACTCGCACGGTGGTTTTGAGAAAAGTGTTGGAGCTTTGCTCGCACCTGTTTTTACTGAGTTGAGGTAAACCTGGGGGTCTGGGACCCAAGGGGATGCCAACCGATGGCTTAGGAACGGGCTGGGCCTTAACGATAAATCGTATCGCGCTGGAGCCTTGCGATGACTATGTGTCACGCAGATTTGCTCGCCTGGTATATGAGACATGGTTTATGATGAAAAATCCATCGGAGTTGGAGTATGGACTTGGGTCCACAGTCATACGTAGTGTAAGACCCGATTTTATTTAAAACATGAAATGAGAAAATATCAAATGAAGGATTGAAATGATAGTCCCGAACACGTGCAAGGGTAAAAGGGTCAAAAGATCAAAATTTGGTATTTATCGTGACAAGAAAATTTAATTAAAAATATGGGATTGAGAAATCTTGATCAATAACGAAGAAATAATTAAATTTCGGGTTAAATTGATCAAGATATGAATTTTTAGGAATTAATCGAAATTTTTACATCGAAAAATTATCCTAAAAATAATCGAAAAATATACCGAAAAGACGAAATGAGACCGATAAATTCATTTAGTGATTAAATGAATAAAATAATAACTTTTTTAGATATTTTGGATTATTATTGAATATTTTAATTGATTAAAATAATATTCAAAAATAAATTATAAATAAATAAATAAAGTAAAAAAACACAGAAAATCGTGAAATGTAATTTTCTGAAGAAACAAAGCAACCGAAGGAACCGAAGGAACCAAATCCTCTAATCCGACTATCACCGGCGAGGCTGAGGGGCTGGCGAGGACCGACGAAGGTAGCCCGACATCAGGCGAACCACCAGCGGTCGTGACGCGCCGTGGAAACGCTGGAGAATGCCGAAAATGAGGGGAGAGGCTGCGGGAGAGAAGCCCAGATCGATGGCCATCGGCGTCGATTTGACCAGCCCCGAGGCTCGATGATGGAAGCCCAGGCTATGGCGCACCGAACGGCACCGAAAATGGCCCGAGAACTGACCGGAAGGCACCAGAATGGCGAAATGAAGCCTGAACCGGTATGGTCGGTTCAGCGCAGTGACGGTATCCTGAACCAGACCGGACTAGTTCAACCAAAAAGAAAAGAAAGGGAAGAAAAAGAAAGAGAAAAAGGAAAAAGAAAAAAAGGAAAAATTGGAGAAAAATCTCAGTGATGCAACTGAGTTACGGGTAAGTCGGTAAGCGGTCGAAATTGACTGATTTAAATTTTGAAATATTTAATTTGATTAATATTCGACTGAAAGTTTACCCGAAAAAATATTTAATTGTGTAGCTCGACAATTGACGTCAAACGAGAGCTCGAGACAGCCTCGATTTACGTACTATCATGGAATCTAGGGTAAGTAACTCTTATTTACGATAATTTGCATCGTTATGCATGTTAGAAATTTATCGCATAAATTACGGATTTAAATTTCGCATGAAATGAATTATATTTTTGAATTAGAAATAATTTCGTAAATAATTCATTAAGCTATTCAAAAATTTAGAATGAGGCTCAATAAATATTGATGGGCCCATTGAGCCCAATAGACCTTGATAATGTAAATAGTAAGTGAAAAATAGGCTTAAGGTCGATTAAGGCCCATTATGGTACAATCGGGCCCAATATGGGTAAACGGGCCCAATGATTTAAATTAAGCCAAAAAAATAT
Source organism: Firmiana major (assembly GCA_033439115.1). Lineage (NCBI taxonomy): Eukaryota > Viridiplantae > Streptophyta > Magnoliopsida > Malvales > Malvaceae > Firmiana > Firmiana major. The sequence goes on along the minus strand of CM065907.1, from coordinate 60,961,573 downwards.
GAAATACAATTAATTGTATTGTATTTGACCTGATGTATATTTATACGCAGTTCCGGAGATTTGATTAAGAGCAAATCAGACTGCATGATGAGACATCAGTGGAAAAGGTCAGACTGTACATAAAAATGAGGTAAGAGAATTGTGTGAGTAGCTAGAGGTAGCTATGCGTATTTTAATAGTTTTTGTATAGACTGAATATGTATGTATACACTGAATATGTATAAAGGTCCTAGAAATAAATTAATGATTTTAATGACTCGAAATAAGAAAAGCCTATTTATCCCCTATTGAGGGAAATTCACCTAAGGATTGTGAAAGCATGACATCCATGAATGCATGATTTAAGTAATTTCTGATTTAAGGAATTTTCTTGGTTTTTAAGCAAAGCAAATCGGTAGATTGGCCAGTAATTGCATAAAAGTCGTGCTGGAGTGTAACTCGCACGAGATTTGATTTATTTATGCATAAAGCCGTATTATAGTGTAACTCGCACGAGATTTGATTTATTGATGCATAACACTGTGCTGGAGCTTGCTCGTACAAATTTTTATATTAATTTATAACTCATTTAAAAGTCAAATAGAGTGTTACTCGTACGCAGATTTTACTGATTTTTATGAAACTGTGCTAGAGCTTTGCTCGCACGACGTTTTTAGATATCATGAATATGCATGGAGCCGTGCTAGAGCTTCGCTCACATAGGGATTTATATGACATGCATATAGTTGTGTTGGAGCCTCCTGTAGACTGTGTGTCACAGTGAGATGATATGCCCACACGTGCATACTGAGACAGAGATGATATGGGTGCATAAGACCTATTGCAGGCACCCCTAACTGAGCTTAGGTTCACGGAGTACGTTGTACCGTGTATGTCACGCGGAGTACGCTGTACCGTGGGGATTGTTAGAGTAGAGTGGCATTAGCCACGAGGCAGCAAGCCTTGCCCTCGCAATCCTGATGTTATACTGTTCTGGCAGGTAGGACCGACCCACCTCCCGTTTCAAGTGTGATACCCCGCACACTAGGTACTGTGTAGCCAGGGATCACTAGGTTATGGCCATAGTCCTCATTGTTACTGATAGAGTCACCTACATGTCTCACATGATATAACTTATGGTCTCGATAGACCAGGGTAGACCCGAGGGAGGGGTCAAGCCCCGATTTTGTGATTTTCATTGAGATATGATTTTATAACAGACTATTATAATGAATTTTCAATGAGATTGATTTATGAGATGCTTAGCCCCTTTGGGTTAGTTTATACTGTAGTTTTAATGAAATGATTTAAAATGTAGTAGCATGATGAGTTTTCCATGCTTTAATTATAAATTCATGAAAAGATTTGTCTCTCATGATTTGATTTACATGACATGAACTAATTTATTATCTTGATTTAATTCATGCTAATTATGATTTAATGATGTCACATAAAATGCCTTTGATGCATGAATTACATGATTTCTACATGCACAAATAGTTTTGATAAACTATGTCATTGATGTATGCATGGTTTTGTGCTTGAGATTTTAATGAAAAGAAATGGATTTTAAGGGCATGGCATTATGAGCATGTAGATAGTGGAGCTATCTACTTACTTGCATAATTGCCTTACTGAGCATGTGGTTTGCTCACCCCCCTTATTTTTCCATCTTTTCAGAGCACTCACAGTAGTTAGTGAGCGGCTAAGGACTTGCAATCTTGGTATCCACTGCTTCCCATCGAGAGATAGGTATACACATTTGTATAGTTTTGTATCTAAATATGTAATGCACAGTACTGTTGTGAAATCCGAATTTTTTAAAGGGATTTAAATCATTAGACGAAAAATGAGAAATTTAAATGAGAAAAGATAGTGAGTCCGAGAAGGAAAATCGGTCTAAATTAATCCCGAACGTGTAGAAGGGTAAAATTGGTCAAAAGATCCTAATTTCGGTGTAAATTCGATAAAGAAATTTCATTAAAAATATGGATTTAGGAAATCTTGATCGATAAAGGAGAAATTATGGAATTTCGAGTCCAATTGGTCAAGATACGGAGATATTACGAATTTTTGTAATTTTCGCCCGGGACATTATCCCGAAAATATGCGAAAAATACACCGAAATAGTTAAAATAAATTAAATTAATTAATTAATAAAATATAACATAATTTTTGAGATATTTTGTGTAATTTATTATATTTTATTTGATTAAAATAAAATATAATAAAATAAAATATAATAATAATAATTAATAATAAAAAAAAAAGTAAAAAAAGAAAAGAGAAACGCAGAATTGTCGTGAAATCGCGACTGAAACAGAGGGAAACGAGGAGCAGAGGCAGCAAGGAAGCCGAGCTCCCTTCTGCTCACCTGCAAGGGCCCCGGCGGACGCACCAGGCGGGAGGAGACCCAGCCGACGCCGACCCTCGATGAAAACTGGCGAGGAAAACGTCGGCAACCGAGAGGGAGAAAGAGACCGAGAGAGAAAGAGAGAAAAGAGAGGAGAGAGAGAGATCGGCTGCCGATGAGGGGAGGAGCGAACCACCACCTGTGAGATCTGAGAATTTCAGACATATTTAATGATGTAATAATAAATTGAAGTGTAATTTATTGAGCTAAGTGAATTGTGGGAATTATAATTGGAGATTTATATGTTAAGTGTGTAAAATGAGCATGAAGCATGAGGACAGATCGATCTGGGAGAAGGAGAGATCGATCTGGTGAGTTAAAAATGACGAGGAAGGGGAAATTTGAGGAGCAGATCGATCTCCAATGGAAGAGATCGATCTCCTTATGAATCTGTTTGAGTAGGGATCGATCTCATGAGGAAGAGATCGATCTCCAAATGAATCTGTTTGAGAGAAGATCGATCTCATGAGGAGGAGATCGATCTCCAAATGCTTCTGTTTGGGGAGAAGATCGATCTCCTTAGGAGCAGATCGATCTCATAAAGCCATAAAGAGATCGATCTCACCCCTCGACAGATCGATCTCCTAGGCATAAAATTGCCCAGATCGTCCCCAAATTTCGAACACAGATCGATCTCATCAAGAGGCAGATCGATCTCCTACCTCCAGTCTATATAAGGAACTCGTGTTTTCTCCTGAAATCTCACTTTCTCTCTCTTCCAAAACCTCCATTTTTCCGAAAACCTAGTTTCTCACTCCTCCAAATCCCCCATTTCTGGCCGAATCAGCTGTTGTGGTAAGAAGGAAAGTTGTTCCTCATCAAAGGGAGAACAACATACTTGGAAATCGAAGGACGAATCGGATCGAGGCGTGAGTTGTGCGTCTCACAAGCTTTGGGTAATTTCTAAACCTCGATCTTGATATTTGAGCTGATTTTGATGATATTGGTGGTTGTAATTGTGTTGAAATAGTTGAGGAATGATTAGGGATTGATGAGATTGTAATGTAGTTGGATTAATGTTGATATTTGGAAATTGTGGCAATTTTGAGGATTGTGCTATAAACAGAAATATAGACAAGGTGGTAAATTAGCGTAGATAATTGGTATTAGAGATATCGAACATTGGGATATTGTGAATAGGGTTGTAGTTTAAGGTTGACTTACGAGAATCGAGAGGTTTGAGGAGTTATGAGCAATTATGCTCGATTTTTAGAATTGAGGTTTGTGTGATGTTGAGTATTGATGTTTTAACATCGTTTGGACAGCTCGGGAGTTCCAGAGTGGAATGCGAGGCTAGTCCGTGATACGGGGGAACGATTGCACTATACGAGGTGCAAAGAGGTAAGGGAAATCTAAACCATTTGTGTATGTGATTTGTAAACTGTTATAGCATGATTTATGATTTATAAACAAGCATGTTGAGAGTTTTGTATTGAGATTTGAACTGCACACGATTTTATAGCCGGTTGGAGCCCAATGTTTTATGAGTTTATAACTGGGCTCTACGTTAAGGCAATATTGTGATTTGAGAAATGTGTGCGTGTGCTTTGCCGGTTGGAACTCGGTTTTACTACGTTTTGTGTTGAGTACAAAACGATTTCAAATGAGTTTTATGAGAGAAAACCATTACGAGTTCTACGTGAAGGCAAACCTGTCTTATGTGATAAGACTTGGGTGTGTAGTTGTGAGTACACACCGGGCATTGCTCTGGTAGCATGTAAGCCCGAATTCTTCTCCGTTCTGGTAACGTTGAGAAACCCCATTGGTGGCTGTGCCACGTTGAGAAAACCCCATTGGTGGCTGTGCCACGTATACCCCATTGGTGGCTGTGCCACGTTATACCCCATCGGTGGTTGTGCCACGTATACCCCATTGGTGGCTGTGCCACGTTATACCCCATCGGTGGCTGTGCCACGTATACCCCATTGGTGGCTGTGCCACGTTATACCCCATTGGTGGCTGTGCCACGTTGAGAAAACCCCATTGGTGGCTGTGCCACGTTGAGAAACCCCATTGGTGGCAGTGCCACGTTGAGAAACCCCATTGGCGGCAGTGCCACGTTGAGAAACCCTATTCTGTGGCTATGCCACGTGAGAAAATAATTCAGTGGCTTTGCCACGTGTGTTTTGTGGCTATGCCACGTGAGAAAATAATTCAGTGGCTTTGCCACGTGTGTTTTGTGGCTATGCCACGTGAGAAAATAATTCAGTGGCTTTGCCACGTGTGTTTTGTGGCGATGCCACGAGTGATTTTAAATCAGTGGCTATGCCACGTTATTTGAGAAAGCGTTTAACGCGTTATTTTCACATGCTTTGTTAATGCTCTAGAGTGAGCCTTTTTACTTCATGTTTTCACATGACTTGACACATGAGAGTGTCGTTTTGAGTATTTTCATGCTATGGTTTTCAAATGAGTTTCACATACAAATAAATGCTTTGTGATGTGCATTTTGGTTTATGAAATGAGTCCCCTACCCCCCTTACTGAGCGATTTAGAAGCTCACCCTGTTTTTCTTTCCCCCCAGAGTTCTTCAAGTGAATAAGGACTTCCCTGCGACGTACGGAGTAGTGGCTAGTGGAGGATCCGAGCTCCAGGCAATATATTTTGTACTTTGAGGTATATTTATCTTTTCATGTACCCAGACTATTATTGTAATTACAGACACTTGATGTATGACATTATATGGGATGTATTAGGATTAATTGATTTGTAATCGAGTAATGGGTATAATACAATATTTATTATATCATGATGAGATCCTGAGGCATGATAATTATGATGATGTATGACACTGCACAGGAATGCACTCTTTATTTGTGAATTAACGAGTAAAAAGTTTTAAATTAGCCATATTTTCCGCATTTTCGGGGCGTGACAGAGTTTTCTTGGTATCAGAGCTTAGGGTGTCTAGTACTGTCAGTGTCGGTTAAGTGAAATAGAATACATCCCAAGTGTCTGTAATAGTCTGGTCATGAACTGAAATTGAGGATTGAGATTTCAATCAATTTTGATATGTACGCGCAGGAGACGAGTTGAGATAGAGAATGAGTAAACGACGAGGTCGTTCGAGGAGGCAGGCAGAATCCCCTCCACCACCTGTCCCACAACCAGAGAGTCCTAACTCTCGATTTAATTGGATTGAGACCGATGTGAGGCAAGGTTTTGAGCAGATGGCGGCGCTATTCGCGCAACACTTTGGAGTTAATGCCTCGGATACTACCCCTACACCACCACCAGGACCTCCCATACCCCCAGTGCCTCCCGTCACTCAGCCTGAGGATAGAAGTAAGGTCCGACTAAAGGAATTTCTGAAGATGAATCCACCCGCATTTAAGGGAAAGAAGGATCCTACAGAGGTTGAGGAGTGGTTGACGGAGTTGAGAGTTATATTTGATTTACTGGGGTGCACCGATGCTGAGAGAGTCAGTATGAGTGCCTATATGCTGAAGGGGAGAGCTCGAGATTGGTGGGGTACTACCCAGGGTATCTTGATGTCCCACCAGGATGTGATTGGTTGGGAAGAGTTCCAGACAGCTTTTAGAACCCAATATGTACCACGAGCCGCCCAGAGAAGGAAACAGGCCGAATTTTTGAGTTTGGTACAGGGTGACATGTCGGTGGATGACTATGAGAGCCAGTTCACCGCACTACTGAGATATGACCCAGAGACCTTCAAGAGTGAAGAGCTCCGCACAGAGAAGTTTGTGTATGGGTTGAAGCCCGTCATTAGAGATAGACTGATGGGGCTATGTATTACTGAGTTTGGAGATGCTCTGAGACGAGCACAAGAGGTTGAAAGAGGGATTGAGATGGTACAATCCCAGAATGAGCTCAGAGCGGTGAATAGAGATAAGGGCAAGAGGCCAGCACTTTTCCAGTCAGAGGCTCGGAGAGGTTCCTTCAGAAGAGGAAGGATTGAGGTGCAGAGGGACAGATTGGAGCGACCCAGAGCCTATCCTATTATCAAGGAGACCCCACGATATGTCAGGCCGGAGATGAGGATTTGTAGAGACTGTGGCCGATCGCATGAGGGAAGTTGTACTAGGTCAATCCATGGATGTTTCAGATGTGGTGACATGGGCCACAGAGTGAAGGACTGTCCCCAACCTCAGATACCACATGCTTCGGAGCCCACTAGACAACAGCCTCAGAGAGTGGATCCCCGGAGACGGGCCACTGTGGCAGAGAAAGGGAAGAAACCTGTGGCACAGGGACGTGTGTTTGCCCTGGATAAGGAGACTGCAGACGCTTCGGCAGAAACTATAAGAGGTACACTCTCTGTCTGTAATTATGAGGCTCATGTGTTTATTGATTCAGGATCCACGCATTCGTTTATTTCTGAGCATTTTGCATGTAGATTAAACTTGAAGTTTGAACCCCTAGAGTATATACTACATGTAAATACCCCTATGCTTGAATCCCAGAGAACTGAGTTAATCTGTAGAGGATGTGAAATTAAGGTGGGAGATAGAGTGATGTTAGCAGATCTAATCATGTTGAGTATACATGGGTTTGATGTAATTCTGGGAATGGATTGGTTGGCGACCAATCGAGTGAGTTTAGACTGTTACACTAAGATTGTAACTTTCTCCCTACCTGAACCTTACAGTGTACGGTTGAGATATTGAGGAAATGATTATGTGGAATTCTAGTAAGTCATTTGAGAATTTTAACATTATTTTGGAAAATATTAAATATGATTATTTATGTGAAGGTTATGAGACACTCATCTCAGACGATGAGCGGGAACACCCGAGGATTGAGGATAAACCTGTGGTTTGCGAATTTCTGGATGTTTTCCCAGATGAATTGCCAGGTTTACCACCAGAGAGAGAGCTGGAGTTTACCATTGATTTGGTACCGGATACTCAGCCGATCTCTAAACCTCCCTACAGGATGGCATTAGTGGAACTTGAGGAATTGAGGAAGCAACTGCAGGAGTTATTAGATCAAGGGTTTATTAGACCCAGTGTTTCACCGTGGGGAGCGCCAGTACTGTTTGTTAAGAAGAAGGATGGTAGTATCAGATTATGTGTGGACTACCGGCTATTGAATAAAGCCACGGTGAAGAATAAATATCCGCTGCCCAGGATTGACGATCTACTTGATCAGCTAAGAGGGGCATCAGTCTTTTCTAAGATTGATTTGAGATCGGGCTATCACCAATTGAGGATCAAGGAGGAAGATATTCCAAAAACGGCCTTTAGGACAAGGTATGGTCATTACGAATTTCTGGTGATGTCCTTTGGATTGACGAATGCCCCTGCAGCATTTATGAGATTGATGAACGAGGTGTTCAGAGACTATCTGGATAAGTTTGTGATAGTCTTTATCGATGATATCCTGGTGTACTCTCGGTCGTATGAGGAGCATGCACAGCATTTGTGGTTAGTACTTCAGATACTCCGAGATAAGCAATTATACGGAAAGCTTAGTAAGTGTGAGTTTTGGCTGAACCGGATAGCTTTCCTTGGGCATGTAGTCTCAGAGGAAGGAGTATCAGTGGATCCGAGTAAAATAGCAGCTGTGCTTAATTGGGAAAGACCGAGGACAGTGACTGAGATACGAAGCTTCCTTGGTTTGGCAGGGTATTACAGGAGATTTGTGGAAGGATTCTCGAGGATTGCCGCTCCTTTGACTAAGCTCACGCGTAAGGAGACTCCGTTCATATGGACTGATCAATGTGAGCTCAGTTTTCAAGAGTTAAAGAGGAGATTGACAGCGGCACCTGTGTTAACTATTCCCGAGGGATCAGGAGGATTCTCGGTGTATAGTGATGCATCTCACCAAGGATTGGGGTGTGTGCTTATGCAGCACGGAAGAGTGGTCGCATATGGATCACGACAACTGAAAGACCATGAGCGGAATTATCCCACGCATGATTTGGAGTTAGCCGCTGTGGTATTTGCTTTGAAGATCTGGCGACATTACTTATATGGGGAAAGATTCCAGATCTTCACTGATCACAAGAGTTTGAGATATCTCTTTGATCAGAAAGAGTTAAACATGAGACAAAGGAGATGGATGGAACTCCTTAAGGATTATGACTGCGAGATTCTTTATCATCTGGGTAAGGCGAATGTGGTTGCTGATGCCCTGAGCAGGAAGAGTGTGATATCTGCTATGATGATCAGGGAATGGGATTTGTTAGAGCAGTTCGCCGAACTTCGGATCAGAGTTAAAGAGGTAGAGACTGGATTTTTGGCTAGCCTGCGGATAGAGCCCAGGATCATGGATCAGATTAGAACTGGGCAGCGCAGTGATCAGAGATTGATAGATATGGTTAACCAAGCTGAGCAGAGTTCGCAGTCGGATCTCACCATCAGTGAGGATGGATTGTTGAGATTCAGAGGACGGATTTGTGTACCAGACGATGATACCCTGAAGAGACAGATACTAAGAGAATCCCACTGCTCGCGATACACCATGCACCCAGGAAGTACTAAGATGTACCGAGACTTGAGAAAGGTGTATTGGTGGAGTGGTATGAAGCGAGATGTGGCAGAGTATGTGGCCAGGTGTTTAGTATGCCAGCAAGTGAAAGCTGAGCATCGAAAGCCCGGAGGACTACTACAGCCCTTACCTGTACCTACATGGAAATGGGAGCATGTCACTATGGACTTTATTATGGGTTTACCGAGGATTCGAAGAGGTCGTGACGCGATATGGGTCATTGTGGATAGATTGACCAAGAGTGCCCACTTCCTTGCCATCAAGAGCACAGATACTGTGGATGCCTTAGCTGAGCTATATGTCAGCGAGATAGCTAGATTACATGGGGCTCCAGTGAGTATTACTTCTGATAGAGATTCCCGATTTACTTCCAGATTCTGGACCCAGTTTCAGGAGTCCGTGGGATTCGATTGAGTTTTAGTACCGCCTATCATCCTCAGACAGATGGTCAGTCAGAGAGCACTATTCGACCCTGGAGGATATGTTGAGGGCGTGTACGATGGATTTTAAGGGATCATGGGATGATCACCTGCCCCTAGCAGAGTTTGCGTACAATAACAGCTATCATGCGAGTATTGGAATGGCACCTTTTGAGGCTCTATATGGTAGGAGGTGTAGATCCCCTGTAGCTTGGGAAGAAGTCGGTGATAGAAAGATAAATGCTCCCGAGCTTGTTGAGCAAGCCGTACAGAGTGTGAAACTCATATGTGAGAGGTTACGGGCTGCACAGAGTAGACAGAAAAGCTACGCGGATGTGCGTAGACGGCCACTCGAGTTTGATGTTGGTGATGCAGTATTTCTGAGAGTATCACCGAGCAAGGGTATCATGCGATTTGGGAAGAAAGGGAAATTGAGTCCTCGATACATAGGACCATTTGAGATTCTGGAGAAAGTGGGTGAGGTAGCTTACAGATTAGCATTACCCCCACAGATGTCCGGAATACACAACGTTTTTCATGTATCTATGTTGAGGAAGTACCACCCGGACCCTTCTCATGTCATAGAGTATGATGAGATGGACATACAGGAGGACATGAGCTACATTGAGGAACCCGTCTGGATTCTCGATAGAAAAGAGAAGGTACTGAGAACCAAGAGCATCCCATTAGTGAAAGTCTTGTGGAAGCATCACTCAAGGGAAGAAGCGACGTGGGAACTAGAGAGTCTCATGAAGGAGAAATACCCCCATCTATTTTGATTAGTTGAGTTGAATTTGGAGGACCAAATTCTTTTTAAGGTGGGGAGGATGTGAGATCTGAGAATTTCAGACATATTTAATGATGTAATAATAAATTGAAGTGTAATTTATTGAGCTAAGTGAATTGTGGGAATTATAATTGGAGATTTATATGTTAAGTGTGTAAAATGAGCATGAAGCATGAGGACAGATCGATCTGGGAGAAGGAGAGATCGATCTGGTGAGTTAAAAATGACGAGGAAGGGGAAATTTGAGGAGCAGATCGATCTCCAATGGAAGAGATCGATCTCCTTATGAATCTGTTTGAGTAGGGATCGATCTCATGAGGAAGAGATCGATCTCCAAATGAATCTGTTTGAGAGAAGATCGATCTCATGAGGAGGAGATCGATCTCCAAATGCTTCTGTTTGGGGAGAAGATCGATCTCCTTAGGAGCAGATCGATCTCATAAAGCCATAAAGAGATCGATCTCACCCCTCGACAGATCGATCTCCTAGGCATAAAATTGCCCAGATCGTCCCCAAATTTCGAACACAGATCGATCTCATCAAGAGGCAGATCGATCTCCTACCTCCAGTCTATATAAGGAACTCGTGTTTTCTCCTGAAATCTCACTTTCTCTCTCTTCCAAAACCTCCATTTTTCCGAAAACCTAGTTTCTCACTCCTCCAAATCCCCCATTTCCGGCCGAATCAGCTGTTGTGGTAAGAAGGAAAGTTGTTCCTCATCAAAGGGAGAACAACATACTTGGAAATAGAAGGACGAATCGGATCGAGGCGTGAGTTGTGCGTCTCACAAGCTTTGGGTAATTTCTAAACCTCGATCTTGATATTTGAGCTGATTTTGATGATATTGGTGGTTGTAATTGTGTTGAAATAGTTGAGGAATGATTAGGGATTGATGAGATTGTAATGTAGTTGGATTAATGTTGATATTTGGAAATTGTGGCAATTTTGAGGATTGTGCTATAAACGGAAATATAGACAAGGTGGTAAATTAGCGTAGATAATTGGTATTAGAGATATCGAACATTGGGATATTGTGAATAGGGTTGTAGTTTAAGGTTGACTTACGAGAATCGAGAGGTTTGAGGAGTTATGAGCAATTATGCTCGATTTTTAGAATTGAGGTTTGTGTGATGTTGAGTATTGATGTTTTAACATCGTTTGGACAGCTCGGGAGTTCCAGAGTGGAATGCGAGGCTAGTCCGTGATACGGGGGAACGATTGCACTATACGAGGTGCAAAGAGGTAAGGGAAATCTAAACCATTTGTGTATGTGATTTGTAAACTGTTATAGCATGATTTATGATTTATAAACAAGCATGTTGAGAGTTTTGTATTGAGATTTGAACTGCACACGATTTTATAGCCGGTTGGAGCCCAATGTTTTATGAGTTTATAACTGGGCTCTACGTTAAGGCAATATTGTGATTTGAGAAATGTGTGCGTGTGCTTTGCCGGTTGGAACTCGGTTTTACTACGTTTTGTGTTGAGTACAAAACGATTTCAAATGAGTTTTATGAGAGAAAACCATTACGAGTTCTACGTGAAGGCAAACCTGTCTTATGTGATAAGACTTGGGTGTGTAGTTGTGAGTACACACCGGGCATTGCTCTGGTAGCATGTAAGCCCGAATTCTTCTCCGTTCTGGTAACGTTGAGAAACCCCATTGGTGGCTGTGCCACGTTGAGAAAACCCCATTGGTGGCTGTGCCACGTATACCCCATTGGTGGCTGTGCCACGTTATACCCCATCGGTGGTTGTGCCACGTATACCCCATTGGTGGCTGTGCCACGTTATACCCCATCGGTGGCTGTGCCACGTATACCCCATTGGTGGCTGTGCCACGTTATACCCCATTGGTGGCTGTGCCACGTTGAGAAAACCCCATTGGTGGCTGTGCCACGTTGAGAAACCCCATTGGTGGCAGTGCCACGTTGAGAAACCCCATTGGCGGCAGTGCCACGTTGAGAAACCCTATTCTGTGGCTATGCCACGTGAGAAAATAATTCAGTGGCTTTGCCACGTGTGTTTTGTGGCTATGCCACGTGAGAAAATAATTTAGTGGCTTTGCCACGTGTGTTTTGTGGCTATGCCACGTGAGAAAATAATTCAGTGGCTTTGCCACGTGTGTTTTGTGGCGATGCCACGAGTGATTTTAAATCAGTGGCTATGCCACGTTATTTGAGAAAGCGTTTAACGCGTTATTTTCACATGCTTTGTTAATGCTCTAGAGTGAGCCTTTTTACTTCATGTTTTCACATGACTTGACACATGAGAGTGTCGTTTTGAGTATTTTCATGCTATGGTTTTCAAATGAGTTTCACATACAAATAAATGCTTTGTGATGTGCATTTTGGTTTATGAAATGAGTCCCCTACCCCCCTTACTGAGCGATTTAGAAGCTCACCCTGTTTTTCTTTCCCCCCAGAGTTCTTCAAGTGAATAAGGACTTCCCTGCGACGTACGGAGTAGTGGCTAGTGGAGGATCCGAGCTCCAGGCAATATATTTTGTACTTTGAGGTATATTTATCTTTTCATGTACCCAGACTATTATTGTAATTACAGACACTTGATGTATGACATTATATGGGATGTATTAGGATTAATTGATTTGTAATCGAGTAATGGGTATAATACAATATTTATTATATCATGATGAGATCCTGAGGCATGATAATTATGATGATGTATGACACTGCACAGGAATGCACTCTTTATTTGTGAATTAACGAGTAAAAAGTTTTAAATTAGCCCTATTTTCCGCATTTTCGGGGCGTGACACCACCGGCCAGAGGGGACCTCTGCGATGCTGATCCAGGCGCAGATCGGCCTGAAACGCTGCCGAACGGCGCGGGAAAAATTCGGTGCCGCCGCCGGAGGAGAGAAGAGACCGGACCGGCCACTTTCCGGCAAGCTTTGGTGAAGCCGACCACAGATCCATGCATCGGACTACCCCGCGAACAAGCTGGAGGCGGAAGCCGGCGGAGAACCGGTCGGAAAAGCCCCCAACGGCGAGGGAGAAGTTGAACCGAAACTGAACCGGACTGAATCGGACCGGTCTGAACCGGTCTGAACCGGACCGAACCGGTTCAGCCAACAAAGAGAGGGAAAAAGGAGAAAAAGGGAAGAAAAAGAGGAGAAGGAAAAAGGAAAAAAAATTTTTGGGGATACACCGGACTACGGGTAAGTCGGTAAGAGGTCAAAAGTGACCGATTTAATTTTCGAAAAATTTATTTAAATTATATTTGATCGAAAATTCACCCAGAATTAAATATATAAATTGTGCAGTTCGATGATAAATCGCGTACGTGAGCCCGATCAAATTTTGATTTGCGCACAATCGTAAAATCTCAGGTAAGTAAGCTCATTTACGACAATTTATATAATTATCGCGCATTAAAAGTTTATTTTACGAGTTACGAATTTAATTGCGCATTTAGTGCATTAAATTGAGATTTTAATTAAATTGCCGTAAATGATCTACGGGCTATTCAAAAAGTATAGAAAAAGGCCCAATAAGTATTGATGGGCCCAGTGAGCCCAATAGGCCTTGATGAAAGAATTAATAAGTGGAAACGGGCTTAAAACGAATTAAGGCCCATTAAGGTGCAATCGGGCCCAATAAGAGAGAAATTTGCCCAATTAGCGAAATCAACAATAGTAAAGATGAGAAAATATTTATTGAGTTGAATACGATTAAAACGAGATTTATACCGATAAAACCGAGCAAAAAGAGTAAAATCGATAAAAGTCAACTTTTGGCTAAAGCTTCGATATAATCACATATTTGGATATGTTGAAATGAATTTAAGCCATATGTGATAAGTTGAACTTGTTTTGCAGCAGCTCGATCTATCGACACGTTTTACGAGGTAAATTCGAGTATCGAGGAAAGTGCTCTACATCAGTCGCTAAGAGGTAAGGGATATAATTTAGAGTAGCGTTAGTACTCCTTCATCCTTACCAACTGTTTATGTATGAGAATTGGATGAGATTTTACGAAATGGATTTCCAACTGTATTTAAACCGAAGCCAAAACCATTTCTCAAGTTTTCAGCATGTTTTATATATATGTGATTCATTTTTACAGCATATATGTTTATAAAAGTGATTTTTCACTTCTGAAATGAAAGCATAGTGTTTTCATGTGAGATTACGGGTTAAATTCCCGATATGTTCTAGGAAATCATGTTTTCATGATACGGGTTAAAGTCCCGAAACAGCTTTTAAGCTATATTTTCACAGTACGGGTATTAGTCCCAATAAATAGCTATTATAACTATGCTTTCCATATTTACACGGGCTAGAGTCCCGCAATGATTTATGAAAACTATGTTTTCTATAAGAAACAAGCTAGAGTCCCGTAATGATTTATGAAAAACGGGTTAGAGTCCCGTAACGATTTTAATACACGGGTATGAGGCCCGAAATGATTTTGATAAATTGGGTAAGAGGCCCAAAATGATTTTTGTGGGGTAAAAAGGCATGATATGAAGAAAGTCAGAGGATCTGGGGTCGATCTCGTATGGAGACGATCGAGGATCTACCTAGCCAACGGTCAGAGAACGGGCAGGCTCTGACTTGATATGAGAAACGTGCGTATAGACCACACTTGGTGATGCACGTGAGTTCGTGCATATAGTCCCCATTTAGTGGTGCAAGAGAGATAGGGCAGCGTACGACCCTGATCCAGTCCTACGGCTCCCTGTACTATGGCCATGAGTACCCATGATTTAGTCCTACGAGACCAGATGTATGATGTTCTTCGGGACTAGTATATGAGACAATTGCCTGACCCTACATGATGAATTGACAGAACGATATATATATGTTTTCGCACATTTCATGCTATCTGTTTTATGATTTTATTAAGCACATATTTTTATGATGAGATTTTAAAGGTAGCCATGAGTATGTTTTACGAGATGTGCATATGATAATACGATTTCATTTCCAAAGTGATAAGCATGTTATGATATGCATGATTAAGTTTTGAGATGCTTTTTACTTGTTTACACGACGTGATATGCATACTATATATGAGTTTTACTAAAAGGATGCATGATGTGTAAACTTATGATTTAAGCATGTTTTTACTGCTTTTATGAAATGTAAGCATCTATACTCCAGTACATGTTTATGCTGAATTGTAAAACCATGAGTTTTACCATGTTTTGAGTATTTAAAGCTATTTTAAATGTATCTCTTACTGAGTCTGAAAAAACTCACCCCCCTCCTCTCCACCTCCCAGATTATCTATAGCGAGTCTACTGCACATACGAGACTGTGGTCATTGACAAGGTAGTCCGACCTGTCATCGGATACTCTCGTAGCCTTGAGGTACAGTCTTACTTATATTCCAGACATGTGATACATAATAGACACTATTGTATATAATAGTCGGGATGTAATAGTTGTAAATAATTTTATATATACAGAATGTATGTAATGTAATGAGATCCTGGAAAATGAAAAAGATTTTAAATCTAGACATGGACAGGAAAACAACATAGTTAATGGATAAAAAGTTTTAATTAGCCCCATTTTTTCGCGCTTCCGGGGCGTGACCGTTTTTCTTGGTATCAGAGCAAATGTTGTGTAGTACTGTCGTGTCTAGTAATAAGAGTGTATTACATCCCAATGTGTCTATGCATGTCTGGTAATAAAGTAACCTTACCTGTCAAAGTATGACTTAATTTATGGATTTTGTGCAAATAGTAGATTGCTAATCATGTGTGGTAGACGGAGCTGTTCACAGAGACGAGCTCAACCCGCTCCACCATCTTCCCCTCAACCCGAAAGCCCTATTGATAGAATAAGGAGGCTTGAGGAGACAGTACATGGTACGAGGGAAAGACTTATAGCTCTTACCACTATGTTTACCCAACAGTTTGGAGTACGTACACCTGGTATGGAGACAGCTACTCTTATGCCTAATCCTCATCCCCCACCAGTTTCTCCAGTAGCCCCAACCCTCAGCTAGCAGTTCCCCAGCATAGGGATGACAGAGAGACTCAGAGGGTGCGAGATTTCTTGAGTATGCATCCTTCGGAGTTCACAGGGCTTAAGGACCCGATTAAGGCTGAGGAGTGAATCGTTGATATTGAGACGATATTTCAGTTTTGTGGTGTACTGATAGGGAGAGAGTGACTATGACGGGTTAAATGATAAAGGGACAGGCTAAGTTCTAGAAGAGATCCATACAAACGACATTAGCCGAGGATCCCTTAGAGATCACATGGAATGCTTTCTTAGTCGCATTCCGAGAGCAGTATGTACCGCTTGTAGCTTGAAAGAAGATGCAAACAGAGTTTTTAGATTTGAGACAAGGAAGTTCTACAGTAGATGAGTATGAGAATAGATTTACAACCCCAATGAGATACAATCCAGAGAGCAGTTGCTTCTCGACATGATTTGAGAAGGGATCAGCCCAAAAGACAGAGGGTGGAAGGACCTCAGATAAGGGCTGGTAAGCCCAAGACTTCTGTTGGTGCCGTAGGGATGATTAGAGGCCCTGAGATAAGAGTGCCACGGTGTAGGATATGTGGCAATATTCACACTGGACCTTATCGTGTAGGTACCTTTACTTGCTACAGATGCGGTGAAGTAGGGCACATAATGAGAGAATGTCCACTTATGAGATCTCAGGAACCTCGTGAGGCACCTAAACAGATAGAGAGATCGGCTCAGGCTCCATAAAGGAGCGCCACAACCGCAGACAAGGGCAAGAAGCCTATCTCCCAGGGCCGAGTGTACGCCCATGACCAAGAGACAGCAGATACATCATTCGATGTTATTCAAGGTACTCTCCTTGTCTATAATCATGAAGCACATGTACTGTGTGACCCAAGTTTCATACACTCGTTTGTGTCACCACAATTTGCATGTAAGTTTCATGAGAAACCAGGAGTCATTAGATAACATGTTGGACATAAGTATACCTATGAACGCGATACATAAAACATATATAATAGTATTCATCAATGATATCTTGAATTATTCGAGATCTTGGGAAGAGCATGAATAATATTTGAGGACTGTGCTCCAGACTCTCCGTGAGAAGAAGTTATAAGGTAAATTTAGTAATTGTGCTTTTTGGTTAGAACTGATTGCATTCCTTGGACATGTAGTATCTAAGGACGAGGTGCCAGTGGATCCATCCAAGGTAGATGCAATATTGAGATGGGAAAAGACTGAGGACAGTCACGGAGGTCAGAAGCTTATTGGGATTAGCATGGTATTACCGACAGATTGTCGAAGGGTTTTCATGAATAACAGTTCCATTAGCCAGACTGACTCATAAAGAGGTTCAGTTTATATGGTCTGAGTAGTGTGAGTAGAGCTTTTAAGAGCTCAAACGTCGGTTGAATATGATACTAATCTTGACCATTCCAAGTGGTCTGGGGAATTTGTGTTATACAATGATGCTTCCCACCAAGGTCTCAGCCGTGTGCTTATGCAACATGGTAGAGTGGTAGCTTATGGATCCCGTCAGCTAAAGGATCACGAGCGTAATCATTCCACTCACGACTTGGAGTTAGCTGCAGTAGTGTTTGCACTCAAGATATGGCGGTATTAACTATATGAAGAAAGATTTCAGATCTTCACTGACCACTAGAGTCTTAAGTACTTGTTTGATTTGAAGGAGATGAATATGAGACAACGGAGATGAATAGAGCTCCTCAAGGTTTATGACTGTGAGATTTTATATCATCCTGATAAGGCGAACGTGGTAGTCGACGCCCTGAACTAAAAGGGTATGGTGTTCTACATGATTAAAGACTGGGACTTATTGAAACAATTCACTGAACTGAGGATTAGTATGGATGAGATTGAGCATGGATACATGGCTAGCCTACAGATTGAACCAAGTATACTAGACCAGATTAGAGCTGGATAGCGAAACGATTAGAGGTTACTGGATATGGTTAGCCTGGTAGAGGAGAGATCGCAGTCTAAGTTGACGGTCAGTGATGATGGATTACTGAGGTACCAAGGCCATATCTGTGTGCCACATGATGACACCTTGAGTCAGAGCATTCTAAAGGAGTCTTATTGTCCTCGATTCACCTTGCTTTCGATTTAATCGAACAGGCAACTAAGGATGTTCAGCTCATATGTGACAAATCGAGGACCGCACAGAAAAGTTATGCCAATGTGCGTAGACATCCTCTTGAATTTCAGGTTGGGGACTCCGTATTGGTTAAGGTGCCACCGATGAAGGGTATAGTACGCTTCAAAAAAGAGGAAGTGCTACGATTTAAGATTATTCCACTAGTAAAGGTTCTCTGGTAACACCACAAGACAGAAGAAGCCACTTGGGAACTAGAGAGCCAAATAAGGGAGAAGTACCCTCACCTGATTGATAGACCAGCTTGAATTCAAAGGACTGAATTCTTAAAAGGTGGGGAGAAATGTGAAATCTGAATTTTGTAAAGGGATTTAAATCGTTGGACGAAAAATGCGAAATTTAAATGAGAAAAGATAGTGAGTCCGAGAAGGAAAATCGGTCTAAATTAATCCCGAACGTGTAGAAGGGTAAAATTGGTCAAAAGATCCTAATTTCGGTGAAAATTCGATGAAGAAATTTCATTAAAAATATGGATTTAGGAAATCTTGATCGATAAAGGAGAAATTATGGAATTCCGAGTCCAATTGGTCAAGATACGGAGATATCACGAATTTTTGTAATTTTCGCCTGGGACATTATCCCGAAAATATGCGAAAAATACACCGAAATAGTTAAAATAAATTAAATTAATTAAATTAATTAATTAATAAAATATAACATAATTTTTGAGATATTTTGTGTAATTTATTATATTTTATTTGATTAAAATAAAATAAAATATAATAATAATAATAATTAATAATAATAAAATAATAAAAAAAGGTTAAAAAAAGAAAAGAGAAACGCAGAATTGTCGCGAAATCGCGACTGAAACAGAGGGAAACGAGGAGCAGAGGCAGCAAGGGAGCCGAGCTCCCATCTGCTCACCGGCAAGGGCCCTGGCGGACGCACCAGGCGGGAGGAGACCTAGCCGACGCCGACCCTCGATGAAAACTGGCGAGGAAAACGCCGGCAACCGAGAGGGAGAAAGAGACCGAGAGAGAAAGAGAGAAAAGAGAGGAGAGAGAGAGATCGGCGGCCGATGAGGGGAGGAGCGAACCACCACCGGCCAGAGGGGACCTCTGCGACGCTGATCCAGGCGTAGATCGGCCTGAAACGCCGTCGAACGGAGCGGGAAAATTCGGTGCCGCCGTCGGAGGAGAGAAGAGGCAGGACCGACCACTTTCCGGCGAGCTTTGGCGAAGCCGACCACAGATCCATGCATCAGACTACCCCACGAACAAGCTGGAGGCGGAAGCCGGCGGAGAACCGGTCGAAAAAGCCCCGAACGGCGAGGGAGAAGTTGAACCGGAACTGAACCGGACCGGTCTGAACAGGACCGAACCGGTTCAGCCAACAAAGAGGGGGAAAAAGGAGAAAAAAGGAAGAAAAAGAGGAGAAGGAAAAAGGAAAAAAAAATTTCGGGGATACACCGGACTACGGGTAAGTTGGTAAGAGGTCAAAAGTGACCGATTTAATTTTCGAGAAATTTATTTAAATTATATTTGATCGAAAATTCACCCAAAATTAAATATATAAATTGTGCAGTTCGATGATAAATCGCGTACGTGAGCCCGATCGAATTTCGATTTGCGCACTATCATAAAATCTCGGGTAAGTAAAGCTCATTTACGATAATTTATATAATTATCGAGCATTAAAAGTTTATTTTACGAGTTACGGATTTAATTGCGCATTTAGTGCATTAAATTGAGATTTTAATTAAATTGTCGTAAATGATCTACGAGCTATTCAAAAAGTATAGAAAAGGCCCAATAAGTATTGATGGGCCAGTGAGCCCAATAGGCCTTGATGAAAGAATTAATAAGTGGAAGCGGGCTTAAAACGAATTAAGGCCCATTAAGGTGCAATCGGGCCCAATAAGAGAGAAATTTGCCTAATTAGCGAAATCGACAATAGTAAAGATGAGAAAATATTTATTGAGTTGAATACGATTAAAACAAGATTTATACCGATAAAATCGAGCAAAAAGAGTAAAATCGATAAAAGTCAACTTTTGGCTAAAGCTTCGATATAATCACATATTTGGATATGTTGAAATGAATTTAAGCCATATGTGATAAGTTGAACTTGTTTTGCAGCAGCTCGGTCTATCGACACATTTTACGAGGTATATTCGAGCATCGAGGAAAGTGCTCTACATCAGTCGCTAAGAGGTAAGGGATATAATTTAGAGTAGCGTTAGTACTCCTTCATCCTTACCAACTGTTTATGTATGAGAATTGGATGAGATTTTACGAAATGAATTTCCAACTGTATTTAAACAGAAGCCAAAACCATTTCCTGAGTTTTCAGCATGTTTTATATATATGAGATACATTTTTACAGCATATATGTTTATAAAAGTGATTTTTCACTTCTGAAATGAAAGCATAGTGTTTTCATGTGAGATTACGGGTTAAAGTCCCGATATGTTCTAGGAAATCATGTTTTCATGATACGGGTTAAAGTCCCGAAACAGCTTTTAAGCTATATTTTCACAGTACGGGTATTAGTCCCAAGAAATAGCTATTATAACTATGCTTTCCATATTTACACGGGCTAGAGTCCCGCAATGATTTATGAAAACTATGTTTTCTATGAGAAACAGGCTAGAGTCCCGTAATGATTTATGAAAAATGGGTTAGAGTCCCGTAACGATTTTAATACACGGGTATGAGGCCCGAAATGATTTTGATAAATTGGGTAAGAGGCCCAAAATGATTTTTGTGGGGTAAAAAGGCATGATATGAAGAAAGTCAGAAGATCTGGGGTCGATCTCGTATGGAGACGATCAAGGATCTACCTAGCCGACGGCCAGAGAACGGGCAGGCTCTGACTTGATATGAGAAACGTGCGTATAGACCACACTTGGTGATGCACGTGAGTTCGTGCATATAGTCCCCATTTAGTGGTGCACGAGAGATAGGGCAGCGTACGACCCTGATCCAGTCCTACGGCTCCCTGTACTATGGCCATGAGTACCCATGATTTAGTCCTACGAGACCAGATGTATGATGTTCTTCGGGACTAGTATATGAGACAATTGCCTGACCCTACATGATGAATTGACGGAACGATATATATATATATATGTTTTCGCACATTTCATGCTATCTGTTTTATGATTTTATTAAGCACATATTTTTATGATGAGATTTTAAAGGTAGCCATGAGTATGTTTTACGAGATGTGCATATGATAATACGATTTCATTTCCAAAGTGATAAGCATGTTATGATATGCATGATTAAGTTTTGAGATGCTTTTTACTTGTTTACACGACGTGATATGCATACTATATATGAGTTTTACTAAAAGGATGCATGATGTGTAAACTTATGATTTAAGCATGTTTTTACTGCTTTTATGAAATGTAAGCATCTCTACTCCAGTACATGTTTATGCTGAATTGTAAAACCATGAGTTTTACCATGTTTTGAGTATTTAAAGCTATTTTAAATGTATCTCTTACTGAGTCTGAAAAAACTCACCCCCCTCCTCTCCACCTCCCAGATTATCTATAGCGAGTCTACTGCACATACGAGACTGTGGTCATTGACAAGGTAGTCCGACCTTTCATCGGATACTCTCATAGCCTTGAGGTACAGTCTTACTTATATTCCAGACATGTGATACATAATAGACACTATTGTATATAATAATCGGGATGTAATAGTTGTAAATAATTTTATATATACAGAATGTATGTAATGTAATGAGATCCTGGAAAATGAAAAAGATTTTAAATCTAGACATGGACAGGAAAACAACATAGTTAATGGATAAAAAGTTTTAATTAGCCCCATTTTTCCGCGCTTCCGGGGCGTGACAACTGTAAACATATATGATGTCGAGGATGTAAGGTGAAGTAATACCATTGTATATGTATTTAGTTAAAGTCAAAGGATAGTAAAACTTGATATATGAATGTGATTATGGAAATGGAATCGTAAATATGTGAGTGGTGACTACCACCGAATCATAGCCCAACTATTTGGTAAGATGATCACGATGAGAGAAAGGTAAGAATTAAATAATAATCGAAAAGCAAAAAATTTGTAGTGATTTTAGGTAATTTGGGTCGTGAGACGTAGTACTGAGTAGTTGTGCGTTGGTATACTATGTACTGTGCTGGGTGCACGTGAGTACGAGTATCACGTAGATGACACATGGCGTACCTTATACCGTGAGTATATGAGGAGATGAGGTTGATTGAGATAAGCCAGAGGGTAGGACTAACCCATCCCCCTTCAGGCAAAGTGATGCCCTGTGCACACCTGATCAGTGAGGCTTTGGATCACTGACTATGGTCATACGTTGTGGATATTTGATTGCCGAAAATTTCATGCCTGTCTCATAGATTCGAGAAACAGAGAAAAACTTAGAAAAGAAAGAGATTTTGTGTTTTTATAAATCTCTGATTTAAACACTTGTGTCGTGAGGGCACTATTTCATGAATCATGTTTTAGAATGGAAGCATGACATAGTTAATTTACATGAAAATGCCAATGAGAAATGTATGTTTAAAAGCATTTTCGTATAATATTTCCATTTATAATGAAAATATGGTTTTGGTTTATACATGCATGGGCTATGTAGGTAGTACGATATCTACCTGCTAGCATTCATTTCCTTACTGAGCTGTGGTTTGCTCATCCCACTATTTTCCCCCTCCAGGTATTGAGAAGTAGGAGAGTGGTGGTCTCTAGATTCCTTTTTGAGTTGGACAGCTCTAGCCAGTCGTAAAGGTATAAGAATTGTATACACAAGCGTATTTTGTATCTATCTTGTCATATCACACAATTATACCTTGGAATTGTAAACAGCTTTATGGGGATGATATGTAAGTACAATGTATTTATACAATTGATTTTGTATATCTACACACACCTGGGAGTGTGAATAAAAGTTTTTAAATTTTTCGCTGTAAATGTATGAATTTTAGTTTTTGCATCGTCTCACTGCCCAACCATAATAGCGTAAGTATGGATAAAAGGGCACCCGGAAGTGGGGTGTGACACTCTCACTGCTTCCATAGTACATCTCTTTTCTGTCACTCTCTTCACCTTTTCATTTTCTTAGTAACCTCGAAATATACATTTCATATTATCATAGTTGAGCCTTACGCACTGCTTCCTCAAAATAACATCCAATGGAGCTAATTTATCTCGGTTGAGGATCTCAGTGCCTCCTACGAGTTTCCTGGATTTCCTCTGTTTCACATCTCTACTTATCTGGATTATTCTTTTTCCAAGACTATAAATTTAGTTTTGTATTCATCCACAGACTTCTTACTTTATGTTCGATTACAATCATTTCATCTATAATTGCCACTTTGTTTCATTCGGAATGTGTTACCATCTAAGAGCCTTCAGAAACATATCCCATGTAATTTTTTATGAATAGTCTCGAATTAAATCTAGGGACTTCCCTCCGATCTCGACTTTCCAATTCGATATCGATGCTACAAAGGCTACTGTCTTTATAGTAGCGCACTCTGAAAATTTGTGTAGCTTCTCCAATTCTATAGCACCAAAGTTGTAAAAGCAACTTGCTCGGTAGAGTTACTTCAAAATTCATAGGGCTTTCCTATTTTATTTATCCAATCTTCTGAAATCATTGAATTTTTAACTCCACTGAAAAACAGAGGCTTAAACCTCTGAAATTGCCTCAATCAATTAAGTTTGCAATTGTACCCTAAAATCCATATAAGTTTTTCCCATTCAGTTATCCAGTTTT
The DNA here is from genome assembly GCA_033439115.1 of Firmiana major. Classification (NCBI taxonomy): domain Eukaryota; kingdom Viridiplantae; phylum Streptophyta; class Magnoliopsida; order Malvales; family Malvaceae; genus Firmiana; species Firmiana major. The sequence continues at coordinate 60,937,673 of CM065907.1, read as the reverse complement.
CCATTACAACTGGATTTTTAACTCCAGTATATAATAAGGTACTATCTTTCGAAATTAGCTCGGCCTTTCTCTCAGTCACACCTCAATCGTTATCATTATCATGAGGTTGCTATCACTTGACCCGACAATGTCATCATTATTTCCCAGTCCTGCTCAAATTTTACGAAGCAAAATCCAAAAGTTTCCTGTGAAACTATAAGGTGTACACTCAAACGAGTTTTCACTACACCTCTCGGCCTATCTCTACGGCCTCGAGGAGCGGTTCATTTCCATCTAATAGTGTGGAGGCAATACCAACCAGCCATATCTATCAGTTTGCCTTCATTCAATGACACAATTTTCAATAAAGCACAGCCAAGTATACCTATTTATATCTAAGTAATGTACAATATCAGGCCAACCTTGCTCTGATACCACTTCAGTAACGATTTGAATTTACTGATATTTCGGTTGGGCTACAAGTTGATATTATGTCAAAATAATAATTTAGTCTGATTAATTTTCTTTCTTAGTAACAAATTTTAAATAGAAATATATTCACATTCCCCAGACACATCTTGTATGCAATACTGTATTTACAAAAATTTTAGATACAAAGGAATTTCTTAAACCTGAGTATACCTTCAATGCAGAAATATGCTCCGCGAAATCATAACTGTGCGGAATGCCTTACTAACGGAATCGATCCCAGCTATAGAGGGATAAATACACTACCTATATACTTATGCCACAAATAAGTTTCTCATAAAATATACTGTACATTTTCAGTTCAATAAAATCGGAAATGGAAATCCACAAATAGTGTCTTCACAATTTACTCTAACAATTTCACAATTTCGAAATTCAAGCAAAGAAAAACATAGTTCAAATCTCAACACAATTCTCATTTTCATTTCAGTAATTTAAATAGACGAGGCAAAACATTTCACAATATATCAGATATCAGAAGTGACTATTGGCCAATGTCGGTGACTCCGGGCAATTCACGGGCCAGGTGTGTCGGGATGTCAGGTGTCGTGGCAGTGGTCAGCTACCCAAACAGCTCACACAGTACTCTATTTTCTAATAACACGGTACATCATACACACATGCACATAGCATGGTATATCGTACTCCATGGACCTTGGCATCATTCACCATTAAGTATAATTTCACTATTCATAATTTCATATAATTTCACTGTCCCCTTTTTGCCTCAAATCACATGCAAGCAGGTAGTGTAAGATCACACAACAATACACGCTTGACAGGCACAGTTTTAACATCAAAATACTTTAAACCACGTGCAAGCAGGTAGTGCAAGATCACACAGCAATACACACCTGAATGGCACAGTTTTAACCTCAAATACTTTAATCTCATTTCAGCTCATAAAATAGAGTAAAAGGGGCTGATCTTGCCATTTTTCACAAAATACAATTTTTTAGTATAATTCCGAAATGTTAGATTTTTCACAAAAAAAATTTTAAAACTACTTAAATATTTATTTAAATAGGCTCGATAATACTATATCGAAAATCAAGCTGTTTTTACGGAATTTTTAAACTCTTCCTTAAATTCCAAAGCGTAAAATTGGCCTAAGGTTTTCTATAATTCAGACGACAAAAATTTTCTGTCCTAAAGTTCGTAGCTGTTTTTACGGAGTTTTAAAACTCTTCCTTAAATTCCAAAGCGTAAAATTAGCCTAAGGTTTTCTATAATTCAGACGACAAAAATTTTCTGTCCTAAAGTTCGTAGTTTCAAATACCTAAAAAATATATGCAGATATTTTTAACAATTCATGAATATTTTTATACAGTAAAAAAATACGGCCTAAATTTATATCTACAAAGCATCAGAAAATACGTGCAATTTATCTTTAGCAGCACACAAAATTTTCCTTACCTCGGTATCTATCTGTGGTCCTCAATTTCCTCAACGTTGCGAGTAGGCAGGCCCGGTCCGCTCGTTTTATTTCCCCAGAACTCTTTCCTTCGAGTTTCCCAATTTTCAGAATCTCGGTGACTCCTTTTCTATCTCCAAATATATATATATATATATATCAAATTTATATATATATATATAAGTATATATATTTACTCTTTCTTCTTCTTTTTTTTTTTAATTTCTTTTTCTTCTCCTGCCAAATTTCTTTTCTTCTTTCTTTTTTCATCTTTGGCTTTGGTTTTGACCGCTATTCACCTTCTCTTCCAGTGGCTCGGGTTGCCCGTCTCCGCCCGGCGTCGATGCCCTCCTATCATCTCTGGTTTTAGCGCCCATATCCACCTCATCTGTTCTGTTTTGCCACTTCAAGGCAGTCCCTTTCCTCATTCCTTTCTTCCTTTCAAGTCTTTGCTCAGGCACCATCTACATCACCCTTAGCTCGAGCAGTACTATCACGACCCTCCATGACTTAACCAAAATCACTACAAATTTTTTACTTTTTACTTACCTCTTTCCTCATCAACAGTTAGGCTATGATTCGATGTCAGCATCCTCACTTACCATATCATTCATTATCATACATACATGTCAATAAACTATCTACTGACTGTAATTTTTTTTATAATATAAGTGAGCTCGTATAAAATCTAATACAAATACATTCCCCATAATTTACATCAAATACATCACTGTGTTGTCCATATGTTTAGATACAAAACCGTACAAAATATGTATACCTGTCGATCGATAGGAAATGGCAGCGGACAATAGGAACACTATCCCTCACTCGTACTCACTCTACTGCTGATGCTCTGTAGAGAGGTGTAAAAAAAAAGGGTGAGCTCACAGCTCAGTAAGAAAATCAGGCAAGCAAGTAGACATCTACACTATCTGCTCAAAATAATGCTATGCCTCGAAAATATCAATTCCTTAACTCACTTTAAAAGCATGTCTTTAAATATATATATATATACTTGTACAGATTAAATCCCATGTACAAAAATCATGCTTAGTTCTCAATTGTAGGCATTTCGTGCAAAACAATGCATCTTTATAATTTCACAATGCCTTAGATAAATCATTCCATTTATGTTCAAATCACAGTAAATATGGCATTTCAATTATTCACAACACAAAAATCGAATTTCGAACCATCCCTCAGGTCTATTCGTATCATAAAATCAATCAAGTGATATATCATGTGAGACTCTGTAGGGAAATGCAATAATATCCTAGACTATGGCCATATCTTATAATGGTGATCCCAGGCTACACAGTACTCGGTGTGCAGGGCAATCATTGCTGTAACGGGAGGGGGGTCAGTCCATCACAACCGCCAGCTATCAACTCCTAATCTCTACAAAAACAAAACAACACAACAACACATGGTACAATGTACTCCATGCCACTCTCACGGTACAACGTACACCCGTGGACCCTATCTCAATGGATAATCAATACCACGTCTCTAAATCCACATGAGAACATCTCACAGTGTGACACTCAGTCTACACAAGGAAATCAGCATGGTTTTTGAACATGTCTTATATATCACATAAAATATAGTGCGCGCCTTTGAGCGCAACTCACAGTCGACACTCCGCTCAAACACTGTTTCACATCACAAACTCAAACTCTAGTGCGAGTAAACCTCCAGCACTAGGTCATGCATAGTTCATGTTTCAAATCAAGTACGAACAATCGCTCCAGTACCATGCTATGCATAAAACTCATCAAATAAAGTACAAGCAAATTGCTCAAGTACTATGTCATGTATAAATCATGAAGAATCGAGTACGAGTAACGCTCTAGCACACTGTCATGCATCTCATGTAAAATTCGAGTATGAGCAATAACTCTAGCACTTTATCATGCATGTCATGAAAATCTAGTGCGAATCACACTTCAATACTAATATATGTGAAAAATATATGAAATCAAGTGCGAGCTGTGCTCTAGCAAGATTAATCTCACATAATTTGATGGATGACTCTTTAAAAAAAGGATGATTTTCAAAACATCAAAATTAGCACTATATATTGTGCTATTTCTCATCAACCGTGAAAAAATTAGCTCATCTACCTACTCTTCTGCTACACAGCAGTAAAAACACTTATAATGGTGGTTTCCATGCTTTTTACAACTTTTCCCAAAAGTTAACTTTTTTCCTAACTAAGGGCAAAATCGTAATTTGCCACTATCGGGTCACTATAATTATTATTCACTTTCTCTGACCCTCAGAGTTTTTAAGTGAATGAAAAAGCAGACGAAAATACGTGCAAGTATCTCTAACTACTCACAAAAGTCCCTTACCTGCAATCACTCGAGAAATTTTACTTTCTCAACGTTGCTCGATCCAGCAATCTGATTCGCTCCTCCAAAAATCTCTGGAGCTGCATATAACCATTCATCAGGTTAATTATACTTTTCCTACTATATTTCACATTTAATACAGTCTATTTCACTTAATGGGCTTTAATAAACCTTAATGGGCCTAACAATACCTTAAGCCCATTTCCATTTTACTATTCATTTTCGTTGGGCCTATTGGGCTTGTGGGGCCCACCAACTCTTATTTGGCTTATTCGAGACCCATTACATCACATTGGACCAAAACCAATTAGGCTTGACCCATCTGACCTCTTGGCCACATGCCTTGGCCGAGAGCTCCCATGTCATCGGTCACACCACACCATGCCGTCCATGGCCATTTGCTAGCCAATTTCACTTAGGCATTTTCACAAACACTTGGTTGGCAATGTTCTTAAGCTTCACGTAGTTCATTTAAGCATTTTATCAAGCACCAAAATTTCCAACTTAATTCATGTATCAACTGATCAAATTGATTAAGTCTAACTATACCATAATCATGAACACATGTACATTAACTCATTTATGCCTTAAAATGATATTGGCATTCATCAATTTATCACTAGTCACTCTCGGCCAATTCATATTCATAGTGATTCCATGTGTTTCAATGCTTAAAACATATACCAATCTACTTAAAATCATTCTTACATTAACATATATGAATTTAAAAGCTTGAAATTATACCTAGTATATGCGTTCACACTTGGTCAAAACTTTGAAGCCTCTCGATTTGCACACTATGGCTCCTTGATAGCCAATTTCAACATATGTTAATCATCACTCAATTTGGAACAACTTTCATGCAGATTGAAAGTTCCAAATATGCCTTTTTCCTAGTGATTTCTAGTGAGAGAAAGCTTGAATATATGTGTTTTAATGGTTTCTTTGTGTAGCCGAGAATGATGGGTTGAAGAAGACCATGTGGTGGCTGATTTTATAAGCCAATTACTTAGTCATTAAGCCTCACTTTTCAGCCAACAAGTTTGAATTGAATTGTTTTAGTTAATGGTTACCAAATTGGCTATGGTTACCTTTTACTAATGGGCTTGATTTTAATCCATTTGGACCTAACATTTGGGCTTCTCGGTTTGGGCCTTCCAAATGGGCTTTCGGACTGAAATTTTTCTATACATCGAGCCTTCAATTTTCTAAATATTTGGCCTTCCAATCGGTCAAACAATTCGGTCTAATGGACCTAAGAAATTCGATCTACACTTATTATACCTTAATAGGCTTTAAAATCTTCACTTTGGCCCATTACGTTTTTACCCCATAAATTTAATCCGAAATTTTTGCAAATAAATTTTTCTTACTTCTGGGGATGATTATCTTGTATTTTGACCAAAAATATTTTTTTGTAAATTTTTAACCATGGTTAGTCAACAATGGTAAAAGTCCACTTTTCTTAACTACAGTTGACTTTTTTCTTAATCATTGACCACGTTGACTTTTTCTCAAAAATCTGAAAATGTAATATCTTATGATTTACACTCTCGTCTTTACGTTTTGGCTGTTTCCGGTAGGTAAATATACCTTAAATACCTTAAATCGATAAAATGGTCTATGTTGCCCCTTTTTGGCTTTTACTTTTGTTCTCTATGTTCGGGACTAAATCAAACTGACTTTCCTTCATGAGCTCCCTATATTTTCTCATTTAAAGTTCTTCTCTTCAGTCAGAATGATTCAGATCCACTCGGTTTAGTCATGTGGCTCTTATAGTCCTTTTTCAACTTTATGTAGCTTTTAAGTGTTAAAGCATTTTACTAACACTTAAATCAAGTAAATACTCTTCTTATGATTTAATTTACTTAATACAATGTCTGTACATATATAAATCATAAGGAACAAGCTACATAAAATACGGGTCTTACAATCCTCCCCAACTAAGAAACTTTGGCCCTCCAAAATTAGAAACCAAGTCAGTCATCAAATAGATAGGGGTGCTTCTCTCGCATCAAACTCTCCAGCTCCCAAGTAGCTTCCTCTGAAGTGTGATGCTGCCAGAGAAGCTTCACTAATCCGATAGTCTTTGATCTCAAGACCTTCTCCTTCCTATCTAGTATCTAAATCGGTCTCTCAACATATGACATATCCTCTCTGACCTCCATCTTCTCATAACTAATCACATGTGCCGGATCTGGGTGATACTTTTGAGGCATCGAAATGTGGAAGACGTTATGGACACTTGATAAGTCCGGAGGTAATGCCAACCTATAGGCCTTATCTCCCACTTGATCAAGTATCTCAAAGGGTCCAATGTAGCGAGGACTCAACTTTCCTCTCTTTCCCAATCTCACTATACCTTTGCAAGGAGAAACTTTCAGAAACACTGATTCACCAACTGTAAACTCTAATGACCTTCGTCTCTTGTCAGCGCAACTCTTCTGTCTACTCTGAGCTGTCCTCAGTCTCTCTACAATCAAACGAACATCCTCAGAGGCTTGTGTAACTAAGTCAAGAGCGAAAATCTTTCGATCACCCACTTCTTCACATCCGATAGGGGAACGACATCTACGACCATATAAAGCCTCATATGGTGCCATCCCGATACTCGAATGATAATTGTTGTAGGCGAACTTGGCTAGTGGCAAGTGATCATCCCAGGAGCCTCTAAAATGTAGTACACACGCTCTCAACATATCCTCAATAATTTGTATAGTCCTCTCTGACTGACCATCTGTTTAAGGATGAAAAGCGGTGCTCAAACTCAATTGGGTTCCCATGGCTTCCTGAAAATGTTCCCAAAAGTGGGAAGTGAAGCGGGAATCCCTATCAGAGACTATGCTCACTGATACACCAGGTAACCTCACTACCTCGCATACATACAGCTCTGCCAATGAACTCAGAGTATCGATAGCTCTCATAGCTAGGAAGTGGGCTGACTTCGTTAGTCTGTCAATGATCACCCATATAGCATTGTGATTCCTGCGAGTCCTTGGTAAACCCATCACAAAATGCATGGTGATATGCTCCCATTTCCATATCGGTATAGGTAGAGGCTGCAATAACCCTACAAGTTTCTGATGCTCTACCTTCACTTGCTGACATACGAGACATCTCGCCACAAACTCTGCCACGTCTTTCTTTAGACCTGACCACTAGTACACCTTCCAGAGGTTCTGATACATCTTGTTACTCCTCGGATGTAATGTATACCTCGACGAATGAGCTTCTGCCAATATTAATCTCCTGAGCTCTAGGTCATCGAGAATGCACAAGCTACCTCTGAACCTCAGCAATCTATCAGATCTCATCTCAAAATTAGTCACTGTGCCCTTTTGTATCTGACTAGTCATCTCGACATAATGTGGATCAATCTACTGAGCCTGTCTGATCTTATCCAATAGATCCAGCTCCAAGCGTAGACTAGCTATCATATAGCTTGTATCCATGTTAGAAGGCACAACACCCAAACTGAGGCTGGTAAACTATTCCAACAGTTCGTGTTCCCTGACCATCATATATGATACCATCCCTAGGCTCTTCCTACTCAAAGCGTCAGCTACCGCGTTAGCCTTACCCAGATGATAAAGTATCTCATAATCGTAGTCCTTTAGAAGCTCTAGCCATCTTCTCTGTCTCATGTTCAACTCTTTCTGCTAGAACAAAAACTTGAGGCTTTTGTTGTTGGTGAACACCTAGAACTTTTCACCATATAAGTAGTGGCGCCATACCTTCAACGCAAACACTACTACCATTAACTCCAAATCGTGGATCGGATAGTTCTTCTCATGGTCCTTTAGCTGTCTAGATCCATAAGCAACTAACCTCCCATCTTGCATCAGTACACAGCCCAGTCCCTGATTCGAAGCATCGATATACACTGCAAATCCTCCTGAGCTGGTAGAGATAGAGAGAATCAGAGCGGTGATCAATTGACGCTTCAGCTCCTAAAAACTCTTCTCACAATCCTCGTTCCATACGAATGATACACTCTTCCGAGTGAGATGTGTCAACGGAGAAGCTAACTTTGAAAATCCCTTAACAAATCTCTGATAATATCTTGCTAACCCCAAGAAAGTTTTGATCTCGGTAACTTCCTGCTAACCCCAAGAAACTTCTGATCTCGGTAACTGTCCTCGGCTGTTCCCACTGAACTACAACCTCAATCTTGGATGGATCTACTGATACACCATCCTTCAACACAATGTGTCAGAAAAATGAGATCTACACCAACCAGAAGTCACACTTACTGAGTTTAGTGTACAACTCTTTCTCTCGAAGAGTCTGTAATACGATCCTCAGGTGCTGCTCATGCTCTTCCTGAGACTTAGAATACACTAAAATGTCATTGATAAAGACGATAACAAACTAATCCAAGTATGGCTTGAACACATCGTTCATCAAAGCCATAAAAGTCGTGGGAACATTCATCAATCTGAATGGGATAACAAAGAACTCGTAATGGCCATATCGGGTCCGAAACGTTGTCTTTGGTACATCTCCACTCTGAACTCTCAGCTGATGATACCCAGACCTTAGATCAATCTTGGAAAAGACTTGTGCTCCTCGAAGCTGATCCAACAAGTCGTCAATGCATGGAAGGGGATACCTACTGTTGATGGTAACCTTATTCAACAATCTGTAGTCAATATACAATCAAAGGCTTCTATCATTCTTCTTCACAAAAAAACCGGTGCTCTCCAAGGCGAAACACTCAGTCTAATGAACCCCTTATCCAACATCTCCTGCTACTGTCTCTTGAGCTCCTCAAACTCAACTAAAGCCATGCAGTACAGTGGTTTCGATAAGCTCAGTACCAGGCACCAAATCTATACAAAACTCCATCTCTCTGTCTGGTGGCAACCCTGGTAGCTCATCTGGAAAGACATCTGGGTACTCACTAACCACAGGAATATCTGTCAACTCCGGATGTACCTTATTCGTATCAACCATGTATACAATAAAACCTTTAATATATCAGTTTTTCTAAGTCAGAATATCATATTGTTTATTTTTAATAGTAACAACTATTTTCATTTCTTTTATGCAAACTTTACAACATATTTTTCGGGTTTAGGAAACATAACAGTCATAGCATAACAATCTAACACGGCATGGTTTGTAGACAACCAGTTCATTCCTAATATTATATCAAAATCGATCATACTTAGCAATATTAGATTGACTATCATATCCTTTTCTCCTACTTTCAACTTGCAATCTTTAAATACATTGTCACGACCATCATCCGTGACTTAACCAAAACCACTACAAATTTTTCGCATTTTTAACTAGCCTTTCCTCTCTTCAATGGTTGCCTGTGATTCGATGTTAGCTTCCTCGCATACCATATCATCCATTTTACATACATGTAAATATACTGTTACTGACTGTAACTTCTTTCATAATACATGTGAGATTATATAAAATCTAATATAAATACATTCCCCATAATATATATCGTATACATCACTGTGCTGTTTCTATGTTTAGATACATAACCGTACAAAATATGTATACCTTTCGATCGATAGGAAATAGCAGCGGACAACAGGAATACTATCCCTTAAGCACACTCACTCTACTGCTGATGCTCTGTAGAGAGATGTAAGAAAGGGGGTGAGCATACAACGCGCTCAGTAAGGAAATCAGGCAAGCAAGTAGACATCTACACTATCTACTTAAAATAATGCTATGCCTCAAAATGTCATTTCCTCAACTCATTTTCAAAGCATGTCTTTAAAATATATATATATATATACTTGTACAGAATAAATCCCATGTACAGAAATCATGCTTTCTTTCTCAAATGTAGGCATGTAGTGCAAAATAATGCATCTTTATAATATCACAATGCCTTTAGATAAATCATGCCATGTATATTTAAATCACTGTAAATATGGTATTTAAATCATTCACAACACAAAAATCAGATTCCGACCCATCCTTCAGGTCTATCCATAAATAAATCAGTCAATCAGGTGATATATCATGTGAGACTCTGTGGTGAAATGCAAAATGCAATAGTATCCTGGACTATGGCCATATTCGAAAATGGTGATCCCAAGCAACACAGAATCCTAGTGTGCGGGGCATCACTGCTACAACGGGAGGGGGATCAGTCCATCACAACCGCCAGCTATATCCTCCTCAACTTCACAACACCACACGGTACAGTGTACTCCATGCCACTCGCACGGTACAACGTACTTTGTGGACCCTACATCACAGTCGGGGTGCCTGCCATAGGTCTTAGCCCTCATACCATGGAAATCATACCACGTCTCTAAATCCACATGCGAACCTCTCATAGTGTGACACTCAGTCTACACGAGAAAATCAAGCATGGTTTTCAACATGTATTATATATCACATACAGTGTGCACCTTTGAGCGCGACTCACAGTCGACACTCCGCTCAAACACTGTTTCACATCACAAACTTAAACTCTAGTGTGAGTAAACCTCCAGTAATTAGGTTAATGCATAGTTCATGTTTCAAATTAAGTACGAGCAATAGCTTCAGTACTATGTCATGTATAAATCATGAAGAATCGAGTACGAGCAACGCTCTAGCACTCTGTCATGTATCTCATGTAAAATTCGAGTACGAGCTAATTGCTCCAGCACTCTCTCATACATAAATCATATAAAACTGAGTACGAGTAATAACTCAAGCACTCTATCATGCATGTTATGGAAATCTAGTGCGAATCACAATCCAGCACTAATATATGTGGAAAATATATGAAATCAAGTGCGAGCTGTGCCCTAGCATGATTTATTCTCACATAATTCGATAGATGGCTCTTTAAAAAAGGATGATTTTCAAAACATCAAAATCAGCACTATAAAGTGTGCTTAATTCATATCAACTTTAAAATCATCAGCTCATCTATTTATTCTTCTGCTAAATAGCAGTAAACACTCAAAATGATGGTTTCCATGTTTTTTACAACTTTTCACAAAAGTTGACTTTTTTGACTAAATAGGGGTAAAATCGCAATTTGCCACTATCAAGTCATAATAATTATTATTCACTTTCTCTGACCCTCAGAGTTTTTAAGTGAATGTAAAAGCAGAAGAAAATACGTGCAAGTATCTCTAACTACTCACAAAAGCCCCTTACCTACAATAACTCGAGAAATTTTACTTTCTCAACGCTGCTCGATCCAGCAGTCTGATTTGCTCCTCCAATAATCTCTGGAGCTGCATATAACCATTTATTAGGTTAATTATATTTCTCCTACTGTATTTCACATTAAATATAGTCTATTTCCCTTAATGGGCTTTAATAAACTTTAATGGGCCTAACTATGCCTTAAGCCTATTTCCATTTTACTATTCATTTTCGTTGGGCCTATTGGGCTTGTAGGGTCCACCAACTCTTGTTGGGCTTATTCGAGACCCATACATCACATTGGGCCTAAAATAATTGGGCTTGGCCCATTGGACCTCTCGGCTACATGCCATGGCCGAGAGCATCCCATGCCGTCTGTCACACCATGGCATGTCGTCCATGTCCATTTGTTTGGCCAAATTCACTTAGGCATTTTCACAAACACTTGGTTGGCATGTCTTAAGCCTTTCCTATAGTTCATGTTGGCATTTTATCAAATACCTTATGTGCCATATCATACAACCATCCATATGAACAAATTGATTATAACTAACCATGTCATAATCATGTCTACATGCATATCAACCTATAAATGTCTTAAAATCACATGGGTATTTATCAAAAATCATATACCAACTTTCAGCCATCACATGTTCATAGTGTTTTCATGTGTTTCAATCCATAAATATATACCAATCAACTCCATATAACTCATAAATTAACATATATGAAGTTGGAAGCTTGAAATTATACCTAGTATTTGTGTTCACAATTGGTTGAAACTTTGAAGCCTCACAGTTTGCACACTATGGCTCCTTGATAGCCAATTCCAACATATGTCACTCTCCTCTCAATTTGGAACAACTTTCATGAAGATTGCAAGTTCCAAATATGCCTTTTTCCTAGTGATTTCTAGTGAGAGAAAGCTTAGAAAACTTCTCGGTTATGGTTTCTTCACTTTATCGAAAATGAATGGATGAAGATGATTATGTGTTGGCTGGTATTTATAAGTCCATTACTTAGTCATTAAACTAAAATCCAGCAACCTTAATTGACTTCCAAAAAGTTTAGGTAATGGTTATCATTTTAGACTTTGTTACCTTTCATTAATGGCTTTAACTTATTCAAATGAGCTTTCAATTGGGTTTCTCAGTTTGGGCTTTTCCTTTGGGCTGAAATTTTTTTACTACCTATTGGGCCTTTAATTGTCTCAATATTGGGCCCACAAATTGGCCCAACAATTCGACCCATTGGGCTTTCAAAATTCGGCCCACACTTATGATACCTTAATGGGCTTTAAAATTTCCAACTTTGGCCCATTGCGTTTTTATCCATTAAATTAAATCTGGAATTCTTCTGAATAAATTTTCCTTATTTTCGGGGATGACTATCTTGTATTTTGACCAAGAATATTTTTTCCCAATTTTTTCTCCATCCTTAGGTTAATTTTTAACCATGGTTAGTCAACTATGGTAAAAGTCCACTTTTCTTAACTATAGTTGACTTTTTCCTTAATCATTGACAAAGTTGACTTTTTCTCAAATTTTCGAAAGTGTCATATCTTATGTCTTACACTCTCCTCTTTATGTTTTAGCCATTTTCTATAGGTAAATACACCCGAAACACCTTAAATACTTTAACTCGCTAAAAATGTCTATTTTACCCTTTTTAGCTTTTACTCTCGTTCTTTGTGTTCGGAACTAAATCAAACTGACTTTCCTTCATAAGCTCTCTATATTTTCTCATTTTAAGTTCTTATTTTTAGTCAGAATGATTCAGATCCACTCGGTTTAGCCTGTGACTCTTATAGGTCACATTAGGCTTTTGTGTAGCTTTTAAGTGTTAAAGCATTTCACTAACACTTAAATCTAGTAAATACTCTTCTTATGATTTAAATAACTCAATACATGTCTGTACATGTATAAATCATAAGGAAAAAGCTACATAAAAATATGAGTCTGACATACATACTCTACAAGCTGACTGTTATTCAGAGGTTTACTAATCAACATCATCTTACTTAAAGGAGTACGCTTTACATGTCTTGCTAACTTACATGCAAATGAAAGGGATACGAATGAATGTGTGGCACCAGGATCAAATAAAACATATGCTTCATTATCATAAATCAGGATGTTACCTCGAATCACATCCGATGAAGAATCAGCTGTGCCATGGTCCAAAGCATGTACTCGCCCTCGACCAATCACTTGCTTCCCCTTCTCTTCTATTGTCGCTCTCCTCCTAAAGCAGAAGTATCAATTGGAGCTCTCTCTAGCTCCCTGCCCTTCAGTGAAGCAGTCTCAACCATCTTCGGGCAAGCTCTAGCAATATACCCTGGTTTCCCACATCGAAAACATGCTATAGGAGTCATCTAACAAGGTTTTCCTCCATGATGTCTACCGCATCTACTGCACTGCTCAGTAGTAGGCCTCTGTCCTCCAATGACAATACCCTTCGCTGAAGCTATGGTCGGATAAGTAGGAGGTCTAGCAGGTCTCTCTCGTGCCTCCTCAATCTATGGTCTCTTACCGAAAAGTCTCCCCCTTACTCGATAACTGAAACCTTTATCTCTTGTCGACCTCTTCCTCTCTTTATCTCAGCTTCGACTAAACTTCCCAAACTCGGAAGCATTCCTCTCAGAATCCTGTTCGCACAGTTGTGCCCTGCGCACTGCCTCCTCATAAGTGGCTATTTCCAATGGGACCAACCTAGACCGTAGACCTGGTCTCAATCCATCAATAAATCTGTGGACCTTCCTGGTCTCACTGTACATGGTGTCGGGGTCATACATTCCCAGGGATAAGAATCTAGTCTCATACTCATCCACTGACAAACTCCCCTGGGTTAGCCCTAAAAACTCAGCCTGCAGTTTCCACTGTGCTGTATCTGGAACAAACTGCCTCCAAAAGGCATTCAAAAAATCTCCCAACTAATATCTGTATGTCGGGCTCTCAATATGGGTCAATTAGACTTCTACCAATTCTCTGCAGATCCCTTCAGTAGGAATACAGAAAACGTGACTATCTTCGATGTCGTACACTCGAAGAATCCATATAACTTCTCCATCCCTTCAATCCACTCCTCAACAGCAACTGCATCATTGACCCCACTAAAAGATGGAGGTCTAAACTTCTGGAACTGTCGTAACCGATCCAGCTCACATCCGTACCCCAAAACACTGTAACTCTATCGTGACGCAACAAGAGAAAGCGTATCCTGAATTGGAGGGGGTATAGAAGTATCCTTAGGTTGTGAAACATAAGTAGGCCTTACAGGTGTGTCAAGTTCAGCTGCCTGTCCAGTCGCAATCCCTGCATCTTGTCCCTGTCTACTTGGCATCGTCTGTGCCAACATCTCCACTATCATCTCTAGGCTACGCTCTAACCTCACGAATCGTGCCTCTGCACTCTCTGGTTGTCACGACCCAAATTACCTAAAAATCAGAGTAAATTTTTCGCTTTTTCATTTATTATTTAATTCTTACCTTTCTCTCATCGTGACCATCTTACCAAACAGTTAGGCTATAATTCGGTGTTAGTCACCTCTCACCTATTTACCATTCCATTTTCATATTCACATTCATATATCAGAGTTTCCTATCTTTTGACTTTAAATAAATACATACATAATGGTATTTACTTAACCTTACATCCCCGACATCATATCCATTTACAATACTGTGCATTATATATTTAGATACAAAACTATACAAATGTGTATACCTGTCTCTCGATGGGAAGCAGCGGATACCAAGATTGCAAGTCATCAGCCGCTCACTAACTATTGCAAGTGCTCTGAAAAGATGGGAAAATAAGGGGGGTGAGCAAACCACACGCTCAGTAAGACAATTATGCAAGTAAGTAGATAGCTCCACTTTCTACATGCTCATAATGCCATGCCCTTAAATCCATTTCTTTTAATTAAAATCTCAAGCACAAAATCGTTCATACATCCATGACATAGTTTATCAAAGCTATTTGTACATATAAAAATCATGTAATTCATGCATCAAAGGCATTTTATGCGACATCATTAAATCATAATGAACATGAAACAAATCCAGATCATGCATTCTTTCATGTCATGTAAGACAAATCATGAATTTGAAATAAAAGCATGGAAAACACCATCATGCTACTGCTGTCAAATCATTTCATTAAAACTGCAGTAAAAACTAACCCTTCCAGGTCAATCATCTCATAAATCAATCTCATAAATTTAATTTCAAACTCATAAAACAATTCATTATGAAATTCGATTAAAAATCACATTTCAGAAAAATTCATAAAATTGGGGGCCTGGCCCTTCCCTCGGGTCTACCCTGATCTATCGACCAATAGTTATATCATGTGAGACATGTAGGTGACTATCAGTAACAACATAGGACTATGGCCATAACCTCGTGATCCCTGGCAACACGGTACCTAGTATGCGGGGTTTCACACCTGAAACGGGAGGTGGGTTGTCCTACCTGCCAGAACAGCATAACACCAGGATTGCGAGGGCAAGGTTTGCTACCTCGTGGCTAATTCCACTCCACTCCAACAATCCCCACGGTACAACGTACTCCGTGTGATATACACGGTACAACGTACTCCGTGAACCCAAGCTCAATCAGGGGTGCTTGCAATAGGTCTTATCAACCCATATCATCTCTGTCTCAGTATGCACATGTGAGCATATCATCTCACTGTAACACACAGTATACAGGAGGCTCCAACACGGCTATATGCATGTAATATAAATCCCTGTGTGAGCGAAGCTCTAGCACGGCTCCATGCATATTCATGATATCAGAAAACCTCGTGCGAGCGAAACTCTAGCCTGATTTCATAGAAATCAATGAAATCTGCGTACGAGCAGCGCTACAGTACGACTTAAAATAATTATAAATTCAAGTAAAATCCACGTATGAGCAATGCTCTAGTACGAATATGTATAAAAACTCAGTGAAAACCTCGTACGAGAAAAACTCTAGTACGAAATTCAAATGAATTATAAAAACCATATAAAACTTTGGGCGGGCAAAGCTCCAGCACAAATGAATGCTCAAGTAAATTAAATCTCATGCGAGTTACACTCCAGCACGGCTTTATGTATAATTAAATCAAATCTCGTGCGAGTTACACTCCAGCACGGCTTTTATGCAATATCATATCAAAACAGGATGCGAGCTAAGTTCCAGCATCTCTCATGCATGTCAAATCATAAAAACTAGTGCTAGCAATCGCTCCAGCACCATTTTATGCATACCACGTCAAAACAAGTCAAAACATGTCAAAACAGAGTGCGAGCTAGGCTCCAACACTTTCATGCATTTCACAAGAATAAAATCAGTGCGAGCAGCCGCTCTAGCACATTTTATGCATATGATGTCACATAAATCGGTGCGAGCAACCGCTCAAGCACATTTATGCACATTCACAAACGCAGATATAGTGCGAACTACATGTCGGCACTATCTGTTTCCATATAAACTTGATAGTTGACCTATTTTCCAAGGAAATTCCATTTAAATACCAATAACACTTACGTAGTGTTATTTTGGGAAACTTATGCAATTATTGGCCAAACTACCGTTTTACTTTGCATAAAACCACGAAAATCCCTTAAATCAGAAAATTCATAAATCATGCATTTCATGCATGTCATGCTTTCACCATCCTTAGGTGAACTTCCCTCAATAGGGGTAAAATAGTCTTTTTACTTATTTCGATCCTTAAAGTCATTTAAACCACTTTTAGGATCATTATACAATAACCGTGTATACATACATATTCAGTGTATACAAAAACTATTAAAATACGCGTAGCTACCTCTAGCGACTCACACAATTCCCTTACCTCATTTTTCTATACATTCTGACCTTTCACTGATGTCTCGTCCGCAGTTCGATTTGCTTCCAATCACATCTCCGGAACTGCGGATACACATTCACCAGGTCAAATACAATACAATTTAATTGTATTTCATATTTTCTGGGCTTAATTTAAATCATTGGGCCCGTTTACCCATATTGGGCCCGATTATACCATAATGGGCCTTAATCGGCCTTAAGCCCGTTTACCACACTTTATCGAGGCCTTTGGGCTTGTTGGGCCCATCAATATTTATTGGACCTCGTTCAAAATTCTTGATATCTCAATGAATTATTCACGACAATTTATCTCTAATTCCAGAATTTAATTCATTAAATGCGAAATTTAAATCCGTAATTTATGCTATAAATATTCATCAACACGTATAACGATGCAAATTATTGTAAATAAAGGTTACTTACCCGAGATTCCATGATAGTACGTAAATCGAGGCTGTCTCGAGCTCTCGTTTGATGTCAATTGTCGAGCTACACAATTAAATATTTTTCCGGGTAAATTTCCAGTTGAATATTTATCAAATTAAATATTTCGAAATTTAAATCGATCAATTCTACCGTTTACCGACTTACCCGTAGCTCGATTGCATCACTAAAATTTTCTCCAATTTTTTCTCTTTTTCTTTTTCCCTTTTTCTTCCTTTTTTTTCTTTTTGGCTGAACCAGTTCGGTCCGGTTCGGTTCAACCCGGTTCAGACCGTTGGTTCAGTTCGGTTCGGTCGGTTCAGTGGCTCGCCGACCGGTTCTCCGCCAATTTTCGTCTCCAGTGGCTCCGCTGGGTCGTCCGCATCTCGGATCTGGGGTTAGTTTCGTTCAAGGCCGCCGAAAAGTGGCCGGTCTGGCCTATTCTCTCCTCGCCGTCAGCACCGTTTCTGTTTCTTGCCATTTTTCGGCGCTGGCCGCCGTCTTACCAGTCGATACTGCAACAAATCGAGCCGCCTACGCCTGGGGGACGCTCGGCTAGTGGTGGTTGGGCCCAGATGGGCGTCGGTCATCGAGAATCTCTCTTTCTCTTCTCGGTTCTTTCTCCCTTCACCGTTTGATGCGATTTTCGGTGGCTGGGGGCACGTGCTCCGGTGTCTGGTGGTCTTCACGGGGTCGGCTTCCTTCACCGGCCCTCGCCTGGGGTCACTGCTGATCATTGGTGAGGGAAAGAGCTCCCTCAGTTCGGCTTCGTTTCTCCAGTTCGCGTTTTTCGCGAAATTTTTTTTTCTTTTTTTTTTAAAAATTTATTTATTTATTATTAAATTTTATTATTATTTAAATCATTATTTTATTATTATTTTTGTTAAAATATCTCAAAATATATATATTTAATTCATTTACTCTGTAAATGAATTTCTCAGTCCGATTTTACCTTTTCAATATAATTTTTGATTATTTTCGATATTATTTTTCGATACGAAAATTGCGATTTATTCCAATAAATTCATATCTTGATCAATTTAACCTGAAATTTAATTATTTCTTTGTTATTGATCAAGATTTCTCAATCTCATATTTTTAATTAAATTTTCTTATCCCGATTAATATCGAATTTTGGTCTTTTGACCGTTTTGCCCTTACACATTTTCGGGAATACCATTTCAATCCTTTTGCATTTTTAAATGCACTCAGAAATTTCTATTCATTCCCTGTTTGCTCTTACGATAAAACCGGGCCTTACAATCTCCCCCACTTAAGAAATTTGGTCATCCAAATTAGAACCAAGTCAAATGGGTCCATACACTACTCTGGTACATCTATCGCATCTTATACTGTCATCCTCAAGTGACTTTCTCCGGAGTGTAATACTACCATCATACTTAACTAGGGAGATCATTTTAAACCTCAACACTTTCTCCTTCCTGTTTAATACCCGAATCGATTTCATACGTTATACTTTCATTGAGCTGATCTGTTGGAGCTTATATCCAATCACATATGCTAGGTTCGGATAGTATTTCGAATCATCATAAGATAGGACACATTGTGGATGCCTGTTTATTCAAGTGGTAACGCCAACCTACAGGTCTTATCTCCCACTTGTCCAATATCTCTATCCGAATCTCGTTACGTCCTTAAGACAAGTAACTGCCAACAATAATGATTCACCCTCGGTGAATTTCCAATGGTTTCTGTCTCTTGTCAGCATAGTATTTTCTGTCTGCTCTGAGGTGTTCTTAATCTCTCATAAATCAACTGAACATCCCCAGAGGTTTGTCTTACCAATTCGGGAACAATTCTCTATCTGTCACCCACTTCTTATCCAAGTCGGGGAAACAACTCCCTACGGCCATACTATGCCTCATACTAAGTCATCCCGATACTCGAGTGATAACTATAATTATTGGCGAATTCTATTAGTAACAACTGATCATCCCAGGAGCTTATCAAATCAATGGCACACGCTCTCATCATATCCTCCAAAACCTATACAGTCCTCTCTGACTGACCATCTGTCTGAGGATGGAAGCTGTGCTAACACACAATCGGGTTCCCATAGCTTCCAAAAACAATATTCCCATAAGTGGGAAGTGAAGCGGGAATCCTTATCTGATATCCTGCTCCCTAGAACGCTACATAATATTTCACAATTTTCCATACACATAAATTCGCCTACACACTCAGAGTATCTGGGGATTTCATAACCAGAAAGTGGGTAAACTAAATCAATCTATCGACTATCATCCAGATAGCCTCGTGATTCATTGGGTCCTCTGTAACCCATCACAAAATTCATGGTAACTTGTTCCCGTTTCCGTGTCACTATAGGTAGAGGCTGCAACAATCCTACAGACTTCTAGTACTCTACCTTACTCTGCTGACATACGAGACACTTCTCCACAACTCTACAATATCTCTTTTCATATCTAACCACCAATACCCTTTTCAAAAATTTCGATATATTTATTACTTCTCGGATGCGCTGTATATCTCGAAGAGTGAGATTCTGACAATAACACTATCTCATTAACTGTGGTCCTAGGGAGCACTTATATTGTCTCTAAACCTCTGTAAGTCATCATCATTCACTGTGAACTCTATCACTATACCCTTCTGAATCTGACCCACACTATCGACACCATACTGATCATCACACTAAGCATGGCAAATCCGGTCACACAAATCCAGTTCTAACCTCAGGCTAGCTGTCACAAAATCACCGTCATCATCAGAAGGGATCACATCACTACTGAGGCTCACAACTGCTCTAGCAGCTCACGTTCCTTGACCATCACATGTGATACCATCTCGAGGCTCTTTCTGTTCAAGGCATCAGCCATTACATTAGCCTTTCCTGTGTGGTACAATGTTCACAATCATAATCCTTAGAAGCTCTAACCCTCTTGGTTATCTTATATTCTACTCTTTCTGTGAAAACAGATACTCGGGGCTTTTACGATCAGTGCATATCTGAAATTTCTTACCATTTAAGTGGTGGCGACATACTTTAAGTGTAAATGCTACGGCTGCCAACTCTAAATCATGGGTCAGATAGTTTCTCTGATGGTCCTTGAACTATCTGGATCCATAAATGACTATCTTCCCATTTTACATCAATACATAGCCCAATCCTTATTTTGAGTATCCATACATACTGAAACCTCTTGAGCTGTTGGTTATGGTGAGAATAATTACGGTGGCCAGTTTATTACTTCAATACACCAAAACTCACTGAAGCCATTTTCATACTTATCATACCACTCGTATGAAATCTTTTCCCAAATGAAATGTGTCAACTGAGCAGCCCATTTCGAGAAACTTTTAACACTCGTCTGTAAGACAATTTCCTATTGCTATTCATGCTCTTCCCTGGACTTCGAATACATCATAATATCATCGCTAAAGATGACAACCAATCGGTCCAGGTAAGGTTTAAATACCTTATCGTAGTTGAGTTCCACTAAATATTTCAATCACCCATATCCTTGACCTATGTACGCATAAACGTATAACGTCATTTCGTAATCACCCCTATTTTGAACTTACAATCTCTATACCCATATTCAGTTAGTGAAAATCAACTAACTATCATCATCTTGCTTAAGGGTACAGGCTTCACATCTTTCACTAGCTTATAAGCAACTGAAGGTGGTATGAATAAATGCTGGCACCAGGATCAATTAAAATAATTAATTCATTATTAATAACCAGTGTGGTATCTTCTACCACATCCGATGAAACATCAGTAGTATCCTGGTCCTAGGCACACACTCACCCTCGTCTAACATCTTATTTTCGTGGTATCTACCACACATCCTACACTATTTACACTGCTTAGTAACAGGACGGGGTCCTCAAATCATAATACCCCTCGTAAGTATTCAAATTAGATACACTGGGGTTACCAATCATCTTACCCCGTGACTCATCAGCTCTAAGCTTTTATCAAACTACCTTTTTTTCCTATTCTGACATCTCTGTCATTTTGTATTCTCTTTTTGTCTCAATTTTAGCCCTTACTACCTTTCTCAATCTCAGAGGCATGCAACTCATGATCTCGTTCACACACTGTAGTCTGCGCATTGCCTCGTCATAGGTAGTGATATCTAACGGCTAATTGGACTCTAATTGACAATCTGAGCCCTTCCATGAACTTTCAGACGTCTCAACTCTCATTGTTCATAGCGTCAGAGTCATATCTGTCCAGGAATATAATCGAGTTTCATACTCGTCAATCAACCAGTTCCTCTAGGTCAGAGTAAAGAATTTCATCTGTAATTTCCTTTAAGTAATTTTTCGGATATTCTGTCACCGGAATACATATAGAATTATATTCTCATGTCCAATCTGGATATCTAACTCTTAAGGTGGGTCAAGTGGACTTCCACCAATGCTCCGACTCACCCTTAAATCTCATGCCTACTCTAAGCAATTAGCTCTCAAAATATTCTCCACACTCCGCTCCAACCTCGCGAAGCGTGTCTCAATACTGTCCCATCTCTCTGTCAAACTCTGTCCGATCTCTCTGTCGAACTCTGTGGGGCATGCTCAATATCAGCCTCCACGTCAATCTCATCTCGAGTCTCATGTGGTGACTCAGTAAGACTCTCAGGCCTACCTCTACGGCCTCGAGCTCATGTACTCGCCCCTCTATCATAGCGGCTATCAGTTAATGAGTCTATATTCTTGCATTCAAAACCAAATTCTTAGCTGCACTTCCATCTCAATATACACAATTGTATCTAAACAATGCACAGTACATGGGGATGTAAACTTCCTTAACCACTAACATCGACTCATATCAGGCCAACTTAGCTCTGATACCATTAACTGTCACGACCCAAATTACCTAAAAATTAGAGTAAATTTTTCACTTTTTCATTTATTATTTAATTCTTACCTTTCTCTCATCGTGACCATTTTACCAAACAGTTGGCTATGATTCGGTGTTAGTCACCTCTCACTTATTTACCATTCCATTTCCATATTCACATTCATATATAAGAGTTTACTATCTTTTGAGTTTAAATAAATACATACACAATGATATTTACTTAACCTTACATCCCCAACATCATATCCGTTTATAGTACTGTGCATTATATATTTAGATACAAAACTATACAAATGTGTATACCTGTCTCTCGATGGGAAGCATCGGATACCAAGATTGCAAGTCATCAGTCGCTCACTAACTATTGTAAGTGCTCTAAAAAGATGGGAAAATAAGGGGGGTGAGCAAACCACACGCTATATAAGACAATTATGCAAGTAAGTAGATAGCTCTACTATCTACATGCTCATAATGCCATGCCCTTAAATCCATTTCTTTTCATTAAAATCTCAAGCACAAAATCGTTCATACATCCATGACATAGTTTATCAAAACTATTTGTGCATATAAAAATCATGTAATTCATGCATCAAAGGCATTTTATGTGACATCATTAAATCATAATGAGCATGAAACAAATCCAGATCATGCATCCTTTCATGTCATGTAAGACAAATCATGAATTTGAAATAAAAGCATGGAAAACATCATCATGCTACTGCTGTCAAATCATTTCATTAAAACTGCAGTAAAAACTAACCCTTCCGGGTTAATCATCTCATAAATTCAATTTCAAACTCATAAAACAATTCATTATGAAATTCGATTAAAAATCACATTTCAAAAAAATTCATAAAATCGGGGGCCTGACCCTTCCCTCGGGTCTACCCTGGTCTATCTACTAATAGTTATATCATGTGAGACATGTAGGTGACTATCAGTAACAACATAGGACTATGGTCATAACCTCATGATCCCTGGCAACACGGTACCTAGTGTGCAGGGTTTCACACCTGAAACAGGAGGTGGGTCATCCTACTCGCCAGAACAGCATAACATCAGGATTTCGAGGGCAAGGCTTGCTGCCTCGTGGCTAATGCCACTCCACTCCAACAATCCCCACGGTACAACGTACTCCGCGTGATATATAGGGTACAACGTACTCCGTGAACCCAAGCTCAATCAGGGGTGCCTGCAATAGGTCTTATCCACTCATATCATCTCTGTCTCAGTATGCACGTGTGAGCATATCATCTCACTGTGACACACAGTCTACAGGAGGCTCCAACACGACTATATGCATGTAATATAAATCCCTGTGCGAGCGAAGCTCTAGCTCGGCTCCATGCATATTCATGATATCAGAAAACCTCGTGCGAGCGAAGCTCTAGCACGGTTTCATAGAAATCAATGAAATCTGCGTACGAGCAGTGCTCCTGTACGACTTAAAATAATTATAAATTCAAGTAAAATCCACGTACGAGCAATGCACTAGTACGGATATGTATAGAAACTCAGTGAAAACCTCGTACGAGAAAAACTCTAGTACGAAATTCAAATGAATTATAAAAACCATATAAAACTTTGTGTGGGTAAAGCTCCAGCACAAATGAATGCTCAAGTAAATTAAATCTCATGTGAGTTACACTCCAGCATGGCTTTATGTATAATTAAATCAAATCTCGTGCGAGTTACACTCCAGCACAGCTTTTATGCAATATCATATCAAAACAGGATGCGAGCTAAGTTCCAGCATCTCTCATGCATGTCAAATCATAAAAACTAGTGCGAGCAATCGCTCCAGCACCATTTTATGCATACCACGTCAAAACAAATCAAAACATGTCAAAACAGAGTGCGAGCTAGGCTCCAGCACTTCTCATGCATTTCACAAGAATAAAATCAGTCCGAGCAACCGCTCTAGCACATTTTATGCATATGATGTCACACAAATCGGTGCGAGCAACCGGTCAAGCACATTTATGCACATTCACAAACGCAGATATAGTGCGAACTACTGTCGGCATTATCTGTTTCCATATAAACTTGATAGTTGGCCTATTTTCCAAGGAAATTTCATTTAAATACCAATAACACTTACGTAGTGTTATTTTGGGAAACTTATGTAATTATTGACCAAACTACTGTTTTGCTTTGCTTAAAACAACGAAAATCCCTTAAAACAGAAAATTCATAAATCATGCATTTCATGCATGTCATGCTTTCACCATCCTTAGGTGAACTTCCCTCAATAGGGGTAAAATAGTCTTTTCACCTATTTTGATCCTTAAAATCATTTAAACCATTTTTAGGATCATTTTACAATAACCGTGTATACATACATATTCAGTGTATATAAAAACTATTAAAATATGCGTAGCTACCTCTAGCTACTCATACAATTCCCTTACCTCATTTTTCTGTACATTCTGACCTTTCACTGATGTCTCGTCGCGTAGTCTGATTTGCTTCCAATCACATCTTCGGAACTGCGGATACACATTCACCAGGTCAAATACAATACAATTTAATTGTATTTCATATTTTCTAGGCTTAATTTAAATCATTGGGCCTGTTTACCCATATTGGGCCCGATTATACCATAATGGGCCTTAATCGGCCTTAAGCCCGTTTACCACACTTTATCGAGGCCTATTGGGCTCGTTGGGCCCATTAATATTTATTGGACCTCATTCTAAATTCTCGATATCTCAATGAATTATTTACGACAATTTATCTCTAATTCCAGAATTTAATTCATTAAATGCGAAATTTAAATCCGTAATTTATGCGATAAATATTCATCAACACGCATAACGATGCAAATTGTCATAAATAAAGGTTACTTACCCGAGATTCCATGATAGTACGCAAATTCGAGGTTGTCTCGAGCTCTCGTTTGATGTCAATTGTCGAGCTACACAATAAAATATTTTTTTGGGTAAATTTCCAGTCGAATATTTATCAAATTAAATATTTTGAAATTTAAATCGATCAATTCTACTGCTTACCGACTTACCCGTAGCTCGATTGCATCACTGGATTTTTCTCCAATTTTTTCTCTTTTTCTTTTTCCCTTTTTCTTCCTTTTTTTTTCTTTTTGGCTGAACCGGTTCGGTTCAACCCGGTTCAGACTATCGGTTCAGTCCGGTTCGGCCAGTTCAGTGGCTCGCCGACCGGTTCTCCACCAATTTTCGTCGCCAGTGGCTCCGCTGGGTCGTCCGCATCTCGGATCTGGGGTTGGTTTCGTTCAAGGCCGTCAAAAAGTGGCGGGTCCAACCTGTTCTCTCCTCATCGTCGGCACCGTTTCTGTTTCTTGCCGTTTTCCAGCGCTGGCCGTTGTCTTACCTGCCAGTACTGCCACAAATCGAGCCGCCTATGCCTGGGGGCTGCTCGGCTAGTGGTGGTCGGGCCCAGATCGGCGTCGGTCATCGGGAATCTCTCTTTCTCTTCTCGATTCTTTCTCCCTTCCCCGTTTGATGTGATTTTCGATGGCTGGGGGCGCGTGCTCCGGTGTCTGGTGGTCTTCACGGGGTCGGCTTGCCGGCCCTCACCTGGGGTCACCACCGATCGCTGGTGAGGGAAAGAGCTCCCTCGGTTTGGCTTCGTTTCTCCAGTTCGCGTTTTTCGCGAAAAAAATCTCTTTTTTTTCTTTTTTTAATTAATTAATTAATTAATTTATTATTAAATTTTATTATTATTTAAATCGTTATTTTATTATTATTTTTGCCAAAATATCTAAATATATATATATATATATTTAATTCATTTAATCCGTAAATGAATTTCTCAGTCCGATTTTACCTTTTCAGTATAATTTTCGATTATTTTCAGGATTATTTTCTGATACAAAAATTTCGGTTTTTTCCAATAAATTCATATCTTGATGAATTTAACCCGAAATTTAATTATTTGTTCGTTATTGATCAAGATTTCTCAATCTCATATTTTTAATTAAATTTTCTTGTCCCGATTAATACCGAATTTGACCTTTTGACCGTTTTACCCTTGCACATTTTCGGGAATACCATTTCAGTCCTCTTGCATTTTTAAATGGACTCGAAAATTTCTATTCATTCCCTTTTTGCTCTTACGATAAACCGAGCCTTACACTGGTACCTCAGTAGTAGCTGGAGTCTCATGGGTAGGTAATGACTCAGTATCATCTCGTCTCTCAGGCCTATCGCTACGGCCTTGAACCCTACCTCTAGTCCCTCTACCACTACGGATATTTTCCATATAGGATCAATTCCTGCATTCACAATCATTAATTAGTGTCTGGTATAGACAGTTGTATCTAAACATAGCACAGTACTATGAGGATGTACACTTTCATAATTACTAACACCGATTCACATCAGACCAACTCTGCTCTGATACCATTCTGTCACGACCCTCCACGACTTAACCAAAACCACTACAAATTTTTCATTTTTTACTTGCCTTTTTCCTCATCAACAGTTGGGCTGTGATTCAATGTCAGCATCCTCGCTACCATATCATTCATTATCATACATACATGTCAATATACTATCTGCTGACTGTAATGTCTTTTATAATAAAGTGAGCTCGTATAAAATCTAATACAAATACATTCCCCATAATTTACATCAAATACATCACTGTGCTGTCCATATGTTTAGATAAAAAATCGTACAAAATATGTATACCTGTCGATCGATAGGAAATGGCAGCAGACAACAGGAACACTATCCCTCACTCGTACTCACTTTACTACTAATGCTCTGTAGAGAGGTGTAAAAAAAGGGGTGAGCTCACAGTTCAGTTAGGAAATCATGCAAGCAAGTAGACATCTATATTATCTACTCAAAATAATGCTATGCCTCGAAAATATCATTTCCTTAACATAGTTTAAAAGGATGTCTTTAAATATATATATATATATATACACTTGTACAGATTAAATCCCATGTACAGAAATCATGCTTAGTTCTCAAATGTAGGCATTTCGTGCAAAACAATGCATCTTTATAATTTCACAATGCCTTAGATAAATCATGCCATTTATGTTCAAATCAAAGTAAATATGACATTTCAATTATTCACAACGCAACAATCAGATTTCGACCCATCCCTCAGGTCTATCCGTATCATAAAATCAATTAAGTGATATATCATGTGAGACTCTGTGGTGAAATGCAATAATATCTTGGACTATGGTCATATCCTATAATGGTGATCCCAGGCTACACAGTACTCGGTGTGCGGGGCAATCACTATTGCAACGGGAGGGGGGTTAGTCCATCACAACTGTCGGCTATCAACTCCTCATCTCCACAACAACACAACAACACACAGTTCAGTGTACTCCATGCAACTCGCACGGTACAACATACACTCGTGGACCCGATCTCAATGGATAATCAATACCACGTCTCTAAATCCAAATACAAACATCTCATAGTGTGACACTCAGTCTACACGAGAAAATCATCAAGGTTTTTCAACATGTCTTATATATCACATAAAATATAGTGCGCTCCTTTGAGTGCGACTCACAGTCAACACTTTGCTCAAACATTGTTTCACGTCACAAACTCAAACTCTAGTGAGAGTATGAGCAATCAAGTATAAGCAATCACTTCAGTACCATGCTATGCATAAAACTCATCAAATCGAGTACGAGCAAATCGCTCAAGTACTATGTCATGTATAAATTATGAAGAATCGAGTATGAGCAATGCTTTAGCACTCTGTCATGCATCTCATGTAAAATTCGAGTACAAGCAATAACTCTAGCACTCCATCATGCATGTCATGGAAATCTAGTGCGAATCATACTTCAGCACTAATATATGTGGAAAATATATGAAATCAAGTGCGAGCTGTGCTCTAGCATGATTTATTCTCACATAATTCTATAAATGGCACTTTAAAAAAGGGATGATTTTCAAAACATCAATATTAGCACTATATATTGTGCTATTTCTCATCAACTATGAAAACATTAGCTCATCTACCTACTCTTCTGCTACACAACAGTAAAAATTACTAATAATGGTGGTTTCCATGCTTTTTACAACTTTTCCCAAAAGTTGACTTTTTTCCTAACTAAAGGCAAAATCGTAATTTGCCACTATCGGGTCACTATAATTATTATTCACTTTCTCTGACCCTCAGAGTTTTTAAGTGAATGCAAAAGCAGACGAAAATACGTACAGGTATCTGTAACTACTCACAAAAGTCCCTTACCTGTAATTACTCAAGAAATTTTACTTTCTCAACGTTGCTCGATCCAGCAGTCCAATTCGCTCCTCCAAAAATCTCTAGAGCTGCATATAACCATTCATCAGGTTAATTATACTTTTCCTACTATATTTCACATTTAATACAATCTATTTCACTTAATGGGCTTTAATAAGCCTAAATAGGCCTAACTATGCCTTAAGGCCATTTCCATTTTACTATTTATTTTTGTTGGGCCTATTGGGCTTGTGGGGCCCACCAACTCTTATTGGGCTTATCCGAGACCCATTACATCACATTGGGTCGAAACCAATTGGGCTTGACCCATCTGACCTCTTGACCACATGCCTTGGTCGAGAGCTCCCATGCTGTTGATCACACCATACCATGCCGTCCATGGCCATTTGGTATCCAATTTCACTTAGGCATTTTCACAAACACTTGGTTGGCAATGTTCTTAAGCTTCACTTAGTTCATTTAGGCATTTTATTAAACACCTTAATTGCCAACTTAATTCATGTATCAATTGATCAAATTGATTAATTCTAACTATACCATAATCATGAACTCATGTACATTAACTCATTTATACCTTAAAATCTTATGGGCATTCATCAATTTATCACTACTCACTCTCGGCCAATTTATTTTCATAGTGATTCCATGTGTTTTGATGCTTAAAACATATACCAATCTACTTAAAATCATTCATACATGAACATATATGAATTTAAAAGCTTGAAATTATACCTTGTATATGCGTTCACACTTGGCCGAAACTTTGAAGCCCCTCGATTTGCACACTATGGCTCCTTGATAGCCAATTCCAACATATGTTAATCCTCACTCAATTTGGAACAACTTTCATGAAGATTGAAAGTTCAAAATATGCCTTTTTTCCTAGTGATTTCTAGTGAGAGAAAGCTTGAATATATGTGCTTTAATGGTTTCTTTGTGTAGCCGAGAATGATGGGTTGAAGAAGACCAAGTGGTGGCTGATTTTATAAGCCAATTACTTAGTCATTAAGCCTCACTTTTCAGCAAAGAAGTTTTGAATTGAATTGATTTAGTTAATGGTTACCAAATTGGCTATGGTTACCTTTTACTAATGGGCTTGATTTTAATCCATTTGGGCTTCTCAGTTTATGCCTTCCTAATGGGCTTTCGGGCTGAAATTTGTACTATACATCGACCTTCAATTGTCTAAATATTTTGCCTACCAATGGGTCCAACAATTCGGTCTAATGGACCTAAGAAATTCGATCTACACTTATTATACCTTAATGAGCTTTAAAATCTTCACTTTGGCCCATTACGTTTTTACCCGTTAAATTTAATCTGAAATTCATCAAAATAAATTTTCCTTACTTTCGGGGATGATTATCTTGTATTTTGACCAAAAATATTTTTCCCCAAATTTTTCTCCATACTTAGGCTAATTTTTAACCATGGTTAGTCAACTATGGTAAAAGTCCACTTTTCTTAACTACAATTGACATTTTCCTTAATCATTGACCACGTTGAGTTTTTCTCAAAAATCTAAAAGTGTCATATCTTATGGTTTACACTCTCTTCTTTACGTTTTGGCCATTTTCGGTAGGTAAATATACCTTAAATACCTTAAATTGATAAAATGGTCTGTTTTGCCCCTTTTTGCCTTTTACTTTTGTTCTCTATGTTCGGGACTAAATCAAACTGACTTTCCTTCATGAGCTCCATATATTTTTCTCATTTAAAGTTCTTCTTTTTAGTCAGAATGATTTAGATCCACTCGATTTAGCCATGTGGCTCTTATAGCCATTTTTCAACTTTTATGTAGCTTTTAAGATGTTAAAGCATTTTACTAACATTTAAATCAAGTAAATACTCTTCTTATGATTTAATTTACTTAATACAATGTCTGTACATAAATAAATCATAAGGAACAAGCTACATAAAAATATAGGTCTTACAAGTACCCTATCCTATTCTTCTTGTTTCTGTCAACCTCATCACCTTTGTGCCTCCACCTTGTTCGTCTCCTTTCCAGTTCACAGCGGCTTCAGCCCATCGACCTCGCCACTGTCCCCTGTTCGTCTATGTTTTCAAGTCCTACTACTGGCTGCTCCTGCATGTTTCCTTCTTCTTTCTTTCTCTCATTTATCTTTCTTTTCTCTTCTCTTCCATAGAAAATTGGCATCTTCCTTTCTCGTGTCTCTCTTATCCTCAGTTTCTGGTTCTCTTTGCCAGGTTGTCTACTAGTTGTTTCTCATTTTCTTCACTACCGAGCCTGCCTCATTTCAGTCTATCACCTTCAAGTTCCCTTCACTGCAACAGTGTATTACCACCCCTTCCACCACTTTTGCAGCATGATCTCTACCTCTTCTCTCGTTTTTTTCTACTAACTCCTGCTCTCAGTTTCTCCTTTTTATAGCATGTTTCAGTGCCAAGAAATGGGGAGTGAGTGTTGGGGTCGGGTATGATGAGAATTGATGGAGGGAGGGACATGGGTGTGGCATGAGAGTCGGCATGTAGAGGGTGGGTGATGCAGGGACGCGGGTGCTGTAGTTACTGCCACCATCTCATTTCAGTTTTGTTTCAGTTTCCTTCCCCAACACATCTCTCTCTGGGCTAGTCACCAACTCTCAAACAAATACACCAGAATACTAAGCCCCTCTCGTGCTTATATCTTTCTTTCGGCCTGACTCCATAGACTGCCCATAAACAATTATGGTGGCCATCATTTCTTCCTCTACTTCCTCCCATAATATAGTACCCTAACAAATATAGGTGTAGACTACCAAATTCCTACCCATTTCTGCTCCCATGGTTTTTGTCTCAATTCCCAGCAAATTGGCTTTTGTCAATCACTACTACAATTTTCCTTTTCTTCTCTTTATCCACTGAACACTCCCATGCACATTGTTTTTGTCCATCATAAATTACATATTTCACATCTTAGCCCGCTGGTCCTTAGATTTCCACATTTCCTCACATTCCTCTCCCGATTTCCCCTTGCTCCCTTTCCTTTTAAGGCCTTTCATTTTATCTAGACTTATATACATATCATTTGGAGGGCGCTCAGCCATGTAGCTTTATGTATATATATGTATATATTTGTATGTAAGCATGTACATTTGTTCCCAATTTAAATGTGTATATTTGTATACTTTGTACACCCATACCTAAGCCTTGAGAATTAAATAAAATATTACACGTAGTATTAACATAATGTTAGTCTAATACTTACACTTGACCAATTCACCCATACTCACATTTAATTTTAATAGCCTAAAGTATTATTTATAGTCAACACCGCGTATAGAGGAAATTTACGGTATTTACATGCCACCCATGAAATTATGGAAAAATTGGAAATCTAAAAGATAAATACCATTAGATATTTTATCAACATGCAAAACCCCTTAAATCCTTTTTCTAATGATGGGCCACTTTTTCCATTAGAAGACAAAATACATGTCTTCCAAATATGATAAAACATGCATGAATATAGCCTAAGTGTTAGCTAATGACTAATAACGATGCAAAATTAGTAAAGTAAGTACATTAGTAATTAAAAGGATAATTATCAAGAGATTATCCTTACCAGGCACCATTCCCCCACCGACTCCAACTTCTTCCCTGCCATATATATATATACACATTTATGTACCCTAAATTAATGAATTGTACAGATGACGAGTCAACAAATTGCTATCATTTTGTACATTTTCTCTTCACGTTTTTCCAGCCCTTAATCAACTAACCTGTTGAGTTTTGCTGAGTTTCCTTACTTTGTTTTAGTGCAAAGGTTGGCGTGAGGAAAAGGAGAAGAAATGAGAGTGGTTCGGTTGCTTCAGTCTCTATCATTGTAGCTGTGATGCTGCTGAAGGATTCGAGACTATATACAGGTCTCGATCTCATTCTATAAAGTCAAGGCAAGGATACTATCAAAACGCCTCTTAACTATAGCTATCTATAGTTTGATCAACTAGTTTATATATGAGGTGGGGACTCCTGCACGATCGAGATAAAGAGAATAGAGAACTACTCCCATCTCCATCACTTCTATACATATATATGTATATATATATATATATATATATTATTGTCATTATTTATTTTTATTATTATTATTATTATTATTATTATTATTGTTATTATATTTTACAATGCTTAATTATCACAATTTCAATTCATAATAATTTGATAAATTAACTTAGTCACAGTCTCTCATACTAAAATTTAAAATATGATTTTAAATTGTTTACCCTAAATTAAGCATTCTTAATTCCATACTATACAACTCAAGACTGTGTATCTAAAATTTACGATATTTACAACTTCTTTTTCCTCTTTCTCTTTCCCCTATTAGTTTCTCTCTTTTTATTTCTTTCTTCATTTTTCTTTTCCTTTTCAATTTTTCCTTCGTTTCATGTGTTTCTCAAACACTTTCCTTCACCAATCCTTAGTCTTTTATGTTTCATTTACTCAAGAATTAATAGTATACAAGGTTAAAGTCAAGCGAAGAAAATCAATATATATATATATATATATACACACTAATAAGAATAGTGGCCTGAATAAATACATTTAAAGATATATGTACATTCAGAGCAAGGAATGAGAATGAGACGTGCAGCAGAGACAGTGAGGACCGAACTAAAATCGACAACCAAAAAGAAAATAGAGGCTTAGCCTTGATCTGGTTCCAATCTGAGAGAACTAAGAGGACTAACAGAAAAGCCATCTTCATTTCCTGATAGCCGTCATGCCCACTATCTAATGCCTAAAGCCACCATCGCTGCTGCTCGCCTTCCCATTTTAAGACACTGATTTCCTTCTCTGTACTCTGCATACCACCATCGTGATCACCTACATCATCGGTCTTGTATTGCACAGTCACCAGTGTTGGTTCTTTTTTCCCCACAATTATCATCGCTACACCCGCTACAGCCTCAGCGTGCCCAGTCTGCCCCGGCCTGCGCAGTACAGCCCAACCGCCAGCCCCAGCTCACACAACACCATGTGTCACGACCCTCTTCTCGTGACTTAACTTACTACTTACAGTTCAACTGTGAGTCAACATCCATATCCACATCTCATCCATTCATAATTTAACATTCATTAAATAAAGTAGAAACTGTTATTTTATAAATATGCAGAAACGTTTACATCAGTTTCTATTATATACATCCCTTTCGTACTAAAGATAACCAAACTATGCATTAATTTACAAGATACAAAATTTTCCTCTCATAAATATATACCTCTATACTGCTAGAGAAATGGAGAACACCGCAGCAAGGACAACTGCAGTAACTCACTACTGCGTAGTATCTGTGGAGGAGGAAATAAGGGGGGTGAGCTAACACGCTCAGTAAGGAAAATTAGAAAGCAGGTAGACAACTACACTATCTACATGCTAAAATATTAACATTTATTTTCCTTATAAAACATATGCATTCTTAAAAAATAGCTTCCATCGATTGCAAAATCATTAATTCGCTAGATGGTTACATGGATATACATCATCAATTCACACAGAACACACTTAGCAAATCATTTAGTAAATCCATTCACTTGAGACATATAATGGGATTTTATATAACCCTGTATCACACAGCAGGGGGGAACATTTGTCACCTCACACAGTAGTAACACAATGTCGTATCACACAGATAAAAGAAGACTTATGGCCATAGTCCAGATTTCAGGCAACATTGATCAGGTGTACGAGAATCCTATGCTTGGGGAGGCGGATGAACCATCCCTTCAGCCCACACAGAATCACTAAGATATCTGTGATGCCCCGGAAGCGCTGAAAACATGGCAAATTTAAAACTTTTTATTCATCAATTCACAATTAAGGGTGCATTCCTGTACAGTGTCATGCATCATCATACATAATTTATAATTTTCATCTCAGGATCTCATCATCTCACAATTATAAATTATACCATATCCATTACTCAATTCAAGGTTAATTAATCCTAATACATCCCATACATCATTGTACATCAAGTGTCTGTAATTACAATATCAGTTTGAGTACATGAAATGAAAAATTATACCTCAAAGTACAATATATGACCTGGAGCTCAAGTCCTCCACTAGCCACTACTCCGTACGTCGCAGAGAACACTCTCTTCACTTGAAGAAATCTGGGGGAAGAGAAAACAGGGTGAGCTTCTAAATCACTTAGTAAGGGGGTAAAGGACTCATTAATAAGAAAATGATTTGCACAGCACAATCATTTTATTTTATAGGTTAAACTCAATGGGAAATGTAGCATGAATAATTAAAACATCACCTCAGCTCATTACTCAAGGCTCATGTAGAAACATGGTAATAAATGGCTCAAACCATGATTACAAGCAGTTACAAGTATGTATAAAACAGGATGCGATAATGGCATTTTCTCATAAAACGTGATAAAAATCACCACATTAGTAATGCATATGGCGCAGCCACCAAACACAAACTCATGTATAAAACGAGACTAGGCAATAAAACTCATATAAAAACTTGTCATGGCACATCAAAACGATTGAACTCGTCCCCTAGGCAGACATCCCCAATCGAGGGATTTCGTCGACAATAATACACCCATGGCCATGGTTCACTGTAGACTTGATAAGAGTTGTACAGCTGACGATCTTACATGCTATCAAAGCATGGCCCGGTCTTACATGCTATCAGAGCAATGCCACCCAATGCTGCCACAGAGTGGGGTCATCTCACGTTACTAGAACGAAGGAGTCGATCTTACGTGCTACTAGAGCACGACTCGATCTTACATGCTACAAGAGCAAAGCCTGATGTGTATTCAACATGACAGGCCTTAGTCTCAGTAATAGCCATCATCAAATAAAACTATTTTGCCTTCACGTAGCGCTCATAATGGTTTTTCTCATAAAACTCATCTCAAAACCGTTTTGTACTCAACACAAAACATGTAAAAATCGAGCTCAAACCGGCAAAACCACGCACACATTTCTCAAATCTCAGTACGCCTTAACGTAGAGCCCAAATTACTTTTCACTTTTTAAACTCAAAACGGTTGTAAAACAATTTCACATTTAGTTTACAACTCAAAACAATTGGGCCCCAACTGGCTGTAAACTTGTGTGCAATAACTCATTCTAAAGTCATAAAAGCATGCTTGTTTTCTCAAATCACATTTCATGCTACAATATTCATCAAAAAATCACACACACACAAATGAGTTTAAGTTTTCCCTTACCTCGTTGCACCTCGTATAGTGCAATTGTTTCCCCCAAACGACGGACTAGCCTCGCATTCCTCTCTGGAACTACCGGGCTGTCTGAACGATGTAAAAACATCAAAATTCACCTCAATCACATCATCGAGCACATATTTGCTCACTTTCTCTTTAAATACTCAAATAACTCAATTCTCATAATTCTATCACAACCCACACTCTCATTCATTACATCTCAAATCTTACATTTTTCATGTACAATCTCCATGCCCAATTCACCTTATTGTCTCAATTCCAAACTCATAGACATAAATCCCAAAATTACCACAATTGCATAATATCATCTTTACTCCCAAAAAAGTACAATTTCATCAATCTCTAATCCTTTCCTAGCTATTTCATCACAATGCCTACAACCATAATCACCAAAATCACTTTAAAAATCCAAGATCGAAGTTTAGAAATTTACCCAAAACTCGTGGATTGCTCTATTCACACCTCGATTCGATTCGTCCTACGATTTCCAAGTATGTTGCTCTCCTTTGGATGAGGAACAACTTTTCTTCTTGCCACAACCTTTGATTCGGATGAAAATGAGGGCTTTGAAAGAGAGAGAAAGCTAGGGCTTCACTTTCTTAGAGAGAGAAAAGATAAAATGCAAGAAAACGCAGGGGTTCTTTTATAGACGGAGGGTAGGAGATCGATCTGGTCCTTAATGAGATCGATCTCTTTTTGAATTTGGGAACGTTTTGGGGAAATTTTTTTGCCTAGGAGATCGATCTGTCGTGGGGTGAGATCGACTTCTTAATTGCTTCATGAGATCGATCTGCTCTAATTATGAGATCGATCTTCTATTTACAAAACGTTTCATGAGATCGGTCTGCTCCTTGAGGAGATTGATCTGCTCTTTACAGAATGCTTCATGAGATCGATCTGCTTGCCTATGAGATCGATCTGCCTATCAATTCTTACATATTTTTTGCATTCTGGAGCAATGAGATCGATCTGGCCTTCACAGATTGTATTGCTGCTGCATCAATTTGTATAAAACTCAATGTAAAACTTCTCAAAATCTACCCCATAGTCCATATTTCAATCCATAGACATTCAAGACTTAAAGACCTCATTTCCTTATACTTCATCATATTCAAAACTTGTGTGTACATATACATATAATAATTACATACACAAAATTACAATTCTCATAAATGGGGTATACAAAATTCACAATTCTCACAATATCATGGCACATCGTACTCCATGGCTAACGCTCACGGTACATCGTGCTCTCGTGGATCCTTATCACCCATTTCAATGTCACGACCCATTTTATTCTTTTGGTCCGAAAATCGCTATAAATATTTCACATTTTACTGTTACCTTACCCGGTCGTGAACAACTCACCACTGCACAGTTAGGCTATGAGGCAGTAATAATCATCCTTTACCATTCACTTCCCAAATTAATCAAAAGTATTGTCATACATCCAAATGTTAAATGGTATGTTCATACATACTATGTGTTATAACATTTACATCCCCTATATTACAATTTCAGTTGATCACTGTGCTTTTACATTGTTTAGATACCAAAAAAAATCTTTGTGTATATACCTCTGGGTGATGGAGATGCAGTGGATATCTCAACAAAATGCCTTAGTCCTCATTGGGACACTATGTACACTCTGTAGGGGAAAAAGTAAAGAGGGATGAGCACTCACACGCTCAGTAAGGTAATAATGCAAGAATGGTAGATAGCTACCCGATCTACATGCTGATAATGTTATGCATAAATCATTTATAATCAGAGCATGAGGAAATAAATCTATGTTGTATGAATATACATATATCTTGTACAGAAAACATGGAAAACAGGCATATAAAACATGGAATTATCATCATGTACAAATCATCTCATGCTTATCATTGTCAAATCTCATAATAAAAGGGAAATTCAATTTGAAACATCCTTTTAAATTTGTCTCATTCTCAAATACATCAAAATCACATCACAATCACAAACCACAATATTGTTTCTCAATCAAAATCCCACAAGGCTCGACCTCTCCCTAGGGTCTACCCTGGACAGTCAAAATCACACTTATATTTCAAAACCATATGGTACTATGTAAATTGAGTGAGACAGGTCACTATATATCAAAGACTATATTGGCCAACTAGATCATAAATCATCCCAAACCACACGCATCCAGGTGTGTGGGGTATCATGCTGGAACGAATGTGGGTTAGTTCTCCGCCAGACTTTCTCATTAGTAACTCAACCACGCGGTACAACATAGTCCATGTTATATACACGGTACAACGTACTCCATGTTATATACACGGTACAACGTTCTCTGCGGACCCATAACATGGTTAGGGGTGACAACCGTAGGTCCTATCTACCCCAATGCCATGTGTAACTGATATAGTCTCAAGTGCACGTAGGAGTATTTTCTCTGGTGCCAGGCCCTAGCCCCTCATGGCCTTGCTCACCCCTTTTGGGTTTCCTGAACACCTATAAGGCCCTAGTCCCCCACCTTCAGCCCACTCAAGAGGTCTGTTAGGCCTATTGGGTTCCCTGAAATAGATTAATGTTAGGTCCTAGCCCCTCACTTTCACGCCACTCAAGAGGTCTGTTAGGCCATTGGGTTCCCTAGACACTAATCCGTATTACCCTCACCACGGCATCATATATACCACAGTGTGAAAACCAGTGCGAGCTAAGATCTAGCACGATATATGCTTAGTAAAGAAACCTCCTCGTACGAGCAACGCTCTAGTACGAC
Source organism: Firmiana major (assembly GCA_033439115.1). Taxonomy (NCBI): domain Eukaryota; kingdom Viridiplantae; phylum Streptophyta; class Magnoliopsida; order Malvales; family Malvaceae; genus Firmiana; species Firmiana major. Next base: position 60,898,978 of record CM065907.1, on the reverse strand, counting down.
ATTTATGCATAAAAACATGGGAAAACCATGTACGAGCATAGCTCAGTACGATTATATGCATAAGACCACTTGAAATCCACGTACAAGCAGAAGCTCCAATACGGTTTATAAAACATCATCACAATCAAATCAAGGTGCGAGCTAACCTCCAGCACATTCCATACAAGGAAAGCATCAAAATCTAGTGCGAGCGAGGCTCCAGCACGATTTACATCACACAATTACGATAGGTGGCTCATACATAATAAAAAAATCCAAAAAACTGGGTTTAGCTTCTCACAAATGCTATTCCACAACATCATTAAAACACTAGCCAGCCTATCCATTTATTGCTAAAAATGCATAGTGTTTTATGAAAACACTTAAAACACAAGATTTATGCAATTATTAGCCTTACTATCCCATTTCTTTATAATATTTCAAACAACCAAATCTCATACCCGTACTAGTAGAAATTTTCATACATTGTCAAACACATTTCTATAAACTCATGCACATTTCCAAAGCCCTATATACCCACAAAATACGAGCAGCTACCTCTATATACTTACAGAATTCCCTTACCTAGAATCAAGTCCTGTGATTCCACTTCCTTAGAGCTGCTTACTTGTGCGGCCCGATTCGTCTCCAACGAACTCTTCGGAGTTACACATAATCGTAAATAAGATCGATTTAGTCCATATAACACCACTCTTGTGTTTGCTATAGTCGATTCAACCTATATCCTCCATTAATACTTATAAGATCTCATTTTGATTCTCTATTCATATATCGAGTTTATGGTTCCCTTTAGGCCCATGGGTTCATACTAAATCGATATCAAATCGATATTAGGCCCATAGTGTTCATATTTCATAAATTTCTTCACTATGGCATATCATCAAACACTAAATGTGCTCATTTCTCATAATTTCCCTCAACCCACAATGTAGCTTCATTTACCCTTTTCTAATCATCCACATTACTCAAATGATAACTTAGCAAATCCCATAAATCACCAACTCATCCAAATTACACTTTCTCACACTAGACTCATTCCATTTCTAGGACACATTAGTTTTAATATTTCTTAGGTGATTTCAATCATCAATACACATACAAATCAACTCCAAAATCAACAAATCGACCAATGTACTTGGGCTGGAGTCTTAGAAACTTATCAATATAGTTTCTCTTCTTCCTCCAAATGAGAATGTCCCTTGCTCCTTCAATCCAATATGTGAGGCTTTGATTCTAAACTATGTTGTTTTCTTCTTTATGATGAACAACTTTGTATCTAATAGCTTCCTCTCAAATCTTAATCGAAATAGGGTGATTTTAGAGAGAGAAAACTAGGGTTTGGGTGAAAAATGGAAAGGAAAGGTTCTGTCTCGAAAAAATACAAATTTCACTGCTCCTATTTATAGAAATTGCTTGATGAGATCGATCTGTCGAGGTATGGGATCGATCTGGTCCTCTTAAATCCCTCATTTTCACGCCAATTTGAATGCATGAGATCGATCTGTCGAGGGCTTGAGATCAATCTGTCCCAGGCAGTAGCTAAAAGAGATCGATCTGCACCCAGGGGAGATCGATCTACTCCTACCCGAGAGCTAAGGAAATCAATTTGTTTGCACCAAAAATCGATCCTCTCTTTACAAAATGTTTAACAGATCGATTTGGCTCCATTGGGGATCGATCTGTCTTGTTCCATTGCTCAAAATAAGAGCATTTTGGCTCTTCCAGATTGATCTCTCATCCTATGAGATCGATCTGGCCTTCATATTTCCATTTTTTTCTTCAGTTTTCTGCAGCAACTCATACCCAACTTCATACATTTTGCTGCCATAGTCATTTTCTCATCCATCCACCTTTGAGACTTGCAATTGGCATCCATTCATACCTTATGCATATTAAAACTTGTGTGTATTCCTTGTATAATCCAAGGTATACAATTCATAGCCAAATGGAAGTACAATTACTTATGCAATTCATGCAACTTCATTCCATTTACTGCACTACTCATTTTGAGCGCAAATCACATTCATCACTTATAAAAGCTCATTTCTTCATATTCGTATAAAATGAAATATGTGTGTACATTACAAACTCATGATTTCATAAAGTTTACATCCAAAATATGGGTCTTACATTCCTCCCCTCCTTCAAAGAATTTGGTCTTCCAAATTAGAACCAAGTCACTCTTCAAAAAGTTGGGGGTACTTCTCTCGTATCAAGTTCTCCAATTCCCATGAGGCATCTTCCACCGTATGATGTTGCCAAAGAACTTTCGCCAAGGGAATTATCTTATTCCATATCACTTTCTCTTTTCTATCCAGTATCCGAACCGACTTCTCAACATATGTCATCCTCTCATTAAGCTCCAACGGCTCATATTTTATCATATGTGCTGGGTCCGGGTGATACCTCCGAAGCAGAGAGACATAGAAGACATTATGAACATTTGCCAAGTTTAGTGGCAATGCCAATCTATACGCCTTATCTCCCACTCTCTCCAAAAACTTGAAGGGTCCGATATATTTAGGGCTTAGCTTGCCCTTCTTACCAAATTTTATAATACCCTTTGAAGGTGAAACTCTCAGAAATACCGACTCACCCACATCAAACTCCAGTGGTCTCCGTCTCTTGTTAGCATAACTCTTCTGCCGGCTCTGAGCTGTCTGCAATCTCTCACATATCAATTGGACGTCCTCAGATGCCTGCTGCACTAAGTCAGGATAAAAATCTACCTGTCACTAACTTCTTCCCATGTAATAGGGGAACGACATCTACGCCCATACAATGCCTCATAGGGTGCCATCCCGATACTCGCATGATAGATGTTATTATAGGCAAACTCGGCTAACTGTAAGTGGTCATCCTAGGAGCCTCCAAAATCCAACACACATGCTCTCAACATATCCTCTAGGATCTGTATAGTCCTCTCTGACTGCCCATCTGTCTGAGGATGAAAAGCGGTGCTAAAACTCAAGTGGGTCCCCATCGCTCCCTGAAAATGTTCCCAAAAGTGGGAAGTGAAGCAGGCATCCCTATCATAAACAATGCTCACTAGTACACCATGTAGCCGTACTATCTCTCAAACATACAAGTTTGCCAATTGACTCAATGTATCAGTAGCTCTCATAGATAAGAAATGGGATGACTTAGTTAACCAATCCATAATAACCCATATGGCATCATGCCCTCTGCGGGTCCTCGATAAGCCCACCACAAAATCCATGGTGACATGCTCCCACTTCCAAGTCGACATCAGTAGGGGTTGCAATAACCCTGCAGGCTTCTGATGTTCTACCTTCACCTGTTGACAAACGAGACACTTAGCGACATATTCTGTAATGTCTCTCTTCATTCCAGACCACCAATAAACCTTTCGAAGGTTTTGATACATCTTGGTACTTCCCGGATGTATCGTGTACTTTGATGAGTGAGTCTCTGATAAAATCAGTATCCTAATCTCAGGATCCTTGAAAACACATACTCTCCCTCTAAACCTCAATAAGCTATTTGTACTCAGCTCAAAATCAGTACCCACACCTACCTGTATCTATCTCAGCCAATCGGTACATCGTTGATCGCTCTGCTGAGCCTATCGAATGCGGCCAATCAACTTTGGCTCTAACCTCATACTAGCCATGATATCCAATCTCTCAGATCTAGGTGGGGTTACATCTAATTTGAGGTTCACAAATTGTACCAACAACTCATGTTCCCATACTATCATATAAGACACCAACCCTAGGTTCTTCCTGCTTAAAGCATCGACAATTAAATTTACCTTACCCGGGTGGTACATGATTTCACAATCATAATCCTTTAAAAGCTCGAGCCATCTCCTCCGTCTCATGTTCAACTCTTTCTGTGAGAACAGGTACTTAAGGATCTTATGATCTGTAAATATCTAAAACTTCTCACCATAGAGATAGTGGCGCTATATTTTCAAAGCAAACACCACGGTTGCCAACTCCAAATATGCGTCGGGTAGTTCCTCTCGTGATCTTTCAACTGTCTAGATCCATAGGCAACTACCTTCCCATCCTGCATAAGTACACAGCCCAGTCCTTGGTGTGATGCATCCGTATACATCGAGAAACCTCCTGAGCTGGTAGGAATGGTGAGAACCGGAGCAGTGGTCAATCGACACTTAAGCTCCTCAAAACTCCTCTCACATGCCTCATCCCATACAAACTTAATGTCTTTCTGCGTGAGGCGTGTCAATGAAGCAGCTAGTTTAGAGAAACCCTTTATAAATCTTCGATAATTGCTTGTCAATCCCAGAAAACTTTTGATCTCAGTAACTGTCTTGGGCTGTTCCCACTGTACAATTGCCTCTACCTTGGATGAATCCACTGATACCCCATCCTTCGATACAACATGGCCCAGAAATGAGATATGCTCTAACCAAAAGTTACACTTACTGAGTTTGGCATATAACTCTTTCTCTTGGAGGGTCTGTAGAACTACTCTCAAATGCTCCTCATGACCTTCCATGGACTTGGAATAAACCAATATGTCATCTATAAACACAACCACGAACTTGTCCAAGTATGGCTTGAATACATCATTTATCATTGCCATAATGCTGCGGGAACATTCGTCAATCCGAATGGCATCACCAAAAACTCTTAGTGGCTATAACGGGTACGAAATGTTGTTTTGGTTACATCTCCACTATGTATCCTCAATTGATGACACTATAAGAAAAAGGGGCAACAGCGACGGAATTAGCGATGGATTTTTCGTCGCTGAAAGTTTTTTGTCGGTAAGGGAAAATTTTCGTCGGTAATTCTGTCGCGAATAATTTTCGTCGTTGAAAACATTTTCCAGACGAAATTTCGACGTTGTTTTTTCCATCACTAAGTTGAATCAGCGATGGCTTTCTGTCGCTAATATATGTATTTGAAATAACTAACAGTCCGTCGAATAAACAAATCAGCGACGGATATATTTTCGTTGGTAAAATATATCAGCAACGAAATTTCGTCGCTAATAATATCCGTCGCTGAAACATTTTAGCGACGAAATTTCGTCACAAATAATGACCATCGCTAAAATGTTTCAGCGACGAAATTTCTTCGCTAATAGTGTCCGTCGCTGAAAATTTTTAGTAACGGAATTTCGTTGCTAATTTTAATATTTGATTTATTTAAATTTCCGTCGCTAAAATATTTCAGCGACGGATATCCATCGCTAATTTTTTGTTAATTAATTAAATTTTTCGTCTCTAAATGGGTTCAGCGACGGAATTCCGTAGCTAAACCTAATATAATTTATTTAAAAAGGATATAATATTTTCGTCGCTAATAGGCTTCAGTGACGGATTTTCGTAGCTAATTTAACTATAAATTTTTAAATACTTTTTTTTCTTAAATTCGTGTACCTAAAATAATGAAACAGACCTGTAGATCCAGACAAAAACAAATATAAAATATATATCACAACTATATGTCAAAACTAACATCAACTATTAATTGAAAATCATCATATACAGTCCGATGAAATCATCACAAATATCATCCAGAATTCATAAGAAAACAAAATAAAATAATAATAACATGTACTCTCAGTGATTAGGGTGACCTCTAGATCCAGACGGTCCAGGTCCAGGTGCTCCTGTGTTATTAGCATTTCTTGCCATCAAGTTTATCATCTGATCCATAAAATCAGACAACTTTCCTTTCATATTATCAATCTTGTTTGAAATGACTCTGACGTCCTCTTTCACTTGCTGCACCTCTGAATTTGTGTCAGGAGTACCCATCACACCAGGAGTAGGATAAGGAAAAGGACTATAAGCTGAATGAGATGCGCAAGAAGATTGGGTGGAACCAAAGGCAGATGCAATGTTTGTGCCCATTTGTAAATCAAGGCGATGTGGCCTAGTCCCAAATCCGTACATATGTGTACGCGTACTCTCCATCCCTCCAATTACCTCACACCATGCAGCTCGATCAAAAGGAGGATGGGTGCTTATATCCTCGCCGTATTTCTGAGTCAATGAAGTAGCGTAGTTTTCCTACAATGTAATTAGAAGAAGGATAATAAGCAGTAAAATTTAATAACGAGAAAACCATATTAGATGCCAATAGAATGCATTACGTACACTGACAGATTTGGACTTGTTGTCCACATAATCACCATCTCCACCTAAACGTCTATGCGTCCGATCAAACAATTCTTTATATGTCGGTGCTCGACCTAGACGTTTCGCCTACATTAAAAGATATGCAATTTTATAAGAAAGATATGAAATTCTTGTAAGGAGTAAAAATTACATTAAAATAAAAGTCAACAGTAAAATAAATAAATTTATTATTTGGACTTACCGTCCTATATTCATGTACCAGAAAAGATATAGAACCACTTGTATGCTTTGTTATCGTTCCTTCTTTTTTCGTCAACCGATTCTGTTTTCCTTTTTTTGACTTTGCGTCCTACCTTTCAGTCCCCCATTCATTATCAACTAATTGATCTCATATTTGGACTAAAATCCACTTCGACTTGTTGTACCCTTTACAGTCAGATATTTTATCTGTATTAAAATATTGCACTGCTTGTCTTCTCTCCAACTGCAGCAAGTCTCTAAAACGTGACTTGCATAAGTGCTCCCAAATTGTATAGACATTATTGGTTTGGTTATCAAACCACCTGAACTTCTCCTGCAAAGAAAACCAAATAATAATTATCATTTCGATACGTTTATGACCAATTATCAAGTTATTTACTTCAAAGTAATGTTGGCCATGGTACCGAGTAATGTTGTTTAATTAAATTGGATATAGTCCTCACACCTTTCGAGTCTTCAAAATAACTGCCAAACAAAAAAGAAGATATCGCCAAATATTATACCATATTTAATATAATAGTTGTATGAAAATAAAACAAAAGTAGAAGCAATATACCTGTTACCAAGTGGCGTCAGGAATAACCTATGCTCTGGATTTTGTGGTGTTTCAAGGCTCTGATTTGGGCCTCTTGTTCTTTTTCGACCACTACCACCACTCCCACTCCCACTCCCACTACCACCCGCAATTTGTGTTGCCTCATCAGTAGATATTCTTCACCCGGGTAATAGTTGTTCTACTGCTGATGGAGGAGCTAGAATGACATCATCATCGTCGTCATCATCATTATCAGGAGCTGGATCAGGTCGACTTGAAGATGGATTTGGTTGCGCGAGAGGCTGAGAACGAGGCTGATTTGGATGGTGAGTTAAAGGTCGATCATGAGCTTGAGCATTAGACTGAGTAGGCTGCTGAGATTGAGGCTGAATGTCAAAGTCAAGATTATAGTCAAACTCCAATCCAGGTATAGGAGACTTAGACCTATATGTCACGCCCTCCTCCCACACGCGACTTTACCAAAAACCACAATAAATTTTTCACTTTTTACTTACCTTTATCTCCTCAACAGTTGGGCTGTGAATAGGCATTAGTCTCCTCATCCATACATACCTTACCATTCTTTTTCGTATCATACATACATGACATTTATATCATAAGTAAATTCGTATTCTTAAATATAATTACATCATTACATCCTCCATATTAAAACGTGTACATCACTGTGTTTATACATTGTTCAGATACAAAAGAGTACGCGTGTGTATACCTTTCGCTAGATGGGGAGTGGCAGCGGATCAAAGGAATGCAATACCCTGGCCGACTCGATCTACTGATGAGAATCTGTAGAGATGGGGGGAAAATGAATGGGATGAGCTATCAACGCGCTCAGTAAGGAAATCAGGCAAGCAAGTAGACATCCATACTATCTACTTGAAAATAGTGCTTTGCCTTTCCTTCTCTCATTTCAAAAGCATGTTTAAAATATATATAATATAGTACAGATTTAAAATCTCATGTACTAAACACATGCTGGTTTATCAATCAGAGGCATTCATGCAAAATAGTGCATATATAATCATTTAAGAATGCCTTTATATAAAATATGCCATTTACATTCAAAACACAGTAAATATGGCATTTCTCATCACAACACAAATAAACTGGGTTTCGACCCATCCCTTAGGTCTACCCGTATCATAAAATACATGTGATATATCATGCGAGACTCAGTGGCTAAATGCAATCTCTCTAGACTATGTAAGAGAGCCTCCCCGCCGAACAGAGCCTCCCCGCCGAACAGGCTTAAGGATGTTGGGCTTAAGGATCTTACCGTAAGAGAGTATCTCCGGACTATGGCCATATCCTAACAATGGTGATCCCAGGCAACACAGTACTCGGTGTGCGGGGTAATCACTGCTGTAACGGGTGGGGGGTCAGTCCATCACAACCGTCAGCTATCAACACACTCCTCCACAACTCCACAACACAAAACACGGTACAATGTACTCCATGCCACATGCACGGTACAACGTACACCCGTGGACCCGTACATCATGGTCGGGGTGCCTGCCATAGGTCTTAGCCTCTCATACCATGGAAATACATCATAGTCGGGGTGCCTGCCATAGGTCTTAGCCCTCATACTATGGAATCAATGCCACGTCTCTAAATTCACGTGAGAACATCTCAACAATGTGACACTCAGTCTACACGGAGGAAATCGTCACGGTTTTTCTAACATGTGTATATATCACGAAAAACTACAGTGCGCGTCTTGAGTGTGACACACAGTCAACACTCCGCCTCAAAACACTGTATATGCATGTCAAAATATCAACACTAGTGCGAGTAAACCTCCAGCACCAGGTCATGCATAGTTCTCATTACAAATCAAGTACGAGCAAATCGCTCAAGTACGATGTCATGTACAAATCATGAAAAATCGAGTACGAGCAACGCTCCAGCACTCTGTCATGCATCTCATGTAAAACTCGAGTACGAGCTAATCGCTCAAGCACTCTATCATGCACAAATCACATAAAAACTGAGTACGAGCAACGCTCCAGTACTCTATCATGCATGTCAAATAAATGTAGTGCGAGTCAACCTCCAGAACTAATGTATGTGAAAAACATCTGAAATCAAGTGCGAGTTATGCTCTAGCACGATTGTTTCCACATAATTCGGTAGATGGCTCTTTAAAAATAGGGATGTTAAAAATCACTAAAATCAGCACTATAAAGTGTGCTTAATTTACATCGACCTCAAAACATTAGCCCATCCACCTACTCTTCTGCTACACAGCAGTAAAAACCACTCAAAACATCATTTCCATGCTTTTTACCACTTTTCCCAAAATTTCACTTTTTGCCTAACTAGGGGCAAAATCGTAATTTACCCATATCGGGTCCCAATAATTATTATAGGTTCTCTCTGACCCTCAAACAATTTCAGTGAATGTCAAATCCAATGAAAATATGCACAGATATCTCTAGCTACTTGCAAGAGTCCCCTACCTCGGATCACGTCGTGTGACCTCTCTTCCTCTGTGCTGTCTAATCTCGCAGTCCGGTCAACTCTCAATATGACTCTGAAACTGCATTTAATCATTCACTGAGTTAATTACACTTTTCTTACTGTATTACACATTTAATACAGTTTATTTCACTTAAATTGGCCCTTTTACGCTTAATGGGCCTTAATCACGTTAATCGGGCCTTAATCCGTATTAAGCCCGTTCATCAAGGTCTATCGACTCATTGGGCCTATCAATACCCATTGGGCTTTATTCCAAGCTCTTTGGATAGCCCGTATATCATTTACGACATTTTATTCAATTTTCTGAATATAATTCACTAAATCCAAAATTTAATCCGAAATGCGTAAATTAAATCTTAAATACGCATAAATCACATAAATTGTCGTAAATGAGCTTTACTTACCCGAGATTGTGCGATGGTGCGTGAATCGGAGTTCGATCGGGCTTCCGTTCGGAATTAATCGTCGAACTGCACAATTTCGTATATTTAACTCCGGGTCAATTTCTGATTAAATATAATTTAAATAAATTTATCAGAAATTAAATTGGTCACTTTTGACCTCGTATCGACTTACCCGAAGTCCGGTGAAATCCCGAAAATTTTCCTTTGCCTTTTTCTTTCCTTTTTCCTCTTTTTCCCTTTTCTCCTTGGCTGAACAGGTCCGGTCCGGTTCAGCACAGTCACTTTCCCACTGAACCGCCGACCGGTTCAGTACCTTTTTAGTTGTGCCGGCGACGTCCGGCCGGTTCCCGGTGTGCCGTTGCCGCCGTTCGACGCGTATTGGACAGGGGACCTCTCGGTTGGCCTCGATCGGAGCCAACTCCCGCCGGTGGCCGCTGAATGCCCGTTTTTCCTCCGCGGCTTTCTCCCTTCGATTCGCCGGATTCCGGTGCCGGTGGCGCGCGTCCTGGTGGCTGGGAGGTCGCACGGTGTCGGCCTTCCTTTCCCGGTCGCGTGCGTGGCCGCTAGTTGCCGGATTGGTGGCCGTCCGGTGAGCTCTTCTCCCTCGGTTTGCGTCGGCTTCGTTTCCTTCTCTCTCCCCGCGTTTTCAGAATTTCGTTCGTTTTTTTTTTTCAATTTCTTTATAATATATTTTTAATATTATTTTAATCCTTAAAATAATATTAAAAATCCTAAAATATCCCAAAAATTTTCAAAAATTCCAATTAAATTCATTTAGTCCGTAAATGAATTTATCAGTCTGATTTTACTTTTTCGGTATATTTTTCCACTATTTTTGGGCTCGTTTTTCGAGATAAAAATTCTAAAATATTAATTAAATTCATATCTCGATCAATTGGACTCGAAATTCAATATTTTCCTCGTTATTGATCAAGATTTCTCGATTTCATATTTTTAATGAAATTTTCTCATCGGATTTATATCGAATTTTGGTCAATTGACCGTTTTACCCCTGTACTTGCTCGAAAATAAACTGAACCCTTATCTTGCTATTATGTAGCTTACATGCATTTTTAATTTCTTAAATAGTCGATTGCATGTTAATAAATACTCTTCTTATGATTCAACTCTGAAATATAACGTTAGTACACATAGGAATCATAAGGTACAAGCTACATACGTAAATCAAAAACTCGGGTCTGGCAATCCTCCCCAACTAAAAGAATTTGGTCCTCCAAATTAGAACCAAATCAATCCTCAAACAACTGGGGGTGCTTCTCTCGCATCAAGCTCTCTAACTCCCAAGTAGCCTCCTCGGAAGTGTGATGCTGCCATAGTACCTTCACTAACCCGATAGTCTTCGATCTCAAAACCTTCTCCTTCCTATCCAGTATTCGAATCGGCCTCTCAACATATGACATGTCCTCACTGAGCTCCAAAGGCTCATAACTAATCACATGTGTCAGATCCGGGTGATACTTCCTAAGCATCGAAATGTGGAAGACGTTGTGCACGCCTGACAAATCTGGTGGCAATGCCAACCTATAAGCCTTATCTCCCACTCGATCAAGTATCTCGAAGGGTCCAATGTAGCGAGGACTCAACTTACCTCTCTTCCCAAACTTCGCTATACCCTTGGAAGGAGAAACCTTCAGAAACACGGACTCACCAACTATGAACTCAAGTGGCCTACGTCTCCTATCAGCATAACTCTTCTGTCGACTCTGAGCTGTTCTCAATCTCTCAACTATCAACCGGACATCCTCAGAAGCCTGTGTAATCATATCAGGAGCAAAAATCTTACGATCACCCACTTCTTCCCACCCAATAGGGGAACGACATCTACGGCCATACAAGGCCTCATACAGTGCTATCCCGATACTCGAATGATAACTGTTGTTGTAGGCGAACTCGGCTAGTGGCAAATGATCATCCCAGGAGCCTCTAAAATCCAGCACACATGCTCTCAACATGTCCTCCAGAGTCTGTATCGTCCTCTCTGACTGACCATCTGTCTGAGGATGGAAAGCTGTGCTCAAACTCAACTGGGTTCCCATAGCTTCCTGAAAATGTTCCCAAAAGTGGGAAGTGAAGCAGGAATCCCTATCCGAAACAATGCTCACTGGAATACCATGCAACCTCACTACCTCGCGTACATACAACCCTGCCAATGTACTCAGAGTATCGGTAGCTCTCATAGCTAGGAAGTGGGCTGACTTCGTCTGTCTATCAACGATCACCCATATAGCATCGTGATTCCTCCGGGTCCTCGGTAAACCCATCACGAAATCTATGGTGATATGCTCTCATTTCCAAGTCGGTATAGGTAGAGGCTGCAACAATCCTGCAGGTTTCTGATGCTCTACCTTCACCTGCTGACATACGAGACATCTCGCCACAAAATCTGCCACATCTCTCTTCATACCTGACCACCAGTACACCTTCCGGAGGTTCTGATACATCTTGCCACTCCCCGGATGCAACGTGTACCTCGAGGAATGAGCTTCTGACAATATCAATCTCCTGAGCTCTGGGTCCTTGGGAACACACAATCTCCCTCTGTACCTCAGTAGTCCATCAGAACTCAACTCAAAATCTATCGCTGTGCCCCTCTGCATCTGACCAATCACATCGATGCACTGCAGATCTGTCTGCTGAGCCTGTCTGATCCTATCCAACAGATCTGGCTCTAAGCGTAAACTCGCAATCATACAATCTGCATCTCTGTCCGAAGGCACAACTCCCAAATTGAGGCTAGCAAACTGCTCTAGCAGCTCGTGCTCCCTGACCATCATATACGATACCATCCCAAGGCTCTTCCTACTCAAAGCATCTGCTACAACATTAGCCTTACCCGGATGATAAAGTATCTCACAATCATAATCCTTCAGAAGCTCTAGCCATCTTCTCTGTCTCATGTTTAGTTCCTTCTGTGAGAACAGGTACTTGAGGCTCTTGTGGTCGGTAAAAATCTGAAACTTCTCACCATACAAGTAGTGGCGCCATACCTTCAACGCAAACACTACTGCTGCTAACTCTAAATCGTGGGTCGGATAGTTCTTCTCATGGTCCTTCAGCTGCCTGGATCCATAAGCAACTACCCTTCCATCCTGCATCAACACACAGCCCAGTCCCTGATGCGAAGCATCGGTATATACTAAAAATCCTCCTGAGCTGGTAGGAATAGTGAGAATCGGAGCGGTGGTCAATCGACTCTTCAGCTCCTGAAAACTCCTCTCACAATCCTCATCCCACACGAATGCAACATTCTTTCGAGTGAGACGTGTCAACGGAGCAGCCAACTTTGAAAATCCCTCAACGAATCTTCGATAGTACCCTGCTAAACCCAGAAAACTCCTGATCTCGGTAACTGTCCTCGGCTGTTCCCACTGAACTACAGCCTCAATCTTGGATGGATCTACTGATACACCATCCCTCGACACTACATGTCCCAAAAACGAGATCTCTGTCAACCAAAAATCACACTTGCTGAGTTTAGCATACAACTGCTGCTCTCGTAGAGTCTGCAATATGATCCTGAGGTGCTCCTCATGCTCCTCCTCGGATCTCGAATATACTAATATGTCATCCATGAATACGATAACAAACTGATCCAAATATGGCTTGAACACATCGTTCATCAAAGCCATGAAAGCTGCGAGAGCATTCGTCAGTCCGAATGGCATAACTAGGAACTCATAGTGGCCATATCGAGTCCTAAATGCTGTCTTGGGTACATCTCCACTCCGAACTCTCAACTGATGATACCCAGACCTCAGATCAATCTTAGAAAAGACCTGCGCTCCCCGAAGCTGATCCAGTAAGTCGTCAATGCGTGGAAGGGGATATCTATTCTTGATGGTAGCCTTATTCAACAATCTGTAGTCTATACACAATCGGAGGCTTCCATCCTTCTTCCTCACAAACAGAACCGGTGCTCCCCACGGTGAAACACTCGGTCTGATAAAACCCCTATCCAACAGCTCCTGTAACTGTCTCTTGAGCTCCTTCAGCTCAACTAAGGCCATGCGATACGGTGGTCTCGAAATAGGCTCAGTACCAGGCACCAAATCTATACAGAACTCCATCTCTCTGTCTGGTGGTAACCCTGGCAACTCATCCGAAAAAACATCTGGGTACTCACTGACCACAGGAATATCTACCAACTCCGGATGTACCTTATCTATATCCACCACGTATGCAATGAAACCTCTAATCACATCCGTACAAGCATCAGCTGTGTCCTGGTCCAAAGCATGTACTCGCCCTCGACCCATCACCTGCTTACCCTTCTCCTCTGCAGTCGCTCTACCTCTCTGAGCCGACGTACCAGCTGGAGCTCTATCATGCTCCCTGCCCTTTTGTGGGGCAATCACATATGTCTCTGGGCACTCTCTAGCCATATGCCCCTGTTTCCCACATCGAAAACACACAACAGGGCTCAAAAGACAAGGTCTACCGCCATGATGTCTGCCACATCGGCTGCACTGATCAGTAGTAGGCCTCTGTCCTCCAATCACAATGCCCTTCGCCGGAGCTATGGCCGGGTATGTAGGAGGTCTGACTGGTCGCTCTCGCACCTCCTCTATCCGTGGTCCCTTACCGAAGAGTCTCCTCCCTTCTCGATAACTGAACCCTCTATCTCTAGTCGGCCTTTTTCTCTCTCTATCTCGGCTCCGACTGAACTTCCCAAACTCAGAGAAATGCCTCTCATAATCTTGCTCACAAAGCTGTGCTCCACGCACTGCCTCATCATATGTACCAACGTCTAGTGGTACCAATCTAGACCGCAACACCGGTCTCAATCCGTCTACAAACCTGCAGACCTTCCTGGTCTCGCTGTACATGGTATCGGGATCATATCTCCCCAGGGCCAAAAATCTAGTCTCGTACTCATCCACTGTGAGACTCCCCTGGCTCAATCCCAAAAACTCAGCCTGCAGTCTACGCTGCGCAGTATCAGGAACAAACTGCCTCCTGAAGGCCTCTAGAAACATCTCCCAACTAATCTCAGCATGTCGGGCTCTCAATATCGGCCTGGTGGACTTCCACCAATGCTCTATCGTTCCCTTCAGTAGGAACGCAGCAAATGCGACTCTCTCAGAAGTCGTACACTCAAAAAAATCATACAACTTCTCCATCTCGCCAATCCACTCCTCAGCACTGGCTGGGTCCTTGACCCCTCGAAAAGATGGAGGTCCAAGCTTTTGGAACTGTCGCAACCGATCCAAATCACACCCATATCCTCTACTAACCTGAGCTGGTGGGGGTGTAGGAGTCTCAGTAGTCTGTGGCATCTCAGGTGCAGGTTGCGCAGGTGTATCAGGTGCAACTGCCTCCCTTTCGCAGTCTCTGCATCCTGTCTCTGTCTACCTGGCAAAGTCTGTGCCAACAGCCCTACTATCGCCTCTAGGCTACGCTCTATCCTCGTGAAGCGTGCCTCGATACTCTCTGGTACCTCAATAGGACTCGACGTCACTAAGTCAAATGAGGTCTCATCTCGGCTCTCAGGCCTACCTCTAGGGCCTCTAGCCCTACCTCTCGCCCCTCTACCACGGCGGGTAATTTCCATAAAGGCTCAATTCCTGCATTCACAACATTAATTTGTCCAACTCCCATCTTGTATACACAATTGTAACTGAACAAAACACAGTGATTTGGGGATGTACATTTTCCTAATTACAAATGCCTAGACACATCAGACCAACTACGCTCTGATACCACTCCTGTCACGCCCTCCTCCCACACGCGACTTTACCAAAAACCACAATAAATTTTTCACTTTTTACTTACCTTTATCTCCTCAACAGTTGGGCTGTGAATAGGCATTAGTCTCCTCATCCATACATACCTTACCATTCTTTTTCGTATCATACATACATGACATTTATATCATAAGTAAATTCGTATTCTTAAATATAATTACATCATTACATCCCCCATATTAAAATGTGTACATCACTGTGTTTATACATTGTTCAGATACAAAAGAGTACGCGTGTGTATACCTTTCGCTAGATGGGGAGTGGCAGCGGATCAAAGGAATGCAATACCCTGGCCGACTCGATCTACTGATGAGAATTTGTAGAGATGGGGGGAAAATGAATGGGATGAGCTATCAACGCGCTCAGTAAGGAAATCAGGCAAGCAAGTAGACATCCATACTATCTACTTGAAAATAGTGCTTTGCCTTTCCTTCTCTCATTTCAAAAGCATGTTTAAAATATATATAATATAGTACAGATTTAAAATCTCATGTACTAAACACATGCTGGTTTATCAATCAGAGGCATTCATGCAAAACAGTGCATATTTAATCATTTAAGAATGCCTTTATATAAAATATGCCATTTACATTCAAAACACAGTAAATATGGCATTTCTCATCACAACACAAATAAACTGGGTTTCGACCCATCCCTTAGGTCTACCCGTATCATAAAATACATGTGATATATCATGCGAGACTCAGTGGCTAAATGCAATCTCTCTAGACTATGTAAGAGAGCCTCCCCGCCGAACAGAGCCTCCCCGCCGAACAGGCTTAAGGATGTTGGGCTTAAGGATCTTACCGTAAGAGAGTATCTCCGGACTATGGCCATATCCTAACAATGGTGATCCCAGGCAACACAGTACTCGGTGTGCGGGGTAATCACTGCTGTAACGGGTGGGGGGTCAGTCCATCACAACCGTCAGCTATCAACACACTCCTCCACAACTCCACAACACAAAACACGGTACAATGTACTCCATGCCACATGCACGGTACAACATACACCCGTGGACCCGTACATCATGGTCGGGGTGCCTGCCATAGGTCTTAGCCTCTCATACCATGGAAATACATCATAGTCGGGGTGCCTGCCATAGGTCTTAGCCCTCATACTATGGAATCAATGCCACGTCTCTAAATTCACGTGAGAACATCTCAACAATGTGACACTCAGTCTACACGGAGGAAATCGTCACGGTTTTTCTAACATGTGTATATATCACGAAAAACTACAGTGCGCGTCTTGAGTGTGACACACAGTCAACACTCCGCCTCAAAACACTGTATATGCATGTCAAAATATCAACACTAGTGCGAGTAAACCTCCAGCACCAGGTCATGCATAGTTCTCATTACAAATCAAGTACGAGCAAATCGCTCAAGTACGATGTCATGTACAAATCATGAAAAATCGAGTACGAGCAACGCTCCAGCACTCTGTCATGCATCTCATGTAAAACTCGAGTACGAGCTAATCGCTCAAGCACTCTATCATGCACAAATCACATAAAAACTGAGTACGAGCAACGCTCCAGTACTCTATCATGCATGTCAAATAAATGTAGTGCGAGTCAACCTCCAGCACTAATGTATGTGAAAAACATCTGAAATCAAGTGCGAGTTATGCTCTAGCACGATTGTTTCCACATAATTCGGTAGATGGCTCTTTAAAAATAGGGATGTTAAAAATCACTAAAATCAGCACTATAAAGTGTGCTTAATTTACATCGACCTCAAAACATTAGCCCATCCACCTACTCTTCTGCTACACAGCAGTAAAAACCACTCAAAACATCATTTCCATGCTTTTTACCACTTTTCCCAAAATTTCACTTTTTGCCTAACTAGGGGCAAAATCGTAATTTACCCATATCGGGTCCCAATAATTATTATAGGTTCTCTCTGACCCTCAAACAATTTCAGTGAATGTCAAATCCAATGAAAATATGCACAGATATCTCTAGCTAATTGCAAGAGTCCCCTACCTCGGATCACGTCGTGTGACCTCTCTTCCTCTGTGCTGTCTAATCTCGCAGTCCGGTCAACTCTCAATATGACTCTGAAACTGCATTTAATCATTCACTGAGTTAATTACACTTTTCTTACTGTATTACACATTTAATACAGTTTATTTCACTTAAATTGGCCCTTTTACGCTTAATGGGCCTTAATCACGTTAATCGGGCCTTAATCCGTATTAAGCCCGTTCATCAAGGTCTATCGACTCATTGGGCCTATCAATACCCATTGGGCTTTATTCCAAGCTCTTTGGATAGCCCGTATATCATTTACGATATTTTATTCAATTTTCTGAATATAATTCACTAAATCCAAAATTTAATCCGAAATGCGTAAATTAAATCTTAAATACGCATAAATCACATAAATTGTCGTAAATGAGCTTTACTTACCCGAGATTGTGCGATGGTGTGCGAATCGGAGTTCGATCGGGCTTCTGTTCGGAATTAATCGTCGAATTGCACAATTTCGTATATTTAACTCCGGGTCAATTTCTGATTAAATATAATTTAAATAAATTTATCAGAAATTAAATTGGTCACTTTTGACCTCGTATCGACTTACCCGAAGTCCGGTGAAATCCCGAAAATTTTCCTTTTCCTTTTTCTTTCCTTTTTCCTCTTTTTCCCCTTTTCTCCTTGGCTGAACCGGTCCGGTCCGGTTCAGCACAGTCACTTTCCCACTGAACCGCCGACCGGTTCAGTACCTTTTTAGTCGTGCCGGCGACGTCCGGTCGGTTCCCGGTGTGCCGTTGCCGTCGTTCGACGCGTATTGGACAGGGGACCTCTCGGTTGGCCTCGATCGGAGCCAACTCCCGCCGGTGGCCGCCGAATGCCCGTTTTTCCTCCGCGGCTTTCTCCCTTCGATTCGCCGGATTCCGGCGCCGGTGGCACGCGTCCTGGTGGCTGGGAGGTCGCACGGTGTCGGCCTTCCTTTCCCGGTCGCGTGCGTGGCCGCTGGTTGCCGGATTGGTAGCCGTCCGGTGAGCTCTTCTCCCTCGGTTTGCGTCGGCTTCGTTTCCTTCTCTCTCCCCGCGTTTTCAGAATTTCGTTCGTTTTTTTTTTTCAATTTCTTTATAATATATTTTTAATATTATTTTAATCCTTAAAATAATATTAAAAATCCTAAAATATCCCAAAAATTTTCAAAAATTCCAATTAAATTCATTTAGTCCGTAAATGAATTTATCAGTCCGATTTTACTTTTTCGGTATATTTTTCCACTATTTTTGGGCTCGTTTTTCGAGATAAAAATTCTAAAATATTAATTAAATTCATATCTCGATCAATTGGACTCGAAATTCAATATTTTCCTAGTTATTGATCAAGATTTCTCGATTTCATATTTTTAATGAAATTTTCTCATCGGATTTATATCGAATTTTGGTCAATTGACCGTTTTACCCCTGTACTTGCTCGAAAATAAACTGAACCCTTATCTTGCTATTATGTAGCTTACATGCATTTTTAATTTCTTAAATAGTCGATTGCATGTTAATAAATACTCTTCTTATGATTCAACTCTGAAATATAACGTTCGTACACATAGGAATCATAAGGTACAAGCTACATAGTAAATCAAAAACTCGGGTCTGACACTATATGATTGTTGTGCTAACTTTTTCAATCTTCTCATCTGCAATACAGATAAAAAAATTATGTTTAGAAATAAGTCAATGAAGTCCAATAATATTTATTTTACAATCAAATGTTTAATTCTTACTATTCATTATTTCTATCACTGTCATCTTGTCACGCCCCGAAAATGCGGAAAATAGGGCAAATTTAAAACCTTTTTACTCATTAATTCACAATTAAGGGTGCATTCCTGTGCAGTGTCATACATCATCATAATTATTATGCCTCAGGATCTCATCATAATATAGCGTATATTGTACCGTATACAAATACTCAATTCCAAGTTAATTAATCCTAATACATCCCATATAATGTTATACATCAAGTGTCTGCAATTACAATAATTGTCTGGGTACATGAAAAGATAAAATATACCTCAAATACAATATATATATGGCCTGGAGCTCGAGTCCTCCACTAGCCACTACTCCGTACGTCGCAGGGAGATCCTTTTTCACTTGAAGAACTCTAGGGGGAAAGAAAACAGGGTGAGCTTCTAAATCGCTCAGTAAGGGGGTAAGGGACTCATTTCATAAACCAAAATGCACATCACAAAATGTTTATTTGTATGTGAAACTCATTTGAAAACCATAGCATGAAAGTACTCAAAACGACATTCTCATGTCTCAAGTCATGTGAAAACATGAAGTAAAAAGGCTCACTCTAGAGCAAT
The DNA here is from genome assembly GCA_033439115.1 of Firmiana major. Lineage (NCBI taxonomy): Eukaryota > Viridiplantae > Streptophyta > Magnoliopsida > Malvales > Malvaceae > Firmiana > Firmiana major. The sequence continues at coordinate 60,879,092 of CM065907.1, read as the reverse complement.
AACAAAGCATGTGAAAATATGCGATAAACGCTTTCTCAATGAACGTGATAAAATCACTGAAATAGTAATGCACGTGGCACAGCCACTGAACACACGTGGCATTGCCACTGATTTAAATTCACACGTGGCATAGCCACTAAACACACGTGGCATGGCCACTGATTTAAATTCACATGTGGCATAGCCACTATCTCACGTGGCAAAGCCACTGATTTAAATTCACACGTGGCACAGCCACTATCTCACGTGGCAAAGCCACTGATTTAAATTCACACGTGGCACAGCCACAGAATAGGGTTTCACGTGGCAACGGCCACCAAATTGGGTTTCTCACGTGGCAACGGCCACCAAATAGGGTATCACGTGGCAACGACCACCAATGGGGTATCACGTGGCAACGGCCACCAATGGGGTATCACGTGGCAACGGCCACCAATGGGGTTTCTCACGTGGCAACGGCCACCAAATGGGGTATCACATGGCAACGGCCACCAATGGGGTTTCTCACGTTACCAGAACGGAGAAGAAATCGGGCTTACATGCTACCAGAGCAATGCCCGGTGTGTACTCACAACTACACACCTAAGTCTTATCACATAAGACTGGTTTGCCTTCACGTATGGTTTTTCTCTCATAAAACTCATTTGAAAATCGTTTTGTACTCAACACAAAACATAATAAAACCGAGTTCCAACCGGCAAAGCACGCACACATTTCTCAAATCTCGATATTGCCTTAACGTAGAGCCCAATTCATTACTCACGCAAATTCGACGGTTTATAAAGCAATTTCACACTCAGCTTATAAACGCATAAAACAATGGGCTCCAACCGGCTATAAAACCGTGTGCAATTATAACTCAACACAACTCTCAACATGCTTGTTTTATAAACCACAAATCACACTAAAATAGTTTACGAATCACATACACAAATGGTTTAGATTTCCCTTACCTCTTTGCACCTCGTATAGTGCAATCGTTTCCCCTGTATCACGGACTAGTCTCGCATTCCACTCTGGAACTCCCGAGCTGTCCAAACGATGTTAAAACATCAATACTCGATTATCTCATCAACCTCAATTCTCAAAATCGAGCATAATTGCTCATAACTCCTCAAATCCCTTGATTCTCGTAACTCTACCCCAAACTACACTCTCATTCATAACATCTCAACGTTCTACATTTCTCATGCCAATTATCTATGCTAATTCATCACATTGTCTAAATTTCCATTTATAGCTCAAAATTCCTAAAATTACCAAAATTGCTAAATATCATTATCACTCCAACCACATTGTAATTTCATCAATCCCTAATCATTTCTCAGCTATTTCAACGCAATGACAACCACCAATATCATCAAAATCATCTCAAATATCAAGATCGAGGTTTAGAAATTACCCAAAGCTTGTGAGACGCACAACCCACGCCTCGATCCGATTCGTCCTTCGATTTCCAAGTATGTTGTTCTCCCTTTGATGAGGAACAACTTTCCTTCTTGCCACAACTCTTGATTTGGCCGAAAATGGGTGTTTTGGATGAGTGAGAAAGTTAGGTTTTCGGTGGAAATGGGGTTGGAAAAGAGAGAAAGTGAAATTGCAGGAGAAAAACAGGGGTTCCTTATATAGACTGGAGGTAGGAGATCGATCTGGCTCTTGAGGAGATCGATCTGCGTTTGAATTTTTGGGACGATTTGGGGCAATTTATGCCTAGGAGATCGATCTGTCGAGGGGTGAGATCGATCTCTTTATGGCTTTATGAGATCGATCTGCTCCTTGAGGAGATCGATCTTCTCCCAAACAGAATCATTTGGAGATCGATCTCTTCCTCATGAGATCGATCTTCTCTCAAACAGATTCATAAGGAGATCGATCCTCTTCCATTGGAGATCGATCTGCTCCTTAAATTCCTCATTCCTTGTCATTTTTAACTCACCAGATCGATCTCTCCCTTCTCCCAGATCGATCTGCTCCTTAAATTTCTCCTTCTTTGTCGTTTATAACTCACCAAATCGATCGCTCCTTCTCCCAGATCGATCTGTCCTCATAGTTTCACATTTATTTTAACACTTAACATATAAATCTCCACTTATCATTCCCACAATTCACTTAGCTCAATAAATTACACTTCAAATTATTATTACATCATTAAAATATGTATGAAATTCTCAGATCTCACACATCTTCTCTATCATTACCAACAGCTTTATCATTCCATACTTCATCCTCCTCTTCTTCTTCTTCTTCCTCTTCTTCCTTTCCTCTTCCTCCTCTTCTTCTTCTTCTTCTTCTTCTTCTTCTTCTTCTTCTTCTTCTTCTTCTTCTTCTTCTTCTTCAAATTGATTGACTTCTTCATATTCGCCACTAATATGAATAGTAGGGTTGTCCAGTTCGTCTGAATATGCAACTATTCTAGGGTTTGAAACTTCCACTTCTTGGTAAACTCCTTCGTTTAAATCTAGAATCTGTCCACCGTCATTTCGTCGAAGGTTAAATCTACTTCGTACCTTTGTTTTGAATACGGCCCACCATTGACGACGATCTTTTTTTGTAGAAGGATAAGGACTAAAGTACACTTGTTGGCTCTGTTCAGCTAATATAAAAGGTTCGTTACTGGCAAGTGTAGATTTATGCTTGATATCAACAAGACCGTGACGGGGATCAACATGAAGACCTCATTCTGTATCAAACCAATGACACTTGAATAACACAACTTTATTCCCAATTCCAAAGTACTCTAATTCGATTATATCTGTCAGTATGCCATAAAAATCACGATCAAAATCATTGTAGCAGCTGCCTTTGACACATACATCAATGTTCATTGTTTTTCAAGATCGACCATAACCCAACGTATGAAACTTGAAACCATTTACAAAATAACCTTGATAACTCCTTATCATACGTCCAGGACCATGAGAAATCTCAATAGTACATGGATCTGTTTGAGTGGCATGTTCAAATACCTGAAACCCCGTGAAACCTAGCATTCAAATTTTAAAAATTAAGTTCAAACTACTGATTGTTCTATTTTTATAGCACTTACAAATTGTTTAAGCCATTTTGGAAAATGATCATGACGTGCTTTCTCTAATTGTGCATCGTTGATATTTGGATGATCTCTTTTAATCATATCATCAAATGACCTACAATGACATTTCAAACTAAATAAGAGAATAACTATATCAGCCATATATTTTTACATTAAATGATGGGTTAGATTTAGATAACTTACTTAATATAGGGGACTATTTCCTCACAATTCATTAACATGTATATACATGCAGCATTGTAGTTATCTTCCTCTAAGTATCGAGCATTATTTTTTGTCGGCCCAATTGGTCGACCTGGACGTCTAAAAATTGACAAACGTCCCATCGGATCGACATTTCCTCCATCCTCATTACATGGTGGACGGGTCAATCTTGTTTGAACTTTAGGTTCAAAATACAAGGCACAAAAGCTTCCAATCTCCTCCCTTATGTATGCCATACATATCGACCCTTCTGGATGAGTTAGATTTTTCATTTTCTTTTTTAAGTGATGCAAAAACCTGAAGTGAATATTATAAGCGATAAAATTTTATTAACTTTTTTAGATAGAATATTTGGAATGATAAATATTAGTATAACATTTAATAATGATTAACTATAAGTGATTACCTCTCAAAAGGATACATCTATCGATATTGCACTGTACCGCCCACCATAGCCTCATATGGCAAGTGGATTGGAAGATGCTCCATACAATCAAAAAATGAAGGGGGAAAGATCTTCTCTAATTTGCAAATGGTTTGTACAATGTTCCTTTGCAAAACTTGCATGTGATCTACACGTATTTTTGGTGAGTATACATCTCTGAAAAAATGAGATAGCTCTGTGATTGCATCCCAAATTGGATTTGGGACAAAATCACGAATAGCTATGGGAAGTAAGCACTGCATAAAAATGTGACAGTAATGAGATTTCATTCCGTAGAACTTGCATTCATCGACATTAACACACCGAACTATATTTGATGCAAACCCATCAGGAAGCCTTAACTCTTTAACCCAAGCACATAGTCTTTTTTGCTCCTCCTTGCTTAGAGTGAATGAAGCTTTAGGCTTTAATGTTTTTTCATCACTGTTCACCAATTCTAATTCTTTTCTTTTGCAAATGAAGGCCATATCCATTCTTGCATTTCTATTATCTTTAGTTTTACCCTTAACATCCATCAGAGTGTTAAACAAATTGTCAAAAACATTTTTCTCAATATGCATCACATCCAAATTGTGTCGAATAAGATTGGTATGCCAATAAGGCAATTCCCAGAATATACTCTTCTTCACCTAATTATGACATACCCCAAACCCTGGAGGTTTTTGTGGACCACATTTTGTACCGTATGGTAAATCATCGATGGCATCTAATTGTTGCAATACTTCTTCACTTGACAATCTTTGCACTGGAGGATCATGATCTACCCTTTTACTAAATTTGTCACGTTGCCTCTTGAAAGGATGATTAGGAGGCAAAAATTGATGATGACAATCTAAAAAGCAAGGCTTTCGTCCATACTGCAACCTAAAGGCCTTTGTACGTTCCATGCAATAAGGACAAGATAATCGACCATGGGTGCTCCACCCAGACAACATTCCATAAGCAGGGAAGTCATTAATCGTCCATAACAATGCGGCCCTTAACATAAAATGTTATTTTCTGTGAGGATCATAAGTCTCAACACCATGTTCCCACAACACCTTTAACTCATCAATTAAAGGTCTCAAGAAAACATCAATGTTATGTGATGGAGTTTTCCTTCCCGGAATTATCATATTGAGAAACAAATATGGTTGCTTCATGCACATCCATGGAGGTAAATTGTAAACAGCAAGCATTATTGGCCAACAAGAGTATGATCTCGATGACGGGCCATAAGGACAAAATCCATCAGCACACAAACCAAGTCTTACATTCCGAGGATCAACAGCAAACGATTGGTGAATACTATCAAATTTTTTCCATGCCTCCCCATCAACAGGATGATTGAGCACTCCGTTAGTATTTCGACTTTCAACATGCCATGTCATAAACTTAGCAGTTACTGACGACATAAAAAGCCTTTGCAACCTCGAAATTAATGGAAAATAATGTAAAACCTTATAAGGTATCTTTTTTCCTTGTCCACCAACTGTTGAGCATGGTTTATATCGAGGATGACCACATATTTGACAATACTCCTCCTCTGCATATTCTTTATGAAACAACAAACAATTACTCTTGCATGTGTCTATTTTAACATAACTAAGACCCAATTTTTCTAGCTTCTTATTCATTTCATAGTTGGTTTGTGGCAAATTATCATCTTCTGGTAACATAGGCTTCATAATCCCCAACAAACGATTGAAGCATGCTTCACTTATATTAAACTCTGACTTCCAGTTCAAAAGTTGTGAAAAAGCTGATAATGTTGTGTGCATTGAACAACCAGGCGATAGTGGTTCTTCTGCATCATTCAATAGAGAATAGAAGTATGTAGCAGATGAATCTGGATGTTGCTCCTCACTTCTTGAATTGTTCACAGAATTACCAATTACGTCATCATCCATTTGAAAAGCATCCGTAACCATTCTAACATATGGATTTTGTCCATCAGGTCTCATCCCAGATAGTGGATCAACTGTTTCATTTATATTTCGCGATCCTTCTTCAATTTCTCCGTGTTTATGCTAAGTGGTATATCCAACAACAAAACCATTGTAATAAAGGTGTTTCCGCACCTTATCGACTTCCAAGAATTGTTTATTCATACATTTGCTACAAGGACATTTAATTCGATTTCCGCTAACTACCTCCGGATAACAAAATGCAAAACTAATTAACTCTTCAACTCCATTCAAAAATTCATCTCTAATGAATCCATCTACATCTAATCGACAATACATCTAATATCTATTCTTATCCATTTTTCACACAAAATACAGTATCTGAAAAAATAGAATAACAATTACACTCTATCACCAAATAATTTTTTTCAATTAAGTAAAATCAATTTAATTTGTAACATGCATATAACAAAATACCACATCTACAATAACAAAATAAATAACTCAAAAGGATAAATCCGTCCTTATTACAAAATAAATCAAATTAGCTAACATACATATATTTAGGTTTAAATATTGGAACTGAATGTGTGGAGTATTTTATTTAAAGTCCTAAGTTTCCTGTTGAAATTTCGGCAGCATAATGACTGTAATTTGTCTCTACCCAACCTACAAATAATACTATATAGCAGTCCAAATCATCAATACAATTCATGCATATTAAATCATCTCAACAACCTAAGTTATCAACAACTAACAATCATGCTTTCCAATCACATCAGCAACCACAATATCATAAAACCAATTTTTTATGAACAATAAATCATTATAGTTATATTCATAAATTTAGCTAAAATAATTATAAATCAATGAACTAAATGAAAATAATTTGACACTTATCACATTATTTTAATCATTTCACAGAAATCTGAACCGAAAAATTATGTCACCAGCGTGTTCATATTTAGCATCCTTCAATACCAAATAATCACCAAATCGAATAATAATAATATTTATATAACAAATTTATTAGTTATAATTAATAAAAAATTTGATATCATAATAATTTTACCTTCAGAATGAACTTATTTGCTCTTGGCTTCTAGTTCAATATGGCTTCAAATTCTGTGGTTTTTTGCTTGTTTTCATGCACGCACATTACCTCTCTTCCTATGAAGGACAGAAACAGCATGGATTTTGTTAAGGCATACATATAGTTTTATTTTATTGTTCAAATACTCAAATTCTTCAAATAATCCAAATTTAAACTACATATTCAATTAAATATTCCAAATTTAAACTACAAATTCAATTAAATAAACTACAACTTCAAATAAACTATAACTAAATTTAATTTGCATATAATACTAATTAAATTTATAAAATTAAATAAAATAACTATAATTCACATAAGAATAACAATAAAAAAACCACTATATCAAATACAACAAACAACTTAAATATAAATTTCATTGATTCAAAAACGGTCGAATAAGTATAGTGAATATCAATTCAAGAAGAATTGGCTGAGCTCACAAAGTTTAAGTTTGATTGCATATAAAATTAAACTGCTTTAGTTTCAGAATAAGATATAAAATTTAATCTTGCCCATGTTTTTAAGTTATTTCGGATTAAGGTGACTTAATTGCTATCAAATGCGGAGTGTTATTTTACTTTCATGCTTCCAATCAATCTCGTTTGAATTGATGATTTTGGTTTTTTTGCAGAAAAAAATATGCTAAAAGTAAGGGGAAAAATAACATAATATCTAGCCAAATTTTAAGCATAATGTGGCACCCTTCTCAGACAAAACCCCTGCCCCAAAGAAACCAATAACCATCAGCAAGAATCGGCCTATTTAAGGCCCACGCAAGGAGAGTAAGGCTTCGCCCAATTATGTTCCAAATAAAAAAGAGATTTCATTAATTAACTATAAAGATATCATTAAATAGAATATCCAAGAGAAGATCACTTCTATTTTGATGCAATCCCTTACATATATATGTATATACTTATTTATTATTATTATCTTCTTTTGCTGGCCTTACCTGCTACCTATTCATTCACTGCCATCAACATGTTTTCTTCCTTCCTGCTGCATTACATTTTCTATTACCCATACATATATTTATTTAGTCTTCATGCTTTGTCTTCCACACACTATCTTTCACTAATTCTAACTTTTCCTCACTATGTGAACTTAATCCAAATTAATGTTTTTAGACCTTGGGACAACAAATTTCCTACCTTCTCCATCTCCACTACCTAAGCTGCTATGTAGTGTTTCCTTATTTCTTATTCTTTATCCTCATCTTAACCCATCATCAACATCGTCATTCCATCACGTTTTTTGCTGTAGTTTAACTTAAAAAAAGAAAATTTGGATTCTTTCAATTCCTTTTCCCATAATTTTCATCCAATTATGTAATCGATATTAATCAATATCGATATTAATAAATACAGTATATTAGGATAAATAATTAATTATATATTATTTGGTCGTTTAATTGACATTATTCTAGTATTTGGTTTATTGTTCATTTTTTTAATTACTACTGAGCTGTTTGGGTAAGTGGTATTGACGTTGATCGTTGTTGCACCAACAAAGTTTTAACTATTGGTTATATATATACACTCCAAAGTTATATCTCTTGTAAATTAAACTATTTCTTGTTCTCTTTACCCTCATTTTCTTTCCCTCTGTCTCTCTCTGATTCCTAATACTTACCTTTCCTCGGCCATATTTATTTATATACCAGTAGGTCTCGGCAGCTGCTGCAGCAGTTGTCGTACAAACACAGAGGAGATTTTATTCTCTTCAAGTCAGTTACTTAACGGTTTTAATCGAATTAATTGATTGAACAAGCTTAATTCTATTTATTTATCATAAAATTGAGCCAGCATTCTTACATTCACAAACATTGTCTCAATTTTAACCCTATTTTGTTTTAAAAAAACCATCGTATGAACAAAATCAGAAAACAGTTGAGAATACAGACAACGCCAGATAAGAAATTCTTACCAGCTAGAATGGGAGACGCTCAACGTCAGATAGGGAGGAATGGGGGCGTCGTCTGGGCAAGCGCCACTGGATGCGGGGTCGCTGGATACAGGGTCGTTGGATGCAGAATCTGTGTAGAATGCAGAAGAGGTTTTGAGGAAAAGGGGTAATGGGTAACGGTGCAAGGGGAAGAGGGCGGTGAGGGCTAGGTGAATCTCGGTCTGGAAAACTGAGATTGCAGAGGAATGCGACGGATTTGGAAAAAAAGTTGGAAGAGAAAGTTGGGTATTTGGAAGAGAAAACTGGATCTGGAATTCTGTCTTGCGAAAGGGGGGGCTCGTTAATTTCAATGTGTAACAACTATTCAGCGACAGATTCAGCGACGAAAATTCGTCGCTGAATTCCTTTTCTACAATCCGTCGCTGATATTTTCAGCTACGTAATTCCGTCGCTGAACTCTTTCAGCGACGAAATTCCGTTACCGAAAGTATTCAGTGATGGAATTTCGTAGCTGAAACTTTCTGTCACCGAATACTTTCGGCGACAAAATTCCGTAGATGATACGTTCTGTCGCTGAAAGTATCAGCTACGGAATTTTGTCGCTGAATACTTTCAGCATCAGAATTATTTGCGTCCAACTTCAGCGACGAAAACCAAAGTTAGATTTCAGCGACGGAATTCTGTAGCTGAAAGTTTTTAGCGACGGAATAAATTCACGAAATATTATGCGACGGAATTCCGTCACTAAATTTTTTAGCGACAGAATACCAAAGTCATACTTCAGCTACGGAATTTCGTCGCTAAAAACTTTCAGCGACGGAATATTTTCCAAGATATTTAGCGACGAAATTCCGTAGATGAATATTGTCATCAACGAAAACTTTAGCGACGAAATTCTGTCATTGAAATATTTCTGCGACGAAAAAATTGACGAAAAATTCAGCGACAAAATTTCGTTGCTGAATCCTTTAAGCGACAGAATCTTTTTACGACGAAATTTCTTCTTTGAAGTGTTTCAGCGACGAAATAAATATAAATTAAAAATTAAAACAATTTAGGCAGGAATAATCGACGGAAATCCGTCGTTAATTTCGTCAAAAAAAAAGTTAGATATTTTGAAATATTTGCGACGGATTTCCGTCGCTAATGGTTCCATTTAGCTACGGAATAATTTCGTCGGTAAATTATGTTGCTGAAAGTATGTTTTTTTGTAGTGTGATACCCTAACCGCAGATCTATCTTCAAAAACACTTGAGCTCTCCGGAGCTGATCTAACAAATCATCTATGCATGGAAGGGGGTACTTGTTCTTAATGGTGGCCTTATTCAACAACCGATAATCTATACACAGTCGGAGGCTTCCATCCTTCTTCCTTACAAACAGAACCGGTGCTCCCCAAGGTGAGACACTTGGTCTAATAAACCCCTTCTCTAGTAACTCTTACAGCTGTTTCTTCAGCTCTTCCAACTCAATCGGTGCCATTCTATATGGTGATTTTGATATCGGCTCTGTACCAGGCACTAACTCTATGCAAAATTCCATTTCCCTTTCAGGTGGTAGTCTTGGTAATTCGTCCGGAATGACATCAGGATAATCCACAATAACGAGGATGTCCCTCAATATGTGCCTTATTTATATCGACCACGTAGGCAATGAACCCTTCACATCATACTTTCCACCTTTAGTATCGCAAGTCATTACATCAACATTCAACATAAACAAATAAGTCCATCTCTCAAGTAACTTAAGTAAAATCATACTCTTTTCATTTATATCAATCATGTGCTTTCATTTCATTTCATCAAAATTTACAATAAGATTGTCTAATCCTAAAAACATTAATGTCTTCGCATGACAATCCATAACAACATGATTGGCAGCCAACCAATTCATTTCCAATATTACATCAAAATCATTCATATTCAATAAAATTATATTGGCTGTCATTTCTTTTCCTTCTATCTTTAACTTACAATCTCTACATACATGCTCAGTCAATTGAGTATCATTCATGGGTGTAGAAATCATCAACATCTTATCCAATAATACAGGTTTAACATGCTTCAACAATTTATGTGCAAGGGAGGCTGATATGGAAGAATGCGTGGCACCAAGATTAAATAATACCAATGCTTCTAAATCAAAGATTCAGATGGTACCTTTAATCATATCCATCGATGTGTCCGCAGTGTCCTGGTCCATTGCATGCACTCTTCCTCTACTCACACCCACTGCCTGCTTCCTTTTTTCTTTAGCTGTAGCCCTCCTCCTCGGGGCCGTTGTCTCAACTGGAGCTCTCTCTGGCTCCTTGCCTTTCTGTGTGGCAGTCTCAACCACCTCATTACAGTATCTCGAGATATGTCCGAGATTCCCATACCTATATCATGAAACATGGGGCATTTGACATCATCTAGTCCCATGGTATCTGCCTCCTACACTGATCAGTAGTAGGTCGTGTGAGATCTGAAAATTTCAGACATATTTTATTGATGTAATAATAATTTGAGTATAATTTATTGAGCTAAGTGAATTGTGGGAATTATAATTGGAGATTTATGTGTTAAGTGTGTAAAATAAGCATGATCCATGAGGACAGATCGATCTGGGAGAAGGAGAGATCGATCTGGTGAGTTAAAAATGACGAGGAAGGGGAAATTTGAGGAGCAGATCGATCTCCAATGGAAGAGATTGATCTCCTTATGAATCTGTTTGAGAAGGGATCGATCTCATGAGGAAGAGATCGATCTCCAAATGATTCTGTTTGGGGAGAAGATCGATCTCCTTAGGAGCAGATCGATCTCATAAAGCCATAAAGAGATCGATCTCACCCCTCGACAGATCGATCTCCTAGGCATAAAATTTCCCAGATCGTCCCCAAATTTCAAACACAGATCGATCTCAGCAAGAGGCAGATCGATCTCCTACCTCCAGTCTATATAAGGAACCTGTGTTTTCTCCTGAAATCTCACTTTCTCTCTCTTTCAAACCTCCATTTTTTCGAAAACCTAGTTTCTCACTCCTCTAAATCCCCCATTTCTGACCGAATCAGCTATTGTGGTAAGAAGGAAAGTTGTTCCTCATCAAAGGGAGAACAACATACTTGGAAATCGAAGGACGAATCGGATCGAGGCGTGAGTTGTGCGTCTCACAAGCTTTGGGTAATTTCTAAACCTCGATCTTGATATTTGAGCTGATTTTGATGTTATTGGTGGTTGTAATCGTGTTGAAATAGTTGAGGAATAATTAGGGATTGATGAGAGTGTAATGTAGTGGGATTAATGTTGATATTTGGAAATTGTGGCAATTTTGAGGATTGTGCTATAAACGGAAATATAGACAAGGTGGTAAATTAGCGTAGATAATTGGTATTGGAGATATCGAACATTGGGATATTGTGAATAGGGTTGTAGTTTAAGGTTGAGTTACGAGAATCAAGGGATTTGAGGTGTTATGAGCAATTATGCTCGATTTTGAGAATTGAGATTTATGTGATGTTGAGTATTGATGTTTTTAACATCGTTTGGACAGCTCGGGAGTTCCAGAGTGGAATGCGAGGCTAGTCCGTGATACGTGGGAACGATTGCACTATACGAGGTGCAAAGAGGTAAGGGAAATCTAAACCATTTGTGTATGTGATTTGTAAACTGTTATAGCATGATTTATGATTTATAAACAAGCATGTTGAGTGTTTTGTGTTGAGATTTAAACTGCACACGATTTTATAGCCGGTTGGAGCCCAATGTTTTATGAGTTTATAACTGGGCTCTACGTTAAGGCAACATTGAGATTTGAGAAATGTGTGCGTGTGCTTTGCCGGTTAGAACTCGGTTTTATTACGTTTTGTGTTGAGTACAAAATGATTTCAAATGAGTTTTATGAGAGAAAAACCATTACGAGTTCTACGTGAAGGCAAACCTGTCTTATGTGATAAGACTTGGGTGTGTAGTTGTGAGTACACACCGGGCATTGCTCTGGTAGCATGTAAGCCCGAATTCTTTTCCGTTCTGGTAACGTTGAGAAAACCCCATTGGTGGCAGTGCCACGTTGAGAAAACCCCATTGGTGGCTGTGCCACGTTGAGAAAACCCATTGGTGGCTGTGCCACGTATACCCCATTGGTGGCTGTGCCACGTTATACCCCATCGGTGGCTGTGCCACGTTGAGAAAACCCCATTGGTGGCTGTGCCACGTTGAGAAAACCCCATTGGTGGCTGTGCCACGTTGAAAAACCCCATTGGTGGCAGTGCCACGTTGAGAAACCCCATTGGTGGCAGTGCCACGTTGAGAAACCCTATTCTGTGGCTATGCCACGTGAGAAAATAATTCAGTGGCTTTGCCACGTGTGTTTTGTGGCTATGCCACGTGAGAAAATAATTCAGTGGCTTTGCCACGTGTGTTTTGTGGCTATGCCACGTGAGAAAATAATTCAGTGGCTTTGCCACGTGTGTTTTGTGGCCATGCCACGTGAGAAAATAATTCAGTGGCTTTGCCACGTGTGTTTTGTGGCTATGCCACGTGAGAAAATAATTCAGTGGCTTTGCCACGTGTGTTTTGTGGCTATGCCACGTGAGAAAATAATTCAGTGGCTTTGCCACGTGTGTTTTGTGGCGATGCCACGAGTGATTTTAAATCAGTGGCTATGCCACGTTATTTGAGAAGGCGTTTAACGCGTTATTTTCACATGCTTTGTTAATGCTCTAGAGTGAGCCTTTTTACTTCATGTTTTCACATGACTTGACACATGAGAGTGTCGTTTTGAGTATTTTCATGCTATGGTTTTCAAATGAGTTTCACATACAAATAAATGCTTTGTGATGTGCATTTTGGTTTATGAAATGAGTCCCCTACCCCCCCCTTACTGAGCGATTTAGAAGCTCACCCTGTTTTTCTTTCCCCCCAGAGTTCTTCAAGTGAATAAGGACTTCCCTGCGACGTACGGAGTAGTGGCTAGTGGAGGATCCGAGCTCCAGGCTATATATTTTGTACTTTGAGGTATATTTATCTTTTCATGTACCCAGACTATTATTGTAATTACAGACACTTGATGTATGACATTATATGGGATGTATTTGTCACGACCCGAATTACCTAAAAATCAGAGTAAATTTTTTCGCTTTTTCATTTATTATTAATTCTTACCTTTCTCTTGTCGTGACCATCCTACAACACAGTTGGGCTATGATTCGGTGTTAGTCACCTCACACCATTTACCATTCCATTTCCAAAATCATATATGAGAGTCTACTATCCTTTTGACTTTAAATAAACACATACCCAATGGTATTTACATGACTCTACATCCCCGACATCATATCCATTTACAGTACTGTGCATTACATATTTAGATACAAAACCATACAAATGTGTATACCTGTCTCTCGATGGGTAGCAGCAAGCAGCGGATATTAAGCATGCAAGTCCTCAGCCGCTCAATAATTATTACAAGTGCTCTGAAAAGATGGGAAAATAAGGGGGGTGAGCAAACCACACGCTCAGTAAGGCAATTATGCAAGTAAGTAGATAGCTCCACTATCTACATGCTCATAATGCCATGCCCTTAAATCCATTTCTTTTCATTTAAAATTACACGCACAAAGTCATGCATATTCAATGCCATAGTTTATCCAAAACTATTTGTGCATATATAAATCATGTAACTCATGCATTCAAAGCATTTTATGTGACATCATTAAATCATATTAAGCATGAATTTAATCAAGATCATGCAGTCTTTCATGTCATGTAAGACAATTCAAGGTTTTCAAATGAAAGCATGGAAAAACACATCATGCCACTGCATTTAAATCAATTCATTTAAAACGCAGTATAAAATAACCCCTCTGGGTCAATCATCTCAAAACTCATAAAACAATTTGTTATATTTCATTATAAAACTTGAGTTATAAAACCACCCTTCTTTCAGGGTCGCATATCATAAAATCATCTGAAATCATCAAATCATCAAATCGGGGGCCTGACCCCTCCTTCGGGTCTACCCTGGTCTAACAGACCACAAGTTATATCATGTGAGACAATCAGGTAATTAACAGTAACATCGAGGACTATGGCCATATCCTAGTGATCCCTGGCAACACGGTACCTAGTGTGCGGGGTATCACACCTGAAACGGGAGGTGGGTCATCCTACCCGCCAGAACAGCATAACACCAGGATTGCGAGGGCAAGGCTTGCTGCCTCGTGGCTAATGCCACTCCACTCCAACAATCCCCACGGTACAGCGTACTCCGCGTGACATACACGGTACAAAGTACTCCGTGAACCCAAGCTCAGTCAGGGGTGCCTGTAATAGGTCTTATCCACCCATATCATCTTTGTCTCAGAATGCACGTGTGAGCATATCATCTCACTGTGACACACAGTCTACAGGAGGCTCCAACACGGCTATATGCATGTAATATAAATCCCTGTGCGAGCGAAGCTCAAGCACGGCTCCATGCATATTCATGATATCTGAAAATCTCGTGCGAGCGAAGCTCTAGCACGATTTCATAAAAATCAGTGAAATCTGCGTACGAGCAGCGCTCCAGTACGACTTAAACTGATTATAATTTCATGTAAATTCCACGTACGAGCAACGCTCTAGTACGGATATGTATATAAATTCAGTGAAAACCTCGTACGAGAAAAACTCCAGTACGGCATTCAAATGAATTATGAAAACCATATAAAACTTTGTGCGAGCAACGCTCCAGCACAAATGAATGCTCAAGTAAATCAAATCTCGTGCGAGTTATACTCCAGCACGGCTTTATGCATAACTAAATCAAATCTCGTGCGAGTTACACTCCAGCACGGCTTTATGTAATATTAAATCAAAACAGGATGCGAGCTAAGCTCCAGCATCTCTCATGCATGTCAAATCATTAAAAGTAGTGCGAGTAATCGCTCCAGCACTATTTTATGCATACCACGTCAAAACAAATCAAAACATGTCAAAACATGTCAAAACAGAGTGCGAGCTAGGCTCCAGCAGCTCTCATTTCACAATATTAAAAATCAGTGCGAGCACCATGCTCTAGCACATTTCATGCATATGATGTCACAAGTCGGTGCGAGCAATTGCTCAAGCACATTTATGCACATTCACAAACGCAGATATAGTGCGAACTACGTGTCGGCACTATCTGTTTCCATATAAACTTGATAGTTGGCCGTTTTCCAAAGAAATTTCCATTTAATTATTAATAACACCTACGTAGTGTTATTTTGTGAAATTAAACAATTTCTGGCCAATCTATCGCTTTGCTTTGATTAAAACCAATAAAATTCCTTAATCATCAAAAATCCTTAAATCATGCATTTCATGCATGTCATGCTTTCACCATCCTTAGGTGAACTTCCCTCAATAGGGGTAAAATAGACATTTCACCTATTTCGATCCTTAAAATCATTCAAACCATTTTTAGGATCATTATACAATATCCATGTATACATACATACTCAGTGTACAGAAAAACTATTAAAATATGCGTAGCTACCTCTAGCTACTCACACAATTCCCTTACCTCATTTTCTGTACAGTCTGACCTTTACATCGATGTCTCGTCACGCAGTCCGATTTGCTCCAAATCCAAATCAAATCTCCGGCACTGCGGATACACATTCATCAGGTCAAATACAATACAATTTATTGTATTTCACAATTTTCTAGGCTTTATTTAAATCATTGGGCCCGTTTACCCATATTGGGCCCGATGCACCATAATGGGCCTTAATCGGCCTTAAGCCCGTTTACCACACTTTATCGAGGCCTATTGGGCTCATTAGGCCCATCAGTAATTTATTTAGCCTCGTTCTAAACTCTCAGACAGCTTATGAATTATTTACGACAATTTATCCAATTTTTCAGAATTTAATTCATTTATGCGAAAATTAAATCCGTAATTCATCAACACGCATAACGATGCAAAATTGTCGTAAATATGGGTTACTTACCCGTGATTCCATGATCGTACACAAATTGAGGCTGTCTCGAGCTCTCAGTGGATGCCAATTGTCGAGCTACACAATTAAATATATTTTTCCGGGTAAATTTCCAGTCGGAATTAATTAAATTAAATATTCAGAAAATTAAATCGGTCAATTTGACCGCTTACCGACTTACCCGAAGCTCGATTGCATCACTGGAATTTTCCCCAATTTTTTCTCTTTTTCTTTTTCCCTTTTTCTTCCTTTTTTTTTCCTCTCTTTTTGGCTGAACCGGTCCGGTCCGGTTCAACCCGGTTCAGTCCGGTTCACCCATCATTTTGCCGTTCCGGCGCCGTTCGGCCGGTTCCCGGTGCGATTTCGGTGCCGTTCGGCGCGCCATGGCCTGGGCTTCCTAAATCGGGCCTCGGCTGGGGTCTAATCGGCGCCGATGGCCGCCGATCGACGTTTCTTCCCCGCGGCATCTCCTTCGCTTTTCGGCGTTTTCCGGCGACTCCACGGCGCGTCCTGGCCGCTGGTGGTTCGCCCGAGGTCGGCCGACCTTCGCCGACCCTCGTCGGCCCCTCTGCCTCGTCGGTGGTGGCTCGCCGGTGAGTCTCTCTTCTTCCCTCGGTCTCGCTTCGTTTTTCGCCTCTGTTTCTTTTCTTTCTGTTTCAGAATTTCGTTTTTTTTTTTTTTTTTTTTTTATTTATTTATTTATAATTAACTTTTAATATTATTTTATTCAATAAAATAATATTAAAATGCATAAATATCCTTAAAAAAATTTATATTTTATTCATTTAATCTGTAAATAATTTTCTCAGTCCGATTTTACCTTTTCGGTATATTTTTCGATTATTTTCGGGATTATTTTTCGATGCGAAAATCCCGGTTTATTCCAATAAATTCATATCTTGATCAATTTAACCCGAAATTTAATTATTTCTTCGTTATTGATCAAGATTTCTCATTCTCATATTTTTAATTAAATTTTCTTATCCCGATTAATACCGAATTTTGGTCTTTTGACCATTTTGCCCTTGCACGTATTCGAGAATGCCATTTAAGTCCTTTTGCATTTTTAAATGCACTCGAAAATATCGGGTCTTACAATCTCCCCCACTTAAGAAATTTGGTCCTCCAAATTAGAACCAAGTAATATGAGTCCATAACAACTCCGGGTATGTCTATCGCATCATATACTGTCATCCTCAAGTGACTTTCTCCGGAGTGTAATATTACCATCATACTTAACTAGGGAGATTATCTTAAACCTCAACACTTTCTCCTTCCGTCTAATACCCGAATCGATTTCCAATCATATGTTATACTTTCATTGAGCTAAACCGTTGAAGCTCATATCTGCACATATACTGGGTCCGGATATATTTCTGAAGCATCATAAGATAGGACACATAGTGGATGCCTGTTTATTCAAGTGGTAACGCCAACCTACAGGTCTTACCTCCCACTTTGTCCAATATCTCTATCCGAATCTTGTTACGTCCTTAAGACAAGTAACTGCCAACATAATGATTCACCCTCGGTGAATTCCAATGATTTCCTGTCTCTTGTCAGCATAGTCTTTTCTATCTGCTCTGAGGTGTTCTTAATCTCTCTCAAATCAACTGAACATACTCAGAGGTTTGTCTTACTAATTCGGGAACAATTTTCTATCTGTCACCCACTTCTCTTATCAAAGTCAGGGAACAACTCCCTACGGCCATATAATGCCGAATATAATCCCATCCCGATACTCAAGTGACAACTATCATCACTGGCGAATTTGATTAGTAGCAACTGATCATCCCAGGAGCTCATAAAATCAATGGCACACGCTCTCATCACATCCTCCAGAACCTGTACAGTCCTCTCTGACTGACCATCTGTCTGAGGGTGGAAGCTGTGCTAACACACAATCAGGGTCCCATAGCTTCCTGAAAACATTTCCCCAAGTGGGAACTGAAGCGGGAATCCCTATCTGATACCATGCTCACTGGAACGCTACCTCATGTATCACAATTTTCCATACACATAAATCCGCCTACGCACTCAGAGTATCTCGGGATTTCATAACCAGAAGGTGGGTAAACTTAATCAATCTATCGACTATCACCCAGATAGCCTCGTGATTCTTCCGGGTCCTCTATAACCCATCACAACTTCATGGTCACTTGTTCCCATTTCCATGTCAATATAGGTAGAGGCTGCAATAACTCTGCAGACTTCTAGTACTCTACCTTACTCTGCTGACATACGAGACACTTGCTATACAATCTCTACAATATCACTTTTCAAACCTGACCACCAATACCATTTTCAGAGATCTCGATATATTTATTATTTCTCGGATACACTGTATATCTCGAAGAGTGAGCTTCTGACAATAACACTATATCATCAACTGTGGTCCTGGGGAGCACTTATACTGTCTCTGAACCTCTGCAAGTTATCATCACTCACTGTGACCTCTGTCACTGTCCCCTTCTGAATCTGACCCATACTATCGACACCAAGCCGATCATCACGCTAAGCCTGGCAAATCCGGTCACACAAATCCGGTTCTAACCTCAGGCTAGCTGTCACAAAACCACCGTCATCATCAGAAGGATCACATCACTACTGAGGTTCACAACTGCTTTAGCAGCTCTCGCTCCCTGACCATCTTATGTGATACCATCCCGAGGCTCTTTCTGCTCAAGGCATCAACCATTACATTAGCCTTTCCTGGGTGGTACAAAGTTCACAATCATAATCCTTAGAAGCTCTAACCCTCATGGTTATCTCATTTTCTACTCTTTCTGTGAAAACAGATACTCAGGGCTTTTACGATCAGTGCATACCCGAAATTTCTTACCATATAAGTGGTGGCGCCATACCTTTAGTGTAAACGCTACGGCTGCCAACTCTAAATCATGGGTCGGATAGTTTCTCTCAGGTCCTTGAATTATCTGGATCCATAAACGACTATCTTCCCATTTTACATCAATACACAGCCCAATCCTTATTTGGAGGTATCCATACACACTGAAACCTCTTGAGCTGTTGGTTATAGTGAGAATACTTATGGTGGTCAGTTCATTACTCCAATATACCAAAACTCATTGAAGCTATTTTCATACTTATCATAACACTCGTATGAAATCTTTTCCCGAATGAGACGTGTCAACTGAGCAACTCATTTCAAGAAACTCATAACACCTTGTCTGTAAGACAGTTTCCTGTTGCTACTCATTCTCTTCCCTGGACTTCGAATACATCATAATATCATCACTAAAGATGACAACCAATCGGTCCAGGTAAGGTTTAAATACCTTAACGTAGTTGAGTTCCACTGAATATTTCATTCACTCATATCCTTGACCTATGTACTCATATACATATAACGTCATTTCGAAATTGCTTTCGTTCAAGATACTAGCTCACGTCATTTCTTTCCTCTTATATTGACGGCTTTTTTTTTTATAAAATTTTAATTTTTAAACTTTCATGATTAATCAAGTTCTATATTTCTTTATCGTACCAGCAAAGGTACCCAAATTTTAAATGTATATATAGCGACTACGACTTTCGATTTCAATTTATAAGTTATGTGTGCGCTTCTAGACGCTGTCAAATCTTCAGGCAGAGAAGTATTTTAAAATACCTTTATTATCCCTAAGATTTAACCACATCGACTGGGTGTAGATATATCTACCACTTATCTTGGTCGCAATCCATATACACTACATATTGCTTAATCCTTACTTTGCATATCAAGGATATTCTTACCTAGCATACGTCTCTTATTCCAATATATCTCCTTTAATAAATCACTTATAACAAACTCTTTCATTATTTGTTAAAACTTACATTACACCTTTCAGTGATGTTTTCACCCATATTTTCAACTTACAAACTCTATACCCATATTCAGTTAGTGAAATTCAACTAACTATCATCCTCTTGCCTAAGGGTACAGGCTTCACATCTTTCACTCGCTTATAAGCAATTGAAGGCGATATGAATAAATACGTGGCACCAGGATCAATTAACATAATTATTTCATTATTCTTAACCAGTGTGGTATCTTTCACCACATCATATTAATCATCAATGGTATCCTGGTCCAAGGCATACACTCACCCTCATCTAACATTTTATTTCCGTGGTAACTACCACACATCTTACACTGTTCACACTGCTACTCTGTTATACTGTTTACAATGCTCCGTAGCAGGTTGCGGTCCTCAAATCATAATACCCCTCAAAAGTATTGAAATTAGATACACTGGGGTTTATCAATCAACTTACCCCGTGATTTATCGACTCTAATCTTTTACCAAACTACCTTTTTCCCGTTCTGACATTCTTGTCATCCTCTATTCTCTTTTGTCTCTATTTTGGCCCTTTCTACCTTTCTCAATCTCAGAGGCGCGCAATTTATAATCTTATTTACACAACTGTAGTCTGCGCACTGCCTCGGCATATGCCTCGGCATAGGTAGTGATGTCGGGCAAATCGGACTCTAATTGACAATCTGAGTCCTTCCATGAACTTTCAAAAATCTCGACTCTCACTGTTCATCGTGTCTGAGTCACATCTGCCCAGGAATATAAACTGAGTATCATACTCGTTAATCAACATGTTCCTCTGGGTCAGAGTAAATAATTTCATCTGTAATTTTCTTTAAACAATATCCGGGATATTCTGTCACCGGAATACATCTAGAATTATTTTTTTATGTCTATTCTGGACGTTTAACTCTTCAAATGGGTCGAGCGAACTTCAATTAATGCTCCAACTCGCCCTCAAATCTCATACATATTCTGAGCAATTAGCTCGTAAAATATTCTCCACACTCCGCTCCAACTTCGCGAAGCGTGCCTCAATACTGTCTGATCTCTCTATCAGACTCTATCCGATCTCTCTATCGGACTCTGTGGGGCATGCTCAACATCAGCCTCCACGTTAATCTCATCACGAGTTTCATGTGGTGACTCAGTACAACTCTTGGGCCTACCTCTACGTCCTCGAGTTCGTGTACTCGCCTCTCAACCATAGCGGCTATCAGTTAATGAGTCTATTCTTGCATTTAAAACCAAATTCTTAGCTGAACTTCCATCTCGATATACACAATTGTATCCAAATAATGCACAGTACATGGGGATGTAAACTTCCTTAACCACTAACACCGACTCATATCAGGCCAACTCAAGCTCTGATACCATTAAACCTGTCACGACCCGAATTACCTAAAAATCAGAGTAAATTTTTTCGCTTTTTCATTTATTATTAATTCTTACCTTTCTCTTGTCGTGACCATCCTACAACACAGTTGGGCTATGATTCGGTGTTAGTCACCTCACACCATTTACCATTCCATTTCCAAAATCATATATGAGAGTCTACTATCCTTTTGACTTTAAATAAACACATACCCAATGGTATTTACATGACTCTACATCCCCGACATCATATCCATTTACAGTACTGTGCATTACATATTTAGATACAAAACCATACAAATGTGTATACCTGTCTCTCGATGGGTAGCAGCAAGCAGCGGATATTAAGCATGCAAGTCCTCAGCCGCTCAATAATTATTACAAGTGCTCTGAAAAGATGGGAAAATAAGGGGGGTGAGCAAACCACACGCTCAGTAAGGCAATTATGCAAGTAAGTAGATAGCTCCACTATCTACATGCTCATAATGCCATGCCCTTAAATCCATTTCTTTTCATTTAAAATTACACGCACAAAGTCATGCATATTCAATGCCATAGTTTATCCAAAACTATTTGTGCATATATAAATCATGTAACTCATGCATTCAAAGCATTTTATGTGACATCATTAAATCATATTAAGCATGAATTTAATCAAGATCATGCAGTCTTTCATGTCATGTAAGACAATTCAAGGTTTTCAAATGAAAGCATGGAAAAACACATCATGCCACTGCATTTAAATCAATTCATTTAAAACGCAGTATAAAATAACCCCTCTGGGTCAATCATCTCAAAACTCATAAAACAATTTGTTATATTTCATTATAAAACTTGAGTTATAAAACCACCCTTCTTTCAGGGTCGCATATCATAAAATCATCTGAAATCATCAAATCATCAAATCGGGGGCCTGACCCCTCCTTCGGGTCTACCCTGGTCTAACAGACCACAAGTTATATCATGTGAAACAATCAGGTAATTAACAGTAACATCGAGGACTATGGCCATATCCTAGTGATCCCTGGAACACGGTACCTAGTGTGCGGGGTATCACACCTGAAACGGGAGGTGGGTCATCCTACCCGCCAGAACAGCATAACACCAGGATTGCGAGGGCAAGGCTTGCTGCCTCGTGGCTAATGCCACTCCACTCCAACAATCCCCACGGTACAGCGTACTCCGCGTGACATACACGGTACAAAGTACTCCGTGAACCCAAGCTCAGTCAGGGGTGCCTGTAATAGGTCTTATCCACCCATATCATCTTTGTCTCAGAATGCACGTGTGAGCATATCATCTCACTGTGACACACAGTCTACAGGAGGCTCCAACACGGCTATATGCATGTAATATAAATCCCTGTGCGAGCGAAGCTCAAGCACGGCTCCATGCATATTCATGATATCTGAAAATCTCGTGCGAGCGAAGCTCTAGCACGATTTCATAAAAATCAGTGAAATCTGCGTACGAGCAGCGCTCCAGTACGACTTAAACTGATTATAATTTCATGTAAATTCCACGTACGAGCAACGCTCTAGTACGAATATGTATATAAATTCAGTGAAAACCTCGTACGAGAAAAACTCCAGTACGGCATTCAAATGAATTATGAAAACCATATAAAACTTTGTGCGAGCAACGCTCCAGCACAAATGAATGCTCAAGTAAATCAAATCTCGTGCGAGTTATACTCCAGCACGGCTTTATGCATAACTAAATCAAATCTCGTGCGAGTTACACTCCAGCACGGCTTTATGCAATATTAAATCAAAACAGGATGCGAGCTAAGCTCCAGCATCTCTCATGCATGTCAAATCATTAAAAGTAGTGCGAGTAATCGCTCCAGCACTATTTTATGCATACCACGTCAAAACAAATCAAAACATGTCAAAACATGTCAAAACAGAGTGCGAGCTAGGCTCCAGCAGCTCTCATTTCACAATATTAAAAATCAGTGCGAGCACCATGCTCTAGCACATTTCATGCATATGATGTCACAAGTCGGTGCGAGCAATTGCTCAAGCACATTTATGCACATTCACAAACGCAGATATAGTGCGAACTACGTGTCGGCACTATCTGTTTCCATATAAACTTGATAGTTGGCCGTTTTCCAAAGAAATTTCCATTTAATTATTAATAACACCTACGTAGTGTTATTTTGTGAAATTAAACAATTTCTGGCCAATCTATCGCTTTGCTTTGATTAAAACCAATAAAATTCCTTAATCATCAAAAATCCTTAAATCATGCATTTCATGCATGTCATGCTTTCACCATCCTTAGGTGAACTTCCCTCAATAGGGGTAAAATAGACATTTCACCTATTTCGATCCTTAAAATCATTCAAACCATTTTTAGGATCATTATACAATATCCATGTATACATACATACTCAGTGTACAGAAAAACTATTAAAATATGCGTAGCTACCTCTAGCTACTCACACAATTCCCTTACCTCATTTTCTGTACAGTCTGACCTTTACATCGATGTCTCGTCACGCAGTCCGATTTGCTCCAAATCCAAATCAAATCTCCGGCACTGCGGATACACATTCATCAGGTCAAATACAATACAATTTATTGTATTTCACAATTTTCTAGGCTTTATTTAAATCATTGGGCCCGTTTACCCATATTGGGCCCGATGCACCATAATGGGCCTTAATCGGCCTTAAGCCCGTTTACCACACTTTATCGAGGCCTATTGGGCTCATTAGGCCCATCAGTAATTTATTTAGCCTCGTTCTAAACTCTCAGACAGCTTATGAATTATTTACGACAATTTATCCAATTTTTCAGAATTTAATTCATTTATGCGAAAATTAAATCCGTAATTCATCAACACGCATAACGATGCAAAATTGTCGTAAATATGGGTTACTTACCCGTGATTCCATGATCGTACACAAATCGAGGCTGTCTCGAGCTCTCAGTGGATGCCAATTGTCGAGCTACACAATTAAATATATTTTTCCGGGTAAATTTCCAGTCGAAATTAATTAAATTAAATATTCAGAAAATTAAATCGGTCAATTTGACCGCTTACCGACTTACCCGAAGCTCGATTGCATCACTGGAATTTTCCCCAATTTTTTCTCTTTTTCTTTTTCCCTTTTTCTTCCTTTTTTTTTCCTCTCTTTTTGGCTGAACCGGTCCGGTCCGGTTCAACCCGGTTCAGTCCGGTTCACCCATCATTTTGCCGTTCCGGCGCCGTCCGGCCGGTTCCCGGTGCGATTTCGGTGCCGTTCGGCGCGCCATGGCCTGGGCTTCCTAAATCGGGCCTCGGCTGGGGTCTAATCGGCGCCGATGGCCGCCGATCGACGTTTCTTCCCCGCGGCATCTGTCACGACCCGAATTACCTAAAAATCAGAGTAAATTTTTCGCTTTTTCATTTATTATTTAATTCTTACCTTTCTCTCGTCGTGACCATCCTACAACACAGTTGGGCTATGATTCGATGTTAGTCACCTCACACTATTTAACATTTCATTCCCATAATCATATATCAGAGTCTACTATCCTTTTGACTTTAAATAAACACATACCCACTGGTATTTACATGACTCTACATCCCCGACATCATATCCATTTACAGTACTGTGCATTACATATTTAGATACAAAACCATACAAATGTGTATACCTGTCTCTCGATGGGAAGCAGCAAGCAGCGGATATTAAGCATGCAAGTCCTCAGCCGCTCAATAATTATTACAAGTGCTCTGAAAAGATGAGAAAATAAGGGGGGTGAGCAAACCACACGCTCAGTAAGGCAATTATGCAAGTAAGTAGATAGCTCCACTATCTACATGCTCATAATGCCATGCCCTTAAATCCATTTCTTTTCATTTAAAATTACACGCACAAAGTCATGCATATTCAATGCCATAGTTTATCCAAAACTATTTGTGCATATATAAATCATGTAACTCATGCATTCAAAGCATTTTATGTGACATCATTAAATCATATTAAGCATGAATTTAATCAAGATCATGCAGTCTTTCATGTCATGTAAGACAATTCAAGGTTTTCAAATGAAAGCATGGAAAACACATCATGCCACTGCATTTAAATCAATTCATTTAAAACGCAGTGTAAAATAACCCCTCTGGGTCAATCATCTCAAAACTCATAAAACAATTTGTTATATTTCATTATAAAACTTGAGTTATAAAACCACCCTTCTTTCAGGGTCGCATATCATAAAATCATCTGAAATCATCAAATCATCAAATCGGGGGCCTGACCCCTCCTTCGGGTCTACCCTGGTCTAACAGACCACAAGTTATATCATGTGAGACAATCAGGTAATTAACAGTAACATCGAGGACTATGGCCATATCCTAGTGATCCCTGGCAACACGGTACCTAGTGTGCGGGGTATCACACCTGAAACGGGAGGTGGGTCATCCTACCCGCCAGAACAGCATAACACCAGGATTGCGAGGGCAAGGCTTGCTGCCTCGTGGCTAATGCCACTCCACTCCAACAATCCCCACGGTACAGCGTACTCCGCGTGACATACACGGTACAAAGTACTCCGTGAACCCAAGCTCAGTCAGGGGTGCCTGTAATAGGTCTTATCCACCCATATCATCTGTCTCAGAATGCACGTGTGAGCATATCATCTCACTGTGACACACAGTCTACAGGAGGCTCCAACACGGCTATATGCATGTAATATAAATCCCTGTGCGAGCGAAGCTCAAGCACGGCTCCATGCATATTCATGATATCTGAAAATCTCGTGCGAGCGAAGCTCTAGCACGGTTTCATAAAAATCAGTGAAATCTGCGTACGAGCAGCGCTCCAGTACGACTTAAACTGATTATAATTTCATGTAAATTTCACGTACGAGCAACGCTCTAGTACGGATATGTATATAAATTCAGTGAAAACCTCGTACGAGAAAAACTCCAGTACGGCATTCAAATGAATTATGAAAACCATATAAAACTTTGTGCGAGCAACGCTCCAGCACAAATGAATGCTCAAGTAAATCAAATCTCGTGCGAGTTATACTCCAGCACGACTTTATGCATAACTAAATCAAATCTCGTGCGAGTTACACTCCAGCACGGCTTTATGCAATATTAAATCAAAACAGGATGCGAGCTAAGCTCCAGCATCTCTCATGCATGTCAAATCATTAAAAGTAGTGCGAGTAATCGCTCCAGCACTATTTTATGCATACCACGTCAAAACAAATCAAAACATGTCAAAACATGTCAAAACAGAGTGCGAGCTAGGCTCCAGCAGCTCTCATTTCACAATATTAAAAATCAGTGCGAGCACCATGCTCTAGCACATTTCATGCATATGATGTCACAAGTCGGTGCGAGCAACTGCTCAAGCACATTTATGCACATTCACAAACGCAGATATAGTGCGAACTACGTGTCGGCACTACCTGTTTCCATATAAACTTGATAGTTGGCCTCTTTTCCAAAGAAATTTCATTTAAATATTAATAACACCTACGTAGTGTTATTTTGTGAAATTCATGCATTTACTGGCCAATCTATCGTTTTACTTTGATTAAAATCAAGAAAATTCCTTAATCATAAAAATCCTTAAATCATGCATTCCATGCATGTCATGCTTTCACCATCCTTAGGTGAACTTCCCTCAATATGGGTAAAATAGACATTTCACCTATTTCGATCCTTAAAAATTATTTAAACCACTTTTAGGATCATTTTACAATAATCGTGTATACATACATAATCAGTGTATACAAAATCTATTAAAATATGCGTAGCTACCTCTAGCTACTCACACAATTCCCTTACCTCATTTTTCTGTACAGTCTGACCTTTCCCACTGATGTCTTGTCACGCAGTCCGATTTGCTCCGAATCCAAATCAAATCTCCGGAACTGCGGATACACATTCATCAGGTCAAATACAATACAATTAATTGTATTTCATAATTTTTTTGGGCTTAATTTAAATCATTGGGCCCGTTTACCCATATTGGGCCCGATTGCACCTTAATGGGCCTTAATCGGCCTTAAGCCCGTTTACCACACTTTATCGAGGCCTATTGGGCTCATTGGACCCATCAATATTTATTTAGCCTCGTTCTAAATTTTCAGATAGCTTATGAATTATTTACGACAATTTATCCTAATTTCTAGAATTTAATTCATTTATACGGAAATTAAATCCGTAATTCATGCGTTAAATATCAATCACGCATAACGATATAAAATTGTCGTAAATAAGGGTCACATACCCGTTATTCCATGATCGTACACAAATCGAGGCTGTCTCGAGCTCTCAGTGGATGCCAATTGTCGAGCTACACAATTAAATATATTTTCGGGTAAACTTTCAGTCGATTATTTATCAAATTAAATATTCTAAAAATTAAATCGGTCAATTTGACCGCTTACCGACTTACCCGAAGCTCGATTGCATCACAGGAATTTTCCCCAATTTTTCTCTCTTTTTCTTTTTCCCTTTTTCTTCCTTTTTTCCCTCTCTTTTTGGCTGAACCGGTCCGGTCCGGTTCAGACCGCCGGTTCAGTCCGGTTCACCCATCATTTTGCCGTTCCGGCGCCGTCCGGCCGGTTCCCGGTGCGATTTCGGTGCCGTTCGGTGCGCCATGGCCTGGGCTTCCTAAATCGGGCCTCGGCTGGGGTCTAATCGGCGCCGATGGCCGCCGATCGACGTTTCTTCCCCGCGGCATCTCCTTCGCTTTTCGGCGTTTTCCGGCGACTCCACGGCGCGTCCTGGCCGCTGGTGGTTCGCCCGATGCTGGGCTACGTTCGCCGGTCCTCGCTGGCCTCTCAGCGTCGCCGGTGGTTCGCCGGTGACGAACCTCCCCCTCGGGTTCGGCCTTCGCGTCTTTTGCTTCGTTTCGCCTCTGTTTCTTTTCTCTTCTGTTTCAGACTTTTCATTTTTCTTTTTTTTTTTTTTTTTTTTTTTTTTTTTTTTTTATAATTAAATTTTATTATTATTTTATTCAATAAAATAATAATAAAATTCCCAAAAATATCAAAAATAATCTTAGTTTATTAATTTAATCTGTAAATAATTTTCTCAGTCCGGTTTTGCCTTTTCGATATATTTTTCGATTATTTTCGAGATTATTTTTCGATGCGAAAATCCCGGTTTATCCCAAGAAATTCATATCTTGATCAATTTAACTCGAAATTTAATTATTTCTTCATCATTGATCAAGATTTTTCATTCTCATATTTTTAATTAAATTTTCTTGTCCCGATAAATACCGAATTTTGGTCTTTTGACCATTTTGCCCTTGCACGTATTCGGGAATACCATTTAAGTCCTTTTTGCATTTTTAAATGCACTCGAAAATATTGGGTCTTACAATCTCCCCCACTTAAGAAATTTGGTCCTCCAAATTAGAACCAAGTAAATGAGTCCATAATTTACTCCAGGTATATCTATCGTATCATATACTGTCATCCTCAAGTGACTTTCTCCGGAGTGTAATACTACCATCATACTTAAATAGGGAGATCATCTCAAACCTCAACACTTTTTCCTTTCGTCTAATACCCGAATCAGTTCTCCAATCATACGTTATACTTTCATTGAGCTAACCCGTTGAAGCTCATATCTGCACATATACTGGGTTCGGATAATATTTTCGAAACATCATAAGATAGGACACATAGTGGATGCCTGTTTATTCAAGTGGTAACGCCAACCTACAGGTCTTACCTCCCACTTTGTCCAATATCTCTATCCGAATCTTGTTACGTCCTTAAGACAAGTAACTGCCAACATAATGATTCACCCTCGGTGAATTCCAATGATTTCCTGTCTCTTGTCAGCATAGTCTTTTCTATCTGCTCTGAGGTGTTCTTAATCTCTCTCAAATCAACTGAACATACTCAGAGGTTTGTCTTACTAATTCGGGAACAATTTTCTATCTGTCACCCACTTCTCTTATCAAAGTCAGGGAACAACTCCCTACGGCCATATAATGCCGAATATAATCCCATCCCGATACTCAAGTGACAACTATCATCACTGGCGAATTTGATTAGTAGCAACTGATCATCCCAGGAGCTCATAAAATCAATGGCACACGCTCTCATCACATCCTCCAGAACCTGTACAGTCCTCTCTGACTGACCATCTGTCTGAGGGTGGAAGTTGTGCTAACACACAATCAGGGTCCCATAGCTTCAAAAAACATATTCCCAGAAGTGGAAAGTGAAGCGGGAATCCCTATCTGATACCATGCTCACTGGAACGCTACACAATGTTTCACAATATTCCACACACATAAATCCGCCTATACACTTAGAGTATCTAGGGATTTTCATAACCAGAAGGTGGGTAACTAAATCAATCTATCAACTATCACCTAGATATCCTCGAGATTCATTCGGGTCCTCTGTAACCCATCACGAAATTCATGGTAACTTGTTCCCATTTCCGTGTCAATATAGGTAGAGGCTGCAATGACTCTGCATACATCTATTGCTCTACCTTACTCTGCTGACATACGAGACACTTTTTCGCAATTCTCTACAATATCTCTTTTTCATACCTGACCACCAATACCCTTTTCAGAGATTCTGATATATTTATTACTTCTCGAATGCACTGTATATCCCGAAGAGTGAGCTTCTGACAATAGCACTTTCTTATCAACTATGGTCCTGAGGAGCACTTATACTGTCTCTGAACCTCTGTGAGTCATCATCACTCACTGTGAACTCTGTCACTATACCCTTCTGAATCTGACCCACACTATCGACACCATGCCGATCATCACGCTAAGCCTGGCAAATCCGGTCACACAATCTGGTTCTAACCTCAGGCTAGCTGTCACACAATCACCGTCATCATCAGAAGGAATCACATCACTACTGAGGTTCACAACTGCTCTAGCAGCTCACGCTCCCTGACCATCATATGTGATACCATCCCGAGACTCTTTCTGTTCAAGGCATCAGCCATTACATTAGCCTTTCTTGGGTGGTACAATATTCACAATCATAATCCTTAGAAGCTCTAACCCTCATGGTTATCTCATTTTCTACTCTTTCTGTTAAAACAGATACTTGGGGCTTTTACGATCAGTGCATACTCGAAATTTCTTACCATATAAGTGGTGGCGCCATACCTTTAGTGTAAACGCTACGGCTGCCAACTCTAAATCATGGGTCGGATAGTTTCTCTCACGTTCCTTGAATTGTCTGGATCCATAAACGACTATCTTCCCATTTTACATCAATACATAGCTCAATCCTTATTTGGAGGTATCCATACACACTGAAACCTCTTGAGCTGTTAGTTATAGTATGAATACTTACGGTGGTCAGTTCATTACTCCAATATACCAAAACTCATTGAAGCTATTTTCATACTTATCATACTACTCGTATGAAATCTTTTTTTTCCAAACGAGACGTGTCAACTGAGCAACTCATTTCAAGAAACTCATAACACCTTGTCTGTAAGACAGTTTCCTGTTGCTACTCATACTCTTTCCTGGACTTCGAATACATCATAATATCATCACTGTAGATGACAACCAATCGGTCCAGGTAAGGTTTAAATACCTTAACGTAGTTGAGTTCCACTCAATATTTCAATTTTTCATATACTTGACCTATGTACGCATAAACGTACAATGTCATTTCGAAATAGCTTTCGTTCAAGATACTAGCTCACGTCATTTCTTTCCTCTTATATTGACGGCTTTTTTTTTTATAAAATTTTAATTTTTAAACTTTCATGATTAATGAATTTCTATATCTTTTTATCATACCAATAAAGGTACCCAAATTTTAATGTATATATTATGACCGTCGAATTCAATCTATAGATTATGCGTGCGCTTCCAGACGCTGTCAAATCTTCAGGCAGGGAAGTATTTTAAAATACCTTTATTATCCCTCAGACTTGACTACATACCGCTTAATCCAATTTACTTTGCATATCAAGGATATCCTTAGCTTGCATACGCCTCTTATTCTAATATGTCTCGTATGCAGGATCTATCACATCTCGAATCTTATCTCCTTTCATAAATCACTTATGGCAAACTCTTTCCTTACTTGTCAAGTTACAATACACTTTTCAGTGATATTTTCACCCCTATTTTCAACTTACAATCCCTATACCCATATTCAGTTAGTGAAAATCAACTAACTATCATCCTCTTCATGCTTAAAGGTATAGGCTTCACATTTTTCACTAATTTATAAGCAACTGAAGGCTGTATTAATATATACGTGGCACCAGGAGCAATTAAAATAATTATTTCATTATTCACAACCAGTGTGGTATCTTCCACCACATCCAATGAAACATCAGTAGTGTCCTGGTCCAAGGCATACACTCGCCCTCGTCCAACATCTTATTTATGTGGTAATTACCACACATCTTACACTGTTCACATTGCTACACTGTTATACTGTTACGTAGCAAGTCGGGGTCCTCAAATCATAATACCCCTCATAATTATTAAAATTAGATATACTGGGGTTTATCAATCAACTTACCCCGTGATTTATCAGCTCTAAGCTTTTACCAAACTACCTTTTTTTTTTTTTCATTCTGACATCTCTGTCATTCTTTATTCTCTTTTTGTCTCAATTTCAGCCCTTACTACCTTTCTCAATCTCAGAGGCGCGCAATTTATAATCTTATTTACACACGGTAGTCTGCGCACTGCCTCGTCGTAGGTAGCGATCTAACGGGCTAATCGGACTCTAATTGATAATCTGAGTCCTTCTATGAACTTTCAGACATCTCGACTCTCACTGTTCATTGTGTCCGAGTCACATCTGCCCAGAAATATAAACTGAGTATCATACTCGTTAATCAACATGTTCCTCTGGGTCAGAGTAAAGAATGTCATCTGTAATTTCCTTTAAAACAATATCCGGGATATTCTGTCACCGGAATACATATAAAATTTTTTTCCATGTCCATTCTGGACGTCTAACTCTTCAAATGGGTCGAGCGAACTTCAATTAATGTTTCGACTCGCCCTCTAATCTCATATATACCTTGAGCAAATAGCTCACAAAATATTCCCTACACTCCGCTCCAACCTCGCGAAGCGTATCTCAATACTGTCTGATCTCTCTGTCAGACTCTGTCCGATCTTTCTGTCGGACTCTGTGGGGCATGCTCTATATCAGCCTCCACGTCATTCTCATCTCAAGTCTCATGTGGCGACTCAGTACAACTCATGGGCCTACCTCAACGGCCTTGAGCTCGTGTACTCGCCTCTCAACCATAGCGGCTATCAGTCAATGAGTCTATTCTTGCATTTAAAACCAAATTCTTAGCTGAACTTCCATCTCGATATACATAATTGTATCCAAATAATGCACAGTACATGGGGATGTAAACTTTCTTAACCACTAACACCGACTCATATCAGGCCAACTCAGCTCTGATACCATTAAACCTGTCACGACCCGAATTACCTAAAAATCAGAGTAAATTTTTCGCTTTTTCATTTATTATTTAATTCTTACCTTTCTCTCGTCGTGACCATCCTACAACACAGTTGGGCTATGATTCGATGTTAGTCACCTCACACTATTTAACATTTCATTCCCATAATCATATATCAGAGTCTACTATCCTTTTGACTTTAAATAAACACATACCCACTGGTATTTACATGACTCTACATCCCCGACATCATATCCATTTACAGTACTGTGCATTACATATTTAGATACAAAACCATACAAATGTGTATACCTGTCTCTCGATGGGAAGCAGCAAGCAGCGGATATTAAGCATGCAAGTCCTCAGCCGCTCAATAATTATTACAAGTGCTCTGAAAAGATGAGAAAATAAGGGGGGTGAGCAAACCACACGCTCAGTAAGGCAATTATGCAAGTAAGTAGATAGCTCCACTATCTACATGCTCATAATGCCATGCCCTTAAATCCATTTCTTTTCATTTAAAATTACACGCACAAAGTCATGCATATTCAATGCCATAGTTTATCCAAAACTATTTGTGCATATATAAATCATGTAACTCATGCATTCAAAGCATTTTATGTGACATCATTAAATCATATTAAGCATGAATTTAATCAAGATCATGCAGTCTTTCATGTCATGTAAGACAATTCAAGGTTTTCAAATGAAAGCATGGAAAACACATCATGCCACTGCATTTAAATCAATTCATTTAAAACGCAGTGTAAAATAACCCCTCTGGGTCAATCATCTCAAAACTCATAAAACAATTTGTTATATTTCATTATAAAACTTGAGTTATAAAACCACCCTTCTTTCAGGGTCGCATATCATAAAATCATCTGAAATCATCAAATCATCAAATCGGGGGCCTGACCCCTCCTTCGGGTCTACCCTGGTCTAACAGACCACAAGTTATATCATGTGAGACAATCAGGTAATTAACAGTAACATCGAGGACTATGGCCATATCCTAGTGATCCCTGGCAACACGGTACCTAGTGTGCGGGGTATCACACCTGAAACGGGAGGTGGGTCATCCTACCCGCCAGAACAGCATAACACCAGGATTGCGAGGGCAAGGCTTGCTGCCTCGTGGCTAATGCCACTCCACTCCAACAATCCCCACGGTACAGCGTACTCCGCGTGACATACACGGTACAAAGTACTCCGTGAACCCAAGCTCAGTCAGGGGTGCCTGTAATAGGTCTTATCCACCCATATCATCTGTCTCAGAATGCACGTGTGAGCATATCATCTCACTGTGACACACAGTCTACAGGAGGCTCCAACACGGCTATATGCATGTAATATAAATCCCTGTGCGAGCGAAGCTCAAGCACGGCTCCATGCATATTCATGATATCTGAAAATCTCGTGCGAGCGAAGCTCTAGCACGGTTTCATAAAAATCAGTGAAATCTGCGTACGAGCAGCGCTCCAGTACGACTTAAACTGATTATAATTTCATGTAAATTTCACGTACGAGCAACGCTCTAGTACGGATATGTATATAAATTCAGTGAAAACCTCGTACGAGAAAAACTCCAGTACGGCATTCAAATGAATTATGAAAACCATATAAAACTTTGTGCGAGCAACGCTCCAGCACAAATGAATGCTCAAGTAAATCAAATCTCGTGCGAGTTATACTCCAGCACGACTTTATGCATAACTAAATCAAATCTCGTGCGAGTTACACTCCAGCACGGCTTTATGCAATATTAAATCAAAACAGGATGCGAGCTAAGCTCCAGCATCTCTCATGCATGTCAAATCATTAAAAGTAGTGCGAGTAATCGCTCCAGCACTATTTTATGCATACCACGTCAAAACAAATCAAAACATGTCAAAACATGTCAAAACAGAGTGCGAGCTAGGCTCCAGCAGCTCTCATTTCACAATATTAAAAATCAGTGCGAGCACCATGCTCTAGCACATTTCATGCATATGATGTCACAAGTCGGTGCGAGCAACTGCTCAAGCACATTTATGCACATTCACAAACGCAGATATAGTGCGAACTACGTGTCGGCACTACCTGTTTCCATATAAACTTGATAGTTGGCCTCTTTTCCAAAGAAATTTCATTTAAATATTAATAACACCTACGTAGTGTTATTTTGTGAAATTCATGCATTTACTGGCCAATCTATCGTTTTACTTTGATTAAAATCAAGAAAATTCCTTAATCATAAAAATCCTTAAATCATGCATTCCATGCATGTCATGCTTTCACCATCCTTAGGTGAACTTCCCTCAATATGGGTAAAATAGACATTTCACCTATTTCGATCCTTAAAAATTATTTAAACCACTTTTAGGATCATTTTACAATAATCGTGTATACATACATAATCAGTGTATACAAAATCTATTAAAATATGCGTAGCTACCTCTAGCTACTCACACAATTCCCTTACCTCATTTTTCTGTACAGTCTGACCTTTCCCACTGATGTCTTGTCACGCAGTCCGATTTGCTCCGAATCCAAATCAAATCTCCGGAACTGCGGATACACATTCATCAGGTCAAATACAATACAATTAATTGTATTTCATAATTTTTTTGGGCTTAATTTAAATCATTGGGCCCGTTTACCCATATTGGGCCCGATTGCACCTTAATGGGCCTTAATCGGCCTTAAGCCCGTTTACCACACTTTATCGAGGCCTATTGGGCTCATTGGACCCATCAATATTTATTTAGCCTCGTTCTAAATTTTCAGATAGCTTATGAATTATTTACGACAATTTATCCTAATTTCTAGAATTTAATTCATTTATACGGAAATTAAATCCGTAATTCATGCGTTAAATATCAATCACGCATAACGATATAAAATTGTCGTAAATAAGGGTCACATACCCGTTATTCCATGATCGTACACAAATCGAGGCTGTCTCGAGCTCTCAGTGGATGCCAATTGTCGAGCTACACAATTAAATATATTTTCGGGTAAACTTTCAGTCGATTATTTATCAAATTAAATATTCTAAAAATTAAATCGGTCAATTTGACCGCTTACCGACTTACCCGAAGCTCGATTGCATCACAGGAATTTTCCCCAATTTTTCTCTCTTTTTCTTTTTCCCTTTTTCTTCCTTTTTTCCCTCTCTTTTTGGCTGAACCGGTCCGGTCCGGTTCAGACCGCCGGTTCAGTCCGGTTCACCCATCATTTTGCCGTTCCGGCGCCGTCCGGCCGGTTCCCGGTGCGATTTCGGTGCCGTTCGGTGCGCCATGGCCTGGGCTTCCTAAATCGGGCCTCGGCTGGGGTCTAATCGGCGCCGATGGCCGCCGATCGACGTTTCTTCCCCGCGGCATCTCCTTCGCTTTTCGGCGTTTTCCGGCGACTCCACGGCGCGTCCTGGCCGCTGGTGGTTCGCCCGATGCTGGGCTACGTTCGCCGGTCCTCGCTGGCCTCTCAGCGTCGCCGGTGGTTCGCCGGTGACGAACCTCCCCCTCGGGTTCGGCCTTCGCGTCTTTTGCTTCGTTTCGCCTCTGTTTCTTTTCTCTTCTGTTTCAGACTTTTCTTTTTTTTTTTTTTTTTTTTTTTTTTTTTTTTTTTTTTTTTATAATTAAATTTTATTATTATTTTATTCAATAAAATAATAATAAAATTCCCAAAAATATCAAAAATAATCTTAGTTTATTAATTTAATCTGTAAATAATTTTCTCAGTCCGGTTTTGCCTTTTCGATATATTTTTCGATTATTTTCGAGATTATTTTTCGATGCGAAAATCCCGGTTTATCCCAAGAAATTCATATCTTGATCAATTTAACTCGAAATTTAATTATTTCTTCATCATTGATCAAGATTTTTCATTCTCATATTTTTAATTAAATTTTCTTGTCCCGATAAATACCGAATTTTGGTCTTTTGACCATTTTGCCCTTGCACGTATTCGGGAATACCATTTAAGTCCTTTTTGCATTTTTAAATGCACTCGAAAATATTGGGTCTTACAGCATCTCCTTCGCTTTTCGGCGTTTTTCGGCGACTCCACGGCGCGTCCTGGCCGCTGGTGGTTCGCCCGAGATCGGCCGACCTTCGCCGACCCTCGTCGGCCCCTCTGCCTCGCCGGTGGTGGCTCGCCGGTGAGTCTCTCTTCTTCCCTCGGTCTCGCTTCGTTTTTCGCCTCTGTTTCTTTTCTTTCTGTTTCAGAATTTCGTTTTTTTTTTTTTTTTTTTTTTATTTATTTATAATTAACTTTTAATATTATTTTATTCAATAAAATAATATTAAAATGCATAAATATCCTTAAAAAAATTTATATTTTATTCATTTAATCTGTAAATAATTTTCTCAGTCCGATTTTACCTTTTCGGTATATTTTTCGATTATTTTCGGGATTATTTTTCGATGCGAAAATCCCGGTTTATTCCAATAAATTCATATCTTGATCAATTTAACCCGAAATTTAATTATTTCTTCGTTATTGATCAAGATTTCTCATTCTCATATTTTTAATTAAATTTTCTTATCCCGATTAATACCGAATTTTGGTCTTTTGACCATTTTGCCCTTGCACGTATTCGAGAATGCCATTTAAGTCCTTTTGCATTTTTAAATGCACTTGAAAATATCGGGTCTTACAGTATTAGGATTAATTGACTTGTAATCGAGTAATGGGTATAATACAATATTTATTATATCATGATGAGATCCTGAGGCATGATAATTATGATGATGTATGACACTGCATAGGAATGCACTCTTTATTTGTGAATTAACGAGTAAAAAGTTTTAAATTAGCCCTATTTTCCGCATTTTCGGGGCGTGACAGAGTTTTCTTGGTATCAGAGCTTAGGGTGTCTAGTACTGTCAGTGTCGGTTAAGTGAAATAGAATACATCCCAAGTGTCTGTAATAGTCTGGTCATGAACTGAAATTGAGGATTGAGATTTCAATCGATTGTGATATGTACGCGCAGGAGACGAGTTGGGATTGAGAATGAGTAAACGACGAGGTCGCTCGAGGAGGCAGGCAGAGTCCCCTCCACCACCTGTCCCACAACCAGAGAGTCCTAACTCTCGATTTAATCGGATTGAGACCGATGTGAGGCAAGGTTTTGAGCAGATGGCGGCGCTATTCGCGCAACACTTCGGAGTTAATGCCTCGGATACTACCCCTACACCACCACCAGGACCTCCCATACCCCCAGTGCCTCCCGTCATTCAGCCTGAGGACAGAAGTAAGGTCCGACTAAAGGAATTTCTGAAGATGAATCCACCCGCATTTAAGGGAAAGAAGGATCCTACAGAGGCTGAGGAGTGGTTGATGGAATTGAGAGTTATATTTGATTTACTGGGGTGCACCGATGCTGAGAGAGTCAGTATGAGTGCCTATATGCTGAAGGGGAGAGCTCGAGATTGGTGGGGTACTACCCAGGGTATCTTGATGTCCCACCAGGATGTGATTGGTTGGAAAGAGTTTCAGACAGCTTTTAGAACCCAATATGTACCACGAGCCGCCCAGAGACGGAAACAGGCCGAGTTTTTGAGTTTGGTACAGGGTGACATGTCGGTGGATGACTATGAGAGCCAGTTCACCGCACTATTGAGATATGATCCAGAGACCTTCAGGAGTGAAGAGCTCCGCACAGAGAAGTTTGTGTATGGGTTGAAGCCCGTCATTAGAGATAGACTGATGGGGCTATGTATTACTGAGTTTGGAGATGCTCTGAGACGAGCACAAGAGGTCGAAAGAGGGATTGAGATGGTACAATCCCAGAATGAGCTCAGAGCGGTGAATAGAGATAAGGGCAAGAGGCCAGCACTTTTCCAGTCAGAGGCTCGGAGAGGTTCCTTCAGAAGAGGAAGGATTGAGGTGCAGAGGGACAGATTGGAGAGACCCAGAGCCTATCCTATTATCAAGGAGGCCCCACGATATGTCAGGCCGGAGATGAGGATTTGTAGAGACTGTGGCCGATCGCATGAGGGAAGTTGTACTGGGTCGATCCATGGATGTTTTAGATGTGGTGACATGGGTCACAGAGTGAAGGACTGTCCCCAACCTCAGATACCACATGCTCCGGAGCCCACTAGACAACAGCCTCAGAGAGTGGATCCCCGGAGACGGGCCACTGCGGCAGAGAAAGGAAAGAAACCTGTGGCACAGGGACGAGTGTTTGCCCTGGATAAGGAGACCGCAGACGCTTCGGCAGAAACTATAAGAGGTACACTCTCTGTCTGTAATTATGAGGCTCATGTGTTGATTGATTCAGGATCCACGCATTCGTTTATTTCTGAGCATTTTGCATGTAGATTAAACTTGAAGTTTGAACCTCTAGAATATATACTACATGTAAATACCCCTATGCGTGAATCCCATAGAACTGAGTTAATCTGTAGAGGGTGTGAGATTAAGGTGGGAGATAGAGTGATGTTAGCAGATCTAATCATGTTGAGTATACATGGGTTTGATGTAATTCTGGGAATGGATTGGTTGGCGACCAATCGAGTGAGTTTAGACTGCTACACTAAGATTGTAACTTTCTCCCTACCTGAACCTTACAGTGTACAATTGAGATATTAAGGAAATAATTATGTGGATTTCTAGTGAGTAATTTGAGAATCTTAACATTATTTTGGAGAGTATTAAATGTGATTAATTATGTGAAGGTTATGAGACACTCATCTCAGACGATGAGCGGGAACATCCGAGGATTGAGGATATACCCGTGGTTTGCGAATTTCTGGATGTTTTCCCAGATGAATTGCCAGGTTTACCACCAGAGAGAGAGCTGGAGTTTACCATTGATTTAGTACCAGATACTCAGCCGATCTCTAAACCTCCCTACAGGATGGCATTAGTGGAACTTGAGGAATTGAAGAAGCAACTGCAGGAGTTATTGGATCAAGGGTTTATTAGACCCAGTGTTTCACCGTGGGGAGCGCCAGTACTATTTGTTAAAAAGAAGGATGGTAGTCTCAGATTATGTGTAGACTACCGGTTGTTGAATAAAGCCACGGTGAAGAATAAATACCCATTGCCCAGGATTGATGATCTACTTGATCAGCTAAGAGGGGCATCAGTTTTTTCTAAGATTGATTTGAGATCGGGCTATCACCAATTGAGGATCAAGGAAGAAGATATTCCAAAGACGGCCTTCAGGACAAGGTATGGCCATTACGAATTTCTGGTGATGTCCTTTGGATTGACGAACGCCCCTGCAGCATTTATGAGATTGATGAACGAGGTGTTCAGAGACTATCTGGATAAGTTTGTGATAGTCTTTATCGATGATATCCTGGTGTACTCTCGATCGTATGAGGAACATGCACAGCATTTGTGGTTAGTACTTCAGATACTCCGAGATAAGCAATTATACGGAAAGCTTAGTAAGTGTGAGTTTTGGCTGAACCGGATAGCTTTCCTTGGGCATGTAGTCTCAGAGGAAGGAGTATCAGTGGATCCGAGTAAAATAGCAGCTGTGCTTAATTGGGAGAGACCGGGGACAGTGACTGAGATACGAAGCTTCCTTGGTTTGGCAGGGTATTACAGGAGATTTGTGGAAGGATTCTCGAGGATTGCCGCTCCTTTGACTAAGCTCACGCGTAAGGAGACTCCGTTCATATGGAATGATCAATGTGAGCTCAGTTTTCAAGAGTTAAAGAGGAGATTGACAGCGGCACCTGTGTTAACTATTCCCGAGGGATCAGGAGGATTCTCGGTGTATAGTGATGCATCTCACCAAGGATTGGGGTGTGTGCTTATGCAGCACGGAAGAGTGGTCGCATACGGATCGCGACAGTTGAAGGACCATGAGCGGAATTACCCCACGCATGATTTGGAGTTAGCCGCTGTGGTATTTGCTTTGAAGATCTGGCGACACTACTTATATGGGGAAAGATTCCAGATCTTCACTGATCACAAGAGTTTGAGATATCTCTTTGATCAGAAAGAGTTAAACATGAGACAAAGGAGATGGATGGAACTCCTTAAGGATTATGACTGCGAGATTCTATATCATCCGGGTAAGGCGAATGTGGTTGCTGATGCCCTGAGCAGGAAGAGTATGATATCTGCTATGATGATCAGGGAATGGGATTTGTTAGAGCAGTTCGCCGAACTTCGGATCAGAGTTAAAGAGGTAGAGACTGGATTTTTGGCTAGCCTGCGGATAGAGCCCAGGATCATGGATCAGATTAGAACTGGGCAGCGCAGTGATCAGAGATTGATAGATATGGTTAGCCAAGCTGAGCAGAGTTCGCAGTCGGATCTCACCATCAGTGAGGATGGATTGTTGAGATTCAGAGGACGGATTTGTGTACCGGACGATGATACCCTGAAGAGACAGATACTGAGAGAATCCCACTGCTCGCGATACACCATGCACCCAGGAAGTACTAAGATGTACCGAGACTTGAGAAAGGTGTATTGGTGGAGTGGTATGAAGCGAGATGTGGCAGAGTATGTGGCCAGGTGTTTAGTATGCCAGCAAGTGAAAGCTGAGCATCGGAAGCCCGGAGGACTACTACAGCCCTTACCTGTACCTACATGGAAATGAGAGCATGTCACTATGGACTTTATTATGGGTTTACCGAGGACCCGAAGAGGTCGTGACGCGATATGGGTCATTGTGGATAGATTGACCAAGAGTGCCCACTTCCTTGCCATCAAGAGCACAGATACTGTGGATGCCTTAGCTGAGCTATATGTCAGCGAGATAGCTAGATTACATGGGGCTCCAGTGAGTATTACTTCTGATAGAGATTCCCGATTTACTTCCAGATTCTGGACCCAGTTTCAGGAGTCCATGGGATCTCGATTGAGTTTTAGTACCGCCTATCATCCTCAGACAGATGGTCAGTCAGAGAGGACTATTCAGACCCTGGAGGATATGTTGAGGGCGTGTACGATGGATTTTAAGGGATCATGGGATGATCACCTGCCCCTAGCAGAGTTTGCGTACAATAACAGCTATCATGCGAGTATTGGAATGGCACCTTTTGAGGCTCTATATGGTAGGAGGTGTAGATCCCCTGTAGCTTGGGAAGAAGTCGGTGACAGAAAGATAAATGCTCCCGAGCTTGTTGAGCAAGCCGTACAGAGTGTAAAACTCATATGTGAGAGGTTACGGGCTGCACAGAGTAGACAGAAAAGCTACGCGGATGTGCGTAGACGGCCACTCGAGTTTGATGTTGGTGATGCAGTATTTCTGAGAGTATCACCGAGCAAGGGTATCATGCGATTTGGGAAGAAAGGGAAATTGAGTCCTCGATACATAGGACCATTTGAGATTCTTGAGAAAGTGGGTGAGGTAGCTTACAGATTAGCATTACCCCCACAGATGTCCGGAATACACAACGTTTTTCATGTATCTATGTTGAGGAAGTACCACCCGGACCCTTCTCATGTTATAGAGTATGATGAGATGGACATACAGGAGGACATGAGCTACACTGAGGAACCCGTCCGGATTCTCGATAGAAAGGAGAAGGTACTGAGAACCAAGAGCATCCCATTAGTGAAAGTTCTGTGGAAACATCACTCAATGGAAGAGGCAACGTGGGAACTAGAGAGCCTCATGAAGGAGAAATACCCCCATCTATTTTGATTAGTTGAGTTGAATTTGGAGGACCAAATTCTTTTAAGGTGGGGAGGATGTGAGATCTGAGAATTTCAGACATATTTTATTGATGTAATAATAATTTGAGTATAATTTATTGAGCTAAGTGAATTGTGGGAATTATAATTGGAAATTTATGTGTTAAGTGTGTAAAATAAGCATGATCCATGAGGACAGATCGATCTGGGAGAAGGAGAGATCGATCTGGTGAGTTAAAAATGACGAGGAAGGGGAAATTTGAGGAGCAGATCGATCTCCAATGGAAGAGATCGATCTCCTTATGAATCTGTTTGAGAAAGGATCGATCTCATGAGGAAGAGATCGATCTCCAAATGATTCTGTTTGGGGAGAAGATCGATCTCCTTAGGAGCAGATCGATCTCATAAAGCCATAAAGAGATCGATCTCACCCCTCGACAG
Organism: Firmiana major; assembly: GCA_033439115.1. NCBI lineage: Eukaryota > Viridiplantae > Streptophyta > Magnoliopsida > Malvales > Malvaceae > Firmiana > Firmiana major. The sequence goes on along the minus strand of CM065907.1, from coordinate 60,835,922 downwards.
ATCGATCTCCTAGGCATAAAATTTCCCAGATCGTCCCCAAATTTCAAACACAGATCGATCTCAGCAAGAGGCAGATCGATCTCCTACCTCCAGTCTATATAAGGAACCTGTGTTTTCTCCTGAAATCTCACTTTCTCTCTCTTTCAAACCTCCATTTTTCCGAAAACCTAGTTTCTCACTCCTCCAAATCCCCCATTTCTGACCGAATCAGCTATTGTGGTAAGAAGGAAAGTTGTTCCTCATCAAAGGGAGAACAACATACTTGGAAATCGAAGGACGAATCGGATCGAGGCGTGAGTTGTGCGTCTCACAAGCTTTGGGTAATTTCTAAACCTCGATCTTGATATTTGAGCTGATTTTGATGTTATTGGTGGTTGTAATCGTGTTGAAATAGTTGAGGAATGATTAGGGATTGATGAGAGTGTAATGTAGTGGGATTAATGTTGATATTTGGAAATTGTGGCAATTTTGAGGATTGTGCTATAAACGGAAATATAGACAAGGTGGTAAATTAGCGTAGATAATTGGTATTAGAGATATCGAACATTGGGATATTGTGAATAGGGTTGTAGTTTAAGGTTGAGTTACGAGAATCAAGGGATTTGAGGTGTTATGAGCAATTATGCTCGATTTTGAGAATTGAGATTTATGTGATGTTGAGTATTGATGTTTTTAACATCGTTTGGACAGCTCGGGAGTTCCAGAGTGGAATGCGAGGCTAGTCCGTGATACAGGGGAACGATTGCACTATACGAGGTGCAAAGAGGTAAGGGAAATCTAAACCATTTGTGTATGTGATTTGTAAACTGTTATAGCATGATTTATGATTTATAAACAAGCATGTTGAGTGTTTTGTGTTGAGATTTAAACTGCACACGATTTTATAGCCGGTTGGAGCCCAATGTTTTATGAGTTTATAACTGGGCTCTACGTTAAGGCAACATTGAGATTTGAGAAATGTGTGCGTGTGCTTTGCCGGTTAGAACTCGGTTTTATTACGTTTTGTGTTGAGTACAAAACGATTTCAAATGAGTTTTATGAGAGAAAAACCATTACGAGTTCTACGTGAAGGCAAACCTGTCTTATGTGATAAGACTTGGGTGTGTAGTTGTGAGTACACACCGGGCATTGCTCTGGTAGCATGTAAGCCCGAATTCTTCTCCGTTCTGGTAACGTTGAGAAAACCCCATTGGTGGCTGTGCCACGTTGAGAAAACCCCATTGGTGGCAGTGCCACGTTGAGAAAACCCCATTGGTGGCTGTGCCACGTTGAGAAAACCCATTGGTGGCTGTGCCACGTATACCCCATTGGTGGCTGTGCCACGTTATACCCCATCGGTGGCTGTGCCACGTTGAGAAAACCCCATTGGTGGCTGTGCCACGTTGAGAAAACCCCATTGGTGGCTGTGCCACGTTGAGAAACCCCATTGGTGGCAGTGCCACGTTGAGAAACCCCATTGGTGGCAGTGCCACGTTGAGAAACCCTATTCTATGGCTATGCCACGTGAGAAAATAATTCAGTGGCTTTGCCACGTGTGTTTTGTGGCTATGCCACGTGAGAAAATAATTCAGTGGCTTTACCACGTGTGTTTTGTGGCTATGCCACGTGAGAAAATAATTCAGTGGCTTCGCCACGTGTGTTTTGTGGCCATGCCACGTGAGAAAATAATTCAGTGGCTTTGCCACGTGTGTTTTGTGGCTATGCCACGTGAGAAAATAATTCAGTGGCTTTGCCACGTGTGTTTTGTGGCTATGCCACGTGAGAAAATAATTCAGTGGCTTTGCCACGTGTGTTTTGTGGCGATGCCACGAGTGATTTTAAATCAGTGGCTATGCCACGTTATTTGAGAAGGCGTTTAACGCGTTATTTTCACATGCTTTGTTAATGCTCTAGAGTGAGCCTTTTTACTTCATGTTTTCACATGACTTGACACATGAGAGTGTCGTTTTGAGTATTTTCATGCTATGGTTTTCAAATGAGTTTCACATACAAATAAATGCTTTGTGATGTGCATTTTGGTTTATGAAATGAGTCCCCTACCCCCCCTTACTGAGCGATTTAGAAGCTCACCCTGTTTTTCTTTCCCCCCAGAGTTCTTCAAGTGAATAAGGACTTCCCTGCGACGTACGGAGTAGTGGCTAGTGGAGGATCCGAGCTCCAGGCTATATATTTTGTACTTTGAGGTATATTTATCTTTTCATGTACCCAGACTATTATTGTAATTACAGACACTTGATGTATGACATTATATGGGATGTATTAGGATTAATTGACTTGTAATCGAGTAATGGGTATAATACAATATTTATTATATCATGATGAGATCCTGAGGCATGATAATTATGATGATGTATGACACTGCATAGGAATGCACTCTTTATTTGTGAATTAACGAGTAAAAAGTTTTAAATTAGCCCTATTTTCTGCATTTTCGGGGCGTGACAGAGTTTTCTTTGGCTCATTGGCATCATCAGTGGTAAGAACAAGGGTGTTTACCCAAGTTCGAACCACTGAGGACGCGTTCTGAGGGGAATTTCCCTGTATGAAACAAAGCCGTGCGGGCCTCGGCCCAAAGAGGACAATACGTGGATGTTGTTGGCGTTGTTAGACCACCCGTTGTTAGACCACCAATGTTGTCGATGGGCCTTGCGGGTCAGTGGACCTGGGCTTGGTTGCCATGGCCGTTGGCAGGGGTTGGCCGGGCAGGGGTTGGCCGTCACAGGTCGTGGTCCTCCAATAACCATACCCCTCGGTGCTATCAAAGCCTGGTACACGGGAGGTCTAGCAGCTCTCTCCTGCACCTTCTCAATCTTAGGTCTCTTGTCGAAAAATCTCTGGCCTCCCCTTTTGGCCACTCTATCCACCCCGGATCTCTTTTAGTCTCCGTCTCTTTTGACATTAATCTTCCCAAGCTCAGAGGCATTTCGCTCAAAGCCTTGCTTGCATAACTGAGCCTTATGTACCACCTCCTCATATGTCTGAATGTCAAATGGGGCTAGCTTGGTCCGAATGGCCAATCTCAGTCCATCAATGAACTTCTGAATCTTTCGGGTCTCACTACCCATCGTGTCTGGGTTATATATCCCCAATAACATAAATCTCAACTTATATTTATCTACAGTACGGTTCCCCTGAACCAAATTCATAAATTCCATCCGTAATTTCTTTTGTGCAGTGGTTGGGATGTACTGTCTCTTGAAGGCCTCCAAGAATATCTCCCAGGTGATCTCGAAGTGTCTAGCCCTCAAAATAGCCTCGGTTGATCTCTACCAGTGTTCTGCCTCGCCTTTCAGCATAAAGACGACAAATGTTACCTCCTTAGCTGATGTGCATTGGAAGAACCTATATAGTTTCTCCATCTCATACACCCAATCCTCTGTGATCACCGGGTTCTTCACCCCTTTAAACACTGGAGGTTTCAACCCTTGGAACTCTCGCAATCTGCTCAACTCGTAGTCGTAACCCAATTCGCTATCGCTCTGTTGTGGTGTGATAGGAGAAGCTGTATCCTGGACTGGAGGTGTAACTATAGCAGTCTCTGCAGTCTGAGGTCTCTCCACCTTTCCAACTACTTGTCCAGTAGTAGGCTGTGCCATGGGACCTCGTCTATCACCGGTACCCAATGCCTGCGTGACTATCTCAACTAGGCTCTCTATACTCCACTCTGTCCCAGCGAAGCGAGCCTCTGTATCCCCTGATCTCTCAGTAGGGTTCTGTGGAGCTTGATCAATTAGTGGCTCCGCACTGCTCTCAGGCCTACCTCTACAGCCTCTAGTGCGTGCTCCCACCCCTCTACCTTGGAGCATAACAGGCATACTGCCTAACTTCTTGTGTTAATAATCATTTATTAAGCTCAATCCATCACCGGATACACAGTCATATCTAAACAAAAGCACAGTAAAATGGGGATGTATTTTTCCTACGTTTTATTACTGATTCACATCAGGCCAACTCAACTCTAATACCAATCTCTGTCACGACCCATTTTATTCTTTTGGTCAAAAAATCGCTATAAGATTTTCGCATTTTACTGTTGCCTTACCTAGTCGTGAACAACTTACCACTACACAGTTGGGCTATGAGGCAGTAATAATCATCCTTTACCATTCACTTCCTAAATTAATCAAAAGCATTGTCATACATCCAAATGTTAAATGGTATGTTCATACATACTATGTGTTATAACATTTACATCCCCCATATTATAATTTCAATTCATCACTGTACTTTTACATTGTTTAGATACAAAAACAATCTCTGTGTATATACCTCTAGGTGATGGAGATGCAGCAGATATCTCAACAAAATGCCTCAGTCCTCACTGGGCTACTATGTACGCTCTGTAGGGGGGAAAGAGTAGAGAGGGATAAGCAATCACATGCTCAGTAAGGCAATAATGCAAGCATGGTAGATAGCTACCCTATCTACATGCTGATAATGTTATGCATAAATCATTTATAATCATAGCATGGGGAAATAAATCTATGTCGTATGAATATACATATATCATGTACAGAAAACATGGAAAACATGCATATAAAACATGGAATTATCATAATGTACAAATCATCTCATGCTCATCATTGTCAAATCTCATAATAAAAGGGAAATTAAATTTGAAACATCGTTTTAAATTTTTCTCATTCTCAAATATATCAAAATCCCATCACAATCACAAACCACAGTATTGTTTCTCAATCAAAATCCCACAAGGCTCGACCCCTCCCTCGGGTTTACCTTGGACAGTTAAAATCACACTTATATTTCAAAACTATATGGTACTATGTAAATCGAGTGAGACAGGTCACTATATATCAAAGACTATGTTGGCTAACTACATCATAAATCATCCCATACCACACGCATCCAGGTGTGCGAGGTATCATGCTGGAATGAAGGTGGGTTAGTTCTTCGCCAAACTTTCTCATCAGTAACTCAACCACGTGGTACAACGTACTCCATGTTATATACACGGTACAACATACTCTGCGGACCCATAACATGGTTGGGGATGCCAACCGTAGGTCTTATCTACCCCAATGCCATGTGTAACCGATATAGTCTCAAGTGCACGTGGGAGTATTTTCTCTGGTGCCAGGTCCTAACCCCTCATGGCCTAGCTCGCCGCTTTTGGATTCCCTGAACACCTTTCAGGTCCTAGCCCTCACCTTCACCCCACTCAAGAGGTCTGTTAGGCCTGTTGGGTTCCCAGGATACTAATCTGTATTACCCTCACCATGGCATCATATATGCTACAGTGTGAAAACCAGTGCGAGCTAAGCTCTAGCACGATATATGCATAGTAAAGAAACCTCCTTGTACGAGCAACGCTCTAGTACGATATTTATGCATAAAAACATGGGAAAACCACGTACGAGTATAGCTCTAGTACGGTTATATGCATAAGAAAACCACTTGAAATCCACGTACGAGCAGAAGCTCCAGTACGGTTTATAAAACATCATCACAATCAAATCAAGTTGCGAGCTAAACTCCAACACATTTCATACAAGGAAAGCATCAAAATCTAGCACAAGCGAGGCTCCAGCGCGATTTACATCACATAATTACGATAGGTGGCTCATACATAATCAAAACAATCCAAAAAATCGGGTTTAGCTTCTCACAAATGCTATTCCACAACATCATTAAAACACTAGCTAGCCTATCCATTTGTTGCTAAAAAATAATGCATTGTGTTTTGTGAAAACACTCAAAACATGAGATTTATGCAATTATTAGCCTTATTATCCCATTTCTTTATAATACCATTTCAAACAACCAAATCTCATACCCATACTCGTAGAAATTTCCATACATTGTCAAACACATTTCTATAAACTCATGCACATTTCCAAAGCCCTATATCCCCACAAAATACAAGCAGCTACCTCTATATACTTACAGAATTCCCTTACCTGGAATCGAGTCCTGTGATTCCACTTCCTTAGAGCTGCTTATTTGTGCGGCCTGATTCGTCTCCAACGAACTCTTCGGAGCTGCACATATTCGTAAATCACATCGATTTAGTCCATATAGCACCACTCTTGTGCTTGCTATAGTCGATTCAACCTATAGCCTCCATTAATACTTATAAGATCTCATTTCAATTCTCTATTCATATATCGAGTTTATGGTTCCCTTTAGGCCCATGGGTTCATACTAAACCGATATCAAATCGATATTAGGCCCATAGTGTTCATATTTCATAAATTTCTTCACTATGGCATATCATCAAACACTACATGTGCTCATTTCTCATAAGTTCCCTCAACCCACAATGTAGCTTCATTTACCCTTTTCTAATCATCCACATTACTCAAATGATAACTTAGCAAATCCCACAAATCACCAACTTATCCAAATTACACTTTCTCACACTAGACTCATTCCATTTCTAGATCACATTAGTTCTAATACTTTTTAGGTGATTTCAATCATCAATACACATACAAATCAACTCCAAAATTAACAAATAGACCAATGTACTTAGGCTGGCGTATTAGAAACTTACCAATCTAGTTTCTCTTCTTCCTCCAAATGATAATGTCCCTTGCTCCTTCAATCCAATATGTGAGGCTTTGATTCCAAACTATGTTGTTCTCTTCTTTAAGATGAACAACTTTGTATCTAATAGCTTGCAATCAAATCTTAATGGAAATGGGGTGATTTTAGAGAGAGAAAACTAGGTTTTGGGTGGAAAATGGAAAGTAAAGGTTCTGTCTCAAAAAAATACATATTTCACTGCTCCTATTTATAGAAATTATTTGATGAGATCGATTTGTTGAGAAATGAGATCAATTTGGTCCTCTTAAATCCCTCATTTTCATGCCAATTTGAATGCATGAGATCGATTTGTCGAGGGCTTGAGATCGATCTGTCCCAGGCAGTAGCTTAAGGAGATCGATCTGTACCCAGGGGAGATCGATATGCTCCTACCTGAGAGCTAAGGAAATCGATTTGTTTGCACCAAAAATTGATCCTCTCATTACAGAATGTTTAGCATATCGATCTAGCTTGATTGGAGATCGATCTGTCTTATCCCATTGCTCAAAATAAGAGCATTTTGGCTCTTCCAGATCGATCTCTCATCCTATAAGATCGATCTGGCCTTCATATTTCCATTTTTTTTTTGTAGTTTTCTGCAGCAACTCATACCCAACTTCATACATTTTGCTTCCATAGTCATTTTCTCATCCATCCACCTTTGAGACTTGCAATTAGCATCCATTCATACGTTATACATATTAAAACTTGTGTGCATTCTTTGTATAATCCAAGGTATACAATTAATAGCCAAATGGAAGTACAATTACTTATGCAATTCATGCAACTTCATTCCATTTGCTGCACTACTCATTTTGAGCTCAAATCACATTCATCACTTATAAAAGCTCATTTCTTCATATTCGTATAAAATGAAACGTGTGTGTACATTACAAACTCATGATTTCACAAAGTTTACATCCAAAATACGGGTCTTACATTCCGTTGTCTCGAAATCACGTGCGAGCAGGTCTATGCAAGATCACTAAGCAATACACGATGACTCTAGCACGATTTTACTCATCACGCAGCAAGCTCATAAACTCTCATGTGAGCAACTTAACGTAAGAACTGTAAGACCCGAATTATATCGTAATTTTGTATGAAGGATTGAAATGGTCCCAAATTAAAGGAACAAGATTCAGACTGGAGACAAGGATTTAGAACACAAAATGAGTGAGTGTTCGTAAAGGGAAGTTAGACTGATTTGGCCCCGAACACGTGTAAGGGTAAAACGATCAAAAGATCGAAATTCGGTATAAATTCGATAAGTCAATTTCGTTAAAAATATGGATTTGAGAATCTTGATCAATAACGAAGAAATAATTAAATTTCGAGTCAAATTGATCAAGATATGAATTTATTGGAATAAACTAAAATTTTTACATCGATAAATTATCCCAAAAATATTGGAAAAATATACGAAAAAGACGAAAAAAGATAAATAAATTCAATTATTGATTAAAAGAATAAAATATAATTTTTTTAGATATTTTTAGAATTTTTAGAATATAATAATGAATAAAATAATAATAAAATCAATTAAAATAATAATAATAAAATAAATAAATAAATAAATAAAGAAGAAGAATCAAAAATTGGAAAAAACGCAGGGACATAGAGAAAAGAAAATGAAAATCGAAGGAAACAAGCCGAGGAAGAAGAGACCACTAGACGAGCCAACACCGACGACCAGTGGCCACGCGAAGGGACGAAAAAGGAAGAGAACGTCGACGCGACCCACCAGTGGCGAAGATACGCTCCACTGACGCCAGAATCCGGGGGATTGAGGGAGAGAAGGCCGAGAGCGGGAAGAGAGAATTAGGCGGCCACCGGCTGTAGTTGGGTCCGATCGTGGCCAACCGAGTGTTCCCTTGGACGAGATGCATCGAACGGCGATGGAATCGACCGAAGAACCTGTCGGACGACGCCAAAATGAGAAAAGGAAGACTGAACCGATCGGTGATTCAGTGAGGAAGCTTCTACACTGAATCGGACTGGTTCAGCCAAGGAGGAAAGAGAAAAGGAGAAAAAAAGGAAGAAAAGAAAGAAAAAGAGAAAAATAAAATTTTCGGGGATACACCAAGCTTTGGGTAAGTTGATACGAGGTCGAAAAAATTTTCGGGGATACACCAAGCTTTGGGTAAGTTGATACGAGGTCGAAAGCGACCGATTTGATTTTTGGGAAATTTATTTAAATTATATTTGATCAGGAATTAACCCGAAATTAAATATAAAATTATGCAGTTCGACGATAAATCGTGTACGTGAGCCCAATCGAACTTCAATTTGCGCACCATCGCATAATCTCGGGTAAGTAAAGCTCATTTACGACAATTTATGTGATTATTGCATATTAGAGATTTATTTTACGAATTTCGGATTTAATTCCGCATTTAGTGAATTATATTGGGATTTTTGAATTAATTGTCGTAAATGTTATACGAGCTATCCAAAGAGTTTGGAACGAAGCCCAATGGGTATTGAGAGCCCAATAGACCCGAAGAAAGGATTTAATAAGTGGAAATGGGATAGAAATGGGTCGAGGCCCATTAAGATGCAATCGGGCCCAATAAAGTAAAACGGGCCCAGTGTTTTAGATTCGATCAGTATAAGTCAAATACTGATAAGTATATTAGAACTGATCCAAATACGTGGTTATATGCAGCTCCGTAGACTTGGTTTGGAGTAAATTGGATTGAGAGACCTGGTACGGGCGATACGGGATAAGCTTGTGCGTAATTTCAGGTAAGGGAATTTTACGGACTGCTAGAGGTAACTTTACGCAATTTCAACTTCATTTGCAGTCTCTTAAATTGTTTGAAGGGTCTAGATTTAAGATAAAAAATTTAACGCTGCAGATGGGTAAATTACCAAAATACCCTTGTTAAGGGTAAAATTTCCAAATTTAGAAAAAAATGGGAGGAGCAAGAACAAGAGGTTCCTACTTGTTCTTGAGGTGTTTTGACACGTGCATGAGTAGGCTGGCTAACTTTTAAATAAAAATACACAACATTGCATGTTTTCAACAATGTGTTTTTTGTTGGAAATTATTTTGAGATAACAGAGCCGCCTACGTGATTTTATAGACATGTGATGTGCTAGAGCTCAACTCGCACGAGTTTTGATTTGTGTGATGCATGCATTAGTGCTGGAGCGAGAGCCCGCACTAGAGTTTTACATGCATTGGTGCTGGAGTCTAACTCACACAAGATTTTTATATGATTTTCGTGACACGGTGCTAGAGTCTAACTCGCACCAGATTTTCATATGATTTTTGTGATAGGGTCCTAAAGTCTAACTCGCACCAGATTTTCACTTGAATTGTTATGACAAAGTGCTGGAGCCTAGCTCGCACTAGTTTTTCATGATTTTGACAGAGTGCTGGAGCTTAGCTCGCACTATTCTTATGAGATTTTATGAAATGTGTGCTGAAGCTTGACTCGCACGAGATTTTCCTTGATTTTATGAGAGTGATGGAGCATCGCTCGCACTACTTTTATGAGAACATGCGATGAGCCGTGCTTGGAGCATCTGGTAGACTGTGTGTCACGCCAATTAAATAGGCTCGCATGTGCGTTTTGAGACAGGCATGAGCATGGATATGAGATATGGGTCCACAGAGTACGTTGTACTATGCAAGTAGCATGGAGTACGTTGTACCGTGCCAGGATTGATTATGTTGCATCTTCGAATGCGAGTGGCATCTTCGGATGCGAGTGATCGGGCAGGACTGACAAGATGGACTGACCCACCTCACGGGGTGATTCCCAATAGTGGTGAGACCCCACACACTAAGATCCATGTAGCAATGGGATCACGAGGACATATGGCCATAGTCCTAGTTATTTGCCTGAGATATACATATATTGCCTAGTCTCGCATATTGATGTTTTTAAGAAACACGTTTTGTGGATTTTTATGTGAGTCTGGATCACCTGAGGGAGGGATTAGATCCTGACTGAGATAAGATTTTGTTGAGAATGAAACTGGGTTTTAAACAAAAACTTGCACGACGTTATTTTCCATGCTATTTAAACCCATGATGGATGTAAACTGGTTTTACATGATATTTATTGTATCGCATGGTACTATTGCTTTGAAAAGCATTTGATTTCACGATTTTGTGTGAGTCAGGAACACTCGAGGGAGGGGTTGAGTCCTGACTGTGTTGTGAAATTTTAACGAGAATGAAATGCTTTAAATGGATTTGCATGTCGAGTTTTCCATGCTTTTGAAATCCATATGTGAACTTGTTTGACATGACATCATGACATCATGAATTGTAGCATTGGTTTTGAAATATGTGGAGAAAGGATGGTTTATGCACGGCACCACGTTCATGTAGGTAGTATGGTTGCCTACTTGTTCGTAGGATTGCCTTACTGAGCTTGATGTGCTCACCCCTTTCATTTTCCTACATAGATTCCCTCCAGTAGACTTTGAGGCGATTGAGTACTGCATTCCTGATATCCACTGCTGCCCATAAATTAAGGTATACACACTTGTACATATTATATCTAAATAAGAATAGCACAGTAACATGTTTGTAAGTAACTGTCGGGGATGTATAGACACTGTAAACACTTGTAAATGAATGGAAAAGAATGAGTGAAAAACGCATGTGTTAACCTTTTTTTGTAATAAGGAATTAAGTTATATGGTGATTGAATGGTGGGACTGGCATTGAAGCACAGCCCAATTATTAGTGGAGTGTGGTCACGATCAGAAGACAGGTAAGTATGAAAGAAAAATGAAAAATTTACTCTGATTTTTGGGTCATGACAAATGGTGGTATCAGAGCAAAATTGGTCTGATGTGTGTCAGTGTCAGTCATTAGGAAATTACATCCTCGTGTTACTGCGCTTAGTTGGATACAATAGTGTATATCGAGATGGGTTTAACTAAGAAATGGTTGAGAATGCAGGAATATAGGCATTATGCTTAATATTAGTCGCGGTAGAGGAGGTAGAGCACGAGGCAGAGGTCATAGAGGTAGGCCTGAACCTGCTAGTCATGCTGTGTTGACCTATGAGAACCAGGATGAGATTGAAATGGAGGCTAATGTTGAGCATGCCCCACAGAATCCGACAAAAAGATCGGACAGTATTGAGACACACTTCGCGAGGTTGGAGCAGAGTGTGGAGAATATTTTAGGAGCTAATTGCTCAGAGTATGCATGGGATTTGAGGGCAAGTTGGAGCATTGGTGGAAGTCTGCTCAACCCATCTTAAGAGTTAGACATCCAGAGTTGACATGAGAAATATTTTTGGATGTATTCCGGTGACAAAATATCCCAGACACTACTTAAAGGAAATTAAGATAAAATTTTTTACTTTGACCCAGAGGAACTGATTGATTGACGAGTATGGAACTCAGTTTATATCCCTGGGCAGGTATTACCTCGACACTATGGCAGTGAGAGTCGAAAAGCCCAAAAGTTCAATGAAAGGCTCAGATTTTCGATTTGAGTCCGATTGGCCCTGTTGGATATCACTACCTATGCCGAGGCAGTGCGCAGACTACAATTTTGTGAATAAGATCATTTGTTGCACGCCTCTGAGATTGGGAAAGGTAGTAAGGGCCGAAATAGAGACAGAAGAGAATAGAGAAGGACAAAGATGTCAGAACGGGAAAAAGCTAGTTTGGTAAGAGATTAGAGTTGATGAGTCATAAGATAAGATTATTGGTATGGCCCTAGTGTATCCAATTTCAGTACTTTTGAGGGCTATTGTGATTAGAGGACCCCAACCTGCTTCGTAGCAGTGTAAGCAGTGTAGGATGTATGGTAGATACCACGGAAGTAGGGCTTACACCTACACTTTACTGACTAAAATAGGCGTTAAGTGTGGTAAGACGGGCTATTTATTTAATGATTGCTCAGAGTTGGGTAAGACTGCCCCATAGGAGGGCAAAGAGACAGAGAAAACCCTGTTGATAAAAGAGAGGCCACAACCGAAAAGAAAGGGGAAAGTAGACAGTTGGACGAGGGTGAGTCTATGCCTTAGACCACGACACTACTGATGTTTCATATGATGTGGTGAAAGATACCACACTGATTATGAATAAAGAAGTAATTATGTTACTTGATCTTGGTACTACGCATTTATTCATACCACCTTCATTTGTATATAAGTTAGTAAAAGACATGAATGCCTACACCCTTGGGCACAAGGCTGATAGTTAGTACCCCAATGAAGGAGGATCAACTAACGAAATAATTATGAAGAAATTATAAGTTGAAAACGGAGGAAGAAGTATAAGTCAGCCGATGTTATTCAAAGGAATATGAATAATTTGAAGTAATATTTGAGAATAAATTAGTCGGCTGCAAACTATGCTGTTTAGATTTCTATCCTAAGATAATAATGTTTTACCCCTGAAAAGTATATTGTAAGTTTTGACAAGTAATAAAAGGGGTGTAGCGATTGAAATTAAGGGAATAAATGATTGTACTCACGAAATGAGTAATGACAGAGTTTGTTATAAGTGATATACGAAAGGAGATAAGCTTTAAGATGTGATAGATCCTGAATACGAGATATATTGGAATAAGAGGCGTATGCAAGGTAAGTAATTAGGATTAAGCTATATGTAGTGAATATGAATTGCGACCAAGGATAAGGGGTGGGTATATCCATAACCAGTCCATGTGGTCAAGTCTGAGGGTTAATAAAGGTATTTCAAAATACCTCCCCGCCTGAAGACTTGACAGCGTCTAGAAGTACACATCACCTATAAATTGAAATCGACAGTTGTAGTATATACATTTAAAATTAGGGTACCTTTACTGGTACGATAAAGAAATATAGAATTTGATTAATCAGGAAGGTTTAAAAATTAAAATTTTATAAAAGTCGTTAATATAAGAAAAAGAAAATGACGCGGGCTAGTATCTTGAACGGAAGCGATTTCGAAATGACATTATACGTTTATCCGTACATAGGTCAAGGATATGGGTGATTGAAATATTTAGTGGTATTTGAATGGGATGATAAATGTGATAGGAGTTTTGGTGCATTAAAGTATGAACTGACCACATTGATTATTTTTACCATACCCAATAGCTCAAGAGGTTTCTCAGTGTATATGGATACCTCAAAATAATGAGTGGGTTGTGTATTGATGCAAAATGGGAAGATAGTCGATTATGGATCCAAACAACTCAAGGATCATGAAAGAAACTATCTGATGCATGATTTAAAAGTTGGTAGCGATAGTATTTGTACTGAGTATGTGGCACTACTATGTACATGGTGAGAAATTTTGGGTATGCACTGATCATAAAAAACCCCGAGTATCTATTTTCACAGAAAAAGTAAAATACGAGATAACAAAGTGTGTTAGAGCTTTTGAAGGATTATGATTGTGAAAATTGTACCACCCAGGAAAGGCTAATGTAATGGCTAATGCCTTGAGCAGAAAGAGCCTTGGAATGGTATTACATATGATGGTCAGGGAGCATGAGCTGCTAGAGCAGTTGTAAGCCTCAGTAGTGATGTGATCCCCTCTGATGATGACAGTGATTGTGTGACAGCTAGCCTGAGATTAGAACCGAATTTGAGTAACCGGATTTGACAGGCTTAGCGTGATGATCGACATGGTATCGATAGTGTGGGTCAAATTCATATGGGTACAGTGATAGAGTTCACATAGAGTGATGATGGCTTACTGAGGTTCAGATACAGTATAAGTGCTCCCCAAGACCACCGTAGATGTGATAGTGTGATTGTCAAAAACTCACTCTTCAGGATATATAGTGCATCTGAGAAGTAATATATATATCGAAATCTTAGAAAAGGGTATTGGTGGTCAGATATGAAAAGAGACATTATAGAGATTGTGAAAAAATGTCTCGTATGTCAGCAAAGTAAGGTAGAGTAATAGAAGTTTACAGGGTTATAGCAGCCTCTACTTATATCGACACGAAAATGGGAGCAAGTTACCATAGATATTGTGATGGGTTACAGAGGACTCGGATGAATCACGAGGCTATCTGGGTGATAATCGATAGATTTATTAAGTCTACCCACCTTCTGGTTATGAAATCCCCAGATACTCTGAGTGTGTAGGCGGATTTATGTGTATGGAAGATTGTGGAACATTATATATTTTCCAATGAGCATTGTATCATATAGGGATTCCGCTTCACTTCCCACTTCTAGGAATATTTTTCAGAAAGCTATGGGAACCCGATTGAGTGTTAGCACAGCTTTTCGTCCTCAGACAGATGGTCAGTCAGAGGAGACTGTACAGGTTCTGGAGGATATGATAAGAGCATGTGCCATTGATTTTATAAGCTCCTGGGATGATCAGTTGTTACTAATCGAGTTCGCCAATAATGACAGTTGTCACTTGAGTATCGGGATAACATTTTATGAGGCATTGTATGGCCGTAGGGGTTGTTCCCTGACTTAAATAGGAAGAAGTGGGTGACAGATAGAGAATTACTCCCGAATTTGTAAGACAAACCTCTGAGGATGTTCAGTTGATTTGTGAGAGATTAAGAACACCTCAGAGCAGACAGAAAAGCTATGCTGACAAGAGACAGAAACCATTGGAATTCACCGAGGGTGAATTAGTATTATTGGAAGTTACATGCTTTTAGGACATAACGAGATTCGAAAAGAAGGCAAATTGAGTTTCGTTAGATTGAATCCTTTGAGACATTGGACAAAATGGAAAATAAGGCCTGTAGGTTGGCGTTACCACTTGAATGAGCAGGCATCCACAATGTGTCCTATCTTATGATGTTTTAGAAATATTATCCGGACCCAGTGTATATGATCGGATATGAGCTCTAACAACTTAGCTCAATGAAAATATAGCATATGTTGAAAAAATCGATTTAGGCATTAAACAGGAAGGAGGAAGTGTTGAGGTTTAAGATGATCTCCCTGGTCAAGTCCGTTGGTAGTATTACACTCCGAAAAAAGTCACATGATAATTAAAGAGAAGATGTGATAGACGTACCCGGAGTTGTTTATGGACCCATTTGACTTGGTTCTAATTTGGAGGACCAAATTTCCTAAGTGGGGGAGATTATGTAAGACCCGAATTATATCGTAATGTCGTATGAAGGATTGAAATGGTCCCAAATTAAACGAACGAGATTAGGACTGGAGATAAGGATTTAAAACACGAAATGAGTGAGTGTTCGTGAAGGGAAGTTGGACTGATTTGGTCCCGAACACGTGTAAGGGTAAAACAGTCAAAAGACCAAAATCCAGTATAAATTCGATAAGAAATTTTCATTAAAAATATGGATTTAAAGAATCTTGATCAATAACGAAGAAATAATCAAATTTCGAGTCAAATTAATTAAGATATGAATTTATTGGAATAAACTGAAATTTTTACATCGAAATATTATCCCAAAAATATTGGAAAAATATACCGAAAAGATGAAATAAGACAAATAAATTCAATTATTGATTAAAAGAATAAAATATAATTTTTTTAGATGTTTTTGGAATTTTTAGAATATAATAATGAATAAAATAATAATAAAATCAATTAAAATAGTAATAAAATAAATAAATAAATAAAAAAGAAGAAGAATCAGAAATTGGAAAAAACGCGGTGAGAGAGAGAAAAGAAAACGAAAACCGACAGAAGCAACTGAGGAAGAAGAGACCACCGGACGAGCCAGCACCGGCGACCAGCGGCCATGCGAAGGGTCGAAAAAGGAAGAGAACATCGGCGCGACCCACCAGCGGCGAAGGCGCGCTCCACCGACAATGAAATTCGTTGGATCGAGGGAGAGAAGGCCAAGAAGGAGAAGAGAGAATCAGTGGCCACCGCCGGTAGTTGGGTCCGATTGTGGCCAACCGAGTGTTCCCTTGGCCGAGACTCGTCAAACGGCGGTGGAATCGACCGGAGAGCCAGCCGGACGATGCCGAAACGACAAAAGGAAGATTGAACTGGTCGGCGGTTCAGTGAGGAAGCTTCTGTACTGAACCGAACCGGACCGGTTCAGCCAAGGAGGAAGGAGAAAAGGAGAAAAAAAGGAAGAAAAGAAAGAAAAAGAAAAAAAGAAAATTTTTAGGGATACACCGGACTTCGGGTAAGTCGATACTAGGTCAAAAGTGACCGATTTGATTTTCGGGAAATTTATTTAAATTATATTTGATCGAAAATTAACCCGGAATTAAATATAAAATTGTGTAGTTCGACGATAAATCGTGTACGTGAGCTCGATCGAACTTCGATTTCCGCACCATCACATAATCTCGGGTAAGTAAAGCTCATTTACGACAATTTATGTGATTATCGCGTATTAGAGATTTATTTTACGAATTTCGAATTTTATTCCACATTTAATGAATTATATTGGGATTTTTGAATTAATTGTCGTAAATGATATACGGGCTATCCAAAGAGTTTGGAACAAAGCCCAATGGGTATTGAGAGCCCAATAGACCCAATGAAGGGATTTAATAAGTGGAAATGGGCTGGAAATGGGCCGAGGCCCATTGAGATGCAATCGGGCCCAATAAAGTAAAACGGACCTAGTGTTTTAGATTCGATCAGTATAAGTGAAATAGTGATAAGTATATTAGAACTGACACAAATACGTGGTTATATGCAGCTCCGTAGACTTGGTTCGGAGCAAATTGGACTGAGAGACTTGGTACGGGCGAAACGGGATAAGCTTACGCGTAATTTCAAGTAAGGGAATTTTACGGACTGCTAGAGGTAACTTTACGCAATTTCAACTTCATTTGTAGTCTCTTAAATTGTTTGAAGGGCCTAGATTTAAGATAAAAATTTTAGTGCCCCGGATGGATAAATTACCAAAATACCCTTGTTAAGGGTAAAATTTCTAAATTTAGCAAAAATTGAGAGGAGCAAGAATAAGAGGTTCTTGCTTGTTCTTGAGGTGTTTTGACACGTGCATGAGTAGGCTGGCTAACTTTTAAATAAAAATGCATAGCATTGCATATTTTCAACAATGTGTTTTTTTGTTGGAAATTGTTTTGAGATAACAGAGTCGCATACGTGATGTTATAGACATGTGACGTGCTAGAGCTTTGCTCGCACTAGTTTTGATTTGTGTGATGCATGCATTAGTACTGGAGCGAGAGCTCGCACTAGAGTTTTACATGTATTGGTGCTAGAGTCTAACTTGCACCAGATTTTTATATGATTTTCGTGACACGGTGCTGGAGTCTAACTCGTACCAAATTTTCATTTGATTTTAGTGACAGGGTACTAGAGTCTAACTCGCACCAGATTTTTATATGATTTTCGTAACAGGGTACTAGAGTCTAACTCGCACCAGATTTTCACTTGAATTATTATGACAGAGTGCTGGAGCCTAGCTCGTACTAGTTTTTCATGATTTTGACAAAGTGCTGGAGCTTGGCTCGCACTATTCTTATGAGATTTTATGAAATGTGTGCTGGAGCTTGGCTCGCACGAGATTTTCTTTGATTTTATGAGAGTGCTGGAGCATCGCTCGCACTGGTTTTATGAGAACATGCGATGAGCCAAGCTTGGAGCATTTAGTAGACTGTGTGTCACGCCGATTAAATAGGCTCGCATGTGTGTTTTGAGATAGGCATGAGTATGGATATGAGATATGGGTCCACGGAGTACGTTGTACCGTGCAAGTAGCATGGAGTACGCTGTACCGTGCTGGGATTGATTATGTGGCATCTTCAGGTGCGAGTGGCATCTTCGGATGCGAGTGATTGGGCAAGACTGACGGGATAGACTGACCCACCTCCCGAGGCGGTTCCCAATAGTGGTGAGACCCCGTACACTAGGATCCGTGTAGTAGTGGGATCACGAGGACATATGGCCATAATCCTAGTTATTTTCTTGAGATATACATATATTGCCTAGTCTCGCATGTTGATGATTTTAGAATCACGTTTTGTGGATTTTCGTGTGAGTCTGGATCACCCGAGGGAGGGGTTAGATCATGACTGAGATAAGATTTTGATGAGAATGAAACTGGGTTTTAAACAAAAACTTGCATGACGCTATTTTCCATGCTATTTAAACCCATGAAGGATGTAAACTGGTTTTACATGATATTCATTGTATCGCATGGTACTTTTGCTTTGAAAAGCATTGGATTTCACGATTTTGTGTGAGTCGGGAACACCCGAGGAAGGGGTTGAGTCCTGACTGTGTTGTGAAATTTTAACGACAATGAAATGTTTTAAATGGATTTGCATGTCGAGTTTTCTAGGCTTTTGAAATCCATATGTGAACTTATTTTACATGACATCATGAATTGTAGCGTCGGTTTTGAAATATGTGGAGAAAGGGTGGTTTATGCACGGTACCACATTCATGTAGGTAGTATGGTTGCCTACTTGTTTGTAGGATTGCCTTACTTAGCTTGATGTGCTCACCCTTTTCATTTTCCTACACAGATTCCCTCTAGTAGGCTTTGAGGCGACTAAGTACTGCATTCCTGATATCCGCTGCTGCCCATCAATTGAGGTATATACACTTGTACATATTGTATCTAAATAAGAATAGCACAATAACATGTTTGTAAGTAACAGTCGGGGATGCATAGACACTGTAAACACTTGTAAATGAATGGGAAAGAATTAACGAAAAATGCATGTGTTTACCTTTTTCTGCAATAAGGAATTAAGTTATATGGTGATTGAATGGTGGGACTAGCATTGACGCACAGCCCAATTGTTAGTGGAGTGTGGTCACGATCAGAAGACAGGTAAGTATGAAAGAAAAATGAAAAATTTACTCTGATTTTTGGGTTGTGATAAGAAAACACCATACCTAAGGCATCGAGCACGGTTTTTCTCATCACACAGTAAAGCTCAAGAGACCACATGCGTGCAACTGAGCGTAAGAACACACAGCATACCTGAGGCATCAAGCACAATTTTTTTCCCATCACTTTAAATCGAGGGGGTCACATGCGAGCATAGTGAGAGGAAGATCACTAAGCAGTACTCTTTGCTCGAGCATGATTCCCAAAATCTAGTACGAGCTCTTGAGTGGAACACACAACATCACCGAGGCATCGAACACCCATTTTGTTTTTCTCAAAAATCCCTTTTAAAAATGATGTGCGAGCAGGGCTGGTAAATCTACCGTTTCCACTTAAGCTCTAGCACAATTTTACACAGGAAAGAAATAGAAGGCTCCATTCATTGAGTTTGAGTGAGAGGGCAATCTCCCTTCAATCACTCGTTAAAAGCTTTTCATGCAAATTACTGAATCGGGATCCTGTCTATTATTGCCCTTTCTCAAAATGTTTGCAAAACCTCTTTTCACAATAATAACGTGGAAGTCATGTAACTCATGCTTATGGGTTCTTCTCATACTTAGTTTTCACCTAGATATATCAATATCTATATACTCTATAGTATTCATTCGCACACAGAAGGTAAGAAAATATATGTATAGCTATTCTAATAGATCGCATAAATCCCTTACCTCGAATCACGCTCTAATCGCTTCCTTTGTTTTTCAGAGCTCGTGATTCGGTCTTATCGACTCCAATTACATCTCCAAGAGCTACAAGTAATTTCTACTCACATTAGTATTCTTCAATATGCTTCATTTTCACTTGCATGAAGTTCAATTCAATGCATTGGGCCATTTTACACCAATTTGGCCTCATTTCGTCTTATTAGACTTTACTTACTCTTAAGTCCATTTCGATTATTCTATTCATTTCTCGAGAATCCATTAGACTCATTGAGTCTATTGATTCATATTGAACCAACATTAAGTTCACCATGCCTCTAGTTCATCATTTTTCTTCTCTATGGAATTTCATCAAACATCTATTATGCCCATTATCAATCCTCACCTAATCCAACATATGGATTTCACAAAGTTATCTTAGAATCATCTTCACATGCTTATTAAATTTTCTACATGCTTAAATCATCATTAACTTCATGCCATTACAACTTTCTCTCACTAAGCCATTTCTAGGTCATGGTTGTTTAAGCATGTTCATTACATTTCAACCAACAATACATACACCAAATCACTCATCAAAGTGTCTAGATTAACATACTAGAAAATGGTGTATTGAAACCTTACCTAGCTTGACTTTTTCCCTTTTTTTTTTCAAATTGGGGGAAAACCTCTTTTCTCCTTTAATTCAAGGTTTGAGCTTCCAATCTTTGACTATGTTGTTCACTCCTTCACTAGGAACAACTTTGCTCAAAGGAACTTCTCTCGAAACTAGTTGGAAAGTGGTGATTTTAGAGTGAGAAAACTAGGTCACCTGTTAAAAATGGAGGAAAATGGGTTGCTCTCGTGAAATGCAGATTTTGTTGTCCAATTTATATAGAAAATGCCTTATGAGATCGATCTCCAAAGGGGGGAGATCGATATGCCCTTGCTTAAACTCCTTCAGAATTTTTAAAAATCTAAGTAGGAGATCGATATGTCCAATGCATGAGATCGATCTACTCAAAGGTATGATATCAATCTGTTTCAGGCAGAAGGCTTTATAGATCGATCTGGCCTTAAGAAGAAATCGATATGGCCTATCTAGAGGCAACTGGAGATCGATCTACCTATGGGAGGAGATCAATCTGGTCCAACCCGAGATAACTTGAGATCAATCTGCTTGAGTGAGGGATCAATCTCCCATCTGTAGAATGCCTCTTCATTGCATTTCCAAGGCAATGAGATCGATCTCCCTTGCTCTCAGATCGATCTGGCATTCATCCGGCAGCATTTTAGCTGCAATTTTCCCAGATTTCTAAAGTTAAACTCTCATTCCTTTTCTTCAACACTCATTTTGCACATTCATTCATACTTAAAACTTAGAAACATCTATTTCTTATGATTTATATATAATATAACTTGTCTGTACATTCCAGAATCATAATTATTACATGGAAATTTATGGGTCTTACACCGCGCCCTAGCGCACCAGTCTGCTCCACGCCAGCCTGTACACCCCTGTTGCACCAGCCCTACACCCCTGTTGCACCAGCCCTACACCCCCCACACCTTTGCCACTGATAGCTATAATTAAATGAAAATGAAGAGAGGGAAGGTTGGCTACTAAGGAAACCGAGAAGAGAAAAAAAACAGAGGCAAACAGGGGTGATGATGGAGGTGGCCGAAGCAAGGGAAACAAAGGAAGATAACAGTGGTCGAAAAAAGGGGAACCAGGTGGAGGCGCTGGAACCAGAGTGAACAGAGGGGACCATCAGTGCTGGACGAAACCATCAAGACCGAGGGAGGAGCAGCACCAGTAAATGGTAAACTATAAACTGGAGAAGGAAGGAGAGAAAGAAAAGAAGAAGAGAAGAAAAAAGAAAAAGAAATTTTACGAGAAATTGAAAAAAAGAAAAAAAGAAAAAAGTAAAAGTATATATATATATGATTTTATATATGTATATATATATAGAAATGTTGGATAAAATAGAAATATTGAAAATAGAATAATGTACATGGAGAATTCGAGAAAAACCCGAGGAAAAAGGGTTTCGGTGGAAATAGCCCGAGTGGACGGGACTCGCCAACTTGCAACGTTGAGAAAATTGAGGACTACAAACAGACATCGAGGTAAGGAATTTATGCAAGTTTCAGAGATAACTGTACGTATTTTATGATTTTAAGTAGCTAAATAGATACCGTAGAGATAGAAAACCTGATATTACCCCTACGTATTGACTGAACTGAACTGAAAAGTATGACAAAAATGCATAATTGCATAAATTACATGTTTCAGTGTTTTCATCGTTGAAATACTATTTCCAACGGTATATGGATAGGTTGGTTATTGTTTTTACTGTTTGAATGAAATAGCACGTTTTACAAAGTTAAGTGTGCTCATGTAGGAGAAATTTCCATGATGGGTGACCTCCCGGGAAGTCTCCACTCACATATCGTTTATGCACTGTTTTGTAGAGAACATTGGTTTCTATATTATATTTGAAAAAATTGAACCACCTATCAGTTTTTTGAATAAAACGATGTCGGAGCGCATGCTGACTGTATCGCACGGACTGACTCGCACTGATGAGATGCGCTTGAGCGCATTCTAACTATGTGTCACACGGCCTGACTCGCACTGATGAGACGTGCTTGAGTGGTGTTGACTCTATCGCACGGACCGACTTGCACTAACGAGATGTGCTTGAGCGTGTGCTATTGTGTGTCGCACGACCTGACTCGCATTGATGAGATGTGCTTGAGCGCGTGCAGACTGTGTCGTATGGTCCAACTTGCACAAGATTTTTATATGATTTATAAGAAATAGATCGTACTAGATTTTGAGACTAAGGTGATGGTTGATATTTATGTTAAGGGGTAAATCCTTGAGACTACTCGGTACCGTCAGTCATATTGTACTGTATCGAGGTCCACGAAGCACGATGTACCGTGTGGACGCACATGGAGTATGTTGCATCGTGTATTGAGTCTTCGGACTACTGAACTAAACTGAATTGTACTGCATTGATTGGTCGATGGGCTGGACTGACCCATCCCCCCTGAGGCGTATGACACTCGCGCACAGCTGGCTCGTGAGGTTCGAGGTCACTGACTATGGCCATATGTCGACTGTACTGTTATTGACTGAATCCTACTGTTACCGAATTCACCTGCCTAGTCTCTATCGATATTGTTTACTGATATGTGACGACCGTATTTTGATTGAACTGAACTGAATGATTTACCGTAGTGAACTACACTGTTTACTGAACTGTTTTGACTGTACTAAACCATTTTAGACTGTACTAAACTGAAACAGAATTGTTGTGATGTTTATTGAACTGAACGAATTTTACCGTACTGAATCGAATATGGTTTTTACTGAACGAGCTTTTTTATATATATGGCATAAATTGAATGTCGATTTTATTGATACCGTTTTAATTAAAAATGAATATTTTACTGCATGATATGGCATCATAAGCATGTAGATAGTATGGTTGTCTACTGCTTACATAAGTTTCTTACTGAGCGTGTTAAGCTCACTCCCTACTTTTCTCCACAGAGTCCCATCAGTAATTTGGACGCTTCCGTTAGTAAGACACGTCGTACAGCTATGGTTCCACGGAGTATTTTTCTGCGTCGAAGGTATACCTGGTTGTAAGAAATTCTTTTGTATCTAAAGTTTTATAACTACAGTAATGCATACAAAATGTGAGTAGGGAATGTGAACATTCTTTGTTTAAATTTGTTACTAAGAAAAAAAAAATTAATCAGACTGAGTATTGTTCTGACCTAATATCGACTTGTAGCCCAACCAAAATGTGTTAAATTCGGGTCGTTACAGAAGTGATCTTTCATGCTTTCCTACTTGATTCTCTACTTTTCCTAAGATAGATAGTTGAGTTCTTGAGTGATTGGAATAAGTTTTGCATGAAACAAAACCTTGAGGAAGTTTGAAGATAACTTTCCGCTAAGCTTGAATCTGTAGGGTAAGAAGTTGTTTTAAGCCTTGATCTTGATATATATGAATCTTGTGATGATATTAATGTATTATATGATGTTTGCTGTAGCAAAAATTTGGGACTGAAAGACATATAGGTTCGGGCAAAAGAGATATCTAAGGGTAAGATTTGTTTTCATGTGTTGATTTTATGATATATGTGTTAAATGATGATTTTAAAATGATATATGGTATTATAATGAAATAAAATCATGTAAAAGTTGGTATGGTAATTTTGGCCATGGTGAAAGGCAAGTGGGAGATGTAATTGTTTTGCCTTGATATGGATATATGTAAGATGTACGATAATATTAAAATGTTTATCGGTATTGGTTTGTAATGAAACCTTCAGGAGAAAGGTTTTGAGCAATTAACCCAAAACTCGTGTTAAGGATAAATGTATAATTGTGATGAATTTATATTGAACCATTGGCATATATATGGTAGTTACTAAATTGTGGTATGGTTTTAAAGTAGAAAAACCATAAGAAAACCATAGGGAGGGCCATGGGCACATGGTGAAAGTAGTATAAGATTAGTTGAATTAGTTTAATTGAAATGTTATCATGTATGTGAGCTTGTTCTAAGCTATATATATGTTTGCATTGTTGTGAAATACCAAACGTGATTACTTCCACATTTGGCCAAGCTTATGTGGGATTGATAATTGTTAAGTTTGGTCACTTTGGTAAGTGACATATAAAAGGTTTGTTAATATCATATCATGTAAGAATAACAATTAAGATAATTTTGATGGAATTGTGTAATGATTATACCTTGATGATTTACATGGTTTAAATTGTGAAGGTAAGATACCAATTGGATTTTATGGATTGCAAGTGCATTTCTTTTATGTTAGATTGTATAAGTATTATATTACTAGTGTATATGTGACCTATTGTCTAGTGATGACATATTAGCCTATGTGGTGCATGTGATATAAGGTTAGTGGAATATTTCTGATAAATAAATAAATTTTCTGTTTTAACAGTTCTAAACACTAATACCTATTGGGATATAAAGTGTGTAAATGAGCATTCAGAATTTGCAATATAGACTTTGTGTTATGTAAATAAATTAGTATTGCTGGATATATCCTATCGATCAAATATTAGGAAATAAGCTTGGTGGAATATTTTCACTAAGTAAACGATTTTTCGTTCAGGCAGTTTTTCAACAGTAATTATGAGGATTTAAATGATACAAATGAACTTTTGGGATGTGAAATATAGGTTGTTGGTGATGCAAATGAATTAATATTGCAAGATGCATCTTACCAATAAAAATATTGGAATTAAACTTAATTGAATATTTTCACTAAGTAAATCTTTTCTGTTCAGGTAGTTTTTTTGTAGTAATATATATTGAGAAATAAACTAAGTAAATGGACCTTCAAAATGAAGAACATATACTATTTGATGCGTAAATAAATTAGTCATGCCCAATACGCCTCATCGATAAGAATATTGGAGATATATGTGTTTTGATCATTATCAATGGGTGATTGGGAACTTTAGAACCTGATAGGCATGCCTTAGGGTATTAGCCTAAATATATATGGTACGAAACTGGGTAGACAGTAATTTATGTCTTAATGCATTTTCAGCATGTTTATGCATGACATGGAAGTTTTAATATTGAGATTTCAACATTGACATAAAGTTAATACACTAATGCACTGAAATCTTTTGAGTATGTGATTGCTTTAAGAATGCACTGACCTGAAAAGTAAAGCTTTCGAAATTATTTTACTGTATTGGCTATCTTTAAAGGATTTGATTTTTGGGACAAAATGAACCTCATGATTGATCTACTACACTGCCTTACACTATACTGGTCCAACAATAGTCGTGGACTTATTTCCCTATTTTCTACCTGAACAGTGATATTGAAAATATTTTGCATTGGGCCCGACATTAATCATGATATTGAAAATATTCTGCATTGGGCCCGACATTAATCATGGAGATATATTTTTGGTTCTCACTAGGTCACTGGTATTGGGAAGATCTATGGTCATAGGTATGATTGTAATTAAAATTGTAACTACAGCTATAATTAAAATTACAATTGTAATTGAAATTGCAACTACAACTATAGCTGAAAACTGAAACTAAAACTATTATTAAAACCAAAACTATAACTATAACTAAAACTACAATTGAAACTGAAAATTGTAATTAGATTGAAATTTTGTACTGTTAGTCATGAAGAGTTATGCCTAGTCTCGTACTATACCTATTTTCTATTACAACCACTGTTACTGTTTCCTACTACAACTGCTTTATGCAGTAACTGTTTTATACTGCAACTGCTTTCTATACTATAACTGTTTTCTACTATAACTATTTTACTACTTCTACTGTCACTCTTTCCTGCTTTCAAGTTCTATTTATACTGTAACTCTTTCTAAATTAAAGTACGGTGTTACTACACTATTTCTACTGTGATTGTTCTGCTTTAAGTATAACATATACATGCAGATATTGGAATTCTAGATAGATTCAGTTGATATAATGTAGGTGCTAAGGTCCAGGGAAATTAGGTGCTTTAAAGTATCTTTTTGACTGATATCCCACAAAGCCTTGACACGAAATTTTGAGAATTAAAGTATCGTTAAGCGAGTTATGGAATTGATGATGATTAAGGTCACTAGCAATGCACAACATAGATGCATAATGCATTTTTCTTTTTTATACTGATGAAACTATTTTTTGCATTCCACCTACATGCATTAGTGCGCTATAAACCTAACCTATCTTTATATATGTCACTTATTGGGCATAAGCTTACTCCACTCTGTTCATTCTTTTACAGATTTCTCTTGTTAGGCTTGGGTTTTAAGCAATCATGGGCTATCAAATTTTGGCTTTGTTCTTTAAGGCCTACGCTTGTACACTGTGAGGTGTAACCTCATATTTTGTTTTGTTTATATTCTATATATGTTATGTACACAGTTTGTATAAACAAGATGTAAGTATTAGAACTTGTGACTCTAATTATAAGTTTTATAGGTGCCTTGTGATGTAATTAAAATGGAAAACATTATGTATGGTGCCAGTTATGTGTAGTATGTTTAAAGGAATATATTTGAGCTATGATTATTGATGGTTCTTGATAATAGTTGAATATGGTAAATGAAAATACTAGAAAACCATAATCTTCGTATGAAGTTGTCATGACCCTCAACTTACCAAAAATCGGCGTAAATTTTTCGTTTTTCATACAATATTTATTATTCATTCTTTTTTTACCTCAAACGTGATCAGCTACACTCTCAAGCAGTTGGATTGTGTGTCAGTGTCTACCTTATCCAACAATAACAATTTAATTTGCATTTTAATTTAGAAGTAAACACTTGTATAAATAAATTAGAGTGTTGTTTACATGTGTTTACATTGCTTTACATCCCCAATAGTTACATACAAAATGCTACTGTGCTATCGAAAGTTTAGATACAAAATTACATCGGTGTGTATACCTTGCGCGATGGGATGCAGCGGATACCAAAAGGGGAAAGCCTCCAGTCGCTCTTAGTCTATACTCAAATCTCTGTAGAGAGGGGGAAAATAAGGGGAGTGAGCAAACCACACGCTCAGTAAGGAAATCATGTGAACATGTAGATACTGCACTATCTACGTGATCGTGATGCCGTGCTAAAAAACCATGGAATTTCTCATTCACATCTTAAAAGCATTAGCTCATGCTTGTGTTAATGGCATGTAAAGCAAATCATGTTATTTGTTAGTGCACAAATCCAATTCAAAGCATGGTATTAATCATCATGCATCTTTCATAAATAAAGCATGGAAAATCAACATGCATCAGTGCACTTAAAAGCCATTATCATGCCTTTTCATCTTAATATAATCAACATCAACACTTGTCAAGACTTAGCCCCTCCCTCGAACTATCCTGACCCACAAAACATTTTCAAACATAGATTTATTCATAAACAATAGACATGTGAGATAGGCAATATAATAAGGGAAATCTCCTCTAGGACTATGGCTATATCCTGTGATCCCAGGCTACACTGATCAGGTGTGTGGGGTATCACCACTCATCTGCTTCCACAGAGAGGTGGGTCACGTCCAGCCCATTGATCCATAGCAGATCTAACATCGTCCAAAGACAACATATCACAATCTTAACACGATACAACGTACTCCATGCTACCTGCACAGTACAGCGTACTCCGTGTACCCATATCAACACATCATATCACGCCACATCTAAAAAATGCACGTGCGAGTCTATTTAATTGGTACGACATCTTGTCTGCCCGAAGCTCCTAGCACAGCTATCAACATGTCAATTCTCAAAAATGCACGTGTGAGCCTATTTAATTGGTGCGACACCCAGTCTACCTGAAGCTCTTAGCACGACAACAAGTATGGTGGGCATCTAATGCGAGCTAAGCTCCCGCACCATGCCAAAACCAGTGTAAAGTTTGTGCGAGCTCAACCCTAGCACAACATCATAAAAATCCATGTGAAAACTAGTGAGAGCTACGCTCTAGCACTCATGCGTATGAAAACACATCAAATCTCGTGCGAGTTATACTCTAGCACGCTTTCATTCTCACGAAATCCATGTAGGTGGCTCAATTCTTTGCAAAACATGGTTAACAACCAAATCAAAGCATTTCTTTTGCAAATCATTTCAATATGTTAGCCCACCTACCAATCATTTGCTAAAAAGCAACAAAACAAGGTTTTCAAAGCATCATGTTTTTATTTTCATGCTCATTTATCAAAACCCAACTCTTTTCCCTTCAATCAGCCAATATCATTTCCTAGTATCTCACATGCACTCTAGCAAAACATTTAAGCCCCCAAATTGCGCATAGATATCTTTAAGAGTCCACATAATTCCCTTACCACGATTAACTCGGGGTACGACTCTCTTCCTTTACGCTTCTCACATTCTTCACTCAACTTGCTCCGGTGTATCCTCTGGAGCTGAAATTCATTACCAAATCACTTGAGTTAATGTTGTTAACTCACATTTTGACCTCTCTAGTCAATATAATTCATTTGAGCCTATTTCATTAAATTTGGCTTATTTTGCATTGAGTCATCACCAAGTCATTTCAAATAAATTTACCTAACAACTCACTTAGTTACTTGTTTATGACTTGATGTGCAATGTTTTACCCTTACTCTCTCATTCATCATGCATTATACAAATGCCTTAATCCACATTTTACCTCTTTTGGTAAATCTCACAATTTATTCCATAATAACATCCTAGAATCATACTCATAATACTAGTATCACCTTAAGATAACCCCTTCATTGTTAATTTCAATACCCTTCACTTTCTCACACTAGACCATTTCTAGGTTATGGTGGATTAATTAGTTTCTAGGTAGTTTCTACCATTCATAGACACACCAAATCACCTCCAAAACCAATATCTAAGCAATGTACTTGAGTTGTTGCATTAGAAACTTACCTAGCTTGGTTTCCTCTTTGTTCCCAATGGAAATGCACCTTGGGTCCTTCAATCCAACAAATGGGGAAATGCCTCCAAACTATATTGTTCTCCTTTTTGATGTGAACAACTTTGTCTCTAATAGCCTTCCCTCAAATCTTACAGAAAATGGGTGGATTTAGGAGTGAGAAAGCTAGGTTTTAGGTTGAAAGTGGTAAAGTGAGATGTTTCCCGAAATCTGCAGATCCTCCTGCTCCTATTTATAGAATTTACTTGATGAGATCGATCTGCATTGGGAGGAGATCGATCTGGTCCTCTTAAAAATCCATCTTTTTCACGGCATTTGAAGGCATGAGATCAATCTGTTGAGGGCTTGGGATCGATCTGCTTCAGACAGAAGGTTAAGGAGATCGATCTGGTCTTAGGGGAGATTGATCTGCTCCAACCCGAGAGCTAAGGAAATCGATCTGCTTCATTCAAGATTGATCTGCATTTTACAGAATGTTTAGGAGATCGATCTGGCCCCATTGGAGATCGATCTGTACTATTCCATTACTTGAATAGGAGCATTTTTGGCTCTTCTAGATCGATCTCTCATCCTATGAGATCGATCTGGTATTAATATTTTCCAAATTTGCTGCAGTTTTCTGCAGTAACTCACACCAAAACATCCTTAATTTGCTGCCATAGTCATTTCCACAGCCAGTTACCTTTAAGACTTAAAAATGACATCCATTCATACTTTATGCACAATAAAACTTGTGTAATCTTTGTATAACCAAAGGTATATAATATAAACTAAATGAAAGTGCACAACTTATGAACTCTTCCTTCCATTTTACCACACTACTCATTTTTCATTCTACTCACATTCATCACATACCAAAGCCCATTTCTTCATATTCATACATAATGAAACTTGTACGTACATCACCAACCCTTATTACAAGTGTGTACATTGAATTTATGGACTTTACATCATTTATGAATTCATTTACAAGTTCACCACTGATGTTGCCTACCTGCCAGCAACAGTACTTTGCCTTCCACGTGGTCTGATTATGCCTTTCGCGTAGTCTGATTACACTAACGAGGAAAGGGTGACGTCGATGCAATTTGCTCCACGTGTTCTTCGTATATCCTGCAAAAACAGCAGGAATCAGAGGGGGCAGGGATTATTCCCTGCACGCGCACTCCGACGATCAAGTCAGTGATCGGGAGTTGGTGTATGTAAGAAAAGGGGAAAGTATTGCTTAAATCAAAGGGTTTAAGTGTTTCTCCCTGTTTTTCTCTTTTTTGGATCGGATCTCGGATCTCGGATCTCGGATCTTCTTTTTCAGAGAGCTCACCTGGTATTTATAGGTTCCAGAGGCGGTTCGGGCTGAGACCCAGGCGCGTGTCTGGGCCGCGACAGAGTTATAGAGCACTCTGTTGCGCCTCGGGCCATGCAACTTGTTGGGAAGTAGTCTGGCGGCAGAGTATGCATGGAACCTATACCGCTGTTGGTGCGGGAGACCTCTGCCGCTACGCTGGGCGAGGGACCTCTACCGTTGTTCGTGCGGGAGACCTCTACCGCGGATTGTGCGGGAGACTATGCCGCATGCTAAGCGGGGGACCTCTACCGCGGTCTATGCGGGAGACTATGACGCATGCTGTGCGGGAGACCTCTACCGCGGATTGTGCGGGAGACTATGCCGGATGCTGAGCGGGGGACCTCTACCGCGTGAGGTGCGGGAGACCTCTACCGCGTGAGGTGCGGGAGTCCTCTATCGCGGTCTGTGCGGGAGTCCTCTACCGCGGATTGTGCGGGAGACTATGCCGCATGCTGAGTGGGGGACCTCTACCGCGGTCTATGCGGGAGTCCTCTGTCGGGGGCAATGCGGAGTCCTGTGATGTGCATGGGAGATGGAGGTCTGCCGCTCACGATGTGCGGCAGACTGTGAGGCGGCAGACTCCTCTCGCATCAGACACTCTGTCGCACCTCTAGGAACGGTGTCACATGGCGGTTCTGTCGCCAATCTGCCACGTGGCCTGTTCTTAGTTCGACACGTGGCAGGCGGATAGTTGCACGCGTGGATCTGGTGACATGACCACCATCAATTGCTCCCCACTCTTTGGCGGGAATTTTTCCCGCGAAAGAGGATCTGGGTCTGGCGTTTCTCGGGTCGGGTCGGACCTCCGGGTGTGTGTGTACCTAGGCGAGCCGCTATAAATACTGGGCCCCTGACGTCCTTGTCGCTACTGAATTCTCTCGCAAGGACACTCTGTCGCGACTCTCAGGACACTCTGTCGCAACTCTGCCGCAACTCCTTCGCCACACTGTCGCAACTCTGCCGCGGGACTGCTCACTGTGTCGCTAGTCTGCCGCGGATTTTCACACTCTACCGCGAGTTCTGTTTCCATTACCTTAGGTAATTTTTTGTAGCCCGTAGTTCCGCTTCTTTGATCTACGAACTTCTAAGATGGCTGGACATGGCATAGGAAAGCAAATCGATCTAGGCGTTAAGTCGACTTTAAAGGAAGCCGACGTCCAAGACCTAGAATCTCGATTTCCTTTATCCGAGGGATACACTTATAGACTCCCAACCCCTCAGGAGAGCGACATACGTCGTGTGTCTGACGGGGCTGTCGTTTTTAGGGCAGCTTTGGAGTTAGGACTCCGCTTCCCGTTGTCCGGCTTTGGGGCTTCCTTCCTCAGGACGCACAGGGTATCCCCGGGGCAACTGCATCCTCATGCATGGATGCAATTGGTAGCATTCACTGTGCACTGCCATTTAAGGGGCGTCCCTCCGTCTCTTCCTCTTTTTGAAGTATTCTTTAGGCTTCGAGGGAGTCCCGGCTTAGTGCCTTACTCGCTTCAGCGGGTGTACCAGCCTGGTTTTGAGAACCGATTATTTGAGAAACCTGCTAACAAGCTTCATGGTTTCGAGACAGAATGGCTGGTTGTGGAATTGCCCGAGGGCCTGGATATCCCCACTCGTTGGGAGAATAGGCGCGAAATCCCCAAGGGTCCCCGGGTCGCTACACTTAGGGAGCAGTTGTCTTCTGACATCGACAAACTGCTAGTCCCTCATCCCCTTAGCCTCGACACCCTTGTATCAAATGAAAATTTGATATTAGCAGGCTGGGGTGTGGGTCCGGTCCCTGTTGCCGGACCCTCTGTTCTGTCGTCAGATCCTCTGCCTTCGGCTTCTCCCGAGTTGAATCCTGAAGCTCCTAGGCCACAAGAGGATATAGGGGGCACCAATCTGGAATCCAGCTCTGGTAGCGAACCCTTAGCCGATCTCACTGGTTGGGAAGGGTTCGGCTCCACTTTCATGGTGCTCCCGGATGACGAGGGGATAAATATCGAGTCCCTTCAGGAGCACTTAGACTCTCCTGACGGTAACTTTTATTTTTTCCCGCTGCTTATCATTTTTGATCAATTTATTAACCACTGATCTTCTTTTTCTTTTTTGCAGATATGAGTCATTTTTGGCAATCATTAGGTCGCCAGGTTTCTGAGGCTGGTCCTTCCAGCGCTCCTGCCAGGAAGAGGCATCGTTTGGCTGACGATGTCCCAAGTGAGGCACCGGTCCCCTCTCATCCATCTCGTGCTCGGACCCCTCCTGTTTCTAGGCAGGCGATGCCTCCCCCTCCTTCAGAGCAGAGAGATTTCTCGCGGGATAGGGGGAGAGTTGCCTCGTCTTCACGGGGGGCTTCCGGGTCATCCGGGCGATCACGCTCCGAGGAGCGCGCGGAATGCAATATCATTCCGCCTCAGCGGAAGAATAGAAAGCGCCTGTACATCGAGGGTTCGATGGGAAGCAGACCGATATTGCCGAGGATAGGTCCTGTCGACGAGAGGCCCTATTCCGTGGATGGGGGGAATATTATGAGGGGCCACGAGTTCTGAGTCTATCCCGGGGTTCGTGACAACGACATTTTGGACACTCCCGGGGTGGCCTCCCGGTTGAGTTGGTCCACTATCCTTCCTCGAGATGAGGTAAGGATATTCAGAAACTACCCCGAGGGTGAAGACTTAGCCGATATCGAGGCGTTGAGGGTAAGTTTCTGATTTCTCTTCTCTTTGATTGCTTTTTGTAGCATGCTATGAATCTAACATTTTTGCATTTTTCGCAGCTGGCTCAACGAACCGTGGTAAATAATGCCCAACATCGGGCTTATCAGGAGCGAGCCGACAGAGAGATCCGGGAGTTGAGGGACAAAGTCATGGAGTTACAGAACACGGTCAACAACTTGTCCCCTCTTCCGGATTTAGTTCGAAGCCTGGAGGAGCAGCTTACTAAGGCTCATCAAGACCTCGGTCTTGCAAAGGGGGATCTCACAGTGGAGACGGCCCGGTCTTGTAAACTCCAAGAGGACCTGCAGGAGGCTCATTCTGAGTTAGACCGTATGCAATCCAACTACAGGTCTATGCTCACTCGGAATCAAGAGCTCGAGCAGCGTGTTGCTGAGTTGGAAGGCCAAGCTGCTCCTGTACTGTCCCAGACCGAGATTGACAGCATACGGGCCGAGGCCGTAAAGGAGTATCGTCTCTCCAAAGACTGCTTGAGGCGGAAGGAAGACTTCTCCAACCCTTATGTTAAGTACGGGTTCTACCTGGCCCGATCTTGGCTAGAAGCACACAGGGAAGGAGAGGAATTTCCTGAGCTCCAATACACCCATGAGGCGATGCTCTTTGAGGCCCCTAATTGGACCAAGTACGAGCCCGAGGCTCAGCCTGCGGACGAGCTGTTCAAGAGGACTGCTCAGGACGATCTCGTCAACCTTGCTGGTCCTTGGGAGCCCGCGGATCTGGACGGTGCTCCTGAGCCTATAGAAGCCCTCATCGATTTAGACGGCGAGGAGGGCGAGCAGTCCCTTGGAAGTGAAGGTTTTACAGCTGATCCCCAGCTTCCTCCAGGAGAGTAGATAGGGATTTTTGCTTTTTTGTTTTTTGTATTTCATTTCAAGTACTTTGTTTTTTGTTTTAACTTTGTACTTTTGTCGAAATGTAATTGTAAAGATCTGTTAAAGATCTGTTTGTACCGACACTTGAATGAAATGAAATTGAGATTTTTGTTCATGCTTTGTCTTGCACTACTTCTCTAATTGTCATTTATCATTCTTTGTCTGATTGTTTCTTTTGCTTTGCTTGTATATACTTTGCTTGTATATAGCTTTGTATTTATATTCGTGTATGCTCCCCAATTCTTGATAGAAAGGTATACTTTCAGGAAGAATTTTTTGTGCAAACGCGCAGTTGTTTAAGGCTTGAGTACTGTGACGTGAAGGCGTCTTTAGTTTTTATAGCCTTAGTATTTTGATTACCTGGCCACAGTGACGCGTAGCGTCTTAGGCCTTTATGGTTAATTGAATGTTTTATGCCTAGCCTTAGTGACGCATTGCGTCTCAGGCTCTTACGGCTCTTTTGAGTATACGCCTGGCCACAGTGACGCGTTACGTCTCAGGCTCTTACGGCTCTTGTGTGGATGTATATATACCTGTTTTACAGTGATACGTATACGCCGGGCCACAGTGACGCATAGCGCCTCAGGCTCTTACGGCTCGGTTGAACTACGCCTGGCCACAGTGACGCAAAGCGCCTCAAGCTCTTACGGCTCGGTGGAACTACGCCTGGCCACAGTGACGCAAAGCGCCTCAGGCTCTTACGGCTCGGTGGAACTACGCCTGGCCACAGTGACGCAAAGCGCCTCAGGCTCTTACGGCTCGGTGGAACTACGCCTGGCCACAGTGATGCAAAGCGCCTCAGGCTCTTACGGCTCGGTGGAACTACGCCTGGCCACAGTGACGCAAAGCGCCTCAGGCTCTTACGGCTCGGTGGAACTACGCCTGGCCACAGTGACGCAAAGCGCCTCAGGCTCTTACGGCTCGGTGGAACTACGCCTGGCCACAGTGACGCAAAGCGCCTCAGGCTCTTACGGCTCGGTTGTGACGTCTAGCCCAGCTGGTAGAGCCACTCAACCGTATTGTCCGCTTTGGGTACGACCCATGGCAGCCTGCGTTCGCAGGGCCCGAACCAAGGGTTCCCCTCACGGTTTTGAATCCTGTCACGAGATTTTGACTTACAACAAAAAGATAATTCATATATCGGTTAGGTAATGACATCTAGTGACAGTGTAAGTAAAACAATAGTGCTTGGGAAGGAAGATGTAGTGGTTAATTCAAATACAGCTTTAAGTGATTTGAATTCCACGTTTTCCCTATCTTCTTCCCTTGTAGAGTTTCCAGAGCGTAAGTGTTGGGTCCGATCTTGCATCTGATTCTGTAGGGACCTTCCCAGTTGGCTCTGAACTTCCCATCCTCCTTCAGGGCATTTGTGATCTGTGACTTTCTGAGCACTAGATCTCCCTCAGACATTGGCCTATCTCTTACCCGGCTATTATAGTAGTTGGCCACCCTCTGATGATAGGATGCCAATCGAATAGCCGCGGTTTCTCTGTGTTCATCGAGTAGGTCCAAGCCTTCCCTTAGAACTTGTGAGTTTTCTTCCTCTACTAAGGGTACCACTCTTAGCGATAATGCTCCAAGTTCCACGGGGATCAATGCTTCTGCGCCGTATACAAGGCTGAACGGCGTTTCTTTAGTCGACACACGACTGGTGATACGATATGCCCATAAAACACTAGGCAATTCGTCCACCCAGGCCCCTTTTGCTTTGTCTAGCCTGGTCTTCAGCCCATGGAGGATAGTCCGATTACTGACTTCGGCCTGTCCATTAGCTTGAGGATATGACACTGAGGAGATCCTTAGCTGAATGTTGAGGCTCTTACAAAATTCACGGAAGGCGTTGCAATCAAATTGCTTTCCATGGTCGGCATTTAGGATGCGGGGAATTCCGAATCGACAAATAATGTCTTTCCACACCATTGCCTCCACTTTCTTTTCCGTGATTGTGGCTAAAGGCTCTGCTTCAATCCACTTTGTAAAGTAATCGGTAGCCACTAACAGGAACTTTCTTTGACCCGTGGCTAATGGGAAAGGTCCAAGGATGTCCAACCCCCATTGTGCAAAAGGAATTGGTTGTACTGTGCCTTGAGAGGGAGTTACTGGGGCTGTGGTGATAGGCGTAAACCTCTGGCATTTGTCACACCTGCGGGTTTGGTCCATTGCATCCTTTTTCAGCGTTGGCCAGTAGAAACCCGATCGCAGTACTTTAGCAGCGAGGGCTCTTGCTCCTAAGTGTTCGCCGCAGATTCCTTCATGCACTTCCGCTAGGGCATATCTTGCTTGTCCCGGTCCCAGACATTTTAGCAGTGGCGATGAGTATCCCCTTTTGTACAGTTCTCCGTTGATGAGTGTGAACTTCGCCCCTTGTATTTTCAAGCGACGAGCCTCGTCTTTATCTTGGGGGAGTGTACCCTCAGTGAGATACTGTTTAAATGGGGATCTCCAATCGTCTCCAACTTGAATGTCACACACTTCGACTCCTTCAATACTCGGTCGTTCGAGCCTCTCCACCTTTACTGTCCTTCCTTGTGTTTCGGTGGAGGAGGCTAGTTTAGACAGTGAATCAGCATGTGTGTTTTCGGACCGGTTGATTTGCATCAGCTGAAAGCTTTTGAAAGTCTTGGCCAGGAGTTGGACTTTCTTTAGGTAAGGAACCAGTATCGGTTCTCGTACCTCGTACTTTTCGCTGAATTGGTTCACCACCAGTTGAGAATCACTGTGTGCTACCAAGTGGTGAACCTGCAGTTTCTCCGCTAGTGCCATCCCTGCTATCAGAGCTTCATACTCCGCTATGTTGTTCGAACTAGGGAATCCGAATCGTAGGGAGTATTCCAGGGATTTTCCTTCTGGCGACACCAGGACTATACCCGCTCCACTTCCGTTGGCACTTGATGACCCATCGACATGCAGCAACCATGGGTGAGCCTTCCCTTCACTGCTGTCGTTCGGGATAGTGCATTCCACGATGAAGTCAGCCAGAGCTTGACCTTTGATAGCCTGTCTCGGTTGGAATGTGATGTCGTATCCCCCAAGCTCCACCGCCCATTTCACTAACCTTCCTGAATGTTCAGGTTTCTGGAGGATCTGTCTTAATGGTTGATCGGTTAAGACGGTGATGGGATGTGCTTGGAAATACGGACGCAACTTTCGCGAGGCCATCAAGAGGGCTAATGCTAGCTTCTCGGCCAGTGGATAGCGGGTCTCTGGATCCAATAACACTTTGCTCACGTAGTAGATGGGACGGTGTATCATTTCATCTTTCTTCAGTAACACCGCGCTGACGGCGAAATCACCGACTCCCAAATACATATAGAGCTGTTCTGCTTCCAGAGGCCTTGTTAATAGAGGCAACCGCTTCAAGTATTCCTTGAGGTCTTCAAAGGCTTTTTGACAATCTTCCGTCCACTCGAAGTTCTTCCCCCCCCCCCGTAGAGTTTTGAAGAAAGGCAAGCTCCTTTCTGCTGATTTCAACAAGAAGCGATTCAGAGCCGCTATTCTGCCTGTCAATCTTTGGACCTCTCTTACGGTGGTTGGGGGTTTCATGTCAATGACAGCCTGTATCTTCTCAGGATTTGCCTTGATGCCCCTGTTAGTGATCATGAAGCCTAGGAATTTTCCTGATCTTACCCCGAATGAGCACTTTTCGGGGTTTAGCTTCATGTTGAATCTCCTCAATACTTCAAATACCCTAGACATTTGATCAGCGTGAGACTCTCCTACGCGGCTCTTGATTATCATATCGTCCACGTAGGCTTCCATGGTATTTCCCAGAAGATCCTTGAACACTTTGCTCACCATTCGTTGGTAGGTGGCACCCGCGTTCTTTAAACTGAACGGCATTACCCGATAACAATAGGTCCCGTTGTCGGTTATAAAGGAAGTCTTTTCCTCGTCTTCTGGGTGAAGCATGATTTGGTGATACCCGGAGAATGCATCCAAGAAACTGAGGAATTCGTAACCGGATGTTTCGTCTACTAGTCGGTCTATCCGTGGTAGGGGGTATGAATCTTTGGGGCAGGCTTTGTTCAGGTCGGTGAAATCAACACACATTCGCCACTTCCCGCTAGATTTCTTTACCATCACTACATTGGCTAACCACTCAGGGTAGTAGACCTCTCGGATGAATCCGGCGCCTAGGAGTTTATTCACTTCTTCAGTGATTGCTCTTTGTCGCTCGGGGGCGAAACTCCTCTTCTTCTGTTTGACGGGTCTATGTCCGGGTATGATGTTAAGTTCATGGCATATGACTTCGGGACTGATCCCGGGCATGTCCGCTGGGCTCCAGGCGAAGATATCCGAGTTTCTCCTCAGACACTCGACTATCTCCTTTTTCTGTTGCTCGCCCAACTGAGTCCCAATGAATGCCCTTTTTCCGCTATCCCCTTCAGTTAGCGCAATGGCTTCTGTTTCCTCTACAGGTTGGGGTTTAGGCGGATCGTCGATGCATAAGGTTTCTTTCCTCTGTGTTACCTTGTTGGCAGTGGAAGCGAGATAACAAGTACGGGCACTCCTTTGGTTTCCACGTACTTGCCCGACTCCATTGGGAGTGGGAAACTTCATCAATAGGTAGCAAGAGGATATCACCGCCCTCATGTCGTTCAACACCGGCCTGCCCAAAATCATGTTATAGGCAGTAGAGGTCGATCTGACTACCATGAACAGTACTTGCCGGGTCACGTCTTTCGGGTGCTCACCGAGAGTTACAGGCAACTCTATGGACCCGGCAACTTTCACTCGTTCCCCCGTGAATCCATATAGCGGTGTCATAACGGGTTTTAACCTATCTTCGGATATGCTCATTTTTTCGAAGCAATTCCAATAGATCAGGTTCACTGAGCTCCCGTTATCGACCAGGACCCTGCTCACCGGGTGTTTGGCCACCACCGTGGATATCACCATGGGGTCGTCATGGGGCATGGCGACATCGCCTTTGTCATCCGGAGTGAACATGATGGGCTCTTCATCCGCCTGCTCCTCCATCACCACGTTAACCTGATACGCTTGCCTAGCGTAACTTTTACGGGAAGTAGAGGAGCTTCCTGCACTTGAGTCCCCGCCTGCAATGACATTTATCGCGGGGGCTGTAGGTTCGTTGTTTGGCGGATTAGCACGGGGGATGGGCCTGACTGCTTCGTTTCTAGGCCTATCCCTTCTGATATCATTATTTGCCCTCATCCGCGGACGATCATTCCTTTGGTCGCGCGGAGGATAACGGGGTCTCTCGCTCCTCCATAGGAAGCGGTTGATCTTCCCTTCTCTGGCCAGCCTTTCCAACTGGTCCATTAAATCTCTGCACCTCTCTGTTGGGTGACCATGAGCATAATGGAATTCACAGTAGGCTTCGGGGTTTCGTCCTACATCTCCAATTTTCTTTTTGGGGAATTCCAATAATCCTGCCCCTTCGATGGCTGCCAGTATTGCAGTGCGAGGCTCGTTTAACTTGGTATAACCTTCATACCTGAGCCTAGGGGCTTTGTCAGTTCTCACGGGTCTTGGGAAGCTTCTCTCGGGTGCGTCTCTCTCTCTTTTCTTTCCTTCCTTCGCCTCCCTGGGCTGTATCGTTCTCATCACTTCTTCTTGAGCTACATATTTGTTAGCCCTGGCAAAGAGGTCGAAAATAGTCATCGGTTGATCGAGAGAGATGGATTCTTGTAGCTTCTCGGAGCTCGTCCCTTGCAGCATTGCAGCCAAGGCTACGCCTACTGGTAGATCTTCCACTTCCAAGGTGGCATCTCGGAAGCGATCTACAAAGCTTTCAAGGGTTCTTTATTCCCTTGTTTAAGCGTGAGTAAGTAGGTAGCGTCTTTCTTCCTCTGGCTGTGGATCATGAAGACTTTGAGGAATTCATTTCTCAACTCATCAAAAGAGGAGATTGAACCTTCGCTCAACCCGTTGAACCACTTGAGAGCATGCCCGGACAATGTGAGAGAAAAAGCTCTGCACATAATTCCGTCCTCCCATCCATGCAACAGCATGAGGGATTCATAACTCTGAATATGGTCATAGGGATCCGTTTTGCCGGTATAGGTAGCCATAGAGGGCATCTTGAACTTCTTCGGCAAAGGTTTGTTCATGATTTCCAGGCTGAATGGGATCCTCCTCCTTTGTCCATCATCCGAAGACACTAACTTTTTCTTCTCGAGGATCCTTTGGACGACCTTCTCCACGTCCTCCGACCCTCGAGCTGAGTAAGGTCCTGTCCCTTCTGGTCTAGAAGAGTCCGATTGATAAATGCCTCTTCCAGCACCTCTCACTACGGGACTTGATATCTCTGGACCTTCTTGTGGGTTAAAATCTCCTTGTCTCCGTCGCTCCCCAGCTCTATGTGCCCTTAGGTCATGTTCCAACACTACGGGGGATGAGTTGCGGCAGGTAGGGAGACTCTGCCGCCTAGGGGCTGCGAAAGGACCCTGCCGCTGAGCGGCCAGAGGAGAGGTCTGCCGCGCATCGGGCAAGGGTGAACTCTGCCGCCTATTAGAGGCGGGAGAGCACCGTCGCATATCTGATGGGGGATACCTCTGCCGCGTGTTGTCTGCGGGAGAGTTCTGTCGCCGTTGAGCCGCGGGGGGACTCCGCTGCACATTCGGCGAGCTCTGCCGCTCATAGGACAAAGGAGATGTTTGACGCATGGGAGATGCGGGTGAGCTGTGTCGCCTATGAGTCTCTGGCGAACTCTGTCGCCTGGGAGCTACGGGCAGACTCTGTCGCACCTGAGCCACTGGAGAACTCTGTCGCCTGGGAGCTGAGGGCGGACTCTGTCTCGCTAGATTGGCAGTAGCGTTGCGTGGCGTTCC
This sequence comes from Firmiana major, assembly GCA_033439115.1. Classification (NCBI taxonomy): domain Eukaryota; kingdom Viridiplantae; phylum Streptophyta; class Magnoliopsida; order Malvales; family Malvaceae; genus Firmiana; species Firmiana major. The sequence goes on along the minus strand of CM065907.1, from coordinate 60,794,786 downwards.
TGCCTCTTGTCCAATGTTTACCAGGCTGGAGGGCTGACCTCTCTCGTAGGTCTGCCTCGGTGTGCTTTCCCCCACTAGCTGCTGCACTTCATGGGGTAAACTGAATTGGGGGAGAGCTTCTTTGAAGAAGTTCACCATGGCTCTCAGTGCTGTGGTAGCCTCCGTATTTTTGCGTTTCAGGGCCTCGAATTCCTCCAAGGAGACTAAGGGTTCTCCTTGAGCCCTTTCACTGTGTCTTCTTCGCTGTTCCGATCTGACAGGGGGACTTACAGAGTTCTGCCCTCATGTCAATTCTGCAGTTGAGCGTGTCCTCACCATTTCGATAGAGAACCTGACTTTTTGTCGAGATTCCCACAGACGGCGCCAATTGATGTTGCCTACCTGACAGCAACAGTGCTTTACCTTCCACGTGGTCTGATTATGCCTTTCGCGTAGTCTGATTACACTAACGACGAAAGGGTGACGTCGATGCAATTTGCTCCACGTGTTCTTCGTATATCCTGCAAAAACAGCAGGAATCAGAGGGGGCAGGGATTATTCCCTGCACGCGCACTCCGACGATCAAGTCAGTGATCGGGAGTTGGTGTATGTAAGAAAAGGGGAAAGTATTGCTTAAATCAAAGGGTTTAAGTGTTTCTCCCTGTTTTTCTCTTTTTTGGATCGGATCTCGGATCTCGGATCTCGGATCTTCTTTTTCAGAGAGCTCACCTGGTATTTATAGGTTCCAGAGGCGGTTCGGGCTGAGACCCAGGCGCGTGTCTGGGCCGCGACAGAGTTATAGAGCACTCTGTCGCGCCTCGGGCCATGCAACTTGCGGGGAAGTAGTCTGGCGGCAGAGTATGCATGGAACCTATACCGCTGTTGGTGCGGGAGACCTCTGCCGCTACGCTGGGCGAGGGACCTCTACCGCTGTTCGTGCGGGAGACCTCTACCGCGGATTGTGCGGGAGACTATGCCGCATGCTAAGCGGGGGACCTCTACCGCGGTCTATGCGGGAGACTATGACGCATGCTGTGCGGGAGACCTCTACCGCGGATTGTGCGGGAGACTATGCCGGATGCTGAGCGGGGGACCTCTACTGCGTGAGGTACGGGAGACCTCTACCTCGTGAGGTGCGGGAGTCCTCTATCGCGGTCTGTGCGGGAGTCCTCTACCGCGAATTGTGCGGGAGACTATGCCGCATGCTGAGCGGGGGACCTCTACCGCGGTCTATGCGGGAGTCCTCTGTCGGGGGCAATGCGGAGTCCTGTGATGTGCATGGGCGATGGAGGTCTGCCGCTCACGATGTGCCGCAGACTGTGAGGCGGCAGACTCCTCTCGCATCAGACACTCTGTCGCACCTCTAGGAACGGTGTCGCATGGCGGTTCTGTCGCCAATCTGCCACGTGGCCTGTTCTTGGTTCGACACGTGGCAGGCGGATAGTTGCACTCGTGGATCTGGTGACACGACCACCATCAACCACCATACTTATGAATTCATAATTACATGATCCTAAAACCATCCATATTATAATTCCATTTACATATATATAGAGTTATACATATATGGGGTCTCACAGAAGTAATGGCATGCATCATGAGGAAATTAAATTGGGACCTTAAGTAACTTGCCTTAAAATAAGACAAGTAATAAACTACATGGTGAGAAATCAATTAAGAAAAGGAAATTTTAGCTTACAAGCTTTAAAGGTGGTTACACATACACTTTTCTTTTTTTAAAAAAAATCTCCTTCCCTCGGTGTCATGCCCCGAGAAATGCAACAGTTTTGGTAATTTATGTGTAATCCAGATTTTATAGCTAACTTTTCTATTTTTCCTATTAATGTTTGTATAGCTAGTCAGTATTTTATAGTTAATATCGGTATCGTATGGCTTAATACTATTTAAGGTAATCGTACCTAAAGCTCTAGTTCAATAAGATTCAATATAACATTTCGAATCAAATTTGGCTAAGTTTCTACGTAAACCTTGCCAGCACAATACCAAATAGTTCACAATTCACTATTCTCCAGTAGTCATAATCCATATTTCAATATTTATTCCTCTTGTACACTCTAAGATCTACCATGCATCCAAGTTTCATTGTTTTCGAAGGTCGCTTGGTTCTCCAAAATATATATTTCAAAATTATAAAATATTTTTCCTCGGTTTTGACATATTTCCCAATAACAATTCGTTTACATCTTGGTTTAACAAATTTTCATAATCCAAGTTCATATTCACATTCTACAGATCCTAATGCATAGTACTATGCAAGATTATCCAAGCATAACATCACATAAATAGATAAATCTTATACCAAAGAATGAGCCGCGTAAAGCTCAAAGCTTGAACTTGCAAAGTAGAATACCAATCACGTAAATCAATGCTATTTCGACTTAACTTGTAATGAAAAGCAAGGGGGTCAGCTGAGGAGCTCAGCAAACTAGCCATATAAGTGTGGAAATATTTGCATACAACAAAAGAATTGCTCAATAATGCATGCCTATAAATCGTTGTGATACGGTTTTCAATAACAAAAGATATAACATTTTTCATATAATCATTTCACTTTCGATAATCAATAACTTTGCGTATAATTCTCAGTATTAGGACTCTGAGACATTATTAAGGTCTTTTAGGAGGAGATGATACTTTGAAGTACCTTGGTTTACCCTCTGACCTGACATCACAGCTATGTAGTCTTGTAAAAATCATGTTATAATGTTCGATGTAGTAACAATGCAATGGTTCGATAAAACTAGTATATTTTTTTATAAACATATAGCTTTTACAAATCACAATGCATATTCAATAAAACCATGTTCAGTAGTCATATCTTGTAAACACATGTTTGATAAACCATATTCATTTTGATACACACATACATTTAAATAAACATATTCATTTTGGTAAACATATCTGTTACGCACCTCTTGTGTGATTGACCAATAAAGACATTGCTCACTGTACCTAGCAGCGAGCTGTTAAAGATACCTTGGCCATAGCCCGTGTAAACTCTCACCCTAATGATCAGCTAAGATTGGAACCCGTCAACGATAATTTGTTGGACAAGCCATATCTGCCTATATGAGTAATGATACTTAAGCTTGTTTCCCATTGCTTTATCAACCCATATAATGAATGGAGCGTCAATAAAAATTGTAATGCCCCGGAAGCGCGAAAAACAGGGCAAATTTAAAACTTTTCTACTCATTAATTCACAATTAAAGATGCATTCCTGTGTACTGTCATACATCGGAATACATAATTTATAACTTTCACCTTAAGATGTCATCATCTCATGAATAAGTATTATGCCATTTACATTCCTCAATTTCGAATTAATTATCCTAATACATCCCATACATTATAGTACATCAAGTTTATGTGAATACAACTCTAGTTTGAATACATGAAATATTAAAATGTACCACAAGTACAATATGTAGCCTGGAGCTCAAATCCTCCACTAGCCACTAATCCGTACGTCGCAAGAAACTCTCTTCACTTTAAGAAATCTGGGGGGAAGTTAAAATAGGGCGAGCTTCTAAATCGCTCAGTAAGGGGGTAAGGGACTCATTACAATTAATGATTTGCACAGCACAATCATTTGTTTTGTAGTTGAAAACTCGATAAAAGCGTAGCATGACTCAATAAAATATCATTCTCGTCTCATTCTCCAAAATCATGTAAAACATGAGAGTACATAACTCAGTACAAAGTATAATCACAAGCATGTGGAAATCAGTATGCAATAATGTTTTTTCTCATAAAACGTGATAAAAATCTCCTCAATAGTAAAGCACATGGTGCAGCCACAAAACACAATCTCATGTGTACAAAAAAGAGACTAGGCAAGAAAGCTCATATAAAACTCATCATGGCACATCGAAATAATCTCCTCTGGGTGCGCATCCCAGGGATCCTCAAAAGAGGGAATGTCGACAATATGATCGTGTACATGGTATATTGGACTTATGCGTTACCAAAATAAGGCTCGGCCTTACATGCTACCAAAGCAATGCCTCTCCTAATGTACACTATCGGTCTTACATGCTACCAAAGCAATGCCTCCAACGCTACCAAAGCGGGGAATAATATTGGCCTTACATGCTACCAAAGCAATGCCTCCTAACGCTACCAAAGCGGGGAATAATATTGGCCTTACATGCTAACAAAGCAATGCCTCCCAACGCTACCAAACTGGGGAATAATATCGGCCTTACATGCTACCAAAGCAATGTCTCCCAACGCCACCAAAACGGGGGATAATATCGGCCTTACATGCTACCAAAGCAATGCCTCCCAACGCTACCAAAACGGGGGATAATATCGGCCTTACATGCTACCAAAGCAATGCCTCCCAACGCTACCAAAACGGGGGATAATATTGGCCTTACATGCTACCAAAGCAATGCCTCCCAACGCTACCAAAACGGGGAATAATATCAGCCTTACATGCTACTAAAGCAATGCCTAATGTGTATTCAACATGACACGCCTAAGTTTCAATCATTAGCCATTATCATATAAAACGTTTTGCCTTCACGTAGAACTCATGATGGTTTTCCTTCATAAATCTCATTTTAAACAATTGTGTACTAAACACAAAACATGTTAAAACTAAGTTCCAACTGGTAAAACCATGCACACATTTCTCAATCTCAGTACGCCTTAACGTAAAGCCCGAATCTCTTTTCACGTTTTAAACACAAAATGATTGTAAAACATTTTCACGCTTAGTTTATAACTCATAAAAGTTGGGCCTCAACCGGCTATAAAATCGTGTGCAATACTCATTCACAACTCATAAAACATGCTTGTTTTCTCAAATCACAATTCATGCTACAACATTGTCACAAAACACACACAGAAACGAGTTTAAGTTTTCATTTACCTCGTTGCACCGCATATAGTGCAATCGCTTCCCCCATATCACGGACTAGCCTCACATTCCTCTCTGGAACTCTTGGGTTGTCTAAACGATGTTAAAACATCAATAAGCTATCTCAATCGCATCATCGAGCACATATTTGCTCATATTCTCGTTAAATACTCAAACAACTCAATTCTCATAATTCCATCACAATTCACATTCTCATCCACATTATTTCAAATCCTACATTTTTCATGTACAATCTCTATGCCCAATTCACCTCCTTGCCTCAATTCCCAACTTATATAAAAAATCTCAAATCACTTCAAATTGCATAATGTTATCTTTACTCCCATAAAAATCATAATTTCATCAATCCTTAATCATTTCCTAGCTATTTCATCACTATGCCAGTAACCATAATCACCAAAAATCACTTCAAATATTAAGATCGAAGTTTAGAATTTACCCAAACTTGTGGAGTGCTCAACTCTTGCCTTGATTCAATTCGTCTTTCGATTTCCAAGTATGTTGTTCTCCTTTGGATGAGGAACAACTTTCCCTCTTGCCACAACCTTCGATTTGGACGAAAATGGGGGTTTTGGAAGAGAGTGAAAGCTAGGGTTTGGCTGAAATGGAGGTTTGGAAGAGAGAGAAAAGATGAAATGTAGGAAAACACAAGGGTCCTTTTATAGACGGAGGGTAGGAGATCGATCTGGTCCTTAATGAGATCGATCTGCATTTGAATTTGGAGACGTTTTGGGGTAATTTTATGCCTAGGAGATCGATCTGTCGTGGGGTGAGATCGATCTCTTAATGGCTTTATGAGATCGATCTGCTCCTTGAGGAGATCGATCTTCTGTTTACAGAACATTTCATGAGATCGATCTGCTCCTCAAGGAGATCGATCTTCTCCTTACAGAATGCTCCATGAGATTGATTCATTCCTTATGAGAACGATCTCTTCATTACAGAATCAAAAAGAGATCGATCCTCTTCAATTGGAGATCGATCTGCTCACTTAATTTCCTCCTCCCTTGTCATTTTGGCCTACCAGATCGATCCTCTCTTCCCCAAGATCGATCTAGCCTCATAGTTTCACACTTTGGTTACACACTTCACATAAAAATCTCCACATACAATTGCCATAGTTTACTCCATTGATTATTTCTCATTCATAACTCATTCATCACCTAAAATTTCATTCCATACAATCTCAATATATGAGTACATCACATTTAGTTCAATCAATTACAATTCATGTTCACATTACATAATTAGATATGTATAGAATTCTCAGATCTCACAAAAACTGTAAGAAAGGTTAGTCACATGTGTTTGAAATCCAACAGTCGAAATCATGGATTCTAAAAGCAATTGTATGCCAAATCTGAAAACAATGTCATAGGCAATGGTAGCCATATGTTCATATCATTCAAACATGTAATAGTATGATTTCAAAGATTTTATACAAAGTAGTATAAATCGCTGCAAGCCTTAAAATCAAATCAATACCATGTTATGAGGCAACTCAAGATGCAATAAGGTTCACTTGAAATCGATATTCTTTCACTATTCATTTTTTGAAAACACTACAAAAGGTCAAGTTTACTATAGCGTCTTACCCAGCCCTACAAATAGAAAGAGTGATATCCCCAATTCTTAATTTTATTTCAATATCCAATCGCGTATACGTATAAAGTCCACATGCAACAAAAAAGAGCTAATGGCTCGAGTTACGCAATAGGATGCACTTATAAACATATAAATCCCATATCATTCTTTTGTAAAATCAATTGTTTTCACTTACACTGTATGATGCTATCAAGTATCTTATATGATTAACTTACACAAAGCTTGTAAATTTAGGCACTTGTCTAAGCTAACCAATATGTTACACCACACCATCAATATTGAACCTTTCACTACAAACACACAATCACAAGCTTGTCATTCACCATCATATACTATCACAGTGTCACTTAACATTTTAGTAATATTGTGACAGAGTCAAAACTCTATACTTTTCGATCGTTTTAATTGCACCAATTACATTGACACTTGTCTATCACTAACTTAACAATGAGTTTTCACCCTAAGTTTAAAATTACCATTTTGCCCTTCCTTTGGCCAAATACATATCCATGTCTTAACATCATTTTTATTCCATAATAACCTTAAATTCATGCTTAATTACATGAATTTCACCTTATATCTTAAAATACCCTTGAAATTACACCATTTCCTTATTAGATACTTAATGGCTGAATAGGTAAGTGCATGCTACATGTACATTTACTTCATTTTAATGCCACATATCATCATATCATATCATAAATATCATCATATATCAAAATCATAACTTAAAACCAACATCTCACCTTAGCTCCCAAAGTTGCCGAATTTGTTTCCTTAACTTAGGGATAATTTTAATCCAATCTAAAGACACCCAAATACTCCTTATCAAGCCTTATGTCACGACCCAAATCACCTAAAAACCACTAAAAATTGTTTTTTTTTTTATTCTTTATTTTTTACCTTTCTCTCATCGTGACGATCCTACCAACAGTTAGGCTATGATTCAGTTTTAGTTCCCTCACACTATTTACAGTTCCATTTCCATATTCACATTCACATATAAGGATTTACTATTCTTTGACTTTAACTAAATACATGTACAATGGTATTTACATAACTCTACATCCCTGACATCATATCTGTTTACAGTACTGTGTATTTACATGTTCAAATACAAAACTATACAAATGTGTATACCTGACTCTCGATGGGACGCAGTAGATACCAAAGATGCAAGTCCTTAGCCGTACTCAAACTACTGAAAGTACTCTATAGAGGGGGAAAATAAGGGGGTGAGCAACCACACGCTCAGTAAGGCAATTATGCGAGCAAGTAGATACCCACGCTATCTACATGATCATAATGTCATGCCCTTAAATCCATTTCTTTTCATTAAAATCTCACGCACGAAATCATGCATACATCGATGCCATAATTTATAAGAACTATTCAGGCTTATAAAATCATGCAACTCATGCATCAATGGCATTTCATGTAAAATCATAATTCGGATGAAGTAAATTAAGATCATGCATTATTTCATGCCATGTAAAATAAGTCATGAGAGACAATTCTTTTCATGAATTTGTAATTAAAGCATGAAAAACCACTCATGCTACTGCATTTAAATCACATCATTAAAGCTCAGTATAAAATAACCCATCAGGGTCAATCATCTCATAAATCTATCTCAAACTCATTATAAAATTCGTTATAAAATTCTTTTATAAAATCACCATTCTTTCAGGGTCACATGTCATAAAATCCTCTGAAAAATCTATCATCATAGTAGAAAATCACATCTCATTTAAAAACATAAATTAGGACATTACCCTTCCTTTGAGTTTGCCCTGGTCTATTCAGACCGTATGATATCAGGTGATACATGTAGGTTACTGTATGAAAAATCAAGGACTATAGCCATATTATGTCCTTGTGATCCCAGGTTACACGAATCCCCGTGTACGGGGCATCACAACTGAAGCGGGAGGTTGGTTCAAATCCTACGCACCAAAATATCAAGTCATACCAACTAGTCATCAAGACTACACGGTACAACGTACTCCGTGTGACATACACGGTACAATGTACTCCGTGGACCCATATCATAGTTTGAGGGTGCCTGCCGTAGGTCTTATCCACCCCATATGATGTCGATAACCAACCCATGTCTAAAGGTACACGTGCGAGCATATCATCTCTCTCTGACACACTGTCTACAAGAAGCTCCAGCACGACTCTATGCATGTCACATCACGTCTAGTGCGAGCGAAGCTCCAGCATGACTCCATACATATTCATGATATCTGAAAATCTCGTGCGAACGAAGCACCAACATGGTTTCGTAAAAATCAGTAAAATCTACGTACGGGCAGCACTCCAGTACGACTTTAAAAGAGTTATACATCCATATAAAATCATGAGCGAGCAAGCTTCAACACGGTTTATGCATAAAATCCATCAAAGCCTCGTGCGAGAAATGCACCAGCACGACATCATACATAAATCATTCAAAACTTCATGTGAGCAATGCTCAAGCAAATCAAAACTTCGTGCGAGCAACGCTCCAGCACAGTTTCATGCATAAATAAATCAAATATCGTGTGAGTTACACTCCAGCACGGCTTTTACACAATTACATCGATTAAATCATGTACGAGCAAGGCTCTAGTATGGCTTTTATGCAATTATCATATCAAAAAGGATGCGAGCTAAGCTCCAGCACCTCTCATGCATGTCAAATCATTAAAGCTATTGCGAGCAATCGTTCCAGCACCTTTCTTATGCATATCAAGTCAAAACTGGGTGCGAGCTAGGCTCCATCACCTCTCATGCATTTCACAATAATAAAAATCAGTGCAAGCAACCGCTCTAGCACATTTCATGCATATGATGTCACATAAATCGTTGTGACTAACCGCTCTAGCACATTTTATGCACACTCATAAACTCATATATAGTGTGAGCAAGGCTCCAACACCATCTATTTCCATATAAACTTAATAGTTTTCCCATTTTCCAAAAAAATTTCATTTAAATCTAAATAACACTTACGTAGTGTTATCTTGTGAAATTTATGCAAATATTGGCCAATCTACCAATTTGTTTTGCTAAAAAGTCACGAAAATTCCTCAAATCATGCATTTCATGCATGTCATGCTTTCACCATCCTTAGGTGAATTTCCCTCAATAGGGGTAAAATAGTCTATTACCTATCCCGAGTCCTTAAAATTTTTTAATCCATTTCTAAGACCTTTATACATTTTCAGTGTATAAAAAATTTATTAAAAATACGCGTAACTACCTCTAGTTACTCGCAAAATTCCCTTACCTCACTTTACTCTGTACAGTCTGACTTTTTCCAACAATGTCGTGTCACGCAATCCGATCTACTCCCAATCAAATCTTCGGAGCTGGTATAATTATTTATCGGGTCAGAAATCATACAATTAACGGTATTTCATAATTTTTGAGCTTAATTCAAAGTATTGGGCTCGTTTACAATTTTAGGCCCATTTTCACCTTAATGGGCCTTAAGCCCATTTTCCACTTACTATTCACATCATCGAGGCCTATTAGACTCATTCGGCCCACCAACAATTTATTGGGCCTCGTTCTAAACTCTTGGATAGCTCAAATAATTATTTATGGCAATTTATCTCCAATTCCATAATATAATTCATTTTATGCGGAATTAAATCCGTAATTTATGTAGTAAATTTCTAACACGCAAAACAATGCAAATTGTGGTAAATAAGGGTTACTTACCCGAGATTCCGTAATAATATGCAAATCGAGGCTGACTCGAGCTCTCATTTGTTGCCAATTATCGAGCTACACATTTATATATTTTTCAGGTCAAATTCGGTCAAATATATATTAAAATAATTATTTCAAAAATTAAATCTGTCCATTTGACCACTTACCGGCTTACCCGTAGCTCAACTGCATCGTCGGATTTTTCCCCAATTTTTTCTCTCTTTTTTTTTCTTTTCTTTCTTTTCTTTTTCATTCTTTTCTTTCTTCCTTGGCTGAACCTGCTCGGTCCGGTTCAGCCCAGTTCAGTCAAGTTCGGTTCTCTCCTTCGCTGACCGGTTCTTCGCCTGCTTCCTCCTCCGACAGGTTCGCAGGGTCGTCCGGTGCACGGATCTGGTGTCGGTTTCGCCAGGACTGGCCAAAAAGTGGTCGGTCCTGCCTCTTTTCCCTTCGGTCTCGCTGTCGATTTTCTTCTCTTTGCCGTTGACAGCGTTTTCGACCATTTCACCGGTCGATTCACCCACTAGTCGGTCCGCCTGTGGTTGGGGAACCTTCGACTGGTGGTGATCGGGGCTAATCGTCATCGATGACAGCCGAATCTCCCTTTTCTTCTCTCGATTTCTCTCTCTTCTCTTATCGTCGATCTCCGTTCGTCGACCCTCATCAGTGTCAGCAATCCCTTAGCTCCCTCGTCAGCGTCCTCACTGGGCTCTCCTCTCACCGACAACCTTCTTCATTAGCCGGAGGAGAAGGCTGAAGCCTTCGCGGTTTTGGGGTCGTGCGACTATTGCGCGATCCCAATTCCTCCCTTTTTCTTTTGTATTTATTTATTTATTATTTATTATTTATTATTATTTAATTATAATAAAATATATTATTTTGCCAAAATATCCAAAAAAAATTATTTTTTATTCATTTAACCAATTAATTGAATTTATCTGTCTTATTTTAGCTTTCTGGTATATTTTTCCAATATGTTCAGGATAATTTCCTGAGGTGAAAGTTTTGGTTTAGTCCAATAAATTCATATCTTGATCAATTTAACCTAAAATTTAATTATTTCTCCTTTATTGATCAAGATTCCCTAATCCATGTTTACAGTGTCAATTTCTTACCGAATTGACATCGAATTTTGGGTCTTTTGACCGTTTTACCCTTCAACGTGTTCAAGACCAAATCAACACAATTTCCCTTCACGAACCCTTTCTCATTTCATGTTTTAAATTTTTATCTCCAATCTGAATGGTCTGAATCCCATTCGTTTAATATGTGGCCATTTAATTCTCCATTTGATCTTTAAATGCATTCGAGAATTTTTATTCATTCCATTTGCATTTTTCATTCACGTAGAACTCTTCTTACGATTCAATTTACATATAACCATGTTTACATCACATGAATCATAAGGAAATATGATAAAAATTTGGGTCTTACATAATCTCCCCCACTTAATAAATTTGGTCCTCCAAATTAGAACCAAGTTAAATGGGTCCATAAACAACTCCGGGTACGTCTATCGCATCATACTCTTTAATCCCCGTGTGCCTTTTTTCGGAGTATAATACTACCAAATGACTTTGACTAGGGAGATCATCTTAGACCTTAACACTTTCTCCTTCCGTCTAATACCCGAATCGACTTTTCAACATATGACCTACTCTCTTTCAGCTTCAACGGTCTTCGTCTCTTGTCAGCATAGCTTTTCTGTCTGCTCTGTGGTGTTCTTAATCTCTCACACATCAACTGAACATCCTCAGAGGATTGTCTTACCAAATCGGGAGCAATTATCTGTTAGTCACCCACTTCTTCCCTTCCAATCTGGGAATAACCGCTACAACCATACAATGCCTCATATAATGTCATCCCGATACTCGAGTGATAACTATCGTTGTAGGCAATTTAGCAAGTGACAAGTGATCATTCCATGTAACATCAATTGTACACACTCTCTACATATCCTTCAGAGCCTGTACAATCCTCTCTGACTGACCATCTGTCTGAGGATGAAAAATTGTGCTAACATTCAATCGGGTTCCCATAGTTCCTGAAAAAATGTTCACAAAAGTGAGAAGTGAAACGGGAATCCCTATCTGGTACCATGCTCCCTGGAACGCTACATAATATTCCACAATCTTCCTTACCACACACTCAAAGTATCTGGGGATTTCATAACCAAAAGGTAGGTAGACTTAGTCAATCTATCGACCGTCACCCAAATAGCCTTATGATTCCTACGGGTCCTCTGTAATCCATTATGGAATCCACAGTAACTTACTCCCTTTTTTGTGTTGATGTATGTAGAGGCTGCAATAACCTTGTAGACTTCTGATACTCTACCTTACTTTGCTGACATACGAGACACTTCCCTAAAACTCTACGATGTCTCTATCATGCCTCACCACCAATACTCTTTTCGAAGATTCTTATATATATTATTACTCATCGGATGCACTGTATACCCCAAAGAGTGAGCTTCTGGCAATAACAATCCCAGCAATTGTGGTCCATAGGAGCCCTTATTCTGCCTCTGAACCTCAGTATGTCATCATTATTCACTGTGAACCCTATCACTGTACCCATCTGAATTTGACTCACACTATCGACACCCTGCCGATCATCAAACTAAGCCTGTCAAATCCGGTCACTCAAATCTGGTTCTAATCTCAAGCTAGCTATCACAAAATCACTGTCATCATCAAATGGGATCACATCGGTATTGAGGCTCACAACTGCTCTAGCAGCTCACGCTCCCTGATTATAAGATGTGATACCATCCCGAGGCTCTTTCTACCTACGACATCAGCCATTACATTTGCCTTATCTAGTTGGTACAATATTTCACAATCACTTATAAGCTCTAACCCTTTTTGTTATCTCATATTCCACTCTTTCTGTGAAAACAGATACTTAGGGCTTTTATGATCAGTGCATACTTGAAATTTCTCACCGTATAAGGATGGCGCCATACCTTTAGTGCAAACACTAAGGCTGCCAATTTTAAATCATGGGTTAAATAGTTCCTCTTATGATCCGTGAGTTGTCTGGATCCATAAGCGACTATCTTCCCATTTTGCATTAATACACAGCCCAATCCTTCTTTTTTATACACAGCCCAATCCTTGTTTTTTTTAGGCATCAATATTCAGTTAGTGATAATCAGCCTTTAGCCCAAGGGTATTGTTGTCCTCAATAGAACACTACTACAAGTGCACAGGTCAATTTTCGAGTATAGAGTAAATATGAGTATTGTCCCACAGAGAACTGTGTCTACCGCTAATCACTGTAATCAACAACCTTGAGCTTTATTTAGAAAATTAATGAATGTTGGTTAAAATCCTATTTAACTATTCTAATTGTTAACTATGAAACAAATTAATTAAAGCAAATCACAATAATCACAAATGAAAATATCAATAGCAAAATATTCCTAGAAACTGATTTCACCTAACTACGGTTCATGCAACTCCTTTGATCAATTGTTCTTTTGATTTCAATTTATTTATAGCTGAAACTATTTCCTGTTTATCTCTCTCGAGTTTTAAACAGTCATACCCAATTTACCTAATCCTAACCTCTCGATTCAGAATTAAATAATAGAGTTCATTAAGCAATAATAATTTGTTTCTCTATAGCTCATAAGAATTGTCAACCTCTTGATCTAACAATGCCATATGTTAATCTACCCTTGTGCATATAAATAATCCCCTCTCTCGAGTGCCGGATTCTTATACTAATTCATCTAATTGGTGGTCAATCAACTAGAGCATTAAGAACAAGTAGATTAAATAAACATAATTGAAATCATCCAAACAACATCACAAAGTAATTGCAATTTGACCAAAGTTGGTTACATCGATTCTAGGAAAAAGGAGTTTAATTCCTAAACATCATAATAAACATCCAAGAAATCCAATTTAACATCCCAAGAACAAAATTGGTGAAAAAGATCAAAAAGGTGGAGTTTCAATGGAGCTAAATTAATCTTGAAATCTTCTACCATAGCCCTCCCCCGAAATTCTGATAAAAAGACTATTTATAAGGTTTCCAAATACTAAAATGCAGAAGGCCACGCGGTAAAACAATGTTGCCTTAATCAGATTGCTATGTTGCGACAATGGTATTAGTTCCTCAAATATGCTCTGCACTGTCCAGTTTCTTCTATTACTGCAGCATAAGTCACGATCAACACCCTGTAACTTCAATTCTTCATGGAATCATCAGAACCAGCTCCAAAAGCCTTAACTTCTCCAAATTGTTATTTTTCCTGCACAGTGCACAAAACACATAAAACATACTTAATATTGCAAAGAACAAATCAAATAACTAAGTAAAAAGGGTCCTAAACATATATAAAATTCAGTGCTAACAAATACCCCCAAACTTAGAAATTTGTTTGTCCTCAAGCAAAGACATACTAGACACAAAACAAATAAAGACTCTCAACCATACTCAGCTCACATGCTTATTATACTAAATTGGGAGTTTCCTCAAGAATTCATAAGGTTCTCAACTTAAGACAAATTTCATATTTACATTGTTCAAGCCAACCAAAACAAACCAATCCCCCTTCACTCTTCACTTTCCACTTGTGTGTGTGTGTACAATCATTTACTCAAATTCATGCACTTAAGTGTTAATGCAAAACCTAAATAAGAATTAAGCACAAGACTTTATATGCTTGAATTAACTACTACTCTCCACTAATAAAGACTCATGCATAACCAAGAATCAAAACGACTTTTCAAGGGTTGTAACGTAAGGCTCAGGTTTAGGTGGGATAAAGGATATAACATGAAGTTCAATCCACCTAAAGCACTATAATCACCTTTGGACTTAATTTGTTTTGAGCTCATGAATCACTACCCAACTTCATTCATTCTTGACTTTGATTTCTCCTTTTTTTTCTTTTTGTACAGTGTCATACCCCTAAACTTAAGATTTTTCACTACTTGTAACTTGCATATGACACTCAATTTACATCAAAACCAAATAACAAACTAACTTTTTTTTTAACCAAACACCCCTATTTTATTTTGAGCTCATCCTCCAAGCCAAAGAAATGATTAATAACACTTCAAGTAAGGGATCAAAAGAAAAGGATAATCAAACAATTAGGCCATGGCTTGTAATATGGTTAGATAACAATAAAATGGAAAAATTAAGCTCAAAAGGGTTTTCCAAAGGATTAATATAATTATGTAGGCTTGAAAGGCTCAATCTCAAAACAAAAATGGCATAGATCATTTTCCTACTCATGTATGGTCTATCAATTTCACCTCAAGTAGTAAATAATTAAGTTCTAGAGTCTTTTTGGCACAAATCAACACAATGAGTACATAAACTAAATATGATTGGTGCATAAATTTAAGTGAAAAGATTCAAGTGATGCTTTCTATCCACATACCAATACTCAAACAATAAAATCATCCATTTAAGAAAAAGTTGATACTTCCTTGCAATATCCATCTTCAGCCACAATCTAGAAAACTAACCTTTAAAATCGAGTATAATTGTCACACAAACATATAAACACGAAACAAATAACAACTGATGTTGCCTAGCTAACAGCAACAAGAATATACCTTTCACGTAGTCTGATTGCACTAACGACAAAAGGGTGACGTCGATGCAATTTGTTCCACGTGTTCTTCGTATATCCTGCAAAAACAACAGGAATCAGAGGGGGCAGGGATTTGTCCCTGCACGCGCACTCCGATGATTAAGTAAGTAATCAGAGTTGTGAATGTATGAAGGAGAGAATGTATTGCTTAAATCAGAGAGTTTAAGGCTTTTCCCTTCTTTTTGGTTCTTTTGTTTTGGATCCCCTTTTCAGAGAGCTCACCTGTGTATTTATAGGTTTCTTCAAGTCGGTTCGAGCTGAGGCCCAGGCGCGTGTCTGGGCCGCGACAGAGTCATATAGCACTCTGTCGCGCTTCGGGTAAAGCAGCTTGAGGGAGACCTCTACCGCGGGCTGTGCAGGAGAACTATGCCGCAGGCTGTGCGGGAGACCTCTACCGCAGGCTGTACGGGAGACCTCTACCGCAGGCTGTGCGGGAGACCTCTACCGCAGTCTGTGTAGGAGACTATGCCGCAGGCTGTGCGGGAGGCCTCTATCGCGGGCTGTGAGGGAGACCTAGGCCGCAGGCTGTGCGGGAGACCTATGTCGCAATAGAGGCGATGGAGTCTGTCGGGCCTACCGTGCGGCACTTATCCCAGGCGACAGAGTGCCTATCGCCCCGAACACTCTGTCGTTCAACAAGCAACTGTGTCGCGTAGCAACTCTGTCGCGAAATCAGCCACGTGGCTTATTCTTGTTCTGACACGTGGCAGTCAATGGTTGGCGGATAGTTGTACACGTGGATTCTGGTGACACGACCACCATCAATTGCTCCCCGCTCTTTGGTAGGAATTTTTCCTACGAAAGAGTGTCTGGGTCCGGATTTTTCTCGGGTCGGGTCGAATCTCCGCGCGTGTGGCGACGCAGGCGAGCCGCTATATATACTGGGCCCCTGCTGTCCTCATCGCTACTCAGTTCTCTCGCAAAAATACTCTACCGTATTTTTCTCTGCAGACTCTGTCGCCACTCTACCGCAACTCCATAGCAACTCTGCAGCGCTCACAACACTGTGTCGCAGGTCTGTCGTGCCTTCTTGAGACTCTGTCGCGAGTTCTTCTCTTCTTCATTTTAGGTAATTTTATAGTACGTGGTTCCACTTTTTGGCTTCCGAACCCCTAAAATGGCTGGCCATGGTGTAGGAAAACAAATAGACCTAGGAGTAAAGTCGACTTTGAAGGAAGCCGACATCCAAGATCTAGTATCTAGGTTTCCCTTACCCGAGGGATACGCTTATAGACTTCCAACCCCCCAGGAGAGTGACATACGTCGTGTATCCAACGGGGTAGTTGTTTTTAGGGCAGCATTAGAGTTAGGACTCCGCTTCCCATTGTCCGACTTCGGGGCTTCCTTCCTTAGGACACACGGAGTATCCCCAGGACAGTTGCATCCTCATGCATGGATGCAATTAGTAGCGTTCACCGTGCACTGCCATTCAAGGGGCGTCCCTCCATCCCTTCCTCTCTTAGATGTATTTTTCAGGTTTCGAGGGAGCCCTGGCTTAGTGCCTTACTCGCTTCAGCGGGTGTATCAGCCCGATTTTGAGAACAGGTTGTTCGAGAAACCTGCTAACAAGCTTCATGATTTTGAGACGGAGTGGCTTGTTGTAGAAGTGCCCGAGGGCCTAGATTTCCCCACCCGTTGGGAGAATAGGCGAGAAATCCCCAAGGGCCCCAGGATCTCCACACTTAGGGAGCAGTTATCTTCGGATGTCAACAAACTGCTAGTCCGTCATCCCATTAGCCTTGACAGCCTTTTATCAAATGAAAATTTGATATCAGCTGGCTGGGGTGTGGGTCCAGTCCCTGTTGCCGGACCCTCTGTTCCTTCATCCGATCCTCCGCCTTCGACTTCCCCCGAGTTGAACCCTGAACCTGTAAGGCCACAGGAGGATATAGGGAGTACCAACGTGGAGTCTAGTTCTGGCAGCGAACCTTTAGCCGACCTGACTGGTTGGGAAGGGTTCGACTCCACTTTCATGATGCTCCCTGATGATGATGCAATAAATATAGAGTCCCTTCATGAGCATCTCGATTCTCCTGATGGTAACTTTTAATTCTTTTTACTGCTTGCTGTTTTTGATCAGTTTTTGACCACTGATTTGTCTTCTTTTCCTTTTTTGCAGAAATGAGTCACTTTCGGCAATCGTTAGGTCGCCAGGTCTCTGAGGCTGGTCCTTCTAGCGTTCCTACCAGGAAGAGGCGTCGTTTAGCCGACGATGTCCCAAGTGAGGCACCGGTCCCCTCTCAGCCACCTCGTGCTCGGACCCTTCCTGTTTCTAGGCAGGCGATGCCTCCCCCTCCTTCGGAGCAGAGGGATCTCTCTCGGGATAGGGGGAGAGTTGCCTCATCTTCACGGGGGGCTTTCGGGTCATCTGGGTGATCACGCTCCGACGTCGCAGCGGAATGCAATATCATTCCGTCGCAGCGGAAGAATCGAAGGCGCTTGTACATCGAAGGTTTGATGGGAAGCAGGCCAATACCACCGAGGATAGGCCCTGCTGACGAGAGGTCCTACCCCGTGGACGGGGGGTTTATTATGAGAGGGGCCAAATTTCGAGTTTACCCCGGGGTCCGCGACAACGATACTTTGGACATTCCCGGGGTGGCTTCCCAAATTAGTTGGTCTTCCATCCTTCCTCGGGATGAGGCAAGGATATTCTGGAATTACCCGGAGGGGGAGGACTTAGCCGACATGGAGGCATTGAGGGTAAGTTTCATACTCCTCTTCATTTGACTCCTTTTTGCCACATTCTTTGAATCTAACTTTTTGCATTTCTTTGCAGCTGGCTCAACGAACTGTGGCCAACAATGCCCAGCACCGGGCTTATCGGGAGCATGCCGATAGGGAAATTCGAGAATTAAAGGACCAAGTTATGGAGTTACAGAACACCGTCAACAACTTGTCCAAACTTCCGGATTTAGTTCGAAGCTTGGAGGAGCAGCTCGCAAAGGTTCATCAAGACCTTAATCACGCCAAGGGGGATCTCACTGTAGAGACGGCCCGATCCGGCAAATTCCACGAGGATCTTCAGGAGGCCCATGCCGAGCTGGATCGTATGCAGTCCAGCTACGGGTCCTTACTCACTCGAAATTAGGAGCTTGAGCAACGCATTGCCGATTTAGAAGGTCAGGCTGCTCCTATTCTGACCCAGGTAGAGATCGACAGCATACGGGCCGAGGCCGTGAAGGAGTACCTTCTCTCCAAGGATTGCTTGAGGCGGAAGGAAGATTTCTCCAACCCTTATGTGAAGTACGGGTTCTACCTGGCCCGGTCTTGGTTAGAAGTACATAGGGAAGGAGAGGAATTCCCCGAGCTCCAGTATACCAACGAGGCGATGCTATTTGAGGCCCCCGACTGGACTAAATATGAGCCTGAAGCTGAACCTGCAGACGAGTTATTCAAGAGAACCGCCCAAGATGACCTCGCCAACCTCACTGGTCCTTGGGAGCCCATGGATTTGGACGGTGCTCCCGAGCCTATCGAGGCTCTTATTGATTTAGACGGCGAGGAGGGTCAGCAGTCCTTGGGAAGTGATGGTCCGTCTGCAGCTGATCCCCAGCTTCCTCCCGAAGAGTAGATAGCTATTTTTGTTTTTTGTATTTCTTTTCAAGTACTTTGTTATTTTTTATTTTAACTTTGTACTTTTGTTGAATGTAATCGTAAAGATCTGTTAAAGATCTGTTTGTAATGACTTTTGAATGAAATGAAATCGAGATTTTTGTTCATGCTTTGTATCGCATTACTTCTCTATTTATCATTTATCATTCTTTGTCTGTTTGTTCATTTTGCTTGTATATATTCGCTTTGAATGTATTCGTGTATGCTCTCCAATTTTTGATAGAAAGGTATACTTTCAGAAAGAATTTTTTGCGTAAACGTATAACTGTTTAAGGCTTGATTACTATAACGTGGATGCACCTTTAGTTTTTATAGCCTTGATGTTTTTATTGCCTGGCCATAGTGACGCATAGCATCTCAGGCTCTTACGGCTCGGTTGAACTACGCCTGGCCACAGTGACGCATAGCGCCTCAGGCTCTTACGGCTCGGTTGAACTACGCCTGGCCACAGTGACGCATAGCGCCTCAGGCTCTTACGGGTCGGTTGAACTACGCCTGGCCACAGTGACGCATAGCGCCTCAGGCTCTTACGGCTCGGTTGAACTATGCCTGGCCACAGTGACGCATAGCGCCTCAGGCTCTTACGGCTCGGTTGAACTATTCCTGGCCACAATGACACATAGCGCCTCAGGCTCTTACGGCTCGGTTGAACTACGCCTGGCCACAGTGACGCATAGCACCTCAGGCTCTTACGGCTCGGTTGAACTACACCTGGCCACAGTGACGCATAGCGCCTCAGGCTCTTACGGCTCGTCTGAACTACGCCTGGCCACAGTGACGCATAGCGCCTCAGGCTCTTACGGCTCGGTTGAACTACGCCTGGCCATAGTGACGCATAGTGTCTCAGGCTCTTACGGCTCGGTTGAACTACGCCTGGCCACAGTGACCCATAGCGCCTCAGGCTCTTACGGCTCGTCTGAACTACGCCTGGCCAGAACTACGCCTGGCCACAGTGACGCATAGCGCCTCAGGCTCTTACGGCTCGGTTGAACTACGCCTGGCCACAGTGACTCATAGCGTCTCAGGCTCTTACGGCTCGGCTGAACTACGCCTGGCCACAGTGACGCATAGCGCCTCAGGCTCTTACGGCTCGTCTGAACTACGCCTGGCCACAGTGACGCATAGCGGCTCAGGCTCTTACGGCTCGTTTGTATCCTGTCACAAGATTTAGATATACAAAAGTCGCAGATGTATGATAAAAGAACAATCTGCATAGTATGTAAATAACAGTATCTTGTGATAGTATAAGTAAATGATAATAATGTTTGGGAAAGAAAATATGGTGCTTAATTCAAATACAGCTTTAGGTGATTTGAATTCCACGTTTTCCCTATCTTCTTCCCTTGTAAAGTTTTCAGGACACAGGTGTTAGGTCCAATCTTGTATCTGATTCTGTAGGGACCTTCCCAATTGGCTCTGAATTTCCCATCCTCCTTCAAGGCATTCGTGATCTGCGACTTTTTGAGCACTAGATCTCCCTCGGACATTGGCCTATCTCTCACCCGGCTATTGTAGTAGTTGGCCACCCTCTGATGATAGGATGCCAATCGAATAGCCGCGGTTTCTCTATGTTCGTCGAGTAGGTCCAAGCCTTCCCTTAGAGCTTGTGAATTTTCTTCCTCTACTAAGGGTATCACTCTTGGTGATAACGCTCCAATTTCCACAGGGATCAGTGCTTCTGCGCCGTATACAAGGCTGAATGGCGTTTCTTTAGTCGACACACGACTGGTGGTACGATATGCCCATAAAACACTAGGCAATTCGTCCACCCATGCCCCTTTTGCTTTGTCTAGCCTGGTCTTCAGCCCATGAAGGATAGTTCGATTACTGACTTTGGCCTGTCCATTAGCTTAAGGATATGACACTGAGGAGATCCTTAGCTGAATGTTGAGGCTCTTACAAAATTCACGGAAGGCGTTGCAATCAAATTGCTTTCCATGGTCGGCATTTAAGATGCGGGGAATTCCGAATCGACAGATAATGTCTATCCACACCATTGCCTCCACTTTCTTTTCCATGATTGTGGCTAAAGGCTCTGCTTCAATCCACTTTGTAAAGTAATCGGTAGCCACTAATAGGAACTTTCTTTGACCCGTGGCCAGTGGGAAAGGTCCAAGAATGTCCAATCCCCATTGTGCAAAAGGAATTGGCTGTACTGTGCCTTGAGAGGGAGTCACTGGGGCTGTTGTGATAGGCGTAAACCTCTGGCATTTGTCACACCTGCGGGTTTGGTCCATCGCATCTTTCTTCAACGTTGGCCAGTAGAATCCCGATCGCAGTACTTTAGCAGGAAGAGCTCTCGCTCCTAAGTGTTCGCCGTAAATTCCTTCATGCACTTCGGCTAAAGCGTAGCTTGCTTGTTTCGGTCCCAGACATTTCAATAAGGGTGACGAATATCCCCTTTTGTATAGTTCTCCATTGATGAGTGTGAACTTCGCCCCTTGTATTTTTAAGTGACGAGCCTCGTCCTTATCTTGGGGGAGTGTTCCTTCGATGAGATACTGTTTGTATGGGGATCTCCAGTCCTCTCCCACTTGAATGTCACACACTTCGACCTCTTCAATACTAGGTCGTTCGAGCCTCTCCACCTTCACTATCCTTCCTCGTGTTTCGGTGGAAGAGGCTAACTTAGACAATGCATCAGCATGTGTGTTTTCGGACCGGTTGATTTGTATCAGCTGAAAGCTTTTGAAAGTCTGGGCCAGAAGTTGGACTTTCTTCAAGTAAGGGACCAGCATCGGTTCCCATACCTCGTACTCTCTGCTGAATTGGTTCACCACCAATTGAGAATCACTGTGTGCTATCAAGTGGTGAACCTGTAGCTTCTTCGCTAACATCATCCCTGCTATCAGAGCTTCATACTCAGCTATGTTGTTCGAACTGGGGAATCCGAATTGTAGGGAGTATTCAAGGGATTTTCCTTCGGGTGATACCAGGACTATACCCGCTCCGCTTCCGTTGGCAGTTGATGCCCCGTCGACATGCAGCAACCATAGGTGAGCCTCCCCTTCACTGCTGTCGCTTGGGATAGTGCATTCTACGATGAAGTCGGCCAGAGCTTGACCTTTGATAGCCTGCCGTGGTTGGAATGTGATTTCGTATCCCCCAAGCTCCACTGCCCATTTCACTAACCTTCCTGAGTGTTCAGGTTTCTGAAGGATCTGTCCTAACGGTTGATCTGTCAAGACGGTGATAGGGTGTGCTTGGAAATACGGGCGCAACTTTTGCGAGGCCATCAAAAGGGCTAATGCTAGCTTTTCGACCAGCGGATAGCGGGTCTCTGGATCCAATAACACTTTACTCACGTAGTAGATGGGATGGTGCACCATTTCATCTTTCTTCAGTAGCACCGCACTGACGGCGAAATCACCGACTCCCAAATACATATAGAGTTGTTCTCCTTCCAGGGGCCTTGTTAATAAAGGCAACTGTTTCAAGTATTCCTTGAGGTCTTCAAAGGCTTTTTGACAATCTTTCGTCCATTTAAAGTTTTTTCCCCCCCCGTAGAGTTTTGAAGAACGACAGGCTCCTTTCTGCTGATTTTGACAAGAAGTGATTCAGAGCTGCTATCCTGCCTGTCAATCTCTGGACCTCTCTTACAGTGGTTGGGGGTTTCGTGTCAATGACCGTCTGTACCTTCTCAGGATTTGCCTCAATGCCCCTGTTAGTGATCATGAAGCCTAAGAACTTCCCCGATCTTACCCCGAATGAGCACTTTTCAGGGTTTAGCTTCATGTTGAATCTCCTCAATACTTCGAATACCCTGGACATTTGATCAGTATGAGACTCTCCTACGCGGCTCTTAATTATCATATCGTCCACGTAGGCTTCCATGGTATTTCCCAGAAGATCTTTGAACACTTTGCTCACCATTCGTTGATAGGTGGCTCCCGCGTTCTTTAGACCGAACGGCATTACCCGATAGCAATAGGTTCTGTCGTCGGTTATAAAGGAAGTCTTTTCTTCGTCTTCTGGGTGAAGCATGATTTGGTGATACCCGGAGAATGCATCCAAGAAACTGAGGAATTTGTAGCCGGATGTTTCGTCTACTAGTCTGTCTATCCGAGGTAGGGGTTATGAATCTTTAGGGCAGGCTTTGTTCAGGTCGGTGAAATCCACACACATTCGCCACTTCCCGCTAGATTTCTTTACCATCACTACGTTGGCTAACCACTCAGGGTAGTAGACCTCTGGGATGAATCCGGCACCCAGGAGTTTATTCACTTCTTCAGTGATTGCTTTTTGTCGTTCCGGGGTGAAACTCCTCTTCTTCTGTTTGACGGGTCTGTGCCTGGGTATGATGTTAAGCTCATGGCAAATCACTTCGGGACTAATCCCAGGCATGTCTGCCGGGCTCCAGGCGAAGATATCCGAGTTTCTCCTCCGGCACTCGACTATGTCGTTCTTTAATTGTTCGCCGAGTTGAGTCCCGATGAATGCCTTTTTTCCTCCATCCCCTTCTGTTAGCTCAATGGCTTCTGTTTCCTCTACAGGCTGAGGTTTGGGCGGATCGTCGATACATAAGGTTTCTTTCCTCTGTGCTACCTTGTTGGCAGTGGAAGCGAGATAACAAGTACGGGCACTCCTTTGGTTTCCTCGTACTTGCCCGACTCCGTTGGGAGTGGGAAACTTCATCAATAAATAGCAAGAGGATATCACCGCCCTCATGTCATTCAGCACAGGTCTGCCCGAAATCATGTTATAGGCAGCGGAGGTTGACCTGACCACCATGAACAACACTTGCCGGGTCTCGTTCTTCGGGTGCTCTCCGAGAGTCACAGGCAACACTATGGACCCGGTAACCTTCACTCGTTCGCCCGTGAATCCGTATAGTGGCGTCATAACGGGCTTTAGCCTATCTTCGGATATGCTCATTTTTTTGAAGCAGTTCCAATAGATTAGGTTTACTGAGCTCCCGTTATCGACCAAAACCCTGCTCACCGGGTGTTTGGCCACTACAGTGGATATCACCATGGGGTCGTCATGGGGCATGACAATATCACCTTTGTCAGCCGGAGTGAACATGATGGGTTCTTCATCCGCCTGTTCTTCCATCACAACGTTAACCTGATACGCTTGCCTAGCGTAACTTTTACGGGAAGTAGAGGAGCTTCCCGTTATTGATTCCCCGCTTGCAATAACATTTATTGCGGGGGCTGTAGGTTCATTGTTTGGCGGATTGACTCGGGGGATGGGCTTGATTAATTCATTTCTGGGCCTATTCCTTCTGTTACCATCGTTTGGCCCAGTCCGCGGGCGATCATTCCTTTGGTCACGCGGAGGATAACGGGGTCTCTCGCTTCTCCACAGGAAGCGGTTGATCTTCCCCTCTCTGGCCAGTCTTTCCAACTGGTCCATTAAATCTCTGCACCTCTCTGTTGGGTGACCGTGAGCACAATGGAATTCACAGTAGGCTTCGGGGTTTCGTCCTACATCTCCAATTTTCTTCTTGGGGAATTCCAATAATCCTGCCCCTTCGATAGCTGCCAGTATCGCAGTACGAGGCTCGTTCAACCTGGTATAGCCTTCATACCTGAGCCTAGGGGCTTTGTCTACTCTCACGGGTCTTGGGGAGCTTCTCTCGGGTGCATCTCTCTCTCTCTCTTCTTTCCTTCCTTTGCCTCCCTGGGCTGTATCATTTTCATCACTTCTTCTTGAGCTACATACTTGTTAGCCCTGGCAAAGAGGTAGAAAATTGTCATCGGTTGATCGAGAGAGAGGGATTCTTGTAGCTTTTCGGAGCTCATCCCTTGCAGCATTGTAGCCAAGGCTACGCCTACCGGTAGATCTTCCACTTCCAAGGTTGCATCTCGAAAGCGGTCTATAAAGCTTTTCAAGGGTTCTTTATTCCCTTGTTTAAGCGTGAGTAGGTAGGTAGCGTCTTTCTTCCTCTGGCTGTGGATCATGAAGACTTTGAGGAATTCATTTCTCAACTCGTCAAAAGAGGAGATTGAACCTTCGCTCAACCCGTTGAACCACTTTAGAGCGTGCCCGGACAATGTGAGGGAAAAAGCCCTGCACATAATTTCGTCCTCCCACCCATGCAGCAGCATGAGGGACTCGTAACTCTGTATGTGGTCATAGGGGTCTGCTTTGCCGGTGTAAGTGGCCATGGAAGGCATTTTGAACTTCTTTGGCAAAGGTTTGTTCATGATCTCCAGGCTGAATGGGATCCTCCTCCTTTGGCCGTCATCTGGAGACACCAGTTTTTTCTTCTCGAGGATCCTTTGGACGACCTTCTCCACGTCCTCCGACCCTCGAGCTGAGCATGGCCGTGTCCCTTAGGGTCTAGAAGAGTCTGATTGATAAGCACCCCTTCCAGCACCGCCCACTCCAGGACTTGACATTTCGAGGCCTTCTCGTGGGTCAAAACCTCCCTGTCTCTGTTGCTCCCCAGCCCTATAGGCTCCTAGATCATGTTCCGACTCTACGGGAGATGAGCTACGGCAGGTGGGGGAACTCTGCTGCCTATGGGCTGCGGGGGAACTCTGCCGCCTAGCGACCAGAGGAGAAGTCTGCCGCACATCGGGCAGAGGTGAACTCTGTCGCCTATTAGCGGCGGGAGAGTACCGTCGCGTACGTGATGTGGGATACCTCTGCCGCATGTAGTCCCTGGGAGAGTTCTGTCACCGTTGAGCCACGGGGGGACTCTGCCGCACATTTGGCGAACTCTGCCACCTATCGGACAGAGGGGGACTCTGCCGCCTAGCGGCCAGAGGGGAACTCTGTCGCTGTTGAGCAGCGGGTGAGCTCTGCCGCTGGTTAGCTGCTGGCGAACTCTGCCGCCTATATGCTGCGGGTGAGCTCTGCCGCGCGTTAGCTACTGGCGAACTCTGTCGCCCGGGAGCTACGGGTGTGCTCTGCCGCGCGTTTGCTGCTGGCGAACTCTGTCGCCCGTGGTCCGCGGGGAAACTCCGTCTTGCTGGACTTGTAGTAGCATTATTTTGCGTTCCTGCCTCTTGTCCAGCATTTACCGGAGTAGAGGGCTGACCTCTCTCGTAGGTCCGCCGAGGTGTGCTTTCCCCTACTAACTGCTGCACTTCATGGGGTAAGCTGAATTGGGGGAGAGCGTCTCTGAAGAAGCTCACCATAGATTTCAATGCAGTTGTAGTCTCCTCATTTTTGCACTTCAGGGTCTCAAATTCTTCTAGAGAAACCACGGCTTCTCTCTGACCCCTTTCACCATGTCTTCGTCTTTGTTCTGATCTGACAGGGGGACTCACAGAATTCTGCCCTCCTGTCAACTCTGCTGCAGAACGTGTCCTCACCATTTTGATAGAGAATCTGGCTTTTTGTCAGACTTCCCACAGACGACGCCAATTGATGTTGCCTAGCTGACAGCAACAAGAATATACCTTTCACGTAGTCTGATTGCACTAACGACAAAAGGGTGACGTCGATGCAATTTGTTCCACGTGTTCTTCGTATATCCTGCAAAAACAACAGGAATCAGAGGGGGCAGGGATTTGTCCCTGCACGCGCACTCCGATGATTAAGTAAGTAATTGGAGTTGTGAATGTATGAAGGAGAGAATGTATTGCTTAAATCAGAGAGTTTAAGGCTTTTCCCTTCTTTTTGGTTCTTTTGTTTTGGATCCCTTTTTCAGAGAGCTCACTTGTGTATTTATAGGTTTCTTCAAGTCGGTTCGAGCTGAGGCCCAGGCGCGTGTCTGGGCCGCGACAGAGTCATATAGCACTCTGTCGCGCTTCGGGTAAAGCAGCTTGTGGGAGACCTCTACCGCGGGCTGTACAGGAGAACTATGCCGCAGGCTGTACGGGAGACCTCTACCGCAGGCTATGAGGGAGACCTCTACCGCAGGCTGTGCGGGAGACCTCTACCGCAGTCTGTGCGAGAGACTATGCCGTAGGCTGTGCGGGAGGCCTCTATCGTGGGCTGTACGGGAGACCTAGGCCGCAGGCTGTGAGGGAGACCTATGTCGCAATAGAGGCGATGGAGTCTGTCGGGCCTACCGTGCGGCACGCACTCATCCCAGGCGACAGAGTGCCTATCGCCCAGAACACTCTGTCGTTCAACAAGCAACTGTGTCGCGTAGCGACTCTGTCGCGAAATCAGCCACGTGGCTTATTCTTGTTCTGACACGTGGCAGTCAATGGTTGGCGGATAGTTGTACACGTGGATTCCGGTGACACATCCACCATCAACAACTATTACAAATATTTAAACAGGCACACAAAGCACAGCTAGCACAGCCACACAAAGCATAAACATAACTCCCCCAAACTTAAAACTTTCATTGTCTTCAATGAAAAGATAGGAAAAAGTGTCAAAGAGGACTTCTCTTTGGGTAGTCTAGCTGTCATCATCCTCTTCGTAGTCGACCTCAGCATCAGCATCCTTTGGTGCATCTTCTTCTATCTCATCATCATCAGCTGCATCTCCTTGCTGTGGCATACACCATTCTAGTGGTAAGAGAAATTCCACCTCTCCTTGACGAAATGACCGATTGTATTTGGCAACATACGCAAAGAAAGTTCGATAATCTCGGTAATTATTTCTCACCTCCATCCGTAATTCTTTAGTCTCATGAAGCAAAGTCTCAGTGGAACTTGGAGTGGTGGAAGGTACAGCTGATGGGCTAGCAGAAGTACCAACAGAAGGTAGTGGTGGTGCAATAGGAGCAGCTTCTCGTTGAATCAAAGGTACTCTTTGATTTTTGAAGGTGATAGCAGATTTCCTTGCCAATCTCAGTTCAAGTTCAGTCCAATACACTCCATACTTCTTACAGAGTCCACAAACCAAGGAAGGGTGAGGTAAACCCCTTTTATTCTCTCTACGCATGAACTCTTGCATGGACTGAAAAGTAATAGCTCTAAAATCAACAATCTTTCCTGTCATAATACAATAAAGTAGAGCTGACCTGTCCACATCGACACTACTTTTATTGGTGGTAGGCATAATTCTAGAATAGATAAAATCATACCATTCATGAAGACCGTATTGAAGTCGATTGGACGGGAATGCCATGGATTTAGCTTCTGGCCTCTTTTGCCAATGGGTGTATGGGACTGTCAATTCGTTAATAACATGGACCAGCTCATCATAATCAGTGTGTAGTGTTGCTACATAACTGGCATACTCATCTTGCACCCCTTATGGAAGGTCCAGATACAAATTAATGGCATTCGCATTGTAGGGAATAAGAACACCCCTAACTTCTGAAGTAGAGTGAGTGCTTTCCATGGCATTTGCATAAAATTCATGAACCACATCAAGGATAGCGTCTTCTGGTTGCCCTGCTAATTTCAATAAATCGAAATCCCTCAGATATTCAGAATACATATTCCAGCTACCAATGTCAGGCCTAAAGCTCCTCTCAATAATCATGTTTTTATCCATGATTTTCTTAAAATTTTCTATTGCCTGACTATTCACAAACCGAAAGGGATCATAATCGGTTACTACGAGCTCTTCCCTTTGTGGAGATGGGGCTGAACTATCAGTGGCTTAAGTAGAACTCTCCAGGGTTCGTCTGGCTCGGGTTTTAGGTGCCATTATCCACCAATTGGTTCACAAATCAACAAGTACAATTTTCAGCAAGACCAAATCGGATGAACACACGAAACAAACCCAAAAATCTCTTCACAACCCAAATTACTCCAACAAAGATCAAACAGACTGAAAGGGCTTCAAAATCCAAATTGTAAGAGCCAATAAAATATCCTCTAGAGGATCGAAAACTCCTGTAGAAAGAAGAAAAATACCCAAAATTGAAGCCACGTAGGATTGATTTGGACCACTTCACGTCTTTATCACCTAAACAATCCGATAATAAAACACTTTCTTCCTTCCCCCAAAGCTTTCGGGTCCACTAAGAGATTTTACCACCAAAATTCGTTGGAGAAACTACCAAATCAGCACAAAACAACAATATCGGAAGAGAGAAAAATAATGGTTGTGGGGTTTGTCTATGTACTTTCAAGAGAACAAAGAAAGATGAAATAACCAGAAAAAGAGAGAGTCTTAGTGTGTGAGAGATTCGACCGCCCCTTTCTAATTGTGTGGGTAGGGTTATTTCATTGCCGAATAGCAAGTGGGGTTGAAAAGATAAGGTAATCCATCCTCCAATAAAACCTTACCATGTGTATTTCACTCACCCCATCCTTTGAATATTGTAAACATCTATTTCTTTCTTTGACAAAATTTCTTCTCATACTTTTTCTTACTCTTGACTTTCTTTCTCTTACCATCATTTACATCATTCGGCCCCCACTTCTTTAATTTAAAATTTTTGTCTTCCAACTTAGTTGCTAGAAAATCATTTTCTTTTCTTTCCTTGACTTGGCTGTCCACCCTTAAGTTACTAAAGTCCTTACAAAAATTTGTTTTCTTTTCTGTTCATCATTCACTCACCCATGTATTCTTTCTTGAAAAATCATGACAATTAAACTTTCAAACAATGCTCTTCTTATGCGTATGCCTGCAAAATAAACACAACCTAATTAATTAAAATAAAAATAAAAAACACACTACTAAAATCAAATAAAAATAAAAAGAATTTAAAAAAATCCTAAAAACAAAAAAAAAATTGGGTTACCTCCCAAAAGTGCTAAATTTTAAGTCTTCAGCCAGACATCTTCCAGTTTCCTCAATTCGGTTCACCAAGGGGAATGCTTTCTAATTTATGCACCCCCTCTCCATAATAATGCTTCAAATGCTACCCATTTACCTTGAACAAGCTCCCATCCGATTTCTTCAGCTCAATTGCTCCATATGGGAAAACTTGGTGTATCACAAATGGTCCTGACCACCTTGACTTCAACTTGCCAGGAAATAATTTGAGCCGTGAATTATACAATAGAACTTGTTGTCTAGGACTAAATTCTCATCTCATTATCATCTTATCATGCCATCTCTTGGTCCTATCCTTATAAATCTTTGTATTGTTATAGAACTCATTCCTCAGCTCATCAAGCTCATTCAATTGGACTAACCGATTTGTTCCAGCCTTGTCATAGTCAAAATTGAGCTTCTTAATGGCCCAGTAAGCTCGATGCTCAAGCTCTATAGGTAGATGACATGCCTTACCAAATACCAATCTATAGGGAGACATCCCAATTGGAGTCTTATAGGCTGTTCTGTATGCCCAAATCGCGTCATCTAACTTGTTAGCCCAATCTTTTCTATTCCGATTTACAGTTTTCTCTAAGATCAACTTCACTTCTTGGGTTGAAATTTTAGCTTGACCATTTGTCTGCGGATGATAACCGAGAGCTACTTTATGTTGAATTCCATACTTTGACATCAAACCATTAAAGACTTTGTTACAGAAATGAGTGCCTTCATCACTCAGGATGGCCCTTGGAGTACCGAACCTTGTCAAAATAATATTGTGTAGAAATCGAATCACCATTTTGCATCATTTGTTGGTGTTGCTATTGCCTCCACCCACTTAGAGACATAATCAACAGCAAGGAGAATATATAGCTTCCCAAAAGATGGAGGAAACGGTCCCATAAAATTGATACCCCATACCTCAAAGATTTCCACTTCTAGAATATTTGTTAAAGGTAATTCACGCCTTCTTGAAATGTTTCCAACCCTTTGACATCTGTCACATGTTACAAACATGTAGCTATCTTTAAACACACTAGGCCAATAAAAACCTGATTGCAGAACCTTTGTTGTTGTACATTCTGCACTAAAATGGCCTCCATATGCTGCAGTATGACAGTGACGCAGAATTTTCTAAACTTCATCTTCTGGCACACACCTTCTTATAATCTGATCTGGACACTTCTTAAACAGCAGAGGGTCATCCCAAAAAGATGAGTTGACATCATGGAGAATTTCTTCATCTATTGATAAGTTAAACCACTTGGCATTAATCCTCCTGCTAAGTAATTCACTATGTCTGTGAACCAAGGCAGATTTGCATTAATCTTCATTATTGTTTCATCTGGAAACTCCTCTTGAATAAGCTGTTCTTGTTGAATTTCAGATTGCTCCAACCTAGATAAATGATCAACAACAACATTTTCATATCCCTTTTTGTCCTTGATCTCAAAATGAAATTCATGTAAAAGCAAGATCCATCTAATAAGTCTGGGTTTGGCATCCTTCTTTGCAAATAGATACCAAATAGTTGCATGGTCTGTATAGACAATGACCTTACCCCCAATTAAGTATGGTCTAAACTTGTCAAATGCATGTACAACTGCAAGCATCTCCTTCTCTGTTGTTGTGTAATTTTTCTGAGCTTTATCTAAGGTCCTACATGAGTAAAGATAGCCTGAAAAATCTTGTCTATTTTCTGCCCAAGGATTGCTCCAATAGCAAAATCACTCGCGTCGCACATCAGTTCAAACGATTCTGTCCAATAGGTGCAATCATAATAGGTGTAGAAATAAGCTCCTTCCTGATCTTTTTGAACGCATGTAAGCAAAAGTCATCAAAGACAAAATTAACATCTTTTTCTAATAAATTACATAGAGGTTTCAAGATTTTTGAAAAGTCCTTGATAAATCTGCAATAGAAGCCTGCATGTCCCAAAAAGCTCCTCACGGCTTTGACTGATTTTGGAGGGGAAAGCTTTTCAATAGCAGCGACTTTAGCTCTATCCACCTCAATGCCGTGACCTGAAATTTTATGTCCAAGGACGATTCCTTCTTGCACCATAAAATGACACTTCTCCCAATTTAAGACAAGATTCGTCTCTTCACATCTCTGCAAAACAAGTGCCAAATGAGATAAACATTGGTCAAAAGTCTTACCAAATACCGAGAAGTTATCCATGAAGACTTCCATTATCACTTCAACCATGTCAACGAAGATCGACATCATGCATCTCTGGAAGGTTGCTGGGGCATTACACAAACCGAAAGGTATCCTCCTATATACGAAAGTTCCATATGGGCAAGTGAAGGTTTGTTTTCTCTTGATCTTCTGGGGCTATCGCAATCTGGTTATAGCCCAAGTAGCTGTCTAAAAAGCAATAATAACTGTGCCCGGTTAGTCTGTCTAACATTTGGTCAATGAACGGAAGTGGAAAGTGGTATTTCCTAGTAGCTTTATTCAGCTTCCTATAATCGATGCAGACTCTCCAACCTGTTACAGTTCTGGTGGATATGATTTCATCGCTGGTGTCACGAACTACTGTCATTCCACCCTTTTTAGGCACAACCTGCACAGGGCTCACCCAAGAACTATCAGATATCACTTATATAATACCAGCATTTAATAATTTTAAAATCTCAGCTCTAACAACTTCTTTCATTGCTGGATTTAGTCTTCTTTGTGGTTCAATAGAGGGTTTATGACTTTCCTCCAACCGAATTTTGTGCATCACAATGGAGGGACTAATTCCTTTGATGTCAGCAATGGACCATCCAATTGTCGATTTGTGCTCTCTTAAGATTCTAAGCAACTTGTCTTCCTCTACAGCAGAAAAAAATGATAAAATAATCACAGGAAAAGTAATATCATCACCTAAGAAAGCATACCTTAAATGGCTTAGTGTCACGACCCAATACATACAAAAATCAGTACAAATTTTTTCGCTTTTGAAAAATCTTTCTAACCACCTCGTGACATATTCCTCTAAACAGGTCGGGCTGTGAATCAATATCGATATACCATTCAAACCATTAAGAAATATCACACGTAAACATACATACTGATATCATTAATCATATAATAGAGTGGTCGGTATGTTTATACATAAGATGATTCTATATTTACATCCCCAAATATTCTTTCATATACAATATTGTGCTGTAAGCATACTAATACAAGATTCTGTACATGGTGTATACCTGACAGTCGATGGGAAACAAAGATATCAGCTATGCCGTCTACTCTCTACACCGACTATCTCTATGGTGAAAACATTGAAAGTGGGTGGAAAATGAAAGGGTGAGCTCCACATGCTCAGTAAGGCAATAATACAAACGGGTAGATAGCTATACTATCTACATGCTGATAAGAAATCAGGATATATGTGAGCATGAGGTAAAAACAATGATATGCCATAAATATAATATCATTTGTTCTAAAACAGGAAATCGGCATATTAAAACATGGAATAATTCTCATGTGAAAACATCTCATGCTCAATGAAACAACACGTTTTAAAATACCCCATTTGGGTCAAAATATAATACACTCACAAATCGAATTTCATTTCAACAAAATTCTTTATTTTCAAATCTCCGTTATAAAATCACCCTTCTCACAGGGTTACAAATCAATGAAAGTTTCATAAAATCCCTCCATGAGAATAATCAAATCTCAATTGAAATCATAAGAAAATTGGGGCCTGACCCCTCCCTCGGGTCTACCCTGGTCTATCAAGACCAATAGTTATATCATGTGAGACATGTAAACGACTAAATCGGAAATATCCAGGACTATGGCCATAACCTCGTGATCCCTGGCACACGGATCCTAGGGTGCGGGGTATCACACCTGAAACGGGAGGTGGGTCATCTTACCCGCCAGAAAAGCATAATATCAAGATTGCGAGGGCAAGACTTGCTGTCTCGTGGCTAATGCCACGCCACTCCAACAATCCCCATGGTACAAAGTACTCCACGTGACATACACGGTACATCGTACTCCGTTAACCCAAGCTCAATCAGGGGTGCCTGTAATAGGTCTTATCCACCCGTGTCTAGTATGTCTCAATATGCACGTGTGAGCATATCATCTCACTGTGACACACAGTCAACAGCAGGCTCCAACACGACTATATGCATGTCATATAAATTCATGTGCGAGCGAAGCTCCAGCACGGCTCCATGCATATTCATGATATCTGAAAACCTCGTGCGAGCGAAGCGCTAGCACAGTTTCATGGAAATCAAATAAAATCTGCGTATGAGCAGCGCTCCAGTACGACTTAAACAGATTATACATTCAATTCAAATCAACGTACGAGCATTGCTCCAGTACGGATAAGTATTAAAACTCAGTGAAAACCTCGTACGAGAAAAACTCCAGTACAGTAGTCATATAAAACAAATCTGTAAAATAGTGCGAGCAAGGCTCTAGCACTCTGAGTATGAGTTAAAATATAAAATCCAGTGCGAGCAGTACTCAAGCACGGTTACAACTCATATAACACTGATAGGTGGCTCAATTTTATCAAAATATGTTAAATAAACATCAACTGGCACCTAACATGTGCCTTTTCACTTAAAACATGAAAATAATAGCCAACCTATCCATAAATTGCTTGGATTAAAGCAATATCATCATGAAAACATTAAAATCATGAAATTCATGCAATTTCATAGCCTTACTACCCTTTTTGAAATTTTCCTAACTGGGGGCAAAATAGTCATTTTTCACTATTTCCATATTTTTCCGTAAAAATTATTATTCTATTTTCGGGTAGCCTATTGAATTTAACGTAATGTAAATCCCCTCAAAATTACGTACAGCTACCTCTAAGTGTTCATAAAATTCCCTTACCTGGAATCACGCACGAGCTTATCCCGACTCGGTCGTACCAGGTCTCTCAGTCCAATTCGCTCGTCCACGGAGCTGCATATAACCACATATGAGTTTAG
Organism: Firmiana major; assembly: GCA_033439115.1. Classification (NCBI taxonomy): domain Eukaryota; kingdom Viridiplantae; phylum Streptophyta; class Magnoliopsida; order Malvales; family Malvaceae; genus Firmiana; species Firmiana major. The sequence goes on along the minus strand of CM065907.1, from coordinate 60,759,829 downwards.
TTCAATATTACTGATCAGTATTTCACTCTTACTGATCGAATCTAAAGCTCTGGGCCTGTTTTACTCTATTGGGCCCAATTGGACTTTAATGGGCCCCGAACCCCTTTTTCAGCCCGTTTCCACTTTTTAAATCCCTTCTTCGTGTTTACTGGGCTCATTTGATTTATCAATAATCATCGGGCTTCGTTCCAAACTCAGTGGATAGCCTGGATACTGTTTACGATAATTACTATGGAATTTCGAATAAAATTCCTTTTTATGCAGAATTAATCCGTAATTTTCGTAAAATAATCGAAACTCTGCATTAAAGGACTCATATTATCGTAATTAAAATGTACTTACCCAAAATGGTGCGGGGTACGAAAATCAGAGCTAAATCGGCTCTCGTTCGGGCTCTATAGTGACACTGTACAATTATTTAAATCCGGGTCATTTTCCAATAAAATAATAATAAATTGAATTCTTGGGATTCATCCGCAGGTCAATCCTGACCCTCGGTCACTTACCCGAATTTTTGAGTCGTCCCCGGGTACACTTTCTTCCTTTTTTTCCCTTTTTTTCCCTTTTCTTTTTTCTTTTTCTTTTCCTTTTTTTTCTTTTCTCCCTTCTCGGATACGGTGCCGTTTTGGCCTGTTTTCCGTCGCCAGAGATTCCGGCCATCTCGCCGGCAGCCAGTGGCATCAACAGAACCGTCTCGACCAGGGGATCGTTTTGCGGGGTCGAATCGGAGCTAAGATGCCTCCGTTCGTCGGGACAGAGGCGATTTCTCCCCGAAACTTCCGTCGGTCGATTCGCCGGGAATAGCTGCAGTCGGCGAGCGTCACCGGTACCACTGGAATCGCCTGGCGTTGCTCTATCTTCTCTGACCGTTGGCTTGGCTCGTCGGACGCCGGTGGCTGGTCGGGGGTGTCGGGTTGCAGACGGGTTCTCTGGGTGCGTTTTTTGGGTTTCTCTCTCCCTGAAATCAGATTTCGAATTTTCTTTTTTTTAATTCATTTATTATTTATTAATTTATTTATTATTATTTTAATCAATAAAATAAATTAAATAATCCAAATATCTCTTAAAAAATCTAAAAAAATATTTTTAAATTCATTTAATCAATAAATGAATTTATCACTGTATTTTTGTCTTTCTCGGTATATTTTTCAATTCTTTTCGGGATAATTTTTCGAATTAAAAATCCCGATTAATTCCAAATTAATCCCCGTAAATTTCAATAAATTAATATCTAGACCAATCGGCCTCAAATTTAAATATTTTCCTCGATATTGATCCAGATTTCGTAAATTTCATATTTTAACGAAAATTACTTATCGATTTTATACTGAATTTTGGTCTTTTGACCATTTTACCCTTATAGGTGTTCGGGACCAAATTAAATCGACTTTCTTTCATCAATCCACAATCTTTTCCCTATATTCAATTCCTTAAAGGAACTTGTTGCTTCGTTGTTTTCCCAATTTATCCATATTCGATTTTACATATATTATTTCGTTTCATCCACATTTCTTAAATTTGAATCAACCATCTTATAAATCCATTAACATATAATAATGTCATACAATATGGAAATCATAAGGAATATCACACAAAAATTTCGGATCTCACAATCTCCCCCACTAAAATAATTTGGCCCTTCAAATTAGAACCAAATCAATCGGTAAACAACTCCGAGTACTTCTCCTGTATCATGCTATCTAGCTCCCAGGTAGCTTCCTCCGGAGTGTGATACTGCCACTGAACCTTCACCAGGGAGATCGTCTTGGATCGCAATACCTTCTCCTTCTTATCCAAAATCCGAACTGGTCTCTCAACATATGTCATACTGTCACTGAGCTCTAACGGCTCGTAGTGAATCACGTGTGACGGATCTGGATGGTACTTCCGAAGCATAGAAACGTGGAAGACACTGTGTACACCTGCCAACTCTGGTGGCAATGCCAATCTATAGGCCTTATCTCCCACTCGCTCCAGAATCTCAAAGGGTCCAATAAAACAAGGGCTCAGTTTACCTTTCTTACCGAACCTCATAATACCCTTGGAAGGAGAAACTCTCAAAAACACCGACTCACCCTCTGCAAACTCTAGTGGTCTGCATCTCCTGTCAGCATAACTCTTCTGTCGGCTATGAGCTGTCCGCAATCTATCACATATCAATCTGACATCCTCAGTAGCCTGCTGTACCAAGTCAGGAGCAAATAACAGTCTGTCACCAATCTCTTCCCATGCAATAAGGGAACGGCATCTGCGACCATACAGTGCCTCATACGGTGCCATCCCGATACTCGAGTGATAACTGTTATTATAGGCAAACTCGGATAATGGCAAATGATCATCCTAGGAGCCTCCAAAATCTAACACACGTGCTCTCAACATATCCTCCAGAGTCTGTATAGTCCTCTCTGACTGACCATCTGTCTGAGGATGGAAAACGGTGCTAAATCTCAACTGGGTCCCCAACGCTTCCTGAAAATGTTCCCAAAAATGGGAAGTGAAGCAGGCATCCTTATCAGAAACAACGCTCACTTGAACGCCATGTAGCCTGACAATCTCTCGAACATATAAGTTCGCCAACGTACTCAGAGCATCTGTAGCTCTCATAGCTAAGAAATGGGCGGACTTCGTCAGTCTATCCACAATCACCCAGATGGCATCATGACCTCTGCGGGTCCTTGGTAATCCCATCACAAAATCCATAGTGACATGCTCCCACTTCCAGGTCGGTATCGGTAGAGGCTGCAATAATCCTGCAGGCTTCTGATGCTCTACCTTTACCTGCTGACAGACGAGACATCTCGCAACATACTCTGCTATGTCTCTCTTCATCCCAGACCACCAATAAACTCTCTGGAGATTCTAATACATCTTCGTACTCCCCGGATGTACTGTATACCTCGCTGAGTGAGCCTCTGATAAAATCATCCTCTTGATCTCAGGATCCTCGGGAACACATATCCTACCGCGGAACCTCAGTAAACCATCAGTACTCAATGTAAAATCAGTATCTGCACCTACCTGTACCTGCCTCATCAACTGAATACATCCCTGATCACTCTGCTGAGCCTGCCAGATACGATCAATCAACTCCGGCTCCAATCTCAAGGGATGCTATGTCCAAACTGAGGCTCGCGAACTGCTATAACAAATCATGTTCCCGAACCATCATAAATGATACCAACCCTAGGCTCTTCCAGCTCATAGCATCATCAACTACATTAGCCTTTCCCGGGTGGTATAATATCTCGCAATCATAATCCTTCAGGAGCTCGAGTCATCTCCTCTGTCTCATGTTCAGCTTCTTCTGCAAGAATAAATACTTCAGACTCTTATGGTCTATAAAAATTTGAAACTGCTCACCAGTGCTAAATCTTCAGTGCAAACACTATGGCCGCCAACTCCAAATCGTGGGTTAGATAGTTCCTCTCGTGATCTTTCAGCTGTCGAGATCCATAGGTAACTACCCTCCTATCCTGCATCAATACACAACCAGTCCCTGATGCGATGCATCTGTATATACTAAGAAATCTCCTGAGCTGGTAGGTATGGTGAGAACTAGAGCAGTGGTCAATCAACGCTTCAGCTCCTGAAAACTCCTCTCACATGCATCATCCCACATAAACTCAACATCCTTCCGTGTGAGACGTGTCAACGGAGCAGCTAATCTAGAGAAACCCTCTACAAATCTCCTGTAGTATCCTGCCAAACCCAGAAAACTCTGAATCTCTGTGACTGTCTTGGGTCGCTCCCACTGAACAACTACCTTTATCTTGGATGGGTCTATTGACACTCCATCCCTCGATACTACATGGCCCAGAAAAGAAATCTACTCTAACCAGAAGTCACACTTACTGAGTTTGGCATACAACTCTCTCTCTCTGAGGGTCTGTAACACTGTCCTCAAGTGCTGCTAGTGGTCCTCCCTAGATCTAGAGTATACCAAAATATCATTGATAAACACAATCACAAACCGATCCAGGTATGGCTTGAACACATCGTTCATCAAAGCCATGAATGCTGCGGGGGCATTAGTCAACCCAAATGGAACCTCATAATGACCATAACGGGTCCTAAATGCTGTCTTGGGCACATCCTCTCTTCGTATCCTTAGCTAATGATACCCAGACCTCAGATCAATCTTAGAAAAGACCTGTGCTCCCCGAAGCTGATCCAACAAATCGTCAATGCATGGAAAGGGATACTTATTCTTAATGGTAGCCCTTATTCAACAATCTGTAATCCATACACAATCGGAGGCTGCCATCCTTCTTCCTCACAAACAAGACCGGAGCTCCCCAAGGTGATACGCTCGGTCTCATAAACCTCTTCTCAAGCAAATCCTGTAACTGCTTCCTCAGCTCCTCTAACTCAATCGGAGCCATCCTATACGGTGGTCTCGAAATCGGTTCTGTACCAGGTACTAAATCTATCCCAAACTCTATCTCTCTGGCTTGAGGTAATCCTGGTAAATCATCTGGAAGGACGTCAGGAAATTCCCTAACCACTGGAATATCTCTCAAATCTGATCGTACCCAGTCCGTATAAACCGTATATACGATGAATCCTTCAAAACATAAATCATAAAATCAGCAAAAATTTATTGCTCCATTTAAAGTAACACTGATTTCATTACTTTTCAAGGAAATTTTACAACACATCTTTCGGTGGTATTAAACGTTATTGTCTTAGAAAAACAATCTAACACAACTCGATTGGCAGCCAACCAATCCTTTCCTAGTATGACATCGAAGTCCCTCATATACATCACAATAAGGTCGACTGACATTTCTTTTTTCCCAACTTTCAACTTACAGTCCTTGACTACATACTCTACTAACTGACTTATGTTTATGGGGGTAAGTATTAACAATTTACTACTCAGAGGAATAGACTTTACATACTTAGACAATTTACATGCAAATGAAGGCGATACGAATGAATGTGTGGTACCAAGATCAATCAAAACATATGCTTCTAAACCAAATATTAGGATGGTACCTTTCACCACATCAGACGACTGATCTGCCGTATCCTGGTCCAAAGCATGAACTCGCCCTGTACCCATTACTTGCTTCCCTTTCTCTTCTGCAGTAACTCTCCTCCTCTGAGCAGGAACCTGAACTGGAGCTCTCTCCGGCTCTTTGCCCTTCTGTGGGGCAGTGTCTTGTCTCTCTGGGTAATTTCTCATCTTATGCCTTGACATCCCACATCGATAACATACTACAGTAGTAGCTATAGGCACTGGACAAGGTCTGGTACCATGATATCTGCCACATCGCGTACATCGATCAGTAGTAGGGCGTGGTCCTCCAATGATAAGGCCTCTAGTTCGTGGTAAAGCCGGATGAACAGGGGCTCTATCTGTCCTCTCCTGAACCTCCTCAATCTTCGGCCTCTTATCAGAGAACCGTACACCTCTCCTGAAAAATCTGTCTCTGCCGAATCTCTTTCGATCTCTATCTCGACTCCTACTGAACTTTCCTGTCTCGGAGACGTTCCGCTCATAATCTTGCTCACACAGCTGAGCTCTATGTACTGCCTCCTCATAAGTCGAAACATCAACGGGAGCCAACTGAGATCTGATGGCTAGTAGTAGTGCACCTGAAAAGCCTATATAGTTTCTCCATCTGATACACCTAATCCTCAGCTACTACTGGGTCCTTCCTCCCATGGAAGACTGAAGGTCTAAACTTCTAAAAATGTCTAAATCTCTCCAGGTCACACTCATATCCAGCATCCTAAGCTAGCTAGGGTCTCACTGCCTCTGCAGCCTGAGCCTGAACCTCGGGTAATTCTGCGGCCTGTGCCGGCATCTCGGGATCAGGTGCCTTCTGTCTCGTCGGATCTCTCCTATCTCTAGCCTCGAGTGCTGCCTGCTGAGCTACAATCTCTGCCAGGCTCTCAATACTCCGCTCAAGTCTAGCGAAGCGTGCCTCAGCCTCATTTGGTTTCACAACAGTACCCTCGGGTACCTGACCAGTCCGTATACCATCACCACGGCCTCTAGGCCTGCCTCTACGGCCTCTAGTACGTGTACTAGTCCCACTACCACTACGGGTGACCGGCATAATGTAAATCCTGTATTCCAAATCATTTGTTAATTTAATTCCTATCTAGTATACACTTTGACATCTCATACAACACAGTACTAAGGGGGATGTATTTTTTTTTTAACGACCATTATCAACTCTTATCCGACCAACTCTAACTCATAATTGCTTACTTATCGATACTGATTCACATCTAGCCAACCTCTACTCTGATACCACTTTTACTGTCACGACCCAATACTTACAAAAATCAGTATAAATTTTTTTTCTTTTGAAAAATCTTTCGTACCTCCTCGTGACATATTCCTCTAAACAGGTCGGGCTGTGAATCAATATCGATATACCATTCAAACCATTAAGAAATCTCACACGTAAACATACATACTGATATCATTAATCATATAATAGAGTGGTCGGTATGTTTATACATCAGATGATTCTATATTTACATCCCCAAATATTCTTTCATATACAATATTGTGCTATAAGCATACTAATATAAGATTCTGTACGTGGTGTGTACCGACAGTCGATGGGAAACAAAGATATCAGCTATGTCGTCTACTCTCTACACCCGCTATCTCTATGGTGAAAACATTGAAAGTGGGTGGAAAATGAAAGGGTGAGCTCCACATGCTCAGTAAGGCAATAATACAAACGGGTAGATAGCTATACTACCTACATGCTGATAAGAAATCAGGATATATGTGAGCATGAGGTAAAAACAATGATATGCCACAAATATAATATCATTTGTTCTAAAACAGGAAGTCGGCATATTAAAACATGGAATAATTCTCATGTGAAAACATCTCATGCTCAATGAAACAACACGTTTTAAAATACCCCATCTGGGTCAAAATATAATACACTCACAAATCGAATTCCATTTCAACAAAATTCTTTATTTTCAAATCTCCGTTATAAAATCACCCTTCTCACAGGGTTACAAATCAATGAAAGTTTCATAAAATCCCTCCATGGGAATAATCAAATCTCAATTGAAATCATAAGAAAATCGGGGCCTGACCCCTCCCTCGGGTCTACCTTGGTCTATCAAGACCAATAGTTATATCATGTGAGACATGTAAACGACTAAATCCGTAATATTCTGGACTATGACCATAACCTCGTGATCCCTGGCACAAGGATCCTAGTGTGCGGGCTATCACACCTGAAACGGGAGGTGGGTCATCCTACCCGCCAGAACAGTATAATATCAGGATTGCGAGGGCAAGACTTGCTGTCTCGTGGCTAATGCCACTCCACTCCAACAATACCCATATTACAACGTACTCCGCGTGACATACACGGTACATCATACTCCGTGAACCCAAGCTCAATCAGGGGTGCCTGTAATAGGTCTTAACCACTCATGTCTAGTATGTCTCAATATGCATGTGTGAGCATATCATCTTACTGTGACACACGGTCAATAGGAGGCTCCAACACGGCTATATTCATGTCATATAAATTCATGTGCGAGCGAAGCTCCAGCACGGCTTCATGCATATTCATGATATCTGAAAACCTCGTGCGAGCGAAGCTCTAACACGGTTTCATAGAAATCAATTAAAATATGCGTACGAGCAGCGCTCCAGTACGACTTAAACTGATTATACATTCAACTCAAATCCACGTACGAGCATTTCTCCAGTACGGATAAGTATTAAAAATCAGTGAAAACCTCATACGAGAAAAACTCCAGCACGGTAGTCATATAAAACAAATCTGTAAAATAGTGCGAGCAAGGCTCCAACACTCTGAGTATGAGTTAAAATATAAAATCCAGTGCGAACAGTGCTTAAGTACGGTTACAACTCATATAACACTGATAGGTGGCTCAATTTTATCAAAATATGTTAAATAAACATCAACTGGCACCTAACCTGTGCCTTTTCACTTAAAACATGAAAATAATAGCCAACCTATCCATAAATTGCTTGGATTAAAGCAATAGCATCATGAAAACATTAAAATCATGAAATTCATGCAATTTCATAGCCTTACTACCCTTTTTGAAATATTCCTAACTGGGGGCAAAATAGTCATTTTTCATTATTTCCATATTTTTTCGCAAAAATTATTATTCTATTTTCGAGTAGCCTATTGAATTTAACATAATGTATATCATCTCAAAATTACGTACAGCTACCTCTAAGTGTTCATGAAATTCGCTTACCTGGAATCACGCACGAGCTTATCTCGACTCGGCCGTACCAGGTCTCTCAGTCCAATTCGCTCGTCCACAGAGCTGCATATAACCACTTATGAGTTTAGTTCAATATTACTGATCAGTATTTCACTCTTACAGATCGAATCTAAAGCTCTGGGCCTGTTTTACTCTATTGGGCCCAATTGCACTTTAATGGGCCTCGAACCCCTTTTTCAGCCCGTTTCCACTTTTTAAATCCCTTCTTCGAGTTTACTGGGCTCATTTGATTTATCAATAATCATCGGGCTTCTTTCCAAACTCAGTGGACAGCCCGGATACTGTTTACGATAATTACTTTGGAATTTCGAATAAAATTCCTTTTTATGCAGAATTAATCCGTATCTTTCGTAAAATAATCGAAACTCTGCATTAAAGGACTCATTTTATCGTAATTAAAATGTGCTTACCCAAAATGGTGTGGGGTACGAAAATCGAAGCTAAATCGGCTCTCGTTCGGGCTCTATAGTGACACTGCACAATTATTTAAATCCGAGTTATTTTCCAATAAAATAATCTCAAATTGAATTCTCAAGATTCATCCGCAGGTCAATCCCGACCCTCGGTCACTTACCCGAATTTTCGAGTCGTCCCCGGGTACACTTTCTTCCTTTTTTTCTTTTTTTTTCCTTTTCCTTTTCCTTTTTCTTTTTCTTTTCTTTTTCTTTTTTTTTTTTCTTTTCTCCCTTCTCGGCTACGGTGCCGTTTTGGCCCGTTTGCCGTCGCCAGAGATTCCGGCCATCTCGCTGGCAGCCAGTGGGTTCAACAGAACCGTCTCGGCCAGGGGATTGTTTTGCGGGGTCAAATCGGAGCTAAGATGCCGTCGTTCGCCGGGACAGAGTCGATTTCTCCCCGAAACTTCTGTCGGTTGATTCGCCGAGAATAGCTGTCGTCGGCGCGCGTCACCAGTACCACTGGAATCACCGGGCGTTGCTCTATCTTCTCCGACCGTTGGCTTGGCTCGTCGGACGCCGGTGGCTGGTCGGGGGTGTCGAGTTGCAGACGGGTTCTCTGGGTGCGTTTTTTGGGTTTCTCTCTCCACGAAATCAGATTTCCAATTTCTTTTTTTTTTAATTCATTTATTATTTATTAATTTATTCATTATTATTTTAATCAATAAAATATATTAAATAATCCAAATATCTCTTAAAAAATCTAAAAAAAATATTTTTAAATTCATTTAATCAATAAATGAATTTATCACTGTATTTTCATCTTTCTCGGTATATTTTTCAATTCTTTTCGGGATAATTTTTTGAATTAAAAATCCCGATTAATTCCAAATTAATCCCCGTAAATTTCAATAAATTAATATCTAGATCAATCGGCTCGAATTTAAATATTTTCCTCGATATTGATCCAGATTTCGTAAATTTCATATTTTAACGAAAATTACTTATCGATTTTATACCGAATTTTGGTCTTTTGACCATTTTACCCTTATACGTGTTCGGGACCAAATTAAATCGACTTTCTTTCATCAATCCACAATATTTTCCCTATATTCAATTCCTTAAACGAACTTGTTGCTTCGTTGTTTTCCCGATTTATCCATATTCAATTTTACGTACATTATTTCGTTTCATCCACATTTATTAAATCTGAATCAACCATCTTATAAATCCATTAACATATAATAATGTCATACAATATGGAAATCATAAGGAATATCATACAAAAATTGCGGATCTCACAATCTCCCCCACTAAAATAATTTGGTCCTCCAAATTAGAACCAAATCAATCGGTAAACAACTCCAGGTACTTCTCCTGTATCATGCTATCTAGCTCCCAGGTAGCTTCCTTCGGAGTGTGATACTGCCACTGAACCTTCACCAGGGAGATCGTCTTGGATCGCAATACCTTCTCCTTCCTTTCCAAAATTCGTACTGGTCTCTCAATATATGTCATACTGTCACTGAGCTCTAACGACTCGTAGTGAATCACGCGTGACGGATCTGGATGGTACTTTCGAAGCATAGAAACGTGGAAGACACTGTGTACACCTACCAACTCTGGTGGCAATACCAATCTATAGGCCTTATCTCCCACTCGCTCCAGAATCTCAAAGGGTCCAATAAAATGAGGGCTCAGTTTACCTTTCTTACCGAACCTCATAATACCCTTGGAAGGAGAAACTCTCAAAAACACTGACTCACCCTCTGCAAACTCTAGTGGTCTGCGTCTCCTGTCAGCATAACTCTTCTGTCAGCTCTGAGCTATCCGCAATCTATCACATATAAATCTGACATCCTCAGTAGCCTGCTGTACCAAGTCAGGAGCAAATAACAATCTGTCACCAATCTCTTCCCATCCAATAGGGGAACGGCATCTGCGACCATACAGTGCCTCAAACGATGCCATCTCGATACTCGAGTGATAACTGTTATTGAAGGCGAACTCGACTAATGGCAAATGATCATCCCAGAAGCCTCCAAAATCCAGCACACATGCTCTCAACATATCCTTCAGAGTCTGTATAGTCCTCTCTGACTGACCATCTGTCTGAGGATGGAAAGCGGTGCTAAATCTCAACTGGGTCCCCAACGCTTCCTGAAAATGTTCCCAAAAATGGGAAGTGAAGCGGGCATACCTATCAGAAACAACGCTCACTTGAACGCCATGTAGCCTGACAATCTCTCGAACATATAAGTTCGACAACGTACTCAGAGTATCTGTAGCTCTCATAGCTAAGAAATGGGCAGACTTCGTCAGTCTATCCACAATCACCTAGATGGCATCATGACCTCTGCGGGTCCTCGGTAATCCCATCACAAAATCCATGGTGACATGCTCCCACTTCCATGTCGGTATCGGTAGAGGCTGCAATAATCCTGCAGGCTTCTGATGCTGTACCTTTACCTGCTGACAGACGAGACATCTCGCAACATACTCTACTATGTCTCTCTTCATCCTAGACCACCAATAAACTCTCCGGAGATTCTAATACATCTTCGTACTACCCGGATGTACTGTATACCTCGCTAAGTGAGTCTCTGATAAAATCATCCACCTGATCTCAGGATCCTCAGGAACACATATCCTACCGCGGAACCTTAGTAAACCATCAGTACTCAATGCAAAATCGGTATCTGTACCTACCTGTACCTACCTCATCAACTGAATACATCCCTGATCACTCTGCTGAGGCTGCCGGATACGATCAATCAACTCCGGCTCCAATCTTAGGCTTGCAATGATCTCAACTCTGTCAATCTCAGGGGATGCTATGTCCAAACTGAGGCTCGCGAACTGCTCGAACAAATCATGTTCCCATACCATCATAAATGATACCAACCCTAGGCTCTTCCTGCTCAAAGCATCAACAACTACATTAACCGTTCCCGAGTGGTATAATATCTCGCAATGATAATCCTTCAGGAGATCGAGCCATCTCCTCTGTCTCATGTTCTGCTCCTTCTGCAAGAATAAATACTTCAGACTCTTATGGTCTGTAAAAATCTGAAACTGCTCACCATATAGGTAATGGCGCCATATATTCAGTGCAAACACTATAGCCGCCAACTCCAAATCGTGGGTCAGATAGTTCCTCTCGTGATCTTTCAGCTGTCTAGATCCATAGGTAACTACCCTCCCATCCTGCATCATTACACAGCCCAGTCCCTGATGCGATGCATCTGTATATACTAAGAAACCTCCTGAGCTGGTAGGTATGGTGAGAACTGGAGTAGTGGTCAATCAACGTTTAAGCTCCGGAAAACTCCTCTCACATGCATCATCCCACATAAACTCAACATCCTTCCGTGTGAGACGTGTCAACGGAGCAGCTAATCTGGAGAAACCCTCTGCAAATCTCCTGTAGTATCCTACCAAACCCAGAAAACTCTGAATCTCTGTGACTGTCTTGGGCTGCTCCTACTGAACAACTGCCTTTATCTTGGATGGGTCCACTGACACTCCATCCTTTGATACTACATGGCCCAAAAAAGAAATCTGCTCCAACCAGAAGTCCACTTACTGAGTTTGGCATACAACTCTCTCTCTCTGAGGGTCTGTAACACTATCCTCAAGTGCTGCTCATGGTCCTCCCTAGATCTAGAGTATACCAAAATATCATTGATAAACACAATCACAAACCGATCTAGGTATGGCTTGAACACATCGTTCATCAAAGCCATGAATACTGCAGGGGCATTAGTCAACCCAAATGGCATAACCAAAAACTCATAATGACCATAACGGGTCCTAAATGCTATCTTGGGCATATCCTCTCTTCGTATCCTTAGCTGATGATACCCAGACCTCAGATCAATCTTAGAAAATACCTGTGCTCCCCGAAGCTGATCCAACAAATCTTCAATGCGTGGAAGGGGATACTTATTCTTAATGGTAGCCTTATTCAACAATCTGTAATCCATACACAATCGGAGGCTGCCATCCTTCTTCCTCACAAACAAGACCAGAGCTCCCCAAGGTGATACGCTCAGTCTCACAAACCTCTTCTCAAGCAAATCCTGTAACTGCTTCCTCAGCTCCTCCAACTTAATCGGAGCCATCCTATACGGTGGTCTCGAAATCGGTTCTATACCAGGTACTAAATCTATCCCAAACTCCATCTATCTGGCTGGGGGTAATCCTGGTAAATCGCCTGAAAAGACGTCAGGAAACTCCTTAACCACTGGAATATCTCTCAAATCTGATCGTACCTAGTCCGTATCAACCGTATATACGATGAATCCTTCAAAACATAAATCATAAAATCAGTAAAAATTTATTGCTCCATTTAAAATAACATTGATTTCATTACTTTTCAGGAAAATTTTACAACACATCTTTCGGGGGTATTAAACGTTAATGTCTTAGAAAAACAATCTAACACAACTCGATTGGCAGCCAACCAATCCTTTCCTAATATGACATCGAAGTCCCTCATATACATCACAATAAGGTCGGCTGGCATTTCTTTTTTCCCGACTTTCAACTTACAGTCCTTGACTACATACTCTACTAACTGACTTGTGTTTATGGGGGTAAGTATTAACAATTTACTACTGAGAGGAATAGACTTTACATACTTAGACAATTTACATGCAAATGAAGGCGATACGAATGAATGCGTGGCACCAGGATCAATTAAAACATATGCTTCTAAATTAAAGATTAGGATGGTACCTTTCACCACATCAGACGACTGATCTGTCGTATCCTAGTCCAAAGCATGAACTCACCCTGTACCAATTACTTGCTTCCCTTTCTCCTCTGCATTAGCTCTCCTCCTCTAAGCAGGAACCTGAACTGGAGCTCTCTCCGGATCCTTTGCCCTTCTGTGGGGCAGTGTCCTGTCTCTCTGGGTAATTTCTCATCACATGGCCTAACATCCCACATCGATAACATACTACAGTAGTAGCTATAGGCACCAGACAAGGTCTGGTACCATGATATCTGCCACATCGCCTACATCGATCAGTAGTAAGGCGTGGTCTTCCAATGAAAATACCTCTAGCTGGTGGTAAAGTCGGATGAACAGGGGGTCTTTCTGTCCTCTCCTGAACCTCCATAATCTTCGACCTCTTATCAGAGAACCGTACACCTCTGCTGAAAAATCTTTCTCTGTTGGATCTCTTCCAGTCTCTGTCTCGACTCCTACTGAACTTTCCTGTCTCGGAGACGTTCTGCTCATAATCCTGCTCACATAGCTGAGCTCTATGTAATGCCTCCTCATAAGTCGAAACATCAAAGGGAGCCAACCGAGATCTAATGGCTGGTCTCAGTCCATCTATAAACTTCTGGACCTTTCGATCCTCACTACCCATCGTCTCCAAATCATATCTCCCCAACGAGATGAATCGAGTCTCATACTCATTAATAGACTGGTTCCCCTGAACTAAACTCAAAAACTCCATCCTCAACTTTCACTGTGCTATAGCGGGAACATACTGCCTCCTAAAGGCATCCAAAAATATCTCCCATGTGACCTCAGCATGTCGAGCTCTCAATATCGGCTCGGTAGATCTCTACCAATGCTCTGTCGCTCCCTGAAATATAAATACGGCAAAAGCAACCCTCTCAGTAGTAGTGCACCTAAAAAGCCTATATAGCTTCTCCATCTAATACACCCAATCCTCAGCTACTACTGGGTCTTTTCTCCCATGGAAGATTGAAGGTCTAAACTTCTGAAAATGTCTAAATCTATCTAAGTCACACTCATATCCAGCATCCTGAGCTAGTTGGGGTCTCACTGCCTCTGCAGCCTGAGCCTAAACCTCGGGTAATTCTGAGACCTGTGCCGGCATCTCAGGATCAGGTCCCTCCTGTCCCGTCGGATCTCACCTATCTCTAGCCCCGAGCGCTGCCTGCTGAGCTACAATCTCAGCCAGGCTCTCAATACTCTGCTCAAGTCTAGCGAAGCATGCCTCAGTCTCATCTGGTCTCACAGTAGTACCCTCGGGTACTTGACCAGTCTGTATACCATCACCACGGCCTCTAGGCATGCCTCTATGGCTTCTAGTACGTGTACTAGCCCCACTACCACTACGGGTGACCAGCATAATGTAAATCCTGTATTCCTAATCATTTGTTAATTTAATTCCCATCTAGTATACACTTTGACATCTCATACATCACAGTACTAAGGGGGATGTAATTAATTTTTTTTTAACGACCACTATCTACTCTTATCTGACCAACTCTAACTCATAATTACTTACTTATCGATACTAATTCACGTCTAGCCAACCTCTGCTCTGATACCACATTTATTGTCACGACCTAATACTTACAAAAATTAGTACAAACTTTTTCGCTTTTGAAAAATCTTTCTTACCTCCTCGTGACATATTCCTCTAAATAGGTCGGGCTGTGAATCAATATCGATATACCATTCAAACCATTAAGAAATATCACACGTAAACATACATACTGATATCGTTAATCATATAATAGAGTGGTTGGTATGTTTATACATCAGATGATTCTATATTTACATCCCCAAATATTCTTTCATATACAATATTGTGCTGTAAGCATACTAATACAAGATTCTGTACGTGGTGTATACCTAACAGTCGATGGGAAACAAAGATATCAACTATGCCGTCTACTTTCTACACCCGCTATCTCTATGGTGAAAACATTGAAAGTGGGTGAAAAATGAAAGGGTGAGCTCCATATGCTCAGTTAGGCAATAATACAAACGGGTAGATAGCTATAATATCTACATGCTGTTAAGAAATCAGTATATATGTGAGCATGAGGTAAAAACAAAGATATGCCATAAATATACTATCATCTGTTCTAAAATAGGAAATCGGCATATTAAAACATGGAATAATTCTCATGTGAAAACATCTCCTGCTCAATGAAACAACACGTTTTAAAGTACCCCATCTGGGTCAAAATATAATACTCTCACAAATCGAATTCCATTTCAACAAAATTCTTTATTTTCAAATCTTCGTTATAAAATCACCCTTCTCACAGGGTTACAAATCAATGAAAGTTTCATAAAATCCCTCCATGGGAATAATCAAATCTCAATTGAAATCATAAGAAAATCGGGGCCTGACCCCTCCCTCGGGTCTACCCTGGTCTATCAAGACCAATAGTTATATCATGTGAGACATGTAAACGACTAAATCAGTAATTTTCAGGACTATGGCCACAACCTCAAGATCCCTGGCACACGGATCCTAGTGTGCAGGGAATCACACCTGAAACGGGAGGTGGGTCATCCTACCCGCCAAAACAGCATAATATCAGGATTGCGAGGGTAAGACTTGCTGTCTCGTGGCTAATGCCACTCCACTCCAACAATCCCCACGGTACAGCGTACTCCGCGTGACATACACGGTACATCGTACTCCGTGAACCCAAGCTCAATCAGGGGTGCCTGTAATAGGTCTTAACCACCCATGTCTAGTATGTCTCAATATGCATGTGTGAGCATATCATCTTACTATGACACACGATCAACAGGAGGCTCCAACATGGCTATATGCATGTCATATAAATTCTTGTACGAGCGAAGCTCCAGCATGGCTTCATGCATATTCATGATATCTGAAAACCTCATGCGAGCGAAGCTCTAGCACGGTTTCATAGAAATCAATTAAAATCTGCGTACGAGTAGCGCTCTAGTACGACTTAAACTGATTATACATTCAACTCAAATCCACGTACGAGCATTGCTCCAGTACGGATAAGTATTAAAACTCAGTGAAAACCCCGTACGAGAAAAACTCCAGTACGGTAGTCATATAAATCAAATCTGTAAAATAGTGCGAGCAAGGCTCCAGCACTCTGAGTATGAGTTAAAATATAAAATCCAGTGCGAACTGTGCTCAAGCATAGTTACAACTCATATAACACTGATAGGTGGCTCAATTTTATCAAAATATGTTAAATAAACATCAACTGGCACCTAACCCGTGCCTTTTCACTTAAAACATGAAAATAATAGCCAACCTATCCATAAATTGCTTGGATTAAAGCAATAGCATCATGAAAACATTAAAATCATGAAATTCATGCAATTTCATAGCCTTACTACCCTTTTTGAAATTTTCCTAACTGGGGGCAAAATAGTCATTTTTCATTATTTCCATATTTTTCCGCAAAAATTATTATTCTATTTTTGGGTAGCCTATTGAATTTAACGTAATGTAAATCCCCTCAAAATTACGTACAGCTACCTCTAAGTGTTCATAAAATTCCCTTACCTGGAATCACGCACGAGCTTATCCCGACTCGGCCGTACTAGGTCTCTCAGTCCAATTTGCTCGTCCACGGAGCTGCATATAACCACATATGAGTTTAGTTCAATATTACTGATCAGTATTTCACTCTTACTGATCGAATCTAAAGGACTAGGCCTGTTTTACTCTATTGGGCACAATTGCACTTTAATGGGCCTCGAACCCCTTTTTCAGCCCGTTTCCACTTTTTAAATCCCTTCTTCGGGTTTATTGGGCTCATTTGATTTATCAATAATCATCGGGCTTCGTTCCAAACTCAGTGGATAGCCCGGATACTATTTACGATAATTACTTTGGAATTTTGAATAAAATTCCTTTTTATGCAGAATTAATCCGTAATTTTCGTAAAATAATCGAAACTCTGCATTAAAGGACTCATACTATTGTAATTAAAATGTACTTACCCAAAATGGTTCGGGGTACAAAAATCGAAGCTAAATCGGCTCTCGTTCGAGCTCTATAGTGACACTACACAATTATTTAAATCCGGGTTATTTTCCAATAAAATAATATTAAATTTAATTCTCGGGATTCATCCGCAGGTCAATCCCGACCCTCGGTCACTTACCCAAATTTCGAGTCGTCCCCGGGTACACTTTCTTCCTTTTTTCCCTTTTTTTTTCCTTTTCTTTTTTCTTTTTCTTTTCCTTTTTTTCTTTTCTCCCTTCTCGACTACGGTGCCGTTTTGGCTCGTTTGCCGTCACTGGAGATTTCGACCATCTCGCCGGCAGCCAGTGGGTTCAACAGAACCGTCTCGGCCAGGGGATCGTTTTGCAGGGTTGAATCGGAGCTAAGATGCCGCCGTTCGCCGGGACAGAGGCGATTTCTCCCCTGAACTTCCGTCCGTCGATTCGCCGGGAATTGCTGCCGTCGGCGCGCATCAACGGTACCACTGGAATCGCCAGGCATTGCTCTATCTTCTCCGACCGTTGGCTTGGCTTTCGGATGCCAGTGGCTGGTCGGGGGTGTCGGGTTGCAGATGGGTTCTCTGGGTGCGTTTTTCAGGTTTCTCTCTCCTCGAAATCAGATTTCGAATTTCCATTTTTTTAATTCATTTATTATTTATTAATTTATTTATTATCATTTTAATCAATAAAATATATTAAATAATCCAAATATCTCTTAAAAAATCTTAAAAAATATTTTAAATTCATTTAATCAATAAATGAATTTATCACTTTATTTTTCGTCTTTCTCGGTATATTTTTCAATTCTTTTCGGGATAATTTTTCGAATTAAAAATCCCGATTAATTCTAAATTAATCCCCGTAAATTTCAATAAATTAATATCTAGATCAATCGGCCTCGAATTTAAATATTTTCCTCGATATTGATCCAGATTTCGTAAATTTCATATTTTAACGAAAATTACTTATCGATTTTATACCAAATTTTGGTCTTTTGACCATTTTACCCTTATACGTGTTCGGGACCAAATTAAATCGACTTTCTTTCATCAATCCACAATCTTTTCCCTATATTCAATTCCTTAAACGAACTTGTTGCTTCGTTGTTTTCCCGATTTATCCATATTCAAATTTACGTACATTATTTCGTTTCATCCACATTTATTAAATCTGAATCAACCATCTTATGAATCCATTAACATATAATAATGTCATACAATATGGAAATCATAAGGAATATCATACAAAAATTGCGGATCTCACAATCTCCCCCACTAAAAGAATTTGGTCCTCCAAATTAGAACCAAATCAATCGGTAAACAACTCCGGGTACTTCTCCTGTATCATGCTATCTAGCTCCCAGGTAGCTTCCTCAGGAGTGTGATAATGCCACTGAACCTTCACTAGGGAGATCGTCTTGGATCGCAATACCTTCTCCTTCCTATCCAAAATCTGAACTGGTCTCTCAACATATGTCATACTGTCACTGAGCTCTAACGGCTCGTAGTGAATCAGGTGTGACAGATCTGGATGGTACTTTCGAAGCATAGAAACGTGGAAGACACTGTGTACACCTGCCAACTCTGGAGGCAATGCCAATCTATAGGCCTTATCTCCCACTCGGTCCAGAATCTCAAAGGGTCCAATAAAACGAGGGCTCAGTTTACCTTTCTTACCAAACTTCATAATACCCTTGGAAGGAGAAACTCTCAAAAACATCGACTCACCCTCTGCAAACTCTAGTGGTCTGCGTCTCATGTCAGCATAACTCTTCTGTCGGCTCTGAGCTGTCCGCAATCTATCACATATCAATCTAACATCCTCAGTAGCCTGTTGTACCAAGTCAAGAGCAAATAATAGTATGTCACCAATCTCTTCCCGTCAAATAGGGGAACGGCATCTGCGACCATACAGTGCCTCATACTCTGCCATCCCGATACTCGAGTGATAACTGTTATTGTAGGCGAACTCGGCTGATGGCAAATGATCATCCCAGGAGCCTCCAAAATCCAGCACACATGCTCTCAACATATCCTCCAGAGTCTGTATAGTCCTCTTTGACTTACCATCTGTCTGAGGATGGAAACCGGTGCTAAATCTCAACTAGGTCCCCAACGCTTCCTGAAAATGTTCCTAAAAATAGGAAGTGAAGCGGGCATCCCTATCAGAAACAACGCTCACTTGAACGCCATGTAGCCTGACAATCTCTCGAACATATAAGTTCGCCAACGTACTCAGAGCATCTGTAGCTCTCATAGCTAAGAAATGGGCAGACTTCGTCAGTCTATCCATAATCACCCAAATGGCATCATGACCTCTGCGGGTCCTCGGTAATCCCATCATAAAATCCATGGTGACATTCTCCCACTTCCATGTCGGTATCGGTAGAGGCTGCAATAATCCTACAGGCTTCTGAAGCTCTACCTTTACCTGCTGACAGACGAGCCATCTCGCAACATACTCTGCTATGTCTCTCTTCATCCTAGACCACCAATAAACTCTCCGGAGATTCTGATACATCTTCGTACTCCCCGGATGTACTGTATACCTCACTGAGTGAGCCTCTGATAAAATCATCCTCTTGATCTCAGGATCCTCAGGAACACATATCCTAGCGCGGAACCTCAGTAAACCATCAGTACTCAATACAAAATCGATATCTGCACGTACCTGTACCTACCTCATCAACTGAATACATCCCTGATCACTCTGCTGAGCCTGCCGGATACGATCAATCAATTTCGGCTCCAATCTCAGGCTTGCAATGATCTCAACTCTGTCAATCTCAGGGGATGCTATGTCCAAACTGAGGCTCACGAACTGCTCTAACAAATCATGTTCCCGAACCATCATAAATGATACCAACCCTAGGCTCTTCCTGCTCAAAGTATCAGCAACTACATTAGCCTTTCCCGGGTGGTATAATATCTCGCAATGATAATCCTTCAGGAGCTCGAGCCATCTCCTCTGTCTCATGTTCAGCTTCTTTTGCGAGAATAAATACTTCAGACTCTTATGGTCTGTAAAAATCTGAAACTGCTCACCATGTAAGTAATGGTGCCATATCTTCAGTGTAAACACTATGGCCGCCAACTCCAAATCGTGGGTCGGATAGTTCCTCTTATGATCTTTCAGCTGTCTAGATCCATAGGCAACTACCCTCTCATCCTGCATCAATACACAGCCCAGTCCCTGATGCGATGCATCTGTATATACTAAGAAACCTCCTGAGTTGGTAGGTATGGTGAAAACTGGAGTAGTGGTCAATCGACGCTTTAGCTCCTAAACACTCCTCTCACAGGCATCATCCCACAAAAACTCAACATCCTTCCGTGTGAGACGTGTCAACGGAGCAGCTAATCTGGAGAAAACCTCTACAAATCTCCTATAGTATCCTGCTAAACCCAAAAAACTCTGAATCTCTATGACTGTCTTAGGCCGCTCCCACTGAACAACTGCCTTTATCTTGGATGGGTCCACTGACACTCCATCCCTCGATACTACATGGCCCAGAAAAGAAATCCACTCCAACCAGAAGTCACACTTACTGAGTTTAGCATACAACTCTCTCTCTCTGAGGGTCTGTAACACTATCCTCAAGTGCTGCTCGTGGTCCTCCCTGGATCTAGAGTCTACCAAAATATCATCGATAAACACAATCACAAACCGATCCAGGTATGGCTTGAACACATCGTTCATCAAAGCCATGAATGCTGTGGGGGCATTAGTCAACCCAAATGGCATAACCAAAAACTCATAATGACCATAACGGGTCCTAAATGCTGTCTTGGGCATATCCTCTCTTCATATCCTCAACTGATGATACCCAGACCTCAGATCGATCTTAGAAAAGACCTGTGCTCCTCGAAGCTGATCCAACAAATCATCAATGCGTGGAAAGGGATACTTATTCTTAATGGTAGCCTTATTCAACAATCTGTAATCCATACACAATCGGAGGCTGCCATCCTTCTTCCTCACAAACAAGACCGGAGCTCCCCAAGGTGATACGCTTGGTCTCACAAACCCCTTCTCAAGAAAATCCTGTAACTGCTTCCTCAGCTCCTCCAACTCAATCGGAGCCATCCTATACGGTGGTCTCGAAATCGGTTCTGTACCAGGTACTAAATCTATCCCAAACTCCATCTCTCTGGCTGGAGGTAATCCTGGTAAATCGTCTGGAAAGACGTCAGGAAAGTCCCTAACAACTGGAATATCTCTCAAATCCGATCGTACCTAGTCCGTATCAACCATATATGCGATGAATCCTTCAAAACATAAATCATAAAATCAGCAAAAATTTATTGCTCCATTTAAAATTACATTGATTTCATTACTTTTCAAGGAAATTTTATAACACATCTTTCGGGGGTATTAAACGTTAATGTCTTAGAAAAATAATCTAACACAACTCGATTGGCAGCCAACCAATCCATTCCTAGAATGACATCGAAGTCCCTCATATACATCACAATAAGGTCGGCTGACATTTCTTTTTTCCCGACTTTCAACTTACAATCCCTGACTACATACTCTACTAACGACTTGTGTTTATAGGGGTAAGTATTAACAATTTACTACTCAGAGGAATAGACTTTACATACTTAGACAATTTACATGCAAATGAAGGCGATACGAATGAATGCGTGGCACCAGGATCAACCAAAACATATGCTTCTAAATCAAAGATTAGGATGGTACCTTTCACCACATCAGACGACTGATCTGCCGTATCCTGGTCCAAAGCATGAACTCGCCCTGTACCCTTTACTTGCTTCCCTTTCTTTTCTGCAGTAGCTCTCGTCCTCTGAGCATGAACCTAAACTGGAGCTCTCTCCGGCCCCTTGCCCTTCTGTGGGGTAGTGTCTTGTCTCTCTGGGCAATTTCTCATCACATGCCCTGGCATCCCACCTCGATAACATACTAAAGTAGTAGCTGTAGGCACTGGACAAGGTCTGGTACCATGATATCTGCCACATCGCCTACATCGATCAGTAGTAGGGTGTGGTCCTCCAATGACAATGCCTCTAGCTGGTGGTAAAGTCGGATGAACAGGGGGTCTATCTGTCCTCTCCTGAACCTCCTCAATCTTCGACCTCTTATCAGAGAACCGTACACCTCTGCTGAAAAATCTGTCTCTGCCAGATCTCTTCCAGTCTCTGTCTCGACTCCTACTGAACTTTCCTGTCTCGAAGACTTTCGCTCATAATCCTGCTCACACAGCTGAGCTCTATGTACTGCCTCCTCATAAGTCGAAACATCAAAGGCAGCCAACCAAGATCTGATGGCTGGTCTCAGTCTATCTATAAACTTCTGGACCTTCCGATCCTCACTGTCTATCGTCTCCAAATCATATCTCCCTAACGAGATGAATCGAGTCTCATACTCATCAATAGACTGGTTCCCCTGAACCAAACTTAAAAACTCCATCCTCATCTTCCGTTGTGCAATAGAGGGAACATATTGCCTCCTAAAGGCATCAAAAAATATCTCCCATGTGACCTCAGCATGTCGAGCTCTCAATATCGGCTCGGTAGATCTCCACCAATGCTTTGCCGCTCCCTGAAATACAAATATGGCAAAAGCAACCCTCTCAGTAGTAGTGCACCTGAAAAGCCTATATAGCTTCTCCATCTAATACACTCAATCCTCAGCTACTACTAGGTCCTTCCTCCAATGGAAGACTGGAGGTCTAAACTTCTGAAAATGTCTAAATCTATCCAGGTCACACTCATATCCAGCATCCTTAGCTAGCTGGGGTCTCACTGCCTCTACAGCCTGAACCTGAACCTCAGGTAATTCTGCGGCCTGTGCCGACATCTCGGGATCAAGTGCCTCCTATCCCGTCGAATCTTGCCTATCTCTAGCCCCAAGCACTGCCTGCTGAGCTACAATCTCAGCCAGGCTCTCAATACTCCGCTCAAGTCTAGCGAAGCGTGCCTCAGTCTCATCTGGTCTCACAGCAATACCCTCGGGTACCTGACCAGTTTGTATACCATCACCACGACCTCTAGGCCTGCCTCTACGGCCTCTAGTACGTGTACTAGCCCCACTACCACTGCGGGTGATCGGCATAATGTAAATCCTGTATTCCAAATCATTTGCAAATTTAATTCCCATCTAGTATACACTTTGACATCTCATACAGCACAGTACTAAGGGGGATGTAATTAATTTTTTTTTAACGACCACTATCGACTCTTATCCGACCAACTCTTACTCATAATTGCTTACTTATCGATACTGATTCACGTCTAGCCAACCTTTGCTCTGATACCACTTTTACTGTCACGACCCAATACTTACAAAAATCAGTACAAATTTTTTCGCTTTTGAAAAATCTTTCTTACCTCCTCGTGACATATTCCTCTAAACAGGTCGGGCTGTGAATCAATATCGATATACCATTCAAACCATTAAGAAATATCACACCTAAACATACATACTGATATCATTAATCTTGTAATAGAGTGGTCGGTATGTTTATACATCAGATGATTCTATATTTACATCCCCAAATATTCTTTCATATACAATATTGTGCTGTAAGCATACTAATACAAGATTCTGTACGTGGTGTATACCAGACAGTCGATGGGAAACAAAGATATCAGCTATGCCGTCTGCTCTCTACACCCGCTATCTCTATGGTGAAAACACTGAAAGTGGGTGGAAAATGAAAGGGTGAGCTCCACATGCTCAGTAAGGCAATAATACAAACGGGTAGATAGCTATACTATCTACATGCGGATAAAAAATCAAGATATATGTGAGCATGAGGTAAAAACAATGATATGCCATAAATATAATATCATTTGTTCTAAAACAGGAAATCGGCATATTAAAACATGGAATAATTCTCATGTGAAAACATCTCATGCTCAATGAAACAACACATTTTAAAATACCCCATCTGGGTCAAAATATAATACACTCACAAATCGAATTCCATTTCAACAAAATTCTTTATTTTCAAATCTCCGTTATAAAATCACCCTTCTCACAGGGTTACAAATCAATGAAAGTTTCATAAAATCCCTCCATGGGAATAATCAAATCTCAATTGAAATCATAAGAAAATCAGGGCCTGACCCCTCCCTCGAGTCTACCCTAGTCTATCAAGACCAATAGTTATATCATGTGAGACATGTAAATGACTAAATCGGTAATATCCAGGACTATGGCCATAACCTCATGATCCCTGGCACACGGATCCTAATGTGCGGGTTATCACACCTGAAACGGGAGGTAGGTCATCCTACCCTCCAGAACAGCATAATATCAGGATTGCGATGGCAAGACTTGCTGTATCGTGGCTAATGCCACTCCACTCCAACAACCCCTGCGGTACAGCGTACTCCGCATGACATACACGGTACATCGTACTCCGTGAACCCAAGCTCAATCAGGGGTGCCTGTAATAGGTCTTATCCACCCATGTCTAGTATGTCTCAATATGCACGTGTGAGCATATGATCTCACTATGACACACAGTCAACAGGAGGCTCCAACACGGCTATATGCATGTCATATAAATTCCTGTGTGAGCGAAGCTCCAGCACGGCTCCATGCATATTCATGATATCTGAAAACCCAGTGCGAGTGAAGCTCTAGCACGGTTTCATAGAAATCAATTAAAATCTGCGTACGAGCAGCGATCCAGTACGACTTAAACTGAATATACATTCAATTCAAATCCACATACGAGCATTGCTCCAGTACGGATAAGTATTAAAACTCAGTGAAAACCTCGTACAAGAAAAACTCCAATACGGTAGTCATATAAAACAAATCTATAAAATTGTGCGAGCAAGGCTCCAGCACTCTGAGTATGAGTTAAAATATAAAATCCAGTGCGAGCAGTGCTCAAGCACGGTTACAACTCATATAACACTGATAGGTGGCTCAATTTTATCAAAATATGTTAAATAAACATCAACAGGCACCTAACCTGTGCCTTTTTACTTAAAACATGAAAATAATAGCTAACCTATCCATAAATTGCTTGGATTAAAGCAATATCATCATGAAAACATTAAAATCATGAAATTCATGCAATTTCATAGCCTTACTACTCTTTTTGAAATTTTCATAACTGGGGGCAAAATAGTCATTTTTCACTATTTCCATATTTTTCCACAAAAATTATTATTCTATTTACGTGTAGCCTATTGAATTTAACGTAATGTAAATCCGCTCAAAATTACGTACAGCTACCTCTAAGTGTTCATAAAATTCCCTTACCTGGAATCACGCACGAGCTTATCTCCACTCGACCGTACTAGGTCTTTCAGTCCAATTCGCTCGTCCACGGAGCGCATATAACCACATATGAGTTTAGTCCAATATTACTGATCAGTATTTCACTCTTAGTGATCGAATCTAAAGCTCTGGGCCCGTTTTACTCTATTGGGCCCAATTGTACTTTAATGGGCCTGAACCCCTTTTTCAGCCCATTTCCACTTTTTAAATCCCTTCTTCGGGTTTACTGGGCTCATTTGATTTATCAATAATCATCGGGCTTCGTTCCAAACTCAGTGGATAGCCCGGATACTGTTTACGATAATTACTTTGGAATTTCAAATAAAATTCCTTTTTATGCAGAATTAATCCGTAATTTCCATAAAATAATCGAAACTCTGCATTAAAAGACTCATATTATCGTAATTAAAATGTACTTACCCAAAATGGTGCAGGGTACAAAAATCAGAGCTAAATCGGCTCTCATTCGGGCTCTATAGTGACACTGCACAATTATTTAAATCCGGGTCATTTTCCAATAAAATAATATTAAATTGAATTCTCGGGATTCATCTGCAGGTCAATCCCGACCCTCGGTCACTTACCCGAATTTTTGAGTCGTCCTCGGGTACACTTTCTTCCTTTTTTTCCCTTTTTTTCCTTTTCTTTTTTCTTTTTCTTTTCTTTTTTTTTTCTTTTCTCCTTTCTCGGCTACGGTGCCGTTTTGGCCCATTTGCCGTCGCCGGAGATTCCGGCCATCTCGCCGGTAGCCAGTGGGTTCAACAGAACCGTCTCGACCAGGGGATCGATTTGCGGGGTCAAATCAGAGCTAAGACGCCACCGTTCATTGGGACAGAGGCGATTTCTCCCTGGAACTTCCGTCGGTTGATTCGTCGGGAATAGTTGCCGTCGACGCGCGTCACCGGTACCACTGGAATCGCCGGGCGTTGCTCTATCTTCTTCGACCGTTGGCTTGGCTCGTCGGACGCCAGTGGCTGGTCGGGGGTGTCGGGTTGCAGACGGGTTCTCTGGGTGCATTTTTCGGGTTTCTCTCTCCCCAAAATCAGATTTCCAATTTCCCTTTTTTTTAATTCATTTATTATTTATTAATTTATTCATTATTATTTTAATCAATAAAATATATTAAATTATCCAAATATCTCTTAAAAATCTAAAAAAAAAATATTTTTAAATTCATTTAATCAATAAATGAATTTATCAGTGTATTTTCGTCTTTCTCAATATATTTTTCAATTCTTTTCGGGATAATTTTTCGAATTAAAAATCCCGATTAATTCCAATTAATCCCCGTAAATTTCAATAAATTAATATCTAGATCAATCGGCCTCGAATTTAAATATTTTCCTCGATATTGATCCAGATTTCGTAAATTTCATATTTTAACGAAAATTACTTATCGATTTTATACCGAATTTTGGTATTTTGACCATTTTACCCTTATACGTGTTCGGGACCAAATTAAATCGACTTTCTTTCAACAATCCATAATCTTTTCCCTATATTCAATTCCTTAAACAAACTTGTTGCTTCGTTGTTTTCCCGATTTATCCATATTCGATTTTACGTACATTATTTCGTTTCATCCACATTTATTAAATCTGAATCAACCATCTTATGAATCCATTAACATATAATAATGTCATACAATATGGAAATCATAAGGAATATCATACAAAAATTGCGGATCTCACACTTGGTAATTCTTTCAATTCAGTTTTGCCTTCTTTTTTCTCACTTACTTGCGACTTGTCAATATTTTCCTTAGTTGTTGTAGTCAAACTTTCTAATGGGTTAGCTTCCAAAGTAACAACAGAACTTTTAATTTCATCCATTAATAATTCATCATCTAAATTAGAAACTGAATTTACTAGACACTGAGCCATAGGATCGGTTGGTGCTTCCTTTGTTCCAAATTCTTGTACACAACTCTGCACCACTTCAATCAACTTACAGGTCTCTGGCTCATCAGCGAATTTCATCGCCTTATAGATATTGAACATAACTGATTCATCATTCATCCTCAAGGTTAATTGCCCTCTCTGAACATCGATTAGTGCTCTCCCAGTGGCAAGGAATGGTCTCCCAAATATAAGCGAAATTTCTCTATCCTCTTCATAATCTAAGACTACAAAATCGGCAGGAAAAATTAGCTTATCAACTTTAACAAGTACATCTTCTACTATACCTCTGGGATAAGTAATCGATCTATTCGCTAGTTGCAGTGTTATGGTGGTCGGTTTCACATCTCCAAGACCTAGGCTCCTGAAAATAGATAAAGGCATTAAATTTATGCTAGCACTTAAATCACACAATGCTTTACCCACTTTCGATCCTCTAATCTCGCATGGAATAGTAAAGCTTCCAGGGTCTCTCAATTTTTGTGGTAACTTCTGCTGCAAAATTACACTGCATTCTTTTGTCAAGTTGATAGTTTCATAATCCTCAAGTCTCCATTTCTTTGACAGTACCTCTTTCATGAATTTCGCATAATGCGGCATCTACTGCAGGGCATCAACAAACGGAATGTTAATATGTAATTTCATAAATATATCTAGAAATTTCTTAAACTCAGATTCAATCTTCCTTTTATACAAAGCCTGAGGATAAGGAATAGATGGTTTCAACAAAGGAGGATTATCAGGAAAAAGTTTACTGAAAGGTTTAGAATCAACTCCCTATTTAACCGTTTCTGATTTGGCATCCTTTGACACAACAGGTTCGGCCTGCTTCTTCTGCACCTCAGTGATTGGCGTAGTTTCATCCTTCTCTGCTACCTTTGGTGGCTCATAGGTTTTCCCATTTCTCAAAGATATAGCATTGAAGTATTCTTTTGGATTTAGCACTGTATCACTAGGGAACTTACCTCTTTCATTCAAAGAACTGACAGCTGCAGCTAACTGTCCCAAAGAAGTCTCAACAGATTTCATCTGCACACCAAGACTAGTATTCATCTCTGACATTTTAGCTTCCATAGTGTCTAACCGTGCATCAGTTTTGCTAAATCGTGTTCTAGTTTCAACCATGAACTCCTCAAATGCATTCCTTCTAACTCCACGATAACCTTGGGGATTCCCTTGGTTATTGAATATTGTATTGCTGTTACTTGCTGCTGGTGGGTTTAGAACATTCTTAGAATTACCATAAGATAGATTCTCATGGTTTTTGAATCTTGGCTGGTAATAGTTTGGAACCCGATTTTCCTGAAAACCAAAGTTATGATTATTAACATAATTCACCTACTCCAAATCCGTCCCTATCAAGTTAGGATTTGCGTTGTCAGGTTGAATCATAGCTTGTGGCCCTTGTATACCCATTGAAGCAATTTGTGTCGAAATCTGCTCAAGACTTGCTAGAATGGTTGTCTGTGTATCTAACTCATGCATACCTGCTACTCTTCTGACATTAGCTCTTTCACCTGGCCATTGGCTGCTGTTTATAGCCATCTCCTCAAGTAACTACATAGCCTGATCAGGTGTCTTAGACCATAGTGAACCTCCTGCTGAGGCGTCCACAGTAGCCCTTGTCTGCGGAGTCATGCCTCTGTAGAAAACCTGTATCTGGTTTCCTTCATCATATCCATGCTGAGGGCATCTATGCAATAACTCTTTAAATCGCTCCTATGCCTCATGTAATGGCTCTTGGTCTAACTGTGAGAACTGGGCAATCTTTAATCTCATCTGCATAGTCATTCCTGCTGGGAAATACTTTACCAAGAATTTATGTGCCATCACTGCCCATGTCGGAATGCTTCCTGCTGGTAGATTTTGATACCAACTCAATGCTTTATCCCGAAAAGAGAAAGGAAATAACCTTAGCCGAATAGCATCGTCAGAGGCTACATTAATTTAATGGTGCTACAAATCTGCAAAAAACTTGTCAAATGTGTATTCGGATCCTCTAAGGTCGAACCTCCAAATTGGTTTTGTATAACCATGTTGATCAATGTCGGCTTCAATTCAAAGTTGTTACAATTCACAGGAATCTCTCTTATAGCAGCGAAATTCTAATTCACAAATGGGGTGAAATAATCGCGTATAGCTCGCTGCTGCTGATTATCATCTACCATGATTAAATTTTGGTCTTTCTCTTCAAATCTGTTATGGTGAATTTTTCTGATGGTTCTCTCAAGCTCTGGATCTAACTCTTCTTTTATATCTACACTTCCATTGCTGCGAGTTTTTACCATTCACCTAAAAAAATATTCGTAGATAATAAATTAAAACAAAAGTAGAAATAAAAAATCTAAATTAAAGTAAAGGCTATTGGGGAACAATGTCAACGAGAAACTAGACAATAGTTCTCGTGAAACGGCGCCAGAAAAAATTGTTGTCCTCAATAGAACACTACTGCAAGTGTACAGGTCAATTTTCGAGTATAGAGTAAATTTGAATACCGTCCCATAGAGAACTATGTCTACCGCTAAACACTGTAATTAACAACCTTGAGCTTTATTTAGAAAATTAATGAATGTTGGTTAAAATCCTATTTAACAAATTAATTAAAGAAAATCACAATAATCACAAATGAAAATATCAATAGCAAAATATTCCTAGAAACCGATTTCACCTAACCAGGGTTCATGCAACTCATTTGATCAATTGTTCTTTTGATTTTAATTTATTTATAGTCGAAACTATTTCCTGTTTATCTCTCTCGAGTTTTAAACAACCATACCCAATTTTCCTAATCCTAACCTCTCGATTCAGAATTAAATAATAGAGTTCATTAAGCAATAATAATCCGTTTCTCTATGGCTCATAAGAATTGTCAACCTCTCGATCTAACAATGCCATATGTTAATCTACCCTTGTACATATAAATAATCCCCTCTCTCGAGTGCCGAATTCTTATACTAATTCATCTAATTGGTGGCTAATCAACTAGAGCATTAAGAACAAGTAGATTAAATAAACATAATTGAAATCATCCGAACAACATCATAAAGTAATTGCAATCTGCCCAAAGTTCGTTACATCAATTCTAGGAAAAAGGAGTTTAGTTCATAGACATCATAATAAACATCCAAGAAATCCAATTTAACTTCCTAAGAACAAAATTGGTGAAAAATATCAAAAAGGTGGAGTTTCAATGGAGCTAAATTAATCTTGAAATCTTCTGCCGCAACCCTCCCCCGAAATTCTGATAAAAAGACTATTTATAAGGTTTCTAAATACTAAAACGCAGAAGGCCATGTGGAAAAACAGTGTTACCCTAATCAGATTGCTATGCTGCGGTAATAGTATTAATTCCTCAAATCTGCTCTGCACTGTCCAGTTTCTTCTATTGTTGCAGCATAAGTCACGATCAGCATCCTGTAACTTCAATTCTTTATGGAATCATCAGAACCAGCTCCAAAAGCCTTAACTTCTCCAAATTGTTCTTTTTTCCTGCACAAGTGCACAAAACACATAAAACATACCTAATATTGCAAAGAACAAATCAAATAACTAAGTAAAAAGGGTTCTAAACATATATAAAATTCAGTGCTAACAAATATAGGTTTCCGTATTTCACTGACTTACATGCAAATGAAGGCAACATGAATAAATGCGTGGCACCAGGATCAATTAAAATAATTGCTTCTTTATTCATAATTAGGGTGGTACCTTCCACCACATCAGATGAAACATCAGTAGTGTCCTGGTCCAAGGCATACACTCGCCCTCGTCCAACGGCCTATTTTTCGTGGTAACTACCACATATCCAACATAGCTCAGTAACAGGTCAGGGTTCTCTATTTACAATATCCCTCGTAATTGCTGAAACTAGATACACTGGGGCTTATCAATTATCCTACGTCGTGACTCATCAACTCTAATCTCTTACAAAACTGCCTCTTTCCCGCTCTGATATCTCTGTCATGCACTATTCTCTTTCTGTCTCTATTACGGCCCGTACTACCTTTCCCAATCTCAGAGGCGTGCAACTCATAATTTTTTTTCACAGAACTGTGATCTGCGCACTTGCTCATCATAGGTTGTGATATCTAACGGGGCCAATCAGACACTAATAGACAATCTGAGCCATTCCAAGAAATTTTGGGCTCTCCAACTCTCGCTAATCATAGTATCGGGTCGTACCTGCCCAGGGGTGTAAACTCAGTTTCATACTCGTCAATCAACTAGTTCCTCTAGGTCAAGTAAATAACTTTATTTGTAATTTCCTTTAAACAGTGTCCAGGGTATTCTGTCATCGAAATACATCCAGGATTATTTCTCATGTCAGCTCTGGATGTCTAACTCTTAAGATGAGTCGAGCGAACTTCCACCAATGCTCCACCTCACCTTCAAACATGGATACATTAAAAGGCTACTTTCTCAGTGGATCTAAGGCATCAGTGCAGGTTGTGCCCTACCTATTCTCAACTCCCTACATAGACTGAGTAAACAACTCTAAAATATTCTCCCCACTCCGCTCTAACCTCGCAAAGCGTGTCTCAATATTGTCCGACCTCTCTGTCGGACTCTGTGGGGCATGCTCAACATTAGCCTCCACCTCAATCTCATCTGGAGTCTCATATGGTGACTCAGTACGACTCTCAAGCCTACCTCTACGGCCTCGAGCACGTGTACTCTCGCCCCTCTACCATAGCGGATATCAGTTACAATAATTAGATTCTTGCATTCAAAATCAAATTCTTAGTTGCAATTCCATCTCGATATACACAATTGTATCTAGACAACGCATAATACATAGGGATGTAACTTCCTTAACCACAAACACAGACTCATATCAGGCCAACTCAGTGTAAGACCCGATTTTATCGTAAGGGTAAAAAGGGAATAAATAGAAATTTTTGAGTGTATTTAAAAATCAAAGGGATTGACATGGTATTCTCGAACCCGTGCAAGGGTAAAACGATCAAAAGATCGAAATTCGGTATTAATTGGGACAAGAAAATTTAATTAAAAATATGAGATTTAAGAATCTTGATCAATAATGAAGAAATAATTAAATTTCAGATTAAATTGATCAAGATATGAATTTGTTGGAATAAATCAGAATTTTCATATCGAAAAATAATCTCGAAAATAATCGAAAATTTTATTGGAAAGACGAAATAATACCGATAAATTCATTTAGTGAGTAAATGAATAAAATATAATTTTTTTAAGGATATTTATGGATTTTAATATTATTTTAATGAATAAAATAATATTCAAAATAAATTATAAATAAATAAATAAAGTAAAAAAAAGAAACAGAAACGAAATCTGAAACTAAACAGAGAAGAAATGTGAAACGAAGCAGGAAACTGAGGGAAGGTTTCCCTCTCACCGGCGAGTCACCGGCGGGGCTGAGGGGCTGACGAGGACCGACGAAGACAGCCCAACCTCGGACGAGTCGCCAGCAGCCAAGACGCGTCGTGGAGACCGTCGAAGCACGCTGGAAATGGAGGAGGAAGCCGCGGGAGAGAAGCTTCGATCGACGACCATCGACGCCGATTTGGTCTAACCAGAGGCCCAATTTTGGAAGCCCAGACGATAGCGCGACGAACGGCGGTGGTGAGGCATCGGGAACCGGCCGAACGGCATCGAAACGACCAAATGATGTCGAACCGGACCAAACCGGTCTGAACAGGGTTGAACCGGACCGAACCGGTTCAGCGAAAAAGAAAAGGAAAAAAAAAAGAAAAAGGGAAAAAAAGAGAAAAAATTGGGAAAAATTTCAATGATGCAATCGAGCTACGGGTAAGTCGGTAAGCGGTCGAATTGACCGATTTAAATTTTGGAATATTTAATTTGATTAATATCCGACTGGAAGTTTACCCGAAAAAATATTTAATTGTGTAGCTTGACAATTGACGTCAAACGAGGACTCGAGTCAGCCTCGATTTGTGTAGGATCATGGAATCTCGGGTAAGTAACCCTTATTTACGACAATTTTGCATCATTATGTGTGATTGATATTTACCGTATAAATTACGGATTCAAATTCCACATATAATGAATTAAATTTTGGAAAATTGGATAAATTTTCACAAATACTAAATTGAGATATCTGAGAATTTAGAACGAGGCTAAATAAATACTGATGGGCCCAATGAACCCAATAGGCCTCGATAATGTGAATAGTAAGTGGAAAACGGGCTTAAGGCCGATTAAGGCCCATTATGGTACAATCAGGCCCAATATGGGTAAACGGGCTCAATGATTTAAATTAAGCCCAGAAAAATATGAAATACAATTAATTGTATTGTATTTGACTTGATGAATATTTATCCACAGTTTCGGGGATTGGATTCAGAGCAAATCGAACTGCGTGATGAGTCATCAGTGAAAATGTCAGACTGTACAGAAAAATGAGGTAAATGAATTGTGTGAGTAGCTAGAGGTAGCTACGCGTATTTTAATAGCTTTTCTGTACACTGAATATGTATGTATACACGGTTATTGTATAATTATCCTAAAAGTGGTTTAAATGATTTTAAGGATCGAAATAGGTGAAAAGACTATTCTACCCCTATTGAGGGAAGTTCACCTAAGGATGGTGAAAGCATGACATGCATGAGATGCATGATTTATGAATTTTCTGATTTAAGGGATTTTCGTGGTTTTAAGCAAAGCAAAACGGTAGTTTAGCTAATAATTGCATAAGTTTCCCAAAATAATACTACGTAAGTGTTATTGGTATTTAAATGAAATTTTCTTGGAAAATAGGCCAACTATCAAGTTTATATGGAAACAGATAGTGCCGACACGTAGTTCGTACTATATCTGCGTTTGTGAATGTGCATAAATGTGCTTGAGCGGTTGCTCGCACCGATTTGTGTGACATCATATGCATAAAATGTGCTAGAGCAGTTGCTCGAACTGATTTTATGATTTGATATGCTTGAGAAGTGCTGGAGCCTAGCTCGCACTCTGTTTTGACATGATTTGACATGTTTTGACTTGTTTTAACTTGGTATGCATAAAAGGTACTGGAGCGATTGCTCGCACTAGTTTTTATGATTTGATATGCATGAGAGATGTTGGAGCCTAGCTCGCATCCTGTTTTGATATGAAATTGCATAAAGCTGTGCTGGAGTGTAACTCGCACGAGATTTGATTCATTGATGCATAGCACTGTGCTAGAGCTTGCTCGCACAAAGTTTTATATGGTTTTATAATTCATTTGAATGTCGTACTGGATTTTTCTCGTACAAGGTTTTCACTGAGTTTTTATACATATCCGTACTAGAGCATTGCTCGTACGTGGATTTTACTTGAAATTATGATTATTTTAAGTCGTACTGGAGCGCTGCTCGTACGCAGATTTCATTGATTTCTATGAAACCGTGCTAGAGCTTCGCTCGCATGAGGTTTTCAGATATCATGAATATGCATGGAGCCGTGCTAGAGCTTCGCTTGCACAGGGATTTATATTACATGCATATAGCCGTGTTGGAGCCTCCTGTAGACTGTGTGTCACAGTGAGATGATATGCTCACACGTGTATTCTGAGACAGAGATGATTTGGGTGGATAAGACCTATTACAGGCACCCCTAACTGAGCTTGGGTTCACGGAGTATGTTGTACCGTGTATGTCACGCGGAGTACGCTGTACCGTGGGGATTGTTAGAGTGGAGTGGTATTAGCCACGAGGCAACAAGCCTTGCTCTCGCAATCCTGGTGTTATGCTGTTCTGGTGGGTAGGACGACCCACCTCCCGTTTCAGGTGTGATACCCC
This sequence comes from Firmiana major, assembly GCA_033439115.1. Classification (NCBI taxonomy): domain Eukaryota; kingdom Viridiplantae; phylum Streptophyta; class Magnoliopsida; order Malvales; family Malvaceae; genus Firmiana; species Firmiana major. The sequence goes on along the minus strand of CM065907.1, from coordinate 60,724,512 downwards.
GCACACTAGGTACCGTATTGCCAGGGATCACTAGGATATCGCCATAGTCCTCGATGTTACTGATATAATCACCTGCTTGTCTCACATGATATAACTATTGGTCGATAGACCAAGGTAGACCCGAGGGAGGGGTCAGGCCCCCGATTTTATGATTTTGTACTATGATGATAGATTTTTCTGAGAATTTTATAACGAATTGTTTTATGAGATGATTGACCCAAAAGGGTTATTTTATACTGCATTTTTAAATGAAATGATTTAAATGCAGTAGCATGATGAGTTTTCCATGCTTTAATGATAAATTCATGAAATGATTATATCCCACGATTTGTTTTATATCGCATGAAGTAATGCATGATTTTGATTTAATTCATGCTGAATATTGATTTAATGATGTCACATAAAATGCTATTGATGCATGAATTACATGATTTCTATATACACAAATAGTTTTGATAAACTAAGTCACTGATGTTTGCACTACTTTGTGCTTGATGATTTTAATGAAAAGAAATGGATTTAAGGGCATGGCATTATGAGCATGTAAATAGTGGAGCTATCTACTTACTTGCATAATTGCCTTACTGAGCGTGTGGTTTGCTCACCCCCCTTATTTTTCCATCTTTTCAGAGTACTCGTAATAGTTATTGAGCGGCTGAGGACTTGCATGCTCGGTATCTATAGCTTCCCATCGAGAGACAGGTATACACATTTGTATAGTTTTGTATCTAAATATGTAATGCACAGTACTGTAAACGGAGATGATGTCGGGGATTTAGAGTTATAAATACCATTGTGTATGTATGTAATTAAAGTCAAAGGATAGTAAACTCTGATATGTGAATGTGATTATGGAAATGGAATGGTAAATAGTATGAGGTGACTAACACCAAATCATAGCCCAATTGTGTTGTAGGATGGTCACAACAAGAGAAAGGTAAGAATTAAATAATAAATGAAAAAGCGAAAAATTTACTCTGATTTTTAGGTAATTTGGGTCGTGACACTCAGCTCTGATATAACCTCTGTCACGACCCAAATCACCTAAAAACCACTACAAATTTTTTTCGATTATTCTTTAATTCTCACCTTTCTCTCATTGTGATCATCCTACCAACAGTTGGGCTATGATTCGGTTTTAGTTCCCTCACACTATTTACCATCCATTTCCATATTCACATTCATATATCAGGATTTACTATCCTTTGACTTTAACTAAATATATATACAATAGTATTTACATAACTCTACATCCCCGACATCATATCTGTTTACAGTGCTGTGCATTTATATGTTCAGATACAAAACTGTACAAATGTGTATACCTGACTCTCAATGGGATGCAGCGGATACCAAATATGCAAGTCCTCAACCGTACTCAATCTACTGAAAGTACTCTGTAGAGGGGAAAAATAAGGGGGTGAGAAACCACACGCTCAGTAAGGCAATTATGCAAGCAAGTAGGTACCTACGCTATCTACATGATCATAATGTCATGCCCTTAAATCTATTTCTTTTCATTAAAATATCATGCACGAAATCATGCATACATCGATGCCATAATTTATAAGAACTATTCGTGCTTATAGAAATCATGCAACTCATGCATCAATGGCATTTCATGTAAAATCATAATTCGCATGAAGTAAATCAAGATCATGCATTATTTCATGCCAAGCAAAATAAGTCATGGGAGATAATTCTTTTCATGAATTTGTAATTAAAGCATGGAAAACCACTCATGCTACTACATTTAAATCACATCATTAAAGCTCAGTATAAAATAACCCCTCAGGGTCAATCATCTCATAAATCTATCTCAAACTCGTTATAAAATTCGTTATAAAATTCTGTTATAAAATCACCCTTCTTTCAGGGTCACATGTCATAAAATCCTTTGAAAAATCTATCATTATAGTAGAAAATCACATCTCATTTAAAAACATAAATCGAGACATTACCCTTCCTTCGGGTCTGCCCTGGTCTATTCAGACCGTATGATATCATGTGAGACATGTAGGTTACTGTATGAAAAATTAAGGACTATGGCCATACTATGTCCCTGTGATCCCAAGCTACACAGATCTCGGTGTGCGGGGCATCACAACTGCAACGGAAGGTGGGGTCAAATCCTACCTGCCAAAATATTAAGTCACATTAGCTAGTCATCAAGACTACACGGTACTGCGTACTCGGTGTGACAAACACGGTACAACGTACTCCGTGGACTTATATCTTAGTTTGGAGGTGCCTGCCGTAGATCTTATCCACCCTATACTATGTTGATAACCAACCCATGTCTCAAGGTACACGTGCAAGCATATCATCTCTCTCTGACACACTGTCTACAAGAGGCTCCAGCACGACTCTATGGATGTCACATCACGTCTAGTGTGAGTGAAGCTCTAGCACGACTCCATGCATATTCATGATATCTGAAAACCTCATGCGAGAGAAGCTCCAGCACGGTTTCATAAAAATCAGTAAAATCTACGTATGAGCAGCACTCCAATACGACTTTAAAAGAGTTATACATCTATATAAAATCACGTACGAGTAAGCTCCAACATGGTTTATACATAAAATCCATCAAAGCCTCGTGCGAACAATGCTCCAGCATGGCATCATGCATAAATCATTCAAAACTTCATGCGAGCAATGCTCCAGCACGAATTAATGCTCAAGCAAATCAAAACATCGTGCGAACAATGCTCCAGCACGGTTTCATGCATAAATAAATCAAATCTCGTGCGAGTTACACTCCAGCATGGCTTTTATGCAATTAAATCGATTAAATCATGTACGATCAAGGCTCCAGTATGGGTTTTATGCAATTATCATATCAAAATAGGATGCAAGCTAAGCTCCAGCACCTCTCATGCATGTCAAATTATTAAAACTAGTGCGAGCAATCGCTCTAGCACCTTTTTTATGCATATCAAGTCAAAACAGGGTGCGAGCTATGCTCCAGCACCTCTCATGCATTTCACAATAATAAAAATCAGTGCGAGCAATCGGTCTAGCACATTTCATGCATATGATGTCACACAAATCGGTGCGAGCGACCGCTCCAGCTCATTTTATACACACTCACAAACTCAGATATAGTGCGAGCAAGGCTCCAGCACCATCTGTTTCCATATAAACTTGATAGTTGGCCCATTTTCCAAAGCAATTTCATTTAAATCTAAATAACACTTACGTAGTGTTATCTTGTGAAATTTATGCAAATACTGGCTAATCTACCAATTTGCTTTGCTAAAAAGTCACGAAAATTCCTCAAATCATGCATTTCATGCATGTCATGCTTTCACCATCCTTAGGTGAATTTCCCTTAGTATGGGTAAAATAGTCTTTTACCTATCTCGAGTCCTTAAAATTTTTTAATCCATTTCTAGGACCTTTATACATTTTCAGTGTATACAAAAAGCTATTAAAAATACACGTAGCTACCTCTAGCTACTCGCAAAATTCCCTTACCTCACTTTACTCTGTATAGTCTAACTTTTTCCAACAATGTCGCGTCATGCAGTCCAATCTGCTCCCAATCAAATCTCCGGAGCGACGTATAATTATTTATCAGGTCAAAAATCATACAATTAACTGTATTTCATAATTTCTGAGCTTAATCCAAAGTATTGGGCCCGTTTACAATTTTGGGCCCATTTGCACCTTAATGGGCCTTAATCGTCCTTAAGCCCATTTTCCACTTACTATTCACATCATCGAGGCCTATTGGGCTCATTGGGCCCACCAACAATTTATTGGGCCTTGTTCTAAACTCTTGGATAGCTCAAATAATTATTTGTGACAATTTATCTCCAATTCCATAATATAATTCATTTTATGTGGAATTAAATCTGTAATTTATGTGGTAAATTTCTAACAAGTAAAACGATGTAAATTATCGTAAATAAGGGTTACTTACCTGAGATTTCATGATAGTACATAAATCGAGGCTGACTCGAGCTCTCGTTTATCCCCAATTATCGAGCTACATATTTATATATTTTCCAGGTCAAATTCGATCAAATATATATTTAAATAATTATTTTGAAAATTAAATCGGTCCGTTTGACCACTTACCTGCTTACTCGTAGCTCAACTGTAGCGTCGAATTTTTCCCCAAATTTTTCCTCTCTTTTTTTTCTTTTCTTTTTCTTTCTTTTCTTTCTTCCCTACCTGAACCGGCTCAGTCCGGTTCAGCCTAGTTCAGTCCGATTTAGTTCTCTCCTTCGACGTTCAGAGATTTTTCAATCAGTTCTTCGCCTGCTTCCTCCTCCGATAGGTCCGCGGGGTTGTCTGGTGCACGGATCTGGTGTCAGTTTCGCCAAGACTGGCCGGAAAGTAGCCGGTCCGACCTCTTTTCCCTTCGGCCTTGCTGACTATTTCTTCTCATCTTCGTTGAAGGCTTTTTCGGCCTTTTCACTAGCCGATTCACCCACTAGTTGGTCTGCCTATGCATGAGAAAGCTTTGACTGTTGGTGGTCGGGGCTAATCGACGTCGGTGACCGTCGAATCTCCATTTTCTTCTCTTGATTTCTCTCTCTTCTCTCATCTTCGATCTTCATTCCTCGCCCCTCATCGGTGCCGACAGTTCCTCGGCTCCCTCGTCAGCATCCTCATTGGGCTCTCCTCTTGCCGGCAGCTTTCTCTGTTCGCCGAAGGAGAAGGCTGAAGCCTTCGCGGTTTTGGGGTCGCGTGACTGTCGCACGATCCCAAATCCTCTTTTTTTTTTATTTTTTTTATTTATTATTTATTATTATTTAATTAGAATAAATATATTATTTTTTCCAAAATATCCCAAAAATTTATATTTTATTCATTTAACCAATTAATTGAATTTATCTGTCTTATTTTATCTTTCTGGTATATTTTTCCAATATTTTCGGGACAATTTCCTGAGGTGAAAGTTTCGGTTTAGTCAAATAAATTCATATCTTGATCAATTTAACCTGAAATTTAATTATTTCTCCTTTATTGATCAAGATTCCGTGAATCCATGTTTACAGTGTCAATTTCTTATCGAATTGACATCGAATTTTAGGTCTTTTGATCGTTTTACCCTTCAACATGTTCAAGACCAAATCAACACAGCTTCCCTTCACGAACCCTTTCTCATTTCATGTTTTGAAATTTTTATCTCTAATCCGAATGGTCTGAATCCCATTCGTTTAATATGTGGCCATTTCAATCTCCATATGATCTTTAAATGTATTTGGGAATTTTTATTCATTCCATTTGCATTTTTCATTCACGTAAAACTCTTCTTATGATTCAATTTACATATAACCATGTTTACATCACGTGAATCATAAGGAAATATGATAAAAATTTGGGTCTTACACCTTATTCATCTTATATCAATATGGAGAATTGAAATCAAAATCCTACAAATCTAGCTTATGGCCGAATAGGTATGCCTTAGAATTATTTGTAAATCTTGGCAAATCCTTAAGGAATTAGGCCACCAAATTCAAGTATGTTGTAGAGGAGACATAGAGGAACAATTTTCTAGATAGGAATGGAGAGCTGAAAATAGCTAGAATTGGATAGGTAAGTCATGGTTTGGAAGGTTTCATGAGTTTCTCACAGTTTCACTATGGTATTTGTTCTAGGTTTTATTTTCAATTTATAAGAAGAAATGGTCAAAAATGATGTTTCTTCATGCTATTGTCTTCTATTTTTATTATATATTTATATTTTACTCAGTAACCAATAACATTTTAAAGCTTCCCTAGAAAGCTTAATGGGATATTTTAACTAATTGCATTTTATTTTCCATTAAATATTATCTTGTAAAATACTAAGTTGATAATTAATTTCAACACATGGCCATTATTTCTTTGACTAATTCCATATGTTCACTATTTATTAAGACTATTTTATTTAATAAATCTCATGGGGTGGTCGGCCATTACAATATAATTACAATTTTTTCATTTAATTTTTACCTTACGTTATTAGTTTGTTCGGTTTGGGTTTTAACTTGGCCAATTTTAATTCAGGGTTTGACCAAGCACTTTTAGGCTTTGGCTGTTTTCATTTGAATCCTAAAATTCAAACCTCATTGACCATTTTGACCACTTAGTCTCATGAATTAGGGACAAATCGTCACTTTTCGGGTTATTACATGTTTTTTCGTGATAAGCTTGAAATTAACTTTAAATACAATAATCAAGCTTACCTGAATCCATATATCATTAACACATGATATATTGGATGATCCTTGGTGAGTGCCTGCTTTTGTGGACCCTATAAACCTGTCTATTCGGTTGAAGTGCGCGCTTGTATCGAAAACCAAAACTTTTTAGCTCTTTTTCATTGTTCACATGTTCTTATCATATTTTTAATAATCTCATATCAAGAATATGAATTGAAAATGAGGATTCTTACATCCTCCACACCTTTAAGGAATTCAATCTCCCAAATTCGTATCGGTCTGATCAAATAACTGAGAGTACTTCTCTAGCATAAGGCTTTCTAGCTCTCAAGTAGCTTCCTCTGAAGTGTGATGCTGCCAGAGAACCTTAACTAATGGAATAGACTTAAATCTTGAAGTTTGTTTCTTGCGATCGAGTATCTAGATCAGTTTCTCAATGTAACTCATATCCTTCTGTGTCTCGAGTTGCTTGCAGTGAATGATGTGGGAGGGATTCGACTAGTACTCAGCATAGATACATGGAAGATCTTGTTTACACTCGATAAATGTGGTGGTAATGCTAGACAGTATTCCACGTTTATGAAGTCAAAAAAATAAATAAAATAAGACATGTATCATCATCCTAACCCTGTTTATAAAGTAAAAAAACTTCACTAACAGTGGATAGGATAATTATTCTAATAGCAAAGCAATCATGTTATTCATAATTTTTACAACCGTAATTTACAGTCATATCCAATAGCAGTTTTCCTTCAAAACATTTTTACGGCAACTTATTATCTTTTCAACCTTCAATGCACCGCATGGCTACCAAGGTTTATAAGTAAAAAAAAAAAATTAAACTTCTTTATCTTTAAACTTAAAGGAAAGCATCTCATTTGTACAAATAAATAAATAAATAAATATATATATATATATATATATAAACATCTCACTTGTACCAACAAAAAAAGAAAGCATCTCAATTATTTTTTTTAACAGCCTAATGACAACACAAAACTTGGCATTAAATTTGGTGTATAGAATGAATAGTGCCAATTTGAAAGATTACTTTATATATTAGTTATAGATTGTTGGCTCTACCGAGAGGGGGGGTGAATCGGTTTACTAACAATAATGGCAAATTTTAATTTAATCTTATATGAATCAGAAAATAATAGCTTGCAATAATGAAATTAAACAATTTAATGCAAAGTAGGGAAGAGAGAAACAAACACAATCGTTTATAGAGGTTCGGCCAAACTCTTGCCTACGTCCTCTCTCCTTGACCTTCTTGTCAAGTGCTTTCTTTCTCTCTTTCAATAGAGCTTACAATGTTCCTTTTACAGGTTAAGGAATAACCTCTCTACCCTTAGCAATACAGAAGTGTATTCACCCTTTTACAATTCTCTCTCACTGAGGAACAATCTTCTTCTCTTTTAAGGCAAGGTTGAATACAAATTGAAGCTTTAAAGTGGGTAGGAAAAATAAAGCTTTTTGCACTTAAGCTTATACAATGAATCTCAATAAATGAGCAATGGGGACACAAAGAATGAAAGTATTAAAGCTTGAGAATGCTAGGAATGTTCAGCAATAGTGTCTCTCTTCTCTTTGTCTTCAATGCTTGGTTAAATACTGAAGGATTGGTAGTTGGAGCATTAAATGCTGTTTTTCCCGTTGAGATTTTGCAGAAACTAGCCGTTGGGTACCTCCAGTAGAGTGCCAGATCGATCTGCCATCTTGGCCAGATCGATCTCCTAGTTATAAATCCTGCAAGATTGAAGCACAAATACACAAGGAGATCGATCTCATAGGTTAGCAGATCGATCTGTTAGTTTGAAAATAATGAGGGAGATCGATCTGTCGAATAGGCAGATCGATCTTCTAATCTCTCTGTTTGAGGCAGGATCGATCTTCCATGTAGTCTCGTAGTGGGGAGATCGATCTCTCAACAACACAGATCGATCTCCTTAGCTCTCTGACTTTGAGGAGATCGATCTCTACCTTACCAAATCGATCTCTTAAGTTCTCTGTTTGAGTGTGGATCGATCTTCCAGATCGATCTACAGTCTTATGCTCTTAAGGGAGATCGATCTCTTCCTAGACCAGATCGATCTCTCAACTCTAGCTTTAGCCAGATCGATCTCTTAACCCTTGCAGATCGATCTCACTCTACCTAAATCCCTTTGTAAGGGTTTAAGGCTTGGCAGATCGATCTCATACCTTCATGAGATCGATCTCTCATCAAGTAAAAACCCAGGAGATCGATCTCTCATAAGCCAGATCGATCTCTCATCAGCAGAACTCAACAATCTCCCCCTTTTTGATATGACAAAGCTTATTCAAACAAACATGTTTAGTGAATTTGCAAAAACTCCCCCTTTTTGTGAGCTCCCCCTTTTTGAGAGCTTTTGACTTTGCTACTGACTTAACTCCCCCTCAATTTAATCATTCTCTTAAACGTTTACCACAACCACACACACATGTTGTCTTCTCCCCCTTTTTGTCATATCAATAACACGAAAAGAGAATACTTATGGCATTTCAAAATGAGCATTTTCATTAACATAACCAATAACGAGTCAAACGACATTTCATTCAAGCAAATTCATCACAAATAACATCAAGTAGCTTAAATGATATAACTACACTAAATCAAAACACCTAAGGCCTATGGTGAGGGAGGAACACGATCCGAAAGATTCTCAACGTGCGTGCGTGTGACTTGCAGCTCATCAAACATCGCCTCTTGAGTCTCGTGAATCTTATCCACTCTTTGGTTTAATTCCTCGAACTTTCACTGCTGAGATGCAAAGCCTTCATCGATTTTCTGATGGAGTTCACTGATCATCTTCATAATGATCTCCATGTCAGCAGGTGAGGATGGCTGAGCAGAAGGTGGAGCAGTCGAAGACGATGGTTCCGGAGCTGGTGCAGCAGGTGGGGCCACAGGCGCATTGGAGGGATCTTCCTCCATGGCTTCAGCAGGCTGCTGTTCCCTCTTTTTCTTTCAATCTCCCCGGAAGTCTTTGTAATATCCCATATGATGGAGGGACCCAATGTTGAGAACGCTCTTGGGAGAGGGCAGTTCTCCGGTTTCGCAGCTGCAGTCAACGCCAACTCGTTGGAGAAGATAGGCTAGTGGTTGCTGAAAGACGATTGTGGTAGCTTGCCCACGCACGATCTTCAGCCAATCTTCATATATGAAATGAGTAAGATTTGGTTTTTGGTTTGTGGAGTGAAGGTGATGGAGCCAGAAACGATCTAATCGCCTAACGGTTGAATGACGGGTACCGAAAGGACAGAGATTCCAAGAAATTATGAGGTGGAGTAACCGAAGGTACATCGGTAGGTCACTCGCCTTGTCTCCAGGGAGATCAAACTCTAAGGAGACTTCCTCATCCTCATTAGTCAAACCTTCATTTTTCATGTGAAAGGCTTGAGCTAAGATATCGGTGTCTATTGGAATGGTCTTACCCATGACATAGGTTTTGAACCCGTGAATTTTGCAAGTGTCATCAGGGTCAAAGATGAGTTCGGCATTAGAAAAGAATGCACGAACGAGATTTGGAGGGACGAGAGTGTTGATTTTCAAAAATGACATCCAACCAAATTCCTCAAATTTTGACACGTATGGAAAATCAATGCGATTGAGGAAGGAGAAATCTATAGTACGCCAATGCTTAATTGGCATGGTTGAGAAGTACTCTTCGTATCGCTTCCTTTTTGCAGGTGTTTTAAAACACCTATTGAAAGAAGTGATAGAAGGTGGAGGAATGGGTTGGGATGAGGAACCGGCCTCTACATTGGTTCTAGGAGGTTTATGTCCTACTGTCTTATGCCTAGGCATGATTCTAGACTCGAGAGATGTGCTAACTAGATTCACAATTGAAAAAATCAATGAAACAGTAACTAGTTTTACCCTAGAAAGACAATGAACACAAATCTAAGAAAATTTTTGAGAAAAAAGTAAGAGATGTTGGTTACAATACCGAAAAATGACACGGAGATGCAAGGAGGACCGTACGGAGATCGATCTGAGGAGGAATCGAAGGAGGAAATGCGAGGGAATTTCGAAATTTGAAGATTGGGGTTTTTGAAATTTGGGGATTTTTCACGTAAATTTATAGTCCAGGGCACAGGAGATCGATCTGTCGAGGGGACAGATCGATCTGTCATTTCCAGAAGCCAAGGGAGATCGATCTGTCACATGAACAGATCGATCTGTTCGCAAACAGAGGCTTAAGGAGATCGATCTGTTACATGCACAGATCGATCTGCAGTTTAACCGAGGCTTAGAGAGATCGATCTGCCAAATGCATGGATCGATCTTCAGAATGCAGAAGCTTTGAAGAGATCGATCTGTCGTGTGGACAGATCGATCTGCCTTTTAACAGAGACATAAGGAGATCGATCTTATGGTTGGAAGATCGATCTGCTTAGCTTAACCTTGATGATTTAGGCTTGTTGGAAGTATGGAGATCGATATATATTGTAAGGAGATCGATCTCTCATCCTCATTGCCAGAAAATCTTTACAAAAACTCTTTTAAAATCAACTTTAAACCAAGATTTTTGACACACAAAAGTCTTAAGGGATATTCATGAGTCCTAATTCACCTCTAAGGATACAAAACCTATCTCTATCAAGTGGTTTGGTGAATATATCAGCTATTTGATGTAGAGTGTCAATGTACTCTAAAATTATATCCCCTTTTTGTACATGGTCTCTAAGGAAGTGATGTCTAATTTCTATGTGCTTGGTTCTGGAGTGTTGGATAGGATTTTTAGATAGATTAATGGCACTGGTATTATCACATTTAATAGAGACTTGCTTCATGTCAATACCATAATCTCTCATTTGTTGTTTAATCCACAACACTTGAGCACTACAACTACCAGCTGCTATATATTCAGCTTCAGTTGTGGACTGAGCCACACTGTTTTGTTTCTTAGAGAACCAAGAAATTAACCTATTTCCTAAGAATTGGCAAGTACCTGAAGTACTTTTCCTATCTATTTTGCATCCTCCAAAATCAGCATCTGAAAATGCATGAAGGGCAAAAGTGAAGTCCTTGGGGTACCAAAGTCCTAGTGAGGGAGTGTCTTTGAGGTATCTAAATATCCTCTTAGTTGCCAATAAATGTGATTCCCTAGGAGAGGATTGAAATCTAGCACGAAGGCATACACTAAACAAAATATCTGGTCTACTTGCAGTTAAATAAAGCAATGAGCCAATCATAGACCTATAGAGTTTAGTGTCTACACACTTACCACTTTCATCTTTATCAAGCTTAATGTTGGTGCCCATTGGAGTTGCTTGAGGTTTGCAATTGTCCATTCCAAATTGCTTGAGCAATTCCTTAGTATACTTTGCTTAATTGATGAAGGTTCCATCTTTTGTTTGCTTCACTTGAAGTCCCAAGAAGAATGTAAGTTCTCCCATCATGCTCATCTCAAATTCTCCTTGCATGATCTTAGCAAACTCTTGGCATAAAGACTCATTAGTTGAACCAAAAATAATATCATCTACATAGACTTGTACAACTAGTAAATCCTTATTTTTATTTTTGATGAATAAAGTGGTATCCACTTTTCCTCTTGAGAATCCTTTTTCTATTAAGAACTTTGATAACCTTTCATACCAAGCTCTAGGAGCTTGTTTTAACCCATAAAGTGCCTTAGATAATTTAAAAACATGTTCAGGAAATTCATGATTTTCAAATCCGGGAGGTTGCTCAACATATACTTCTTCATTAATGAAACCATTTAAGAATGCACTTTTTACATCCATTTGATATAACTTGAAGTTTTTATAACATGCAAAGGCAAGTAACATTCTTATTGCCTCTAATCTAGCTATCGGTGCATATGTTTCATCATAGTCTATGCCTTCCTCTTGTCTATAGCCTTGACCAACTAGCCTAGCCTTATTCCTTATGATCACACTATTTTCATCCATTTTGTTCTTGAATATCCATTTAGTTCCAATTATAGAGTGATCACTAGGCCTAGGAACTAGTTTCCATACTTTGCTTCTCTCAAATTGATTTAATTCTTCTTGCATTGCTAGGAACCAATTATTGTCATTTAAGGCTTCATTGACATTCCTTGGCTCTATTTGAGATACAAAGGCTATATATTGGCACATATTCCTTAGGGATGATCTAGTTCTAACTCCAAGAGTTGGATCTCCTACTATTTCACAATCTTTTACATATCCTAACTCTCTTGGTGCTCTAGGCTCTCTTTCTAAAACCTCTATTTCTTCTTCATCTTCTTTATTCAAGTCAAGCTTTTCTAGAAAGTCATCTTCTAAGCCTTCATCAAATATTTCAACATTTTCATCATTGGTTGAATCTTTAGATATATTATTTGACTCATCAAATATAACATGAATAGACTCTTCAACCACTAATGTTCTTTTGTTATATATTCTAAAAGCCTTTGAATTCAATGAATATCCTAGAAATATTCCCTCATCACTCTTGGCATCAAATTTTCCTAAATTATCTTTTCCATTATTTAGAACAAAGCATTTGCAGCCAAAAGGATGGAAGTAACTAATGTTAGGCTTCTTACCTTTGTAGAGCTCATAAGGAGTTTTCTTTAGCATGGGTCTAATCATAGCTCTATTAATTATATAACATGATGTGTTTATAGCTTCAGCCCAAAAATACTTTGGTAAGTTATTCTCACATAGCATGGTTCTAGCCATTTCTTCCAAAGTTCTATTTCTTCTCTCAACTACACCATTTTGTTGTGGTGTCCTAGGGGCTGAAAAATTATGGCTGATTCCTTGATCATTGCAATACTCATCAAATCCTATATTTTCAAATTCTTTGCCATGATCACTTCTAATGCTTGTTATTGTGTATCCTTTTTCATTTTGAGTCACCTTTGAGTAGGCTATGAATTTCTCTAAGGCTTCATTTTTTACTCTCAAAAAGAACACCCAAGTGAACCTAGTGTAATCATCAACTATTACAAATCCATAGTGTTTCCCACCTAAGCTAGTGGTTCTAGTTGGTCCAAATAAGTCTAAATGCAGTAATTGAAGAGGCCTAGTGGTGGATACACTATTCTTAGGCTTAAATGTTGTCCTCTTGTGTTTTCCTTTAACACAAGCTTCACAAATTTCTTCATGATCAAAGGATAGTTTGGGTAAGCCTATGACTAGATCCTTTCTAGCTAACTTAGATAACACATGCATGCTAGCATGACCTAGTCTTCTATGCCATAACCAAGATTCCTTTTTATTGTCTACCATTAAGCATATATTTTCATTTTTGAGTTCATTAAGATAGACAATATATATATTTCCTTGCCTATGACCTAGAAAAAGAACTTTATTTGACTTAGGATCTATAACATTACATTTCATGGAATCAAAAATTACTTTGTAACCTTTGTCACAAAGTTGACTAATGCTTAGTAAGTTATGCTTTAGACCCCTAACAAGTAATACTTTTTCTAAAGAAAAATGATCATTACCTATTGAGCCACTTCCTTCAACTTGGCCTTTGGAGTTGTCCCCAAAAGTGACTTCTCCACCAATTTTTGATTTGAAAGAATTGAAATGGCTTCTATCACCCGTCATGTGCCTTGAGCATCCACTATCTAAGTACCATGCTTCTTTTGCTTTAGTTTTGTGGCTATGCTCAATCACCTACAAGAAATCAAACTCAAGTCTTAGGTACCCAAATTTTCTTGGGTCCTTGGAGGTTAGTGAATGCAATTCTTGATCCCCTTGGGATCCATTTCGCTAATGCATTGACATCCTTTGAGTAAATTACTTCTTTTGGAATCCATATCCTTTTTACAATTTTTCCTTTAAGATTCCTCATTGTTATATTACAATTATGTGATGCATGTCCCTTTCTATTACAATATGAACAAGTAATTGCAGGTTTATTCATGCTCTTCCTAGCAATAAAACTTTTAAGATGGGTCTCCCTACTTTGTGCATTATATCCTAAGCCATTTTTGTCAAAAAATGCCCTTTGGGTCTCTAGCATGCTATCTAACTTTTATTAACCCATGTGGAACCTATTAAATGAATTATGTAGGTTACTATTTTTCTCTTTAAGGTCACAAATTTCTAGATTTGAAATCTCTAGTTTCTTTTCACATTCTAATTTATCCAATTGTATTATCTCATTTTCTTTTCTCAATTTGGATATTATCTTTTTATATTTTATACTCATAGATTCATACTCTAATGCAAGATCATCAAATGCATCTTGCAATTCATCAAAAGAATATTCATTGAGGCTTGAAGTTACCTTTTCATCCTCAATAGCCATGAAGCACAAGTTGGCAATGTCCTCATTTGATTCATCATCGGAGCAGTCACTGTCGCTCCATGTTGCCACCATTGCCTTCTTTTTATGGAACCTATCATTGAACCTTTTAAGAATAGGGCAGTTAAATTTTATGTGTCCTGGTTTTTTACATTCATAACACACAATAGAATCTTTTCTACCTACTTCTTCTTGGTCTCTCTTAATGTTTCTCCTATTGCTACTACTAGCTCTCATTCTCATGAACTTGTTAAATCTTTTGGCAAACATTGCCATCTCAATATCCTCCTCACTGCCACTCTCATTTTTAATCTCCTCTTGAGCAGTGGATTTTAGAGCAACTCCCACTTTCTTGAGTCGCTCTTTATTTCTTTTAAGTTTCATCTCATAAGTTAGCAAAGATCCTATCAATTCATCTAAGGATAATGTATGAGGATCCTTAGATTCCTCAATTGCAGTCACTTTAGCTTCCCATGATTTAGGTAAGCTATTTAAAATTTTCTTTACCATTTTAATATTAGAATATATTTTTCCTAAAGATTTTAATCCATTAATTACATCTGTGAATCTAGTGAACATATCACTAATTGATTCTCCTTCCTTCATCCTAAAAAGCTCATAATCATGTGTGAGCATACCTACTTTTGTCTCCTTCACTTGGGTTGTACCCTCATGAGTTATTACCAATTTATCCCATATTTGTTTGGCATTATCACACCCGGAGACTCTATTATATTCATTAGGACCTAAGGCACAAAATAATGTGTGCATAGCTTTAGCATTTAGCTGAGCACACTTAATATCATTTGAGTCCCATTCATCTTCTTCTTTAGGGATATCTCTTCCCTCTATTCTCTTTGTAGGGATTTGTGGTCCTTTAACTATAATTCTCCATACTTCATAATCATTTGCTTGAATGAATAACATCATCCTAGTCTTCCAATATGCATAATGCTCTCCATTAAACATTGGAGGTCTAACCGTAGAGTGCCCCTCTCCTACCAAACTAGTAGCTACATTGTTATGAGCCATTTGATCGTTTCTAACTCTTAGGAAGTTGTTCCTATGTGATTAAAGAGTCCTAGCTCTGAAACCAATTGTTGGCTCTACCGAGAGGGGGGGTGAATCGGTTTACTAACAATAATGGCAAATTTTAATTTAATCTTATATCAATCAGAAAATAATAGCTTGCAATAATGAAATTAAACAATTTAATGCAAAGTAGGGAAGAGAGAAACAAACACAATTGTTTATAGAGGTTCGGCCAAACTCTTGCCTACGTCCTCTCTCCTTGACCTTCTTGTCAAGTGCTTTCTTTCTCTCTTTCAATAGAGCTTACAATGTTCCTTTTACAGGTTAAGGAATAACCTCTCTACCCTTAGCAATACAGAAGTGTATTCACCCTTTTACAATTCTCTCTCACTGAGGAACAATCCTCTTCTCTTTTAAGGCAAGGTTGAATACAAATTGAAGCTTTAAAGTGGGTAGGAAAAATAAAGCTTTTTGCACTTAAGCTTATACAATGAATCTCAATAAATGAGCAATGGGGACACAAAGAATGAAAGTATTAAAGCTTGAGAATGCTAGGAATGTTCAGCAATAGTGTCTCTCTTCTCTTTGTCTTCAATGCTTGGTTAAATACTGAAGGATTGGTAGTTGGAGCATTAAATGCTGTTTTTCCCGTTGAGATTTTGCAGAAACTAGCCGTTGGGTACCTCCAGTAGAGTGCCAGATCGATCTGCCATCTTGGCCAGCTCGATCTCCTAGTTATAAATCCTGCAAGATTGAAGCACAAATACACAAGGAGATCGATCTCATAGGTTAGCAGATCGATCTGTTAGTTTGAAAATAATGGGCGAGATCGATCTGTCAAATAGGCAGATCGATCTCCTAATCTCTCTGTTTGAGGCAGGATCGATCTACAGATCGATCTGCCATGTAGTCTCGTAGTGGGGAGATCGATCTCTCAACAACACAGATCGATCTCCTTAGCTCTCTGACTTTGAGGAGATCGATCTCTTCCTTACCAGATCGATCTCTTAAGTTCTCTATTTGAGTGTGGATCGATCTTCCAGATCGATCTACAGTCTTATGCTCTTAAGGGAGATCGATCTCTTCCTAGACCAGATCGATCTCTCAACTCTAGCTTTAGCCAGATCGATCTCTTAACCCTTGCAGATCGATCTCACTCTACCTAAATCCCTTTGTAAGGGTTTAAGGCTTGGCAGATCGATCTCATACCTTCATGAGATCGATCTCTCATCAAGTAAAAGCCCAGGAGATCGATCTCTCATAAGCCAGATCGATCTCTCATCAGCAGAACTCTAAGTTCTGGTGCTGATAACCTCTAAACATGTTTTTATATCATCTGAATACTATTGAATTAACTTGTTTTGTCATTTCAAAATACATTAACTCAACATAGATGTCAAATATTAAGTTTGGTTCACTAAGGATGAGTTTGAATTGGCGATGAGATTAGCTCCTGTTAAATTAAAAAAATGACCATTAAGAATAAATGTTTTTAATAAAATAATAAAAAATTTTAAGTAAGAGTAAGAGGGTAATTTTACCCCCTACCATTTTTTACTATATAGCCGAAACTTACTACACCGAGATTGCAATGAGTTCCAAACACACATTTAGTAGAACCTTTAGTAAGAGAGGATGTTAATTGGAATCCTAAGCCCTATGGCCTTATGATCTAAACCCTAAAGCTATTGAGAAATTCTTTGATTGGGTTGGATTAATGCATGTATGAATCCTAACAAAATCTTGAAGGTCTAATGTAGAGTTGTGATGTGGTTATTTCGTGTTGAAAATTTTTTAAAATTAAAAAAAAAATTCTTTTATTTTTAGCATTCATTTTTCAAACCATACAATTTTACAATTTTTTTTTTATGTAACTACAGTTTTGTTTTCAAACCATAATATATCACATTATGATTAGGTTTCATTAATATAAGTTGATTATTTTTTTTTCATTTAATCGTTATCTTTCACTTTTTCTATGACTAATTCTGCTTTTTAATTTCAAGCTTCTTAAATAAACTCATTATCAAGAAAACCCATTTTCATAATACATGATACCTGCCTTGGAATCATCCGACTTCAAGAATTTTGTTGGAATAAAGTTAGTACCGATTCAGAAGCACAATCTCGATTTAAATATTATATATATATATATGTGTGTGTGTGTGTGTATTTTATCCTTGATTATACGTAATAATGCCCCTTCCTTTTATACAACTTTGCTCTTTTGTTTAAAAAATAAAAAAATATCAGATTTCCATCGTCGTCGTTTATGCTTCATTTTTCGTCTTTTCTATTCTACTGAAATCCGCCATTTGGGCGACGAATCTTTTAATGAATTCAAACTAAATATTTATTCGAAAGAGGATCTTCCTCCGGCTTCAACAGCTGCTAGTGGTCAAACATAATCATCAGTAGTTACCATTTCCGTCGCTACTACGACAGCTACATCGTCAAAATTGAAGAAGAACCACCCTAAGAAAAGAAAAGTATGGAAGTATTTCGACATTATCCAAAAAAAAGTTACGAACGAAACTGGAGCTCTTTATTGTGAGACATGTGAATTCTATGTACTTTAGCTAAGAGGTTACAATGTGAGATTTATAACTTAGTGAATGTAATTATAATATTTCGATGTATACGCAAGTTCTAAATCTAATGAAGTATAAGAAGATAAAGTTTTTAAGTCTTATATGTGTATGGATTGAAATATGGTCTATGGAGTAGATTGTGGTAAGTTTTACCTTGAGTTTCCTACAAATTTATGCAGCAGTAGTGAAATCTATGAAGGCTAGATCGATCTCCAAGGATGAGAGATCGATCTAGTAAGCCCAAAAGTATAAGTAAAGGATTTTTGAGGAGCTGGATCAATATCAAGTGAAGAAGGATCGATCTCATAGGGATGAAAGATCGATCTCATGACTCCAGAATGTAATAAGTATACAATAGCAGACAAGCAGATCAATCTCATAAGGGAACAGATCGATCTCCTACTGCCTCTGCCTAGCAAGAATCGATCTTGTCACAAGGACAGATCGATCTTCATTTGTCTTAGCTTGGAAGAGATTGATCCCCCTTAGAAAACAGATCGATCTCCATTTGGCTCTGTAAAGAACAGATCGATCCCTACCCTCTACCAAATTGATCCTGTAGTTGGTAATTTTGTTGTTGGAGTAGTTGAAACCAAACAGAGATCGATCTCCACTTAATGCTAGATTGATCTCACACACTGTGTCTATATAAGGATCACGAGAATTTTATTTGAAGTCGAGTCTCTCTCACCTGTAAATTCCAACACTTACCATTTTCACCCAAACCAAGCTTTCTCTCTCTAAGATTCACCACGTTCCGAACAGAGTTAGAAAAAGAGGTAAGAGACAAAGTTGTTCCTCTTGGTAAAGAGAACAACATACTAGAAAATCAAGGGCTAGTCTGAACAAAAGGGAAGAGACAAACATTCTACAAGTTGCTTAAGAGAAGACAAGCTAGGTGAGCTCACAAGACCCTTGTTTTAAAGCATTATTATTTCATATATATATTGGTTAATATATATATATATATATATTTAGTTGGAAATGTTTAAGTCATGAAGGAAAGAACAAATGGGTTTAGTTAGAAGAGGGAATGTGGATGTCCTGTGATGGTCATGAGCTAGCTTGGATGTAGTTTAGGGTGTATAGGTGTAAATAGGATAAAAAGGGAAATGTTGAGTTATAATGAGTAAGGGAAAGAAATGGACAATGAGAATGATGTATATTGACGATTTGATGATGTTTGGACAGCTTGGGAATCTAACACGAGAAACGAGGCTAGTTCGAGACTTGGGGGACATTTGCACCACTCAGGGTGCGAGAGGTAAGGGAAATGTAATGTTTGTGCGTGTGAGTTTCTAAATGGTGAAAATACCTTGATAGCATGAAAAAGATTTGATGAAAGAGCATGTTTACGAGAAACGAGTTGATTTGATGCTTTGATGAATGTGTGAGTGTTTTACCGATTTGAGCTCGGTTTTGATGAATTTTGTGTAATTGTGAACACAATGTTTTATAACAGAAATGAGTTTTTCGAGATAACCACTATGAGCTCTACGTGAAAGCAAAACAGTTTTAATAAAATAATGGCATACTTTACTAAGACTAAGGCTTGTTATGAGATGCACATCGATACTCCGCTTTGATAGCGTTGAGTGGCCTTGCTCTGGTAACATGTAAGACCGAGCCTTACTCTAGTAGCATGTAAGACCGATGCCTCCATTCTGGTGAGGTGAGATGACCCCGCTCTGGTAGCAGTGGGTGGCCTTGCTTTGGTAGCATGTAAGACCGAGGCTGTACAACTCTGATCAAGCCTACAGTGATATCATGCCCATGGATAGATGTCGACATTTTCCCTCTTCTGAGGATGTCCTCCTTGAGGATGATTTGATGTGATGTGATGTGCTTATGACGTTGTTTTTATCACAGTTTTATTAAATGCCTAGTCTCGACTACTTTGATGAATGATGGGTTTTGATGACTGTGATTTCTATCACGAATTGAGATTTGATGTTATGACGAAAATGTGAATTTTATCACGTAAATTATGATGATGCAAACTGATGCCTTTATTATTATCATTATTACCATAACGTTTTACATGCTCGAATACTTCTATCATGTTTTTACATGCCCAAATGATGAGTTCTGATGTTATGATGATTTTATAAAATCTCCCTTATCCTCCTTATTGAGCGATTTGAGAGATCACCCTTTTTCCTCCCCCCTCCAGATTATTTGCAGTGAGCGAACTAGTGCCTGCCACGTACATGAAATAGGCTGGTGGACAAGATCTCCCCAGGCTATCGCTTGTACATGCACAAGGTATAAATTCAGTTCATTTTGTATCCCGACAATTATGTAATATATACATTTGTGTTAAGTATTATTGGGATGTAATGTAAGACCCGATTTTATTTAAAACACGAAATGAATAATGAAAAAGGGTTGAAATGGTATTCCCGAACATGTGAAGGGTAAAACGATCAAAAGATCGAAATTCGGTATTAATCAGGACAAGAAAATTTAATTAAAAATAAGGGATTGAGAAATCTTGATCAATAACGAAGAAATAATTAAATTTCGGGTTAAATTGATTAAGATATGAATTTCTTGGAATAAAGGGAATTTTTGTATCGAAAAATAATCCCGAAAATAATCGAAAAATATACTGAAAAGGTAAAATCGGACTGATAAATTCATTTACGGAATAAATGAATAAAATAATTATTTTTTTATATATTTTGGGATTTAATATTATTTTAATGATTAAAATAATATTAAAAATAAATAACAAATAAATAAATAAAATAATTAAAAAAAGGAAAATTTTCGCGGAAAACGCGAAAGACAAAACGAAGCCTGAAGAAGACCGAGGCTGCCTCCACCGACGGACAACCACCGGTGATCAGCCCAGGCGAGCGGCTAAAGGAGAGGTAGCCGAGCCTCGCTGGCGCTAGTGGGCGGAAGAGAAGCGGCGACCGGCGGTGAAAGAGAGAGAAAATCAAGGGGGAGAGAAACTGAGAAGAGAAAGAGAGTTTCCCGGTGACCAGTACCGATTCGGGCTCGGCCACCGCCACTCAAAGGTAGCCAACGCCAAGACCGGCCGATCAGCGGCTGAATCGACCGGTGGGGCGGCGGCTAGCGCCGAAAACGGCGAAAGAGAGAGGTCACCGACGGCGAAAGGGGAAGAGCCGGACTGGCCACTTTTCGGCAACCTTGGACGCAACAGACCCTAGATCCGAGTTGCGGATGACCTCGCGGAGCTGCTAGTGGCGGAAACCAGTGGAGAACCGACCAGCAAGGCATTAAACCGATCGAACCGGATTTAACTGGCGGTTTGAACCAGGTTGAACCAGACCGGACCGGTTCAACCAAAAAGAAAAGGAAAAATGAAGAAAAAGGGAAAAAGAAAAAGAAGAAAAATTAGGGAAAATTTTAATGATGCAATCGAGCTACGGGTAAGTCGGTAAACGATCGAATTGATCGATTTAAATTTCGAAATATTTAATTTGATTAATATCCGAATGAAAATTTACCCGAAAAAATATTTAAATGTGTAGCTCGACAATTGGCATCAATCGAGAGCTCGAGACAGCCTCAATTTGCGTACTATCATAGAATCACGGGTAAGTAACCCTTATTTACGATAATATTGCATCGATATGCGTGCTAGAATTTATTACATAAATTACGGATTTAATTTCCGCATGAAATGAATTATATTCTCGAAATTGAGATAAATTGTCGTAAATAATTCATTAAGCGATTCGAGAGTTTAGAA
Organism: Firmiana major; assembly: GCA_033439115.1. NCBI lineage: Eukaryota > Viridiplantae > Streptophyta > Magnoliopsida > Malvales > Malvaceae > Firmiana > Firmiana major. The sequence continues at coordinate 60,702,721 of CM065907.1, read as the reverse complement.
CGAGGCTCAATAAATATTGATGGGCCCAATGAGCCCAATAGGTCTCGATGATGTGAATAGTGAATGAAAAACGAGCTTAAGGTCGATTAAGGCCCATTATAGTGTAATCGGGCCCAATATGGGTAAACGAGCCCAATGATTTAGAGTAAGCCCATAAAATGTGAAATACAATTAATTGTATTGTATTTGACCTGATGTATATTTATACGCAGTTTCGAAGATTTGATTGAGAGCAAATCGGACTGCATGACGAGACATCAGTGAAAGGTCAGATTGTACAGAAAATGAGGTAAGGGAATTGTGTGAGTAGCTAGAGGTAGCTACACGTACTTTAAATAGTCTTTGTATATATTGAATATGTATGTATACATTGATATTGTACAAAGGTCCTAAAAATAGTTTAAAGATTTTAAGGAATCGAAATAGGTAAAGTCTATTTTACCCCTATTAAGGGAAGTCACCTAAGGAATTTTTGAATTAAAGAATTTTATTGGTTTTAATCAAAGCAAAATGATAGATTGGCCAGTAATTGCATAAATTTCATAAGATAACACTACGTAGGTGTTATTAATATTTAAATGAAATTTTCTTAGAAAACGGGCCAACTATCAAGTTTATATGGAAACAGATAGTGCTGGCACATAGCTCGCACTATATCTGCGTTTGTGAGTGTGTATAAAATGTGCTTGAGCTGTTGCTCGCACCGACTTGTGTGAAATCATATGCATGAAAAGTGCTAGAGCGGTTGCTCGCACTGATTTTTATTATTGTGAAATGCATGAGAAGTGCTGGAGCCTAGCTCGTACTCTGTTTGGACATGTTTTGACTTGTTTTGACCTGATATGCATAAAAAGGTGCTGGAGCGATTGCTCGCACTAGTTCTTATGATTTGACATGCATGAGAGATGCTGGAGCTTAGCTCGCATCCAGTTTTGATATTAAATTGCATAAAGCCGTACTGGAGCATTGCTCGTACGTGATTTAATCGATTTAATTGCATAAAGCCGTGCTGGAGGATAACTCGCACGAGATTTGATTTATTTATGCATAAAGCAGTGCTGGAGTGTAACTCGCACGAGATTTGATTTATTTGAGCATTCATTCATGCTCGAGCTCGCTCAGTGATTTTATATGGATTTATAACTCATTCATTTTTAAGTCGTATGGAGTGCTACTCGTACGCAGATTTTACTGATTTTTATGAAACTGTACTAGAGCTTCGCTCGCACGAGGTTTTCAGATATCATGAATATGCATGGAGCCATGCTAGAGCTTCGCTCGCACAGGGATTTATATTACATGAATATAGCCATGTTGGAGCCTCCTGTAGACTGTGTGTCACAGTGAGATGATATGCTCACACGTGCATACTGAGATAGAGATGATATGGGTGGATAAGACCTATTGCAGGCACCCCTGATTGAGCTTGGGTTCACGGAGTACGTTGTACCATGTATGTCACGCGGAGTACGCTGTACCATGGGGATTGTTGGAGTGGAGTGGCATTAGCCACGAGGCAGTAAGCCTTACCCTCGTAATCCTGGTGTTATGCTGTTCTGGCGGGTAGGACGACCCACCTCCCATTTCAGGTGTGATACCCCGCACACTAGGTACCATGTTGCCAGGGATCACGAGGTTATGGCCATAGTCCTATGTTGTTACTGATAATCACCTACATGTCTCACATGATATAACTATTGGTCGATAGACCAGGGTAGACCCAAGGGAGGGGTCAGGCCCCTGATTTTGTGATTTTTCACTGTGATATGATTTTATAATATGATGATAGATTTTTAGAGAATTTTATAAGATGTGACCCTAAAAGCAAGGTGATTTTATAACAGAATTTTATAACGAATCGTTTTAAGAAATTGAGATTTATTTATGAGATAATTGACCCGAAAGGGGTTATTTTATTTTGCATTTTTATGAAATGATTTAAGTACAGTAGCATGATGTGTTTTCCATGCTTTAATGATAAATTCATGAAATGATTGTATCTCACGATTTGTTTTATATCGCATGAAACAGTGCATGATTTTGATTAAATTCATGCTAAGTATGATTTAATGATGTCACATAAAATGCTATTGATGCATGAATTACATTAATTATATATGCACAAATAGTTTTGATAAACTATGTCATGGATATATGTTTGATTTTGTGCTTGAGATTTTAATGAAAACAAATGGATTTAAGGGCATGGCATTATGAGTATGTAGATAGTTGAGCTATCTACTTACTTGCATAATTGCCTTACTGAGCGTGTGATTTGCTCACCCCCCTTATTTTCCCATCTTTTCAGAGCACTCACAGTAATTAGTAAGCGGTTGAGGACTTGCATCTTGGTATTCACTACTTCCCATCGAGAGATAGGTATACACATTTGTATAGTTCTATATCTAAATATGTAATGCACAGTACTGTAAACGGATGTGATGTCGGGGATGTAAGGTTATGAATACCACTGTGTAAGCATTTAGTTAAAGACAAAAGATAGTAAACTCTGATATGTAAATGTGATTATGGAAATGGAATGGTAAATAGGTGAGAGATGACTAACACCGAATCATATCTCAACTATTTGTAGGATGGTCACGATGAGAAAAAGGTAAGAAATAAATAATAAATGAAAAAACGAAAAATTTACTCTAATTTTTAGGTAATTTGGGTTGTGACATGTAATTAGGATAATATGAAGAGAATGAATTGAGTTTTATGGGTTGATCCTCTTTGGATATTATGTATTTAATTTTATGAAGTAGAAAATTGTGTAATCCTGGGGATAATGATTTGTTATAAACACAAGTGATTAAATGACACTGTACAGGATGCACATTGAGTAAGAAGTTTAATGCAAGAAAAAGTTTAAATTTGCCATATTTTTCGCGCTTTCGGGCTGTCACAGAATTGGTGGTAAAAGAGCAAAGGTTGCCTAGTACTGTCAGTGTCGAGTAATTCGAAATAGATTACATCCCAAGTGTCTGTATTGTCTGGTAATGAATTGAATTTAGTGGGTAAAATTATGATCGATGCATAACGTATACGTGTCACGACCAAAATTACCTAAAAATCAGAGTAAATTTTTTACTTTTTCATTTATTATTTAATTATTATATTTCTCTCGTCGTGACCATCCTACAAACAGTTGGGCTATGATTCGGTGTTAGTCACCTCTCACCTATTACCATTCCATTTCCATAATCACATTCACATATCAGAGTTTACTATCTTTTGACTTTAATTAAATACATACCCAATGGTATTTACATAACCTTACATCCCCGACATCATATCCATTTACAGTATTGTGCATTACATATTTAGATACAAAACTATACAAATGTGTATACCTGTCTCTCGATGGGAAGTAGCGAATACCAAGTATGCAAGTCCTCAGCTGCTCAATAACTATTGCGAGTGCTCTGAAAAGATGGAAAAATAAGGGGGGTGAGCAAACCACACGCTCAGTAAGGAAATTATGCAAGTAAGTAGATAGCTCCACTATCTACATGCTCATAATGCCATGCCCTTAAATCCATTTCTTTTCATTAAAATCATCAAGCACAAAGTCATGCAAACATCAATGACTTAGTTTATCAAAACTGTTCGTGCATATATAAATCATACTACTTATGCATCAAAGCATTTTATGTGACATCATTAAATCATAATAAGCATGAATTTAATCAAGATCATGCAATCTTTCATGTCATGTAAGACAAATCATGGATTTCAAATGAAAGCATGGAAAACATTATCATGCTACTGCATTTAAAACAATTCATTAAAACTGCAGTAAAACTAACCCTTCCGGGTCAATCATCTCATAAAACAATTCATTTAAAATTTATTATAAACTTCGGTTATAAAACCACCCTTCTTTCAGGGTCACAAATCATAAAATCATAAAATCATGAAATCATAAAATCGTCAAATCGGGGGCCTGACCCCTCCTTCGAGTCTACCCTGGTCTATCAGACCACAAGTTATATCATGTGAGACAATCAGGTAATTATCAGTAACATCGAGGACTATGGCCATATCCTAGTGATCCCTGGCAACACGGTACCTAGTGTACGGGGTATCACACCTGAAACGGGAGGTGGGTCGTCCTACCCGCCAGAACAGCATAACACCAAGATTGCGAGGGCAAGGCTTGCTGCCTCGTGGCTAATGCCACTCCACTCCAACAATCCCCACGGTACAGCGTACTCCGCGTGATATACACGGTTCAACGTACTCCGTGAACCCAAGCTCAATCAGGGGTGCCTGCAATAGGTCTTATCCACCCAAATCATCTCTGTCTCAGAATGCACGTGTGAGCATATCATCTCACTGTGACACACAGTCTACAGGAGGCTCCAACAAAGCTATATGCATGTCATATAAATCCCTGTGCGAGCGAAGCTCTAACACGGCTCCATGCATATTCATGATATCAGAAAATCTCGTGCGAGCGAAGCTCTAGCACGGTTTCATAAAAATCAGTAAAATCTGTGTATGAGCAGCACTCCAGTACGACTTAAACTGATTATAATTTCAAGTAAAATCCATGTACGAGCAATGCTCTAGTACGGATATGTATAGAAACTCAGTGAAAACCTCGTACGAGAAAAACTCCAATACGACATTCAAATGAATTATAAAAACCATATAAAACTTTGTACTAGCAAGCTCCAGCACAAATAAATGCTCAAGTAAATCAAATCTCGTGCGAGTTACACTCCAGCACGGCTTTATACATAATTAAATCAAATCTCATGCGAGTTACACTCTAGCACGGCTTTATGCAATATCAAATCAAAACAGGATGCGAGCTAAGCTCCAGCATCTCTCATGCATGTCAAATCATTAAAACTAGTGCGTGCAATCGCTCCAGCACCATTTTATGCATACCACGTCAAAACAAATCAAAACATGTCAAAATAGAGTGCGAGCTAGGCTCCAGCAGCTCTCATTTCACAATAATAAAAATCAGTGCGAGCACCATGCTCTAGCACATTTCATGCATATGATGTCACACAAGTCGGTGCGAGCAACCGCTTAAGCACATTTATGCACATTCACAAACGCAGATATAGTGCGAACTACGTGTTGGCACTATCTGTTTCCATATAAACTTGATAGTTGGCCTATTTTCCAAGGAAATTTCATTTAAATACCAATAACACTTACGTAGTGTTATTTTGGAAAACTTATGCAATTATTGGCCAAACTACCGTTTTGCTTTGCTTAAAACCACAAAAATCCCTTAAATAAAAAAAAAATCATAAATCATGCATTTCATGCATGTCATGCTTTCACCATCCTTAGGTGAACTTCCCTCAATAGGGGTAAAATAGTCTTTTCACCTATTTCGATCCTTAAAATCATTTAAACCACTTTTAGGATCATTATACATAATCAGGGTATACATACATATTCAGTGTACAGAAAAGCTATTAAAATACGCATAGCTACCTCTAGCTACTCACACAATTCCCTGACCTCATTTTCTGTACAGTCTGACCTTTCCCACTGATGTCTCGTCACGCAGTCTGATTTGCTTCCAATCCAATCTCCGGAACTACGGATACACATTCATCAGGTCAATTACAATACAATTTAATTGTATTTCATATGTTCTGTGCTTAATTTAAATCATTGGGCCCGTTTACCCATATTGGGCCCGATTGCACCTTAATGGGCCTTAATCGACCTTAAGCCCATTTACCACACTTTATCGAGGCCTATAGGGCTCATTGGGCCCATCAGTAATTTATTTAGCCTCGTTCTAAATTCTCAGATATCTTAATTTAGTATTTACGACAATTTATCCAATTTTTCAGAATTTAATTCATTTATGCGAAAATTAAATCCTTAATTTATGCGTTAAATATCAATCACGCATAACGATGTAAAATTGTCGTAAATAAGGGTTACTTACCCGTTATTCCATGATCGTACACAAATCGAGGCTGTCTCGAGCTCTCGGTTGATGCCAATTATCGAGCTACACAATTAAATATATTTCCGGGTAAACTTTCAGTCGAATATTTATCAAATTAAATATTTCAAAAATTAAATCGGTCAATTCGACAGCTTACCGACTTACCCGAAGCTTGATTGCATCACTGGAATTTTCTCCAATTTTTCCTCATTTTTTTCCCTTTTTCTTCCTTTTTTTTCCTTCTCTTTTTGGCTGAACCGGTCCGGTCCGGTTCGGTTCAACTTGGTTCAGACCACTGGTTCACTCCGGTTCGGTTCAGTCCGGTTCGGCCGGTTCAGTCACCATTTGGTCATTTCGGCGCTGTCCGGCCGGTTCTCGACGCCTCACCACCGCCGTTCGGCGCGTAATCGCATGGGCTTCCTAAATCTGGCCTCGGCTTGGACCAAATCAACGCCATCGCAGACGAATCGATGTATCTCTCCTGCGGCATTTCCTCTTCCGATCTGCAGATTCCGGCGACTCCACGGCTTGTCTCCTTCGCTGGTGGGTCTCCCGGTGGTCGGGCTCCTCTCCCGGTCGTTGCCCACACCTTCGACTCGCCGGTGGGTTGCCGGACGGAGGGAACCGACTCCCTCGGTTCTCTCTTCGCTTTTCGCCTTTTGCTTTCGTTTCTTCTCTGTTTCTTTCTCCGGAAATTCGCAAATTGCAATTTTTCTTTTTTTTTTTTTACATTTTCTTTATTTATAATTTATTTTTAATATTATTTTATTAAATAATATAATATTAAAATACACAAATATCTTTAAAAATTTATATTTTATTCATTTAATCACTAAATGAATTTATCAGTATTATTTCATCTTTTCGGTATAATTTTTGATTATTTTCGAGATTATTTTTCGAAGTGAAAATCTCGGTTTATTCCAATAAATTCATATCTGGACCAATTTAATCCGAAATTTAATTATTTCTTCATCATTGATCAAGATTTCTCATTCTCATATTTTTAATTAAATTTTCTTGTCCCGATTAATACTGAATTTCGATCTTTTGACCATTATGCCTTTGCACGTTTTCGAGAATACCATTTAAGTCCTTTTGCATTTTTAAATGCACTCAAAAATTCCATTTATTCCCTTTTGCTCTTACGTTAAAAATATCGGGTCTTACAATCTCCCTCACTTAAGAAATTTGGTCCTCCAAATTAGAACCAAGTAAATGAGTCCATAATTAACTCCGGGTACATCTATCGTATCATATACTGTCATCCTCAAGTGACTTTCTCCGGAGTGTAATACTATCATCATACTTAACTAGGGAGATCATTTCAAACCTCAACACTTTCTCCTTTCGTCTAATACCCGAATCAATTCTCCAATCATACGTTATACTTTCATTGAGCTAACTGTTGGAGCTCATATCTGATCACATATACTGGGTCCAGATATTATTTCTGAAACATCAAAAGATAGGACACATTGTGGATGCCTGTTAATTCAAGTGGTAAAGTCAACTTACAGGTCTTACCTTCCACTTTGTCCTATATCTCTATCTAAATCTCGTTACGTCATTAAGACAAGTAACTGTCAACAGTAATGATTCACCCTCGGTGAATTTCCAATGATTTCTGTCTCTTGTCAGCATAGCTTTTCTATCTGCTCTGAGGTGTTCTTAATCTCTCATAAATCAACTGATCATCCTCAAAGGTTTGTCTTACTAACTCGGGAACAATTCCTCTATCTGTCACCCACTTCTCTTATCCAAGTTAGGGAACAACTCCCTACGGCCATACAATGCCTCATATAAAATGTTATCCTGATACTCAAGTGACAACTGTCATCACTGGCGAATTTGATTAGTAGCAACTGATCATCCCAGGAGCTCATATAATCAATGGCACATGCTATCATCACATCCTCCAGAACCTGTACAGTCCTCTCTGACTGACCATCTGTCTAAGGACGGAAGCTGTGCTAACACTCAATCAGGGTCCCATAGCTTCCTGAAAAACGTTCCCAGAAGTGGGAAGTGAAGCGGGAATCCCTATCTGATATCATGCTCACTGGAACGCTACACAATGATCCACAATTTTCCATACACATATATCCGCCTACACACTTAGAGTATCTGAGGATTTCCATAAACAGAAGGTGGGTAGACTTAGTCAATCTATCGACTATCACTCAGATAGCCTCGTGATTCATTCGGGTCCTCTGTAACCCATCACGATATCTATGGTAACTTGTTCCCATTTCCGTGTCAATATATAAGTAGAGGCTGCAATAACTCTACAGACTTCTTTTGCTCTACCTTTATCTGCTGACTTACGAGACACTTTGCTACAATCTCTACAATATCTCTTTTTCATACCTGACCACCAATACCCTTTTTCAGAGATTTTTGATATATTTATTATTTCTCAGATGCACTGTATATCCCAAAGAGTGAGATTCTGACAATACTACTATCTCATCAATGTGGTCCTGGGAAGCACTTATACTATCTCTAAACCTCTGTAAGTCATCATCATACACTGTGAACTCTGTCACTATACCCTTCTGAATCTGACCCATACTATCGACACCATGCCGATCATCACGTTAAGCCTGACGAATTCGGTCACACAAATCCGGTTCTAACCTGAGGCTAGCTATCATAAAATCACCGTCATCATCATAAGGGATCACATCACTATTGAGGCTCATAACTGCTCTAGCAGCTATCGCTCCCTGACCATCATATGTGATACCATCCTAAGGCTTTCTGTTCAAGGCATCAGCCATTTCATTAGCCTTTCCTGGGTGGTACGATGTTCACAATCATAATCCTTAGAAGCTCTAACCCTCTTGGTTACCTCATATCCGACTCTTTCTATGAAAACAGATACTTGGGGCTTTTACGATCAGTGCATACTCAAAATTTCTTACCATTTAAGTGGTGGTGCCATACCTTATGTGTAAACGCTACGGCTGCCAACTCTAAATCATGGGTCGGATAGTTTCTCTCATGGTCTTTGAACTATCTGGATCCATAAATAACTATCTCCCCATTTTACATCAATACACAGCTCAATCGTTATTTAGGTATCCATACATACTGAAACCTCTCGAGCTGTTAGTTATAGTGAGAATACTTACGGTGGTCAGTTCATTGCTTCAATATACCAAAACTCATCGAAGCTATTTTCATACTTATCCTCCCACTCGTATGAAATCTTTTTTTTCCAAACGAAACGTGTCAACTGAGTAGCCTATTTCGAGAAACTCTCAACACCTCGTCTGTAAGACATTTTCCTATTACTGCTATCATGCTCTTCCCTGGACTTCGAATACATCAAAATATCATCGCTAAAGATGACAACCAATCGGTCCAAGTAAGCTTTAAATACCTCATCGTAGTTGAGTTCCACTCAATATTCAATCACCAATATCCTTGACCTATGTACGCATAAATGTATAAAGTCGTTTTGAAATCGCTTCCATTCAAGATACTAACCCAAGCCATTTCTTTTTCTTATATTAACGGCTTTTATAAAATTTTAAATTTTAAAACTTCATGATTAATAAAATTTTGTATCTCTTTATTGTACCAGCAAAGGTATCCAAATTTTAAATATATATATTATGACTGTCGATTTCAATTTATAAATTATGTGTGTGCTTCTAGACGCTGTCAAATCTTCAGGCAGGGAGATATTTTAAAATACCTTTATTAACCCTCAGATTTGACCAAAATTACTTTACATATCAGTCCATGTGGTCACAATTCATATTCGCTACATATCAAAGATATCCTTACCTTGCATACGCCTCTTATTCCAATATATATTGTATTCAGGATCAATTACTTATAACAAACTCTTTCATTACTTGTTAAACTTATAGTATACTTTCCAGTGATGTTTTCACCCTTATTTTCAACTTACAATCCCTATACCCATATTCAGTTAGTGAAAATCAGCTAACTATCGTCATCTTGCTTAAGGGTACAGGCTTCACATCTTTCACTAGCTTATAAGCAACTGAAGGCGGTATGAATAAATGCGTGGCACCAGGATTAATTAAAATAATTATTTCATTATTTATAACCAGTGTGGTATCTTCCACCACATCCTATGAAACATCAATAGTGTCCTGGTCCAAGGCATATATTCGCCCTCGTCCAACATCTTATTTTCGTGGTAACTACCACACATCTTACACTGTTTACACTGCTACACTGTACACACTGCTACTCTGCTATAGTACTTACTATGCTCTGTAGCAGGTCGGGGTCCTCAAATCACAATACCCCTCAAAAGTATTGAAATTAAATACACTGGGTCCTCCAATCATCTTACCCTGTGACTCATCAACTCTAAGCTTTTACCAAACTACCTTTTCCCATTCTGACATCTCTGTCATTCTCTATTCTCTTTTGTCTCAATTTCAGCCCTTACTACCTTTCCCAATCTTAGAGGCGTTCAACTCATGATCTTATTCACACAACTGTAGTCTGCGCACTGCCTCATCATAGGTAGTGATATCTAACGGGCTAATCGGACTCTAATTGACAATCTGAGCCCTTTCATGAACTTTCAGACATCTCGACTCTCACTGTTCATCGTGTCCGAGTCATATCTGCCCAGGAATATAAATTGAGATTCATACTCGTTAATCAATTAGTTCCTCTGGGTCAGAGTAAATAATTTCATCTGTTATTTCCTTTAAGCAATGTCTGAGATATTCTGTCTCTGGAATACATCTAGAATTACTTTTCCATGTCCATTCTGGACGTCTAACTCTTAAGATGGGTCGAGCGGACTTCCACCAATGCTCCGACTTGCCCTCAAATACCATACAAACTCTGAGCAATTAGCTCGTAAAATATTCTCCACACAACGCTCCAACCTTGCGAAGCGTATCTCAATACTGTCCGATCTCTCTGTCGAACTCTGTCCGATCTTTCTGTCGGACTTTGTCCGATCTCTCTGTCGGACTCTGTGGGGCATGCTCAATACTAGCCTCCACGTCAATCTCATCTTGAGTCTCATGTGGCGACTCAGTACAACTCTCGGGCCTATCTTTTCGGCCTTGAGTTCGTGTACTCGCCTCTCAACCATAGCGGCTATCAGTTAATGAGTCTATTCTTGCATTTAAAAACCAAATTCTTGGCTGCACTTCCATCTCGATATACACAATTGTATCTAAAAATGCACAGTACATGGGGATGTAAACTTTCATAACTACTAACATCGACTCATATTTGGCCAACTCAAGCTCTGATACCATTAAACTTGTCACGACCCAAATTACCTAAAAATCAGAGTAAATTTTTCTCTTTTTCATTTATTATTTAATTCTTATATTTCTCTCGTTGTGACCATCCTACAAACAGTTGGGCTATAATTCGGTGTTAGTCACCTCTCACCTATTACCATTCCATTTCCATAATCACATTCACATATCAGAGTTTACTATCTTTTGACTTTAATTAAATACATACCCAATGGTATTTACATAACCTTACATCCCCGACATCATTCCATTTACAGTACTGTGCATTACATATTTAGATACAAAACTATATAAATGTGTATACATGTCTCTCGATGGGAAGCAGCGAATACCAAGTATGCAAGTCCTCAGCTGCTCAATAACTATTACGAGTGCTCTGAAAAGATGGGAAAATAAGGGGGTGAGCAAACCACACGCTCAGTAAGGCAATTATGCAAGTAAGTAGATAGCTCCACTATCTACATGCTCATAATGCCATGCCCTTAAATCCATTTCTTTTCATTAAAATCATCAAGCACAAAGTCATGTAAACAACAATGACTTAGTTTATCAAAACTGTTCGTGCATATATAAATCATACTACTTATGCATCAAAGCATTTTATGTGACATCATTAAATCATAATAAGCATGAATTTAATCAAGATCATGCAGTCTTTCATGTCATGTAAGACAAATCATGGATTTCAAATGAAAGCATGGAAAACATTATCATGCTACTGCATTTAAAATAATTCATTAAAACTGCAGTAAAACTAACCCTTCCGGGTCAATCATCTCATAAAACAATTCATTTAAAATTTATTATAAAACTCCGGTTATAAAACCACCCTTCTTTCAGGGTCACAAATCATAAAATCATAAAATCATGAAATCATAAAATCGTCAAATCGGGGGCCTGACCCCTCCTTCGGGTCTACCCTGGTCTATCAGACCACAAGTTATATCATGCGAGACAATCAGGTAATTATCAGTAACATCGAGGACTATGGCCATATCCTAGTGATCCCTGGCAACACGGTACTTAGTGTGCGGGGTATCACGCCTAAAACGAGAGGTGGGTGGTCCTACCCGCCAGAACAGCATAACACCAGGATTGCGAGGGTAAGGCTTGCTGCCTCGTGGCTAATACCACTCCACTCCAACAATCCCCATGGTACAGAGTACTCCGTGTGATATACACGGTACAACGTACTCCGTGAACCCAAGCTCAATCAGGGGTGCCTGCAATACGTCTTATCCACCCAAATCATCTCTGTCTCAAAATGCACGTGTGAGCATATCATCTCACTGTGACACACAGTCTACAGGAGGCTCCAACACGGCTATATGCATGTCATATAAATCCCTGTGCGAGCGATGCTCTAACACGGCTCCATGCATATTCATGATATCAGAAAATCTCGTGCGAGCGAAGCTCTAGCTCGATTTCATAAAAACCAGTAAAATTTACGTACGAGAAGCGCTCCAGTACGACTTAAACTAATTATAATTTCAAGTAAAATCCACGTAGGAGCAATGCTCTAGTACGGATATGTATAGAAACTCAGTGAAAACCTCGTACGAGAAAAACTCCAATACGACATTCAAATGAATTATAAAAACCATATAAAACTTTGTGCGAGCAAGCTCCAGCACAAATAAATGCTCAAGTAAATCAAATCTCGTGCGAGTTACACTCCAGCACGGCTTTATACATAATTAAATCAAATCTCGTGCGAGTTACACTCTAGCACGGCTTTATGCAATATCAAATCAAAACAGGATGCGAGCTAAGCTCCAGCATCTCTCATGCATGTCAAATCATTAAAACTAGTGCGTGCAATCGCTCCAGCACCATTTTATGCATACCACGTCAAAACAAATCAAAACATGTCAAAACAGAGTGCGAGCTAGGCTCCAGCAGCTCTCATTTCACAATAATAAAAATCAGTGCGAGCACCATGCTCTAGTACATTTCATGCATATGATGTCACACAAGTCGGTGCGAGCAACCGCTCAAGCACATTTATGCACATTCACAAACGCAGATATAGTACGAACTATGTGTCGGCACTATCTGTTTCCATATAAACTTGATAGTTGGCCTATTTTCCAAGGAAATTTCATTTAAATACCAATAACACTTACGTAGTGTTATTTTGGAAAACTTATGCAATTATTGGCCAAACTATCATTTTGCTTTGCTTAAAACCACGAAAATCCCTTAAATCAGAAAATTCATAAATCATGCATTTCATGCATGTCATGCTTTCACCATCCTTAGGTGAACTTCCCTCAATAGGGGTAAAATAGTCTTTTCACCTATTTCGATCCTTAAAATCATTTAAACCACTTTTAGGATCATTATACATAATCAGGGTATACATACATATTCAGTGTACAGAAAAGCTATTAAAATACGCATAGCTACCTCTAGCTACTCACACAATTCCCTTACCTCATTTTCTGTACAGTCTGACCTTTCCCACTGATGTCTCGTCACGCAGTCTGATTTGCTTCGAATCCAATCTCCGAAACTGCGGATACACATTCATCTGGTCAATTACAATGCAATTTAATTGTATTTCATATGGTCTGGGCTTAATTTAAATCATTGGGCCCGTTTACCCATATTGGGCCCGATTGCACCTTAATGGGCCTTAATCGACCTTAAGCCTGTTTACCACACTTTATCGAGGCCTATGGGGCTCATTTGGCCCATCAGTAATTTATTTAGCCTCGTTCTAAATTCTTAGATATCTCAATTTAGTATTTACGACAATTTATCCAATTTTTCAGAATTTAATTCATTTATGCGTAAATTAAATCCGTAATTTATGCGTTAAATATCAATCACGCATAACGATGCAAAATTGTCGTAAATAAGGGTTACTTACCCGTTATTCCATGATCGTACACAAATCGAGGCTGTTTCAAGCTCTTGGTTGATGCCAATTGTCGAGCTACACAATTAAATATATTTTCGGGTAAACTTTCAGTCGATTATTTATCAAATTAAATATTTTGAAAATTAAATCGGTCAATTCGACCGCTTACCGACTTACCCGAAGCTCGATTGCATCACTGGAATTTTGCCTCAATTTTTCCTCATTTTCTTTTTCCCTTTTTCTTCCTTTTTTTTCCTTCTCTTTTTGGTTGAACCGGTCCGGTCCGGTTCAGTTCAACTTGGTTCAGACCACCAGTTCACTCTGGTTCGGTTCGACAGGTTCACTCCGGTTCGGCCGATTCAGTCACCATTTGGTCATTCCGGCGCCGTCCGACCGGTTCCCAGTGCCTCACCACCGCCGTTCGGCGTGAAATCACATGGGCTTCCGAAATCTGGCCTCGGCTTGGACCAAATCAACGCCATCACCGACGAATCGATGTATCTCTCCTGCGACATTTCCTCTTCCGATCTGCAGATTTCGGCGACTCCACGGCTTGTCGCCATCGCTGGTGGGTCTTCCGGTGGTCGGGCTCCTCTCCCGGTCGTTGCCCACACCTTCGACTCGCCGGTGGGTTGCCGGACGGAGGGAACCGACTCCCTCGGTTCTCTCTTCGCGTTTCACCTTTTGCTTTCGTTTCTTCTCTGTTTCTTTCTCCAGAAATTCGCAAATTGTGATTTTTCTGTTTTTTTTTTACATTTTCTTTATTTATAATTTATTTTTAATATTATTTGATTAAATAAAATAATATTAAAATACACAAATATCTTTAAAAATTTATATTTTTTCATTTAATCACTAAATGAATTTATCGGTATTATTTCGTCTTTTCAGTATAATTTTTGATTATTTTCGGGATTATTTTTCGAAGTGAAAATCTTAATTTATTCCAATAAATTCATATCTTGACCAATTTAATCCGAAATTTGATTATTTCTTCATCATTGATCAAGATTTCTCATTCTCATATTTTTAATTAAATTTTCTTATCCCGATTAATACCGAATTTCAATCTTTTGACCGTTATGCCCTTACACGTTTTCGGGAATACCATTTAAGTTCTTTTGCATTTTTAAATGCACTCAAAAATTTCATTTATTCCCTTTTGCTCTTACGTTAAAAATATCAGGTCTTACAATACACATAGGTACGTAAGAGATAAGAGATGAGCAGGAGGCGAGGTCGTCCCAGGAGGCAGGTACAACCACCTCCACCACCTGAACCACTGTCGGATAGTCCTAACTCTTAACTTATCGACTTAAGCAGGATGTACGGGAAGGGTTTGAGCAGATGGCGGCGCTATTTGCGTAACATTTCGGGGCTAATGCCTCAGGTACCACACCTACCCGGGTTCCTACACCCCCACAGGATCCGTTCCCACCTCCTATACAGACTGACCCAATGCCACCTGTCGTTCATCCTCCGGCATAAACCAGGCCCGATAATGGAGGTAAGGGCCGATTGAAAGACTTTCTTGAGATGAATCCGCCAACATTTAAAGGGGTGAAGGGTCCAGCAGAGGCAGAGGAGTGGTTGACTGAGATAAGGATAATCTTCGATTTTCTAGGGTGTACTGATGCGGAGAGGGTTAGTATGGGTACCTATATGCTTAAGGAACAAGCCCGATGTTGGTGGAATACCACCAAGAGTATATTAATTGCTATCCATCTAGTGATTAGCTGGGAGACTTTTCAGTTGGCCTTCAGGACTCAGTATATCCCTCAAGCTTCCTAAAGGAAGTTGCAAGTAGATTTTTTGAATCTAGTATAGGGCAGCATGACAGTCGATGAATATGAGAACCGGTTCAATGCTTTGTTAAGGTATGATCCGGAGACTGTCAAGGATGAGGACCGCTGAACAGAACATTTTGTTTATGAGCTGAGACCAGCCATTCGAGATAGATTGATGGGGCTCTGCATTACTGAGTTTAATGATGCTCGGAGACGGCCACAGGAGGTTGAGAGGGGATTAGAGTTAATACAATCCCAGTCTGAGTCCCGAGTGATAACCAGGGACAAGGGTTAGAGACCTACAACTTCCCACAACGACTTTAGGAGGGGTTCTTTTAAGAGACATATGGACGAGGGACCTAAAGGGAGAGTTGATAGACCCAGGTTTCCTCCCAGTACTATAGAGACCCCTCGAGGTGCCAGGCCAGAGGTTAAAGTTTGCAGAGATTGTGGCCGACCACATGAGGGAAGTTATTTTAGAACCATACAAGGATGTTTTAGATACGGGGACATAGGTCATAGAGTGAGAAATTACCCGCAACCACAAAAGCCACATTCTCAAGAGCCTCATAGACAGCAACCTTAGAGGATGATCCCCAGAGACGAGCTACGGCTGCTGATAAGGGTAAGAAGTCGGTCACAGAAGGACGTGTGTTTTCTTTGGATAAAGAGATCGCAGACACTACGTCTGAGACCATACGAGGTACGCTTCTTGTTTGTAATCATGAGGCTCATGTGTTGTTTGACTCGGGATCCACACATTCTTTTATTGATGTACACTTTGTATGTAAGCTGAATTTAAAGCATGAATCCCTAGATTATATTTTACATGTAAATACCCCTATGCGTGAGTCCCAGAGGACTGATATGGTATGTAGAAGGTGTAAGATCAAGGTGGGAGATAGGGATATATTAGCATATCTAGTTTTGTTAAGTATCTGTGACTTTGATGTGATTCTAGGGATAAATTGGTTAGCGGCCAATCGTGTGAGTCTAGACTGCTATACTAAGACTGTAACTTTCTCCGTACCTGAAAAATTTAGTTTACGTTTGAATGTTAAGGAATGAAAATGTATGAAGTTTATTGTGAGAAATCTAAGATATAATCATGATTTCCTAAAAACACTGATTAAATTATTGATGTGAAGGTTACATCTATCACACCCCACTTCTAGGTGCCCTTTTATCCATATATACACTACTACAGTTGGGTTGTGAGTCAATGTATTTACTAAATTCCATGCATTTATAGCGAAAAATTTAAAAAACTTTAATTCACACTGCCAGGTGTGTGAGTAGATATACAAAATCAATTGTATATTATAATATCTTTACATAACATCCCCATACAATTGTTTACAACTTCAATTCATAACTGTGTGATACATTATAATGATACAAAATGTTCGTGTGTATACAAATTTTTATACCTTTACAACTGGTGGGAGCTGTCCAATACAAAAAGGATCTCGAGACCACCGCACTGTCCTACTTCTTAGTATCTGGACAAGGAAAAGTAGTGGGATCAGCAAACCACAGCTCAATAAGGAAAAGGATGCTAACAGGTAGATATTGTACTATCTACATAGCCCATGCATGCATAAACAAAACCATGTTTCAATATAAATGGAAATATTACTAGAAAATGCATTTAAACATTACTTCTCACATAAGCATTTTCATGAAAACTAGTCTATGATATTCCCATTTGAAAACATGTCATAAACAGTGCTATCATAGCACGAGCATTCAAAATCAAGGGATTTATCAAACCATTTCTTTTTATCAAATCTCTTTCTTTTCTGAGTTTCTCAGTTTCTCTTATCTCTAAGACAGGTATGGAATTCTTGGCAATCAAATATCCACGACATATGGCTATAGTCAGTGATCCCAAGCCTCACTGATTAGGTGTGCACAGGGTATCACTTCACCTGAAGGGGGATGGGTTAGTCTTACCCTTCGAC
The DNA here is from genome assembly GCA_033439115.1 of Firmiana major. Classification (NCBI taxonomy): domain Eukaryota; kingdom Viridiplantae; phylum Streptophyta; class Magnoliopsida; order Malvales; family Malvaceae; genus Firmiana; species Firmiana major. The sequence goes on along the minus strand of CM065907.1, from coordinate 60,684,890 downwards.
TCATCTCAATCAACATTATCTCCTCATATCACATACACTAGCGGTACAATGTATGCCATGTGTCATCTACGCGATACTCGTACTCGCATGCACTTAGCATGGTACATAATATACCAACGGATAACTACACAGTTCAACGTACGACTGTGGACCCAGTCTATCTGCCAACTCCAATAGACTCATCATCCTGAACCATGTCTCATATACCAGGCGAGCAAATCAGCGTGACACACAGTCATTGTAAGGCTCCGGTGCGGTATCTCTCAGAGCGAGCAACTGCTTCTAGCACTGCATCATTTCAACTCAATAAAAACTAGTGCGAGCAATGCTCTAGCACCTTTCTCAAACCTAACGTACGAGATGAACTCCAACACAGCATTTCAAAACATAGAAATATCTGCGAGCTAAAACTCCAGCACATTATCTTTATAAAATCACGTACGAGTCACGGTCCAGTACGATTTATCAAAACATGTAGACATATGTGAGTGAAACTCCAGCTTAGTCAAAATCATTAAAATGGGTGTGAGGTAGAGCTCCAACACCAATTCACATCTCGAATCCGATAGGTGGCTATTCTCTCTTTTAAAAACCCAAAACATGTTTATTTACATAGCATGACGTCCCATGCTAAACAAGTAAATCTAGCCAACCTATCCATTATCATTTCTCAACCACAAATCAATACATAGTAGAGAAAACATCAAAATCATGCATGTCATGCTATTTCCTTACATCATCCCATTTTCACAATACATATATATCATAGTACATTTCATGATTCCATATCATTTCATAGTTCCAAAGCTATGCATAGTAATTCTAGTGTCATAACTATTGAAATCGCTGTAAAAAATACGTACGAATATCTCTATTGCTAACATACAGTCTCTCACCTCGAATTACGCTCGTGTTTCCTTCGTCTCATTTGCTCCGTTTACTATCCGGGTTAACGGTGTTTCACGTATTTCAATCTACACATGTAAATCACTAAGTTATTTTCCTTTCCCTCTACTAAACATACACATTGTCTTTTACTTGTCTATTCGTACTCCTCAAACCCTTAAATCACATTTCACTCTTCCACTAATATCATTTTATCATCTCTTAAGCTTTCCCTCACTTTTCCATAGATTTCCTCTTTATAAATCTCTCTTAATATTACTCACCCATCACTACAATCATCATTCCTATCCATATTTCACATATTATCTAACTCACAAGTGTCTAGAAACCCATATTTAAAGCTTGAAGGTTGAAGAGCTTACCCCTTTACTTAGCCAAACTTGTGGTAGCCAAAACTCCTTCTCTTGGTCACACCAATGTGTGATTTTTGGGTATGTTGTTCTCTTTACTTCAAGGAACAACTTTCCATTCTTGAGCTCCTTCAAATTCTGGCTGGAATGTAGTGATTTTTAGAGTGAGGAAGCTTGGGCCTTTGAGAGAAACTGGCAAGTGCGATTTGGTAGGAGGGAAATCTGAGTTTCAGTCCAAATCTCGTGCCCCTTTTTATAGATACAGAGACATGAGATCGATCTGGTCTTTGTGGAGATCGATCTCTGTAAGGTTTGGTAGTTTTTCTTACCAAACGTAACTACCACCAGGTCGATCTTCTTCTATGATGAGATCGATATGTTTGCAAGCAAATCTCTTCTTGGAGATTGATCTGATTTTTACAGAACCTTAAGGAGATCGATCTGTCGAGGGCTTGAGATCGATCTGTGTCAGGTAGAGAGTTAAGGAGATCGATCTGTTCCAACCTGAGAGCTAAGGAAACCGATCTTCTCATTATAGAATGGTTAGCAGATCGATTTGGCCCTATTGGAGATCGATCTGCCCTGTTCCATTGCTCAAATAAGAGCATTTTTTACTCTTCCAGATCGATCTCTCATCCTATGAGATCGATCTGTCATTCATATTTTCCAGATTTTGCTGCAGTTTTCTACAGAATTCACACACATACATCCTTAATTTGTTGCCATAGTCATTTTCTCATCCAACCACCTTTGAGACTTGAAAATGACTTCCATTCATACTTTATACACATTAAAACTTGTGTCCAATCCTTGTATAACTAAAGGTATACAGTACATAACTAAATGGGAGTACCAAGATTTATACCCCTTATGTGACTTTACATTACAAGTACATCACCATACCTATGAATTCTCTATTACTTGGTCCAAAATCATCCATATTATAGTTCCATCTACATATATACAAGGTTAAACATATACAGGGTCTCACATTCTCCCTCACTTAAAAAATTTGGTCCTTCAAATTAAACCAAGTCTATTCCTCAAAAAGTTGGGGATACTTCTCCTTCATCAGGTCCTATAATTCCCATATGGCTTCCCCTGATGTATGATGCTACCACAGGACATTAACCAATGAAATCGACTTGTTTCGCAACACCTTTTCCTTTTTGTCCAATATCCGAATTAGTTTCTACACATACGACAAATCCTCCTTGAGCTCCAACGGCTCATAGCTAATTACATGTGTCAGATCCGGGTAGTACTTTCGAAGCATAGAAACATGGAAGACATTGTGAACTTTCGCTAGCTTAGGTGGCAAGGCTAGCCTATATGCTATATCCCCACTCTATCCAAAATCTCAAAGGGACTAATGTAACGAGGACTTAATTTTCCTTTCTTCCCGAACCTCGTTATTCCCTTGGAAGGAGATACTCTAAAAAAGACGGACTCGCCAACATTAAACTCAAGTGGTCTCCGTCTCCTATCAGCATAGCTCTTTTATCGACTTTGAGCTGTTCGCAGCCTCTCACATATTATCTGAACATCCTCGGAGGCTTGTCTAACTAAATCGGGAGTAAACAACTGTCTGTCACCAACTTCTTCCCAAAAAATGGGTGATCGGCATCTACGACCATATAGTGCCTCATAAGGGGTCATACCAATACTTGAGTGATAACTGTTATTATAGGTGAACTCAATCAATGGCAAGTGATCATCCCATGAGCCTCTAAAATCCAGCACACACGCTCTCAGCATATCCTTCAGGGTCTGTATAGTCCTCTCTGACTGACCATCTGTCTGAGGATGAAAAACGGTGCTAAAGCTCAATTGGGTCCCCATCGCTTCCTGAAAATGTCCCCAAAAGTGAGAAGTGAAGCAGGCATCCCTATAAGAAACAACACTCACTGGGAGTCCATGCAATCTCACTATCTCCCATACATACAAGTCTGCCAGAGCACTCAAAGTATCTATAGATCTCATGGCTAAAAATTATGCTGATTTTGTTAACCGATCTACTATTACCCATATAGCATCATGGATCTTACAGGTTCTTGGTAATCCCATCACAAAGTCCATGGTGACGTGCTCCCACTTCCATGTTGGTATCGGTAGAGGTTGCAACAATCCTCCTAGTTTCTGATGCTCAACCTTTACTTGCTAACAGATGAGACATCTAGCAACATACTCAGCTATGTCTCTTTTCACTCCAGACCACCAATATACTTTCTAGAGATTTTGATACATTTTACTACTCCCCAGGTGTACTGTATATCTCGATGAGTGTGCCTCTGATAAGATCAACTTCCTCAGCTCTGAATCCTTAGGAACACATTCTATTTTTGAACCTTAGTACTCCATCTGAACTCAATACAAAATTTGTGCCCTCACCCATCTGAGTTTGGCTAATCACATCAACACACCATTTATCATTTTGCTAAGCCTGTTGGATTCTCTCAATCATCTCCGATTCTAATCTCAAGCTAGCAATAATCCCATAGCTGCCAATCTCAGGTGGGGTCATATCCAAACTAAGGTTCGTGAATTGGTTCAACAACTCATGTTCCCTAATCATCATGTATGATACCAACCTGAGACTCTTTCTACTCAATGCATTGGCAACCACATTCACCTTCCCCGGGTGGTAAAAAATCTCACAATCATAGTCATTGAGAATTTCTAACCACCTTCTTTGTCTTATATTTAACTCCTTCTGTGAGAACAGATACTTAAGACTCTTGTGATCCGTAAAGATCTGAAATCTCTCACCATACAAGTAGTGGCGCCATATCTTTAATGCAAATACTACGGCTGTCAACTCCAAATCATGAGTGGGGTAGTTTTTCTCATGATCTTTCAGCTGTCTAGATCCATAAGCGACTACCCTTCCATCCTGCATCAAAACACATCCTAGCCCTTGATGTGAAGCATCCTATAAACAGAATAGCTCCCTGAGCTATTAGGGATGATAAGAACTAGCGCAGTGGTTAATCTGCACTTAAGTTCCTAAAAACTTCTTTCACACGCTTCATCCCACATAAACTCTGCATTCTTCATCGTAAGTTGTGTAAAAGGAGCAGTTAATCTAGAGAAACCCTTTACAAATCTCCTGTAGTAACCATCCAAACCTAAAAAACTTTTGATCTCTATGACTGCCCTAGGCTGTTCCCACTGAACAATAGCCTTAATCTTGGATGGATCCACTGACACCCCATCCTTCGATACAACATGGCCCAGAAAAGAAATTTGCTCTAGGCAAAAGTTACATTTACCAAGTTTGGCATACAACTTTCTCTCTCTGAGGGTTTCCAATGCAATCCTTAAGTGCTGCTCATGATCTTCCTTGGACCTTGAATACACCAATATATCATCAATGAAAATGATCACGAACTGGTCCAGGTATGGCTTGAATATCTCATTCATTAGAGCCATAAAAGCTGTTGGTGCATTCGTTAACCCGAAAGGCATCACCAGGAATTCATAATGACCATAGCAGGTGCGGAAAGCTGTCTTGGGCACATCCTCCTTTCGAATCTTCAATTGCTGATACCCAGACCTCAGATCTATCTTGGAAAAGATCCATTCTCCCCGAAGCTGATCCAATAGATCGTCGATGTGCGGCAAGGGGTACTTATTCTTGATGGTAGCCTTATTCAACATCCAATAGTCAATACACAACCTGAGGCTCCCATCTCTCTTCTTCATAAACAATACCGGAGCTCTCCATGGTGAGACGCTCGGTCTTATAAACCCCTTATCTAGCATATCTTGCAATTGCTTCCTTAGTTTATCTAGCTCAACTAGAGCCATCCTATATGGTGACTTGGATATCAACTCTGTTCTAGGTGTCAAATCTATACCAAATTCCATTTTTCTATCCGGTGGCAATCCCGGTAGGTCGTCTGGAAAGACGTCAGGGAATTCTCTAACCACTGGAATGTCATCCATATCCGGACGTGTTTTGTTCAAATCCACCACATAAGCAATAAAACTTTCAAAACAACATTTATGTCATATATATACTAAGACATTTTTCTTATCACAAAATCAGAATCTCATTACTTCTCTCAAAATTTTACAACAAGTTTCTTAGGTAGGGAAAATGTAATGGACTTAGAATAACAGTCTAAGACAGCATGATTGGTAGCTAACCAAACCATTCCCAAGATTATATCAATGTCATACAAATTCAACAAAATCAGATTGGCTGTCATACACTTATCTTCTACTCTCACCTTACAATCCTTATACACTTGTTCAGCTAATTGACTAACTCTCATTGGAGTACTTATTAATCGAGTATTTATTAATAAAGTCCTATTTAGGTATGCGGGTTCTACAAAATCTGTTAACCTTTATGCACATGCAGGTGATGTGAAGGAATGCGTAGCACCAGAATCAAACAAAGCTATAGCTTCCAAATTGAATATCAAAATGATACCTTTTATCACCTCAGAAGAGGTATCCACTGATGCCTGGACTATCGTATACACACTGCCTTGACCCATAACTTACTTCCCTTTTTCTTCAGCTGTAGCTCTCTTCCTTGTACGATGTGTAACTGTAGGAACTTTCTCTGGCTCATTGCCCCTCTATGGGACTACCTCAACTACCTTTGGGCAATCTCTTGCACAGTACCCAAACCTACCACGTCTAAAACATCGTGCACCCTGAAAATGACAGGGCCTACCACCATGATATCGGCCTCATAATCTGTACTGATCAGTAGTTGGTTGGGATCCACCAATCACTATACCCCTGGTTGGTGTCTAAGTCGAATGTACAAAAGGTCTAGTAGCCTTTTTTGTGACTCATCTACCTCTCTACGATGCTTACTCATAATTTTTCATCCAAATCTGGCACTCTTGCCATCTCCCAATTTCTTTAGACCCTTGTCCTAACCCCAACTGAACTCTAAAATTTACAGGTTATAGTCCTGCTCACACAACTGGGCCCACCGTACAACCTCTCTATATGTAGCGACATCAAACGGGGCCAACTTAGCTCGAATCGAAGGCCTCAGTCTATCCACAAATCTGCGGACCCTAATAGCTTCACTCCTGATAGAGTCCAGATCATATCGGCCCAATGAGGTGAATCGTGACTCGTACTCATCAACAGTTCTATTCCCTTGAGTCAGATTTAAAAACTCCATCTGTAACCTGCGTCGAGCGATATCTGGGACGTACTGCTCTTTGAAAGCACCCAAAAATATGTCCCATGTATTACCCATACCCTGTGCTCTAAACATAGGCCTGGTGGACTCCCACCGTGCTCTGCTTCACCCCTCAGTACAAAGGCTGTAAGTACTACTCTCTTCGTAGCCGAACATCTACAAAAGTCGACCAATTTCTCCATCTGGCTTATCCAGTCCTCAGCCACAGTTGGATCCTTTACTCTACTGAAAGAAGGTGGCTTAGAATCCATAAAATGTCTCAACCTCTCCATATAACAGTCATATCCATACCCCAAATCATGATCATAATACTGTTGTGGGGCTATTGGAGGAGGTACTGGTCGAATATGGGGATCTCATGGCCTAACCGGTTCAAGTTGTGCATGTGCAACATCCTCAGGTTCTGGTATAGCTGCTACGGGATTTGGTGCAGCCTGTCCCGCTGTACCAGGTACACCTTCAAACCTAGCTATAATCTGACCCATCATGGTCATCATCGTACGCATATCTTCCTCTAATTGGGCTATCCGAGGATCAAAAGCCTCTATCTGTTCCTGGGGCTCATGACAAGAGGACGATCTACTATGCCTCTCAGTCCTATCGTTCCACCCCTGAGCTCTCTCCCCTTTTGCGGTGTCTCTCAGGCATATCACACAAGCCTACTAACTTTCTTACATTTATAACAAACTTTTAATTCACTATCAGCTCCGTATGCGCATTTGTATCTAAATATCGCACAGTAACTTGGAGATGTATTTTTTCTTAGTCCTAAACATCGACTCACATCAGACCACCCTGGCTCTGATACCAAACCTGTCACACCCCACTTCCGAGTGCTCTTTTATCCATACATACACTACTACGGTTGGGCTGTGAGTCAATGTATTTACTAAATTCCATGCATTTATAGCGAAAAATTTTAAAAACTTTAATTCACACTCCTAGGTGTGTGAGTAGATAAAAAAAATCAATTGTATATTATAAAATCTTTACATAACATCCCCATAAAATTGTTTACAACTTAAATTCATAACTGTACGATACATTATAATCGATACAAAATACTCATGTGTATACAAATTTTTATACCTTTGCAACTAGTGGGAGCTGTCCAATACAAAAAGGATCTTGAGACCACTGCATGTCCTATTTCTTAGTATCTAGAGGGGGAAAAATAGTGGGATGGTCAAACCACAGTTCAGTAAGGAAAAGGATGCTAACAAGTAGATATTATACTATCTACATAGCCCATGCATGCATAAACAAAACCATTTTTCAATATAAATGGAAATATTACTAGAAAATGCATTTAAACATTACTACATCGCGCTCATCTTTGATATGAGTCGGGAACATTCAAGGATAGAGGACATACCGGTAGCATATGAGTTTTCAGATGTTTTTCTAGAGGAATTACCTGGCTTACCACCAGAGAGAGAGTTGGAGTTCACTATCGATTTAGTATCAGATACCAAACCAATCTCTAAACCTCCCTATAGGATGACATTGGTTGAATTGGAAGAGTTAAAGAAATAGTTACAAGAACTGCTTGATCAGGGTTTTATTAGACCCAGTGTGTCACCATGGGGAGATTCGATTTTGTTTGTGAGGAAAAAAGATGGTAGCCTCAGATTGTGCATAGATTATAGATTGCTGAACAAGGCTACAATGAATAACAAATACCCCCTGCCAAGAATAGACGATTTGTTTGATCAGTTGAGAAGGGCTTCTATCTTTTCCAAGATTGACTTGAGATCGGACTATGACAAGTGAAGAATCAGGAAAGAGGATATTTCAAAAACGACTTTCAGAACTAGATATAGCCACTACGAGTTCTTAGTGATGCCCTTTGGTTTGACGAATGCCTCTGCTGCTTTCATGAGTCTGATGAATGAGGTATTTCAGGACCATCTAGATCAGTTTCTGATAGTCTTCATTGATGATATCCTTGTATATTCTCGATCTCATGAGGACCATGCACAGCATTTGAGGATTGTTCTGCAGATATTCAGAGATAGGCAACTCTATGGAAAGATCAGTAAGAGTGAGTTTTGACTGGATCAAATAGCTTTCCTTAGTCATATTGTATCTAAGGACGGGGTGTGAGTTGATCCATCTAATATAGAAGTTGTACCTTATTAGGAGAGACCAAGGACAGTTATAGAGATTTGAAGCTTTCTGAGGCTTGCAAGGTATTATAGAAGGTTTGTTGAAGGATTTTTCAAGATTGCCACTCCTTTGACCAAGCTCACATGTAAGGAGATTCCTTTTGTATGGTTTGAGCAGTGTGAGCAAAGTTTCCAAGAATTAAAAAGGAGATTAACGACGACACCTGTGTTTACTATTCCAAATGGACCTGAAGGTTTCGTAGTGTACAGTGATGCCTCTCAACAAGGATTAGGGTGTGTGCTCATGCAGCATGGGAGAGTAGTCGCTTATGGTTCACGGCAGCTAAAGGATCATGAGCGGAACTACCCCGCACATGATTTGGAGTTAGCCGCAGTGGTGTTTGCATTAAAGATCTGACGGCATTACTTATATGGGGAAAGGTTCAAGATATTTACTGACCACACGAGCCTAAGGTATATATTCGACCAAAATGAGTTAAACATGAGACAAAAGAAATGGATGGAACTCCTTAAAGACTATGATTGTGAGATACTTTATCATCCGAGGAAGGCGAACGTAGTGGCTAATGCCCTAAGCAGGAAGAGTATGATATATGCTATGATGATCTGGGAGTGGAACTTGTTAGAACAGTTCACCGGACTCAGGGTAAAAGTTGAGGAAGCAGAGGCCAGATTTATGGCTAGCCTACAGATAGAACCCAGTATTATGGATCAGATTAAAATCGGGCAGCGAAATGATCAGTGGCTATTGAATATGGTTAGCCAAGCTTAACATACCTCGCAATTAGATTTCATGGTTAGTGACGATGGGTTATTGAGGTTTAAAGGTTAAATTTGTGTTCCGAACGATAATACCCTGAAGCAACAAATACTGAGGGAGTCTCAATGCTCGCGATACACCATGCACCCAGGAAGCAACAAGATGTACCAGGATTTGAAAAGGGTATATTGGTGGAATGGTATAAAGTGAGAGGTGGCAAAACATGTAGCCAAATGTTTGGTATGGCAACAAGTGAAAGCTGAACACCAGAAGCCCGGAGGATTGCTTAAACCTTTGCCTCTGCCTATATAGAAATGAGAGCATATCACCATGGACTTTATCATGGGATTATCGAGGACCCGAATAGGTCATGATGTAATATGGGTGATAGTGGATTGATTAACGAAGAGTGCCCACTTCCTTCCATCAAAAGCACGGATACGTTGAGTACCTTAGTCAAGTTATATGTTAGAGAGATAGCTAAATTGCATGGGGCTCCAGTGAGTATTACATCTTATAGAGATTCCTGATTCACCTCTAGGTTTTAGACACATTTTTAGGAGGCCATGGGATCTCGGTTGAGTTTTAGTACCTCCTATCATCCTCAGATTGATGGTCAGTCCGAGCGGACTATACAAACCTTGGAGGACATGTTGAGAGCGTGTACGAAAGATTTTAAGGGATCATGGGATGATCACCTGCCCCTTGCTGAGTTTGCATAAACAGTAGCTATCATGCGAGTATTTACATGGTACCGTATGAGGCTCTATATGGTAGGAGGTGTAGATTCCCTATAGCTTGGGAAGAAGTGGGCGACAGGACAGTAATAGCTCTCGAACTCGTTGAACATGCAGTTCAGAATGTGAAGATCATTTGTGAAAGATTACGGGTTGCTTAGAGTCGATAGAAAAGTTACGTAGATGTGCGTAGACGACCACTCGAGTTTCGAGTTGGAGATTCTATATTCCTTAAGATATCTCTAAGTAAGGATATCATGCGTTTCGAGAAGAAAGGGAAATTGAGTCCTCGATATATAGGACCGTTTGAGATTTTGGAGAGAGTGGGAGACGTTGCTTACCTGTTGGCTTTACATCCATAATTTTTCAGGATACACAATATCTTTCACGTCTCCATGTTGAGGAAATATAATCTGGATCCCTCTCATGTCATCGAGTATGAAGCAGTGGATATTCAGGGAGATATGAGTTATGTGGAAGAACCCATCCATATACTCGATAGGAAGGAAAAGGTACTTTGGATGAAAAGGATTCTATTAGTTAAGGTCCTCTGTAAGCACCACTCCATGAAGGAAGCAACTTGGGAACTAGAGAGTCTTATGAAGGAGAAGTACCCTCAACTATTTGATGGATCGAGTTGAATTTAGAGGACTAAATTCTACAAAGGTGGGGAGGATGTGAGACCTGTGAATTCTATGTACTTTAGCTATGAGGTTACAATGTGAGATTTATAATTTGGTGAATGTGATTATGATATTTCGATGTACATTCAAGTTCTAAATCTAATGAAGTATAAGAAGATAAAGTTTTTAAGTCTTATATGTGTGTACATTGAAATATGGTCTATGGAGTAGATTGTTGTAAGTTTTGCCTTGAGTTTCCTGCAAATTTATGCAGCAGTAGTGAAATCTATGAAGGCCAAATCGATCTCCAAGGATGAGAGATCGATCTAGTAAGCCCAAAAGTATAAGTAAAGGATTTTTGAGGAGCTGGATCGATATCAAGTGAAGAAGGATAGATCTCATAGGGATGGAAGATCGATCCCATGACTCCAGAATGCAATAAGTATACAATAGTAGACAGGCATATTGATCTCATAAGGGAACAGATTGATCTCCTACTGCCTTTGCCTAGCAAGAATCGATCCTGTCATAAGGACAGATCGATCTTCATTTGTCTCGGCCTGGAAGAGATCAATCCCCCTTAGAAAACATATCAATCTCCATTTGGCTCTTTAAAGAACAGATTGATCCCTACCCTCTACCAGATCAATCCTGTAGTTGGGAATTGAGTTGTTAGAGTAGTTGAAATCAAACAGAGATCGATCTCACACACTGTGTCTATATAAAGATCATGAGATTTTTGTCTGAAGTCGAGTCTCTCTCACCTGTAAACACCACTACTCACATTTTCACCCAGTCAAGCTTTCTCTCTCTAAGATTCACCATGTTTTGGACACAGTTAGAAAAAGAGGTAAGAGACAAAGTTGTTCCTCATGGTAAAGAGAACAACATAATAGAAAATCAAGGGCTGGTCTGAACAAAAGGGAAGAGACAAACATTCTACAAGTTGCTCAAGAGAAGACAAGCTAGGTGAGCATTATCATTTTATATATATATATATATTGGTGAATATATATATATATATATTTAGTTGGAAATGTTTAAGTCATGAACGAAATAACAAATAAGTTTAGTTAGAAGAGGGAATGTGGATGTTCTGTGATGGTCATGAGCTAGCTTGGATGTAGTTTAGGGTGTATAGGTGTAAATAGGATAAAAAAGGAAATGTTGAGTTAGAATGAGCTAGAGAAAGAAATGGACATGAGAGTGATGTATATTGACAATTTGATGATGTTTGGACAGCTCGAGAATTTGACACGGGAAACGAGGCTAGTCCGAGACCTGGGGGACATTGGCACCACTGAGGGTGCGAGAGGTAAGGGAAATGAAATGTTTGTGCTTGTGAGTTTCTAAATAATGAAAATACCTTGATAGCATGAAAAAGATTTGATGAAAGAGCATGTTTACGAGAAACGAGTTGATTTGATGTTTTGATGAATGTGTGAATATTTTGTCAGTTTGAGCTCGATTTTGATGAACTTTGTGTAATTGTGAATATAATGTTTTATAACAAAAATGAGTTTTTCGAGATAACCACTATGAGCTCGACGTGAAGGCAAAATGATTTTAATACAATAATGGCATACTTTACTGAGACTAAGGCTTGTCATGAGATGCACATTGATACTCCGCTTTAATAGCGTTGAGTGGCCTTTCTCTGGAAGCATGTAAGACTGAGCCTTACTCTAGTAGCATGTAAGACCGATGCATCCGTTCTAGTGACATGAGATGACCCAGCTCTGGTAGAGATGGGTGGCCTTGCTTTAGTAGCATGTAAGACTGTCACAACCCAATACTACCAAAATCAATACAAATTTTTCGCTTTTGGAAAATCTTTCTAACCTCTTCGTGACATATCCCTCTAAATAGGTCGGGCTGTGAATCAATATCGATATACCCTTTTTAACCATTAAAATATCACACGTACATATATATATATACTAACATCAATCATATTATAATAGAGTGGTCGGTATGTTTATACATCACATGGTTCTATATTTACATCCCCAAATATTCCTTAATATACAATACTGTGCTGTAAGCATACTAATACAAAATTCTATATATGGTGTATACCAGACAGTTGATGGGAATCACAGATAATCAGCTATGCCGTCTACTCTCTACACCCACTATCTCTATGTGGAAACACTAAAAGTGGGTGGAAAATGAAAATGTGAGCTCCACATGATCAGTAAGGCAATAATATAAACGGGTAGATAGCTATACTATCTACATGCTGATAGGAAATCAGGATATATGTGAGCATGAGGTAAAAACAATGATATGCCATATATATAAGTATCATCTGTTCTAAGACAGGAAATCGGCATATTAAAACATGGAATAATTCTCATGTGAAAACATCTCATGCTCAATTGAATCAATACGTTTTAAAACACCCCATCTGGGTTAAAATGTGATACACTCAAAGAATCAAATCCATTTCAACAAAATAATTTATTTTAAAATTTTCGTTATAAAATTCACCCTTCTCACAGGGTTACAAGTCATGAAAGTTTCATAAAATCCCTCCATGGGAACAATCAAAACCCAATTGAAATCATAAGAAAATCAAGGCCTGACCCCTCCTTCGGGTCTACCCTGGTCTATCAAAACCAAAGGATTTATCATGTGAGTTTATCATGCGAGACATGTAAGCGACTATATCGGTAACATTTAGGATTATGGCCATAACCTCGTGATCCCTAGCACATGGATCCTAGTGTGCGGGGTATCACACTTAAAATGGGAGATGGGTCGGTCCTACCCGCCAGAACAACATAATATTAGGATTGCGAGGGCAAGACTTGCTGTCTCGTGGCTAATGCCACTCCACTCCAACAATCCCCACAGTACAACGTACCCCATGTGATATACATGGTACAACGTACTCCATGAATCTAAGCTCAATCAGGGGTGTCTGTAATAGGTCTTATCCACCTATGTCAATTATATCTCAATATGCACGTGTGAGCATATCATCTCACTGTGACACACAGTCTACAGGAGAAAACTCCAACACGGCTTCATACATATACATAATATAAAAAAAAAACCTCGTGCGAGCGAATCTTCTGCACGGTTTCATAGAAATCAATGAAATCTGCATACGAGCAGCGCTTCAGTACGACTTAAAACAGTTATAAATTGAATCATAATCCACGTACGAGTAACTCTCTAGTACGGGTATGTATAAAAACTCAGTGAAAACCTCGTACGAGAAAAACTCCAGTACAGTAGTCATGTGAAATAAGTCTATAAAATAGTGCGAGCAAGGCTCCATCACTCTGTGTATGAGTTAAAATATAAAATCCAGTGCGAGCAGTGCTCCAGCACAATTTAAAACTCATATAACACTGATAGATGGCTCAATTTTATCAAAACATGTTAAATAAATATCAATTGGCACCTAACCTATGCCTTTTCACTTAAAACATGAAAATAATAGCCAACCTATCCATAAATTGCTTGAATTAAAGCAATATCATCATGAAAACATTAAAATCATGAATTTCATGCAATTTCATAACCTTACTACCCTTTTTGAAAATTTTCTAACTGGGGGCAAATTAGTCATTTGCCACTATTTCCATATATTTTCGTAAAAATTATTATTTTGTTTTCGGGTAGCCTAATGAATTTAACGTAATGTAAATCCCCTCGAAACTACGTACAACTACCTCTAAGTGCTCATAAAATTCCCTTACCTGGAATTACGCGCGAGCTTATCTCGACTCGGCCGTACCAGGTCTTTCAGTCCAATTCGCTTATCTACGGAGCTACATATAACCACATATGGGTTCAGTTCAAATATACTGATCAGTATTTCACTCTTACTGATCGAATCTAAAGCTCTGGGCCCATTTTACTCTATTAGGCCCGATTGCATTAATGGGCCTCGACCCCTTTTTCAGCCCGTTTCCACTTTTTAAATCCCTTCTTCGGGTTTACTGGGCTCATTTGGTTTATTAATAATCATCGGGCTTCGTTCCAAACTCATTGGATAGCCCGGATACTATTTACGATAATTATTTTGAAATTTCGAATAAAATTCCTTTTATGCAAAATTAACCCGTAAATTTCATAAAATAATTTGAACTCTGCATTAAAGGACTCATATTATTGAAATTAAAATGTACTTACCCAATATGATGCGGGGTATGAAAATAGGAGCTAAATCGGCTCTCATTCAGGCTCCATCGTAACACTGCACAATTATGCAAATTCGAGTCATTTTCCATCAATAAAATATTAAATTGAATTCCCGAGATTTATCTGTAGGACAATCCCGACCCTCGGTCACTTACCCAAATTTCGAGTCGTCCCCGGGTACACTTTCTTCCCTTTTTTCCCTTTTCTTTCTTTTCTTTTTCCTTTTCTTTTTCTTTTTCTTTTTTTTTCTTTTTCCTTTTTTCTCCTTCTTAGCTACGGTGTCGTTTTGGACCGTTTACCGTGGCCAGCGATCCCGACCGTCTTGCCAGCCGCCACTAGGCTCAAAAGGACCACCTCGGCCAAGGAAATGCTCGACGGGGTTGAATCGGCACTGGGGCACCGTCGTTCACTGGGATAGACGCGATTTCTCCTCGAATTTTTTGTCCGTCAATTCGTCGAAAATCGGTGCTGTCGGCGCACGTTACCAGTACCAAGGGACTTGTCGGACTCTCCTCTACCTTCTTCGACCATCAGCTGGGCTCGTCGGCAGTCGGTGGCTTGTCAGGGGTCACGGTCTTCGCGGGTCGGCTATCGGTTTCCTTTCTGCGTTTTCTCTCTCTTTGATTTTCAGATTTCCATTTTTTTATTATTATTTGAATACATTAAAATATATTAAAATAATCAAAATATCCCTAAAAATATCTTTAAAATTATTATTTTATTCATTTAATCAATAAATGAATTTATCGATCTATTTTCGTCTTTTTGGTATATTTTTTGATTATTTTCGGGATAATTTTTTGAATGAAAAATTTCGATTAATTCTAAATTAATTCCGATTAATTCCCAGAATTTAATATCTAGATCAATCGGACTCGAATTTAAATATTTTCCTCGGTATTGATTCAGATTTCACAAATTCCATATTTTAATGAAAATTACTTATCGAATTTATACAGAATTTTGGTCTTTTGACCATTTTATCCTTGCACGTGTTCGGGACTAAATTGAATCGACTTTCTTTCATAAATCCACAATCTTTTCCCTATTTTTAATTCCTTATTTTCAGTCAACTCGATTAAATTCCTTAAACGAACTTATTGGGTCCCTGCTTTCCCGATTTATCCTTATTTGATTTTTTACGTACCTTATTTCATTTCATCCACATTTATCAGATCCGAATCAACCATCTTGTGAATCCATTAACATATAATAATGTCATACAATGTGGAAATCATAAGGATTGTCATACAAAAAAGGCGGATCTCACAATCTCCCCACTAAAAGAATTTGGTCCTCTAAATTAGAACCAAATCATTCCGTAAACAACTCCGGGTACTTCTCCTGTATCATGCTCTCTAGCTCCCAGGTAGCTTCCTCCGGCGTGTGATACTGCCACTAAACCTTCACCAGGGAGATCGTCTTGGATCGCAATACCTTCTCCTTCCTATCCAAAATCCAAATCGGTCTCTCAATATATGTCATACTGTCACTGAGCTCTAACGGCTCGTAGTGAATTACATGTGACGGATCCGGATGGTACTTCTGAAGCATAGAAACGTGGAAGACACTATGTACACCTGCCAACTCTGGTGGCAATGCCAATCTATAGGCCTTATCTCCTACTCGCTCCAGAATCTCAAAGGGTACAATAAAATGACGGCTCAGTTTACCTTTCTTATCGAACCTCATGATACCCTTGGAAGGAGAAACTCTTAAAAACACCCCTCACCCTCTGTAAACTATAGTGGTCTGCGTCTCCTGTCAGCATAACTCTTCTGTCAGCTCTGAGCTGTCTGTAATCTATCGCATATCAATCTGACATCCTTAGAGGCCCGCTGCACCAAGTCAAGAGCAAATAACTGTTTGTCACCAATCTCTTCCCATCCAATAGGGGAACGACATCTGTGACCATACAGTGCCTCATACGGTGCCATCTTGATACTCAAGTGATAACTGTTATTGTAGGCGAACTCGGCTAATGGCAAATGATCATCCCAAGAGCCTCCAAAATCTAGCACACACGCTCTCAACATATCCTCCAGAGTTTGTATAGTCCTCTCTGACTGACCATTTGTCTGAGGATGGAAAGTGATGCTAAATCTCAACTGGGTCCCCAACGCTTCCTGAAAGTGTTCCCAAAAATGAGAAGTGAAGCGGGCATCCCTATCAGAAACAATGCTCACTGGAACTCCATGTAGCCTGACAATCTCTCGAACATATAAGCTTGCCAACGTACTCAGAGCATCTGTAGCTCTCATAGCTAAGAAATGGGCGGACTTCGTTAGTCTATCCACAATCACCCAGACGGCATCATGCCATCTGCGGGTCCTCGGTAATCCCGTGAAAAATCCATGGTGACATGCTCCCACTTCCATGTCGGTATTAGTAGAGGCTACAATAATCGTACAGGCTTCTGATGCTCTACCTTTACCTGCTGACAGACGAGACATCTCACGACATACTCTGCTATGTCTCTCTTCATCCCAGACCACCAATAAACTCTCTGGAGATTTTGACACATCTTCGTACTTCTCGGATGTATTTTATACCTCGCTGAGTGATCCTCTAATAAAATCATCCTCCAGATCTCAGGATCCTCTGGAACACATATCCTACCTTGGAACCTCAGTAAACCATCAGTACTCAATGCAAAATTGGTATCTGCACCTGCCTGTACCTGACTCATCAATTGAATACATCCCTAATCACTCTGCTGAGCCTGCCGGATACGATCAATCAACTCCGGCTCCAACCTCAGGCTCGCAATGATCTCAACACTGTCAATCTCAGGGGGTGATATGTCAAAACTGAGGCTCGCGAACTGCTCTAGCAAGGCATATTCCCGAACCATCATAAATTATACCAACCCTAGGCTCTTCCTGCTCAAAGCATCAGCAACTACATTAGCCTTACCCGGGTGGTATAATATCTCGCAATCATAATCCTTCAGGAGCTCGAGCCATCTCCTCTGTCTGATGTTCAGCTCCTTCTGCGAGAATAAATACTTCAGACTCTTATGGTCTGTAAAAATCTGAAACTGCTCACCATATAAGTAATGGCGCCATATCTTCAGTGCAAACACTATGGCCGCCAACTCCAAATCGTGGGTCGGATAGTTCCTCTCGTGGTCTTTCAACTGTCTAGATCCATAGGCAACTACCCTCCCATCATGCGTCAATACACAGCCCAGTCCCTGATGTGATGCATCTGTATATACCAAGAAACCTCTTGAGCTGGTAGGTATGGTGAGAATCGGAGCAGTGGTCAATTGACACTTCAGCTCATGAAAACTCCTCTCATAGGCATCATCCCACACAAACTCAACATCCTTCCGTGTGAGACGTGTCAACGGAGCAGCTAATCTGGAGAAACCCTCAACAAATCTCCTGTAGTATCCTGCCAAACCCAAAAAACTCTGAATCTCTGTGACTGTCCTGGGCCACTCCCACTGAACAACTGCCTCAATCTTGGATGGGTCCACTGACACCCCATCCCTCGATACCACATGGCCCAGAAAAGAAATCTGTTCCAACCAGAAGTCACACTTACCGAGTTTGGCATACAACTGTCTCTCTCTAAGGGTCTGTAGAACTATCCTCAAGTGCTGCTCGTGGTCCTCTATGGATCTAGAGTATACCAAAATATCATCAATAAACACAATCACAAACCGCTCTAGGTATGGCTTGAACACATCGTTCATCAAAGCCATAAATCCTACGGGGGCATTAGTCAACCCAAATAGCATAACCAAAAACTCATAATGACCATAACGGGTCCTAAATGCTGTCTTGGGCACATCCTCCCTCCGTATCCTTAGCTAATGATACCCAAACCTCAGATCAATCTTAGAAAAGACTTGTGCTCCCCGAAGCTGATCCAACAAATCGTCAATGCGTGGAAGGGGATACTTATTCTTAATGGCAGCCTTATTCAACAATCTGTAATCCATACACAATCAGAGGCTGCCATCTTTCTTTCTCACAAACAAGATCGGAGCTCCCCAAGGTGAAATGCTCGATCTAACCAACCCCTTCTCAAGCAAATCCTATAACTGCTTCCTCAGCTCTTCCAACTCAATCGGAGCCATCCTATACGGTGGTCTCGAAATCGGTTCTGTACCAGGTACTAAATCTATCCCAAACTTCATCTCTCTGGCTGATGGTAATCCTGGTAAATTGTTTGGAAAGACATCAGGAAACTCCCTAACCACTGGAATGTCTCTCAAATCCAGTCGTACCTGGTCTGTATCAACCATATATCCGATGAATCTTTCAAAATATAAATAATAAAATCAACAAAAATTCATTGCTCCGTTTAAAACAACCACTGGTTTCATTACTTTTCAGGGAAATTTTACAACACATCTTCCGAGGGTATTAAACGTTAACGTCTTAGAAAAGTAATCTAACACAACACGATTGGCAGCCAACCAATCCATTCCTAGTATGACATCGAAGTCCCTCATATACATCAAAATAAGGTCGCCTGACATTTCTTTTTCCCTGACTTTCAACTTACAGTCCCTGACTGCATACTCTACTAGCTGACTAGTGTTTATGGGGGTAAGTATTAAAAATTTACTACTCAGAGGAATACGCTTTACATACCTAGACAATTTATATGCAAATGAAGGTGATACAAATAAATGTGTGGCACCAGGATAAATCAAAACATATGCTTCTAAATTAAAGATCAGGATGGTACCTTTCACCACATCAGACGACTGATCTGCCGTATCCTGGTCCAAATCATGATCTTGCCCTGTACCCATCACTTGGTTCCCTTTCTCTTCGACAATAGCTCTCCTCCTCTAAGCAAGAACCTAAACTGGAGCTCTCTCCGGCTCATTTCCCTTCTTTGGGGCAGTGTTCGATCTCTTTGGGCAATCTCTCACCACATGCCCTGGCCTCCCACAATGATAACATACTACTGTAGTAGCTATAGGCACTGGACAAGGTCTGGTACCATGATATCTGCCACATCGCCTACATCGATCAGTAGTAGAGAGTGGTCCTCCAATGACAATGCCTCTAGCTAGTGGTTAAGCTTGATGAACACGGGGTCTATCTGTCCTCTCCTAAACCTCCTTAATCTTTGGGCTCTTATCAGAGAGTCGTAACCCTCTCCTGACAAATCTGTCTCTCCCGGGTCTCTTCCGGTCTTTGTCTTGACTCCTACTAAACTTTCCTGACTCGAAGACGTTCCACTCATAATCCTACTCACACAACAGAGCTCTATGTATTGCCTCCTCATAAGTCGAAACATCAAAGGGAGCCAACCGAGATCTGATGGTTGGTCTCAGTCCATCTATAAACTTTTGGACCTTTCGATCCTCATTGCTCATCATCTCTAAATCATATCTCCCCAAAGAGATGAATCGAGTCTCATACTCATCAATAGATTGGTTCCCCTGAACCAAACTCAAAAACTCCATCCTTAACTTCGTTGTGCAGTAGCGGGAACATACTGCCTCCTAAAGGCATTCAAAAATATCTCACATGTGACCTCAACATGTCGAGCTCTCAGAATAGGCTCCATAGATCTCCACCAATGCTCTGCCGCTCCTTGAAATACAAATACGGCAAAAGCAACCCTCTTAACAGTAGTGCACCTGAAAAGCCTATATAGCTTCTCCATATAATACACCTAATCCTCAGCTACTACTGGGTCATTCCTCCCATGGAAGAATGGAGGTCTAAACTTCTAAAAATGTCTAAATCTATCAAGGTCACACTCATATCCAACATCCTGAGCTGGCAAGGGTCTCACTGCCTCGGCAGCCTGAGCCTGAACCTCAAGTAACTCTGTGGCTTGTGCTGGTATCTTGGGATCAGCTGTTGCTTGTCCCGTCGGATCTCGCCTATCCATAGCCCCAAGCGCTACCTGTTGCGCTATAATCTCAGCCAGGCTCTCAATACTCCACTCTAGTCTAGCGAAGTGTGCCTCAGTCTCATCTAGTCTTACAGCAGTACCCTCGGGTACCTGACCTCTAGTACGTGTACTAGCCCCTCTGCCACTGCAGGTAACCGACATAATGTAAATCCTGTAATCCAATTTCATTTGTTAATTTAATTCCCATCTAGTATACACTTGACATCTCATACAGCACAGTACTAAGGGGATGTAATTTTCCTTAACAACCACTATGTACTCTTATTCGACCAACTCTAACTCTTAATTGCTTACTTATCGATACTAATTCACGTTCGGTCGACCCTCGCTCTGATACCACTTTTACTGTCACGACCCAATACTACCAAAATCAGTACAAATTTTTTGCTTTTGGAAAATCTTTCTTACCTCCTCTTGACATATCCCTCTAAACAGGTTGGGCTGTGAATCAATATCGATATACCCTTTTTAACCATTAAAATATCACTAGTACATATATATATATATACTGGCATCAATCATATTATAATAGAGTGGTCGGTATGTTTATACATCACATGATTCTATATTTACATCCCCAAATATTCCTTCATATACAATACTGTGCTGTAAGCATACTAATACAAAATTCTATACATGGTGTATACTTGACAGTCGATGGGAATCATAGATAATCAATTATGCCGTCTACTCTCTACACCTGCTATCTTTATGTGGAAACACTGAAAGTGGGTGGAAAATAAAAGGGTGAGCTCCACATGCTCAGTAAGGCAATAATATAAATGGGTAGATAGCTATACTATCTACATGCTGATAGGAAATCAGGATATATGTGAGCATGAGGTATAAACAATGATATGTCATATATATAAGTATCATCTATTCTAAAACAGGAAATCGGCATATTAAAAAATGGAATAATTCTCATGTGAAAACATCTCATGCTCAATTGAATCAATACATTTTAAAACACCCCATCTGGGTTAAAATGTGATACACTCAAAGAATCAAATCCATTTCAATAAAATAATTTATTTTAAAATTTCCGTTATAAAATTCATCCTTCTCACAGGGTTACAAGTCATGAAAGTTTCATAAAATCTCTCCATGGGAGCAATCAAAACTCAATTGAAATCATAAGAAAATCAGGGCTTGAACCCTCCTTCGGGTCTACCCTGGTCTATCAAAACCAAAGGATTTATCATGTGAGTTTATCACGCGAGACATGTAAGCGACTATATCAGTAACATTTAGGACTATGGCCATAACCTCGTGATCCTTGGCACACGGATCCTAGTGTGCGGGGTATCACACCTGAACGAGAGGTGGGTCGGTCCTACCCGCCAGAACAACATAATATCAGGATTGCGAGGGTAAGACTTGTTGTCTCGAGACTAATGCCAGTCCATTCTAACAATCCCCACGGTACAGCGTACTCCATGTGATATACATGGTACAACGTACTCCATGAACCCAAGCTCAATCAAGGCTGCCTGTAATAGGTCTTATCCACCCATGTAAATTATGTCTCAATATGCACGTATAAGCATATCATCTCACTGTGACACACAGTCTACAAGAGAAAACTCCAACACGACTTCATACATATACATGATATCAAAAAAACCTCGTGCGAGCGAAGCACCTGCACGGTTTCTTAGAAATCAATGAAATCTGCGTACGAGCAGCGCTCTAGTACAACTTAAAATAATTATAAATTCAATCATAATCCACGTACGAGTAATGCTTTAGTACGAGTATGTATAAAAACTCAGTGAAAACCTCGTACGAGAAAAACTTCAGTATGGTAGTCATGTGAAATAAGTCTGTAAAATAGTGCGAGCAAGGCTCCAGCACTCTGTGTATGAGTTAAAATATAAAATCCAGTGCGAACAGTGCTCCAACACGATTTAAAACTCATATAACACTAATAGGTGGCTCAATTTTATCAAAGCATGTTAAATAAATATCAATTGGCACCTAACCTATGCCTTTTCACTTAAAACATGAAAATAATAGCGAACCTATCCATAAATTGCTTGAATTAAAGAAATATCATCATGAAAACATTAAAATCATGAATTTCATGCAATTTCCATAGCCTTACTACCCTTTTTAAAATTTTACTAACTGGGGGTAAAATAGTCATTTATCACTATTTCCATATTTTTTCGCAAAAATTATTATTTTGTTTTTAGGTAGCCTAATGAATTTAACGTAATGTAAATCCCCTCGAAACTATATACAGCTACCTCTAAGTGCTCATAAAATTCCCTTACTTGGAATCACGCGCGAGCTTATCCCGACTCGGTCGTACCAGGTCTCTCAGTCCAATTTGCTAGTCTACGGAGCTGCATATAACCACATATGGGTTCAGTTCAAATATAGTGATCAGTATTTCACTCTTACTGATTGAATTTAAAGTTCTGGGCCCGTTTTACTCTATTGGGCCCGATTGCACCTTAATGGGCCTCGACCCCTTTTTCAGCCTGTTTCCACTTTTTAAATCCCTTCTTTGGGTTTACTGGGCTCATTTGGTTTATCAATAATCATCGGGCTTCGTTCCAAACTCATTGGATAGCCCGAATACTACTTACGATAATTACTTTGAAATTTCGAATAGAATTCCTTTTATGCAGAATTAATCCGTAAATTTCGTAAAATTATTTGAATTCTGCATTAAAGGACTCATATTATCGTAATTAAAATGTACTTACCCAATATGATGCGGGGTATGAAAATCGGAGCTAAATCGGCTCTCGTTTGGGCTCTATCGTAACAGTGCACAATTATGCAAATCCGGGTCATTTTCCATCAATAAAATATTAAATTGAATTCTCGGGATTTATCTGCAGGTCAATCCCGACCCCGGTCACTTACCCGAATTTCGAGTCGTCTTTGGGTACACTTTCATCCCTTTTTCCCTTTTCTTTCTTTTCTTTTTTCCTTTTCTTTTTCTTTTTCTTTTCCTTTTTTTTCTTTTTCCTTTTTCTCCTTCTCGGCTACGGTACCGTTTTGGCCCGTTTACCGTCACCGGCGATCCCGGCCGTCTCGTCGGCCGCCACTAGGCTTAAAAGTACCGCCTCGGCCAGGGGAATGGTCGGCGGGGTTGAATCGGCGCTGGGGCACCGTCGTTCGTCCGTTGATTCGCCGAAAATTGGTGCCGTCGGCGCGCGTTACCGGTACCAAGGGACTCGTCAGACTCTCCTCTACCTTCTCCGACTGTCAGCTGGGCTCGACGGTCGCCGGTGGCTTGTCGGGGTTCACAGGTCTTCGCGGGTTGGCTATCGGTTTCCTTTATGTGTTTTCTCTCTCTTCGATTTTTAGATTTTCGTTATTATTATTATTATTATTATTATTTTAATATATTAAAATTTATTAAAATAATCAAAATATTCCTAAAAATATCTTAAAAATTATTATGTTTTTCAGTTAATCAATAAATGAATTTATCAGTCTATTTTCGTCTTTCCGGTATATCTTTCGATTATTTTCGGGATAATTTTTCGAATTAAAAATTTCGATTAATTTCGAATTAATTCCGATTAATTCCTAGAAATTAATCTCTAGATCAATCGGACTCGAATTTAAATATTTTCCTCGGTATTGATCCAGATTTCGTAAATTCCATATTTTAATGAAAATTACTTATCGAATTTATACCGAATTTTGGTCTTTTGACCATTTTACCCTTGCACGTGTTCAGGACTAAATTGAATCGACTTTCTTTCATAAATCCACAATCTTTTCCTTATTTTCAATTCCTTATTTTCAGTCAACTCGATTAAATTCCTTAAACGAACTTGTTGAGTCCCTGCGTTCCCGATTTATCCTTATTCGATTTTTTACGTACCTTATTTCAATTCATCCACATTTATCAAATCCGAATCAACCATCATATGAATCCATTAACATATAATAATGTCATACAATGTGGAAATCATAAGGAATGTCATACAAAAAATGTGGATCCCACAAAGATCGAGGCTGTACGACTCTGATAAAGTATATAACGATATCATGGCCTTGGATAGATGTCGATATTTTCACTCTTCTGAGGATGTCCTCCTTGAGGATGAATTGATGTGATGTGACATGCTTATAATGTTGTTTTTATCTGAGTTTTATTAAATTCCTAGTCTCGACTACTTTGATGAATGACGTGCTTTGATGACTGTGATTTCTATCACGAATTGAGATTTAATGTTATGACAAAAATGTGAATTTTATCAAGTAAATTGTGATGATGCAAACTGATGCCATTATTATTATCATTATTACCATAACGTTTTACATGCTCGAATACTTCTATCGTGTTTTTACATGCCCAAATGATGAGTTGTGATGTTATGATGATTTTATAAAATCTCCCTTATCCTCCTTACTGAGCGATTTGAGAGCTCACCCTTTTTCCTCCCCCCTCCAGATTATTTGTAGTGAGTGAGTTAGTGCCTATTGCGTACGTGAAATAGGTTGGTGGATAAGATCTCCCCATACTATCGCTTGTACACACACAAGGTATAAATTCAGTTCATTTTGTATCCAGACAATGATGTAATACAAACATTTGTGTTAAGTATTTTTGGGATGTAATTAGGATGATATGAAGAGAATGAATTGAGTTTTGTGGGTTGATCCTCTTTGGATATTATGTATTTGATTTTATGAAGTAGAAAATTGTGTAATCCTGGGGATAACGATTTATTATAAACACAAGTGATTAAATGACATTGTACATGAATGCGCCTTGAGTAAGAAGTTTAATGCAAGAAAAAGTTTAAATTTATCCTATTTTTCACGCTTTCGGGCTGTCACATTTATAACATAAATGCTAAAGTGTTTTCTTCTCATGAAAATAAGATAGAACTCTCCACATAACCTATATTTCTAATGCACAAACATGTTGTTCATTCCACTTTTATAGAATATCATAACTTATACTCTGTAATGATTAATTCACTAAGGTAAAAATTTCACATCACAACATTCTCCTATAATACCATTAATTAGAATTCTTAAAACATTGTACTAGTTCATACCCTTCCCAAGAAACTATACTTTCAACATTATATTATAATATTTCACAACCTTTCATATCAATCTCTAAAATATTAAATTAATCATTCGAACTCATTTCAATCATTTTCCGAAGGCTTCCACTTACCTCCTAATTATATTTCAGTAACATTCAAACAATACTTAATTAATGTCATAACACCATCTATGTCAAGCCAATCAATTTCTTTTATAATTCCATGATATTTTAGGTTAATCGAGCCTAACATAATGCAATACTAAATCCACCTCATATAAATATTTCACATTTCAACACATATTATACCAAATTGATTCAACAGAAATACATTTTACTCAAAAATATTTTCAAACCATATATATCCCTTTTGTATCTCGATATGAGTACCAAGACCCCCACTACCATTGTGGGTTCTCTTAGTATACCATAAATATTTAAATATTGATTTAGTAATATATCACAATAATTTCAAAATCATTGCAATATAAAAAATAATTTGTTTTAAACTCAATCCACAAACTTATCAACAATCATAGAATCACAAACAATCATCAATACTAAGACCGCCACCATCAATTGTAGATCCTCTTAGTAATTCAATATTATTTCATCAATATCTCATAATCAAGAATCACTGATCTTGTCAGACCCGTATTTTATGTAGGTTGTACCTTATGATTCCTATGTGTATGAACACTCTATTATTATAGTTGAATCATAAGAAGAGTATTTACAAGATTTAAAGTGCTAGAAAAATGATTTAACACGCAAAAGCTACATAAAAAGCCTAATGTGAGCTATAAGAGTCACAGGCTAAACCAAGTGGATCTGAATCATTCTGACTGAAAATAAGAACTTAAAATGAGAAAGTATAGAGAGCTCATGAAGGAAAGTCAGCTTGATTTAGTTCCAAACACAGAAAACAAGAGTAAAAGCTAAAAAGGGTAAATTGAACCTTTTTAGCGAGTTAAGGCGTTTCGGGTGTAATTATCCATCGGGAATGGTTGAAACATAAATACGAGAGTGTAAGACATAAGATATGACATTTTTGAAATTTTGAGAAAAAGTCAACTTGGTCAATGGTTAAGGAAAAATTCGACTATAGTTTAGAAAGTGGACTTTTTATTATAGTTTACTAATCATGGTTAAAAATTTACCTAAGTGTGGAGAAAAAAATTGGGAAAAAATATTGTTGGCCAGAATACAAGATAATGATCCCCGGAAGTAAGGAAAATTTATTCGGAAAGATTCCAGATTAAATTTAATGGTTAAAAACGTAATGGGCCTAAGGTGAAAATTTTAAAGCCCATTAAGATATACTAAACGTATATCGAAATTCTTAGGTCCCTTAGACCGAATTGTTGGACCAATTGATTGACCAAATATTTATACAATTAAAGGCCCGAGGTATGGTGAAAATTTCAGCCTGAAAGCCCATTAAGAAAGCCTAAACCGAGAAGCCCAAATGGGAAGCCCATGAGATGAATATCTAACCATAGTTAAATCTAAACATGACTCATAAGGTGACTCATGACTAATGCTTAGGAAGTCAAGTTTAATGGCTGGAAAGTAAGGCTTAATGGCTAAGTAAGTGGCTTATAAAATCAGCCACACCATTGTCATCTTCATCACACCATTCTCAGCTACACAAGGAAACCATTGAAATACAATTATCCAAGCTTTCTCTCACTAAAAATCACTAGGAATTAGGCATATTTGGAACTTGTATCCTTCATAGAAGTTGTTCCAAATTGAAAGGAGAGTGACATATGTTGGAATTGGCTATCAAGGAGCCATAAAGTGCAAACCGTAAGCCTCCAAAGTATTCGGCCAAGTGTGAACACAACAATTGGTATATTTTCAAGTTTTCAATTTCATATATGTTAATGTATGAATGATTTTAAGTATATTGATATATGTTTTAAGCATTGAAACATATGAAATCACTATGATATTGGTTAGGCCGAGAGTGAGTAGTGAGATATTGATTAATGTTCATATGATTTTAAGGCATAAATGGATTAATGTACATGTGTTAATGATTATGGTGTAATTAGAATTAATCAATTTGATTAATTAATACATGTAATTAGTTGGCAATCAAGGTGTTTGATAAAATACCTAAATGAACTATATGATGTTTAAGAATGTTGCCAACCAAGTATTTGTGAAAATGCCTAAGTGAATTGGCTAAACAAATAGGCGTGGATGGCATGCCATGGCATGAGCGACGACAAGGATAGCTCTCGGCCATGGCATGTGGCCAAGAGGCCCAATGGGCCAAGCCCAAATATTTTAGGCCCAATATGATGTAATGGGTCTAGGACAAGCCCAATAAGAGTTGGTGGGCCCTACTAGCCTAATAAGCCCAACGAAAATGAATAGTAAAATGAAAATGGGCTTAAGGCATAGTTAGGCCCATTAAGGATTAGTAAAGCCCATTAAGGGAAATAGACTGTATTTAATGTGAAATATAGTAGGAAAAGTGTAATTAACCTGATAAATGGTTATATGCAGCTCCAGAGAGTATTGGAGAAGCAAATAGGACTGTTGGATCGAGCAGTGTTGAAAAAGTGAAATTTCTCGAGTGATAGCAGGTAAGGTAAGGGACTTTTACCTGCACGTATTTTCGTCTGCTTTTACATTCACTTAAAAGCTCTGAGGGTCAAAGAAAGTGAATAATAATTATTGTGACTCGATAGTGGTAAATTACGATTTTGCCCCTAGTTAGTAAAAAAGTCAACTTTTGTGAAAAGTTGTAAAAAGGATGGAAACTACCATTTTGAGTGTTTAACTGCTGTTTAGCAGGAGAATAAATAGATGGGCTAATGATTTTAAGGTTGATGTGAATTAAGCACACTGTATAGTGCTGATTTTGATATTTTGTAAATCATCACTTTTTAAAGAGCCATCTATCATATTATGTGAGAATGAATTATGCTGGAGCACAGCTCGCACTGGATATCATATATTTTCCACAGACATTAGTGCTGAATTATGATTTGCACTAGATTTCCATGACTTGCATGATAGAGTACTGGAGTTCTTACTCGTACTTAGTTTTATATGATATATGCATGAGAGAGTGCTAGAGCGATTAGCTCGTACTCGAGCTTTACATGAGATGCATGACAGAGTGCTGGAGCGTTGCTCGTACTCGATTCTTCATGATTTATACATGACATAGTAATGGAGCTATTGCTCATACTTGATTTGATGATATTGTGCATAGCATGGTACTGGAGCTATTGCTCGTACTCGATTTAATACATGAACTATGCATCGACCTAGTTGTTGGAGGTTTACTCACACTAGAGTTAAGTTTGTGATGTGAAACAGTGTTTGAGCGGAGTGTCGACTGTGAGTCGCGCTCAAAGGCGCGCACTGTATGTGATATATAATACATGTTGAAAGCCATGCTTGATTTCCTTGTGTTGTCAGACCCGAATTTTTTGTAGCTTATTTCCTTATGATTCCTATGTGTATGAACACTAAATAATTATGGTTGAATCATAAGAAGAGTATTTACTAGATTTAAAGTGTTAATGAAATGAATTAACACGCAAAAGCTACATAAAATGCCTAATGTGGATGATAAGTATCACAGGCTAAACCGAGTCATTCTAAATCATTCTGACTAAAAATAAGAACTTAAAATAAAAGAGCGTAGAGAGCTCATGAAGGAAAGTCAGCTTGATTTAGACCCGAACATACAAAACGAGAATAAAAGCTAAAAAGGGTAAAATGGACCTTTTCGACGAGAAAAGGAGTTTCGGGTGAAATTATCCACCGAGAGCGGTTGGAATATAAAGACGAGAGTGTAAGACATGATATATAACACTTTCGAAAATTTAAGAAAAAATCAACTTAGTCAATGGTTAAGGAAAAAGTCAACTATAGTTAAAAAAGTGGACTTTTACCATAGTTGACTAATCAAGGTTTGAAATTAACCTAAGTGTGGAGAAAAATTTGGGGAAAAATATTCTTGGCTAGAATACAAGATAATCATCCCCGGAAGTAAGGAAAATTTATTCGGAAGGATTTCGGAATAAATTTAATGGTTAAAAACGTAATGGGCCTAAGGTGAAAATATTAAAGCCCATTAAGGTATACTAAATGTATATCGAAAATGTTAGGTCCTTTAGACGGAATTGTTGGACCAATTGATCGGCCAAATTTTGAGACAATAAAAAGGCCCGAGGTATAGTAAAAATTTCAGCCCGAAAGCCCATTAGGAAAGCCCAAACCGAGAAGCCCAATTGGAAAAGCCCATGAGATAAATATCTAACTATAGTTAATGTTAACTATGACTCATAAGGTGACTCATAAGGTGACTCATGGTTCAGATTTGGAAAGTCAAGCATAGTGGCTGAAAAGTAAGGCTTAATGGCTAAGTAAGTGGCTTATAAATGCAGCCACACCATTGTCTTCTTCATCACTCATTTCCGGCTAGAGAAGAACACCATTGAAACATAACCATTCAAGCTTTCTCTCACTAGAAATCACTAGGAATTAGTCATATTTGGAACTTGCATTCTTCATGGAAGTTGTTCCAAATTGAAAGGAGATTAACATATGTTGGAATTGGCTATCAAGGAGCCATAGAGAGCAAACCGAGAGCCTCCAAAGATTCGGCCAAAAGGAGAACACTACAATTGGTATATTTTCTAATTTCCAATTTCATATATGTTAATGTATGAATGATTTCAAGTATGTTGATATATGTTTTAAGCATTGAAACATATTAAATCACCATGAAGAGGGTTAGGCCGAGAGTGATCAATGGGATATTGAAATATGTCAATTTGATTTTAAGACATAAATGGATTAGTACACATGTATTAATGTAAATGGTATAATTAGAATTAATCAAATTGATTAATTAATACATGTAAATTATTGGCAATCAAGGTGTTTGATAAAATGCCTAAATGAACAATAGGATGATTGGTAATTTTGCCTACCAAGTGTTTGTGAAAATGCCTAAGTGGAAATGGCTAGAAAATAGGCATGTATGGCATGCCATGGTGGAAACCGAGAATGGCTAAGCTCTCGGCCAAGGCATGTGGCCGAGAGGCCCAATGGGCCAAGCCCAATATTTTTAGGCCCAATAGGGTGTAATGGGCCTAAGACAAGCCCAATAAGAGTTGGTGGGCCCCACAAGCCCAATAGGCCCAACAAAAGTGAATAGTAAAATGAAAATGGACTTAAGGCCTAGTTAAGCCCATTAAGGATTTTTTAAGGCCCATTAAGGGAAATTAAACTGTATTAATGTGAAATACAGTAGGAAAATGATAATTAACCTAAGGAATGGTTATTTACAGCTCCGGAGTTTACATCGAGAGCTTATCGGACTGCGGGAATTAGCAGCACCGAGGAAGTGAGGTCACTTGACGTGATCCGAGGTAAGGGACTTTTGCGAGTAGTTAGAGATACCTGCACGTATTTTCAACTGCTTCTGCATTCACTTAAAAACTCTGAGGGTCAGAGAAAGTGAATAATAATTATTGCGACCCGATAGTGGCAAATTACGATTTTGCCCCTAGTTAGACAAAAAGTTAACTTTTGTGAGAAGTTGCAAAAAGCATGGAAAATGCTATTGTGAGTGTTTAATTGTTATTAGCATGAAAATAAATAGATGGGCTAATGATTTTAAGGTTGATATGACTTAAGCACACTTTGAGTGCTGATTTTGATGTTTTATAAACAATCCCTTTTTAAATAGCCATCTATCATATTATGTGAGAATGAATCGTGCTAGAGCACAGCTCGCACTGGGATTCATGTGTTTTTCCACATAATATTAGTGCTGGATTTGATACGCACTAGATTTTCATGACATGCATGATAGAGTACTGGAGTTTTACTCGTACTCAGCTTTGAATGATATATGCATGACAGAGTGCTAGAGCGTGGCTCGTACTCGATTCTTCATGGTTTATACATGACATAGTACTGGGAGCTATTGCTCGTACTTGATTTTGATATTGTGCATAGCATAGTACTGGGAGCTATTGCTCGTACTTGATTTAATACATAAACTATGCATTGACCTAGTTGCTTGAGAGTGCTCGCACTAGAGTTGAGTTTTATGATGTGAAACAGTGTTTGAGCGGAGTAACGACTGTGAGTCGTACTCAAAACGCACACTGTATGTGATATGTAATACATGTTGAAACCCATGCCTGAGACCTTACGTGACTGTGTGTCATAGCTAGAGAGGATATCCGCATGAGGTTGGTATAGACGTGGTATGATATTTCCACAGGCGCGAGGGCTAAGACCTTTGTTAGGCACCCTGACTGTGATGTTGATAAGTTCCACGGGAGTGAGAGCTAAGTCCTATGGTAGGCACTCTGGCCGTGAGAACGGGTCCACGGGTGTACTTTGTACCGTGTCTGAGTGGCACGAGGTGTACGCTGTACCGTGTGTTGTTATGGAGTTGAGGAGGATATAGCTGGCGGTTGTGATGGACTGACCCCCCTCCCGTTACAGCGGTGATGCCCCGCACACCTAGTACTGTGTTGCTTGGGATCACATCGGATATGATCATAATCCAGGATACTATTTACATGTACCACAGAGTCTTACATGATATATCACATTGGTTGATTTACTGATTTAAACTACGGACAGACCTGAGGGTGGGTCGGAATCCGATTTGTGTTGTGAATCATTTGATGCCATATTTATATGTGATTTAAATATACATGGCATGATTTACATAAAGGCATGATTTATGTATAAATGCATTGTGTTGCACTACATGCCTACTTTTGAGAAATAAAGCATGATTTCTGTACATGGGATTTATTCTGTACAAGTACATATATATTATATTTCAAGACATGCTTTTAAAGTGAGTTAAGGAAATAATATTTTCAAGGCATAGCACTATTTTGAGTAGATAGTGTAGATATCTACTTGCTTGCCTGATTTCCTTACTGAGCGCGTTATGCTCACCCCCTTTTCTTTACATCTCTCTACAGAGCGTCAGTAGATCGAGAGTTATCGTGGTAGAGTGTCCCAGAGTCCACTACTAGTTCCTATCGATTCATCAGGTATACTTATTATGTACAGTTGTGTATCTAAACATAGAAACAGCACAGTGATGTATACGTTATATATTATGGGGAATGTAATCATATTAGATTTTATAAAATCTTACATGTATAATAAAAGCAACTACAGTCAGACTTAATATATTGACATGTATGTATGAGAATGGATATTATGGTAAGTGAAGACTCTGACATCGAATCACAGCCCAACCAGTGAAGAGAGGAAAGGTAAGTTAAAAATGCGAAAAATTTATTGTGGTTTTTGGTTAAAGTCAAGGATTGAAACTGGGGTCCTGACATGTGTAGACTGAGAGTCACACTGTGAGAGGAATTCGCATGAGGATACTAGAGACGTGGTATGATATTCCATGGTTTTGAGGGCTAAGACCTATGGCAGGCACCCCGACAGTGATGTAGGGTCCACAGAGTACGTTGTACCGTACATGTGGCATGGAGTACACTGTACCGTGCGGTGTTGTGGAGTTGAGGAGGATATAGCTTGCAGTTGTGATGGACTGACCCCGCTCCTGTTGCAGCAGTGATGCCCCACACACCGAGATCTATGTTGCTTGGGATCACATGTCGGATATGATCATAGTCTAGGATACTACTTACATTTTCACCACAGAGTCTCACATGATATATCACCTGATTTACTGATTTAATTGCGGATAGACCTGAGGGATGGGTCAGACTCTGATTTTGTGTTGTGAATGATTTAAATGGCATATTTACTGTGATTTAAACATACATGGCATGATTTATCTAAAGGCATTATGATATTATAAAGATGCATTGTTTTGCACTACGTGCCTACATTTGAGAAAGAAAGCATGATTTCTGTACATGAGATTTATTCTGTACAAGTATATATATATATATATATATATATTTAAAGATACGCTTTTAAAGTAAAGGAAATAACGTTTTGAGGCATAGCATTATTTTGAGTAGATAGTGTAGATATCTACTTGCTTGCGTGATTTCCTTAATGAGCGCGTTGTATGCTCAACCCCCTTTCTTTACATCTCTCTACAGAGCATCAGCAGTAGAGCGAGAGCTTTTGAGGGATAGTATTCCTGAGTCCACTGCTATTTCCTATCGATCGACATGTATACATATTTTGTACGGTTATGTATCTAAACATAGAAACAGCACAGTGATATATACGAAATATATTATGGGGAATGTATTTGTATTAGCTTTTATATAATCTCACATGTATTATAAAAGCAGTTACAATCAGTAACAGTATATTGACATGTACATATATATATATATATATATATATATATATATATATATATATATATATGATAATGGATGATGTGGTAAACGAGGATTCTGACATCAAATCACAGCCCAACCATTAAAGAAAGGAAAGGTAAGTTAAAAATGCGAAAAATTTGTAGTGGTTTTTGGTTAAGTCATGGATTGAGAACGGGTCTTGACAGATCTAAACTATATAATATAATACTATGACTACCTTATAAAAGTATTTTACCCAATTTGTCAAAACTTCACACATTAGTGACCTCCAAGCTTGGCCAACTTCGTAATTCATCACTTGTGATTTAGCTATAATTCCAAACAACACACATGCTTAGAGATAAATAATTAAAACTATGTACAATTTTATTAAATAATGCTACAATATTTTACTCCTTTTCCGAGCTTAAGCACTTAGGAAAATTCCCTAAGCTTATTATTATTTTTATATATATTTATATTTTATATTATGATATTAAATATTGAATTTATTTTGAAATAAGTGTGCAGTAGCAAAATATAAAAGAGAAAATGTGTAAAAAGTAAATTTCAGATTGGTTGTGGCAGCATCTTCAAATTCAGTGTCAAAACATATGTAATACAACAAATAGTCAAATATTAGTAATGGAAGGAAGAAATGAGAAAAAGTGATCATGGAAGCTTAATGTTGATATTATTCATAAAGAAAAACTCTAGCTTACTTATTTTGTTTGATGGGGATTTGGATTGAAGTTCCAAATCATGAGTTACGTACTTACTTAGAAACAAATAAATCTGAGTTCCAAAAAATCACATCTTCCACCCAGACATTCATTGAAGATGTGAAAGATGCTATATAGGAACAAATGAAACATTTTCAAATTTAAAAACAATCATAAATATAAAATCCAAAATAGGTACATTGAGACTCAGCAATCATTCATAAATAATGAGGCAACTGATAGTGAACTCATTTCTATGATTATCAAATAAGCAAGAAAGTCCTTTGTTGATAATAATAAACAATTTTGACAACAAAAATGATGCTATTGGGGGAAAAGGGTGTAGAACGCAAAGTACTAGCAACTGATACGAAAAAAATCCAAATTCCCAATGAATTATGAGAATTCAAGTGATTTAGAAATGGCATTTAATTCCATATGCAAACTGAAAATATCATTCATCTTTTCAAATCCAATTTACTGTCACGACCCAAATTACCTAAAAATCAGAGTAAATTTTTCGCTTTTCATTTATTATTTAATTCTTACCTTTCTCTCATCGTGACCATCCTACAAACAATTGGGCTATGATTCGATATTAGTCACCTCACACTATTACCAATCCATTTCCATATTCACATTCATATATCAGAGTTTACTATCTTTTGACTTTAATTAAATACATACACATTGGTATTTATAACTTTACATCCTCGACATCATATCCATTTATAGTACTGTGCATTACATATTTAGATACAAAACTATACAAATGTGTATACCTATCTCTCGATGGAAAGCAGCGGATACCAAGCATGCAAGTCCTCAGCAGCTTACTAATTACTGTGAGTACTCTGAAAAAGATGGAAAATAAGGGGGGTGAGCAAACCACACACTCAGTAAGGCAATTATGCAAGTAAGTAGATAGCTCCACTATCTACATGCTCATAATGCCATGCCCTTAAAATCCATTTTTTTTTCATTAAAATCTCAAGCACAAAACCATGCATATATCATGACATAGTTTATCCAAAACTATTTGTGCCTATAGAAAAGCATGTAATTCATGCATCAATAGCATTTTATGTGACATCATTAAATTATAATGAGCATGAAACAAATCCAGATCATACATTCTTTCATGTCATGTAAGACAAATCATGAATTTGAAATAAAAGCATGGGAAACAACATCATGCTACTGCATTTAAATCATTTCATTAAAACTGCAGTATAAACTGACCCTTCCGGGTCAATCGTCTCATAAAGCAATTCATTATAAAACTTCGGTTATAAAACCACCCTTCTTTCAGGGTCACATGTCATAAAATCCTTTAAAACATAAATTAGCATAGTAAAAATCATAAAATTGAGGGCCTGACCCCTCCCTCGGGTCTACCCTAGTATATCAACCAATAGTTATATCATGTGAGACAAGTAGGTGACTATCAGTAACAACATAGGACTATGGCCATAACCTCGTGATCCCTATCAACACGGTACCTAGTGTGCGGGGTATCACACCTGAAACGAGAGGTAGGTCGTCCTACCCGCCAGAATAGCATAACACTAGGATTACGAGGGCAAGGCTTGCTGCCTCGTGGCTAATGCCACTCCACTCCAACAATCCCCACGGTACAACGTACTCCATGTGATATACATGGTATAATGTACTCCGTGAACCCAAGCTCAATTAGGGGTGCCTGCAATAGGTCTTATCCACCCATATCATCTCTGTCTCAGTATGCACGTGTGAGCATATCATCTCACTATGACACACAGTCTACAGGAGGCTCCAACACGGCTATATCCATGTAATATAAATCCATGTGCGAG
Organism: Firmiana major; assembly: GCA_033439115.1. Taxonomy (NCBI): domain Eukaryota; kingdom Viridiplantae; phylum Streptophyta; class Magnoliopsida; order Malvales; family Malvaceae; genus Firmiana; species Firmiana major. The sequence continues at coordinate 60,648,255 of CM065907.1, read as the reverse complement.
CGAAGCTCTAGCACGGCTCCATGCATATTCATGATATCTGAAAATCTCGTGCGAGCGAAACTCTAGCACGGTGTCATAGAAATCAATGAAATCTGAATACGAGCAGCGCTCCAGTACGACTTAAAATAATTATAAATTCAAGTAAAATCCACATACGAGCAATGCTCTAGTACGGATATGTATAAAAACTCAGTGAAAACCTCGTATGAGAAAAATCCAATACGACATTCAAATGAATTATAAAACCATATAAAACTTTGTGCGAGCAACACTCCAATACAAATGAATGATCAAGTAAATCAAATCTCGTGCGAGTTACACTCCAGCACGACTTTTATGCAATATCATATCAAAACAGGATGCGAGCTAAGCTCAGCATCTCTCATGCATGTCAATCATAAAAACTAGTGCGAGCAATCGCTCCAGTACCTTTTTATGCATATTCAGTTAAAACAAATCAGAACAGTCAAAACATGTCAAAACAGAGTGCGAGCTAGGCTCCAGCAGCTCTCATGCATATCAAATCATAAAATCAGTGCGAGCAACCGCTCTAGCACATTTTATGCATATGATGTCACACAAATCAGCGCAAATAACCGCTCAAGCACATTTATACACATTCACAAACACAGATATAGTGCGAACTACGTGTCGGCAGTATCTGTTTCCATATAAACTTGATAGTTAGCCTATTTTCCAAAGAAATTTCCATTTAAATACAAATAACACTTACGTAGTGTTATCATGTGAAATTCATACAATTACTGGCCAATCTATCGATTTGCTTTGATTAAAACTAATAAAATTCCTTAATCATAAAAGTCCTTAAATCATGCATTTCGTGCATGTCATGCTTTCACCATCCTTAGGTAAACTTCCCTCAATAGGGGTAAAATAGTCTTTTCACCTATTTCGATCCTCAAAATTATTTAAACCACTTTTAGGATCATTATACATAATCAAGGTATACATACATATTCAGTGTACAGAAAAGCTTTTAAAATACGCGTAGCTACCTTTAGCTACCCACACAATTCCCTTACCTCATTTTTCTGTATAGTCTGACCTTTCCACTGATGACTCGTCACGCAGTCCGATTTGCTTCCAATCCAATCTCCGAAACTACGAATACGCATTCATCAGGTCAAATAGAATACAATTTAATTGTATTTCATATTTTCTGGGCTTAATTTAAATCATTGGGCCCGTTTACCCATATTGGGCCTGATTGCACCATAATGGGCCTTAGTCGACTTTAAGCCCGTTTTCCACACTTTATAAAGGCCTAGTGGGCTCATTAGGCCCATCAGTATATATTGGACCTCGTTGTAAACTCTCGAATAGGTTAATTTAGTATTTACGACAATTTATCCAATTTTCTAGAATTTAATCCATTTAATGCAGAAATTACATCCTTTTACATTTTTAAATGCACTCGAAAATTTCTATTCATTCCCTTTTTTGCTCTTACGATAAAAGTCGGGTCTTACAATCTCCCCCACTTAAGAAATTTGGTCCTCCAAATTAGAACCAAGGCAAATGGGTCCATAAATAACTCTGGGTACATCTATCGTATCATATACTGTCATCCTTAAGTGACTTTCTTCGGAGTGTAATACTACCATCATACTTAACTAGGGAGATCATCTTAAACCTCAACACTTTCTCCTTCCTGTTTAATACCCGAATCGATTTCCCAATCATACGTTATATTTTCATTGAGCTAAACTATTGGAGCTCATATCCAATCACATATGCTGGATCCGGATATTATTTTCGAAGCATTAAAAGATGGAATACATTATGGATGCCTGCTAATTCAAGTGGTAACGCCAACCTACAGGCCTTATCTCCCACTTTGTCCAATATCTCAAAGGATTCAATCTAACGAAACTTGATTTTCCTTCTTTTTGAATCTTGTTATGTCCTTATGACAAATAACTGCTAACAATACTAATTCACCCTCGGTGAATTTCAATGGTTTTCTATCTCTTATCAGCATAGTCTTTCTATATGCTTTGAGGTGTTCTTAATCTCTCACAAATCAACTGAACATCCTCAGAGGTTTGTCTTACCAATTCGGGAACAATTCTATATCTGTCACCCACTTTTTCTTATCCAAGTAGGGGAACAATCCCTACGGCCATACAATGCCTCATATAAAATCTTATCCCGATACTCAAGTAACAACTGTCATTATTGACGAATTTGATTAGTAACAACTGATCATCCCAGGAGCTTATCAAATCAATGGCACACGCTCTCATCACATCCTCCAGAACCTGTACAGTCCTCTCTGACTGACCATCTGTCTGAGGATGGAAGTTGTGCTAACACACAATCGGGTTCCCATAGCTTCCTGTAAAACATTCCTAAAAATGGGAAGTGAAGCGGGAATCCCTATCTGGTATCATGCTCACTGAAACACTACATAATGTTCCACAATCTTTCTTACACATAAATTCGCCTACACACTTAGAATATCTAGGAATTTCCATAGCTAGAAGGTGCGTAAACTAAATCAATCTATCGACTATCACCCAGATAGCCTCGTGATTTATCCGAGTCCTCTATAACCCATCATGATATCCATGGTAACTTGTTCCTTTTTTCGTGTCAATATAGGTAGAGGCTGTAATAACCCTGCAACTTCTTTTGCTCTACCTTAATCTGTTGACATATGAGACACTTTGTGAGATCCGTAATTTTTGTATGATATTCCTTATGATTTCCATATTGTATGACATTATTATATGTTAATGGATTCATAAGATGGTTGATTCAGATTTGATAAATGTGGATGAAACGAAATAAATTACGTAAAATCGAATATGGATAAATCAGAAAGATAGAGAAGCAACAAGTTCTTCTAAGGAATTAAATCGAGGTGACTGAAAATAAGGAATTTAAAATAGGGAAAAGATTGCGGATTTATGAAGAACGTCGATTCAATTTGGTCCCGAACAAGTGCAAGGGTAAAATGGTAAAAAGACCAAAATTCGGTATAAATTCGATAAGTAATTTTCGTTAAAATATGGAATTTGCGAAATCTGAATCAATACCGAGGAAAATATTTAAATTCGAGGCCGATTGATCTAGATATTAATTAATTGAAATTTACGGGAAATAATTTGAAATAAATCGGGATTTTTAATTCGAAAAATTATCTCGAAAAGAATTGAAAAATATACCGAGAAAGACGAAAATACACTGATAAATTCATTTATTGATTAAATGAATTTAATAACATTTTTAAGATTTTTTAAGAGATATTTGGATTATTTTATATAATTTAATTGATTAAAATAATAATAAATAAATTAATAAATAATAATAATTGAAAAAAAATGAAAAAAATCAGAAATCTGAATCGGGGAGAGAGAAAAACCAAAGAAAACGGAACCCATCGTCGACCTGTGAATCCCGAACCCTCCGACGAGCCACCGATGGCCGTTGAGCCCAGGCGAAGGTCAGAAAAGGTAGAGCGAATCCCGACGATTCCAGTGGTACCGGTGACGCGCGCCGACGACAGCTATTCCCGGCTAATCGATCGACGAAAGTTTCGGGGAGAAATCGCCTCTGTCCCGGTGAATGGCTGCATCTTAGCTCCGATTAAACCCCGCAAAACGATCCCCTGGTCGAGACGGTTCTATTGAACCCACTGGCTGCCGGCGAGATGGCCAGAATCTCCGACGACGGCAAACGGGCCAAAACGGCACCGTAGCCGAGAAGGGAGAAAAGAAAAAAAAGGAAAAGGAAAAGGAAAAGAAAAAGAAAAAAAATAAAAGGAAAAAAAGGGGAAAAAAGGAAGAAAATGTACCCGGGGACGACTTGAAATTCGGGTAAGTGACTGAGCAGTCGGGATTGACCTGCAGATAAATCCCAGGAATTCAATTTAATATTATTTTATTGGAAAATGACCCGAAATTGCATAATTGTGCAGTGTCACTACAGAGCCCGAACGAGAGCGATTTAGCTCCGATTTTTGTACCCCGCACCATATTGGGTAAGTATATTTTAATTATGATAATATGAGTCCTTTAATGCAGAGTTTCGATTATTTTACGGAAATTATGGATTAATTCTAAATAAAAGGAATTTTATTCGAAATTTCAAAGTAATTATCGTAAACAGTATCCGGGCTATCCAGTGAGTTTGGAACGAAGCCCGATGATTATTGATAAATCAAATGAGCCCAGTAAACCCGAAGAAGGGATTTAAAAGTGGCAACGAGCTGAAAAAAGGGTTCGAGGCCCATTAAAGTGCAGTTGGGCCCAATAGAGTAAAACGGGCCCAGAGCTTTAGATTCGATCAGTAAGAGTGAAATAATGATCTGTGTATTTGAATTGAACCCATATGTGGTTATATGCAGCTCCGTAGATGAGCGAATTTGGATTGAGAAACCTGGTACGGTCGAGTTGGGATAAGCTCGCGCGTGATTCCAGGTAAGAAAATTTTATGAACACTTAGAGGTAGCTATACATAGTTTCAAGGGGATTTACATTACGTTAAATTCCATAGGCTACCCGAAAACAGAATAATAATTTTTGCAGAAAAATATGGAAATAGTGAAAAATGACTATTTTGCCCCCAGTTAGGAAAATTTCAAAAAGGGTAGTAAGGCTCTGAAATTGCATGAATTTCATGATTTTAATGTTTTCATGATGATATTGCATTAATTCAAGCAATTTATGGATAGGTTGGCTATTATTTACATGTTTTAAGTGAAAAGGCACAGGTTAGGTGCCAATTGATATTTATTTAACATGTTTTGATAAAATTGAGCCACCTATCAATGTTATATGAGTTGTAACTGTGCTTGAGCACTGCTCGCACTGGATTTTATATTTTAACTCATACTCAGAGTGCTGGAGCCTTGTTCGCACTATTTTACAGATTTGTTTTATATGACTACCGTACTGAAGTTTTTCTCGTACGAGGTTTTCACTGAGTTTTAATACTTATCCGTACTGGAGTAATGCTCGTATGTGGATTTGAATTGAATGTATAATCAGTTTAAGTCGTACTGGAGCGCTGCTCGTATGCAGATTTTTATTGATTTTTATGAAACTGTGCTAGAGCTTCGCTCGCACGAGATTTTCAAATATCATGAATATGCATGGAGCCGTGCTGGAGCTTCGCTCGCACAGGAATTTATATGACATGCATATAGCCGTGTTGGAGCCTCCTGTTGAATGTGTGTCACAGTGAGATGATATGCTCACACGTGCATACTGAGACATACTTGACATGGGTGGATAAGACCTATTACAGGCACCCCTGATTGAGCTTGGGTTCACGGAGTACGATGTACCGTGTATGTCACGCGGAGTACGCTGTACCATGGGGATTGTTGGAGTGGGGTGGCATTAGCCACGAGATAGCAAGTCTTGCCCTCGTAATCCTGATATTATGCTGTTCTGGCGGGTAGGATGACCCACCTCCCGTTTCAGGTGTGATACCTCGCACACTAGGATCCGTGTGCCAGGGATCACGAGGTTATGGCCATAGTCCTGGATATTACCGATATAGTCATTTACATGTCTCACATGATATAACTATTGATCTTGATAGACCAGGGTAGACCTGAGGGAGGGGTCAGGCCCCGATTTTCTTATGATTTCAATTGAGATTTGATTATTCCCATAGAGGGATTTTATGAAACTTTCATTGATTTGTAACCTTGTGAGAAGGGTGATTTTATAACGGAGATTTGAAAATAAAGAATTTTGTTGAAATGGAATTCGATTTGTGAGTGTATTATATTTTGACCCAGATGGGGTATTTTAAAACGTGTTGTTTCATTGAGCATGAGATGTTTTCACATGAGAATTATTCCATGTTTTAATATGCCGATTTTTTGTTTTAGAACAGATGATATTATATATATGGCATATCATTGTTTTTACCTCATGCTCACATATATCCTGATTTTCTTATCAGCATGTAGATAGTATAGCTATCTACTCGTTTGTATTATTGCCTTACTGAGCATGTGGAGCTCACCCTTTCATTTTCCACACATTTTCAGTGTTTCTACCATAGAGATAGCGGGTGTAGAGAGTAGACGGCATAACTGATATCTTTGTTTCCCATCGACTGTCAGGTATACACCACGTACAGAATTTTGTATTAGTATGCTTTCAGCACAGTATTGTATATATAAAAAAATATTTGGGGATGTAAATATAGACTCATCTGATGTATAAACATACCGACCACTCTATTATATGATTAATGATATCAGTATGTATGTTTACGTGTGATATTTGTTAATGGTTTGAATAGTATATCGATATTGATTCACAGCCCGACCTATTAAGAGGAATATGTCACGATGAGGTAAGAAAGATTTTTCAAAAGAGAAAAATTTGTTCTGATTTTGGTAGTATTGGGTTGTGACAGTAAAAGTGGTATCAGAGCAGAGGTTAGCCAGACGTGAATCAGTATCGATAAGTAAGCAATTATGAGTTAGAGTTGGTCGGATAAGAGTCGATAGTGGTCGTTAAGGAAAAAAATTACATCCCCCTTAGTATTGTGCTGTATGAGATGTCAAAGTGTATACTAGATGGGAATTAAATTAACAAATGAAATTGGGAATACAGGATTTACATTATGCCGGTCACCCGCAGTGGTAGTGGGGCTAGTACACATGCTAGAGGCCATAGAGGCAGGCCTAGAGGCCATGGTGATGGTATACAAACTGGTCAGGTACCCGAGGGTACTACTGTTAGACCAGATGAGACTGAGGCACGCTTCGCTAGACTTGAGTGGAGTATTGAGAGCCTAGTTGAGATTGTAGCGCAGCAGGCAGCGCTCGGGGCTAGAGATAGGCGAGATCCGGTGGGACAAGCAGCACCTGATCCCGAGATGCCGACACAGGCCGCAAAGTTACCCGAGGTTCAGGCTCAGGCTGCAGAGGTAGTGAGACCCCTGCCAGCTCAGAATGTTGGATATGAGTGTGACCTAGATCGATTTAGACATTTTCAGAAGTTTAGACCTCCAGTATTCCATGGGAGGAAGGACCCATTAGTAACTGAGGATTGGGTGTATCAGATGGAGAAGCTATATAGGCTTTTCAGGTGCACTACTACTGAGAGGGTTGCTTTTGCCGTATTTCTATTTCAGGGAGCGGAAGAGCATTGGTGGAGATCTACCGAGCCGATATTGAGAACTCGACATGCTGAGGTCACATGGGAGATATTTTTGGATTCCTTTAGGAGGCAGTACGTTCCCGTTACTGCACAGCAGAGGTTGAGGATGGAGTTTTTAAGTTTGGTTCAGGGGAACCAGTCTATTGACGAGTATGAGACTCGATTCATCTCTTTGGGGAGATATGATTTGGAGACGATGGGCAATGAGGATCGGAAGGTCTAGAAGTTTATAGATGGACTGAGACCAGCCATCAGATCTTGGTTAGCTCCCTTTGATGTTTCGACTTATGAGGAGGCAGTACATAGAGCTCAGCTGTGTGAGCAGGATTATAAGCGGAACGTCTTTGAGACAGGAAAGTTCAGTAGGAGTCGAGACAGAGATCGAAAGAGACCCGGGAGAGACAGATTTTTCAGGAGAGGTGTACGGCTCTCTGATAAGAGGCCGAAGATTGAGGAGGTTCAGGAGAGGACAGATAGACCCCCTGTTCATCCGGCTTTACCACCAGCTAGAGGCATTGTTATTGGAGGACCACGCCCTACTACTGATCGATGTAGGCGATGTGGTAGATATCATGGTACCAGACCTTGTCCAGTGCCTATAGCTACTACTGTTGTATGTTATCGATGTGGGAGACCAAGGCATGTGATGAGAGATTGCCCAGAGAGACTAGACACTGCCCCACAGAAGGGCAAGGAGTCGAAGAGAGCTCCAGTTCAGGTTCCTGCTCAGAGGAGGAGAGCTACCGCCGAAGAGAAAGGGAAGCAAGTGATGGGTACAGGGCGAGTTCATGCTTTAGACCAGGATACGACAGATCAGTCGTCTGATGTGGTGAAAGGTACCATCCTGATCTTTGATTTAGAAGCATATATTTTGATTGATCCTGGTGCCACGCATTCATTCGTATCACCTTCATTTGCATGTAAATTGTCTAAGTATGTAAAGTTTATTCCTCTGAGTAGTAAATTGTTAATACTTACCCCCATAAACACAAGTCAGTTAGTAGAGTATGTAGTCAGGGACTGTAAGTTGAAAGTCGAGGAGGAAGAAATATCAGCCGACCTTATTGTGATGTATATGAGGGACTTCGATGTCATACTAGGAATGGATTGGTTGGCTGCCAATCAAGTTGTGTTAGATTGTTTTTCTAAGACATTAACGTTTAATACCCCCGAAAGATGTGTTGTAAAATTTCCCTAAAAAGTAATGAAATCAATGTTATTTTAAATGGAGCAATAAATTTTTGCTGAATTTATGATTTATGTTTTGAAGGATGCATCGCATATATGGTTGATACGGACCAGGTACGACCCGATTTGAGAGATATTCCAGTGGTTAGGGAGTTTCTCGACGTCTTTCTAGACGATTTACCAGGATTACCTCCAGCTAGAGAGATGGAGTTTGGGATAGATTTAGTACCTAGTACAGAATCAATTTCGAGACCACCGTATAGGATGGCTCCGATTGAGTTGGAGGAGCTAAGGAAGCAATTACAGGATTTGCTTGAGAAGGGGTTTGTGAGACCGAGCGTATCACCCTGGGGAGCTCCGATCTTGTTTGGAGGAAGAAGGATGGCAGCCTCCAATTGTGTATGGATTACAGATTATTGAATAAGGCTACCATTAAGAATAAGTATCCCCTTCCACTCATTGACGATTTGTTGGATTAGTTTCGGGGAGCACAGGTCTTTTCTAAGATTGATCTGAGGTCTGGGTATCATCAGCTAAGGATACGGAGAGAGGATGTGCCCAAGACAGCATTTAGGACCCATTATGGTCATTATGAGTTTTTGGTTATGCCATTCGGGTTGACTAATGCCCCCGCAGCATTCATGGCTTTGATGAACGATGTGTTCAAGCCATACCTGGATCGGTTTGTGATTGTATATATCGATGATATTTTGGTGTACTCCAGATCCAAGGAGGACCACGAGCAGCACTTGAGGATAGTGTTACAGACCCTCAGAGAGAGACAGTTGTATGCCAAACTCAATAAGTGTGAGTTCTGGTTGGAGCAGATTTCTTTTCTGGGCTATGTAGTATCGAAGGATGGAGTGTCAGTGGACCCATCCAAGATAGAGGCAGTTGTTCAGTGGGAGCGGCCCAAGACAGTCACAGAGATTCAAAGTTTTCTGGGTTTGGCAGGATACTACAAGAGATTTGTAGAGGGTTTCTCCAGATTAGCTGCTCCGTTGACACGTCTCACACGGAAGGATGTTGAGTTTGTGTAGGATGATGCCTGTGAGAGGAGTTTTCAGGAGCTGAAGCGTCGATTGACCACTGCTCCAGTTCTCACCATACCTACCAGCTCAGGAGGTTTCTTAGTATATACAGATGCATCGCATCAGGGACTGGGCTGTGTATTGATGCAGGATGGGAGGGTAGTTGCCTATAGATCTAGACAGCTGAAAGATCACGAGATAAACTATCTGACCCACAATTTGGAGTTGGCGGCCATAGTGTTTGCACTGAAGATATGGCGCCATTACTTATATGGTGAGCAGTTTCAGATCTTTACTGACCATAAGAGTCTGAAGTATTTATTCTCGCAGAAGGAGCTGAACATGAGACAGGAGATGGCTCGAGCTCCTGAAGGATTATGATTGCGATATGTTATACCACCTGGGTAAGGCTAATGTAGTTGCCGATGCTTTGAGCAGGAAGAGCCTAGGGTTGGTATCATTTATGATGGTTCAGGAACATGACTTGTTAGAGCAGTTCGCGAGCCTCACATTGGACATAGGACCCCCTGAGATTGACAGAGTTGAGATCATTGCGAGCCTGAGATTGGAGCTGAAATTGATTGATCGTATTCGGCAGGCTCAGCAGAGTGATCAGGGATGTATTCAGTTGATGAGGCAAGTACAGATACAGATTTTGTATTGAGTACTAATGGTTTACTGAGGTTCCGCGGTAGGATATGTGTTCCCGAGGATCCTGAGATCAGGAGGATGATTTTATCAGAGGCTCACTCAGTGAGGTATACAGTACATCCGGGGAGTACAAAGATGTATCAAAATCTTCGGAGAGTTTATTGGTGGTCTGGGATGAAGAGAGACATAACAGAGTATGTTGCGAGATGTCTCGTCTGTCAGCAAGTAAAGGTAGAGCATCACAAGCCTGCAGGATTATTGCAGCCTCTATCGATACCGACATGGAAGTGGGAGCATGTCACCATGGATTTTATGATGGGATTACCGAGGACCCGCAGAGGTCATGATGCCATCTGGGTGATTGTGGATAGACTAACGAAGTCCGCCCATTTCTTAGCTATGAGAGCTATAAATGCTCTGAGTATGTTGGCGAACTTATATGTTCGAGAGATTGTCAGGCTACATGGCGTTCCAGTGAGCGTTGTTTTTGATAGGGATGCCCGCTTCACTTCCCATTTTTGGAAACATTTTCAGGAAGCGTTGGGGACCCGGTTGAGATTTAGCACCACTTTCCATCCTCAGACAGATGGTCAGTTAGAGAGGACTATACAGACTCTGGAGGATATGTTGAGAGTGTGTGTGCTGGATTTTAGAGGCTCCAGGGATGATCATTTGCCATTAACCGAGTTCGCCTACAATAACAGTTATCACTCGAGTATCGGGATGGCACCGTATGAGGCACTGTATGGTCGCAGATGCCGTTCCCCTATTGGATGGGAAGGGATTGGTGACAGACTGTTATTTGCTCCTGACTTGGTACAGCAGGCTACTGAGGATGTCAGATTGATATGTGATAGATTGCGGATAGCTCAGAGCCGATAGAAGAGTTATGCTGACAGGAGACTTAGACCACTAGAGTTTACAGAGGGTGAGTCGATGTTTTTGAGAGTTTCTCCTTTCAAAGGTATCATGAGGTTCGGTAAGAAAGGTAAACTAAACCCTCATTTTATTGGATCCTTTGAGATTCTGGAGCGAGTGGGAGATAAGGCCTGTAGATTGGCATTGCCACCAGAGTTGGCAGGTGTACACAGTGTCTTCCACGTTTCTATGCTTCGGAAGTACCATCCAGATCCGTCACACATGATTCACTACGAGCCATTAGAGCTCAGTGACAGTATGACATATGTTGAGAGACCAGTTTAGATTTTGGATAGGAAGGAGAAGGTATTGCGATCCAAGACGATCTCCCTGGTGAAGGTTCAGTGGCAGTATCACACTCCGGAGGAAGCTACCTGGGAGCTAGAGAGCATGATACAGGAGAAGTACCCGGAGTTGTTTACTGATTGATTTGGTTCTAATTTGGATGACCAAATTCTTTTAGTGGGGGAGATTGTGAGATCCGCAATTTTTGTATGATATTCCTTATGATTTCCATATTGTATGACATTATTATATGTTAATGGATTCATAAGATGGTTGATTCAAATTTGATAAATGTGGATGAAACGAAATAAATTACGTAAAATCGAATATGGATAAATCGGAAAGATAGAGAAGCAACAAGTTCTTCTAAGGAATTAAATCGAGGTGACTGAAAATAAGGAATTTAAAATAGGGAAAAGATTGTGGATTTATGAAGAACGTCGATTCAATTTGGTCCCGAACAAGTGCAAGGGTAAAATGGTCAAAAGACCAAAATTCGGTATAAATTCGATAAGTAATTTTCGTTAAAATATGGAATTTGCGAAATCTGGATCAATACCGAGGAAAATATTTAAATTCGAGGTCGATTGATCTAGATATTAATTAATTGAAATTTATGGGAAATAATTTGAAATAAATCGGGATTTTTAATTCAAAAAATTATCCCGAAAAGAATCGAAAAATATACCGAGAAAGACGAAAATACACTGATAAATTCATTTATTGATTAAATGAATTTAATAATATTTTTTAAGAGATATTTGGATTATTTTATATAATTTAATTGATTAAAATAATAATAAATAAATTAATAAATAATAATAATAATTGGAAAAAAAAACCGAAAAAATCAAAAATCTGAATCGAGGAGAGAGAAAAACCCGAGAAAATGGAACCCATTGTCGACCCGTGATACCCGAACCCTCCGACGAGCCACCGACGGTCGTTGAGCCCAGGCGAAGGTCGAAAAAGGTAGAGCGAATCTCGACAATTCCAGTGGTACCGGTGACGCGCGCCGACGGCAGCTATTCCCGGCGAATCGATCGACGGAAGTTTCGGGGAGAAATCGCCTCTGTCCCGGCGAACGGCGGCGTCTTAGCTCCGATTAAACCCCGCAAAATGATCCCCTGGTCGAGACGGCTCTGTTGAACCCACTGGTTGCCGACGAGATGGCCGGAAACTCCTGCGACGGCAAACGGGCCAAAACGGCACCGTAGCAGAGAAGGGAGAAAAGAAAAAAAAGGAAAAGGAAAAGAAAAGAAAAAAAGAAAAGGAAAGGAAAAAAAGGGGAAAAAAGGAAGAAAGTGTACCCGGGGACTACTTGAAATTCGGGTAAGTGACCGAGTAGTCGGGATTGACCTGCAGATAAATCCCGAGAATTCAATTTAATGTCATTTTATTGGAAAATGACCCGAAATTGCATAATTGTGCAGTGTCACTACAGAGCCCGAACGAGAGCCGATTTAGCTCCGATATTTGTACCCCGTACCATATTGGGTAAGTATATTTTAATTACGATAATATGAGTCCTTTAATTCAGAGTTTCGATTATTTTACAAAAATTTTGGACTAATTCTGCTTAAAAGGAATTTTATTCGAAATTTCAAAGTAATTATCGTAAACCGTATCCGGGTTATCCACTGAGTTTGGAACGAAGCCCGATGATTATTGATAAATCAAATGAGCCCAGTAAACTCGAAGAAGGGATTTAAAAGTGGAAACGGGCTGAAAAAAAGGTTCGAGGCCCATTAAAGTGCAATTGGGCCCAATAGAGTAAAACGGGCCCAGAGCTTTAGATTCGATCAGTAAGAGTGAAATACTGATATGTATATTTGAACTGAACCCATATGTGGTTATATGTAGCTCCGTAGACGAGCGAATTTGGACTAAGAAACCTGGTACGATCGAGTCAGGATAAGCTCGCGCATGATTCCAGGTAAGGGAATTTTATGAACACTTAGAGGTAGCTGTACGTAGTTTCGAGGGGATTTACATTACGTTAAATTCCATAGGCTACCCGAAAACAGAATAATAATTTTTGCAGAAAAATATGGAAATAGTGAAAAATGACTATTTTGCCCCCAGTTAGGAAAATTTCAAAAAGGGTAGTAAGGCTATGAAATTGCATGAATTTCATGATTTTAATGTTTTCATGATGATAGTGCGTTAATTCAAGCAATTTATGGATAGGTTGGCTATTATTTACATGTTTTAAGTGAAAAGGCACAGGTTAGGTGTCAGTTGATATTTATTTAACTTGTTTTGATAAAATTGAGCCACCTATCAGTGTTTTATGAGTTGTAACCGTGCTTGAGCACTGCTCACACTGGATTTTATATTTTAACTCATACTTAGAGTACTGGAGCCTTGCTCGCACTATTTTACAGATTTGTTTTATATGACTACCGTACTGGAGTTTTTCTCGTACGAGGTTTTCACTAAGTTTTAATACTTATCCATACTGGAGCAATGCTCGTACATGGATTTGAATTGAATGCATAATCAGTTTAAGTCATACTGGAGCACTGCTCGTACGCAGATTTTTATTGATTTCTATGAAACCGTGCTAGAGCTTCGCTCGCATGAGATTTTCAAATATCATGAATATGCATGGAGCCGTGCTGGAGCTTCGCTCGCACAGGAATTTATATGACATGCATATAGCCGTTTTGGAGCCTCCTGTTGACTGTGTGTCACAATGAGATGATATGCTCACACGTGCATACTGAGACATACTTGACATGGGTGGATAAGACCTATTACAGGCACCCCTGATTGAGCTTGGGTTCACGGAGTACGATGTACCGTGTATGTCACGCGGAGTACGCTGTACCGTGGGGATTGTTGGAGTGGAGTGGCATTAGCCACGAGACAGCAAGTCTTGCCCTCGCAATCCTGATATTATGTTGTTCTGGCTGGTAGGATGACCCACCTCCCGTTTCAGGTGTGATACCCCGCACACTAGGATCCGTGTGCCAGGGATCACGAGGTTATGGCCATAGTCCTGGATATTACCGATATAGTCATTTACATGTCTCACATGATATAACTATTGATCTTGATAGACCAGGGTAGACCTGAGGGAGGGGTCAGGCCCCGATTTTCTTATGATTTCAATTGAGATTTGATTATTCCCATAGAGGGATTTTATGAAACTTTCATTGATTTGTAACCCTGTGAGAAGGGTGATTTTATAACTGAGATTTGAAAATAAAGAATTTTGTTGAAATGGGATTCGATTTGTGAGTGTATTATATTTTGACCCAGATGGGGTATTTTAAAACGTGTTGTTTCATTGAGCATGAGATGTTTTCACATGAGAATTATTCCATGTTTTAATATGCCGATTTCCTGTTTTAGAACAAATGATATTATATATGTGGCATATCATTGTTTTTACCTCATGCTCACATATATCCTGATTTTCTTATCAGCATGTAGATAGTATAGCTATCTACCCGTTTGTATTATTGCCTTACTAAGCATGTGGACCTCACCCTTTCATTTTCCACCCACTTTCAGTGTTTCCACCATAGAGATAGTGGGTGTAGAGAGTAGACGGCATAGCTGATATCTTTGTTTCCCATCGACTGTCAGGTATACATCACGTATAGAATTTTGTATTAGTATGCTTACAATACAGTATTGTATATAAAAAAAAAATTGGGGATGTAAATATAGAATCATCTGATGTATAAACATAACGACCACTCTATTATATGATTAATTATATCAGTATGTATTTTTACGTGTGATATTTCTTAATGGTTTGAATAGTATATCGATATTGATTCACAGCCTGACCTATTAAGAGGAATATGTCACGAGGAGGTAAGAAAGATTTTTCAAAAGCGAAAAATTTGTACTGATTTTAGTAGTATTGGGTTGTGACACACTTCCCCATAATCTCTATAATGTTTCTTTTCATATCTGGCCACCAATACCCCTTTCAAAGATTCTGATATATTTATTATTTCTCGGATGCACTGTATATCCCGAAGAGTGAGCTTCTGACAATAGCACTATCTCATCAACTGTGGTCCTGGGGAGCACTTATACTTTCTCTGATCCTCTGTAAGTCATCATCACTCACTGTGAACTTTGTCACTATACCCTTCTGAATCTGACCCACACTATCGACACCATGTCGATCATCAGGCTAAGCCTGGCAAATTCAGTCACTCAAATCTGGTTCTAACCTCAGGCTAGCTGTTACAAAATCACCGTTATCATCAGAAGGGATCACATCACTACTGAGGCTCACAAATGCTCTAGCATCTCACGCTCCCTGACCATCATATGTGATACCATCTCAAGGCTCTTTCTGCTCAAGGCATCAGCCATTACATTAGCCTTTCCTGGGTGGTACAATTTTCACAATCATAATCCTTAGAAGCTCTAACCCTCATGGTTATCTTATATCCGACTCTTTCTGTGAAAACAGATACTCGAGGCTTTTTATAATGAGTACATACCCAAAATTTCTTACCATTTAAGTGGTGGCGCCATACTTTAAATCATGGGTCGGATAGTTTCTATCATGATCCTTGAACTATCTGGATCTATAAACGACTATCTTCCCATTTTACATCAATACACAGCTCAATCTTATTTTGAGGTATCCATACATACTGAAAAACCTCTTGAGCTGTTGGGTATGGTGAGAATAATTACGGTGGTCAGTTTATTACTTCTATATACCAAAACTCACCGAAGCTACTTTCATACTTATAATCCCACTGACATACATTCTTTTCCGAATAAGATGTGTCAACTGAGCAGCCCATTTCGAAAAACTCTCAACAACTCGTATGTAAGACAGTTTCCTGTTACTACTCATGCTCTTCCCTGGACTTTGAATACATCGAAATATCATCCCTGAAGATGACAACTAATCGGTCCAGGTAAGGTTTAAATACCTAATCGTAGTTGAGTTCCACTAAATATTTTAATCACCCATATTCTTGACCTATGTACCCATAAACGTACAATGTCATTTCGAAATCGTTTCCGTTCAAGATACTAATACACGTCATTTCCTTTTTCTTATATTAACGGCTTTTATAAAATTTCAATTTTTTAAACCTTCTAGATTAATCAAATTCTATATTCCTTTATCATACCAGTAAAGGTACCCAAATTTTAAATGTATATATTACGACTGTCGATTTCAATTTATAGGTTATGTGTGCACTTCTAGACGCTGTCAAATCTTAAAGCAGGGAAGTATTTTGAAATACCTTTATTAACCCTCAGACTTGACCACATAGACTGGGTGTAGATATATCCACCCTTTATCCTTGGTCACAATTCATATTCTCTACACATCGCTTAATCCTAATTACTTTACATATCAAAGATATTCTTACCTTGCATATGCCTCTTATTCCAATATATCTCGTATTTAAGATCTATCACATCTCAAAACTTATCTCCTTTCATATATCACTTATAACAAACTCTTTCATTACTTATTAAAACTTACAATACGCTTTTCAGTGTTGTTTTCATCCCTATTTTCAACTTACAATCTCTATACCCATATTCAGTTAGTGAAAATCAGCTAACCATCATCATCTTGCCTAAGGGTACAGGCTTCACATCTTTCACTAGCTTATAAGCAACTAAGGGCGGTATGAATAAATGCGTGGCACCAGGATCAATTAACATAATTACTTCATTATTCACAACTAGTGTGGTATCTTCCACCATATCATATGAAACATCAATAGTGTCCTGGTCCAAGGCATACACTCTCCCCCGTGTAATATCTTATTTCCGTGGTAATTACCACATATCCTACACTGTTTACACTGCTTACACTGTTACGGAGCAGGTCGGGGTCCTCCAATCTCAATACCCCTCATAAATGTAGAAATTAGATACACTGGGGCTTTACCAATCATCTTACCCTGTAACTCATCAGCTTTAATCTTTTACCAAACTACCTTTTTTTTAATTCTGACATCTCTGTCAATCTCTATTCTCTTTTTATCTCTATTTCTGCCCTTACTACCTTTCCCAATCTCAAAGGCGTGCAACTCATAATCTTGTTCACACACTGTAGTCTGCGCACTGCCTCGACATAGGTAGTGATATCTAACGGGGCCAATCGGACTCTGATTGACAATTTGAGCCCTTCCATGAACTTTCAGACATCTCGACTCTTACTGTTCATAGTGTCGGAGTCATATTTTCCCAGGAATATAAACTGAGTTTCATACTCGTTAATCAACCAGTTCCTCTGGGTCAGAGTAAAGAATTTTATTTGTAATTTCCTTTAAGCATTGTCTGGGACATTCTGTCACCGGAATACATCTAGAATTATTTTTCATGTCCAATCTGGATGTCTAACTCTTAAGATGGGTCGAGCGGACTTCCACCAATGCTCCGACTCGCCCTCATATCTCTCGTATACTCTGAGCAATTAGCTCCCAAAATATTCTCCACACTCCACTCCAACCTCACGAAGCGTGTCTCAATACTGTCTGATTTCTCTGTCAAACTCTGTTCGATCTCTCTGTCGGACTCTGTGGGGCATACTCAATACCAGCCTCCACGTCAATCTCATATTGAGTCTCATGTGGCAACTCAATACAACTCTCAGGCCTATCTCAACGGCCTGGAGCTCATGTACTCGCCTATCTGTCATAACGTCTATCAATTAATGAGTCTATATTCTAGCATTCAAAACCAAATTCTTAGCTGCACTTCTATCTCGATATACACAAATGTATCTAAACAATGCACAGTACATGGGGATGTAAACTTCCTTAACCACTAACACCGACTCATATCAGGCCAACTTAGCTCTGATACCATTAAAACTGTCACGACCCAAATTACCTAAAAATCAGAGTAAATTTTTCGCTTTTCATTTATTATTTAATTCTTACCTTTCTCTCATCATGACCATCCTATAAACAATTGGGCTATGATTCGGTGTTAGTCACCTCACACTATTACCAATCCATTTCCATATTCACATTCATATATCAGAGTTTACTATCTTTTAACTTTAATTAAATACATACACATTGGTATTTATAACTCTACATCCTCGACATCATATCCATTTACAGTACTGTGCATTACATATTTAGATACAAAACTATACAAAAGTGTATACCTGTCTCTCGATGGGAAGCAGCAGATACCAAGCATGCAAGCCCTCAGCCGCTTACTAATTACTGTGAGTGCTCTGAAAATATGGAAAATAAGGGGGGTGAGCAAACCACACGCTCAGTAAGGCAATTATGCACGTAAGTAGATAGCTCCACTATCTACATGCTCATAATGCCATGCCCTTAAAGTCCATTTCTTTTAATTAAAATCTCAAGCACAAAACCATGCATATATCATGACATAGTTTATCCAAAACTATTTGTGCATATAGAAAAGCATGTAATTCATGCATCAATAGCATTTTATGTGACATCATTAAATCATAATGGGTATGAAACAAATCTAGATCATGCATTTTTCATGTCATGTAAGACAAATCATGAATTTGAAATAAAAGCATGGAAAACAACATCATGCTACTGCATTTAAATCATTTCATTAAAACTGCAGTATAAACTAACCCTTCCGGGTCAATCGTCTCATAAAACAATTCATTATAAAACTTCAGTTATAAAACCACCCTTCTTTCAGGGTCACATGTCATAAAATCCTTTAAAACATAAATTAGCATAGTAAAAATCATAAAATCGGGGGCCTGACCCCTCCCTCGGGTCTACCCTGGTCTATCGACCAATAGCTATATCATGTGAGACAAGTAGGTGACTATCAGTAACAACATAGGACCATGGCCATAACCTCGTGATCCTTGGCAACACGGTACCTAGTGTGCGGGGTATCACACCTGAAACGAGAGGTGGGTCGTCCTACCCGCCAGAACAGCATAACACCAGGATTGCGAGGGCAAGGCTTGCTGCCTCATGGCTAATGCCACTCCACTCCAACAATCCCCACGGTACAGCGTACTCTGCGTGATATACACGGTACAACGTACTCCGTGAACCCAAGCTCAATTAAGGGTGCCTGCAATAGGTCTTATTCACCCATATCATCTCTCTCAGTATGCACGTGTGAGCATATCATCTCACTGTGACACACAGTCTACAAGAGGCTCCAACACGGCTATATACATGTAATATAAATCCCTGTGCGAGTGAAGCTCTAGCACGGCTCCATGCATATTCATGATATCTAAAAATCTCATGCGAGCAAAGCTCTAGCACGGTGTCATAGAAATCAATGAAATCTGCGTACGAGTAGCGCTCCAGTACGACTTAAAATAATTATAAATTCAAGTAAAATCCACGTACAAGTAATGCTCTAGTACGGATATGTATAAAAACTTAGTGAAAACCTCGTACGAGAAAAATCCAGTACGACATTCAAATGAATTATATAACCATATAAAACTTTGTGCGAGCAACGCTCCAGCACAAATGAATGCTCAAGTAAATCAAATCTCGTGCGAGTTACACTCCAGCACGACTTTATGCATATTTAAATAAAATCTCGTGTGAGTTACACTCCAGTACAGCTTTTATGTAATATCATATCAAAACAGGATGCGAGCTAAGCTCCAGCATCTCTCGTGCATGTCAATCATAAAAACTAGTGCGAGCAATCGCTCCAGCACCTTTTTATTTATATTCAGTCAAAACAAATCAGAACAGTCAAAACATGTCAAAACATGCCAAAATAGAGTGCGAGCTAGGCTCCAGCAGCTCTCATGCATATCAAATCATAAAATCAGTGCGAGCCACCGCTCTAGCACATTTTATGCATATGATGTCACACAAATCGACGCGAGCAACCGCTCAAGCACATTTATGCACATTCACAAGCGCAAATATAGTGCGAACTACGTGTCGGCACTATCTGTTTTCATATAAACTTGATAGTTAACCTATTTTCCAAAGAAATTTCCATTTAAATACAAATAACACTTACGTAGTGTTATCATGTGAAATTCATTCAATTAGTGGCCAATCTATCGATTTGCTTTGATTAAAACCAATAAAATTCCTTAATCATAAAAGTCCTTAAATCATGCATTTCATGCATGTCGTGCTTTCACCATCCTTAGGTGAACTTCCCTCAATAGGGGTAAAATAGTCTTTTCACCTATTTCGATCCTCAAAATTATTTAAACCACTTTTAGGATCATTATACATAATCAAGGTATACATACATATTCAGTGTACAGAAAAGCTATTAAAATACGCATAGCTACCTCTAGCTACTCACACAATTCCCTTATCTCATTTTTTTGTACAATCTGACCTTTCCACTGATGACTCGTCACGCAGTCCGATTTGCTTCCAATCCAATCTCTGGAACTGCAGATACACATTCATCAGGTCAAATACAATACAATTTAATTGTATTTCATATTTTCTGGGCTTAATTTAAATCATTGGGCCCGTTTACCCATATTAGGTCCGATTGCACCATAATGGGCCTTAATCGAGCTTAAGCCCGTTTTCCACACTTTATCGAGGCCTATTGGGCTCATTGGGCCCATCCGTATATATTAGACCTCGTTCTAAACTCTCGAATAGCTTAATTTAGTATTTATGATAATTTATCCAATTTTCCAGAATTTAATCCATTTAATGCAGAAATTACATCCTTTTACATTTTTAAATGCACTCAAAAATTTCTATTCATTCCCTTTTCTGCTCTTACGATAAAAGTCAGGTCTTACATTTACATTTTCATTACCATAGTCTTTCTTCAAATAAAGCATTCATTAAAAATCTCAAGGTTTATTTTTATTTGAACAAACATGGTAAGGATTCACCATTTGCTTTAGCTTCACTAACTCCAACTCTTTTTGAGCAATCCTATCACTTGCCTCTTACTTAATAGCATTGACCATTCCCATGATGATTGAGTCACTCACCTTCCTAAAAATGGTCAATCGGTCTTGATGTCTTCCACATACGAATCAAACTCATTGAGAAAGTCAACATCTAGTTCCTTACAGTAAGTTTTATAATATCGCCAATATGCCCCAACCCACTATTAGATGTATCACAACCTGAAATGAAAATAGAATTCACATCTTTATAGCTCTCCATAGCCATTTCAGAATTGCCTCTCACCAACAGTATTACAAAGTCATTTATACTAAGAAAATCTTGAATGGCATGTTTATAGTTTTTCAAGGATATTATATTTTGTGCCAAGAATGAAAATCAATTCTGTTTTAGTTCTTAAGATTGTAAAGCTAAATGGAGGCAAGCTTGTATTATAAATTTTAGAAGCCAACATTTGCTACCTAGATAAAAACATCCAGATGATCAACCTGACTTGTTGATTGGGAAATATAACTTCTGCAAAATGTTGTCCCTTGTATTGCATATATTTTTTAAACAACCAATATCCTTAATGTTCATCACAAAGTTAGTAGACTCTAATTCCTGGCATTTGGACCTATGCACACTTGATAATTCTATTTTTTATAGAATTATTTGTGCTTAAATTCCTAATTATTTATTTAATCCCCATATTATTTTATTAACAATCCCCTTTATTTAATTAAAATTCTTTAATGTGCAGGTAAATTAAATCCGGATGAAACTCAGTCATTTCAGACGAAATTGGGTTGAAAATGAGCTAAAGGAGATTGGACCACTTCCAATTTGCAGACTGAGTCATCTGGACACGCGTGATGCCAGGTGTCCGTATTTTATTTACTCCGAAACGATAAGATCGAAGGACACCGTGCCAACCCTCTGGAAGACACACGCCGGGCCACATCGCATAGCTAATTGGACAAAAAGACTGATGACGTGGAAATATCTACTCTGCAGCAAATCAAATAAAGACAAGTGGCCAAACAATGCCAACTCATCTAGGATGAAAATTTACCATTGTACCCCTATGTTTGTGTATAAATAGAACATGATGGCAATTGAAAAATCAAGTAGGAAGTAGAAAGTAGAAGTAGGGTAAGTAGTGTAGAATTTAGGAACTAGTGTAGGATGTAGGTTACGGTAGAATAGCTTTTAGGTTAATTTTAAAAGCTTTCCTTAAAATTTTCGCATAGTTTTTAGCAAGTTATTTTACTATTCATTTCAAGTTCTTCACTAGTCTCTGTTAAATTTCATTTCAATGGAAAATCAATCTCTTTTTCATGCTCTTGGTTTGGTAACCATGAGTTCTCTATTTGTTAAGTTGTATTTCCATAACTTATTTTCCTAGTGCATGTCTCCGATTTTTTCCTAGAAGCATTACTTATGTTTTCTTTTCTTTATTTGTTAAACCATCACTTTTGTAGCTCTCGGTTAGATATTAAGTGGTGCAGTCGAGTGGCATAACTGTTTCTTTCATTCTTCTACCTTGTGATTCTGTTGCCTTAATGTGGATTGATGCTGAGAATTTGTCCACATCAAGAGCAAAGTAGAACAATGTTGGAGAAGAAAATGAAGCAAATCGAAGTTTTGATGGGTTCCCTGTCATGTGGTTTACGGGTAGTTTTGGTTAATTTTTAGTGTTGATCTTCATTTAGTTTTTTTTTCTTAGTTTTTAAGTTTTTTTTCTAATGCACTGTCATTTGATTTTCCTGGTTTCATTTTTCCTTATTTACAATGCACAGATGCTACTCTTTATTACATTTTAATGTTAGCTACTGTTATGTCCTGCTGCATTCACTCTTCTCGGTTTGTTTTTATTTGCTTATCTTTACATGTTCGTTTTCTTCTTTTCTTTTGCTTGTTGATGAGAGCAAGGTTGCTGCCGAGTGGACATAGCATAGGATGAGTGAAATATTACAATATGTATGGGTTATATATTTGTCCTCTGTTTAGCTCTGTTTCACATTGAGTGCACTGTTCTTTGTTGTTATGTTGATTGTTAGTCGGTTATAAGCTTGTTTCCAGTTCAAGAGAGCAGTGTTGTACTGCAATCCTCTACCATCACTAAGCTGCTGAAATAGATATTAACAGGGTGCTGTTGAAGGGTACTGTTGAAGGGTGCAAAATCGGGGCAAAAAGGATCGGGTCCAGCCCCTGTCTTCTTGTTCTGTCTGCCATTGCCGAGAGTTTGGGTGTGTGTTTCTTTGTGTTGTTGTATATTCTGGACTGCATGGATAGCTGCACTTGGAGACAACCGAACATGGAGCAGTATTTGTAGCAGGTGGCAGTTTGCAACCTATAGCACCTGGACATTACAGGAGGCAGAAGACAAAATGCAGAGGACTGGACAAACCGAGGACAGTGGCCTGGAGCAGAAGCAGCAGACAGCAGGCCTGGACGTACGCTTCAGTAAGCAGACCGAGAGTGCAGGACACCCGGAGCCTGGAGCTGCAGATGACAAACCGAGAGCAGGACAAAATCCTGCTAAAGAAGAGAGTGAACAGTGCATCCAGTCGGGACCACTTTGTTGCAAATTGAGCAAGGATGCGTTTGGCAGCATCACATTATCTTATTTTTACTTCATGTTTTTATGTTAATTGTTTAATGTTTTAATTGTTAGTTTAGGTATAGTTTTAAATTAAATTGTAGGCTAGTTTCTTTGTTTGGTACTTTAATTGTTAGTTTTAATTTTGATAATTGTTGATTTTTTTTTAGGACTTAGTGTTAATGTAGAATTTATATGTTGCATTTAGGATTAATTTAGATTAAATTTAATTACACGCATTTTAATTTTAAGTTTGTTTAAGTTCTAGTTTAATTAATTTTATTGCTTTATTTTCATTTTTGCATTTTATTTTAACTGCGTTAATTAGTTTTAATTGTTTTAATTTTCTTTTATAGGTATTTTTTTTAATTGCGTGGAGCTCGGTAAGTAAATCTCAGCTCGATTTTATTTTCTTTATTTTTTAATGTTTATTGTTTTCAGTACGTTTAATTAGCCTTAGTAGATCACCAACTTAAATTTTATAATTTGCTAGGATATACTTAGGGTAAGATTAACTGGTAGTTAATTAGGCTAATCAACTTCTCTCTGGGACGATAACTCGGGATTCAAATCCCATTATTACTTGTATGACCCGTGCACTTGCGGACATATACCCTTTGGGCGTGTCAAGTTTTTGGCGCCGTTGCCGGGGAAGTTTTAATTAGTCTTTAATTAATATCGGTGAAATTATGCTAGGGTGTAATTCTAGCTTGTAAATATTTAGGTTGTAAATATTTAGATCCTTAGTTTAGTTTAGTTAATTTTCTCATAATTAATTAATTAAAAAAAATCAAAAATTTAAAAAACTTAAAAAAAAATTTAAGGACTTTTAGGTGTTTGCATGCGTAGAGCCAGGAGTTAAGATAGCTTTCCTCTAGATCCTGAAATTGAACGAACTCTTAGAAAAATTTGAAAGGATTCTAGGAAATTATTAGCTCCGCCGCAACAAACTATGGCAAAAAATAAGGAAATTAAGACCGTTGGAGATTAAGCAATGCCGACTATTTGAGGGTATTATTCCGGCATTAGGCCACCAGCTGTCGATGCAAATAACTTCGAAATTAAGCCTGCAATCCTTCAGATGATCTAGACCTCTTTACAGTTCAGTGGGCTTCCGCACGATGACCCTCATGCTCACCTTGGGCAATTCCTGGACTTGTGCAACACCTTCAAACATAATGGATTATCTGTTGATGCACTTAGGCTTAGATTATTCCCCTTCTCACTTAGGGATAGGGTGAGACACTTGTTAACCTCCCTGCCTCCAGGATCCATTTCTACATGGGACGAGTTAGCCCATCAATTTCTATCTAAGTTTTTTCCTCCCTCTAAAATGGCCCTACTCCATAGTAATATATCTTCCTTTGCCCAGTATGACTTTGAATCTCTTTACGAAGCATGGGAACGATATAAGGAGCTTCTTAGGAAGTGCCCTCACCATGGCCTACCTTTGTGGTTGCAAGTCCAGACCTTCTACAACGGACTTACAAGCCCAAATAGGACCATTGTTGACGCTGCGACGGGTGGAGCCCTGATGTGCAAAACAGAGGAGGAAGCTTACGAGCTGTTAGAAAAGATGGTGGATAACAACTATCTATGGTCCTCGAAGAGGCAAATGCCAAAGAAGTCGGCGGGTATTTATGAGCTCGACACACTGTCTACATTGACCTCTCAAATCGCTAATCTTACGGAGAAGGTAGAGTTGCTCAGTACCCAGCATAATCCTTCTACCACTCCTAATCCGATGTATTCTGTCCAAAGTCCTTTTCTTTCCTGCGAGCTGTGTAGTGGTATCCACTCTGTAGATAGGTGTCCGCTCAACTTAGAATCGGTTCAGTATGTTGCCCCTTCTCAAATGCAACGGAACAACCATTTTTCAAACACCTACAATCCAGGGTGGAGGAACCATCCTAACTTCTCCTGGAGCCAAAACCAAGGGTAAACTTTTAGCTCTAGACCTGTAGGACTCCCTGGTTTTCAAGCTCCACCGGTTCAGGTACCACCAAAGTCGTAATTTCCATTTAATTCGCCTTCTCATCACCCATACTCACATCATCCATCACCACCACCACCACCAATTATGCAGCCCCAACTCTACCATGCACCAGCAGTTAAGAAGAAGCCTACATTAGAGGAGATGTTCATGACTATCCTGTAAAATCAAGCTGCTTTAATTAAGAACTTAGAAGTTCAGGTTGGACAAATAGCTAGTACTCTTAGCCAACGTCCTCAAGGGACCCTTCCTAGTAACACTGAAGTTAATCCTGTTAAGCAAAGGGAGGGTAAGGAACATGTTAGATCTATCACCTTTAGGAGTGGCAGAGAGCTAGATGAGCCACAAGTTAAGTCCAATCCTGTTGAACCCATAGTTGAAAAACCCATAGGTTCTAATGAAGCAGCTCAGAAAGAGCAGGAATATCAAGATCAGGCTGCAATGGAAACAAAGCTAGGCGTTTCTTCTATACCTTCTTTTTCTTCTATTTCATAGCCTTCCTCGCCCTCTGATGTTATACATGTTTCTGTCACGACCCGAATTACCTTAAAAATCAGAGTAAATTTTTTTGCTTTTTCATTTATTATTTAATTCTTACCTTTCTCTCGTCGTGACCATCCTACAACACAGTTGGGCTATGATTCGGTGTTAGTCACCTCACACTATTTAACATTTCATTCCCATAATCATATATCAGAGTCTACTATCCTTTTGACTTTAAATAAACACATACCCAATGGTATTTACATGACTCTACATCCCCGACATAATATCCGTTTACAGTACTGTGCATTACATATTTAGATACAAAACCATACAAATGTGTATACCTGTCTCTCGATGGGAAGCAGCAAGCAGCGGATATTAAGCATGCAAGTCCTCAGCCGCTCAATAATTATTACAAGTGCTCTGAAAAGATGGGAAAATAAGGGGGGGTGAGCAAACCACACGCTCAGTAAGGCAATTATGCAAGTAAGTAGATAGCTCCACTATCTACATGCTCATAATGCCATGCCCTTAAATCCATTTCTTTTCATTTAAAATTACACGCACAAAGTCATGCATATTCAATGCCATAGTTTATCCAAAACTATTTGTGCATATATAAATCATGTAACTCATGCATTCAAAGCATTTTATGTGACATCATTAAATCATATTAAGCATGAATTTAATCAAGATCATGCAGTCTTTCATGTCATGTAAGACAATTCAAGGTTTTCAAATGAAAGCATGGAAAACACATCATGCCACTGCATTTAAATCAATTCATTTAAAACGCAGTATAAAATAACCCCTCTGGGTCAATCATCTCAAAACTCATAAAACAATTTGTTATATTTCATTATAAAACTTGAGTTATAAAACCACCCTTCTTTCAGGGTCACATATCATAAAATCATCTGAAATCATCAAATCATCAAATCGGGGGCCTGACCCCTCCTTCGGGTCTACCCTGGTCTAACAGACCACAAGTTATATCATGTGAGACAATCAGGTAATTAACAGTAACATCGAGGACTATGGCCATATCCTAGTGATCCCTGGCAACACGGTACCTAGTGTGCGGGGTATCACACCTGAAACGGGAGGTGGGTCGTCCTACCCGCCAGAATAGCATAACACCAGGATTGCGAGGGCAAGGCTTGCTGCCTCGTGGCTCATGCCACTCCACTCCAACAATCCCCACGGTACAGCGTACTCTGCGTGACATACACGGTACAACGTACTCCATGGACCCAAGCTCAATCAGGGGTGCCTGTAATAGGTCTTATCCACCCATATCATCTCTGTCTCAGAATGCACGTGTGAGCATATCATCTCACTGTGACACACAGTCTACAGGAGGCTCCAACACGGCTATATGCATGTAATATAAATCCCTGTGCGAGCGAAGCTCAAGCACGGCTCCATGCATATTCATGATATCTGAAAATCTCGTGCGAGCGAAGCTCTAGCACGGTTTCATAAAAATCAGTGAAATCTGCGTACGAGCAGCGCTCCAGTACGACTTAAACTGATTATAATTTCAATTAAAATCCACGTACGAGCAACGCTCTAGTACGGATATGTATAAAAACTCACTGAAAACCTCGTACGAGAAAAACTCCAGTACGATATTCAAATGAATTATGAAAACTACGTAAAACTTTGTGCGAGCAACGCTCCAGCACAAATGAATGCTCAAATAAATCAAATCTCGTGCGAGTTACACTCCAGCACGACTTTATGCATAATTAAATCAAATCTCGTGCGAGTTAGACTCCAGCACGGCTTCATGCATAATTAAATCAAAACAGGATGCGAGCTAAGCTCCAGCATCTCTCATGCATGTCAAATCATTAAAAGTAGTGCGAGTAATCGCTCCAGCACTATTCTATGCATACCACGTCAAAACAAATCAAAACATGTCAAAACATGTCAAAACAGAGTGCGAGCTAGGCTCCAGCAGCTCTCATTTCACAATATTAAAAATCAGTGCGAGCACCATGCTCTAGCACATTTCATGCATATGATGTCACAAGTCGGTGCGAGCAACTGCTCAAGCACATTTATGCACATTCACAAACGCAGATATAGTGCGAACTACGTGTCGGCACTATCTGTTTCCATATAAACTTGATAGTTGGCCTCTTTTCCAAAGAAATTTCATTTAAATATTAATAACACCTACGTAGTGTTATTTTGTGAAATTCATGCATTTACTGGCCAATCTATCGCTTTACTTTGATTAAAATCAAGAAAATTCCTTAATCATAAAAATCCTTAAATCATGCATTCCATGCATGTCATACTTTCACCATCCTTAGGTGAACTTCCCTCAATAAGGGTAAAATAGACATTTCACCTATTTCGATCCTTAAAAATTATTTAAACCACTTTTAGGATCATTTTACAATAATCGTGTATACATACATAATCAGTGTATACAAAATCTATTAAAATATGCGTAGCTACCTCTAGCTACTCACACAATTCCCTTACCTCATTTATCTGTACAGTCTGACCTTTCCTCTGATGACTCGTCACGCAGTCCGATTTGCTCTGAATCCAATTCAAATCTCCGGCACTGCGGATACATATTCATCAGGTCAATTACAATACAATTAATTGTATTCACAATTTTCTGGGCTTAATTTAAATCATTGGGCCTGTTTTCCCATATTGGGCCCGATTGCACCTTAATGGGCCTTAATCGGCCTTAAGCCCGTTTACCACACTTTATCGAGGCCTATTGGGCTCATTGGACCCATCAATATTTATTTAGCCTCGTTCTAAATTTTCAGATAGCTTATGAATTATTTACGACAATTTATCCCAATTTCTAGAATTTAATTCATTTATACGGAAATTAAATCCGTAATTCATGCGTTAAATATTAATCACGCATAACGATATAAAATTGTCGTAAATAAGGGTCACATACCCGTTATTCCATGATCGTACACAAATCGAGGCTGTCTCGAGCTCTCAGTGGATGCCAATTGTCGAGCTACACAATTAAATATATTTTCGGGTAAACTTTCAGTCGATTATTTATCAAATTAAATATTCTAAAAATTAAATCGGTCAATTTGACCGCTTACCGACTTACCCGAAGCTCGATTGCATCACAGGAATTTTCCCCAATTTTTTCTCTTTTTCTTTTTCCCTTTTTCTTCCTTTTTTTTCCTCTCTTTTTGGCTGAACCGGTCCGGTCCGGTTCAACCCGGTTCGGGCCGCCGGTTCAGCTCGGGTCCGATTCGGTTCAACTTGGCCGGTTCAGTCCGGTTCGGCCGGTTCAGGGAACAATTGGTCGTGCCGGCGCCGTCCGGCCGGTTCTCCGACCGATTCCACCGCCGTTCGGCGCGCCATCGCATGGGCTCCCTAGATCGGGCCTCGGTGTGGCTCGAATCGACGCCATCGCCGGCGAATCGAAGCTTTTCTCCCGCGGCATCTCCTTCGTTTTCCGGCGTTTTCCGGCCACCTGGCCGCGCGTCGATGCCACCGGTGGGTTCGCCTGAGGTCGGTCGACCTTCGCCGACCCTCGCCTGGGGCCCTTGGCCGTCGGTGACCGTCGGACGGAGGGATCTCCCTCGGTTCGCTTTTCGGCTTCCATTTCTTCTCTGCTTCTGTTTCAGACTTTCGTTTCCTCTCTGTTTCAATTTCGTTTCTGTTTCATTTTTTTTCATTTTTTTTTCAAATTTTATTTATTTATAATTTATTTTTAATATTATTTTAATCAATAAAATAATATTAAAATACACAAATATCTTTTAAAAATTATATTTTATTCATCTAATCTGTAAATAATTTTCTCAGTCCGATTTTACCTTTCCGGTATATTTTTCGATTATTTTCGGGATTATTTTTCGATGCGAAAATCTCGGTTCATTTCAATAAATTCATATCTTGATCAATTTAACCCGAAATTTAATTATTTCTTCATCATTGATCAAGATTTCTCATTTTCATATTTTTAATTATATTTTCTTGTCCCGATTAATACCGAATTTTGGTCTTTTGACCATTTTGCCCTTGCACGTATTCGAGAATGCCATTTAAGTCCTTTTGCATTTTTAAATGCACTCGAAAATATCGGGTCTTACAGTTTCCACTACATCCTCTCCTGTTAGACCACAAGTACCTTTTCCTCAGAGATTCCAAAATAAAAAACGGATCAATAATTCGCCAAATTTCTTGAGGTTTTTAAGAAACTCTACATCAACATTCCTTTCGCAGATGCCTTAAAGCAAATGCCAAGTTATGTGAAGTTTCTAAAGGATATCCTTTTGAGTAAGAGAAGACTGGAAGATTATGAGACGGTGGCCTTAACTGAGGAATGTAGTACCATTATCCAGAGGAAATTACCCCCCAAGCTCAAGGATCCCGGGAGTTTTACCATACCATGCACTTTTGAAAATTTATTCTTTGGTAGAGCCCTGTGTGATTCAGGAGCTAGTATAAATTTAATGCCATTGTCTATCTATCAGAAGTTAGGAATAAGGGATGCCAAGCCCACCACAGTGACCCTCCAGTTAGCTGATCGATCAATTAAATATCCGAAGGGGGTCATTGAGGATGTGTTAGTAAAGGTGGACAAGTTTATTTTCCCTACGGATTTTATCATTTTGGACATGGAGGAAGACAGGGAAGTCCCCATTATACTAGGCAGACCTTTCCTAGTTACTGGTAGAACAGTAATTGATGTACAAAAGGGGGAGTTAACGATGAAAATCCAAGATCAGGAAGTAAAGTTTAATGTTTTCAAACCTTTAAAATTCCCTGATGACTCTCACAACTGTTTTAGGATGGAGGATATAAGGCTTGAGCACAAGAGATCTGAAAGAAGGAGGGAAGTAGATACAGCTTAGGAGGATTTAATTGTTAACATTTTATCACCACTATGGCTGATCCTCCTACTCTTCGCCCTACTGCTGAGTGTTGTTTTCTTCAGCTGCATTTGAACTGATTGTGTTTTTCCTTTTCACTTTGTATATAGTTCTTTTTCTTTTCTGTTGCTTCTTTCTTTGTTTATTTTGCAGATTTCTTTTCTAGTTTTATGTTTTCAATCAAGCTTCGGTTGTTCATCATCATCATCATCAGAAAGGGGAGTACTCTGTTCCTGAACTTCAATTCTTATATTATCTGCACACTGAGGATACTGTGCACTTCAAGTTTGGGGGAGGGGATATCACTTGAGTATTTTTGAAAATTTGGGCAAAATTGAAAATTTTTCAAAATTTTTTCTAAAATCTAAGCTTAAATTGTTTGATTATGAGATGATTTAGTGCTTAGCATGTAGTTTTCCCATATTCCGATGATATGACCCCATGATTTAGTCTGACTTTGATTGACTGAGAAGCATGATTACAGGAAAAGCATGAAGTTGAGTTCTTGAATTTGTCTTGATTCTGATTGCAATTTCCTCATTTTATGCACATGTCATGTCATGAATCTGTATATTTATTTAGAGAAAGCTTATGTGGACCTAGGATTGCATTTGTTCAGTTGATTTTGTGTATCATATTCTAGAATTTGTTTGATCTAATCTCGAGGTGAAATATTAGATCACACTTAATTAGGGAGACGATTTAGGCCATCTTTAGATCGTTTGAGCCTTTCTAGCCATCCCTGTGCATACTTTACCCTAGTCACCTATCTGAGCCAAATAAGCTTTTCTCTGTAAATACACCTGCATAATTTCCTTAGCTTAAACTCTTTTCCTATCCCTTACCCCGAAAGCATGGAAAGTCATTAGATATATTTTGAGCTTTGTACATATGGGTATCTGGTGATAGTGAAAGTTCAAAAAAAAAAAAAGAGAGAAAAAGAAAAAGAAGAAGAAAGAAGAAGAAGAAAAATACAAAAATAGAATAAAATGTCTAGTGAAATAAATAAGTTTGAGGGAAATAATATGAGCTCTTACATTAAAGATTCTAGAAGGTAATGCATGTTAAAGGGTAATTAAACCTAAATCGACTTTATCATACCTTAACCCCAGCCTGACATTACAAGCTTAATGAAGTCCTACTGATCTTTGGTTAAGTGTAACTACATTAGTGGAAAGAGAAGTGAAAAGCAAACTTATGGGAATGATCACATGTCATTGACTCTGCATTCACTGTGTTTGCATAATTTGATCCGGGTAATGTACTGTGAAGTGACTTTGACATTTTTCACACACTCACGAGGGATCCAATTTGGGTTAGGACTTATGATTGAATAATTCTAAGTGTTGGACTTATAATTGTGATTCTTTGATTTCATAGTCTGTACTTTTTCTTTGAGGATAATGTTGGGGAATTTATTATGTTTTGTACTTATTATTCCTACAATTATTTTGTTTTGCTTGAGGATAAGCAAAAGCTCAAGTTTGGGGGTGTGATAATTCTATTTTTTATAGAATTATTTATGCTTAAATTCCTAATTATTTATTTAATCCCCATATTATTTTATTAACAATCCCCTTTATTTAATTAAAACTCTTTAATGTGTAGATAAATTAAATCCGGATGACACTCAGTCGTTTCAGACGAAATTGGGTTGAAAACGAGTTAAAGGAGACTGGACCACTTCCAATTTGTAGATCGAGTCATCAGTCGTCTGGACACGCATGATACCAGGTATCTGTATTTTATTTGCTTTGAAACGATAAGATCGAAGGACACCGTGCCAACCCTCTGGAAGACACACGTCGGGCCACATCTCACAGCTAATTGGACAAAAAGACTGATGACGTGAAAATATCTACTCTGCCAACTCATCTAGGAAGAAAATTTACTATTGTACCCCTATGTTTGTGTATAAATAGAACATGATGGCAATTGAAAAATCAAGTAGGAAGTAGAAAGTAGAAGTAGGGTAAGTAGTGTAGAATTTAGGAAGTAGTGTAAGATATAGGTTAGGGTAGAATAGCTTTTAGGTTAATTTTAAAAGCTTTCCTTAAACTTTCCGCATAGTTTTTAGCAAGTTGTTTTACTATTCATTTCAAGTTCTTCATTAGTCTTTGTTAAATATTTTCACATAGTTTTTAGCAAGTTGTTTTACTATTTATTTCAAGTTCTTCACTAGTCTTTGTTAAATTTCATTTCAATGGAAAATCAATCTCTTTTTCATGCTCTCGGTTTGGTAACCATGGGTTCTCTATTTGTCAAGTTGTATTTCCATAACTTATTTTCCTAGTGCATGTCTCAGTTTTTTTCCTAGAAGTATTACTTATGTTTTCTTTTCTTTATTTGTTAAACCATCACTTTTATAGCTCTCGGTTAGATATTAAGTGGTGTAGTCGGGTGGCATAACTGTTTCCTTCATTCTTCTACCTTGTGATTCTGTTGCCTTAATGTGGATTGATGCTGAGCATTTGTCCACATCAAGAGCAAAGTAGAACAATGTTGGTGAAGAAAATGAAGTAAACCGAAGTTTGATGGGATCCCTGTCATGTGGTTTACGGGTAGTTTTGGTTAATTTTAGTGTTGATCTTCATTTAGTTTTTTTTTTTTTAGTTTTTAAGTTTTTTTCTAGCAATGCACGGTCATTTGATTTTCCTGGTTTCATTTTTCCTTATTTGCAATGCACAGATGCTACTCTTTATTACATTTTAATGTTAGCTACCGTTATGTCCTACTGCATTCACTCTTCTCGGTTTGTTTTTTATTTGCTTATCTTTACATGTTCGTTTTCTTCTTTTCTTTTGCTTGTCGATGAGAGCAAGGTTGCTGCCGTGTGGACATAGCATAGGATGAGTGAAATATTACAATATGTATGGGTTATATATTTGTCCTCTGTTTAGCTCTATTTCACGTTGAGTGCACTGTTCTTTGTTGTTATGTTGATTGTTAGTCGGTTATAAGCTTGTTTCCAGTTCAAGAGAGCTGTGTTGTACTGTAATCCTCTACCATCACTAAGCTGCTGAAGTAGATATTAACAGGGTGCTGTTGAAGGGTGTTGTTGAAGGGTGCAAAATCGAGGCAAAAAGGATCAGGTCCAGCCCCTGTCTTCTTGTTCTGTCTGTCGTTGCCGATAGTTTGGGTGTGTGCTGCTTTGTACTATTGCAGATTCTGGACTGCATGGATAGCTGCTGATTGTTCCAAGCAGGATATGATGTGTGAAGCAGAGTGTGGCCAAACTGAATGCTGTGAAATGCAACGCAGAGCAGCAAGTGATGGTGACTGATCCTATTCGGGACAAGGCTACTGGAACTGCAGAAAAGGACTGAACCGTGAAGTGAGCCAGGCATGCAAGGAACGAGCAACGACAGTGATGAAGGACAATATACGAGGTAGCAACACCTGGACAGAAGTCTTGATGCAGCACCTGGAGACAACCGAACATGGAGCAGCATTTGTAGTAGGTGGCAGTTTGCAACTTGCAGCACCTGGACATTACAGGAGGCAGAAGACAAAATGCAGAGGACTGGACAAATTGGGGACAGTGGCCTGGAGCAGAAGCAGCAGACAGCATGCTTGGACGTGCGCTTCAGCAAGCAGACCGAGAGTGCAGGACACCCGGAGCCTGGAGCTGCAGATGGCAAACCGAGAGCAGGACAAAATCCTGCTAAAGAAGAGAGTGAACAATACATCTAGTCGGGACCATTTTGTTGCAAATTGAGCAAGGCTGCATTTGGCAGCATCACGTTATCTCATTTTTACTTCATGTTTTTATGTTAATGGTTTAATGTTTTAATTGTTAGTTTAGGTATAGTTTTAAATCAAATTGTAGGCTGGTTTCTTTGTTTGGTACTTTAATTGTTAGTTTTAATTTTGATAATAGTTGATTTTTTTTAAGACTTAGTGTAAGTCCTGATTTTATCATAAGGGTAAAAAGGTAATAAATATAAATTTTTGAGTGCATTTAAAAATGCAAAAGGATTGAAATGGTATTCCCGAACACGTGCAATGGTAAAATGGTCAAAAGATCAAAATTCGGTATTAATCAGGATAAGAAAATTTAATTAAAAATATGAGAATGAGAAATCTTGATCAATAACGAAGAAATAATTAAATTTCAGGTTAAATTGATCAAGATATGAATTTATTGGAATAAATCGAAATTTTCGTATCGAAAAATAATCTCGAAAATAATCGAAAAATATACCGAAAAGGTAACATCGGACTGATAAATTCATTTATAGATTAAATGAATTAAATAATAATTTTTTAAGATATTTTGGCAATTTTAATATATTTTAATTGATTAAAATAATAATAAAAGTTAATAATAAATAAAAAAACAGTAAAAAAAAAAGGAAACAAAATTGAAAACGCGAAACAGAGGAAAGCAAAGAGCGAAACGCGAAGGAAGGCCCGAGGAAGAGAAATTCGTCGGACGGCCACCACCGGCGACCCCAAGGCCAGGCACGCGACCGAAAAATGAAGCCGGACCCCGTGTGACCTCCCTGCCACCGGGACACGCCCCACCAGCGTCTGAATCCGACGAATTGAAGGGAGAAAGCCGCGGAGGAAAAGATGGCATTCGGCGGCGACCGGCAGGATTTGGCTCCGATCGAGGTCAGCCGAGAGGTCCCCAAGCTAAGGCACGCCGAACGGCGACAGCGGTACGCTGGGAACCGATCGGACGACACCGGCACGACCAAATGTTGCCTGAATCGGTCGAACCGGACTGAACTAGCCGAACCGAACCAGACCGAACCGGCAGTTCGAACCAGGTTGAACCGGACCAGACCGGTTCAGCCAAAAAGAGAAGGAAAAAAGGAAGAAAAAGGGAAAAAGAAAAAGAGAAAAAATTCGGAAAAATTCCAGTGATGCAATCGAGTTTCGGGTAAGTCGGTAAGCGGTCGAATTGACCGATTTAATTTTTAGAATATTTATTTTGATAAATAATCGACTGAAAGTTTACCCGAAAATATATTTAATTGTGTAGCTCGACAATTGGCATTAACCGAGAGCTCGAGACAGCCTCGATTTGTGTACGATTATGGAATAACGGGTAAGTAACCCTTATTTATGACAATTTTATATCGTTATGCGTGATTGATATTTAACGCATAAATTACGGATTTAATTTCCACATAAATGAATTAAATTCTGGAAAATTTGATAAATTGTCGTAAATACTAAATTGAGATATCTGAGAATTTAGAACGAGGCTAAATAAATTACTGATGGGCCCAATAAGCCCAATAGGCCTCGATAAAGAGTAGTAAACGGGCTTAAGGTCGATTAAGGCCTATTATGGTGCAATCGGGCCCAATATGGGTAAACGGGCCCAATGATTTAAATTAAGCCCAGAAAATAAGAAATGCATTAAATTGTATTGTATTTGACCTGATGAATGTGTATCTGCAGTTTCGGAGATTTGATTTGGATTGAGAGCAAATCGGACTGCGTGACGAGTCATCAGTGGAAATGTCAGACTGTACAGAAAAATGAGGTAAGGGAATTATGTGAGTAGCTAGAGGTAGCTACGCGTATTTTAATAGTTTTTCTGTACACTGAATATATATGTATACCTTGATTATGTATAATGATCCTAAAAGTGGTTTAAATGATTTTAAGGATCGAAATAGGTGAAAAGACTATTTTACCCCTATTGAGGGCAGTTCACTTAAGGATGGTGAAAGCATGACATGCATGAAATGCATGATTTAAGGAAATTTCTAAATTAAGGATTTTATTGGTTTTTAAGCAAAGTAAATCGATAGATTGGCCAGTAATTGCATAAATTTCACAAGATAACACTACGTAAGTGTTATTTATATTTAAATGGAAATCTCTTTGGAAAATAGGCCAACTATCAAGTTTATATGAAAACAGATAGTGCCGACATGTAGATCGCACTATATATGCGTTTGTGATTGTGCATAAATGTGCTTGAGCGGTTGCTCGCACCGACTTGTGTGACATCATATGCATGAAATGTGCTAGAGCATGGTGCTCGCACTGATTTTTATTATTGTGAAATGAGAAGTGCCGGAGCCTAGCTCACACTCTGTTTTGACATGTTTTGACATGTTTTGATTTGTTTTGACGTGGTATGCATAAAATGGTGCTGGAGAGATTGCTCGCACTAGTTTTAATGATTTGACATGCATGAGAGATGCTGGAGCTTAGCTCGCATCCTGTTTTGATTTAATTATGCATGAAGCCGTGCTGGAGTGTAACTCGCACGAGATTTGATTTAATTATGCATAAAGCCGTGCTGGAGTGTAACTCGCACGAGATTTGATTTACTTGATCATTCATTTGTGCTGGAGCGTTGCTCGCACAAAGTTTTATACGGTTTTCATAATTCATTTGAATGTCGTACTGGAGTTTTTCTCGTACGAGGTTTTCACTGAGTTTCTATACATATCCGTACTAGAGCATTACTCGTACGTGGATTTTACTTGAATTTATAATCAGTTTAAGTCGTACTAGAGCGCTGCTCGTACGCAGATTTCATTGATTTCTATGACACCGTGCTAGTGCTTCGCTCACACGAGGTTTTCTGATATCATGAATATGCATGGAGCCGTGCTTGAGCTTTGCTCGCACAGGGAATTGTATTACATGCATATAGCCGTGTTGGAGCCTCCTGTAGACTGTGTGTCACAGTGAGATGATATGCTCACACATGCACTCTAAGACAGAGATGATTTGGGTGGATAAGACCTATTACAGGCACCCCTAACTGAGCTTGGGTTCACGGAGTATGTTGTACCGTGTATGTCACGCGGAGTACGCTGTACCGTGGGGATTGTTGGAGTGGAGTGGCATTAGCCATGAGGCAGCAAGCCTTGCCCTCGCAATCCTGGTGTTATGCTGTTCTGGCGGGTAGGACGACCCACCTCCTGTTTTAGGTGTGATACCCCGCACACTAGGTACCGTGTTGCCAGGGATCACTAGGATATGGCCATAGTCCTCGATGTTACTGATAATTACCTGATTGTCTCACATGATATAACTTGTGGTCTGTTATACCAGGGTAGACCCGAAAGAGGGGTCAGGCCCCCGATTTGACTATTTTATGATTTCATGATTTTTATGACATGTGACTCTGAAAGAATGGTGGTTTTATAACTGAAGTTTTATAATGAAATTTATTGAATTGTTTTATGAGATGATTGACCCGGAAGGGTCAGTTTATACTACAGTTTTAATGAAATGATTTGAATGTAGTAGCATGATGATGTTTTCCATGCTTTCAATTGAAATCCATGATTTGTCTTACATGGCATGAAAGAATGCATGATCTTGTTTTAATTCATGCTAAGTATGATTTAATGATGTCACATAAAATGCTTTGAATGCATGAATTACATGATTTATATATGCACGAACAGTTTTATAAACTAAGTCATTGATGTTTGCATGACTTTGTGCTTGATGATTTTAATGAAAAGAAATGGATTTTAAGGGCATGGCATTATGAGCATGTAGATAGTGGAGCTATCTACTTACTTGCATAATTTCCTTACTGAGCGTGTGGTTTGCTCACCCCCTTATTTTCCCATCTTTTCAGAGCACTTGCAATAGTTATTGAGCGGCTGAGGACTTGCATGCATTGGTATCCGCTGCTTCCCATCGAGAGACAAGTATACACATTTGTATAGTTTTGTATCTAAAAATGTAATGCACAGTACTGTAAACGGATATGATGTCGGGGATGTAGAGTTATAAATACCATTGGGTATGTATTTATTTAAAGTCAAAGAATATTAAACTCTGATATATGAATGTGAATATGGATATGGAATTGGTAATAGTGAGAGGTGACTAACACCGAATCATAGCCCAACTGTGTTGTAGGATGGTCACGATAAGAGAAAGTTAAGAATTAAATAATAAATGAAAAAGAGAAAAATTTACTCTGATTTTTAGGTAATTTGGGTTGTGACACTTAGTGTTAATGTAGAATTTATATGTTGCATTTAGGATTAATTTAGATTAAATTTAATTACATGCATTTTTATTTTATGCTTGTTTAAGTTCTAGTTTAATTAATTTTATTTCTTTATTTTCATTTTTGCATTTTATTTTAACTGCATTAATTAGTTTGAACTGTTTTAATTTTCTTTTATAGGTATTTGTTTAATTGAGTGGAGCTCGGTAAGTAAATCTCAGCTCGATTTTATTTTCTTTATTTTTTAATGTTTATTGTTTTCAGTACGTTTAATTAGCCTTAGTAGATCACCAACTTAAATTTCATAATTTGCTAAGATATACTTAGGGTAAGATTAACTGGTAGTTAATTAGGCTAATCAACTTCTCTGTGGGACGATAACTCGAGACTCAAATCTCATTATTACTTATACGACCCGTGCACTTGCGGACATATACCCTTTGGGCGTGTCACCACTCTTTCTTGGGATATGGCAACATCAAAATTATTCCCATATTCCTTGCTATATTGAACATGAGCAATCTAGGTCTGCAACCTATAAAAAAGTGACATATTCAAGAAGAAGATAATGAGATGTTTGCGATAAGCATTTGTAGTAGAAGTTTTCAACTATTAAAATTAAAATATTAATGCTTCCCTAAACCCGAAAGCATTAACATCTTAAACAGAATAAAATTGAAAGATACAGAAGGACATGAAGGATTGAATAAGTAATGCGAACATATCAGATAATGGATAACGAGGCAAGATGAAAACTATGAGAATGTGTCACTTTGACCAACATTTTGGGAAAATTATTTAAGAAATGGGACATGGCATAGACTCTAATTCTATAAGCTGAATGACAGCTCCAACAAACAAAACAGTGTAGTTAAGTTAAA
Organism: Firmiana major; assembly: GCA_033439115.1. NCBI lineage: Eukaryota > Viridiplantae > Streptophyta > Magnoliopsida > Malvales > Malvaceae > Firmiana > Firmiana major. The sequence continues at coordinate 60,608,405 of CM065907.1, read as the reverse complement.
CGCTAATCCAACAGCTTTTTAAGATTGACAGAATAGATCATCCAACACTTCAAACTGCCGCATGTTAAATGTACATTTTTTTCATAATAATTTTTGAAATTATTTTTTTTTTTAAAAAAAAGATATTGTTGTGAATGATAATAACAATAATAAAAAAAAAAGAGTAATTGGCGTTGGATTCAAACGCAACCTCATCAACATGATTGTAACATTATCAAGATAAAAATCAGTATATATATATATATAGATAAAGAAAGAGAGTTTCAATCATGTATAAAATCATATCTTTAAAAGAACAATCACCATCAACAAGCGGAGGACAAGGGACAGGTATGATTCATGAAACTAAGACTCTATTTTGTTTACAGAAACTCTGTTAAATTCTCTGGTTGACTTAAGCATCGGTGTGCTTACGCAGGGAATAACCCTTGCGTCCCTCTGATCATTTTTTTTTTCTTGCAGAGCTTTCAGTAATACGTGACACAAAAAATCAAGGTAATGATGTAGGCAATTCGTAATTGTTGCAACTGAGCAACAACAATTGGTGCAGACTATAGGAAATGAAAAAAGCTTTATGCTCTATAAAAAATGGTGAGGATGTGGAATTTTGCTCTCCTATGTAACCAACAATTGGCCAATTAGTTGTGAATAGGGTTTAAAAAGACCCGAGGGTGATAATGATTTTCCATAGTTGTGAAAATTTCTAGCAAAATTTCTTTAGCATCGGGGTAGTTTTGGTTTCTGGCCATTGTCAAAGAAATCAGAGACAGTTGTTGCTTGAACTAAAAAACAGCTTCAACTCTACTTCATCAGGAAAGCCTGTGAATTGGAATCAAACCACAGATTGTTGTTCTTAGGATGGGGTAAGTTGCGATGCAGGTGGTCAGGTTATCGGCCTTGACTTAAGCAACCAATCAATTTAAGGCACAAGTAGTCTTTTCTTTCTTCAGCATCTGCAACAACTCAGTCTGGCTTATAACAGACTCATCTTCGCTTTTCCTGCTGGGTTTGACAAGTTTGCAAACGTGAGTTATCTTAATTTGTCAAAATATGGCTTTAAAGGGCAAATTCCAATAGAGATTTCACGCATGACTAGGTTGGTTACTCTTGACTTATCTGCAAGTTCATATCTTGGATTGTCCTTGAAACTTGAGAACCCAAACCTAGAAATGCTTGTTTGAAATCTCATGAGGCTTAGATTTCTTCATCTTGATGACGTAAATATATCGACTAAGGGAAATGAGTGGTGTCAGGCATTATCGTCACTGATCAATTTGCAAGTGTGGAGCATGTCAGACTGTAATCTTTCAGAGCCTATAGATTCTTTATTTTCCAAGCTTCAGTTTCTTTCAGTCATCCGCTTGGACACCAACAACTTGTCTGCTCCACTTCCGATATTTTTTGTAGAATTCCAAAATTTAACTTCCCTTCATCTTAGTACTATTGGTCTAACTGGAAGACTTCTGGAAGAAATCTTGCATGTGACTACGTTACATACTCTTGATTTGTCCAACAAGAAATTACTCACAAGTTTGATTATAAAGTTTTCTCTAAATGCATCTCTTTAGACATTGGTACTTAGTGAAACAAGTTGTGGGGGACAACTACTAGAATCTATTGGTAACCTTGGGCAATTAACAAGACTAGAGCTTGCGTGTTGCAATTTCACTGGATCAATACTAGAATTAATGATGAAATTTAGACAGCTTGTTGTTCTAGATTTTTCATCCAACAAATGTTCTGGTCTAATGTCATCGTTCTCATCATCAAGAAATCTTACACAGTTAAACCTTTCTCATAATTAGTTAAGTGGCATAATAAATTCCATTGATTGGTAAGGGTTTTCTAAGCTAGTAAGTATTGACTTACAAAACAACAAATTCAATGGAACAATCCCACCCACTTTATTTCGCATTCCATCATTGCAGTATATTTTATTTTATGAAAAACAATTCAGCCGTAACCTTGTTATTCTCTATGGTGAGGCCTATTTACTAGATACTCTTGATCTTAGCAGCAATCTGTTATAAGGGCCACTTTCAAGTGCTACTAAAACTTCCTTACGTTCCTTCCCCAACATTACCACATTAAAGTTGGCTTCTTGGAACTTAATGAAATTCCCTAATTTCTTGAAAAATCAATCTAGATTGGTTTATCTAGACCTTTCAAACAATAATATCTATGGTGGAATATCCAAATGGATTTGAGAAGCCAGAAGACTTCAAACCCTAAATCTTTCTCGAAACTTCTTTGTAGAATTCGAAGGACATTTATAGAATATAACTTCAAGTCTTAGTGTTCTTGACCTTCATGGCAACTAGTTGCAAAGGAAAATCCCATTTCTTGCACAATATGCCATCTATCTGGATTACTCGAACAATAATTTCAGCTCTGTTTTATCAGCTAACATCGGGAACTACCTCAGTTTTGCTTATTTCTTCTCTCTCACGGGTAATACATTTCAAGGGAGTATCCCCAAGTTGATATGCAACAGTACATATCTTCAAGTACTTGATCTATCTAATAATTACCTGAGTGGGCCCATTCCTCAATGCCTAACTCAACAGAGTTTGTCCCTTGGGGTGCTGAATCTAAGGAGAAACAATATGGATGGTGTTATTCCTGATACATTCCCATAAGAAGGAGGGTTACAAACTCTAGATCTCAATCGAACCACAAAGAAAATGTACAAGGGCTTGAAGCGAAAAATGCGCAAGGTAAGCCACGAAGAAAATGTGCAAGGGCTTGAAGCAAAAAATGCGCGAGGTAAGCCACACACTTAAATAAAGGGCTTGAAGCGAAAAATGTGTGAGGTAAGCCACGAAGAAAATGTACAAAGGCTTGAAGCGAAAAATGCACGAGGTAAGCCATGCACTAAAATAAAGGGCTTGAAGCGAAAAATGCGCGAGGTAATCCACAAAGAAAATGTGTAAGGGTTTGAAGCAAAAAATGCGCGAGGTAAGCCACGCATCTAAATAAAGGGTTTGAAGTGAAAAATACGCGAGGTAAGCCACAGAAAAAATGTATAAGGGCTTGAAGCAAAAAATGCGCGAGATAAGCCACGCACCCAGATAAAGGGCTTGAAGAGAAAAATACGTGAGGTAAGCCATGAAGAAAATGTGTAAGGGCTTGAAGCAAAAAATATACGAGGTAAGCCACTGTAAGACCCGATTTTATCGTAAGAGTAAAAGGGAATGAATAGAAATTTACGAGTACATTTAAAAATGCAAAAGGATTGAAATGGTATTCTTGAACAAATGTAAGGGTAAAACGGTCAATAGACCAAAATTCGGTATTAATCGGGACAAGAAAATTTAATTAAAAATATGGGATTGAGAAATCTTGATCAATAACGAAGAAATAATTAAATTTTGGGTTAAATTGATCAAGATATGAATTTATTGGAATAAACTGGAATTTTCGTATCGAAAAATAATCCTGAAAATAATCGAAAATTTTACCGGAAAGCCGAAATAATACTGATAAATTCATTTACGGGTTAAATGAATAAAATAGTATTTTTTTATATATTTTTGGATACTAATAATATTTTGATTGATTAAAATATTATTAAAAATAAAATAATAATTAAAAAAATATAAATAAATTTTAAAAAAAAAAGCAGAAATCGCGAAACGCGATTTCTGCAAACTAAAAATCGAAGCAAGGACCAAGGGTCGGTCCTCCCTCACCGGACGGAACGGCCGGAGGCGCACCCGACAGGCAAGGCAGCCGACGCTGACCCAGGCAGAGTCCAGCTATGGAAGCGCGATCGACGGTGAGAGAAACACCGGGGAAAGGAAAATCGAGAAGAGAAAAGGGATTCCCGGTGACTGGCGCCGATTCGAGGCCGGCCACCACCAATCGAGCGTCCCCCAGGCATAGGCGGCTAGATTTGTGGCAGTACCGGCGGGTCAGACGGCGACCAGCGCCAGAAACGGAGGAAGAAAAGAAATGGTACCGTCGGTGGAGGAGAGAAGGGCCGGACTGGCCACTTTTCGGCGACCTCGGGCGAAACCGAGGGCAGATCCGAGATGCGGACAACCCAGCGGAGTCACTGGCGGCAGAAACCGACGGAGAACAGGCCGGCAAGCCACTGAACCAGTCGAACCGGAGTGAACCGGTGGTCTGAACCGGGTTAAACCAAACCGGACCGAACCGGTTCAGCCAAAAAAGAAAAGGAAAAAAGGAAGAAAAAGGGAAAAAGAAAAAGAGGAAAAATTGGAAAAAATTCCAGTGATGCAATCGAGCTTCAGGTAAGTCGGTAAGTGGTCGAGTTGACCGATTTAAATTTCAGAATATTTAATTTGATTATTAATCGACTGGAAAGTTTACCCGAAAAAATATTAATTGTGTAGCTCGACGATTGGCATCAACCGAAAGCTTGAGACAACCTCGTTTTGAGTACTATCATGGAATCTCAGGTAAGTAACCCTTATTTACGACAATTTTGCATCATTATGCGTGTTGATGAATTTCGGATTTAATTTCCGCATAAATGCATTAAATTTTGGAAAATTGGATAAATTATTGTAAATATTTATGTCAGACCCGGATTTTTTGTAGCTTATTTCCTTATGATTCCTAAGTGTATGAACACTATATAATTATAGTTGAATCATAAGAAGAGTATTTACTAACATGCAATCGACAATTTGATAAATTAAAAATGCATGTAAGCTACATAACAGCGAGATAAGGGTTAAGTTAATTCCCGAAACGAGTGCAGGGGTAAAACGGTCAAATGACTGAAATTCAGTATAATTTCGATAAGACAATTTCATTAAAAATATGAAATTGAGGAATCTTGATCAAAATCGAGGAAAATATTTAATTTCGAGCCCAATTGATCAAGATATAAATTTATTAGAATTTATCGGAATTTTTACCTCGAAAAATGAGCCTAAAAATAGTGAAAAAATATACCGAAAAGGTAAAATCGGACTGATAAATTCATTTACGGATTAAATGAATTTAATATGATTTTTCTAGATATTTTTGGGATATTTATGGGATATTTATGGGATTTTTATTATTATTTTATAGTAAAATAATAATAAAAATATATTATAAAAAAAAAAAGAGAAACAGATTGAAAATCGGGGAGAGATAACAGAGAAAACGCGTGGAAGCCGACCGAGGGAGAAGGCCACCGGACGGCGAGCACAGGCCACCCCACGGCCAGCCAAGAGGCCGGAAAGGAAGAGCAGGACCGTGCGCACCCATCGGCACCGGTCACGATCTCCACCGACGCCGGACGTCGACGAATCGAAAAGGAGAAGCCGCGGCGGAAAAGAAGAGATTCGGCGGCTACCGGCGGTGCTTGGTCCCGATCAAGCCTAGCCGAGTGTTGCCCAGGCTTAGGCGCGCCGAACGGCGGTGGTTATGCGTCGGGAACCGGCCGGAATACGCCGGCACGACCAAATGATGCCTGAACCGGTCGGCGGTTCAGGGGAGAAGGTTCTGTGCTGAACCGGACCGGACCGGTTCAGCCAAGGAGAAAAGGGGAAAAAGAGGAAAAAAAGAAAGAAAAAGGAAAAGGAAAATTTTCGGAATTTCACCGGACTTCGGGTAAGTCGATACGAGGTCAAAAGTGACCGATTTGATTTCCGATGAATTTATTTAAATTATATTTAATCGGAAATTGACCCGGAGTTAAATATAATAAATTGTGCAGTTCGACGATAAATTCCAAACAGAAGCCCGATCGAACTTCGATTTGCCTACTATCGCATAATCTCGGGTAAGTAAAGCTCATTTACGACAATTTATGTGATTTATGCGTATTTAAGATTTAATTTACGCATTTCGGATTAAATTCCGTATTTAGTGAATTATATTCGAAATTTTGAATTAACTGTCGTAAATGATATACGGGCTATCCAAAGAGCTTGGAATAAAGCCCAATGGGTATTGATAGGCCCAATGAGTCGATAGACCCTGATGAAGGGAAATAATAAGTGAAAAACGGGCTTAATACGGATTAAGGCCTAGTTAAGCCCATTAAGGATTTTTAAAGCCCATTAAGGGAAATTAAACTGTATTAATGTGTAATACAGTAGGAAAATTATAATTAACCTGAGGAATGGTTATTTACAGCTCCGGAGTTTACATCGAGAGCTGATCGGACTGCGGGATTTAGCAGCACCGAGGAAGCGAGGTCACTTGACGTGATCCAAGGTAAGGGACTTTTGCGAGTAGTTAGAGATACCTGCACGTATTTTCAACTGCTTCTGCATTCACTAAAAAACTCTGAGGGTCAGAGAAAGTGAATAATAATTATTGCGACCCGATAGTGGCAAATTACGATTTTGCCCCTAGTTAGTCAAAAAGTCAACTTTTGTGAGAAGTTGCAAAAAGCATGGAAAATACTATTGTGAGTGTTTAAATGCTATTAGCATGAAAATAAATAGATGGGCTAATGATTTTAAGGTTGATATGACTTAAGCACACTTTAAGTGCTGATTTTACTATTTTGTAAACAATCCCTTTTAAATAGCCATCTATCATATTATGTGAGAATGAATCGTGCTAGAGCATAGCTCGCACTGGGATTCATATGTTTTCCACATACATAGTGCTGGATTTTGATACGCACTAGATTTTCATGACATGCATGATAGAGTACTGGAGTTTTACTCGTACTCAGCTTTGAATGATATATGCATGACAGAGTGCTAGAGCGTGGCTCGTACTCGATTCTTCATGGTTTATACATGACATAGTACTGGGAGCGATTGCTCGTACTTGATTTTGATATTGTGCATAGCATAGTACTGAGAGCTATTGCTCGTACTTGATTTGATACATAAACTATGCATTGACCTAGTTACTGGAGGTTTACTCGCACTAGAGTTGAGTTTTGTGATGTGAAACAGTGTTGAGCGGAGTGACGACTGTGAGTCGCACTCAAGACGCACACTGTATGTGATATGTAATACATGTTGAAACCCATGCCTGATTCCTGGTGTGACTGTGTGTCATAGCTAGAGAGGATATCCGCATGAGGTTGATATAGACGTGGTATACTTATTTCCATGGTTTCGAGGGCTAAAGACCCTGGCTATGAGGATTTCCATGGTTTCGAGGGCTAAAGACCCTGGCTATGAGGGTCCACGGGTGTACTTTGTACCGTGCCCGGGGCACGAGGTGTACGCTGTACCGTGTGTTACGTAGCTGGCGGTTGACATTGGACTGACCATCCTCCCGTTACAGCAGTGATGCCCCGCACACCGAGATCTGTGTTGCTTGGGATCACATTTTCGGATATGATCATAATCCAGGATACTAATTGTATTTACCACAGAGTCTCACATGATATATCACATTGATTGACTGATTTAAACTGCGGACAGACCTGAGGGATGGGTCGGACTCCGATTTTGTGTTGTGAATCATTTGATGCCATATTTATATGTGATTTAAATATACATGGCATGATTTACATAAAGGCATGATTTATATGCAATGCAATGTTTTGCACTACATGCCTACATTTGAGAAATAAAGCATGATTTCTGTACATGGGATTTATTCTGTACAAGCATATATATTATATTTCAAGACATGCTTTTAAAGTGAGTTAAGGAAATAATGTTTTCAAGGCATAGCACTATTTTGAGTAGATAGTGTGGATATCTACTTGCTTGCCTGATTTCCTTACTGAGCGCATTATGCTCACCCCTTTTTCTTTACATCTCTCTACAGAGCGTCAGTAGAGCGAGAGTTATCGTGGGAGAGTGTCCCAGAGTCCACTGCTAGTTCCTATTGATTCATCAGGTATACTTATTATGTACAGTTGTGTATCTAAACATAGAAACAGCACAGTGATGTATGCGTTATATATTATGGGGAATGTAATCGTATTAGATTTTATAAAATCTTACATGTATAATAAAAGCAACTACAGTCAGAATTAATATATTGACATGTATGTATGAGAATGGATATTATGGTAAGTGAAGACTCTGACATCGAATCACAGCCCAACCAGTGAAGAGAGGAAAGGTAAGTTAAAAATGCGAAAAATTTATTGTGGTTTTTGGTTAAAGTCAAGGATTGAAACTGGGGTCCTGACAGGATTTGTATCAGAGCAGAGGTTGGTCTGATGTGAGTCGGTGTTAGAAAGTAGGAAATTATACATCCCCATAGTACTGTGCTGTGTTTAGATATAACTGTGTATACCGGATAGGAAATGGACTGATTCATTATTAAGAATGCAGGGACTTTGCCTATATGGCAAATACGCGTAGTGGTAGAGGTATGAGAGGTAGGGCTCGAGGCCGGGGAGAGAGACCCGAGGGACGAGCCGCTGTCGGACCATTACCTACGCATGAGACTGCAGGTGCTACTGAGGCACCCGATTGTGCAGAGACGCGTTTCACGAGATTAGAGCGTGGTCTCGAGACTATTATAAAGATACTGGCACAGACGATGCCAGGTAGGCAGAGACAGGAGGCAGGAGCTGCTACTGGAGAGGCAGTTGCCCCTGATACACCTACGCAGACAGCTGATGCGCAGAGGACAGTAGATACTCCTACACCCCCACCGGTTTCGGGTGGTAGTGGATTAGGATATGGATGTGACTTGCATTGGTTGAGGGAGTTCCAGAAGTTTAGACCTCCATCATTTAGTGGGGTCAAGAACCCCGTAGCTGCTGAGGAGTGGTTGGCAGAGCTAGAGAAGCTCTATGGATACTTCGAGTGCACGACCTCGGAGATGGTCGCGTTTGCTGCGTTCCTACTGAAGGGAGCCGCAGAGCATTGGTGGAAGTCCACCAGACCTATATTGAGATCCCGACACACGGATATCACTTGGGATATATTTCGGGAGGCCTTTAGGAGGCAGTTTATTCCTGACACCGCACAGCGGAAGTTACAGGCAGAGTTTTTGAGACTCAACTAGGGGAGTTTATCGGTGGATGAGTATGAGACTCGATTCCTATCCCTAGGGAGATACGACCCGGATACTATGTATAGTGAGACCAGGAAGGTCCACAGATTTATCGACGGGTTGAGACCGGTGCTACGGTCCAAGTTGGTTCCGCTGGACATAGTGACTTATGAGGAGGCAGTGCGCAGGGCGCAACTATGTGAGCAGGACTACGAGAGGAATGCTTCCGAGTTTGGGAAGTTTAGCCGTAGCCAAGACTTGCAGAAGAAGAGGTCGGCTAGAGATTTTAGTTATCGAGGGGGAAAGAAACCCTTCGGTAAGAGATCACGGATAGAGGGGACACGAGATAGATATGCTAGATCTCCTGCTTATTCGACTGTAGCCCCAGCAAAGGGCATTGTCATAGGAGGACAGAGACCTGCTGCAGATCAGTGCAGAAGATGCGGTAAATCACATGGAGATAGACCGTGTTCACAGGGTGCTATGGTATGTTTCCGATGTGGGAAACAGGGGCATCTGGCTAGAGAGTGCTCAGCGCCATATGTGACTGCACCACAGAGGGGCATGGAGTATGATAGAGCTCCAACTGGTACGTCTGCTCAGAGAGGTAGAGCGACGGCAGAGGAGAAAGGGAAACAAGTGATGGGTCAAGGGCGAGTACATGCTTTGGACCAGGGGACAGCTGATGCTTCATCGGATGTGATTCGAGGTAACATCCTGATTTATGATATTGAAGCATATGTTTTAATTGATCCTGGTGCCATGCATTCTTTTGTATCGCCTTCATTTGCATGTAAATTAGAGAGACATGTAGAGCGTACACGTTTATGTATGATGATGTTAATCAGTACGCCTATGAATAGTAGTCAAGTTGTAGAATATGTATATAATGACTGCAAGTTGAGAGTAGGGGATAAGGAGATGACAGCCAATCTAATATTACTAAGTATGAGTGACTTTGATATAATATTAGGAATGGATTGGCTATCTGCAAACCATGCTGTTTTAGATTGTTACGCTAAGACAGTTATGTTTCCTAACCCTACTAGATATGTTGTAAAGTTTAATAAAGATAAATGAAAGGAGTAGATATGATTATTACATGACTTCTGATTTAGAAAACCTTCAACATATCAAGGTTTCATTGCGTACGTGGTAGATATGGATAAGGCACATCCGGAGTTGACAGATATCACTGTGGTCAGTGAGTACCCAGATGTTTTCCCGGATGAATTGCCAGGGTTACCACCAGACAGAGAGATGGACTTCTGTATAGATCTGGTACCTGGTACGGAGCCTATTTCGAGACCACCTTATCGCATGGCCTTAGTTGAGCTGGAGGAGCTCAAGAGACAGTTACAGGAGCTGTTGGACAGGGGCTTTGTACGACCGAGTGTTTCACCTTGGGGAGCACCGGTTTTGTTTGTGAGGAAGAAGGATGGGAGCCTCCGATTGTGTATAGACTACCGATTGTTGAACAAGGCCACCATCAAGAATAGATACCCCCTTCCACGCATTGACGACTTGCTAGATCAGTTACAGGGAGCACAGGTCTTTTCCAAGATTGACCTAAGGTCTGGGTATCATCAGCTGAAGGTTCGGAGTGGAGATGTACCCAAGACAGCATTTCGTACCCAATATGGCCACTATGAGTTCTTGGTCATGCCATTCGGATTGACGAATGCTCCAGCTGCTTTCATGGCTTTGATGAACGATGTGTTCAAGCCATACTTGGACCAGTTTGTTATCGTCTTCATCGATGACATATTGGTGTATTCGAGATCCACGGAGGAGCATGAGGAGCACCTCAGGATCGTGTTGCAGACGTTACGGGAGCATGAGTTTTATGCTAAGCTCAGCAAGTGTGACTTTTGGTTGTCACAGATCTCGTTTTTGGGACATGTTATATCGAGAGATGGTGTATCAGTTGATCCATCTAAGATAGAGGCTGTAGTTCAGTGGGAACAGCCGAAGACAGTCACCGAGATCAGGAGTTTTCTGGGTTTAGCTGGATACTATCAGAGATTCGTTGAGGGATTTTCGAAGTTGGCTGCTCCACTGACACGTCTTACTCGAAAGAGTGCACCGTTCGTATGGAACGGGGATTGTGAGAAGAGTTTTGAGGAGTTGAAGCGTCGATTGACCACCGCTCCGATTCTCACTATCCCTACCAGCTCAGGAGGATTTGCAGTATATACCGATGCTTCGCATCAGGGACTGGGCTGCGTATTGATGCAGGACGGGAAGGTAGTTGCTTATGGATCCAGACAGCTGAAGGATCATGAGAAGAACTATCCGACCCATGATTTGGAACTAGCAGCAGTAGTGTTTGCGTTGAAGGTATGGCGCCACTACTTGTATGGTGAGAAGTTCCAGATATTTACCGACCACAAGAGCCTCAAGTATCTGTTCTCGCAGAAGGAGCTGAACATAGACAGAGAAGATGGCTAGAGCTTCTGAAGGACTACGATTGTGAGATACTTTATCATCCGGGTAAGGCTAACGTTGTAGCCGATGCCTTGAGCAGGAAGAGCCTGGGGATGGTATCGTATATGATGGTTAGGGAACATGATTTGCTAGAGCAGTTTGCTAGCCTCAGTTTGGGAGTCGTGCCTTCTGACATGGATATAGGCTATGTGATAGCTAGTCTACGCTTGGAGCCGGACCTGTTGGACAGGATCAGAGTGGCTCAGCAGACTGATCCATTTTGTATGGATGTGAGTAGTCAGATGCAGAAGGGCACCGTGACTGATTTTGAGTTGAGTTCTGATGGACTACTGAGGTTCAGAGGCAGATTGTGTGTTCCCGAGGATCCAGGTCTCAGAAGATTGATATTGGCGGAAGCTCATTCGTCGAGGTATACGTTGCATCCGGGGAGTAACAAGATGTATCAGAACCTCCGGAAGGTATACTGGTGGTCAGGTATGAAGAGAGATGTAGCAGACTTCGTGGCAAAGTGTCTCGTATGTCAGCAGGTGAAGGTAGAGCATCAGAAACCTGCAGGATTGTTGCAGCCTCTACCTATACCGACATGGAAATGGGAGCATATCACCATGGATTTCGTGATGGGTTTACCGAGAACCCGCAGGAATCACGATGCTATATGGGTGATAGTTGATAGACTGACGAAGTCAGCCCACTTCCTAGCTATGAGAGCTACCGATACTCTGAGTTCATTAGCAGAACTGTATGTACGCGAGGTAGTGAGGTTACACGGTGTACCAGTGAGCATAGTCTCTGATAGGGATTCCCGCTTCACATCCCACTTTTGGGGACATTTTCAGGAAGCCATGGGAACCCAGTTGAGTTTGAGCACCGCTTTCCATCCTCAGACAGATGGTCAGTCAGAGAGGACTATACAGACTCTGGAGGACATGTTGAGAGCATGTGTGCTAGACTATCGAGGCTCCTGGGATGACCACCTGCCACTAGCCGAGTTCGCCTACAACAACAGTCATCATTCGAGTATCGGGATGGCACCGTATGAGGCTTTGTATGGCCGTAGATGTCGTTCCCCCATTGGATGGGAAGAAGTGGGTGACCGTAAGATTTTTGCTCCTGACTTGGTTACGCAAGCATCTGAGGACGTCCGCTTGATAGTAGAGAGACTGAGGACAGCTCAGAGCAGACAGAAGAGTTACGCTGACAGGAGACGTAGGCCACTAGAGTTTGCAGTTGGTGAATCCGTGTTTTTGAGAGTTTCTCCTTCCAAGGACATAGCGAGATTTGGGAAGAGAGGGAAACTAAATCCTCGCTACATTGGACCCTTTGAGATACTTGATCGAGTGGGAGATAAGGCGTATAGGTTGGCATTGCCACCGGACTTATCAGGTGTCCACAACGTCTTTCACATATCGATGCTTCGGAAGTATCACCCGGATCCGTCACATGTGATTAGTTACGAGCCTTTGGAGCTCCGAGAGGACTTGTCATATGTAGAGAGACCGATTCGGATATTGGATAGGAAGGAGAAGGTATTGAGATCGAAGACCATCGGATTAATGAAGATTCTCTGGCAGCATCATACTTCAGAGGAAGCTACTTGGGAGCTAGAGAATCTGATGCGAGAGAAGTACCCTCACCTATTTGAGGACTGACTTGGTTCTAATTTGGAGGACCAAATTTTCTGAGTGGGGGAGGATTGTCAGACCCGGATTTTTTGTAGCTTATTTCCTTATGATTCCTAAGTGTATGAATACTATATAATTATAGTTTAATCATAAGAAGAGTATTTACTAACATGCAATCGACAATTTGATAAATTAAAAATGCATGTAAGCTACATAACAGCGAGATAAGGGTTAAGTTAATTCCCGAAACGAGTGCAGGGGTAAAACGGTCAAATGACTGAAATTCAGTATAATTTCGATAAGACAATTTCATTAAAAATATGAAATTGAGGAATCTTGATCAAAATCGAGGAAAATATTTAATTTCGAGCCCAATTGATCAAGATATAAATTTATTAGAATTTATCAGAATTTTTACCTCGAAAAATGAGCCCAAAAATAGTGAAACAATATACCGAAAAGGTAAAATCGGACTGATAAATTCATTTACGGATTAAATGAATTTAATATGATTTTTCTAGATATTTTTGGGATATTTATAGGATATTTATGGGATTTTTATTATTATTTTATAGTAAAATAATAATAAAAATATATTATAAAAAAAAAAGAGAAACAGATTGAAAATCGGGGAGAGAGAACAGAGAAAACGCGTGGAAGCCGACCGAGGGAGAAGGCCACCGGACGGCGAGCACAGGCCACCCCACGGCCAGCCAAGCGGCCGGAAAGGAAGAGCAGGACCGTGCGCACCCATCTGCACCGGTCACGATCTCCACCGACGTCGGACGCGGGCGAATCGAAGAGGAGAAGCCGCGGCAGAAAAGAAGAGATTCGACGGCCACCGGCGGTGCTTGGTCCCGATCAAGCCTAGCCGAGTGTTGCCCAGGCTTAGGCGCGCCGAACGGCGGTGGTTATGCGTCGGGAACCGGCCGGAATACGCCGGCACGACCAAATGATGCCTGAACCGGTCGGCGGTTCAGGGGAGAAGGCTCTGTGCTGAACCGGACCGGACCGGTTCAGCCAAGGAGAAAAGGGGAAAAAGAGGAAAAAAAGAAAGAAAAAGGAAAAGGAAAATTTTCGAGATTTCACCGGACTTCGGGTAAGTCGATACGAGGTCAAAAGTGACCGATTTGATTTCCGATGAATTTATTTAAATTATATTTAATCGGAAATTGACCCGGAGTTAAATATAATAAATTGTGCAGTTCGACGATAAATTCCAAACAGAAGCCCGATCGAACTTCGATTTGCGTACTATCGCATAATCTCGGGTAAGTAAAGCTCATTTACGACAATTTATGTGATTTATGCGTATTTAAGATTTAATTTACGCATTTCGGATTAAATTCCGTATTTAGTGAATTATATTCGGAATTTTGAATTAACTGTCGTAAATGATATACGGGCTATCCAAAGAGCTTGGAATAAAGCCCAATGGGTATTGATAGGCCCAATGAGTCGATAGACCCTGATGAAGGGAAATAATAAGTGGAAAACGGGCTTAATACGGATTAAGGCCTAGTTAAGCCCATTAAGGATTTTTAAAGCCCATTAAGGGAAATTAAACTGTATTAATGTGTAATACAGTAGGAAAATTATAATTAACCTGAGGAATGGTTATTTACAGCTCCGGAGTTTACATCGAGAGCTGATCGGACTGCGGGATTTAGCAGCACCGAGGAAGCGAGGTCACATGACGTGATCCGAGGTAAGGGACTTTTGCGAGTAGTTAGAGATACCTGCACGTATTTTCAACTGCTTCTGCATTCACTAAAAAACTCTGAGGGTCAGAGAAAGTGAATAATAATTATTGCGACCCGATAGTGGCAAATTACGATTTTGCCCCTAGTTAGTCAAAAAGTCAACTTTTGTGAGAAGTTGCAAAAAGCATGGAAAATACTATTGTGAGTGTTTAAATGCTATTAGCATGAAAATAAATAGATGGGCTAATGATTTTAAGGTTGATATGACTTAAGCACACTTTTAAGTGCTGATTTTACTATTTTGTAAACAATCCCTTTTAAATAGCCATCTATCATATTATGTGAGAATGAATCGTGCTAGAGCATAGCTCGCACTGGGATTCATATGTTTTCCACATACATAGTGCTGGATTTTGATACGCACTAGATTTTCATGACATGCATGATAGAGTACTGGAGTTTTACTCGTACTCAGCTTTGAATGATATATGCATGACAGAGTGCTAGAGCGTGGCTCGTACTCGATTCTTCATGGTTTATACATGACATAGTACTGGGAGCGATTGCTCGTACTTGATTTTGATATTGTGCATAGCATAGTACTGGGAGCTATTGCTCGTACTTGATTTGATACATAAACTATGCATTGACCTAGTTGCTGGAGGTTTACTCGCACTAGAGTTGAGTTTTGTGATGTGAAACAGTGTTGAGCGGAGTGACGACTGTGAGTCGCACTCAAGACGCACACTGTATGTGATATGTAATACATGTTGAAACCCATGCCTAATTCCTGGTGTGACTGTGTGTCATAGCTAGAGAGGATATCCGCATGAGGTTGATATAGACGTGGTATACTTATTTCCATGGTTTCGAGGGCTAAAGACCCTGGCTATGAGGATTTCCATGGTTTCGAGGGCTAAAGACCCTGGCTATGAGGGTCCACGGGTGTACTTTGTACCGTGCCCGGGGCACGAGGTGTACGCTGTACCATGTGTTACGTAGCTGGTGGTTGACATTGGACTGACCATCCTCCCGTTACAGCAGTGATGCCCCGCACACCGAGATCTGTGTTGCTTGGGATCACATTTTCGGATATGATCATAATCCAGGATACTAATTGTATTTACCACAGAGTCTCACATGATATATCACATTGATTGACTGATTTAAACTGCGGACAGACCTGAGGGATGGGTCGGACTCCGATTTTGTGTTGTGAATCATTTGATGCCATATTTATATGTGATTTAAATATACATGGCATGATTTACATAAAGGCATGATTTATATGCAATGCATTGTTTTGCACTACATGCCTACATTTGAGAAATAAAGCATGATTTCTGTACATGGGATTATTCTGTACAAGCATATATATTATATTTCAAGACATGCTTTTAAAGTGAGTTAAGAAAATAATGTTTTCAAGGCATAGCACTATTTTGAGTAGATAGTGTGGATATCTACTTGCTTGCCTGATTTCCTTACTGAGCGCGTTATGCTCACCCCTTTTTCTTTACATCTCTCTACAGAGCGTCAGTAGAGCGAGAGTTATCGTGGGAGAGTGTCCCAGAGTCCACTGCTAGTTCCTATCGATTCATCAGGTATACTTATTATGTACAGTTGTGTATCTAAACATAGAAACAGCACAGTGATGTATACGTTATATATTATGGGGAATGTAATCGTATTAGATTTTATAAAATCTTACATGTATAATAAAAGCAACTACAGTCAGAATTAATATATTGACATGTATGTATGAGAATGGATATTATGGTAAGTGAAGACTCTGACATCGAATCACAGCCCAACCAGTGAAGAGAGGAAAGGTAAGTTAAAAATGCGAAAAATTTATTGTGGTTTTTGGTTAAAGTCAAGGATTGAAACTGGGGTCCTGACAATTTAATTGAGATATCCGAGAATTTAGAACGAGGTTAAATAAATATTGACAGGCCCAATGAGCCCAATAGGCCTCGATAAAGTGTAGTAAACGAGCTTAAGGCCGATTAAGGCCCATTAGGGTGCAATCGGGCCCAATATGAGTAAACGGGCCCAATGATTTAAATTAAGCCCAGAAAATTGTGATATACAATTAATTGTATTGTATTTGACCTGATGAATGTGTATCCGCAGTTCCGGAGATTGGATTGAAAGCAAATTGGACTGCGTGACGAGACATCAATGGGAAAGGTCAGACTGTACAGAAAAATGAGATAAGGGAATTATGTGAGTAGCTAGAGGTAGCTACGCGTATTTTAATAGCCTTTCTGTACACTGAATATGTATTTATACCTTGATTATGTATAATGATACTAAAACTGGTTTAAATAATTTTGAGGATCGAAATAGGTGAAAAGACTATTTTACCCCTATTGAGGGAAGTTCACCTAAGGATGGTGAAAGCATGACATGCATGAAATGCATGATTTAAGGAATTTTTCGAATTAAAGATTTGATTGGTAAAGCAAATCGGTAGATTGGCCAGAAATTGTATAAATTTCACAAGATAACAATACGTAGGTGTTATTTATATTTAAATGGAAATCTCTTTGGAAAATAGGCCAACTATCAAGTTTATATGGAAACAGATAGTGCCGACACATAGTTCGCACTGTATCTGCGTTTGTGAATGTGCATAAATGTGCTGGAGCGGTTGCCCGCACTGACTTGTGTGACATCATATGCATGAAATGTGATAGAGCGGTTGCTCGCACTAATTTTTATTATTATGAAATGCATGAGAGGTGCTAGAGCCTAGCTCGCACTCTGTTTTGACATGTTCTGACAGGTTTTGACTGTTTTGACGTGATATGCATAAAAAGGTTCTGGAGCGATTGCTCGCACTAGTTTTTATGATTGACATGCATGAGAGATGTTGGAGCCTAGCTCCCATCCAGTTTTGATATAAAAATTGTATAAAAGCCGTGCTGGAGTGTAACTCACACGAGATTTGATTTAATTATGCATAAAGCCGTGCTAGAGTGTAACTCGCACGAGATTTGATTTACTTGAGCATTTATTTGTGCTGGAGCGTTGCTCACACAAAGTTTTATATGGTTTTTATAATTCATTTGAATGTCGTACTGGAGTTTTTTCTCATACGAGGTTTTCATTGAGTTTTTATACATATCCGTACTAGAGCATTGTTCGTACGTGGATTTTACTTGAATTTATAATCAGTTTAAGTCGTACTGGAGCGTTGCTCGTACGCAGATTTCATTGATTTCTATGACACCGTGCTAGAGCTTCACTCGCACGAGATTTTCTGATATCATGAATATGCATGGAGCCGTGTTTGAGCTTCGCTCACACAGGGATTTATATTACATGCATATAGCCGTGTTGGAGCCTCCTGTAGACTGTGTGTCACAGTGAGATGATATGCTCACACGTGCATACTGAGACAGAGATGATTTGGGTGGATAAGACCTATTACAGGCACCCCTGACTGAGCTTGGGTTCACAGAGTACGTTGTACCGTGTATACCACGCGGAGTACGCTATACCGTGGGGATTGTTGGAGTGGAGTGGCATTAGCCACGAGGCAACAAGCCTTGCCCTTGCAATCCTGGTGTTATACTGTTCTGGCAGGTAGGACGACCCACCTCCCGTTTCAGGTGTGATACCCCGCACACTAGGTACCGTGTTGCCAGGGATCACGAGGTTATGGCCATAGTCCTATGTTGTTACTGATAGTCACTTACATGTCTCACATGATATAACTTGTGGTCTGATAGACCAGGGTAGACCCGAAGGAGGGGTCAGGCCCCCAATTTTACGATTTGATGATTTTATGATCTTTTGATATGTGACCCTGAAAGAACGGTGGTTTTATAACCAAAGTTTTATAATGAATTTTAAATAAATTGTTTTATGAGATGATTGACCCGGAAGGGTAGTTTATAATGCAGTTTTAATGAATTGATTTAAATGCAGTAGCATGATGATGTTTTCCATGCTTTCATTTGAAATCCATGATTTGTCTTACATGACATGAAAGACTGCATGATCTTGATTTAATTCATGCTTAATATGATTTAATGATGTCACATAAAATGCTTTGATGCATAAGTAGTATGATTTATATATGCACGAACAGTTTTATAAACTAAGTCATTGATGTTTGCATGACTTTGTGCTTGATGATTTTAATGAAAAGAAACGGATTTAAGGGCATGACATTATGAGCATGTAGATAGTGGAGCTATCTACTTACTTGCATAATTGCCTTACTAAGCGTGTGGTTTGCTCACCCCTCTTATTTTTCCATCTTTTCAGAGCACTCACAGAAATTAGTAAGCGGCTGAGGACTTGCATGCTTGATATCCACTGCTTCCCATCGAGAGACAGGTATACACATTTGTATGGTTTAGTATCTAAAAATGTAATGCACAGTACTGTAAATGGATATGATGCCGGGGATGTAGAGTTATAAATACTAATGAGTAAGTATTTATTTAAAGTCAAAGGATAGTAAACTCTTATATGTGAATGAGATTATGAAAGTGGAATGGTAAATAGTGTGAGGTGACTAACACCGAATCATAGCCCAACTGTTTGTAGGATGGTCACGACGAGAGAAAGGTAAGAATTAAATAATCAATGAAAAAGCAAAAAATTTACTCTGATTTTTAGGTAATTTGGGTCGTGACAGCCACACACCCAAATAAAGGGCTTAAAGCGAAAAATGCGCGAGGTAAGCCACGAAGAAAATGTTCAAGGGCTTGATGCGAAAAATGCGCGAGGTAAGCCACGAAGAAAATGTGCAAGGGCTTGATGCGAAAAAATGCGCAAAATAAGCCACGCACCCAAATAAAAGGCTTGAAGCGAAAAATGCGCAAGGTAAGCCATGAAGAAAATGTGTAAGGGCTTGAAGCAAAAAATGCACGAGGTAAGTCACGCACCTGAATAAAAGCCTTGAAGCGAAAAATACGCGAGGTAAGCCACACACCCAAGTAAAAGAAGGGCTTGAAGCGAAAAGTGCGCGAGTTAAGCCATAAAGAAATGTCTAAGGGCTTGAAGAAAAAAATGCGCGTGGTAAGCCACACACCCAAGTAAAATAAGGGCTTGCAGCGTAAGGTTCGCGAGGTAAGCCATAAAGAAATGTGCAAGGGCTTGAAGCGAAAAATGCGCGAGATAAGCCACGCACCCAAGTAAAAGAAGGGCATGAAGCAAAAAGTGTGCGAGGTAAGCCATAAAGAAATGTGCATGGGCTTGAAGCAAAAAATACGCATGGTAAGCCACGCACCCAAGTAAAAGAAGGGCTCGAAGCGAAAAGTGTGCGAGGTAAGCCATAAAGAAATTTGCAAGGGCGTGAAGCGAAAAATGTGTGAGGTAAGTCACGCACCCAAGTAAAAGAAGTGTTTGAAGCGAAAAGTGCGCGAGGTAAGCCATAAAGAAATGTGCAAGGGCTTGAAGCGAAAAATGCTCTAGGTAAGCCACACACCCAAGTAAAAGAAGGGCTTAAAGCGAAAAGTGCGCGAGGTAAGCCATAAAGAAATGTGTAAGGGTTTGAAGCGAAAAATGCATGAGGTAAGCCACATACCCAAGTAAAAGAAGGGCTTGAAGTGAAAAGTGCACGAAGTAGGCCACGCACTCAAATAATGGCTTGAAACAAAAAATGCGCGAGGTAAGCCACACACTCAAACAAGGGCTTAAGAATTGGACGGCTTGAGAATTTAATGGCAGAGTCTAACTTGAGAATTCGACTTCAGATTCTAACGTGAAGACTTGACCTGAGCCTACGATGTGAATATATGTACTTTTCAACAAGATTATACCTAGCGAAAGAGTGGGGAACAATTGTTGTGAATGATAATAAGAATAATAATAAAAAAGAGTAATTGGCATTGGATTAAAATGCAACCTCATTTACATGGTTGTAGCATTATCAAGGTAAAAATCAAAAAATATATATTTAGATAAAGAAAAAGAGTTTCAATCAGGTACAAACTCAAATCTTTAAAAGCACAATTACCACCAACAAACGGAGGATAAGGGAAAGGTATGATTCATAAAACTAAGACTCTATTTTGTTTACAGAAACTCTGTCAAATTCTCTGGCTGACTTAAGCATCGGAGTGCTTACGCATGGAATAACCCCTGCGTCCCTCTGATCATTTTTTTTCTTACAGAGCTTTCAGTAATACGTGACACAAAAAATCAAGGTGATGACGTAAGCAATTCGTAATTGTTGTAACTGAGCAACAACAAATCTCTTTATATTGTTCTGGTCTCAATAAATATATGTTATAAATTAGTTACTCTTTGCTCACATGTGTAGCCCTTCAAAAAGTAGGTAAACAAATGACTATCAGGCCAAGGCTATAGTAACCAATTCTTTTACTTTATCTGTCACGACCCAAATTACCTAAAAATCAGAGTAAATTTTTTACTTTTTCATTTATTATTTAATTCTTACCTTTCTCTCAGCGTGACCATCCTACAAACAGTTGGGCTATGATTCGGTGTTAGTCACCTCTCACCTATTTACCATTCCATTTCCATAATCACTTTTACATATCAGAGTTTACTATCCTTTGACTTTAACTAAATACATACTCATTGGTATTTATAACTCTACATCCCCGACATCATATCCGTTTACAATACTGTGCATTACATATTTAGATACAAAACTATATAAATGTGTATACCTGTCTCTCGATGGGAAGCAGCAGATACCAAGAATGCAAGTCATCAGCCGCTCAATAACTATTGCAAATACTCTAAAAAGATGGGAAAATAAGGGGGTGAGCAAACCACACGCTCAGTAAGGCAATTATGCAAGTAAGTAGATGGCTCCACTATCTACATGTTCATAATGCCATGCCCTTAAAATCCATTTCTTTTCATTAAAATCTCAAGCACAAAATCATGTATGTCATCAATGACTTAGTTTATAAATTGTTCGTGCATAAATAAATCATACTACTTATGCTTCAATGGCATTTTATGTGACATCAGTAAATCAAACATAGCATGAATTAAATCAAAATCATGCATTATTTCATGTGATATAAAACAAATCATGAGATACAATCCTTTCATGAATTTATCATTAAAGCATGGAAAACTCATCATGCTACTGCATTTAAATCATTTCATTTAAAACGTAGTATAAAATAACCCCTCTGGGTCAATCATCTCAAAACTCATAAAACAATTCGATATAAAATCCTGTCATAAAATCACCCTTCTTTTAGGGTTACATGTCATAAAATCATCTGAAATCTAGTATCACATTAGAAAATCATAAAATCGGGGGCCTGACCCCTCCCTCGGGTCTACCCTGGTCTATCGTCCAATAGTTATATCATGTGGGACAAGTAGGTGACTATCAGTAACAACATAGGATTATGGCCATAACCTCGTGATCCTTGGTAACACGGTACCTAGTGTGCGGGGTATCACACCTGAAATGGGAGGTGGGTCGGTCATACCCGCCAGAACAGCATAACATCAGGATTGCGAGGGCAAGGCTTGCTGCCTCGTGGCTAATGCCACTCCACTCCAAAAATCCCCACGGTACAACGTACTCCACGTGACATACACGGTACAACGTACTCCGTGAACCCAAGCTCAGTCAAGGGTGCCTGTAATAGGTCTTATCCACCCATATCATCTCTGTCTCAGTATGCACGTGTGAGCATATCATCTCACTGTGACACAGTCTACAGGAGGCTCCAACACGGCTATATGCATGTCATATAAATCCCTGTGCGAGCGAAGCTCTAGCACGGCTCCATGAATATTTATGATATCATAAAATCTCGTGCGAGCGAAGTTCTAGCACGCTTTCATCGAAATCAACGAAATCTGCGTACGAGCAGCGCTCCAGTATGACTTAAAATAATTATAAATTCAAGTATAATCCACGTACGAGCAATGCTCTAGTACGGATATGTATAAAAGCTCAATGAAAACCTCGTACGAGAAAAACTCCAATACGGCTTTAAAATGAGTTATAAAACCATATAAAACTTCGTGCGAGCCACGCTCCAGCACAAATGAATGCTCAAGTAAATCAAATCTCGTGCGAGTTACACTTCAACACGGCTTTATGCATAATTAAATCAAATCTCGTGCGAGTTACACTCCAACACGGCTTTTATACAATTATCATATCAAAACTGGATGCGAGCTAAGCTCTAGCACCTTTCATGCATGTCAAATAATTAAAACTAGTACAAGCAATCGCTCCAGCACCATTTTATACAAATCAGGTAGAGGTGGCAAACGGGCGAGCTCGGGCAGGTTCGGTTCAGGTTCTATTCGGGCTCGGGCTTTTTCGGGTTTGGGCTTTTTTGGGTTCGGGCTTTTTTGGTTTCAGGCTTTTCGGTTTCGGGCTTTTTCGGGTTCGAGCTTTTCCGTGTTCGATCCCGATTCTAGTCGGGCGGGTTTAGCGGGCCGGCTTGAAATATTTTGAAATTTTATTAGTTATAATTTTTTTAAAAAAAATTTGAATGTGATAATTAATTTAATTTTTATATTATTTTATATTTTAATAAATATTTATATAAAAACAAATTTCTATATTTTAATATTTATTATTTGACAAAAATAATTTACTCCTTTTTAATTTCCTACAATATTTATTATAAAATAGTAAATATAATTATATTCATTAAATGCAAAAGAAAATATTACATATAGATATTATAGGAAGAAAAGTACCAATTAATATTATCATTTACCAAAAAAATGCTTAATATGAATAAATGGTCAATTAATTAGCTCTATTTTATTTCTAATTTGTTTTTTATTTGTACATAAATCATAATTAATATTATTGCATTAAATATAATCGTTTACATGAATTAATCAAATGTCTCATTAAAAGTTTAGAATATTAAATTAAAAAAATTATATATTTTTAATATTTGATATAATTATATCATATACAATTATACACTACCATATGAGTGATATTTTGTAGTTGATATAATAAACTAAAAAAATATATTTATACAAAAAAACTTTGTGAGCTTAAAAAAAAGCATAATATAAATAATTATGAAATTAAAGTAGATAATTATGATTAAAATAATAAATTTTAAAATTTTAAACAGAAGTCACTAAAATTAGATTAATAAAAGTTTCATAATATTTTTTTTATTTTCTTTGTTAGTTTGTTTTTAGTTTTACAGATTTCCTCCAACTTCTAGATGTTATCTTTTTCACTTCTTTTCTAAATGAATGTTTTGCTTATTTCTTTGGCCTTGGCCAAGAAAAATTGAAGAGTATAAAAAATCTGACTGGACTACAAATACAATCTATCTATAGAATAATTGAAATTGTTAATAGGCTTTCAAAGAATAAGAAAAGAAAGGATATGATTTCATGATAAATTATTAAATTATTGTATAAAATGGAATAAAATGAATATTGCACGTTAATGTATATATATAATTAATTTAATAATTTTTAAACAGAATTATCATATTATATAATAACATGGTTAAAAAATTAATTATTTATTATCAAAATAATTATTAAAATAAATATTTACTAATTAGTTATCATATATAAGTATAACAAATTTTTAATTTTTAATAAATTAGTTACATAATTTAAATAAAAAAATTAACTTAAAATAATCATTTTTGCACAATCAAGTAATGATGCATATTTGTCTTGATCGCCACGTTGCATAGTGCACAAGAAAAAATATCTACTGATATTATTCTAGTGGACTGGTATAGATATGAACCGATAAGGTAGGTAAATAAATAAATAATCATATATGCTTAACAAAATTATACCTAATTAATTGTTATCAATTCGTTTAAATTATACCTAATTAAAGTTCTATAATTATAGCTAAATTCTTAATTGATAGATGCAATTAGTTTAAGTTTGGAAAAATTATTAAATATAATATAGGGGTTTAAATAAAATAGGTAAACCAAAAAGCTGATATAATTTAATCATAGTGATTATAAGACAAAATATAATTAAAATGATGAAATATGAATTAAAGAGGAAAAAAAATTATATAATTTAGTAATAAAATTTATACAAAAGACAAGACATGGCAAAAACTTAAATTTCCTAGCTAGAAATAAAATTTGAAACATATAAATATTTATTGTTAATTTGATAACATATTTATATAAATTTTTTGTTCAAAAGTTTAATATAAATTGCTTTAGTAACTTATTAAATTATTATTTTTTTATATTAAGTAATTCTTTTTTTAGTTTTAATTTACATTTGTTATTATAATTTCATATATGAACTTATTTTGTTATTGTAGGGATTTAGAAACTTCAATTCTGGATCTCTTTTATATATATCATAGTTAAATGTATATTTGAATGAATCAAGAGAAGATTATGAGATTCAAATTGATGTTCTTGATTATTGGAGGAAAAATCAATTTCGATACCCTGTACTTTCACTTATGGCTAAGGATATATTGAGTATTCCAATTACCACAGTTGCATCTGAATCAGCATTTAGTATGGGTGGTAGAGTTATCAACAAATGGAGAAATTGTCTCACAACACATAATGCAGAAATTTTGATTACCACTCGTAATTGGCTGTATGGATATGATATAGATAAAGATGATAAGATTTTAGTGTCATTATTATTTTATTAATTTTTTATTATTTAAATTCTTATATGATTATTTTTATATATTTTATTAGATGAAGAAGATGAAACAATGAGATTTGGAAGGAAAGTTGGATTAAATTGAACTAGTTGGTTTATGGAGGAGGATGAAGAGTTCTAATTGCAATGTATGTTGATATTTTATTTCTTACTATTTATATTGTTAAAAAATTAAATTTTTTTATTAAGAGTAATTATGATTGATCATTGCCTCATTAATCTTATTTGAAGACAGTGTCGCTCTTGAAGAGTTTGGTTGCGTCCTGCATTTACAATCTTTTCTAGTATGTTATTCATTAAGTCGCTAGCGTTGAATGGAATGATCGTATTTTCTTGTTTTGTTCATCATGCAATGTATGACTAGGGATTGGTTTCTCCATGACTAGGTGGCTGTGTATGAGAATGATTGTATGTTTTCTATTTTGTTGTTCTTGTAATGTTACATGTCATAACTTTAAGTGTTTGATGTTTTCTTTGCTGGTTTGTTTTTTACTATATTGGACTAATTTAGAACATAACAATCATTGACTTGTTAATGGCATGAGAATTTGTATGCAAACATGTCATAGTTGAGTCTGAATCTTTTTTTACAGTGAAAAAATTATTACAACCTTAAAAAAGGTATGATCCTCTCTTTCAACTTTCAATTCTTATTTTTAGCATAATCACCGTTTAAAAAACAAATTACTATTTTTCTATTTATGAGTTATAGGAGTCAGAATTTAAATTCTAATTTTGTTAATAATGTATTCAATGTTTTAAATGAAATATCAAATTTAAATAAATGTTACAATTATATAATGATTTATATATATATATATATATTTGATTTGTTATTGTATTAAAATTAAAATTTTAAT
Source organism: Firmiana major (assembly GCA_033439115.1). Lineage (NCBI taxonomy): Eukaryota > Viridiplantae > Streptophyta > Magnoliopsida > Malvales > Malvaceae > Firmiana > Firmiana major. Next base: position 60,582,257 of record CM065907.1, on the reverse strand, counting down.
ATGAAATAAATATAATAAAATAGTATAATAATTGTTTTTATAATAAAATCAAATGTTATATTTAATAATATATTTATTATTTATTATTTATTATTACAAATATAATAAGCATAATATTGAAAATTATTTGATATTGAATAATATATTGTGTTTTAAAATAATTTTATTTAATAATTGAATGTAAATATTTAATATTTATTTTGTTGATAATAAATTATTGATATAATTATGTGTCACGACCCAAACTACCCAAAAATCAGAGTTAATTTTTCGCTTTTGTTTATTTTCTTACTTAAATTCTTACATGTCTTCTGATCGTGACCACACTCCACTAACAAATTGGGCTGTGCGTCAATGCCAGTCCCACCATATATTTACCATCTAACTTATTTCTTCTCCAGTCATTTATAATTGTTTACATTAATTATACATCCCCTAAAGTTACTTACAAACATGTTACTGTGCTATGCTTATGTAGATACAATATGTACAAGTGTATATACCTTAAATGATGGGCAGCAACGGACATCCGGAATGCAGTACTGAGTCGCCTCAACTTCAACTGGAGATTATCTGTGGGAGAAAATGAAAGGGGTGAGCACATCAAGCTCAGTAAGGCAATCCTACGAACAAGTAGGTAACCATACTACCTACATGAACGTGGTGCCATGTATAAACCACCCTTTCTCCACACATTTTAAAACAAATGATATGAATTATGATGTTATGTAAATCAAGTTTGCACGAAAAATTCAACATGCAATTATTACAAATCATTTATTTCTCAATTAAAATTTTCACAATAAAGTCAGGACTCGACCCCTCCTGCGGGTGATCCTGACTCACACAAAACCATGAAAATCTATTTACATTCACACATGGGTTTGAAAAGCATGGAAATACCATCATGCAAATTTAGTTTAAAACCCAATTTGATTTCATCAAAATCGACGACATGCGAGACTAGGCAACGTCTGTATATCGACAAATAACCAGGACTATGGCCATATGTGTCCTCGGGAGTTCCTCAGCTACATGGATCCTAGTGTACGGGTTCTCCCCATGATCGGGAACCACCCGGGTGGTGGGTCAATCCATCCCATCAGTCTTATCCGATCCCATGCATCCGAAGATGCTAACGTATCACAAAGATACCAACGTATCACACAGATACCACACGGTACATCGTACTCCATGCTACTTGCACGGTACTTCGTACTCCGTGGACCCCCAGCCTTATCCCTCGTTCGGGCTCATCAGTTGGACCTCCAACCCTTATCCCTCGTTCGGGCTCATCAGGTGGATCTCTAACCCTTATCCCTCGTTCGGGCTCATCAGGTTGTTTCTCTAACCCTTATCCCTCGTTCGGGCTCATCAGGTTATTTCTCTAACCCTTATCCCTCGTTCGGGCTCATCAGGTTATTTTAACATGCCATGTCTCAAAACGCACGTGCGGGCCTATTTAATCAGTGACACACAGTCTACCCGATGCTCCAAGCACAGCTCATCAGATGTTCTCATAAAATCAGTGCGAGCGATGCTCAGCACTCTCATCAAATTAAGTAAATCTAGTGCGAGCTAAGCTCTAGCACGTATGCAAACCGTATAAAAATCTGGTGCGAGCGAAGCTCTAACACCTTGTCTCAAAATCATATAAAAATATGGTGCGAGTTAGACTCTAGCACCCTGTCATGAAAATCATATATATATATAAGAATCTGGTGCGAGTTGGACTCCAGCACCTATGCATGTAAAACTTTAGTGCGAGCTCTCACTCCAGCACTAATGTGTGCATCACACAAATTGAAAATATCGTGCGAGCTGAACTCTAGCACGTCACATGTCAATAAAACGCATAGGCGGCTCTGTTTCCTCAAAACAGTTTTCAAAACAATTTCACGTTGAAAGTATGCAATGCTGTGCATTTTCTTTCAAGGTTAGCCAGCCTACTAATGCATGCATCAAAACAACTCCAGAATGAGCAAGAACCTCTTGTTCTTGCTCCTCCCAACTTTTCCTAAATTTGTAAATTTTACCCTTAACAAGGGTATTTTGGTAATTTGCCCATTCGAGGCACTAAAATTATTAATTGACCTCTAGACCCTTCAGGTAATTTTTAAAGACTGTAAATGAACTTAAAATTGCGTAAAGTTACCTCTAGCAGTCCGTAGAATTCCCTTACCTTATTTTCTTATCGAGTCTGACCTTTTCTTTTCCACTGTTGTCTCGTCGCGCAGTTCGATATGCTCCCAATCAAATGCCCGGAACTGCGTATTAATATTCCTCAGGTCAGATATTATACAATTTAATTGTATTTAATATTTTCTGGGCTTAATTTAAATCATTGGGCCTGTTTACCCCTATTGGGCCCGATTGCACCTTAATGGGCCTTAATCGGCCTTAAGCCCGTTTTCCACTTAATTTTCACTTTATCGAGGCCTATTGGGCTCATTGGGCCCTCCAACAATTTATTGGGCCTCCTTCTAACTCTCGAATAGCTAAATTTAATATTTACGACAATTTATCTAAATTTTCATAATTTAATTCAATTTATGCGGAATTTAAATTCATATCACGCATAACGATGTAAATTGTCGTAAATAAGGGTCACTTACCCGAGATTCCATGCTAGTCCGTAAATCGAGGCTGTCTCGAGCTCTCGTTGGATGCCAATCGTCGAGCTACACAATTTCATGAATTTTTCGGGTAAATTTCCAGTCGAATAATAATTAAATAAAATATTCCAAAATTTAAATCGGTCAATTTGACCGCTTATCGACTTACCCGAAGCTCGTTTGCATCACTGAAATTTTCCCCAATTTTTTTCTCTTTTTCTTTTTCCCTTTTTCTTCCTTTTTTCCTCTCTTTTTGGCTGAACTGGTTCAGTCCAGTTCGGACCGGTTCAGACCGCCGGTTCACTCCGGTTCGACCGGTTCACCGCCGGTTCACCGCCTTGCCGGCCGGTTCTCTGCCGGCTTCCACCGCCAGCAGCTCCGCTGGGTCGTCCGCAGTCCGAATCTACCCTCGGTTTCGATCGGGCTCGCCGGAACGCCGCCGGTCCGGCCTGTTCTCATCCGGCCGTCGGGACCCATTTTTTCTTTCCTCGCAGTTTTCGACGCCGTCCGTCGGTTTCGGTGGCTGTTTTCGGTGTCATTCGGCTCAGCTGCGCCTCGGAGACGTTCGGTGGCCATCGGTCGGGCCTGAATCGACGCCGATCGGCCGCCGTTTCCTTTTCTCTTCCGCGATTTTCTCCTGCCGATTTCGGCTTCCTCCGGCGTCGGTTGGTCGTGCTGCCGGTACCAGGGAGGTCGCCCGCCTCTCCTCTCCATTTTCCAGTGGTCGTCGGCGATCAAAGATCGCCGGTGGTGGTCCGTCGGTGGTCTCGGTTTGGGCTCCCTTTCCGTTTTTCTGCTTCTCTTTCTCTCTCCCCGATATTTCCGTTTCCTCTTTTTTTTTTTTTCTTTCTTTTTTTTTCAGATTGTTATTATTATTTATTTTAATTATTACACTATTCCTTAAAATATATTAAAATACCCAAAATATCTCCCAAAAATTATTATTTTATTTTAAATTAATTACTTTAATTTTATTTAATTTATTTATTATATTTTAATCCTTTTTCGGGTATAATTTCTTCGTATTTTTCGGATATTGTCTCGAATGACTTTTTTGTATATTTTTCGATTATTTTCGGGATTATTTTTCCGAACTAAAAATTCCAATTAATCCCGATTAATTCCCATAAATTCATATCTTGATCAATTTAACCCGAAATAAATTTATTTCTCCTTTATTGACCAAGATTTCTCAAATCCATATTTTTAATTAATTTTTCCTTATCGAATTTACACCGGCTTTCGATCTTTTGACCGTTTTGCCCTTACACGTGTTCGGGATTAATTTAACCCAAATTTCTTTCACGAATACTCATTCATTTCGTATTTTTAATTAAATTCGGGTCTTATATTATGTAATAAATAAATAATTATTGTTTTAAAATTTTATAAATTTTAATTAGAAAAAGTGTATTATTATTTATTTATTTAATTATTTTTTAATATAATAATTATATAATTATAATTTGGGTTTTTCGGGTTATAAATTTGGGCTTTCTCGGGTTTCAGATCGGGCCGATTTCGGGTTCGGGTCGTATCGGGCTCGGGTTATGTCGGGTTTGAGTTTTTTTGGGTTCGAGTTTTTTCGGGTTCGAGCTTTTCCGGGTCGGGCTTTTCTCGGGCTCAGGCCTTTGACTTTTTGGTCAATTCGGTCCAGTCTCGGGTTCGGTCTTGGGCGATCTTGGCGGGTTTTCGGGCTCGGGCCAACTTTTGCCAGCTCTAATATCAGGTCAAAACATGTCAAAACAGAGTGCGAGCTAGGCTCCAGCACCTCTCATGCATTTCACAATAGTAAAAATTAGTGCGAGCAACCGCTCTAGCACATTTCATGCATATGATGTCACACAAGTCGGTGCGAGCATCCGCTCAAGCACATTTTATGCACACTCACAAACGCAGATATAGTGTGAGCTATGCGCCAGCACTATCTGTTTCCATATAAACTTGATTGTTGGCCCGTTTTCCAAGAAATTTCCATTTAAATATAAATAACACTTACGTAGTGTTATCATGTGAAATTCATGCAATTACTGGCCAATCTATCGATTTGCTTTGATTAAAACCAATAAAATTCCTTAAGTCATGCATTTCATGCATGTCATGCTTTCACCATCCTTAGGTGAACTTCCCTCAATAGGGGTAAAATAGTCTTTACCTATTCCGAGTCCTTAAAATCTTTAAACTATTTTTTGGACCTTTATACAAAATCAGGGTATACATACATATTCAGTGTACAGAAAAAAGCTATTAAAATACGCGTAGCTACCTCTAGCTACTCACACAATTCCTTTACCTCATTTTTCTGTACAGTCTGACCTTTCACTGATGTCTCATCACGCAATTCGATTTGCTTGGAATCCAATCTCTGGAACTGCGGATAAATGTTCATCAGGTCAAATACAATACAATTTAATTGTATTTCATAATTTTCTGGGCTTAATTTAAATCATTAGGCCCGTTTACCCATATTGGGCCCGATTGCACCTTAATGGGCCTTAATCGGCCTTAAGCCCGTTTTCCATTAACTATACACATTATCGAGGCCTATTGGGCTCATTGGGCCCATCAGTATTTATTGAGCCTCGTTCTAACTCTCGAATAGCTTAATTTAGTATTTACGACAATTTATCTCAATTTCTAGAATTTAATTCATTTAATACGAAAATTAAATCTGTAATTTATGCGATAAATTCTAACACGCATAACGATGCAAATTATCGTAAACAAGGGCTACTTACTCGAGATTCCATGATAGTACGTAAATCGAGGCTGTCTCGAGCTCTCGTCGTCAATTGTCGAGCTACACAATTACATAATTTTTTGGGTAAATTTTCTGTCGGATATTAATCAAATTAAATATTCTGAAATTTAAATCGGTCGATTTAACCGCTTACTGACTTACCCGTAGCTCGATTGCATCACTGAAATTTTCTCCAATTTTTCCTCTTTTCTTTTTCCCAGTTTTTTCTTTCTTTTCTTTTCTTTTTGGCTGAACCGGTTCAGTCTGGTTCGGTCGGTTCAGTCTGGTTCGGTCGGTTCAGTGCCTTGCCGATCGGTTCTCCACCGGTTTTCGCTGCCAGTGGATCCGCGGGGTCATATGATGTACGGATCTGCCCTCGGTTTCACCCGAGGTGGCTGAAAAGTGGCCGATCCGGCCCTTCTCCCTTCCGGCGTGGGTATCTTTTCTGTTTTTCGTTGTTTTCTGACGCTGGCCGCCGTTCTACCGGCCAAGGCCGCCACCAATCAGCCAATCTTCCTATGGCGCTCCCTCGATTGGCGGTGGCCGGGCCTAAATCGGCGCACGTGGCCGCCAAATCCTCTCTCCCTCTCTCGGTTCTCTCTCCCTTCGCCGTTAATGCGATTCCGGTGGCTGGGGCGCGTGTTCCGGTGGCTGGTGGTTCTCAAGGGGTCGACTTCCTTCTCCGGCCCTCGCCTGGGGTCACCGCCGATCGCTCCGTCAGTGAGCAGAGGTCGGCCTTCGTTCGTTTTCTGCTTCTCTTCTGTTCCGTGAATTTTCATTTTTTTATTATTTATTATTTATTTTTATTATTATTTTAATCATTATTATATTATTATTTTTGTCAAAATATCTAAAAAAAAATATATTTAATTCATTTAATCAATAAATGAATTTCTCGGTCTTATTTCGGCTTCCGGTATATTTTTCGATTATTTTTGGGATGATTTTTCGATACGAAAATTCTGGTTTATTCCAATAAATTCATATCTTGAACAATTTAACCCGAAATTTAATTATTTCTTCGTTATTGATCAAGATTTCTCAAATCCATATTTTTAATTAAATTTTCTTGTCGAATTTATACCGACTTTCGGTCTTTTGACCGTTTTACCCTTACATGTGTTCGAGAATTCCATTTCAATCCTTTCGCATTTTTCATTTCGTGTTTTAATTAAAATCGGGTCTTACAATCTCCCCCATTTAAGAAATTTGGTCCTCCAAATTAGAACCAAGTCAAATGGGTCCATACACAACTCCAGGTACGTCTATCGTATCATATACTGTCATTCTCAAGTGACTTTTTTCCGAAGTGTACTACTACCAACATACTTAACTAGGGAGGTCATCTTAAACCTAAACACTTTCTCCTTCTTGTTTAGTACCCGAATCGATTTTCCAATCATATGTTATACTTTCATTGAGCTAAGCTGTTGAAGCTCATATTCGATCACATATGCTGAGTCCGAATATTATTTTCGAAGCATCAAAAGATAGGACACATTGTGGATGCCTGCTAATTCAGGTGGTAACGCCAACCTACAGGCCTTATCTCCCACTTGTCCAATATCTCAAAGGATTCAATCTAACGAAACTCAATACTGGTTCACCCTCGGTGAATTCCAATGGTTTTCTGTCTCTTGTCAGCATAGTCTTTTCTCTCTACTTTGAGGTGTTCTTAATCTCTCACAAATCAACTAAACATCCTCAGAGGTTTATCTTACCAATTCGGAAACAATTGTCCATTTGTCACCCACTTCTTCTTATCCAAGTCAGGGAACAACTCCCTACGGCCTTACAATGCCTCATAAAATGTCATCCCGATACTCAAGTAACAACTGTAATTATTGGTGAATTCTATTAGTAACAACTGATCATCCCATGAGCTTATAAGATCAATGGCACATGCTCTCATCACTTCCTACAGAACCTGTACAGTCCTCTCTGACTGACCATCGATCTGAGGATAGAAGCTGTGCTAACACTCAATCGGGTTCCCGTAGCTTTCAAAAACAATATTCCTAGAAGTGGGAAGTGAAACGGGAATCCCTATCTGATATTAAGCTCCCTGGAATGCTACATAATGTTACACAATTTTCCTTACATATAAATCCGCCTACACACTCAGAGTATCTGGGGATTTCCATAGTCAGAAGGTGTGTAAACTAAATCAATCTATCGACTATCACCCAGATAGCCTCGTGATTCATCCGGGTCCTCTGTAACCCATCACAAAATTCATGGTAACTTGTTTCCATTTTCGTGTCAATATAGGTAGAGGCTGCAATAACCCTGCAACTTCTTTTACTCTACCTTAATCTACTGACATAGGAGACACTTCTCCACAAATCTACAATGTTTCTTTTCAAACCTGACCACCAATACCTTTTTCAGAGATTCCAATATATTTATTACTTCTCAGATGCACTGTATATCCCGAAAAGTGAGCTTCTAACAACAACACTATCTCATCAACTATGGTTCTGGGGAACACTTATAATGTCTCTGAACCTCTGTAAGTCATCATCACTCACTGTGAACTCTGTCACTATACCCTTCTGAATCTGACCCACACTATCGACACCATGTCGATCATCACGCTAAGCCTAGCAAATTCGGTCACACAAATCTGGTTCTAACCTCAGGCTAGCTGTCACACAATCATCGTCATCATCAGAAGGGATCACACACTATTGAGGCTCACAACTGCTCTAGCAACTCATGCTCCTTGACCATCATATGTAATACCATCCCAAGGCTTTTTCTGCTCAAGGCATCAGCCATTACATTAGCCTTTCCTAGTGGTACAATTTTCACAATCAAATCCTTAGAAGCTCTAACCATCTTGGTTATCTCATATTCTACCCTCTTTGTGAAAATAGATACTCGGGGCTTTTACGATCAGTGCATACCCGAAAGTTCTTACCATTTAAGTGGTGGCATCATATTTTTTAGTGTAAACGCTACGGCTGCCAACTCTAAATCATGGGTCAGATAGTTTCTCTCATGGTCCTTGAACTAACTGGATCCATAAACGACTATCTTTCCATTTTACATCAATACACAGCCCAATCCTTATTTTTAGGTATCCATAAACACTGAAACCTCTTGAGCTGTTGGTTATGGTGAGAATAATTACGGTGGTCAATTCATTACTTCAATATACCAAAACTCACCGAAACCATTTACATACTTATCATACCACTCGTATTAAATCTTTTTCCAAAAGAGACGTGTGAACTGAGCAGCCCATTAAGAAACTCACAACACCTCGTCTGTAAAACAATTTTCATTTGCTACTCATGCTTTTCCCTGGACTTCGAATACATCGAAATATCATTGCTAAAGATGACAACCAATCGATCCAGGTAAGGTTTAAATATCTCATCGTAGTTGAGTTCCTAAATATTTCAATCACCCATATCCTTGACCTATGTACTCATAAATGTATAAGTCATTTCAAAATCATTTCCGTTCAAGATACTAACCCACGTCACTTCCTTTTTCTTATATTAACGACTTTTATAAAATTTTAATTTTTAAACCTTCATGATTAATCAAATTCTATATTTCTTTATCGTACTAGTAAAGGTACCCAGATTTTAAATGTACATATTACGACTGTTGATTTCAATTTTTAGGTTATGTGTGCGCTTATCGACGCTGTCAAGTCTTCAAGTGGGGAAGTATTTTGAAATACCTTTATTAACCCTCAGACTTGACCACATAGACTGGGTGTTGATATATCCTCCTCTTATCCTTGGTCGCACTTCATATTCCCTACGTATCGCTTAATCAAAATTGACTACACATATCTAAGATATTCTTATATTGCATACGCCTCTTTTTTCCAATATATCTCGTATTCAGGATCCATCACATCTCAAAGCTTATTTCCTTTCATATATCACTTATAACAAACTCTTTCATTACTTGTTACAACTTACAATACGCTTTTCAAGGATGTTTTCACCCCTATTTTCAACTTATAATTTCTATACCCATATTCAGTTAGTGATAATCAATTAACTATCATCATCTTGCCTATGGGTACAGGCTTCACATCTTTCACTCGCTTATAAGCCACTGAAGGCGGTATGAATATATACTTGGCACCAGGATCAATTAAAATAATACTTCATTATTCACAACCAGTGTGGTATCTTCCACCACATCAAATGAAACATCAGTAGTGTCCTGGTCCAAGGTATACAATCGCTCTCGTCCAGCATCTTATTTCCGTGATAACTACCCATATCTTACACAGTTACACTTGCTACACTGCTACACTGCTACACTGTTACACTGCTCTCACAGCTACGGAGCAAGTTGGGGCCCTCAAATCACAATACCCCTCAAAAGTATTGAAATTGAATACACTGGGGCCTTACCAATCATTTTACCCCGTGACTCATCAGCTCTAATCTTTTACCAAACTACTTTTTTTTTCCAATTCTGACATCTCTGTCATTCACTATTCTTTTTTTGTCTCTATTTCGGCCCTTACTACCTTTCCCAATCTCAGAGGCGTGCAACTCATGATCTTGTTCATACAACTGTAGTCTGCGCATGACCTCGGCATAGGTAGTGATATCTAATGGCCAATTGGACTCTAATTAACAATCTGAGCCCTTCCATGAACTTTCAGACATATCGACTCTCATTGCTCATAGTGTCAGAGTCATATTTGCCCAGGAATATAAATTGAGTTTCATACTCGTTAATCAACCAGTTCCTCTAGGTCAGAGTAAAACATTTTATCTGTAATTTCATTTAAGCAGTGTCTGGGATATTCTGTCACCGGAATACATATAGAAATATTTCTCCAAGTCCATTTTGGATGTCTAACTCTTAAGATGGGTCGAGCGAACTTCCACCAATGCTCCGACTCGCCCTCAAATCTCATATGTACTCTAAGCAATTAGCCCGTAAAATATTCTCCACACTCCGCTCCAACCTCGCGAAGCGTGTCTCAATACTGTCTGATCTCTCCGTCGGACTCTATTTGATTTCTCTGTTAGACACTGTGGGGCATGCTCAATACCAGCTTCCACATCAATCTCATCTTGAGTGTCATGTGGCGACTTAGTACGACTCTCAAGCCTACCTCGATGGTCTTGAGCTCATGTACTCGCCCCTTTACCATAGCGGCTATCAGTTAGTGAGTCTATTCTTGCATTTAAAACCAAATTCTTAGCTGTAATTCCATCTCGATATACACAATTGTATCTAAACAATGCACAATATATGGGGATGTAAACTTCCTTAACCACTAACACCGACTCATATCAGGCCAAACCTGACTTTGATACCATTAAACTATTGTAAGACCTGATTTTAATTAAAACACGAAATGAAAAATGCGAAAGGATTGAAATGGAATTCCCGAACACATGTAAGGGTAAAACGGTCAAAAGATCGAAAGTCGGTAAAAATTCGACAAGAAAATTTAATTAAAAATATGGATTTGAGAAATCTTGATCAATAACGAAAAAATAATTAAATTTTGGGTTAAATTGATCAAGATATGAATTTATTGGAATAAACCAAAATTTTCGTATCGAAAAATAAACGAAAAATAGGTGAAAAAAATTGTAAGACCCGATTTTAATTAAAACACGAAATGAAAAATGCGAAAGGATTGAAATGGAATTCCCGAACACATGTAAGGGTAAAACGGTCAAAAGACCAAAAGTCGGTATAAATTTGACAAGAAAATTTAATTAAAAATATGGATTTGATAAATCTTAATCAATAACAAAGAAAAAATTAAATTTTGGGTTAAATTGATCAAGATATGAATTTATTGAAATAAACAGGAATTTTCGTATCGAAAAATATACCGAAAAGCCGATTTTAATTAAAACACGAAATGAAAAATGCGAAAGGATTGAAATGGAATTCCCGAACACATCTAAGGGAATTGTATTGTAAGACCCGATTTTAATTAAAACACGAAATGAAAAATGTGAAAGGATTGAAATGGAATTCTCGAACACATGTAAGGGTAAAACAGTCAAAAGATCGAAAGCCAATATAAATTCGACAAGAATAAAAATCAGTAAATGAATTTCTCGGTCGTATTTCAGCTTTTCGGTATATTTTTCGATGATTTTCGGGATTATTTTTCGATACGAAAATTTTGGTTTATTCCAATAAATTCATATCTTGATCAATTTAACCCGAAATTTAATTATTTCTTCGTTATTGATCAAGATTTCTCAAATCCAAATTTTTAATTAAATTTTCTTGTCGAATTTATACCGACTTTCGATCTTTTGACCGTTTTACCCTTACATGTGTTCGAAAATTCCATTTCAATCCTTTCGCATTTTTCATTTCGTGTTTTAATTAAAATCAGGTCTTACATATCACTTATAACAAACTATTTCTGTAAGACCCAATATTTTCGAGTGCATTTAAAAATGCAAAAAGGACTTAAATGGCATTCCCGAATATGTGCAAGGGCAAAATGGTCAAAAGACCAAAATTCGGTATTTATCGGGACAAGAAAATTTAATTAAAAATATGAGAATGAGAAATCTTGATCAATGATGAAGAAATAATTAAATTTCGAGTTAAATTGATCAAGATATGAATTTCTTGGGATAAACCGGGATTTTCGCATCGAAAAATAATCCCGAAAATAATCGAAAAAATATACCGGAAAGGTAAAACCGGACTGAGAAATTAATTTATGAATTAAATAGAAATTTTTTATAATATTTTGGGATATTTTGTAATTTTAATAATATTTTAATGAATAAAATATTATTAAAAATAAATTATAAATAAATAAAAATAAATAAAAAAATAAAATAATTGAAAAAAAAAAAAAAGAGGAAACTCGCGAAACGCGAGCTGGAAAACGAAAACAGAAGCAGAGAAGAAACGGAAGCCGAAAAGCGAACCGAGGGAGATCCCTCCGTCTGACGGTCACCGGCGGCCAAGGGCCCCAGGCGAGGGTCGGCGAAGGTCGGCCGACCTCAGGCGAACCCACAGGCGGCCAGACGCGCGGCGAGGTGGCCGGAAAACGTCGGAAACGGAGGAGAAGACCGCGGGGGAGAGAACCCCGATTCGCCGGCGATGGGGCTGATTCGACCCCAGCCGAGGCCCGATTTAGGGAGCCCAGACGATTGCGCGCCGATTGGCACCGGAATCGCGCCGGGAACCGGCCCGACGGCGCCGGCACGACCAAAGGGAGCCTGGACCGGCCGAACCGGACAGAACCGGCCGAACCGGACCAGACCGAACCGGCGGTCCGAACCGGGTTGAACCGGACCGGACCGGTTCAGCCAAAAAGAGGGGGAAAAAAGGGAGAAAAAGGGAAAAAGAAAAAGAGAAAAAATTGGGGAAAATTCCAGTGATGCAATCGAGCTTCGGGTAAGTCGGTAAGCGGTCGAATTGACCGATTTAATTTTTGAAATATTTAATTTGATAAATAATCGACTGAAAGTTTACCCGAAAATATATTTAATTGTGTAGCTCGACAATTGGCATCAACCGAGAGCTCGAGATAGCCTCAATTTTTGTATTATCATGGAATAACGGGTAAGTGACCCTTATTTACGACAATTTTATATCGTTATGCGTGATTGATATTTAACGCATAAATTACGGATTTAATTTCCGCATAAATGAATTAAATTCTAGAAATTGAGATAAATTGTCGTAAATAATTCATAAGCTATCCGAAAATTTAGAACGAGGCTAAATAAATATTGATGGGTCCAATGAGCCCAATAGGCCTCGATAAAGTGTGGTAAACGGGCTTAAGGCCGATTAAGGCCCATTATGGTGCAATCGGGCCCAATATGAGAAACGGGCCCAATGATTTAAAATTAAGCCCAGAAAATTATGAAATACATTAAATTGTATTGTATTTGACCTGATGAATGTGTATCCGCAGTTCCGGAGATTTGATTTGGATTCGGAGCAAATCGGACTGCGTGACAAGACACAGTGGGAAAGGTCAGACTGTACAGATAAATGAGGTAAGGGAATTATGTGAGTAGCTAGAGGTAGCTACGCGTATTTTAATAAGCTTTTCTGTATACTGAATATGTATGTATACATTGATATTGTATAATGATCCTAAAAGTGGTTTAAATGAATTTTAAGGATCAAAATAGGTGAAATGTCTATTTTACCCCTATTGAGGGAAGTTCACCTAAGGATGGTGAAAGCATGACATGCATGGAATGCATGATTTAAGGATTTTTATGATTAAGGAATTTTCTTGATTTTAATCAAAGTAAAGCGATAGATTGGCCAGTAAATGCATGAATTTCACAAAATAACACTACGTAGGTGTTATTAATATTTAAATGAAATTTCTTTGGAAAAGAGGCCAACTATCAAGTTTATATGGAAACAGATAGTGCCGACACGTAGTTCGCACTATATCTGCGTTTGTGAATGTGCATAAATGTGCTTGAGCAGTTGCTCGCACCGACTTGTGTGACATCATATGCATGAAATGTGCTAGAGCATGGTGCTCGCACTGATTTTTATTATTGTGAAATGAGAGCTGCTGGAGCCTAGCTCGCACTCTGTTTTGACATGTTTTGACATGTTTTGATTTGTTTTGACGTGGTATGCATAAAATAGTGCTGGAGCGATTACTCGCACTACTTTTAATGATTTGACATGCATGAGAGATGCTGGAGCTTAGCTCGCATCCTGTTTTGATTTAATTATGCATAAAAGCCGTGCTGGAGTGAAACTCGCACGAGATTTGATTTAGTTATGCATAAAGCCGTGCTGGAGTATAACTCGCACGAGATTTGATTTACTTGAGCATTCATTTGTGCTGGAGCGTTGCTCGCACAAAGTTTTATATGGTTTTCATAATTCATTTGAATGTCGTACTGGAGTTTTTCTCGTACGAGGTTTTCACTGAATTTATATACATATCCGTACTAGAGCGTTGCTCGTACGTGGAATTTACATGAAATTAAAATCAGTTTAAGTCGTACTGGAGCGCTGCTCGTACGCAGATTTCACTGATTTTTATGAAACCGTGCTAGAGCTTCCCTCGCACGAGATTTTCAGATATCATGAATATGCATGGAGCCGTGCTTGAGTTTCGCTCGCACAGGGATTTATATTACATGCATATAGCCGTGTTGGAGCCTCCTGTAGACTGTGTGTCACAGTGAGATGATATGCTCACACGTGCATTCTGAGACAGATGATATGGGTGGATAAGACCTATTACAGGCACCCCTGACTGAGCTTGGGTTCACGGAGTACTTTGTACCGTGTATGTCACGCGGAGTACGCTGTACCGTGGGGATTGTTGGAGTGGAGTGGCATTAGCCACGAGGCAGCAAGCCTTGCCCTCGCAATCCTGGTGTTATGCTGTTCTGGCGGGTAGGACGACCCACCTCCCGTTTCAGGTGTGATACCCCGCACACTAGGTACCGTGTTGCCAGGGATCACTAGGATATGGCCATAGTCCTCGATGTTACTGTTAATTACCTGATTGTCTCACATGATATAACTTGTGGTCTGTTAGACCAGGGTAGACCCGAAGGAGGGGTCAGGCCCCCGATTTGATGATTTGATGATTTCAGATGATTTTATGATATGTGACCCTGAAAGAAGGGTGGTTTTATAACTCAAGTTTTATAATGAAATATAACAATTTGTTTTATGAGTTTTGAGATGATTGACCCAGAGGGGTTATTTTATACTGCGTTTTAAATGAATTGATTTAAATGCAGTGGCATGATGTGTTTTTCCATGCTTTCATTTGAAAACCTTGAATTGTCTTACATGACATGAAAGACTGCATGATCTTGATTAAATTCATGCTTAATATGATTTAATGATGTCACATAAAATGCTTTGAATGCATGAGTTACATGATTTATATATGCACAAATAGTTTTGGATAAACTATGGCATTGAATATGCATGACTTTGTGCGTGTAATTTTAAATGAAAAGAAATGGATTTAAGGGCATGGCATTATGAGCATATAGATAGTGGAGCTATCTACTTACTTGCATAATTGCCTTACTGAGCGTGTGGTTTGCTCACCCCCTTATTTTCCCATCTTTTCAGAGCACTTGTAATAATTATTGAGCGGCTGAGGACTTGCATGCTTAATATCCGCTGCTTGCTGCTTCCCATCGAGAGACAGGTATACACATTTGTATGGTTTTGTATCTAAATATGTAATGCACAGTACTGTAAATGGATATGATGTCGGGGATGTAGAGTCATGTAAATACCATTGGGTATGTATTTATTTAAAGTCAAAAGGATAGTAGACTCTGATATATGATTATGGGAATGAAATGTTAAATAGTGTGAGGTGACTAACACCGAATCATAGCCCAACTGTGTTGTAGGATGGTCACGACGAGAGAAATGTAAGAATTAAATAATAAATGAAAAAGCGAAAAATTTACTCTGATTTTTAGGTAATTCGGGTCGTGACAGGTTTTTGGTATCAGAGCTTAAGTTGGCCTGATATGAGTCGGTGTTAGTGGTTAATGAAGATTACACCCCCATGTACTGTGCATTAGTTAGATACAATTGTGTATATCGAGATGGAAGTGCAGCTAAGAATTTGGTTTTAAATGCAAGTATAGACTCATGAACTGTTAGCCGCTATGGTTGAGAGGTAAGTACACGAGCTCGAGGCCGTTGAGGTAGGCCCGGGAGTTGTACTGAGTCGCCACTTGAGACTCGAGATGAGATTGACGTGGAGGCTGGTTGAGCCTGCCCCACAGAGTCTGACAGAGAGATCAGACAGAGTCTGACAGAGAGATCAGACAGTATTGAGACACTCTTCGCGAGGTTGGAACGAAGTGTAGGGAATATTTTACGAGCTAATTGCTCAGAGTATATATGAGATTTGAGGGCGAGTTGGAGCATTAATTGAAGTTGGCTCGACCCATCTTAAGAGTTAGACATCTAAGATGGACATGAAAAGTAATTCTAGATGTATTCCGGTGACAGAATTTCCCGGACACTTAAAGAAAAAAATTACAGATGATATTCATTACTCTGACCCAGAGGAACATGTGAAGCTCAGCTTATATTCCTGGGCAGATGTGACTCAGACACGATAAACAGTGAGAGTCGGAATGTATGAAAGTTCATAGAAGGACTCAGATTATCAATTAGAGTCCGATTAGCCCGTTAGATCGCTACCTACGACGAGGCAGTGCGCAGACTACCGTGTGTGAATAAGATCATGAGTTGTATGCCTCTGAGATTGAGAAAGGTAGTAAGGGGCTGAAATAGAGACAAAAAGAGAATAAAGAATGACAGAGATGTCAGAATGAAAAAAAAGGTAGTTTGGTAAAAGCTTAGAGCTGATAAATCACGGGGTAAGTTGATTGATAAACCCCAGTATATCTAATTTTAATAATTATGAGGGGTATTATGATTTGAGGACCCCGACTTGCTACGTAACAGTATAACAGTGTAGCAATGTGAACAGTGTAAGATGTGTGGTAATTACCACATAAATAAGATGTTGGACGAGGGCGAGTGTATGCCTTGGACCAGGACACTACTGATGTTTCATAGGATGTGGTGGAAGATACCACACTGGTTAAGAATAATGAAATAATTATGTTAATGGATCCTGGTGCCACGCATTTATTCATACCGCCTTCAGTGATTTATAAGTTAGTGAAAAATGTGAAGCCTATACCTTTAAGCATGAAGAGGATGATAGTTAGTTGATTTTCACTAACTGAATATGGGTATAGGGATTGTAAGTTGAAAATAGGGGTGAAAATATCACTGAAAAGTGTATTGTAACTTGACAAGTAAGGAAAGAGTTTGCTATAAGTGATATATTAAAGGAGATATATTGGAATAAGAGGCGTATGCAAGGTAAGGATGTCCTTGATATGCAAAGTAATCTGGAGATCTTTAATAGGTAGTGTATATGGATTGCGACCAAGATAAGGGGTAGATATATCTAAACCCAGTTGATGTGGTCAAGTCAAAAGGGTTAATAAAGGTATTTTAAAATATCTCCCTGCCTGAAGATTTGACAGCGTCTGGAAGCGCACGCATAATCTATAGATTGAATTCGACGGTCATAATATATACATTAAAATTTGGGTACCTTTGCTGGTACGATAAAGAAATATAGAAATTCATTAATCATGAAAGTTTAAAATTAAAATTTTATAAAAGCCGTTAATATAAGAAAAAGGAAACGACGCGGATTAGTATCCTGAACGAAAGCGATTTCGAAATGACATTGTACGTTTATACGTGCATAGGTCAAGGATATGAGTGAATGAAGTATTGAGTGGAACTCAATTACGATGAGGTATTTAAAGCTTACCTGGACCGATTGGTTGTCCTCTTTAGTGATGATATTTTGATGTATTCGAAGTCCAGGGAAGAGCTTGAGTAGCAACAGGAAACTGTCGTACGGACGAGTTGTTATGAGTTTCTTGAAATGGGCTGCTCAGTTGACACATCTCAATTGGAAAAAAAAAAAAAAAAAGATTTCATACAGGTGGTATGATAAGTATGTAAATGGCTTCGATGAGTTTTAGTATATTAAGGTATGAACTGACCACCGTAAGTATTCTCACCATAACTAACAGCTCAAGAGGTTTCAGTGTGTATGGATACCTCCAAATAAGGATTGAGCTATGTATTGATGTAAATGGGAAGATAGTCGTTTATGGATCCAGATAATTCAAGGACCTGAGAGAAACTATCCGACCCATGATTTAGAGTTGGCAGCCGTAGCGTTTACACTAAAGGTATGGCGCCACCACTTATATGGTAAGAAATTTCGGATATGCACTGATCGTAAAAGCCCCGAGTATCTGTTTTCACAGAAAGAGTTGGATGAGATAACCAAGAGGGTTAGAGCTTCTAAGGATTATGTGTCACGACCCGAATTACCTAAAAATCAGAGTAAATTTTTCGTTTTTTCATTTATTATTTAATTCTTAACTTTCTCTCGTCGTGACCATCCTACAACACAGTTGGGCTATGATTCGGTGTTAGTCACCTCACACTATTTAACATTTCATTCCCATAATCATATATCAGAGTCTACTATCCTTTTGACTTTAAATAAATACATACCCAATGGTATTTACATGACTCTACATCCCCGACATCATATCCATTTACAGTACTGTGCATTACATATTTAGATACAAAATCATACAAATGTGTATACCTGTCTCTCGATGGGAAGCAGCAAGCAGCGGATATTAAGCATGCAAGTCCTCAGCCGCTCAATAACTATTTCAAGTGCTCTGAAAAGATGGGAAAATAAGGGGGTGAGCAAACCACACGCTCAGTAAGGCAATTATGCAAGTAAGTAGATAGCTCCACTATCTACATGCTCATAATGCCATGCCCTTAAATCCATTTCTTTTCATTAAAATCATCAAGCACAAAGTCATGCATATTCAATGCCATAGTTCATCCAAAACTATTTGTGCATATATAAATCATGTAACTCATGCATTCAAAGCATTTTATGTGACATCATTAAATCATATTAAGCATGAATTTAATCAAGATCATGCAATCTTTCATACCATGTAAGACAAAACATGGATTTCAAATGAAAGCATGGAAAAACACATCATGCCTCTGCATTTAAATCAATTCATTTAAAACGCAGTATAAAATAACCCCTCTAGGTCAATCATCTCAAAACTCATAAAACAATTCGTTATATTTCATTATAAAACTTGAGTTATAAAACCACCCTTCTTTCAGGGTCACATATCATAAAATCATCTGAAATCATCAAATCATCAAATCGGGGGCCTGACCCCTCCTTCGGGTCTACCCTGGTCTAACAGACCACAAGTTATATCATGTGAGACAATAAGGTAATTATCAGTAACATCGAGGACTATGGCCATATCCTAGTGATCCCTGGCAACACGGTACCTAGTGTGCGGGGTATCACACCTGAAACGGGAGGTGGGTCGTCCTACCCGCCAGAACAGCATAACACCAGGATTGCGAGGGCAAGGCTTGCTGCCTCGTGGCTAATGCCACTCCACTCCAACAATCCCCACGGTACAGCGTACTCCGCGTGACATACACGGTACAAAGTACTCCGTGAACCCAAGCTCAGTCAGGGGTGCCTGTAATAGGTCTTATCCACCCATATCATCTGTCTCAGAATGCACGTGTGAGCATATCATCTCACTGTGACACACAGTCTACAGGAGGCTCCAACACGGCTATATGCATGTAATATAAATCCCTGTGCGAGCGAAGCTCAAGCACGGCTCCATGCATATTCATGATATCTGAAAATCTCGTGCGAGCGAAGCTCTAGCACGGTTTCATAAAAATCAGTGAAATCTGCGTACGAGCAGCGCTCCAGTACGACTTAAACTGATTATAATTTCATGTAAATTTCACGTACGAGCAACGCTCTAGTACGGATATGTATATAAATTCAGTGAAAACCTCGTACGAGAAAAACTCCAGTACGGCATTCAAATGAATTATGAAAACCATATAAAACTTTGTGCGAGCAACGCTCCAGCACAAATGAATGCTCAAGTAAATCAAATCTCGTGCGAGTTACACTCTAGCACGACTTTATGCATAATTAAATCAAATCTCGTGCGAGTTAGACTCCAGCACGGCTTCATGCATAATTAAATCAAAACAGGATGCGAGCTAAGCTCCAGCATCTCTCATGCATGTCAAATCATTAAAACTAGTGCGAGCAATCGCTCCAGCACTATTTTATGCATACCACGTTAAAACAAATCAAGACATGTCAAAACAGAGTGCGAGCTAGGCTCCAGCAGCTCTCATTTCACAATAATAAAAATCAGTGCGAGCACCATGCTCTAGCACATTTCATGCATATGATGTCACACAAGTCGGTGCGAGCAACTGCTCAAGCACATTTATGCACATTCACAAACGCAGATATAGTGCGAACTACGTGTCGGCACTACCTGTTTCCATATAAACTTGATAGTTGGCCTCTTTTCCAAAGAAATTTCATTTAAATATTAATAACACCTACGTAGTGTTAATTTGGGAAACTTATGCAATTATTGGCCAATCTATCGATTTACTTTGATTAAAACCAATCAAATCTTAAATTCGGAAAATTCCTTAAATCATGCATTTCATGCATGTCATGCTTTCACCATCCTTAGGTGAACTTCCCTCAATAGGGGTAAAATAGTCTTTTCACCTATTTCGATCCTCAAAATTATTTAAACCACTTTTAGGATCTTTATACATCATCAAGGCATACATACATATTCAGTGTACAGAACACTATTAAAATACGCGTAGCTACCTCTAGCTACTCACACAATTCCCTTACCTCATTTATCTGTACAGTCTGACATTTACATCGATGTCTCGTCACGCAGTCCGATTTGCTCCGAATCCAAATCAAATCTCCGGCACTGCGGATAAATGTTCATCAGGTCAAATACAATACAATTAATTGTATTTCTTAATTTTCTGGGCTTAATTTAAATCATTGGGCCCGTTTACCCATATTGGGCCCGATTGCACCATAATGGGCCTTAATCGGCCTTAAGCCCGTTTACCACAATTTATCGAGGCCTATTGGGCTCATTGGACCCATCAATATTTATTTAGCCTCGTTCTAAATTCTCAGATAGCTTATGAATTATTTACGACCATTTTATCCCAATTTCTAGAATTTAATTCATTTATACGGAAATTAAATCTGTAATTCATGCGTTAAATATCAATCACGCATAACGATATAAAATTGTCGTAAATAAGGGTCACATACCCGTTATTCCATGATCGTACACAAATCGAGGCTGTCTCGAGCTCTCAGTGGATGCCAATTGTCGAGCTACACAATTAAATATATTTTCGGGTAAACTTTCAGTCGATTATTTATCAAATTAAATATTCTAAAAATTAAATCGGTCAATTTGACCGCTTACCGACTTACCCGAAGCTCGATTGCATCACAGGAATTTTTCCCAATTTTTTCTCTTTTTCTTTTTCCCTTTTTCTTCCTTTTTTTCCCTCTCTTTTTGGCTGAACCGGTCCGGTCCGGTTCAACCCGGTTCGGACCGCCGGTTCGGTCTGGTCCGGTTTGGCTGGTTCTGTCCGGTTCGGCCGGTCCAGGCTCCCTTTGGTCGTGCCGGCGCCGTCCGGCCGGTTCTCTGGCCGATTCCGGTGCCATTCAACGCGCCATGGACTGGGCTTCTCAAATCAGGCCTCGGCCTGGGTCGAATCGGCGCCGATGGCCGCCGATCGACGTTTCTCCCCCGCGGCATCCCTTTCGTTTTTCGATGTTTTTCGCCGTTCCCGGCGCGCGTCTGGCCGCCTGTGGGTTCGCCTGAGGTCGGCCGACCTTCGCCGACCCTCGCCTGGGGCCCTTGGCCGCCGGTGAGGCTCGTCCGTCGTCTTCTCTTCCTCGGCTCGCCTTTCGCGTTTTTCTTCTTCTCTGTTTCTGTTTCTCGCGATTCCAATTCGCGTTTTTTTTTTTTTTTTTTTTTTTATTTATAATTTATTTTTAATATTATTTTAATCAATAAAATAATATTAAAATACACAAATATCTTTTAAAAATTATATTTTATTCATCTAATCTGTAAATA
The DNA here is from genome assembly GCA_033439115.1 of Firmiana major. Taxonomy (NCBI): domain Eukaryota; kingdom Viridiplantae; phylum Streptophyta; class Magnoliopsida; order Malvales; family Malvaceae; genus Firmiana; species Firmiana major. Next base: position 60,560,313 of record CM065907.1, on the reverse strand, counting down.
ATTTTCTCAGTCCGATTTTACCTTTTCGGTATATTTTTCGATTATTTTCGGGATTATTTTTCAATACAAAAATTTTGATTTATCCCAATAAATTCATATCTTGATCAATTTAACCCGAAATTTAATTATTTCTTCATCATTGATCAAGATTTCTCATTCTCATATTTTTAATTAAATTTTCTTGTCTCGATTAATACCGAATTTTGGTCTTTTGACCATTTTACCCTTGCACATATTCGGGAATGCCATTTAAGTCCTTTTGCATTTTTAAATGCACTAAAAAAATATCGGGTCTTACAATCTCCCCCACTTAAGAAATTTGGTCCTCCAAATTAGAACCAAGTCAAATGAGTCCATACCCAACTCTGGTACATCTATCGTATCATATACTGTCATCCTCAAGTGACTTTCTCCGGAGTATAATTCTACCATCATACTTAACTAGGGAGATCATTTCAAACCTCAACACTTTGTCCTTAAGTTTAATGCCCGAATCGATTCCTCCAATCATACGTTATATTTGCATTGAGCTAAATTGTTGGAGCTCATATCTGATCACATATACTGGGTCCGGATAGTATTTCTTAAGCATCAAAAGATAAGACACATAGTGGATGCCTGCTTATTCAAGTGGTAACGCCAACCTACAGGTCTTACCTCCCACTTTGTCCAATATCTCTATCCGAATCTTGTTACGTCCTTAAGACAAGTAACTGCCAACATAATGATTCACCCTCGGTGAATTCCAATGATTTCCTGTCTCTTGTCAGCATAGGCTTTTCTATCTGCTCTGAGGTGTTCTTAATCTCTCTCAAATCAACTGAACATACTCAGAGGTTTGTCTTACTAATTCGGGAACAATTTTCTATCTGTCACCCACTTCTCTTATCAAAGTCAGGGAACAACTCCCTACGGCCATATAATGCCGAATATAATCCCATCCCGATACTCAAGTGACAACTATCATCACTGGCGAATTTGATTAGTAGCAACTGATCATCCCAGGAGCTCATAAAATCAATGGCACACGCTCTCATCACATCCTCCAGAACCTGTACAGTCCTCTCTGACTGACCATCTGTCTGAGGGTGGAAGCTGTGCTAACACACAATCAGGGTCCCATAGCTTCAAAAAACATATTCCCAGAAGTGGAAAGTGAAGCGGGAATCCCTATCTGATACCATGCTCACTGGAACGCTACACAATGTTTCACAATATTCCACACACATAAATCCGCCTATACACTTAGAGTATCTAGGGATTTTCATAACCAGAAGGTGGGTAACTAAATCAATCTATCAACTATCACCTAGATAGCCTCGAGATTCATTCGGGTCCTCTGTAACCCATCACGAAATCCATGGTAACTTGTTCCCATTTCCGTGTCAATATAGGTAGAGGCTGCAATAACCCTGCAACTTCTTTTACTCTACCTTACTCTGCTGACATACGAGACACTTTTTTCGCAATTCTCTACAATATCTCTTTTTCATACCTGACCACCAATACCCTTTTCAGAGATTCTGATATATTTATTACTTCTCGAATGCACTGTATATCCCGAAGAGTGAGCTTCTGACAATAGCACTTTCTTATCAACTATGGTCCTGAGGAGCACTTATACTGTCTCTGAACCTCTGTGAGTCATCATCACTCACTGTGAACTCTGTCACTATACCCTTCTGAATCTGACCCACACTATCGACACCATGCTGATCATCACGCTAAGCCTGGCAAATCCGGTCACATAAATCCGGTTCTAACCTCAGGCTAGCTGTCACACAATCACCGTCATCATCAGAAGGGATCACATCACTACTGAGGTTCACAACTGCTTTAGCAGCTCTCGCTCCTTGACCATCTTATGTGATACCATCCCGAGGCTCTTTCTGCTCAAGGCATCAACCATTACATTAGCCTTTCTTGGGTGGTACAAAGTTCACAATCATAATCCTTAGAAGCTCTAACCCTCTTGGTTATCTCATATTCTACTCTTTCTGTGAAAACAGATACTCGGGGCTTTTACGATCAGTGCATACCCGAAATTTCTTACCATATAAGTGGTGGCGCCATACCTTTAGTGTAAACGCTACGGCTGCCAACTCTAAATCATGGGTCGGATAGTTTCTCTCAGGGTCCTTGAATTATCTGGATCCATAAACGACTATCTTCTCATTTTACATCAATACATAGCTCAATCCTTATTTGGAGGTATCCATACACACTGAAACCTCTTGAGCTGTTGGTTATAGTGGGAATACTTACGGTGGTCAGTTCATTACTCCAATATACCAAAACTCATTGAAGCCATTTTCATACTTATCATACTACTCGTATGAAATCTTTTTCCAAACGAGACATCTCAACTGAGCAGCCCACTTCAAGAAACTCTCAACACCTCGTCTGTAAGACAGTTTCCTGTTGCGACTCATACTCATCCCTGGACTTCGAATACATCATAATATCATCGCTGTAGATGACAACCAATCGGTCCAGGTAAGGTTTAAATACCTTAACGTAGTTGAGTTCCACTCAATATTTCAATTTTCCATATACTTGACCTATGTACGCATAAACGTACAATGTCATTTCGAAATAGCTTTCGTTCAAGATACTAGCTCACGTCATTTCTTTCCTCTTATATTGACGACTTTTTTTTTTATAAAATTTTAATTTTTAAACTTTCATGATTAATCAAGTTCTATATTTCTTTATTGTACCAGCAAAGGTACCCAAATTTTAATGTATATATTATGACCGTCGAATTTAATCTATAGATTATGCGTGCGCTTCCAGACGCTGTCAAATCTTCAGGCAGGGAAGTATTTTAAAATACCTTTATTATCCCTCAGACTTGACTACATACCGCTTAATCCAATTTACTTTGCATATCAAGGATATCCTTACCTTGCATACGTCTCTTATTCCAATATATCTCCTTTTATATATCACTTGTGACAAACTCTTTCCTTACTTGTCAAGTTACAATACACTTTTCAGTGATATTTTCTCCCCTATTTTCAACTTACAATCCCTATACCCATATTCAGTTAGTGAAAATCAACTAACTATCATCCTCTTCATGCTTAAAGGTATAGGCTTCACATTTTTTTCACTAACTTATAAGCAACTGAAGGCGGTATGAATAAATGCATGGCACCAGGATCAATTAACATAATTATTTCATTATTCTTAACCAGTGTGGTATCTTTCACCACATCATATTAATCATCAATGGTATCCTGGTCCAAGGCATACACTCACCCTCATCTAACATTTTATTTCCGTGGTAACTACCACACATCTTACACTGTTCACACTGCTACTCTGTTATACTGTTTACATAACAGGTCGGGGTCCTTGAATCACAATACCCCTCAATAGTGTTGAAATTAAATACACTGGGGCCTCCAATCATCTTACCCCGTGACTCATCGACTCTAATCTTTTACCAAACTATCTTTTTCCCATTCTGACATCTCTGTCATTATTTATTCTCTTTTGTCTCTATTTTGGCCCTTACTACCTTTCTCAATCTCAGAGGCGTGCAATTTATAATCTTATTTACACAACTGTAGTCTGCGCACTGCCTCGGCATAGGTAGTGCTGTCTAACGGGCTAATCGGACTCTAATTGACAATCTGAGCCCTTCCAAGAACTTTCAAACATCTCGACTCTCACTGTTCATCGTGTCCGAGCCACATCTGCCCAGGAATATAAACTGAGTATCATACTCGTTAATCAACATGTTCCTCTGGGTCAGAGTAAAGAATGTCATCTGTAATTTCCTTTAAAACAATATCCGGGATATTCTGTCACCGGAATACATATAGAAATTTTTTTTTTTTTTCATGTCCATTCTGGATGTCTAACTCTTAAGATGGGTCGAGCGAACTTTCATCAATGTTCCGACTCGCCCTCAAATACCATACATACCCTGAGCAATTAGCTCGTAAAATATTCCCTACACTCCGCTCCAACCTCGCGAAGCGTATCTCAATACTGTCTGATCTCTCTGTCAGACTCTATCCGATCTCTCTATCGGACTCTGTGGGGCATGCTCAACCAGCCTCCACGTCAATCTCATCTCAAGTCTCATGTGGCGACTCAGTACAACTCATGGGCCTACCTCAACGGCCTTGAGCTCGTGTACTCGCCTCTCAACCATAGCGGCTATCAGTCAATGAGTCTATTCTTGCATTCAAAACTAAATTCTTAGCTGCACTTCCATCTCGATATACACAATTGTATCTAAATAATGCACAGTACATGGGGATGTAAACTTCCTTAACCACTAACACCGACTCATATCAGGCCAACTCAAGCTCTGATACCATTAAACCTGTCACGACCCGAATTACCTAAAAATCAGAGTAAATTTTTCATTTTTTCATTTATTATTTAATTCTTAACTTTCTCTCGTCGTGACCATCCTACAACACAGTTGGGCTATGATTCGGTGTTAGTCACCTCACACTATTTAACATTTCATTCCCATAATCATATATCAGAGTCTACTATCCTTTTGACTTTAAATAAATACATACCCAATGGTATTTACATGACTCTACATCCCCGACATCATATCCATTTACAGTACTGTGCATTACATATTTAGATACAAAATCATACAAATGTGTATACCTGTCTCTCGATGGGAAGCAGCAAGCAGCGGATATTAAGCATGCAAGTCCTCAGCCGCTCAATAACTATTTCAAGTGCTCTGAAAAGATGGGAAAATAAGGGGGTGAGCAAACCACACGCTCAGTAAGGCAATTATGCAAGTAAGTAGATAGCTCCACTATCTACATGCTCATAATGCCATGCCCTTAAATCCATTTCTTTTCATTAAAATCATCAAGCACAAAGTCATGCATATTCAATGCCATAGTTCATCCAAAACTATTTGTGCATATATAAATCATGTAACTCATGCATTCAAAGCATTTTATGTGACATCATTAAATCATATTAAGCATGAATTTAATCAAGATCATGCAATCTTTCATACCATGTAAGACAAAACATGGATTTCAAATGAAAGCATGGAAAAACACATCATGCCTCTGCATTTAAATCAATTCATTTAAAACGCAGTATAAAATAACCCCTCTAGGTCAATCATCTCAAAACTCATTATATTTCATTATAAAACTTGAGTTATAAAACCACCCTTCTTTCAGGGTCACATATCATAAAATCATCTGAAATCATCAAATCATCAAATCGGGGGCCTGACCCCTCCTTCGGGTCTACCCTGGTCTAACAGACCACAAGTTATATCATGTGAGACAATAAGGTAATTATCAGTAACATCGAGGACTATGGCCATATCCTAGTGATCCCTGGCAACACGGTACCTAGTGTGCGGGGTATCACACCTGAAACGGGAGGTGGGTCGTCCTACCCGCCAGAACAGCATAACACCAGGATTGCGAGGGCAAGGCTTGCTGCCTCGTGGCTAATGCCACTCCACTCCAACAATCCCCACGGTACAGCGTACTCCGCGTGACATACACGGTACAAAGTACTCCGTGAACCCAAGCTCAGTCAGGGGTGCCTGTAATAGGTCTTATCCACCCATATCATCTGTCTCAGAATGCACGTGTGAGCATATCATCTCACTGTGACACACAGTCTACAAGAGGCTCCAACACGGCTATATGCATGTAATATAAATCCATGTACGAGCGAAGCTCAAGCACGGCTCCATGCATATTCATGATATCTGAAAATCTCGTGCGAGCGAAGCTCTAGCACGGTTTCATAAAAATCAGTGAAATCTGCGTACGAGCAGCGCTCCAGTACGACTTAAACTGATTATAATTTCATGTAAATTTCACGTACGAGCAACGCTCTAGTACGGATATGTATATAAATTCAGTGAAAACCTCGTACGAGAAAAACTCCAGTACGGCATTCAAATGAATTATGAAAACCATATAAAACTTTGTGCGAGCAACGCTCCAGCACAAATGAATGCTCAAGTAAATCAAATCTCGTGCGAGTTACACTCTAGCACGACTTTATGCATAATTAAATCAAATCTCGTGCGAGTTAGACTCCAGCACGGCTTCATGCATAATTAAATCAAAACAGGATGCGAGCTAAGCTCCAGCATCTCTCATGCATGTCAAATCATTAAAACTAGTGCGAGCAATCGCTCCAGCACTATTTTATGCATACCACGTTAAAACAAATCAAGACATGTCAAAACAGAGTGCGAGCTAGGCTCCAGCAGCTCTCATTTCACAATAATAAAAATCAGTGCGAGCACCATGCTCTAGCACATTTCATGCATATGATGTCACACAAGTCGGTGCGAGCAACTGCTCAAGCACATTTATGCACATTCACAAACGCAGATATAGTGCGAACTACGTGTCGGCACTACCTGTTTCCATATAAACTTGATAGTTGGCCTCTTTTCCAAAGAAATTTCATTTAAATATTAATAACACCTACGTAGTGTTAATTTGGGAAACTTATGCAATTATTGGCCAATCTATCGATTTACTTTGATTAAAACCAATCAAATCTTAAATTCGGAAAATTCCTTAAATCATGCATTTCATGCATGTCATGCTTTCACCATCCTTAGGTGAACTTCCCTCAATAGGGGTAAAATAGTCTTTTCACCTATTTCGATCCTCAAAATTATTTAAACCACTTTTAGGATCTTTATACATCATCAAGGCATACATACATATTCAGTGTACAGAACACTATTAAAATACGCGTAGCTACCTCTAGCTACTCACACAATTCCCTTACCTCATTTATCTGTACAGTCTGACATTTACATCGATGTCTCGTCACGCAGTCCGATTTGCTCCGAATCCAAATCAAATCTCCGGCACTGCGGATAAATGTTCATCAGGTCAAATACAATACAATTAATTGTATTTCTTAATTTTCTGGGCTTAATTTAAATCATTGGGCCCGTTTACCCATATTGGGCCCGATTGCACCATAATGGGCCTTAATCGGCCTTAAGCCCGTTTACCACAATTTATCGAGGCCTATTGGGCTCATTGGACCCATCAATATTTATTTAGCCTCGTTCTAAATTCTCAGATAGCTTATGAATTATTTACGACCATTTTATCCCAATTTCTAGAATTTAATTCATTTATACGGAAATTAAATCTGTAATTCATGCGTTAAATATCAATCACGCATAACGATATAAAATTGTCGTAAATAAGGGTCACATACCCGTTATTCCATGATCGTACACAAATCGAGGCTGTCTCGAGCTCTCAGTGGATGCCAATTGTCGAGCTACACAATTAAATATATTTTCGGGTAAACTTTCAGTCGATTATTTATCAAATTAAATATTCTAAAAATTAAATCGGTCAATTTGACCGCTTACCGACTTACCCGAAGCTCGATTGCATCACAGGAATTTTTCCCAATTTTTTCTCTTTTTCTTTTTCCCTTTTTCTTCCTTTTTTTCCCTCTCTTTTTGGCTGAACCGGTCCGGTCCGGTTCAACCCGGTTCGGACCGCCGGTTCGGTCTGGTCCAGTTTGGCTGGTTCTGTCCGGTTCGGCCGGTCCAGGCTCCCTTTGGTCGTGCCGGCGCCGTCCGGCCGGTTCTCTGGCCGATTCCGGTGCCATTCAACGCGCCATGGACTGGGCTTCTCAAATCAGGCCTCGGCCTGGGTCGAATCGGCGCCGATGGCCGCCGATCGACGTTTCTCCCCCGCGGCATCCCTTTCGTTTTTCGATGTTTTTCGCCGTTCCCGGCGCGCGTCTGGCCGCCTGTGGGTTCGCCTGAGGTCGGCCGACCTTCGCCGACCCTCGCCTGGGGCCCTTGGCCGCCGGTGAGGCTCGTCCGTCGTCTTCTCTTCCTCGGCTCGCCTTTCGCGTTTTTCTTCTTCTCTGTTTCTGTTTCTCGCGATTCCAATTCGCGTTTTTTTTTTTTTTTATAATTTATTTTTAATATTATTTTAATCAATAAAATAATATTAAAATACACAAATATCTTTTAAAAATTATATTTTATTCATCTAATCTGTAAATAATTTTCTCAGTCCGATTTTACCTTTTCGGTATATTTTTCGATTATTTTCGGGATTATTTTTCAATACAAAAATTTTGATTTATCCCAATAAATTCATATCTTGATCAATTTAACCCGAAATTTAATTATTTCTTCATCATTGATCAAGATTTCTCATTCTCATATTTTTAATTAAATTTTCTTGTCTCGATTAATACCGAATTTTGGTCTTTTGACCATTTTACCCTTGCACATATTCGGGAATGCCATTTAAGTCCTTTTGCATTTTTAAATGCACTAAAAAAATATCGGGTCTTACATTATGATTGTGAATATTGTACCACCCAAGAAAGGCTAATGTAAAGGCTGATGCTTTAAACAGAAAGAGCCTCGAGATGGTATTACATATGATGGTCAGGGAGCGTGAGCTGCTAGAGCAGTTGTGAACCTCAGTAGTGATGTGATTCCTTCTGATGATGACGGTGATTTTGTGATAGCTAGCCTGAGGTTAGAACCGGATTTGTGTGACCGGATTTACCAGGCTTAGCGTGATGATCGGCATGGTGTCGATAGTGTGGGTCAGATTCAGAAGGGTATAGTGACAGAGTTCACAGTGAGTGATGATGACTCACAGAGGTTCAGAGACAGTATAAGTGCTCCTCAGGACCATAGTTGATAAGAAAGTGCTATTGTCAGAAGCTCACTCTTCGGGATATACAGTGCATCCGAGAAGTAATAAATATATCAGAATCTCTGAAAAGGGTATTGGTGGTCAGGTATGAAAAAGAGATATTGTAGAGAATTGCGAAAAAGTGTCTCGTATGTCAGCAGAGTAAGGTAGAGTAAAAGAAGTTGCAGGGTTATTGCAGCCTCTACCTATATTGACACGGAAATGGGAACAAGTTACCATGGATTTCGTGATGGGTTACAGAGGACCCGAATGAATCTCGAGGCTATCTAGGTGATAGTTGATAGATTGATTTAGTTACCCACCTTCTGGTTATGAAAATCCCTAGATACTCTAAGTGTATAGGCGGATTTATGTGTGTGGAATATTGTGAAACATTGTGTAGCGTTCCAGTGAGCATGGTATCAGATAGGGATTCCCGCTTCACTTTCCACTTCTGGGAATATGTTCTTGGAAGCTATGGGACCCTGATTGCGTGTTAGCACAGCTTCCACCCTCAGACAGATGGTCAGTCAGAGAGGACTGTACAGGTTCTGGAGGATGTGATGAGAGCGTGTGCCATTGATTTTATGAGCTCCTGGGATGATTAGTTGCTACTAATCAAATTCGCCAATGATGACAGTTGTCACTTGAGTATCGGGATGAGATTAAATGAGGCATTGTATGGCCATAGGGAGTTGTTCCCTGACTTGGATAAGAAGTGGGTGACAGATAGAGAGTTGTTCCCGAATTAGTAAGACAAACCTCTGAGTATGTTCAGTTGATTTGAGAGAGATTAAGAACACCTCAGAGCAGACAGAAAAACTATGCTGACAAGAGACAGGAAATCATTGAAATTCACGAAGGGTGAATCATTACTGTTGATAGTTACTTGTCCTAAGAGCTTAAGGACGTAACGATATTCGGATAAGAGATTGGACAAAGTGGAAGGTAAGACCTGTAGGTTGGTATTACCACTTGAATAAACAGGCATCCACAATGTGTCCTATCTTTTGATGCTTAAGAAATAATATCCGGATCCGATATATGTGATCGGATATGAGCTCCAACAGTTTAGCTCAATGAAAGAGTAATGTATGAAATCGAGTTGGTTATTAAAAATGGAAAGAGAAAGTGTTGAGGGTTAAGATGATCTCCCTAGTTAAGTATGATGGTAGTATTACACTCCGGAGAAGGTCACTTGAGGATGACAGTATATGATACGATAGATGTACCCGGAGTTAATTATGGACTCATATTACTTGGTTCTAATTTGGAGGACCAAATTTCTTAAGTGGGGGAGATTGTAAGACCCAATATTTTCGAGTGCATTTAAAAATGCAAAAAGGACTTAAATGGCATTCCCGAATATGTGCAAGGGCAAAATGGTCAAAAGACCAAAATTCGGTATTTATCGGGATAAGAAAATTTAATTAAAAATATGAGAATGAGAAATCTTGATCAATGATGAAGAAATAATTAAATTTCGAGTTAAATTGATCAAGATATGAATTTCTTGGGATAAACCGGGATTTTCGCATCGAAAAATAATCCCGAAAATAATCGAAAAAATATACCGGAAAGGTAAAACCGGACTGAGAAATTAATTTATGAATTAAATAGAAATTTTTTATAATATTTTGGGATATTTTGTAATTTTAATAATATTTTAATGAATAAAATATTATTAAAAATAAATTATAAATAAATAAAAATAAATAAAAAAATAAAATAATTGAAAAAAAAAAAAAAGAGGAAACTCGCGAAACGCGAGCTGGAAAACGAAAACAGAAGCAGAGAAGAAACGGAAGCCGAAAAGCGAACCGAGGGAGATCCCTCCGTCTGACGGTCACCGGCGGCCAAGGGCCCCAGGCGAGGGTCGGCGAAGGTCGGCCGACCTCAGGCGAACCCACAGGCGGCCAGACGCGCGGCGAGGTGGCCGGAAAACGTCGGAAACGGAGGAGAAGACCGCGGGGGAGAGAACCCCGATTCGCCGGCGATGGGGCTGATTCGACCCCAGCCGAGGCCCGATTTAGGGAGCCCAGACGATTGCGCGCCGATTGGCACCGGAATCGAGCCGGGAACCGGCCCGACGGCGCCGGCACGACCAAAGGGAGCCTGGACCGGCCGAACCGGACAGAACCGGCCGAACCGGACCAGACCGAACCGGCGGTCCGAACCGGGTTGAACCGGACCGGACCGGTTCAGCCAAAAAGAGGGGGAAAAAAGGGAGAAAAAGGGAAAAAGAAAAAGAGAAAAAATTGGGGAAAATTCCAGTGATGCAATCGAGCTTCGGGTAAGTCGGTAAGCGGTCGAATTGACCGATTTAATTTTTGAAATATTTAATTTGATAAATAATCGACTGAAAGTTTACCCGAAAATATATTTAATTGTGTAGCTCGACAATTGGCATCAACAGAGAGCTCGAGATAGCCTCAATTTTTGTATTATCATGGAATAACGGGTAAGTGACCCTTATTTACGACAATTTTATATCGTTATGCGTGATTGATATTTAACGCATAAATTACGGATTTAATTTCCGCATAAATGAATTAAATTCTAGAAATTGAGATAAATTGTCGTAAATAATTCATAAGCTATCCGAAAATTTAGAACGAGGCTAAATAAATATTGATGGGTCCAATGAGCCCAATAGGCCTCGATAAAGTGTGGTAAACGGGCTTAAGGCCGATTAAGGCCCATTATGGTGCAATCGGGCCCAATATGAGAAACGGGCCCAATGATTTAAAATTAAGCCCAGAAAATTATGAAATACATTAAATTGTATTGTATTTGACCTGATGAATGTGTATCCGCAGTTCCGGAGATTTGATTTGGATTCGGAGCAAATCGGACTGCGTGACAAGACATCAGTGGGAAAGGTCAGACTGTACAGATAAATGAGGTAAGGGAATTATGTGAGTAGCTAGAGGTAGCTACGCGTATTTTAATAAGCTTTTCTGTATACTGAATATGTATGTATACATTGATATTGTATAATGATCCTAAAAGTGGTTTAAATGAATTTTAAGGATCAAAATAGGTGAAATGTCTATTTTACCCCTATTGAGGGAAGTTCACCTAAGGATGGTGAAAGCATGACATGCATGGAATGCATGATTTAAGGATTTTTATGATTAAGGAATTTTCTTGATTTTAATCAAAGTAAAGCGATAGATTGGCCAGTAAATGCATGAATTTCACAAAATAACACTACGTAGGTGTTATTAATATTTAAATAAAATTTCTTTGGAAAAGAGGCCAACTATCAAGTTTATATGGAAACAGATAGTGCCGACACGTAGTTCGCACTATATCTGCGTTTGTGAATGTGCATAAATGTGCTTGAGCAGTTGCTCGCACCGACTTGTGTGACATCATATGCATGAAATGTGCTAGAGCATGGTGCTCGCACTGATTTTTATTATTGTGAAATGAGAGCTGCTGGAGCCTAGCTCGCACTCTGTTTTGACATGTTTTGACATGTTTTGATTTGTTTTGACGTGGTATGCATAAAATAGTGCTGGAGCGATTACTCGCACTACTTTTAATGATTTGACATGCATGAGAGATGCTGGAGCTTAGCTCGCATCCTGTTTTGATTTAATTATGCATAAAAGCCGTGCTGGAGTGAAACTCGCACGAGATTTGATTTAGTTATGCATAAAGCCGTGCTGGAGTATAACTCGCACGAGATTTGATTTACTTGAGCATTCATTTGTGCTGGAGCGTTGCTCGCACAAAGTTTTATATGGTTTTCATAATTCATTTGAATGTCGTACTGGAGTTTTTCTCGTACGAGGTTTTCACTGAATTTATATACATATCCGTACTAGAGCGTTGCTCGTACGTGGAATTTACATGAAATTAAAATCAGTTTAAGTCGTACTGGAGCGCTGCTCGTACGCAGATTTCACTGATTTTTATGAAACCGTGCTAGAGCTTCCCTCGCACGAGATTTTCAGATATCATGAATATGCATGGAGCCGTGCTTGAGTTTCGCTCGCACAGGGATTTATATTACATGCATATAGCCGTGTTGGAGCCTCCTGTAGACTGTGTGTCACAGTGAGATGATATGCTCACACGTGCATTCTGAGACAGATGATATGGGTGGATAAGACCTATTACAGGCACCCCTGACTGAGCTTGGGTTCACGGAGTACTTTGTACCGTGTATGTCACGCGGAGTACGCTGTACCGTGGGGATTGTTGGAGTGGAGTGGCATTAGCCACGAGGCAGCAAGCCTTGCCCTCGCAATCCTGGTGTTATGCTGTTCTGGCGGGTAGGACGACCCACCTCCCGTTTCAGGTGTGATACCCCGCACACTAGGTATCGTGTTGCCAGGGATCACTAGGATATGGCCATAGTCCTCGATGTTACTGTTAATTACCTGATTGTCTCACATGATATAACTTGTGGTCTGTTAGACCAGGGTAGACCCGAAGGAGGGGTCAGGCCCCCGATTTGATGATTTGATGATTTCAGATGATTTTATGATATGTGACCCTGAAAGAAGGGTGGTTTTATAACTCAAGTTTTATAATGAAATATAACAATTTGTTTTATGAGTTTTGAGATGATTGACCCAGAGGGGTTATTTTATACTGCGTTTTAAATGAATTGATTTAAATGTAGTGGCATGATGTGTTTTTCCATGCTTTCATTTGAAAACCTTGAATTGTCTTACATGACATGAAAGACTGCATGATCTTGATTAAATTCATGCTTAATATGATTTAATGATGTCACATAAAATGCTTTGAATGCATGAGTTACATGATTTATATATGCACAAATAGTTTTGGATAAACTATGGCATTGAATATGCATGACTTTGTGCGTGTAATTTTAAATGAAAAGAAATGGATTTAAGGGCATGGCATTATGAGCATATAGATAGTGGAGCTATCTACTTACTTGCATAATTGCCTTACTGAGCGTGTGGTTTGCTCACCCCCCTTATTTTCCCATCTTTTCAGAGCACTTGTAATAATTATTGAGCGGCTGAGGACTTGCATGCTTAATATCCGCTGCTTGCTGCTTCCCATCGAGAGACAGGTATACACATTTGTATGGTTTTGTATCTAAATATGTAATGCACAGTACTGTAAATGGATATGATGTCGGGGATGTAGAGTCATGTAAATACCATTGGGTATGTATTTATTTAAAGTCAAAAGGATAGTAAACTCTGATATATGATTATGGGAATGAAATGTTAAATAGTGTGAGGTGACTAACACCGAATCATAGCCCAACTGTGTTGTAGGATGGTCACGACGAGAGAAATGTAAGAATTAAATAATAAATGAAAAAGCGAAAAATTTACTCTGATTTTTAGGTAATTCGGGTCGTGACAATTTCATTACTTGTCAAAACATACAATACACTTTTCAGGAGTGAAAACATCACTATCTTAGGATAGCAATCTAAACATCATAGTTTGCAGCCGAATCAATCTATTCTCAAATATTACTTCAAAATTATTCATATTCCATTGCATAAAATCGGCTGACATATCCTTTTTCCCCTGTTTTCAACTTATAATCCCTATACCCATATTCAGTTAGTGAAATTCAACTAACTATCGTCATCTTGCCTAAGGGTATAGGCTTCATATCTTTCACTAGCTTATAAGCAACTGAAGGCGGTATGAATAAATGCGTGGCACCAAGATCAATTAAAATAATTATGTCATTATCCACAACCAATGTGGTATCTTCCACCACATCAGATGAAACATCGTAGTGTCCTGGTCCAAGGTATACACTCGCCCTCATCCAATATCTTATTTTCGTGGTATCTACCACACATCCTACACTGCTTCATATCAGATCGGGGTTCTCCAATCACAATACCCCTCAAAAGTGTTGAAATTAGATACACTGGGGCCTTTCAATCATCTTACCCCATGACTTATCAATTCTAAGCTTTTACCAAACTACCTTTTTCCCGTTCTGACATCTTTGTCATTCTCTATTCTCTTTTTGTCTCTATTTCGACCATTACTACCTTTTCCAATCTCAGAGGCATGCAACTCATGATCTTGTTCACACAACTGTAGTCTGCGTACTGCCTCGACTTAGGTAGTGATATCTAACGAGACCAATCGGACTCTAATTGACAATCTGAGCCCTTCATGAACTTTTAGATATTTTGACTCTCACTGTTCATAGTGTTGGACTCATATCTGGGCAGGTATATAAACTGAGATTCATACTCGTCAATCAACATGTTCCTCTGGGTCAAAGTAAAGAATTTCATCAGTAATTTCCTTTAAGCAGTTTTCTGGATATTTTGTCACCGGAATACATCTAAAATTATTTTTCATATATACTCTGGATGTCTAACTCTTAATATGGGTCGATCGGACTTCCACCAATACTCTGAGCAATTAGCTCACAAAATATTCTCCACACTCAGCTCCAACCTCGCGAAACGTGTCTCAATACTGTTCAATCTCTTTGTCAGACTCTGTCCGATCTCTCTGTCAGACTCTGTGGGGCATGCTCAATACCAGCCTCCATGTCAATCTCATCTCGAGTCTTATGTGGTGACTTAGTATGACTCTTAAGCCTACCTCTACAGCCTCGAGCTCGTGTACTCGCCTCTCTACCATAGCGGCTATCAGTTAATGAGTCTATTCTTGCATTCAAAACAAAATTCTTAGCTGCACTTCCATCTCGATATACACAATTGTATCTAAACAATGCATAGTACATGGGGATGTAAACTTCTTTAACCACTAACATCGACTCATATCAGGCCAACTCAGCTCTGATACCATTAAACTTATCACGACCCAAATTACCTAAAAATCAGAGAAAATTTTTCACTTTTTCATTTATTATTTAATTCTTACATTTCTCTCATCGTGACCATCCTACAAACAGTTGGGCTATGATTCGGTGTTAGTCACCTCTCACCTATTTACCATTCCATTTCTATAATCACTTTTACATATCAGAGTTTACTATCCTTTGACTTTAACTAAATACATACTCATTGGTATTTATAACTCTACATGTCACGACCTAAATTACCTAAAAATCAAAGTAAATTTTTCGTTTTTTCATTTATTATTTAATTCTTCCCTTTCTCTCATCGTGACCATCCTACAAACAGTTGGGCTATGATTCGGTGTTAGTCACCTCTCACCTATTTACCATTCAATTTTCATTATCACATTCATATATCAGAGTTTACTATCATTTAACTTTAAATAAATACATACTCATTAGTATTTATAACTCTACATCCCCGACATCATATCCATTTACAGTACTGTGCATTACATATTTAGATACAAAACCATACAAATGTGTACACCTGTCTCTCGATGGGAAGCAGCAGATATCAAGCATGCAAGTCATCAGCCACTTACTAATTTCTCTGAGTGCTCTGAAAAGATGGGAAAATAAGGGTGGTGAGCAAACCACACGCTCAGTAAGGCAATTATGCAAGTAAGTAGATAGCTCCACTATCTACATGCTCATAATGCCATGCCCTTAATCCATTTCTTTTCATTAAAATCATCAAGCACAAAGTCATGCAAACATCAATGACTTAGTTTATAAAACTGTTCGTGCAGATATAAATCATACTACTTATGCATCAAAGCATTTTATGTGACATCATTAAATCATATTAAGCATGAATTAAATCAAGATCATGCAGTCTTTCATGTCATGTAAGACAAATCATGGATTTCAAATGACAGCATGGAAAACATCATCATGCTACTGCATTTAAATCAATTCATTAAAACTGCAGTATAAACTACCCTTCCGGGTCAATCATCTCATAAAACAATTTATTTAAAATTCATTATAAAACATTGGTTATAAAACCACCCTTCTTTCAGGGTCACATATCAGAAGATCATAAAATCATCAAATCGTAAAATCGGGGGTCTGACCCCTCCTTCGGGTCTACCCTGGTCTATCAGACCACAAGTTATATCATGTGAGACATGTAAGTGACTATCAGTAACAACATAGGACTATGGCCATAACCTCGTGATCCTTGGCAACACGGTACCTAGTGTGCGGGGTATCACACCTGAAACGAGAGGTGGGTCGTCCTACCCGCCAGAACAGCATAACACCAGGATTGCGAGGGCAAGGCTTGCTGCCTCGTGGCTAATGCCACTCCACTCCAACAATCCCCACGGTACAGCATACTCCGCGTGACATACACGGTACAACGTACTCCGTGAACCCAAGCTCAGTCAGGGGTGCCTGTAATAGGTCTTATCCACCCAAATCATCTCTATCTCAGTGTGCACGTGTGAGCATATCATCTCACTGTGACACACAGTCTACATGAGGCTCCAACTCGGCTATATGCATGTAATATAAATCCATGTGTGAGCGAAGCTCAAGCACGGCTCCATGCATATTCATGATATCAGAAAATCTCGTGCGAGCGAAGCTCTAGCACGGTTTCATAGAAATCAAAGAAATCTGCGTACGAGCAACGCTCCAGTATGACTTAAACTGATTATAAATTCAAGTAAAATCCACGTACGAGCAATGCTCTAGTACGGATATGTATAAAAATTCAATGAAAACCTCGTACGAGAAAAACTCCAGTACGATATTCAAATGAATTATGAAAACCACGTAAAACTTTATGCGAGCAACGTTCCAGCACAAATGAATGCTCAAGTAAATCAAATCTCGTGCGAGTTACACTCCAGCACGGCTTTATGCATAATTAAATCAAATCTCGTGCGAGTTACACTCCAGCACGACTTTTATACAATATCATATCAAAACTGGATGCGAGCTAAGCTCTAGCACCGGTCATGCATATCAAATCAGTAAAACTAGTGCGAGCAATCGCTCTAGCACCTTTTTATGCATACCACATCAAAACAAATCAAAACATGTCAAAACATGTCAAAACAGAGTGCGAGCTAGGCTCCAGCAGCTCTCATTTCACAATAATAAAAATCAGTGCGAGCACCATGCTCTAGCACATTTCATGCAGATGATGTCACACAAGTCGGTGCGAGAAAGCGCTCAAGCACATTTATGCACAATCACAAACGCAGATATAATGCGAACTACGTGTCGGCACTATCTGTTTCCATATAAACTTGATAGTTGGCCTATTTTCCAAAGAAAATTTTCATTTAAATACAAATAACACCTACGTAGTGTTATCTTGTGAAATTTATGCAGGTTCTGGCCAATCTATCGATTTGCTTTGATTACAATCAATAAAATTCTTTAACTTGGAAAATTCCTTAAATCATGCATTTCATGCATGTCATGCTTTCACCATCCTTAGGTGAACTTCCCTCAATAGGGAAAAAATAGTCTTTTCACCTATTTCGATCCTTAAAATCATTTAAACCACTTTTAGGATCTTTATACATAATTCAAGGTATACATACATATTCAGTGTACAGAAAAACTATTAAAATACGCGTAGCAATCTCTAGCTACTCACACAATTCCCTTACCTCATTTTCTGTACAGTCTGACCTTTCCCACTGATGTCTCGTCACGCAGTCCGATTTGCTCCGAATTCAATCTCCGGAACTGCGGATAAATATACATCAGGTCAATTACAATACAATTTAATTGCATATCACAAGTTTCTGGGCTTAATTTAAATCATTGGGCCCGATTGCACCTTAATGGGTCTCAATCGGCCTTAAGCCCGTTTACTACACTTTATCGAGGCCTATTGGGCTCATTGGGCCCATCAATATTTATTTAGCCTCGTTCTAAATTCTCGGATATCTCAATTAAATATTTACGACAATTTATCCAATTTTCCAGAATTTAAATCATTTATGCGAAAATTAAATATGTAATTCATCAACATGCATAACGATGCAAATTGTCGTAAATAAGGGTTACTTACCCGTGATTCCATGATAGTACACATATCGAGACTGTCTCGAGCTCTTGGTTGATGTCAATTATCGAGCTACACATTTAAATAATTTTTTGGGTAAATTTTCAGTCGGATATTAATCAAATTAAATATTCTAAAAATTAAATCGGTCAATTCGACCGTTTACCGACTTACCCAAAGCTCGATTGCTTCACTGGAATTTTTCCCAATTTTTTCTCTTTTTCTCTTTTTCCTTTTTCTTCCTTTTTTTCCTTTTTCTTTTTTTGGCTGAAGCGGTTCGGTCCGGTTCAACCCGGTTCAGACCGCCGGCTCGAATCAGTTCGGTTCGGCCTGTTCAGTCCGGTTCGGTCGGTTCAAGCAACATTCGGTCGTTTCGTCGCCGTCCGGTCGGATCCCGATGTGATTCCGCCACCAATTGGTGTGCCACGGCCTGGGCTTCCATAATCGGCCCTCGGGTTGGACCAAATTGGTGCCATCGCCGGCGAATCCAGCTTCTCTCCCGCAGCACTCTTTCCGTCGATCTGGCATTTTTTGACGACTTTGGGGCGCGTGGGTGTGCGGGTCGACTTCCTGGGGTGCCGATTGACCTTCACCGACTGTCTCCTCGCGTCGTCCGCCGGTGGTGGCGTTGGAGCCAGTGTGACCGACTCTCGCCCTTTGCTTTCGCCGTTTCTTCTCTGTTTTGCATTTCGCGATTCAGACTTTTCGCAATTTTTTTTTACTTTATTTATTTATTTATTTATTTATTTATAATTTATTTTTAATATTATTTTATTCATTAAAATAATATTAAAATCCACAAATATCTTAAAAAAATTTATATTTTATTCATTTAATTTGTAAATAAATTTCTCAGTTCGATTTTACCTTTCCGGTATATTTTTCGATTATTTTCGGGATTATTTTTTGATACAAAAATTTCGGCTTATTCCAATAAATTCATATCTTGATCAATTTAAACCGAAATTTAATTATTTCTTCGTTATTGATCAAGATTTCTCATTCCCATATTTTTAATTAAATGTTCTTCTCGAAATTATACCGGGTCTCGATCTTTTGACCGTTTTGCCCTTGCACGTTGTGAAACCCAGATTTTTCTCACTATGTTCATTATTTGGGACCATAATTTAAATAAAAGGGATTTAAATCGTTGGACGAAAAATGCAAAATTTAAATGAGAAAAAATAATGAGTCCGAGAAGGAAATCGGTCTAGATTAATCCCAAACGTGTAGAAGGGTAAAATGGTCAAAAGATCCTAATTTCGG
Source organism: Firmiana major (assembly GCA_033439115.1). Lineage (NCBI taxonomy): Eukaryota > Viridiplantae > Streptophyta > Magnoliopsida > Malvales > Malvaceae > Firmiana > Firmiana major. Next base: position 60,540,492 of record CM065907.1, on the reverse strand, counting down.
TGTAAATTCGACGAGAAAATTTCATTAAAAATATGGATTTAGGAAATCTTGATCAATAAAGGAGAAATTATGGAATTTCGAGTTCAATTGATCAAGATACGAAGATATTACGAATTTTCGTAATTTTCGCCCGGGACATTATCCAGAAAATATGCGAGAAATACACCGAAATAATTAAAATAAATTAAATTAATTAAATTAATTAATTAATAAAATATAATATGATTTTGAGATAATTTGTATAATTTATTATATTTTATTTGATTAAAATAAAATATAATAAAATAATAATAAAGTTTTAATTAAAAAAAAAACGAAACTCTGTCGCGCGAAACAGAGTCGCGCGACAGAGAAGAAAACAGAGGCAGCAAGGGAGCCGAGCTCCCATCTGTTCACCGACGACGGCCCAGGCGCAGCACCGAGGGAGGCCGGGCGATGCAGCACGCCCCACCGGTGACATAGGAGCTGACGAACGGCGACAACGGTGGCGAAAGGAAAACGAAACTGAGCCGAGAGGAAGAAATGGCCATCGACGCCGATTCGGGCGGAACCGAGGCCAAATTTCGAAAGCCCAGAAGCTGGCGAGCTAGATCGGGGTAACCACGGCCATCAAAACGATCGAAAACACCGTGAACGGCGGAAAGAGGAAAACGACACTGACGGCCCGGAGAGAAGAGCCGAACCGGCCACTTTTCGGCGGCCTTGGACGAAACGAACCCCAGATCCGTGCATCGGACGACCCAGCGGAGCTGCTGGCTACGGAACCCGGCAGAGAACCTGCCGACGAGGCCCTGAACCGACCGAACTGGGGTAAACCGGAGACTGAACCGGTCTTAACCAGACCGAACCGGTTCAGCCAAGAAAGAGAGGGAAAAAGGAGAAAAAGGAAAGAAAAAGAGAAAAAAAGGAAAAAGGAAAAATTTTTGGGGATACACCGGACTTCGGGTAAGTCGGTAAGAGGTCAAATGTGACCGATTTAATTTTCGGGAAATTTATTTAAATTATATTTGATCGAAAATTCAACCGAAATTAAATATATAAATTGTGCAGTTCGACGATAAATCACGTACGTGAGCCCGATCGAACTTCGATTTGCGCACTATCGTAAAATCTCGGGTAAGTAAAGCTCATCTACGACAATTTATGTAATTATCGCGCATTAAAAGTTTATTTTACGAGTTACGGATTAAATTGCGCATTTAGTGGATTAAATCAAGATTTTTAATTAAATTGTCGTAAATGATATACGGCTATTCAAAGAGTCTAGAAAAGGCCCAATAAGTACTAATGGGCCCAGTGAGCCCAATAGGCCTTGATGAAAGAATTAATAAGTGGAAACGGGCTTAAAACGAATTAAGACCCATTAAGGTGCAATTTGGCCCAATTACCTAAATCGACAGTAATAAATATGAGGAAAATATTTATTGAGTTAAATACGATTAAATCGAGGTTTCTACCGATAAAACCGAGCAAAAAGAGTAAAATCGATAAAAGTCAACTTTTGGCTAAAGCTTCGATATAATCACATATTTGGATATATTGAAATGAATTTAAGCCATATGTGATAAGTTGAACTTGTTTTGCAGCAGCTCGATCTATCGACACGTTTTACGAGGTAAATTCGAGCATCGAGGAAAGTGCTCTATATCAATCGCTAAGAGGTAAGGGATATGATTTAACGTAGCGTTAGTACTCCTACGTCCTTACCAACTGTTTATGTATGAGAATTGAATGAGATTTTACTAAATGGATTTCCAACGGTATTTAAACCGAAGCCAAAACCATTTCCCGAGTTTTCAGCATGTTTTATATATATGAGATACATTTTACAGCATATATGTTTATAAAAGTGATTTTTTCACTTTTGAAACGAAAGCATAGTATTTTTATGTGAGATTACGGGTTAAAGTCCCGATATGTTTTATGAAATCATGTTTTCATGATACGGGTTAAAGTCCCGATACAGCTTTTAAGCTATATTTTCACGGTACGGGTATGAGTCCCAAGAATTAACTTTGATAACTATGCTTTCCATATTTATACGGGCTAGAGTCCCGCAACGATTTATGAAAATTATGTTTTCTATGAGAAACGGGCTAGAATCCCGTAATGATTTATGAAAATCGGGTTAGAGTCCCATAATGATTTTAATACACGGGTATGAGGCCCGAAATGATTTTGATAAAATGGGTAAGAGGCCCAAAATGATTTTTGTGGGGTAAAAAGGCATGATATGAAGAAAGTCAGAGGATCTGGGATCGATCTCGTATGGAGACGATCGAGGATCTACCTAGCCGACGGCCAGAGAACGGGCAGGCTCTGACTTGATATGAGAAACGTGCGTATAGACCACACTTGGTGATGCACGTGAGTTCGTGCGTATAGTCCCCATTTAGTGGTGCACGAGAGATAGGGTAGCGTACGACCCTGATCCAGTCCTACGACTCCCTGTACTATGGCCATGAGTACCCATGATTTTGTCCTACGGGACCAGATGTATGATGTCCTTCGGGACTAGTATATGAGACGATTGCCTGACCCTACATGATGAATTAATGGAATGATATATATATGTTTTCGCACATTTCATGCTACCTATTTTATGATTTGCTATTGAGCACATATTCTTATGATGAGATTTTAAAGGTAGCTTATGAGTTATGTTTTATGAAATGTGCATATGATAGTACGATTTCACTTTCAAAGTGATAATCATGTTATGATATCCATGATTAAGTTTTGAGATGCTTTTTCCTTGTTTACACGACGTGATATGCATACTATGTATGAGTTTTATTAAAAAGATGCATGATGTGTAAACTTATGATTTAAGCATGTTTTTACTGCTTTTATGAAATGTAAGCATCTCTACTCCAGTACATGTTTATGCTGATTTGTAAAACCATGCGTTTTACCATGTTTTGAGTATTTAAAGCTATTTTAAATGTATCTCTTACTGAGTCTCAAAAACTCACCCCTCTCCTCTCCATCTCGCAGATTATCTATAGCGAGTCTACTGCACATATGAGACTGTGGTCATTGACAAGGTAGTCCGACCTTTCATCAGATACTTTCGTAACCTTGAGGTACAGTCTTACTTCTATTCCAGACATGTGATACAGAATAGACACTATTGTATATCATAGTCGGGATGTAATAGTTGTAAATGATTATATATATACAAAATATAATTAATGTAATGAGATCCTGAAAAATGAAAAAGATTTTAAATTTTAGACATGGATAGGAAAACAACATAGTTAATGGATAAAAAGTTTAAATTAGCCCCATTTTTCCGCGCTTTCGGGGCGTGACAGTTTTCTTGGTATCAGAGCAAATGTTGTGTAGTACTGTCGTGTCTAGTAATAAGAGTGTATTACATCCCAATGTGTCTATGCATGTCTGGTAACAAAGTAAGCTTACTTGTCAAAGTATGACTTAATTTATGGATTATGTGCAAATAGTAGATCGCTAATCATGAGTGGTAGACGGGACCAATCATAGAGACGAGCTCAACCCGCTCCACCATCTTCCCCTCAACCCGAAAGCCCTATTGATTGAATAAGGAGGATCGAGGAGACAGTACATGGTACGAGGGAAAGACTTATAGCTCTTACCCCTATGTTTACCCAGCAGTTTGGGGTACGTACACCTGGTACGAAGATAGCTACTCTTATGCCTAATCCTCATCCCCTACCAGTTCCTCCAGTAGCCTCAGCACTCAGCCAGCAGTTCCCCAATATAGGGATGACAGAGAGACTCAGAGGGTGCGAGATTTTCTTGAGTATGCATCCTTCGGAGTTCACAGGGCTTAAGGACCTGGTTAAGGCTGAGGAGTGAATCGTTGATATTGAGGCGATATTTCAGTTTTGGGGTGTACTGATAAGGAGAGAGTGACTATGGCAGGTTAAATGATAAAGGGACAGACTAAGTTCTGGTGGAGATCGACACAGACGACATTAGTCGAGGATCCCTTAGAGATCACATGGAATGCTTTCTTAGTCGCATTCCAAGAGCAATATGTACTGCTTGCAGCTCGGAGGAAGATGCAAGCAGAGTTGTTAGATTTGTAACAGGGAAGTTCTATAGTAGACAAGTATGAGAATAGATTTACAACCCTGATGAGATACGATCCAGAGACAGTTAGAGATCCCGAGCGCCAGACAAAGAGATTTCTGGCGGGACTGAGATCTGGGATAGGAGATAAGCTGTTGGGTCAGAATAACGTAGATTTCAGATATGCTCTGAGACGAGTCCAAGAGATAGAGAGGGGCTTGGATATTCCTCAAGCAAAGCATGATCTCAGGTGATCAGTCAGAGTTAATGAAAAGAGAGCAGTTGCTTCTCGACATGATTTGAGAAAGGGTACCTCAAATAGGGTCTGGTAAGCCCAAGACTCCTATTGGTGCCGTAGGGATGATTAGAGGCCCTGAGATAAGAGTGCCACAATGTAGGATATGTGGCAATATTCACACTAAACCTTGTCGCGCAGGTACATTTACTTGCTACAAATACGGTGAAGCAAAGATACATAATTTAAATGAGAGTGTCCACTTATGAGATCTCAGGAACCTTATGAGGCACTTAGATAGACAGAGAGATCGACTCAGGCTCTACAGAGGAGAGCCATAACTGCGGACAAAGGCAAGAAGCCTGTCTCCTAGGGCCGAGTGTACGCCCATGATCAGGAGACAGCAGATACATCCTTCGATGTTATTTGAGGTACTTTCCTTGTCTGTAATCATGAAGCGCATGTACTGGTGACCCAAGTTCCACACACTCGTTTGTGTCACCACAATTTACATGAAAGTTTTTCGAAATATTCCTAGAGGACTTAATAGGATTACCATAGAGAGAGAAGTTGAGTTTGCCATTGAACTAATATCAGATACTCAACCCATCTCCAAGACACCTTACCAAATGGCATTGGTAGAGTTGAAAGAATTAAAGAAGCAATTACAAGGATTACTCGATAAGGGGTTTATAAGGCCTAATGTGTCACCATGCGGTGCACAAGTACTATTTGCCAGAAAGAAGGATGGTAGTTTCCGTCTATGTATAGACTACAGGCTTTTGAATAAAGCAACAGTTGAGAATAAGTACCCCTGTCAAGGACTGACGACTTATTTGATCAGCTGAGAGGGGCTTTAGTGTTTTCAAGGATAGATTTGAGATCGGGTTATCATCAGCTAAGGATTAAGGAGGCTGATATACCGAAGACAGCATTTTGTACCCGATATGGGCACTACGAGTTCTTAGTTATGCCCTTTTGGCTTGACTAATGCCCCAGCTGTATTCATGCGTCTTATGAATGATGTTTGTCGAGAATACTTGGATAGCTTGATGATAGTATTCATCTATGACATCTTGATTTATTCTGGATCCCGGGAAGAGCACGAATAACATTTGAGGACTGTGCTTCAAACTCTCCATGAGAAGAAGCTATATGGTAAATTTAATAATTGTGCTTTTTGGTTAGAACATATTGTATTCCTTGGACATGTAGTATCTAAGGACGGGGTGCCAATAGATCTGCCCAAGGTAGATGCAATATTGAGATGGGAAAAGACTGAGGACAGTCACGGAGGTCAGAAGCTTATTGGGATTAGCATGGTATTATCGACAGATTGTCGAAGGGTTTTCACGAATAACAGTTCCATTAACCAGACTGACTCATAAAGAGGTTCAGTTTATATGGTCTGAGTAGTGTGAGCAGAGCATTTAAGAGCTCAAACGTCGATTGAATACGACACCAGTCTTGACCATTCCGAGTGGTCTGAGGGATTTGTGGTATACAATGATGCTTCCCACCAAGGTCTCGACTGTGTGCTTATGCAGCATGGTAGAGTGGTAGCTTATGGATCCCGTCAGCTAAAGGATCACGAGCGTAATCATTCCACTCACGATTTGGAGTTAGCTGCAGTAGTGATTGCACTCAAGATATGACAGCATTAATTATATGGAGAAAGATTTCAGATTTTCACTGACCATAAGATCTTAAGTACTGGTTTAATTAGAAGGAGCTGAATATTAGACAGCGGAGATGGATAAAGCTCCTCAAGATTTATGACTGCGAGATTTTATATCATCCTGATAAGGCGAACGTGGTAGTCGACGCCCTGAGCTAAAAGGGTATGGTGTCCTACATGATGATTAAAGAGTGGGACTTATTGAAACAATTCACCGAACTCAGGATTAGTATGGATGAGATTGAGTATGGATACATGGCTAGCCTACAGATTGAACCAAGTATACTAGACCAGATTAGAGATGGATAGCGAAACGATCAAAGATTACTAGATATGGTTAGCCAGGCAGAGGAGAGATTGCAGTCTGAGTTACGGTCAATGATGATGGATTACTGAGGTACCAAGGCCATATCTGTGTGCCACATGATGACACCTTGAGACAGAGCATTCAGAAGGAGTCCTATTATCCTAGATTCACCTTGCTTTCGATTTAATGGAACAGGCAACTAAGGATGTTCAGCTCATATGTGACAGATTAAGGACCGCACAGAAAAGTTATGCCAATGTGCGCAGACATCCTCTTGAATTTCAGGTTAGGGACTCTGTAATTGTTAAGGTGTCACTGATAAAGGGTATATTACACTTCAAAAAAAAAAAAAAGAGGAAGTGCTACGATTTAAGACTATTCTACTAGTAAGGGTTCTCTGGCAACACCACAAGACAGAAGAAGTCACTTGGGAACTAAAGAGCCAAATGAAGAAGAAATACCCTCACGTGGTTAATGGACCAGCTTGAATTCAGAGGACTGAATTCTTAAAAGGTGGGGAGAAATGTGAAACCCGAATTTTTCCCACTATGTTCATTATTTGGGACCATAATTTAAATAAAAGGGATTTAAATCGTTGGACGAAAAATGCAAAATTTAAATGAGAAAAAATAATGAGTCCGAGAAGGAAATCGGTCTAAATTAATCCCAAACGTGTAGAAGGGTAAAATGGTCAAAAGATCCTAATTTCGGTGTAAATTCGACGAGGAAATTTCATTAAAAATATGGATTTAGGAAATCTTGATCAATAAAAGAGAAATTATGGAATTTCGAGTTCAATTGATCAAGATACGAAGATATTACGAATTTTCGTAATTTTCGCCCGGGACATTATCCCGAAAATATGCGAGAAATACACCGAAATAATTAAAATAAATTAAATTAATTAAATTAATTAATTAATAAAATATAATATGATTTTGAGATAATTTGTATAATTTATTATATTTTATTTAATTAAAATAAAATATAATAATAAAATATAATAAAATAATAATAAAGTTTTAATTAAAAAAAAAAACGAAACTCTGTCGCGCGAAACAGAGTCGCGCGACAGAGAAGAAAACAGAGGCAGCAAGGGAGCCGAGCTCCCATCTGTTCACAGACGGCGGCCCAGGCGGCGCACCGAGAGAGGCCGGGCGATGCAGCACGCCCCACCGGCGACATAGGAGCTGACGAACGTCGACAACGGTGGCGAAAGGAAAACGAAACTGAGCCGAGAGGAAGAAATGGCCATCGGCGGCCATCGGCGCCGATTCGGGCGGAACCGAGGCCAGATTTCGAAAGCCCAGAAGCTGGCGAGCTAGATCGGGGTAACCACGGCCATCAAAACGGTCGGAAACACCGTGAACGGCGGAAAGAGGAAAACGGCACCGACGGCCCGGAGAGAAGAGCTGAACCGGCCACTTTCCTGCGGCCTTGGAAGAAACCAACCCCAGATCCATGCATCGGACGACCCAGCGGAGCTGCTGGCGACGGAAGCCGGCAGAGAACCGGCCGGCGAGGCCCTGAACCGGCCGAACCGGGGTAAACCGGCGGACTGAACCGGACCGAACCGGTTCAGCCAAGAAAGAGAGGGAAAAAGGAGAAAAAGGAAAGAAAAAGAGAAAAAAAGGAAAAAAGAAAAATTTTTGGGGATACACCGGACTTCGGGTAAGTCGGTAAGAGGTCAAATGTGACCGATTTAATTTTCAAAAAATTTATTTAAATTATATTTGATCGAAAATTCACCCGAAATTAAATATATAAATTGTGCAGTTCGACGATAAATCACGTACGTGAGCCCGATCGAACTTCGATTTGCGCTCTATCGTAAAATCTCGGGTAAGTAAAGCTCATTTACGACAATTTATGTAATTATCGCGCATTAAAAGTTTATTTTACGAGTTACGGATTAAATTGCGCATTTAGTGGATTAAATCAAGATTTTTAATTAAATTGTCGTAAATGATATACGGCTATTCAAAGAGTCTAGAAAAAGGCCCAATAAGTACTAATGGGCCCAGTGAGCCCAATAGGCCTTGATGAAAGAATTAATAAGTGGAAACGGGCTTAAAACGAATTAAGACCCATTAAGGTGCAATTTGGCCCAATAAGAGAGAAATTGGCCCAATTACCTAAATCAACAGTAATAAATATGAGGAAAATATTTATTGAGTTAAATACGATTAAATCGAGGTTTCTACCGATAAAACAGAGCAAAAAGAGTAAAATCGATAATAGTCAACTTTTGGCTAAAGCTTCGATATAATCACATATTTGGATATATAGAAATGAATTTAAGCCATATGTGATAAGTTGAACTTGTTTTGCAGCAGCTCGGTCTATCGACACGTTTTACGAGGTAAATTCAAGCATCGAGGAAAGTGCTCTATATCAGTCGCTAAGAGGTAAGGGATATGATTTAGTGTAGTGTTAGTACTCCTACGTCCTTACCAACTGTTTATGTATGAGAATTGAATGAGATTTTACTAAATGGATTTCCAACGGTATTTAAACTGAAGCCAAAACCATTTCCCGAGTTTTCAGCATGTTTTATATATATGAGATACATTTTACAGCATATATGTTTATAAAAGTGATTTTTCACTTTTGAAACGAAAGCATAGTATTTTTATGTGAGATTACAGGTTAAAGTCCCGATATGTTTTATGAAATCATGTTTTCATGATACGGGTTAAAGTCCCGATATAGCTTTTAAGCTATATTTTCACGGTACGGGTATGAGTCCCAAGAATTAACTTTGATAACTATGCTCTCCATATTTATACGGGCTAGAGTCCCGCAACGATTTATGAAAATTATGTTTTCTATGAGAAACGGGCTAGAATCCCGTAATGATTTATGAAAATCGGGTTAGAGTCCCATAATGATTTTAATACACGGGTATGAGGCCCGAAATGATTTTGATAAAATGGGTAAGAGGCCCAAAATGATTTTTGTGGGGTAAAAAGGCATGATATGAAGAAAGTCAGAGGATCTGGGATCGATCTCGTATGGAGACGATCGAGGATCTACCTAGCCGACGGCCAGAGAACGGGCAGGCTCTGACTTGATATGAGAAACGTGCGTATAGACCACACTTGGTGATGCACGTGAGTTCGTGCGTATATTCCCCATTTAGTGGTGCACGAGAGATAGGGTAGCGTACGACCCTGATCCAGTCCTACGACTCCCTGTACTATGGCCATGAGTACCCATGATTTTGTCCTACGGGACCAGATGTATGATGTCCTTCGGGACTAGTATATGAGACGATTGCCTGACCCTACATGATGAATTAATGGAATGATATATATATGTTTTCGTACATTTCATGCTACCTATTTTATGATTTGCTATTGAGCACATATTTTTATGATGAGATTTTAAAGGTAGCTTATGAGTTATGTTTTATGAAATGTGCATATGATAGTACGATTTCACTTTCAAAGTGATAAGCATGTTATGATATGCATGATTAAGTTTTGAGATGCTTTTTCCTTGTTTACACGACGTGATATGCATACTATGTATGAGTATTATTAAAAAGATGCATGATGTGTAAACTTATGATTTAAGCATGTTTTTACTGCTTTTATGAAATGTAAGCATCTCTACTCCAGTACATGTTTATGCTGATTTGTAAAACCATGCGTTTTACCATGTTTTGAGTATTTAAAGCTATTTTAAATGTATCTCTTACTGAGTCTGAAAAACTCACCCCTCTCCTCTCCATCTCCCAGATTATCTATAGCGAGTCTACTGCACATATGAGACTGTGGTCGTTGACAAGGTAGTCCGACCTTTCATCAGATACTTTCGTAACCTTGAGGTACAGTCTTACTTCTATTCCAGACATGTGATACAGAATAGACACTATTGTATATCATAGTCGGGATGTAATAGTTGTAAATGATTATATATATACAAAATATAATTAATGTAATGAGATCCTGGAAAATGAAAAAGATTTTAAATTTTAGACATGGACAGGAAAACAACATAGTTAATGGATAAAAAGTTTAAATTAGCCCCATTTTTTCGCGCTTCCGGGGCGTGACACACGTTTTCGAGAATACCATTCCAGTCCCTTCGCATTATTAAATGCACTTGAAAATTTATATTCATTCTCTTTTTGCTCTTACGATAAAATCGGTTCTTACACTACATCCTCGACATCATATCCGTTTACAGTACTGTGCATTACATATTTAGATACAAAACTATATAAATGTGTATACCTGTCTCTCGATGGGAAGCAGCAGATACCAAGAATGCAAGTCATCAGCTGCTCAATAACTATTGCGAATACTCTGAAAAGATGGGAAAATAAGGGAGTGAGCAAACCACACGCTCAGTAAGGTATTTATGCAAGTAAGTAGATAGCTCCACTATCTACATGTTCATAATGCCATGCCCTTAAAATCCATTTCTTTTCATTAAAATCTCAAGCACAAAATCATGTATGTCATCAATGACTTAGTTTATAAACTGTTCGTGCATATATAAATCATACTACTTATGCATCAATGGCATTTTATGTGACATCAGTAAATCAAACTTAGCACGAATTAAATCAAAATCATGCATTATTTCATGCGATATAAAACAAATCATGAGATACAATCCTTTCATGAATTTATCATTAAAGCATGGAAAACTCATCATGCTACTGCATTTATATCATATCATTTAAAACGCAGTATAAAATAACCCCTCTGGGTTAATCATCTCAAAACTCATAAAATAATTCGTTATAAAATCCTGTCATAAAATCACCCTTCTTTTAGGGTCACATGTCATAAAATCATCTGAAATCTAGTATCACAGTAGAAAATCATAAAATCGAGGGCCTGACCCCTCCCTCGGGTCTACCCTGGTCTATCGACCAATAGTTATATCATGTTAGACAAGTAGGTGACTATCAGTAACAACATAGGACTATGGCCATAACCTCGTGATCCCTGGCAACACGGTACTTAGTGTGCGGGGTATCACACCTGAAACGGGAGGTGGGTCAATCTTACCCGTCAAAACATCATAACATCAGGATTGCGAGGGCAAGGCTTGCTACCTCGTGGCTAATGCCACTCCACTCCAACAATCCCAACGGTACAATGTACTCCGTGTGACATACACGATACAACGTACTCCGTGTGACATACACGGTACAACGTACTCTGTGAACCCAAGCTTAGTTAGGAGTGCTTGCAATAGGTCTTATCCACCCATATCATCTCCATCCCAGTATGCACGTGTGAGCATATCATCTCACTGTGACACACAGTCTACAGGAGGCTCCAACACGGTTATATGCATGTCATATAAATCCCTGTGCGAGCGAAGCTCTAGCACGGCTCCATGCATATTCATGATATCAAAAAATCTTGTTCGAGCGAAGCTCTAGCATGGTTTCATAAAGTCAGTAAAATCTGCGTACGAGTAGCACTCCAGTACGACTTTAAAATAAGTTATAAATCCATATAAAATCATGTGCGAGCAATGCTCCAGCATGAATGAATGCTCAAGTAAATCAAATCTCGTGCGAGTTATACTGCAGCATGAATGAATGCTTAAGTAATTCAAAACTTCGTATGAGCAACGCTCTAGTACGACTTTTTGCATACTTAAATCAATTCTCGTGCGAGTTACACTCTAGCACGACTTTTATGTAATTATCATATCAAAACAGGATGCGATCTAAGCTCCAGCACCTCTTATGCATGCCAAATCATTAAAACTAGTGCGAGCAATCGCTCCAGCACTATTTTATGCATATCACGTCAAAATAGTCAAAATCGTCAAAACAGTCAAAACAGAGTGCGAGCTAGGCTCCAGCACTTCTCATGCATTTCACAAGAATAAAAAGGCAGTGCGAGCAACCGCTCTAGCACATTTCAAGCATATGATGTCACACAAGTCAGTGCGAGCAACCGCTCAAGCACATTTTATGCACACTCACAAACTCAGATGTAGTGCGAGCTATGTGCCAACACTATCTGTTTCCATATAAACTTGATAGTTGGCCTATTTTCCAAAATAATTCCATTTAAATATAAATAACACTTACGTTATGTTATCTTATGAAATTTATGCAATTACTGGAAAATCTATCTATTTGTTTTGCTTAAAAACTAAGAAAATTCCTTAAATAAGAAATTACTTAAATCATGGATTTCATGCATGTCATGCTTTCACCATCCTTAGGTGAACTTCCCTCAATAGGGGTAAAATAGTCTTTACCTATTTCGAGTCCTCGAAATCTTTAAACTATTTTCTAGGACCTTTATACAAAATCATGGTATACATGCATATTCAGTGTAAAGAAAAGCTATTAAAATACGCGTAGCTACCTCTAGCTACTCACACAATTCCCTTACCTCATTTTATGTACAGTTTGACCTTTCACTGATGTCTCGTCACAGTCCGATTTACTCTCAATCAAATCTCTGAAACTGTGTATAAATATACATCAGGTCAAATACAATCCAATTAATTGTATTTCATATTTTCTGGGCTTAATTTTAAATCATTGGGCCCATTTACTCATATTGGGCCTGATTGTACCATAATGAGCCTTAATCGACCTTAAGCCCGTTTTTCCACTCACTATTCATATTATCGAGGCCTATTGGGATCATTGGGCCCACTAGTATTTATTGAGCCTCATTCTAAACTCTCGAATAGCTTAGTTTAATATTTACGACAATTTATCCCAATTTTCAGAATTTAATTCATTTAATGCGGAATTTAAATCCGTAATTTATGTGATAAATATCAATCACGTATAACAATGCAAAATTGTCGTAAATAAGGGTTACTTACCTGTGATTCCATTATAGTACACAAATCGAGGTTGTCTCGAGCTCTCATTTGACGTCAATTGTCAAGCTACAAAATTTAATATTTTTTCCGGTGAACTTTCAGTTGAATATTAATCAAATTAAATATTTTGAAATTTAAATCGGTCAATTCAACCACTTATCGACTTACCCGTAGCTCGATTGCATCACTGAAATTTTTCCCAGTTTTTTCTCTTTTTCTTTTTCCCTTTTTCTTCTTTCTTTTCTTTTCTTTTTGGCTGAACCGGCTCGGCCCGGTTCAACTCGGTTCAGACTGCCGGTTCAGTCTAGTTTAGTGCCTCACCGGTTGGTTCTCCCCCGGCTTCCGCCACCAATAGCTCTGTGGGGTCGTCCGCAGCTTGGATCTGGGGTCGGTTGCGTCCAAGGTCGCCGAAAAGTGGCTGGTCCGGCCTTTTCTCTCCTCGCCGTTGGTGGCTTCTCTCTTTCTCGCCATTTCTGGCGCTAGCCGCCGTCCCACCGGCCAATTCAACTGTTGATCGGTCGGTCCTAGCGTGGGCCTCCTTTAATTGGAGGTGCCCGGGCCAAGATGGCGTCGGTCACCGGTTTTCTACTCTCCCTCTCTCGGTTCGCTTTTCTCGATTTCTCTCACCGCCGTTCGCCGCCTCTCTTCCTCCTACCAGCGCCAGCGGTGGTCCCAGCCGTCCCTCCTTTAGTCCTCGCCTGGGCTGATCGCCAGTGGTCGATGAGGCAGCCTCGGCCTTCGCTTCATTTTCTTCTTCAGTTCGCGTTTTCGCGAATTAAATTTTCTTTCTTTTTTTTCTTTTCTTTTTATTATTTATAATTTATTTTTATTATTATTATAATCCATTAAAATATTATTAAAATTCTCAAAAATATAAAAAAATATATTTTATTCATTTAATCAATAAATGAATTTCTCGGTATTATTTTGTATTTTCGATATATTTTTCCACTATTTTCGGGATCGTTTTTCTAGGCAAAAATTCTGAAAATATCAAATAAATTCATACCTTGATCAATTTAACCTGAAATTTAATTATTTCGTCGTTATTGATCAAGATTTCTTAATCCATTATTTTTATTTAAATTTTCTTGTCCCGATTACTACCAAATTTTGGTCTTTTGACCATTTTACCCTTGCACGTGTTCGAAAATTCTATTTCAATCCTTTTACATTTTTCATTTCATGTTTTGAATAAAATCGGGTCTTACAATCTCCCCCACTGAAGAAATTTGGTCCTCTAAATTAGAACCAAGTCAAATTAATCCATAAAAAACTTCGGGTACGTCTATCGCATCATACTCCTTAATTCTCATGTGCCTTTTTCTGGAGAGTAATACTACCAACATACTTAACTAGGGAGATCATCTTAAACCTCGACACCTTCTCGTTCCTGTTTAATACCCGAATCGATTTCATACGTTATACTTTCATTGAGCTAAGCTGTTGGAGCTCATATCCGATTACATATGCTGGGTCCGGATAGTATTTCTGAAGCATCAAAAGATGGGACACATAGTGGATACCTGCTAATTCAAGTGGTAACGCCAACCTACAGGTATTATCTTCCACTTTTGTCTAATCTCAAAGGATTCAATCTAACGAAACTCAATACTGATTCACCCTCGGTGAATTCTAATGGTTTTCTGTCTCTTGTCAGCATAGCTTTTCTGTTTGCTCTGAGGTGTTCTTAATCTCTCATAAATCAACTGAACATTCTCAGAGGTTTGTCTTACCAATTCGGGAACAATTCTACTATCACCCACTTCTTCTTATCCAAGCCAGGGAAAAAATCCCTACGGCTATACAATGCCTCATAAAATGTCATCCCGATACTCAAGTGACAACTGTCATTATTAGCGAATGCGATTAGTAACAACTGATCATCTCAGGAGCTTATAAAATCAATGGCACACGCTCTCATCATATCCTCCAGAACATGTACAGTCCTCTCTGACTGACCATCTGTCTGAGGATAAAAAGCTATGCTAACACTCAATCGGGTTCCCATAGCTTCTTGAAAAACGTTCCCAAAAGTGGGAAGTGAAGCGAGAATCCTTATCTGATATCATGCTCACTGGAACGCTACATAATGTTTCACCATTTTCCTTACACAAATATCCGCCTACACACTCAGAGTATCTGGGGATTTCCATAGCCAGAAGGTGGGTAAACTAAATAAATCTATCGACTATCACCCAGATAGCCTCGTGATTTATCCGGGTCCTCCGTAACCCATCTTGAAATTCATGGTAACTTGTTCCCATTTTCGTGTCAATGTAGGTAAAGGCTGCAATAACACTGCAACTTCTTTTGTTCTACCTTAATCTGCTGACATGCGAGGCACTTTTCCATAATCTCTACAATGTCTCTTTTCATATCTGACCACCAATACCCTTTTTCAGAGATTTCAATATATTTATTACTTCCTAGATGCATTGTATATCCCGAAGAGTGAGCTTTTGACAATAACACTATCTCAGTAACTATGGTCCTGGGGAGCACTTATACTATCTCTGAACCTCTGTAAGTCATCATCACTCACTGTGAACTCTGTCATTATACCATTCTGAATCTGACCCACACTATCGACACCATGCCGATCATCACGCTAAGCCTGGCAATTTCGGTCACTCATATCCAGTTCTAACTTCAGGCTAGCTGTCACAAATTCATCGTCATCATTAGAAGGGATCACATCACTACTGAGGCTCACACTGCTCTAGTAGCTCACGCTCTCTGACCATCATATGTGATACCATCCTGAGGCTCTTTCTGCTCAAGGCATCAACCATTACATTAGCTGTAAATACAGAAAATTTTCAAAATATTTGGTGTTATTTATAAATGACAATTTAGGCAACTAAGATTTAAAAATGTGATTACGGGTGGATTAGTTTAAGTATAACCTTATTATTGCACTACAAAAAAAATATATTAAATAATAAAAATAAATAAATAAATAAATAAGATAAAATATATATATTTAATGGATTTAAATATATATATATATATATATTTAAATATTTGGGTATATAAAATATTATATTATATTTTGATAAAATATAATATAATATAAAAAAATAGAAAAGTCAATAGTCAAGAGTCAAAAAAAAAAGAAATAGAAGGCAGAATCGCGATTCTGCCATGGAAACAAAGAGGAGAAGACCCAAGGAAGCTAGCCCCCTACCTGCCTCACTGACGGAGCCCGACGGAAGGACCGAACAAGGCAGCGAGCCTCGCCAGTGCTGGTAGGTGGAGAAGAGGAGCCGTCGACAAGAGAAAAAGAGAGGGAGAAAGAGAAAGAGAGAAAAGATAGGAGAGAGAGAGAGATCGGCGGCCGAAGAGGGGTGTCACGCCCCGGAAACGCGAAAAATAGGGCAAATTTAAAAACTTTTTACTCATCAATTCACAATTAAGGGTGCATTCCTGTGCAGTGTCATACATCATCATATTTATCATACCTCAGGATCTCATCACTAGAAATTATATATCATATCAAATACATTATTCAATCTCAAGTTAATTAATCCTAATACATCCCATACAATGTTATACATCGAGTGTCTATAATTACAATAATCGTCTGGGTACATGAAAAGATAAAAGATACCTCAAAATACAATATAAAGCCTGGAGCTCAAGTCCTCCACTAGCCACTACTCCGTACGTCGCAGGGAAGCCCTTTTTCACTTGAAGAAATCTGAGGGGAAAGAAAACAGGGTGAGCTTCTAAATCGCTCAGTAAGGGGGTAAGGGACTCGTTATAAAAACCATAATGCACATCATAAATTATTTATTTGCACGTGAAACTCAGTATACTCATTTGAAAACCATAGCATGAAAGTTCTCAAAACAACATTCTCATATCTCAAAATCATGTGAAAACATGAAGTAAAATGCTCAGTATAGAGCAGTAACAAGCATGTGAAAATAATACGATAATGGCTTTCTCAAATAAAGTGATAAAATCACTGTAATAATAATGCACGTGGCGCAGCCACCAAACACACGTGGCATAGCCACTGATTTAGATTCACACGTGGCACAGCCACAGAATAGGGTTTTACGTGGCAACGGCCAGCAATTAGGGTTCTCATGTGGCAACGGCCACCAAATATACGTGGCATAGCCACAAAATGGGGGATCTCACGTGGCAACCGCCACCAAATATACGTGGCACAGCCACAGAATGGGAGATCTCACGTGGCAACGGCCACCAAATATACGTGGCATAGCCATAGAATGGGGGATCTCACGTGGCAACGGCCACCAAATATACGTGGCATAGCCACAGATTGGGGGATCTCACGTTACCAGAACGGAGAAGAATCGGGCTTACATGCTACCAGAGCAATGCCCGGTGTGTACTCAAAATTACACACCTAAGTCTTTATCAATAGCCATTATCATATAAAACTGGTGTTTGCCTTTACGTAGAACTCATAGTGGTTTTTCTCTCATAAAACTCATTTAAAACCGTTTTGTACTCAACACAAAACATATTTAAAACCGAGTTCCAACCGGCAAAACACGCACACATTTCTCAAATCTCAATATCGCCTTAACGTAGAGCCCAATTCATTTCTCACACAAATTCAACGGTTTATAAAGCAGTTTCGCACGTAGCTTATAAACTCATAAAAACATTGGGCTCCAACCGGCTATAAAAATCGTGTGCATTCTCATCAAAACACAACACATCAAACATGCTTGTTTTATAAATCGCAAATCATGCTATAATAGTTCACAAATCACATACACAAATGGTTTAGTTTCCCTTACCTCTTTGCACCTTGTATAGTGCAATCGTTTCCCCCTTGTCACGGACTAGTCTCGCACTCCACTCTGAAACTCCTGAGCTGTCCAAACGATGTTAAAACATTAATATTCATCATCACAGTAACCTCAATTCTCAAAATCGAGCATAATTGCTAATAACACCTCAAATCTCTTGATTCTCGTAACTCTACCCCAAACTACGATCTCATTCACAATATCTCAACGTTCTACATTTCTCATGTCAAATTATCTATGCTAATTCACCACATTGTCAAAATTCCCATTTATAGCTCAAAATTCCCAAAATTACCAAAATTGCTAAATATCAACATCACTCCAACTACATTGTAATTTCATCAATCCCTAATCATTTTCCAACTACTTCAACACAATGCCAATAACCATTATCACCAAAATCATCTCAAATATAAAGATCGAGGTTTAGAAATTACCCAAAACTTGTAGAGAGCTTATCTCTTACCTCGATTCAATCTGTCTTTCGATTTTCAAGTATGTTGTTCTCCCTTTGATGAGGAACAACTTCCCTTCTTGCCACAACCTCTGATTCGGACGAAAATGGGTGCTTTCGATGAGTGAGAAAGCTAGGGCTTCGACAAAAATGGGGGTTAGAAGAGAGAGAAAATGACATTGTAGGAGAAAGCAGGGGTTCCTTATATAGACTGAGGATAGGAGATCGATCTGGCTCTTGATGAGATCGATCTGCATTTGAATTTGGGGACGATTTGGGGTAATTTTATGCTTAGGAGATTAATCTGTCGAGGGGTGAGATCGATCTCTTTATGGCTTTATGAGATCGATCTGCTCCTTGAGGAGATCGATCTTCTCTCAAACAGAAACATTTGGAGATCGATCCCTTCCTCATGAGATCGATCTTCTCTCAAACAGAATCATAAGGAGATCGATCCTCTACCATTGGAGATCGATCTGCCCCTTAAATTTCTCCTTCCTTGTCATTTTTAACTCACCAGATCGATCTCTCATTCTCCCAAATCGATCTGACCTCATAGCTTCACACTTATTTTAAACACTTAACATATAAATCTCCAAATATAATTCCCACAATTCACTTAGCTCAATAAATTACACTTCAAGTTCATATTACATAATTAAAATATGTCTGAAATTCTCAGATCTCACAAGGGGAGGAGCGACCCACCACCGGCCAGAGAGGGACGTCTGCGACGCCGATCCAGGCGTAAATTGGCCTGAAACACCGTCGAACGGCACGGAAAAAAATTGGTTACCGACGCTAAAGGAGAGAAGAGGTCGGACCGACCATTTTTCGGCGAGCTTTAGCGAAGTCGACCCCAGATCCATGCACTAGACTACCCCGCATACAAGCTGGAGGCGAAAGCCGACAGAGAATCGGTCGGAAAAGCCCCGAATGGCGAGGGCGAAAGTTGGACCGGACTGAACCGGGCTGAATCGGACCGGTCTGAATCGGATTGAACCGGATCGAACCGGTTCAGCTAGAAAAAGAAAAGAAAAAAAAGAAAAAAAGGAAAAATGAGAAAAAAAATTCGGTGATGCAATAGAGCTCCGGGTAAGTCGGTAAGTGGTCAAATGAACCAATTTAATTTTCAGAATAATTATTTAAATATATATATATATATTGTATATTTATTTATTTAGGTACATGTACAAATAGGTGTATATAATGAATTGGGTATGCTAGTATTTGTACAAAAAAAAATGTATGCATAGGTGATAAGGAAAAATGGAAAACAATGATAATATATATATATATATATATAAAGGAGTGTATATATATATATATATATATATATATATATATGCATAGGTGATAAGGAAAAATGGAAAACAATGATAATATATATATATATATATATATATATATATATATATAAAGGAGTGTATATATATATATATATTTATGTATGTGCATATACATGTGGGGGGTATGAAAGGTGAATGTGTGCAAGTATATGTATATACAAAGAATGTATATATATGAGATAGGAAAACATGAAAACAATAAAAGTATATATATATATATATATATACATATAGGAGTGTATATATATATAAATATATTTATGCGTGTATACATGTGGATGTATATAATAAAGGTATATGTTAATACTTGTAGGAGCAAATATATAAATAGTGAAGAAATATATAAACGTGCGTGTCGGCCTAAGGATATACAATAATACGTACACATGCAGTAGCAACGATAAATTACGATTTTAACACAATTCGCATGAATAGGGTGCTAAGTCTACAATTTTGGTGTAGGTGATTGTAGAAGGGATTAAAGGAGGTACTAGGAGACGTCACCGTTCGAATTCGAGATACCCGATAAATCGAGGTAAGGGGTATTACTTAGTTCTGATATTGCATTCTTGTTTCACTGAGAAATATTTTATGAAAGAGCATATGATTTGAAATGATTTATCAATGCTTCCATACTTGCAAAACTGTTTACAAAACATGATTTCGTTTTACAAAATGTTCGCTAGAACATCTATGTTTATGAAATAAACTTTCGAATTATGAAAATGCATGGGAGTTTTATGATGGCTTGAAAACCCATATTTATGCTTTGAAATGAAACTTTTGATGTTTTCAAAAGTATTTACGAAAAGAGAAAAGATGTTTTGAGACTATAGGCTTCATGCATGGTTATCTCTTGTGGTGTTTCGGCTCCACCACTTAGGTGCCGGTATGTAGGCCCCTTTAGCACTTGACTCGACTTGTGTGGAAGATGTCGTGCTACAGGTGGTTTATGATGATGTTTCGATAGTGTCTCCTGCCCGCGCAGCACGCAATCATGTTGCCCACACGGAGAGTGCCTTTGGTGCCCGTGTCCTAGCTAGGTGCTAGTGAAAGTAAGTAAGATGGATACTACCCATATTTTACGAAAGGGCCGTACGACCCTGATCCAGTCTACAGCCCACTTACCATGGCCATAGGTATGATGACTCTCTACGGAGAATGACACCTATCGCATGACTTAGTTATAGCCTAGTCTCCTCGATTTTAATAATAAAATCGACTATGATGAGAGTTTATGAAATGACTATGAATTATTCATGAAAAGTTTACGAAATGATTATGAAATAATCATGAAATGTTTACGAAATGACTATGAATTATTCATGAAAAGTTTACAAAATGATTATGAAATAATCATGAAATGTTTACGAAATGTTTATGAATTATTCATGAAAAGTTTACGAAATTATTATGAAATATGCATGAAATGTTTATGAAGTGATTATGAAATATTCATGAGATGTTTACGAAATGACTATAAAATATTCATGAAATGTTTACGAAATGATTTATGAAATGTTCATGAAAGGTTTATGAAAAGTTGTAAAATGGTTAAGCATGTGATTTGTTTTAAAGACACGCATGCTTTATGACGATTATGCATGAAATGGAAATTTATGTATTGCATTAAGTTTCGTTCTATGAACAACTTCAAATGTTTTTATATATATCAGAACTGCTTTAAGAGTATTACCTTACTGTGCTTTTCCCTAAAAGCTCACCCCTCTGCCTCTCAGATTTTTGCAATGAATTACAGTTAATAAAATGCTGCGTAGATGACGTAGGTTGGCGGATATAAGTCTCCCCAGACTACCTTTTGTATATGCGTGAGGTATACATTCTTATCTCTTTACCAGACTATTTGTATGCACAGACTTCTATTGAAAATAATGTGTCGGGATGAAATCTGTATAAGGATAAATTAAATGAGATATTTTTAAGGATTGACACTGAACAGGAATACAGCCTAAGTGAATAAGGGAATAAGTGGGTAAATTAAAAAAAAATCACCCGATTTTTCAAGGGTCAAGGGTCGTTACATTAGCCTTTCCTGGGTGGTACAATGTTCACAATCATAATCATTAGAAGCTCTAACTCTCTTGGTTATCTCATAGCCGACTCTTTCTGTGAAAACAGATACTCGGGGCTTTTACGATCAGTGCATACCCGAAATTTCTTACCATATAAGTGGTGGCGCCATACTTTTAGTGTAAACACTATGGCTGCCAACTCTAAATCATGGGTCGGATAGTTTCTCTCATGGTCCTTGAACTAATTGGATCCATAAACAACTATCTTCCCATTTTACATCAATACACAGCCCAATCTTTATTTTGAGGTATCCATACACACTGAAACCTCTTGAGTTGTTGGTTATGGTGAGAATAATTACGGTAGTCAGTTTCTTACTTCATATACCAAAACTCACCGAAGCCATTTTCATACTTATCATCCACTCGTATGAAATCTTTTTCTAAACGAGACGTGTCAACTGAACAGCCAATTTCGAGAAACTCTCAACAACTCGTCTGTAAGACAGTTTCCTATTGCTACTCATGCTCTTCCATGGACTCCGAGTACATCAAAATATCATCGCTAAAGATGACAACCAATCAGTCCAGGTAAGGTTTAAATACCTCATCGTAGTTGAGTTTCACTAAATATTTCAATCACCCATATCCTTAACCTATGTACGCATAAACGTATAATGTCATTTCAAAATCTATTATGTTCAAGATATTAGCTCACGTCATTTCTTGTTTCTTATATTAACAACTTTTATAAAATTTTAATTTTTAAACCTTCATGATTAATTGAATTTTATATTTCTTTATTGTACCAGTAAAGGTACCCAAATTTTAAATGTATATATTACGACTGTCGATTTTAATTTATAGGTTATGTGTGAGCTTCTAGACGCTGTCAAGTCTTCAGGTGGGGAAGTTGTTGGCTCTACCGAGAGGGGGGGGTGAATCGGTTTTCTAACAATTATGGCAGATTTTAAATTAATCGCAATTTAAACACAGATGATAATGAATAAAATAGTGCAATATAACAATTTAATGCAAAGAGAGGGAAAGAGAAACAAACACAACGACTTATAGAGGTTCGGCCAACTCTTGCCTACGTCCTCTCTCCTTGACCTTCTTGTCAAGTGGTTTCTTTCTCTCTTTCAATAGAGTTTACAAAGTTCCTTTTACAGGTTAAGGAATAACCTCTCTACCCTTAGCAATACAGAAAATGTATTCACCCTTTTACAATAACTCTCACTGAGGAACAATCCTCTTTTCTTTTAAGGTGTGGATGAATACAGAATAAGGCTTTTCAGTGGGTAGGACTAACAAAGCTTGTAGTACTTAAGCTTGTACAATAAATCTCAATTAATGAGCAATAGGGACACAAGGAATGAAAGAATTAAAGCTTGAGAATGTTTGGAATGTTCAGTGATAGTATGTCTCTTTTCTTTGTCTTCAATGCTTGGTTATATACTGAAGGTTGGGTAGTTGGAGCATTAAATGCAGTTTTTCCCGTTGAGATTTGAAGAAAATAGCCGTTGGGAACCTCCAGTGGTCAGACAGATCGATCTCCTATCTTGGCCAGATCGATCTCCTAGTTTTAAATCCTGCAATGACAAAGCACAAATACACAGGGAGATGATCTCATACATTACCAGATCGATCTGTTAGCTTGAATAGGCAGAGGCAGATCGATCTGTCGAATAGGCAGATCGATCTCCTATCCTCTCTGTTTGAGACAAGATCGATCTCTCAATACACCAGATCGATCTCTTAAGCTCACTGACTTTGAGCAGATCGATCTCTTCCTTACCAGATCTATCTCCTAAGTTCTCTGACTTAGAGGAGATCGATCTCTTAACCCTGGCAGATCGATCTCTTTTTACCTTAAACCCTTTACACCGTTTTAAGGCTTGCCAGATCGATCTCTTCCTTCATGAGATCGATCTCTCATCAAGTATAAACCCAGGAGATCGATCTCTCATACCCCAGATCGATCTCTCATCAGCAGAACTCTAAGTTCTGATCCTGATATCTTCTAAACATGTTTGTATACCATTTTAACATTATTGTATTAACTTGTTTTGTCATTTCAAAATACATTAACTCAACAATCTCCCCCTTTTTGATATGACAAAACTCATCTAATAAACATGTTTAGTGAAATTGCAAAGTTCCCCCCTTTTTGTGAACTTTTAACTTTGATAATGATATAACTCAGCCTTAGCTCAGCCTTAGTTAAATCTTAACTCCCCCTTAGTTAGTTCTAGCTCTTAACTCCCCCTCAATTAAATCATCCTATCATCCTTTTAAACATTTAATACTTTTAACACATGTCTTAACTCCCCCTCAATTAAATCATTCTTTTAAACTATGAACACAAACACAACAACATGCATGTTTCTTATGTTTCTTCTCCCCCTTTTTGTCATATCAATCATACACTAAAGAGAAGATTCATGGCATTTCAAAATTAACATTTTCATTAACTCACCAAATATTCAATCAAATCACATTTCATTCAAGCAAATTTTTTCACAGATAACATCAAGTAGCTTAACAATGTTTTAACTACACTAAATCTAAGCGCCTAATGCCTATTGTGAGGGAGGATCACGATCCATAAGATTCTCAACATGCGTGCGTGTTACTTGGAGCTCATCGAACATCGCCTCTTGAGTCTCTTGAATCCTATCCACTCGTTGGTTTAGTTTCGCAAATCCTTCATCCATCTTCTGACTGAGATCACTCATCATCTTCATGAGCATCTCCAAGCCAGCAGGAGATGATGTTGGTGCAGTTTGCGCAGCTGTTGAAGATGACGGTTCAGGAGCTGGTACTGCAGATGGGTGTGCTGGTTCAGCAGTGAGGTCCTCCTCAGCCTCAGCAGGTTGCTGTTCTTGCTTTTTCGTCCACTCTCCCCGGAAATCTTTGTAGTACCCCATATGATGTAGGGTCCCAATGTTAAGCACGCTTTTGGGAGATGGTAGCTCGCCAGTTTCGCCGCTGCAGTTGATACCAAGGCGGTGAAGAAGATAAGCCACTGGTTGTGGAAACACTATTGTGGTAGCTTGGCCACGCACAATCTTCAGCCAATCTTCGTAAACAAAGTGAGGGAGGTTAGGTTTTTGGCTTGTGGTGTGAATGTGATGGAGCCAAAAACGATCTAGACGCCTAACGGTAGAATGACGAGTACCGAAAGGGCGGAGGTTCCACGAGATTATGAGGTGGAGTAACCGAAGGTGCATTGGAAGGTTACTCGCCTTGTCCCCGGGGAGTTCAAACGCAAAGGGGACTTCCTCATCCTCATTTGTTAAGCCTTCATCGCGTATTTCAAACACTTTGGCTAGAACTTCAGAGTCAATTATAATGGATTGACCCATGACGAAGGTTTTGAAGGCAAGGATTTTGCAGGTGTCATCGGGGTCATAAACGAGTTCGGCATTTGAAAAGAATGCGCGAACGAGATTTGGAGGGACAGGAGTGTTGATTTTCAAGAATTTCATCCAACCAAATTCCTCAAATTTTGACAGGTATGGAAAGTCTATGTGATTGAGGAATGAAAAATCGATAGTGCGCCAATGCTTGATTGGCATGGTTGAAAAATATTCCTCATACCGCTTTCTTTTCGCTGGTGTTTTAAAACACCGATTGAAGGAAGCGACAGGAGGTTGTGATGAGGAACCTGCCTCAGTGGTTCTAGGAGGTTTGTTTGCTACTGACTTCCTAGGCATGAATCTAGACTCTAGAATAGTACTGAACAGATTCAAAAATGATAAGAGCAATGAAACAGTACCTAGGGTTGCCCTAGAATGAGAATCAACGCAAATCAGAGAAAATTTTTGAGAAATTAGTAAGAGATGTGGGTTAAAATACCAGAGTACTACACTGGGATGCAAGGATGACCGTACGAAGATCGATCTGAGAAGGATTCGAAAGTGATGATGCGAGGGATTTTGAGAGTTTGAGACTTAGGTTTTGTGAGAATTGGGGATTTTTTGCGAGATTTTATACTGCAGGACACAGGAGATCGATCTGTCGAGGAAACAGATCGATCTGGTACTTCCAGAATCCAAGAGAGATCGATCTGTCGCAAAGCCAGATCGATCTGGTCGCAAACAGAGGCTTAAAGAGATCGATCTGCCAAATGCAAAGATCGATCTGCAGAATGCGGAAGCTTTGAAGAGATCGATCTGTCGTGGGGACAGATCGATCTTCCTTTAGACAGAGACGTAAGGAGATCGATCTTATGGTTAGAAGATCGATCTTCTTAGATTAACCTTGACGATTTAGGCTTGATAGAAGCATGGAGATCGATCTATATCACAAGGAGATCGATCTCTCATCCTCTTTGCCAGAAACTCTTTAAAAATCAACTTGAAATCAAGATTTTTACAACATGAAAGTCCTAAGGCATATTCATGAGTCCTAATTCACCTCTAAGGATACAGAACCTATCTCTATCAAGGGGTTTGGTGAATATATCAGCTATTTGATGTGTAGTATCAATATACTCTAAGATTATATCCCCTTTTTGTACATGATCTCTAAGGAAGTGATGTCTAATTTCTATGTGCTTGGTTCTGGAGTGTTGAATAGGATTC
This sequence comes from Firmiana major, assembly GCA_033439115.1. Lineage (NCBI taxonomy): Eukaryota > Viridiplantae > Streptophyta > Magnoliopsida > Malvales > Malvaceae > Firmiana > Firmiana major. The sequence continues at coordinate 60,514,170 of CM065907.1, read as the reverse complement.
TTAGACAGATTAATGGCACTGGTATTATCACATTTAATAGACACTTGTTTCATGTCAATACCATAATCTCTCATTTGTTGTTTAATCCACAACACTTGAGCACTACAACTACCAGCTGCTATATACTCAGCTTCAGTTGTGGACTGAGCTACACTGTTTTGCTTTTTGGAGAACCAAGAAATTAACCTATTTCCTAAGAATTGGCAAGTACCTGAAGTACTTTTCCTATCTATTTTGCATCCTCCAAAATCAGCATCTGAAATGCATGAAGGGCAAAAGTGGAGTCTTTGGGATACCAAAGTCCTAGTGAGGGAGTATCTTTGAGGTATCTAAAAATTCTCTTAGTTGCCAATAGATGTGATTCCCTAGGAGATGATTGAAATCTAGCACAAAGGCACACACTAAACAATATATCTGGTCTACTAGCAGTTAAATAAAGCAAAGATCCAATCATAGACCTATAGAGTTTAGTGTCTACACACTTACCACCTTCATCTTTGTCAAGCTTGATGTTGGTGCCCATTGGAGTGGCTTAAGGTTTGCAACTCTCCATTCCAAATCGCCTGAGCAAGTCCTTGGTGTACTTTGCTTGATTGATGAAAGTTCCATCCTTTGTTTGCTTCACTTGAAGTCCCAAGAAGAATGTGAGTTCTCCCATCATGCTCATCTCAAATTCCCCTTGCATGATCTTAGCAAACTCTTGACATAAAGACTCATTAGTTGAACCAAAAATAATATCATCTACATATACTTGTACAACTAGTAAGTCCTTATTTTTATTTTTGATGAATAATGTGGTGTCTACCTTTCCTCTTGAGAACCCTTTTTCTATTAAGAATTTTGACAACCTTTCATACCAAGCTCTAGGAGCTTGTTTTAACCCATAAAGTGCCTTAGATAATTTGAAAACATGTTCAGGAAATTCATGATTTTCAAATCCGGGAGGTTGCTCTACATAGACTTCTTCATTAATGAAACCATTCAAGAATGCACTCTTTACATCCATTTGATATAACTTGAAATCTTTATAACATGCAAAGGCAAGTAACATTCTTATTGCCTCTAATCTAGCTACCGGTGCATATGTTTCATCATAGTCTATGCCTTCCTCTTGTCTATAGCCTTGAGCAACTAGCCTAGCCTTATTCCTTACGATCACACTATTTTCATCCATTTTGTTCTTGAATATCCATTTAGTTCCAATTATAGAGTGATCACTTGGCCTAGGAACTAGTTTCCATACTTTGCTTCTCTCAAATTGATTTAATTCTTCTTGCATTGCTAGGAACCAATTATTGTCTTCTAAGGCTTCATTGACATTCCTAGGTTCAATTTGAGATACAAAGGCTATATATTGGCACATATTCCTTAGGGATGATCTAGTTCTAACTCCAAGAGTTGGATCTCCTACTATTTCACAATCTTTTACATATCTTAACTCTCTTGGTGCTCTAGGCTCTCTTTCTAAAACCTCTATTTCTTCTTCATCTTCTTTATTCAAGTCAAGTTTTTCTAGAAAGTCATCTTCTAAGCCTTCATCAAATATTCCAACATTTTCATCATTGGTTGAATCTTTAGATATATTATTTGATTCATCAAATATAACATGAATAGACTCTTCAACCACTAATGTTCGTTTGTTATATATTCTAAAGGCCTTTGAATTCAATGAATATCCTAGAAATATTCCCTCATCACTCTTGGCATCAAATTTTCCTAAGTTATCTTTTCCATTATTTAGAACAAAGCATTTGCAGCCAAAAGGATGGAAGTAACTAATGTTAGGCTTCTTGCCTTTGTAGAGCTCATAAGGAGTTTTCTTTAGCATGGGTCTTATCATAGCTCTATTAATTATATAACATGATGTGTTTATAGCTTCAGCCCAAAAGTACTTTGGCAAGTTATTTTCACATAACATGGTCCTAGCCATCTCTTCCAAAGTTCTATTTCTTCTCTCAACTACACCATTTTGTTGTGGTGTCCTAGGGGCTGAAAAATTATGGCTAATTCCTTGATCATTGCAATACTCATCAAATCCTATATTTTCAAATTCTTTGCCATGATCACTTCTAATGCTTGTTATTGTATATCCTTTTTCATTTTGAGTCACCTTTGAGTAAGTTATGAATTTCTCTAAGGCTTCATTTTTTACTCTAAAAAAGAACACCCAAGTGTACCTAGTGTAATCATCAACTATTACAAAACCATAGTGTTTCCCACCTAGGCTAGTGGTTCTAGTTGGTCCAAATAAGTCTAAATGCAGTAATTGAAGAGGCCTAGTGGTGGATACACTATTCTTAGGCTTAAAAGTTGTTCTCTTGTGTTTTCCTTTAACACAAGCTTCACATATTCCTTCATGATCAAAGGATATTTTGGGTAAGCCTATAACTAGATCCTTTCTAGCTAATTTGGATAGCACATGCATGCTAGCATGACCTAGTCTTCTATGCCATAACCAAGATTCCTTTATGTTATCTACCATTAAGCATATGTTTTCGTTTTTGAGTTCATTAAGGTAGACTATATATATGTTACCTTGCCTATGACCTAGAAGAAGAATTTTATTTGACTTAGGATCTATAACATTACATTTCATGCAATCAAAAATTACTTTGTAACCTTTGTCACAAAGTTGACTAATGCTTAGCAAGTTATGCTTTAGACCCCTAACAAGTAATACTTTTTCTAAAGAGAAATGATCATTACCTATTGAGCCACTCCCTTCCACTTGACCTTTGGAGTTGTCCCCAAAAGTGACTTCTCCACCAATTTTCGATTTGAAGGAATTGAAATGGCTTTTATCACCCGTCATGTGCCTTGAGCATCCACTATCTAAGTACCAAGCTTCTTTTGTTTTAGCTTTGTGGCTATGCTCAATCACCTATAACAAAAAAAATAAACACACTCAAGTCTTAGGTACCCAAATTCTCTTGGGTCCTTGGAGGTTAGTAAATGAAATTCTTGATCCCATTGGGATCCATTTTGCTAATGCATTGCAGTCCTTGGAATGAATTACCTCTTTTGGAATCCATATCCTTTTTACAATTTTTCTTTTAAGATTCCTCATCTTTATATTGCAATAATGTGACTTATGTCCCTTCTTATTACAATATGAACAAGTAATTTCAGGTTTATTCATGCTCTTCCTAGCAATAAAACTCTTAAGATGGGTCTCCCTACTTTGTGCATTATACCCTAAGCCATTTTTGTCAAAAAATGCCCTTTGGGTTTCTAACATGCTATCTAGCTTTTGTTGCCCTATGTGAAACCTATTAAAGGAGTTATGTAAATTGCTATTTTTCTCCTTAAGGTCACAAATTTCTAAATTTGCAATTTCTAGTTTCTTCTCACATTCCAATTTATCTTTTAACATTATCTCATTTTCCCTTTTTAATTTAGATATTAACTTTTTATACTTCATGCTCATAGATTCATACTCTAATGCTAAATCATCGAATGCATCTTGCAGTTCATCAAAAGAGTATTCATTGATATTAGAAGTTACCTTTTCATCATCATCAATAGCCATGAAGCATAGGTTGGCAATGTCCTCATTTGATTCATCATCGGAGCAGTCACTGTCACTCCATGTTGCTACCATTGCCTTCTTTTTATGAAACCTATCATTAGATCTTTTGAGAAGAGGGCAGTTAAACTTTATGTGTCCAGGTTTTTTACATTCATAACACACAATAGAGTCTTTTCTACCTACTTCCTCTTGTTCTCTCCTATTGTTTCTCCTATTGCTATTGCTAGCTCTCATCCTCATGAATTTATTAAATCTTTTGGCAAACATTGCCATCTCAATATCCTCCTCACTGCCACTCTCATTTTTAATCTCCTTTTCAGCAGTGGATTTTAGAGCAACACCCACTTTCTTGGGTGGCTCTTCATTTCTTTTAAGCTTCATCTCATAAGTTAGCAAGGAACCTATTAATTCATCTAAGGACAATGTGTGTGGATCCTTAGATTCCTCTATTGCTGTTACTTTAGCTTCCCATGACTTAGGTAAGCTATTTAAAATTTTCTTTACCATTTCAATGTTAGAATATATTTTTCCTAAGGATTTTAATCCATTAATTATATCTGTAAACCTAGTGAACATATCACTAATGGATTCTCCTTCCTTCATCCTAAAAAGCTCATAATCATGTGTGAGCATACCTACTTTTGTCTCCTTCACTTGGGTTGTACCCTCATGAGTTATTGCCAATTTATCCCATATTTGCTTGGCATTATCACACCCGGATACTCTATTATATTCATTAGGACCTAAAGCACAAAATAATGTGTGCATAGCTTTAGCATTTAGTTGTGCACATTTAATGTCATTAGAATCCCATTCATCTTCTTCTTTGGGAATATCTCTTCCCTCTATTTTCTTTGTAGGGATTTGAGGTCCCTTAACTATAATTCTCCATACTTCATAGTCATTTGCTTGAATGAATAGCATCATCCTAGTCCTCCAATATGAATAATGTTCACCATTGAACATGGGAGGTCTAACCGTGGAGTGCCCCTCTCCTATCAAACTAGTTGCTACATTGTTAAGAGCCATTTGATCGTTTCTACTCTTAGGAAGTTGTTCCTACGTGATTAAAGAGTCCTAGCTCTGATACCAATTGTTGGCTCTACCGAGAGGGGGGGTGAATCGGTTTTCTAACAATTATGGCAGATTTTAAATTAATCGCAATTTAAACACAGATGATAATGAATAAAACAGTGCAATATAACAATTTAATGCAAAGAGAGGGAAAGAGAAACAAACACAACGACTTATAGAGGTTCGGCCAACTCTTGCCTACGTCCTCTCTCCTTGACCTTCTTGTCAAGTGGTTTCTTTCTCTCTTTCAATAGAGTTTACAAAGTTCCTTTTACAGGTTAAGGAATAACCTCTCTACCCTTAGCAATACAGAAAATGTATTCACCCTTTTACAATAACTCTCACTGAGGAACAATCCTCTTTTCTTTTAAGGTGTGGATGAATACAGAATAAGGCTTTTCAGTGGGTAGGACTAACAAAGCTTGTAGTACTTAAGCTTGTACAATAAATCTCAATTAATGAGCAATAGGGACACAAGGAATGAAAGAATTAAAGCTTGAGAATGTTTGGAATGTTCAGTGATAGTATGTCTCTTTTCTTTGTCTTCAATGCTTGGTTATATACTGAAGGTTGGGTAGTTGGAGCATTAAATGCAGTTTTTCCCGTTGAGATTTGAAGAAAATAGCCGTTGGGAACCTCCAGTGGTCAGACAGATCGATCTCCTATCTTGGCCAGATCGATCTCCTAGTTTTAAATCCTGCAATGACAAAGCACAAATACACAGGGAGATCGATCTCATACATTACCAGATCGATCTGTTAGCTTGAATAGGCAGAGGCAGATCGATCTGTCGAATAGGCAGATCGATCTCCTTTCCTCTCTGTTTGAGACAAGATCGATCTCTCAATACACCAGATCGATCTCTTAAGCTCACTGACTTTGAGCAGATCGATCTCTTCCTTACCAGATCGATCTCCTAAGTTCTCTGACTTAGAGGAGATCGATCTCTTAACCCTGGCAGATCGATCTCTTTTTACCTTAAACCCTTTACACCGTTTTAAGGCTTGCCAGATCGATCTCTTCCTTCATGAGATCGATCTCTCATCAAGTATAAACCCAGGAGATCGATCTCTCATACCCCAGATCGATCTCTCATCAGCAGAACTCTAAGTTCTGATCCTGATATCTTCTAAACATGTTTGTATACCATTTTAACATTATTGTATTAACTTGTTTTGTCATTTCAAAATACATTAACTCAACAGAAGTATTTTGAAATACCTTTATTAACCCTTAAACTTGACCACATAGACTAGTTATGGATATATCCACCCTTTATCCTTGGTCGCAATTCATATTCGCTACATATCGCTTAATCCCAATTACTTCACATATCAAGGATATTCTTATCTTGCATACGCCTCTTATTCCAATATATCTCGTATTCGGGATCTATCACATCTCAAAGCTTATCTCCTTTCATATATCACTTATAACAAACTATTTCATTACTTGTCAAAACTTACAATACACTTTTTAGGAGTGAAAACATCACTATCTTAGGATATCAATCTAAACATCATAGTTTGCAGCCGAATAAATCTATTCTCTAATATTACTTCAAAATTATTCATATTACATTGCATAAAATCGGCTGAAGTATCCTTTTTCCCCTATTTTCAACTTATAATCCCTATACCCATATTCAGTTAGTGAAATTCAACTAACTATCGTCATCTTGCCTAAGGGTACAGGCTTCACATCTTTCACTAGCTTATAAGCAACTGAAGGCGGTATGAATAAATGCGTGGCACCAAGATCAATTAAAATAATTATGTCATTATTCACAACCAGTGTGGTATCTTCCACCACATCAGATGAAACATCGTAGTGTCCTGGTCCAAGGCATACACTCGCCCTTATCCAATATCTTATTTTCGTGGTATCTACCACACATCCTACACTGCTTCGTAGCAGGTCGAGGTTCTCCAATCACAATACCCCTCAAAAGTGTTGAAATTAGATACACTGGGGCCATTCAATCATCTTACCCCGTGACTTATCAATTCTAAGCTTTTACCAAACTACCTTTTTCCCGTTCTGACATCTTTGTCATTCTCTATTCTCTTTTTGTCTCTATTTCGGACCTTACTACCTTTTCCAATCTCAGAGGCATGCAACTCATGATCTTGTTCACACAACTGTAGTCTGTGCACTGCCTCGACATAGGTAGTGATATCTAACGAGACCAATCAGACTCTAATTGACAATCTGAGCCCTTCATGAACTTTCAAACATTCCGACTCTCATTGTTCATAGTGTTGGAGTCATATCTGGGCAGGTATATAAACTGAGATTCATACTCATCAATCAACATGTTCGTCTGGGTCAAAGTAAAGAATTTAATCAGTAATTTCCTTTAAGCATTTTTCGAGATATTCTGTCACCGGAATACATCTAAAATTGTTTTCCATATACATTCTGGATGTCTAACTCTTAATATGGGTCGATCGGACTTCCACCAATGCTCCGACTCGCCCTCAAATCTCATGCATACTCTGAGCAATTAGCTATCAAAATATTCTCCACACTCTGCTCCAACCTCGCGAAGCGTGTCTCAATACTGTTCGATCTCTCTGTCAGACTCTGTCCGATCTCTTTATCGAACTCTATGGGGCATGCTAAATACCAGCCTCCACGTCAATCTCATCTTGAGTCTCATGTGGCGACTCAGTACGACTCTCAGGCTTACCTCTACGGCTTCGAGCTCGTATACTTGCCTCTCTACCATAGCAGCTATCAGTTAATGAGTTCATTCTTGCATTCAAAACCAAATTCTTAGCTGCACTTCCATCTCGATATACATAATTGTATCTAAACAATGCACATTACATGGGATGTAAACTTCCTTAACCACTAACATCGACTCATATCAGGCCAACTCAGCTCTGATACCATTAAACCTGTCACAACCCAAATTGCCTAAAAATCAAAGTAAATTTTTTGCTTTTTCATTTATTATTTAATTCTTACCTTTCTCTCATCGTGACCATCCTACAAACAGTTGGGTTATGATTCGGTGTTAGTCACCTCTCAACTATTTACCATTCCATTTCCATAATCACTTTTACATATCAGAGTTTACTATCCTTTGACTTTAACTAAATATATACTCATTGGTATTTATAACTCAACATCCCCGACATCATATCCGTTTACAGTGCTGTGCATTACATATTTAGATACAAAACTATACAAATGTGTATACATGTCTCTCGATGGGAAGCAGTAGATATCAAGAATGCAAGTCATCAGCCGCTCAATAACTATTACGGATACTCTGAAAAGATGGAAAAATAAGGGGCTGAGTAAACCACATGCTCAGTAAGGCAATTATGCAAGTAAGTAGATAGCTACACTATCTACATGTTCATAATGCCATGCCCTTAAAATCCATTTCTTTTCATTACAATCTCAAGCACAAAATCATGTATGTCATCAATGACTTAGTTTATAAACTGTTCGTGCATATATAAACCATACTACTTATGCATCAATGGCATTTTATGTGAAATCAGTAAATCAAACTTAGCATGAATTTAATCAAAATCATGCATTATTTCATGCGATATAAAACAAATCATGAGATACAATCCTTTCATGAATTTATCATTAAAGCGTGGAAAACTCATCATGCTACTGCATTTAAATCATTTCATTTAAAACGCAGTATAAAATAACCCCTACGGGTCAATCATCTCAAAACTCATAAAACAATTCGTTATAAAATCCTGTCATAAAATCACCCTTCTTTTAGGGATCATCTGAAATCTAGTATCACAGTAGAAAATCATAAAATCAGGGGCCTGACCCCTCCCTCGAGTTTACCCTGGTCTATCGACCAATAGTTATATCATGTGAAATAAATAGGTGACTATCAGTACCAACATAGGACTATGGCCATAACCTCATGATCCCTGGCAACACGGTACCTAGTGTGCGGGGTATCACACCTAAAACAGGAGGTGGGTCGGTCCTACCCACCAAAACAACATAACATCAGGATTGCGAGGGCAAGGCTTGCTGCCTCGTGGCTAATGCCACTCCACTCCAACAATCCCCATGGTACAGCGTACTCCGCATGACATACACGGTACAACATACTTCGTGAACCCAAGCTCAGTCAGGGGTGCCTGCAATAGGTTTTATCCACCGATATCATCTTTGTCTCAGTATGCACGTGTGAGCATATCATCTCACTGTGACACACAGTCTATAAGAGGCTCCAACACGACTATATGCTTGTCATATAAATCCCTGTGCGAGTGAAGCTCTAGCACAGCTCCATGCATATTCATGATATCAGAAAATCTTGTGCGAACGAAGCTCTAGCACAGTTTCATAAAACCAGTAAAATCTGCGTACGAGAAGCACTCCAGTATGACTTTAAAATAAGTTATAAATCCATATAAAATCATGTGCGAGCAATGCTTCAGCACGAATGAATGCTCAAGTAAATCAAATCTCGTGCGAGTTACGCTCCAGCACGAATGAACGCTTAAGTAATTCAAAACTTCGTACAAGCAACGCTCTAGTACGACTTTATGCATAATTAAATCAAATCTCGTGCGAGTTACACTCCAGCACAGCTTTTATGTAATTATCATATCAAAACAGGATGCGAGCTAAGCTCCAGCACCTCTCATGCATGTCAAATCATTAAAACTAGTGCAAGCAATTGCTCCAGCACCATTTTATGCATATCACGTCAAAATAGTCAAAACCGTCAAAACAGTCAAAACAGAGTGCGAGCTAGGCTCCAGCACTTCTCATGCATTTCACAAGAATAAAAGTCAGTGCGAGCAACCGCTCTAGCACATTTCATGCATATGATGTCACACAAGTCAGTGCGAGCAACCGTTCAAGCACATTTTATGCACACTCACAAACTCAGATGTAGTGCGAGCTATGTGCCAGCACTATCTGTTTCCATATAAACTTGATAGTTGGCCTATTTTCCAAAGAAATTCCATTTAAATATAAATAACACTTACGTAGTGTTATCTTGTGAAATTTATGCAATTACTGGCCAATCTATCTATTTGCTTTGCTTAAGAACCAAGAAAATTCCTTAAATCAGAAATTACTTAAATCATGCATTTCATGCATGTCATGCTTTCACCATCCTTAGGTGAACTTCCCTCAATAGGTGTAAAATAGTCTTTACCTATTTCGAGTCCTTAAAATCTTTAAACTATTTTCTAGTACCTTTATACAAAATCAGGGTATACATACATATTCAGTGTACAGAAAAGCTATTAAAATACACGTAGCTACCTCTAGCTACTCACACAATTCTCTTACCTCATTTTCTGTATAGTCTTACCTTTCACTGATGTCTCGTCATGCAGTCTGATTTGCTCTCAATCAAATCTCTGAAACTGCATATAAATATACATCTGGTCAAATACAATCCAATTAATTGTATTTCATATTTTCTGTGCTTAATTTTAAATCATTGGGCCCGTTTACCCATATTGGGCCCGATTGTACCATAATGGGCCTTAATAGGCCTTAAGCCTGTTTTTCCACTCACTATTCACATTATCGAGGCCTATTAGAATCATTGGGCCTATCAGTATTTATTGAGCCTCATTCTAAACTCTCGAATAGCTTGTTTTAATATTTACGATAATTTATCCCAATTTCTAGAATTTAATTCATTTAATGCGGAATTTAAATTCGTAATTTATGCGATAAATATCAATCACGCATAACAATGCAAAATTGTCGTAAATAAGGGTTACTAACCCGTGATTCCATTATAGTATGCAAATCGAGGCTATCTCGAGCTCTCATTTGACGTCAATTGCCGAGCTACAAAATTTAATATTTTTTCGGGTAAACTTTCAGTCGAATATTAATCAAATTAAATATTTCAAAATTTAAATCAGTCAATTCGACCTCTTGCGACTTAATCGTAGCTCGATTGCATCACTAAAATTTTCCCCAATTTTTTCTCTTTTTCTTCTTTTTTTCTTTTCTTTTTGGCTTAACCGGTTCGGTCCGGTTCGACAGGTTCAGTGCCTCGTCGACCAGTTCTCCACCGGCTTCCACTGCCAGCAGCTCCGCAGGGTCATCCGCAGCTCGGATCTGGGGTCGGTTGCGTCCAAGGTCGTCGAAAAGTGGCCGATCCGGCCTTTTCTCTCCTCGCCGTCGATGGCTCCTCTCTTTCTCGTCGTTTTCGACGCTAGCCGCCGCCACACCGGCCGATTTAGCCGTTGATCGGCAGGTCTCAGCGTGGGCCTCCATTGGCTGGAGGTGGTCGGGCCTAGATCGGCGTCGATCACCTTTTTTCTCCTCTCCCTCTCTCGGTTCGCTTTTCTCGATTTCTCTCACCGCCGTTCGCCGCCTCTCTTCATCCTACCAGTGCCAGCAGTGATCCCAGCCGTCCCTCCTTCAGTCGTTGCCTGGGCCGATCGCCAGTGGTCAATGAGGCAGCCTCGGCCTTCTGCTTCAGTTTCTTCTTCTATTCGTGTTTTTGCGAATTAAATTTTCTTTTATTTTTTTTTTATTTTTATTATTTATAATTTATTTTTATTATTATTATAATCCATTAAAATATTATTAAAATTCTTAAAAATATCTAAAAAATATATTTTATTCATTTAATCAATAAATGAATTGCTCGGTATGATTTCGTATTTTCGGTATGTTTTTCCACTATTTTCAGGATCATTTTTCGAGGCAAAAATTCTGAAAATATCAAATAAATTCATATCTTGATCAATTTAACCCAAAATTTAATTATTTCGTCGTTATTGATCATGATTTCTCAATCCATTATTTTTAATTAAATTTTCTTATCCCGATTACTACCAAATTTTGGTCTTTTGACCATTTTACCCTTGCATGTGTTCGAAAATTTCATTTCAATCCTTTTGCATTTTTCATTTCGTGTTTTGAATAAAATCGGATCTTACATTATCTTTGCTTTTCCAGTAAAATTATTTAAACCCTTGGATACATCTCAAAACACAATAATCAATTGTAAAACTTTTGAAGAAACTCTAGTTAATCATCATAACACTAAATATCAGCAAGGGTCAACTTAACAGCATATGCGTTGGTAATCTCTTCCAACACAAAAAATATAATTGTACCAACAATAGCAAGCAAACAATATAATCTTAACATGATTAATAGCTTTTCAACTCAAAAACATTTCCCAATAAGTCATTTTGATATCCAAAAGATTTAGCCTTATAAGACTAATGAAACATAAAATAAAAGCAAATCCCATAAAGGGAAGCAAAGATGAAATACCTTAAAAAAAAAAAAAAGAGAATCCAATTTGGGTGACTCAAAACTATAGCAAAATAAAATTAACTTCAAGATCCAAAACATAGGGATAAAGTTAGATTCATTATGAAAGAAAAAAGGACAAAAACAAATAAAAACGGTTATAAGCAATATTTGTGAAAAGGTATAAATCTTTTAACCAAAAAAAGCAGACAAAGTTATGAAAGATACGCAGTTAAGGAAGCCAATAAAAAATTCATCTTGCAAAGATTAAAAAAAAAAAATCAATCAAAGCCAAATTAAGCAATTGGTATCTTAAAGCCAATTGATACATAATAATAAGCATAACCCATCTTAAAAAATTGTTACAGATTTAAAATAAAAAACTAAAAAAAAACAACCAAAAACTTTTGCGGTAAGCGAAATTTATTAGTGTCAAAAACCATTTTTGGGTAAAAGATCAGCAAAATAGAATTACTAATTAATAAAATTCACTAATTAATACTAAGAACCAATTTTTATGACTTAAACAAAGTATGAAAATAGAACAAGAAAAAAAAGAAAATTAACTTACAATTAGGTCCTTGAGGAACCAATTAGACGAATCTCTTATTAGCTTCTTCCTATAAGCCAATAAAAAATTATTTTTTAATAAGAATAACAAAGAAATAAAAAGATACCCATTTTTAAGAATTGGATTAAAGAAACTTACTTTAAATGCTCTTAAAAAAAGATAGTGTTGTTGCCAAACAAAATGATGATGTATTGATGACATCCTCGCTTCGATCTTTATGTCACGTGTTACTAGAGGCTCTGCAAGAAAGAGAATGATTAGAGGGATGCAAAGGTTGTTCCTTGCGTAAGCACTCCGATGCTTAAGTCAGAGGGAATTTGGCAAAGTTTCTGTAAGAAAAATAGAGACTTAGCCTTTTGAGTCATACCTGACCCCTATTTATATGGATTTATTCTGCCCGTAATTATGTATGTATCCTTGGATTAAATGTCCTTTCTTGTTTTATTTGAGACCTGTATGATTTAAACTATATAATAAATAAAATATGTAATTTTTCTCATACCACGTGGTAATTTTTTATTGGACCAAGTGTTTTGAATATTTTTATCCATAATAATTGCTCTCCACTCTTTCGTAAGTTGTAACTTTACGAAAGAGTACATTTTGTTTACTGTTGTTATGATTTTTCATTTTTTTAGCAGTGTTAGCCGTTAGAGTCATCTTGTTCGTGGGAGTCTACGTAGCTCGCGACATATATATAAATACAGTGAGTCGTCAACGTCACCGCTTTACTCGTATATTCTCTCAAACAATACTCTCATGGCAGACTCTAGCGACAGACCCTCGCGGCAAGCACACCCTCGCGACAAGTATCCTTACGACACTTACCCTCGCATGACTTTTACTCTCGTGAAAAATACCCTCACGGTAGGTACCCTCGCTGTGCTTACCCTCATGGCATAATCAGATCATACTTAATTTTCTTCCCTATAGCTAGACAAGGTACTGGGAAACAATTACACTTAGAATCTTATTCCAGACTTAGGGAGTCCGATCTTGAGTTTATTCGTAATGCTTTTCCTCTTCTCGAGGGCTACTATTATAGGCTTCAAACTGATGCGGAACGCACCCCTCAAGCTATTAGCAGTGGCGTTCCTGTCCACCAAGCCTCATTAGAATTTGGATTATGTTTTCCCTTATCTGACTTCGGAGTTGCTTTCCTTTAACATTACGACATAGTCCCTACTCAACTTCACCCTAATGGATGGGCGCAAGTGGTCAGGTCTGCTATTATATGTCATAGATTTAATGTTATGCCCATTATTTCCCTATTCAACTCCTTCTTCAGAGTTCGTAGTGTTTGGAACTCGACATGTTTTGTATTCAGAAGGTTTTCGTGAGGGGACAGAGTAGAAAACTTTTCGAGAATCCTCCATCTAAACTACAGAACTATGCCTCTGATTGGCTTATTGTCGAGATTCCTTTGACTTTACACATCCCCACTCAATGGTGTCTCCATGGGCCTTCTAACCTTAGTCAACTTTCTGAATTAAGGGACGTATATGGTCCTCTTATCTCTCAGTTGCAAACGAATGATGAGAGTACTTTATTGTCTCTTCTAACCCCAGAAAATATAACCGCCGTCGGTTCAGGGCGCATTCCTGTTGCTCCAGTTTTCTCATCCGAGCCTATTTTGCCTTTTAGTTCCCCTAAAGGAGGTCAAATGTGGGACATTCCACTGATCCCTCTGATGAAGACTTGGATTGGGGCTGGGCAAGGCTTTTGGGAGCCTCTTTCTAGACTTCCCCTCAGATGAGAATTTGGCTAACATCCATTCTCTTAATGATTGCATTAATTTGGGTGATTTTATATTGCATTTTAATCTACGAATAATAATATATTTCAAATGGTTGCTCTATCTCTTTTTTACTTGTTTTCTCTTAGGAACGAGTCCACTTGGAAAGGCCTTCAATCACCTGGCAGAGACTGAGAGTGCTACCAGGGCCGCTCGCCCACACAAGCGTAGACACCCTACGAGCACTGTTCAAGAACAAGTTAGGGGGACTTCTGTAAGACCCATATTTTTATGTAGCTTGGTCCTTCTGATTTCTATGTGTACGAACACTTTATTTCACTATTTGAATCATAAGAATAGTATTTACTTGAATAAAAGTGTAAGTAAAATGATTTAACACTTATAAGCTACATAAAAATTGAATAAGGGCTATAAGAGCCATAGGCTAAACTGAGCGGATCTGGATCATTTTGAATGAAAAGAAGAACTTAAAATTAGAAAATCTAGGGAGCTCATGAAGGAAAGTCGGTTTGATTTGGTCCTGAACATAGAGAACGAGAGAAAAAAGCCAAAAAGGGTTAAACGAGTTTGAAATGGTCCGTTTAAGGTATTTTAAGCACATTCACCTACCGAAAATAGCCAAAATGTAAAGAAGAGAGTGTAAACCATAAAATATGACACTTTTGATTTTTTGAGAAAAAGTCAAACGTGGTTAATGGTAAAGAAAAGTCAAAGGTAGTTAAAAAAAGTGGACTTTGACCATAGTTGACTAACCATGGTTAAAAATTAACCTAAGTACGGAGAAAAATTTGGGGAAAAATATTTTTGCTCAAAATGCAAGATAATCATTCCCTGAAGTAAGGAAAATTTATATAATCGAAATTCGGATTAAATTTAAAGGGTAAAAATGTAATGGACTAAAGTGGAAATTTTAAAACCCATTAAGGTATAACAAGTGTGGGCCGAATTTCTTATGTCCATTAGACTAAATTGTTGGACCGATTTGTGGACCCAATATTTATACAATTGAAGGCCCGATGTGTAGTAAAAATTTCAGCCCGAAAGCCCATTAGGAAGGCCCAAACTGAGAGGCCCAAAAGCTAGGCCCAGAAGGTTAAAATTCAAGCCCATTAGTAAAAGGTAACCACAGCCAAATTGGTAACTACCACCTAACTCAATTCAATTCAAACTTGTTAGCTGAAATTTAAGGCTTAATGACTAAGTAATTGACTTATAAATTCAGCCAACACAACTTCATCTTCTTCATTAAGAATTCGGTAAAGAGAAGAAACCATCAACAAACACATAGTCAAGCTTTCTCTCACTAGCAATCACTAGGAAAAAGGCATATTTGGAACTTGCAATCTTCATGAAAGTTGTTCCAAATTGAGAGAGGATTAACATATGTTGGAATTGGCTATCAAGGATCTAAAGTGAGCAACCCAAGAAGCTTCAAAGTTTCGGCCAAGTGTGAAAGTGCAAGCTAGGTATAATCATATATGTTAATGTATGAATTATTCTAAGTTGATTCGTATATGTTTTAAGCATTGAAACACATCAAATCACCATGAACATGGATTAGCCGAGAGTGGGTGATTGTAAATTAATGATTTCACAATTGATTTTAAGGCATGAATAAGTTGGTATACATGTGTTTATGATTATGGTATAGTTAGTTTTAATCAATTTGATCAATTGGTGGATGAATTAAGTTGGCAATTAAGGTGTTTGATAAAATGCCTAAATGAACTAAGTTAAGCTTAAGACCATTGCCTACCAAGTGTTTGTGAAAATGCCTAAGTGAATGGCTAGCAATTGGCATGATGGTAGCGTGGCGCTCGACACGGCATGGCGTGATGGCTCTCATCCACATGCCATGGCCGAGAGGTCTAATAGGCCAAGCCCAATTGGTTTCGACCCAATGTGATGTTATGGGCCTCAAACAATCCTAATATGAGTTGGTGGACCCCATAAGCCCAATAGGCCCAACGAAATTGAATAGTAAAGTGGAAATGGGCTTAAGGTAGTGTTAGGCCTATTAAGGTTTATCAAGGCCCATTAAGTGAAATAGATTGTATTAAATGTGAAATACAGTAGAAAAATTAAAATTAACTTGATGAATGGTTATATACAACTCCAGAGATTATTGGAGGAGCAAATTGGACTACTGGATCGAGTAGCGTTGAGAAAGTAAAATTTCTTGAGTGATTTCAAGTAAAGGACTTTTACGAGTAGTTAGAGATACCTGCACGTATTTTCGTCTGCTTTTACATTCACTTAAAAACTCTGAGGGTCAGAGAAAGTGAATAATAATTATAGCGACTCGATATTGATAAATTACGATTTTACCCCTATTTAGAAAAAAAGTCAACTTTTGGGAAAAGTTGTAAAAAGCATGAAAATCACAATTATGAGTGTTGTTACTGCTGTTTAGCAGAAGAGTAGGTAGATGGGCTAATGTTCTCATAGTTGTTGAGAAATAGCACAATTTATAGTGCTGATTTTTATGTTTTGAAAATCATCCCTTTTAAAGAGCCATCTATCGAATTATGTGAGAATAAATCTTGCTAGAGCACAGCTCGCACTTAATTTCATATGTTTTCCACATATATTAATGCTGAAGTAAGATTCACACTAGATTTTCATGACATGCATGATAGAGTACAAGAGCGTTGCTCGTACTCAGTTTTATATATTTTATGCATGATAGAGTGTTGGAGCTATTGCTCGTACTCAGTTTTATATGTTTTGTGCATAACATGGTACTGGAGCAATTGCTCGTACTTATTTTGAAAACATGAACTATGCATGACCTAGTGCTAGAGTGTTACTCTACTAGAGTCGAGTTTGTGATGTGTGAAATAGTGTTTGAGCGGAGTGTCGACTATGAGTCGTACTCAAAGGCGCGCACTGTAGTTTTACTGTGATATATAAGACATGTTAAAAACCGTGACGATTTGCTCGTGTAGACTAAGTGTCACACTGTTGAGATGTTCGCACATAGAGTTAGAGACGTGGTATTAATTATCCATTAAGATAGGGTCCATGGGTGTACGTTGTACCGTGTGTTGTGTGATGTGTATGAGGAGTTGAGGAGTTGTTAGCTGGCGGTTGTGATGGACTGACACCCCTCCCATTGTAGTAGTGATTGCCCCATACACCGAGTACTGTGTAGCCTAGGATCACTATTATAGGATATGGCCATAGTCCAGGATATTATTGCATTTAGCCACAGAGTCTCACATGATATATCACTTGATTTTATCATATGGATAGACCTGAGGGATGGGTCGGAATCCGATTATTGTGTTGTGAATGATTGAAATGCTATATTTACTGTGATTTGAATATAAATGGCATGATTTATCTAAAGGCATTATGAAATTATAAAGATGCATTGTTTTGCACGAAATGCCTACATTTGAGAACTCAGCATGATTTCTGTACATGAGATTTAATCTGTACAAGTATATGTATATATATATATATATATATTAAATACATGCTCTTAACGTGAGTTAAAGAAATAATATTTTTGAGGCATAGCATTATTTTGAGTAGATAGTGTAGATGTCTACTTGCTTGCTTGATTTCCTTACTGAGCTATGATCTCACCCCTTTCATTTTCCACCTGTCTACAGAGCAACTTCAGTAGAGCGAGTACGATTGAGGGTTAGCATTCCTTTTGTACGCTGCCATTTCCTATCGAGTAAAAGGTATACACATTTTGTACGGTTTTGTATCTAAACATATAAACAACATAGTGATATAAAAGATGTAAATTATGGGGGATGTATTTGTATTAGATTTTATATGAGCTCACTTATATTATAAAAGAAATTTTAGTTAGTAGATAGTATATTGACATGTATGTATGATAATGGATGAATGGTATGGTAAACGAGGATACTAATATCGAATCACAGCCCAACTGGTGATAAGGAGAAAGGTAAGTAAAAAGCGAAAAAAATTATAGTGGCTTTGGTTAAGTCACAGAGGGTCGTGACAGAATGATATCAGAGCAGAGTTGGTCCGATGTGAGTCGGTGTTAGTAACTAGGAAAGTGTATATCCTCATATTATTGTGTTGTGTTTAGATACAATTGTGTATACAAGATGGGAAACAGACTAATTAAAGGTTATGAATGCAGGAATTGAGCCTTTATGTCGAATACCTGTAGTGGTAGAGGGACTAGAGGCAGGGCTCGAGGCCGTAGCGGTAGGCCTAAGAGCTAGAATGATTCTGAGTCCTTACTTGCTCATGAGACTCCAGGTCCTACTGAGGTACCAAAGAGTACTGAGGCGCGCTTCATGAGGTTAGAACGTAGCCTAGAGATGATAGTGGAGATGTTGGCACAGACTATGCCATGTAGACAGGGATAAGATGCAGGGACTGCGACTAAATAGGCAGCTGTACCTGACACTCCTGCATATCCTACACATATTCCACAACCTACGGATACTCCTACACCCCCACCAGTTCAAGATATGCCTTCTCTTGTAGCTCCATGACAGAGTATTAGTGGTTTGGGGTACGGATGTGAGCTGGATCGATTGCGACAGTTCCAGAAGTTTAGACCTCCATCTTTTAGTGGGGTTAAGGATCCAGTTGTTGCTAAGGAGTGGATCAGAGAGATGGAAATGCTATATGGGTTCTTCGAGTGTACGACTTCGGAGATGTCGCGTTTGCTGCGTTCTTACTAAAGGGATCGGTAGAGCATTGGTGGAAGTCCACCATACCCATATTGAGAGTCAAACGTACAGATATCAGTTGGGAGATATTTCTGGATGCCTTTAGGAGGCAGTTTGTTTCAGATACGGCACAACGGAGACTGCAGGCTGAGTTTTTGGGGTTGAGCTAGGGGAGTTTATCAGTGGATGAGTATGAGACTAGATTCATATCCCTAGGAAGGTATGACCCCAACACCATGTATAGTGAGACCAGGAAGGTCCACATATTTGTTGATGGACTAAGACCAGTACTTCGGTCTAGATTGGTCCCATTAGATGTATCCACATATGAGGAGGCAGTACGTAGGATGCAACTGTGTGAGCAGGACTATGAGAGGAATGCCTCCGAGTTTGGGAAGCTTGGTCGGAGCTGAGACAGAGAGAGGAAGAGGCCGGCTAGAGATAGAGGTTTCAGTTATCGAGGATGGAGGAGACTCTTCGGTAAGAGACCACAGATTGAGAAGGTACGAGAGAGACCTGCTAGACCTCCTGCTTATCTAGCCATAGCATCAGCGAAGGGTATTGTCATTAGAGGACAGAGGCCTACTATTGAGCAGTGCAGTAGATGAGGTAGGCATCATGGCAGTAGACCTTGTCTGATGACTCCTATTGTATGTTTTCAATGTGAGAAACCAAGGCATATTGCTAGAGCTTGACCGGATATGGTTGAGACTGCCCCACAGAAGGGCAGGGAACTACAGAGAGCTCTAGTTGATACTTCTGCTTCGAGGAGGAGAGCAACGGCAGAGGAAAAAGGGAAGCAGATGATTGGTCAAGGGCGCGTACATGCTTTAGACCAGGGCACAACTGATGCTTCATCGGATGTGATTCGAGGTAACATCCTGATTTATGATATTGAAGCATATGTTTTATTTGATCCTGGTGCCACGTGTCACGACCTCCTTCCGTGACTTACCAAAAACCACTATAATTGTTTTTCGCTTTTTACTTTACTTACCTTTCTCTCCTCAATAGTTGAGTTGTGATTCGATATTAGTCACCTACTCATATTCATTCACAATATACGTAGAATTTAGTATTCTTTTTGATAACATAAACTGTTATAAAGTATTTGTACCTATACATTGCGACCGTACAATAGTTTACATAACTGTGCTTATACATTGTTCAGTACAAATTGTTCGAGTGTGTATACCTTTCGTAAGATGGATAGGCAGCGGATACAATAAATGCTATACCTCAACCGGACTCAATCTACTGCGGATGATCTGTAGAGAGTGAAAAATAAAGAGGGATGAGCAAATAATGCGCTCAGTAAGGAAATCAGGCAAGCAAGTAGACGTCCACACTATCTACTGAAAATAAAGCTTTACCTTTCCTTCTCTCATCTCAAAGCATGTATCAAAATGATATAATAATAGTATAGAATAAATTCCATGTACTTAAAATCATGTTGAGTTATCAAATATAGGCATTTATGTAAAACAGTGCATATTTATAATTTCGGCATGCCTTTATAGAAATCATTGTCATTTACACATAAATCACAGTAAATATGGCAGTTCAGAACACAACACAAACCGATTTCGGACCCATCCCTCAGGTCTAACCGTATCATGAAAATAAGTGATATATCATGCGAGACTCCGTGGCTAAATGCAATACTCTCCTAGACTACGACCATATCCTATAATGTGAAATCCTAGGAAACACAGATCTCGGTGTGCGGGTAATCACTACTGCAACGGGAGGGGGGTCAGTCCATCACAACCGCCAGCTATAAACTCCTCAACTCCACAACTCCACCATATGGTACAATGTATTACATGCCACTCGCACGGTACAACGCACACCCATGGACCCTCTCCTCATGGTCGGGATGCTTGTCATAGGTCTTAGTCCTAACACCATGGAAATACATCATAGTCGGGGTGCTTACCATAAGTCTTAGCCCTCACACTATGGAATAAATGTCACGCCTCTAAATCCACGTGCGAACATCTCAATAGTGTGACACTCAGTCTACACAGAGGAAATCGTCACGGTTTTGCTAACATGTCTTATATATCACATAAAAACAACAATGCGCGTCTTGAGTGTGACTCACAATCAACGCTCCGCCTCTTTAACACTGTGTATGCATTTCAAAATATCAAACACTAGTTCGAGTAACCTCTAGCACTAGGTAAATGCATAATTCTCTTTTCAAATCAGGTACGAGCTATCGTTCTAGTACGATATCATGTATAAATCATGAAAAGTCGAGTACGAGCAAAGCTCCTAGTACTCTATCATGTAAAACTGAGTATGAGCAAAGCTCCCAATACTCTATATGCATCAATCACATACTGAGTATGAGCAATGCTCCCAGTACTCTAACATGCATAAAATAGCATTAAAATATAGTACGAGTATATCCTCCAGTACTATGTGATGCATATCTCAAAATATAGTGCGAGTATTCTCTAGCACTTATAGTTTTCACACAAAACCAGATAGATGGCTTATTCAAAACACAACTCTCTCAGTTCAAATCAAATTACCACTTAAATGTGCCGTTTTCGCATATATGTGAAAACATTAGTCATTCTATCATGCAACTCATTAACTATGGGTCACAACATGCTTCTAAGGCTTTTTGTCCTATTTTTGGATAAAATTACACTTTATCTCATTAATCTCTATCACACACATTGGGCCTATTCATGGGTATTCATATAAGATATAGTATCGAAATACTACTCAAAATACGTGTAGCCATCTCTAGCTACTCATGAAATTCCCTTACCTCGAATCACGTCAAGTGACCTCTCTTCCTCGGTTCTGCTTACTCTTGCAGTTCGATTAGCTTCCAAGGTAATTTCTAGAGCTGTTATAATTATTGGCATTAGTATATCACTATATACTCATTTCATTCGCCAAATCTCAATTTAATACATAGTTTTTTCATCACTTTCTCCAAATATGGTATAAATCCACATTTTCACAAAACTATCTTTATTTCTCCTTTTTTCCAATTTATACATTTCATAAGATTACCTCATAATCTTCCATACATGCATATTTCATCATTAAATCAATGTTAATACCATTTTCTCATCACTTTCTCACTTTCATGCCAAAACTAGGTTATGGTGATTTTTCATTCTCCTTTCATTTGCAACAAATCATATATACACCAATAATCTCATCAATACAGCTAGTTTAACATATATCAACTTGTTGCATTAAAACTTACCTAGTTGAACTTTCCTTCCTTTTCACGAAAATGGTAAAATCCTCTTTGCTCTTTCAACTCTTGATCATAATCTCTTATTTCCAATTATGTTGTTCTCCTCTTTGCTAAGAACAACTTTGCTCACTTATATCTCACTCAAAACTGATCACAAACTGAAGTTTTCTAGTGTTTCATGGCTAGGTTTGGGTTTAGTTCTTGAATAGATTAGTAATTCTTGAGAAATTGAAGTGCAGAAGTCCAGTATTTATAGAATTATCTTAATGAGATCGATCTGCTACCATAGGAGATCGAATTGCTTTGCATTTTTCCTCTTGAAACTGACCTTCCAGACCACATGAGATCGATCTGCTCCCAAGCATGAGATCGATCTGAATCTACTCAGAACCCTTAAGGAGATCGATCTGCTCTTACATGAGATCGATCTGTTGCAAGTCAATAGCTTAAGGAAATCGATCTGGCCCTTCTGAGATTGATTCCTTCAACACAGAATGTTTAGCACATCGATCTGGCCCCATTAGAGATCGATATGACCTGTTCCATCGCTCAAATAAGAGCATTTTTGGCTCTTCCAGATCGATCTCTCATCCCATGAGATCGATCTCTCATTCATATTTTCCAGATTTTACTGCAGTTTTCTGTAGTAAACACACACCAAACTTCACTTATTTTGCTGCCAGAGTCATTTTCTCATCCATCCATCTTTAAGGCTTGAAAATGACTTCCATTCATACCTTATCAACATTAAAACTTGTGTGTATTCTTTGTATATTCAAAGGTATACAATACGAACACAATGGAAGTATAAACTCATTCCATTTTACTTAACCACTCAAAACTTAAGATATTCCTGTTTCACTCATGGAAATATCCCTCTTGCTCTTGTTCTATACTTATAAACTTGCATGTATTCATTCCATACACATTTACAAACTTCACATATACATTCCTCATGATTTACATTAAATGTGACTTGCTCATACATCACAAGTCATAAAGGTTACATTTACAATTTTTCGGGTCTTACAATCCTCCCCACCTTAAAGAATTTTAGTCCTCCAAATTAGAACCAAGTTAGTCTCTAAATAATTAGGGATACTTCTCTTGCATTAGACTCTCTAGCTCCCAAGTAGCTTCCTCTAAAGCGTGGTGTTGCCAGAGAACCTTCACTAACATGATAGTCTTATTCCTTAAGACTTTCTCCTTTCTATCCAGTAACTGAATCAGTTTCTCTACATAAGTCAGATCATCTTTGAGCTCCAATGGCTCATATCGGATCACATGAGTTAGATCTGGATGATACTTCCTCAGCATCGAATTGTGGAAGACATTATGCACTCTCGATAAATTTGATGGCAAAGCCAATCTGTATGCCTTATCTCCCACTCTATCTAGTATCTCAAAAGGTCCAATGTAGCGATGACTCAATTTACCTCTCTACCCAAATCTTGCTATACCCTTTGAAGGAGAAACCTTCATAAATACGTACTTACCAACTGTAAACTCAAGTGGTCTTCGTCTCCTGTCAGCATAACTCTTTTGTATACTCTGAGTTGTTCTCAATCTCTCAACAATCAATCGGACATCCTCAAAGGCTTGTGTAACCAAATCAGGAGCAAAAATCTTTCTGTCACCCACTTCTTCCCAACTAATAGGGGAATGATTTCTATGGCCATACAAAGCCTCATACGGAGCCATCCTGATACTCGCATGATAAGTGTTGTTGTAGGCGAACTCAGCTAGTTGCAAATGATCATCGCAGGAGCCTGTAAAATCAAGCACACACGCTCTCAACACATCCTCCAGAGTCTGTATAGTCCTCTCTGATTTACCATCTGTCTAAGGATGATAAGCAATGCTCAAACTCAACTGGGTTCCCATGGCTTCCTAAAAATGTTCCCAAAAGTGGGAAGTGAAGCGTGAATCCCTATCTGAAACATTGCTCACTGGAATACCATGTAACCTCTCTACCTCGCGTACATACAGTTCTGCCAAAGTACTCAGAGTATCAGTAGCTCTCTGACACGCCCTAAAGGTATTGTCCGCAAGTGCACAGGTCGTACAAGTAATAATGGGATTTGAGTCCCGAGTTATCTTCCCTCAGAGAAGTTGGTTAGCCTAATTAATTACCGGTTAATCTAACCCTATGGTATATCCTAGCAAATTATGAGATTAAGGTGTGATCTACTAGGCTATTAAACTTACTGAAAACAATAAACATTAAAAAATAAGGAAATAAAACAGAACTAAGATTTGCTTACTGAACTCCGAGCAATTAAAGAAAATACCTACAAAAGAAAATTAAAACAATTAAAATTAATTAACGCAATTAAAATAAAATGCAAATATGAAAATAAAGCAATAAAATTTAATTAAACTAAACTTTAAACAAACTTAAAATAAAAATGCATGTAAGTAAACTAATTAAAATGCAATTTAAAGTAAACTAAAATCTAATGAAAATAAAGACTAAATTAAAAATGCTTGAATCAAATTCTAAATGCAACTAAACTAAAATAAAATCCTAAAACATTTAATATAAAATTAACTACTAACTAAAATTAACACTACAAATTAACATGCAAAAATAATAAAACCAACCTACCATTATAATTGACTAAACTAACTAACTAACAACTAACAAATGCATGAAAATAATAATGATGCATTAAACCAAAACATGACTAAATTGAACTATGGCCAAACATGGCCTTAACCGTTTCTGCCCAGTAAGAGGTCCCGATACTACACTGTTCACATGTCTTCTTCAGCAGAATTTTGTCCTGGTTTGCTCAGTGTTGTGTTGGTCCTGCGCTCTCGGTTTGCTGCTAAAGCCGCACGGTTTTATCCTCTATTCCAAGTGCTCCAGGCTGCTCTCGGATCTGTCCTACTCCAGGCAGTGCTCACGGTTTGTCCAGGCTACTGCACAGGCCACTGTCCTCGACCTGCTTTAGCTGCTGTTCCACGGTCTAGTGCTTCTGCTCCAAGCGACTGGTCTGTTTTAGTCCGGCTGCTACTGCACCCAGGTGTTGCTACTGCCTCTGCTACACTGTCCTGCCCAGCTGCTGTTACCGCTTGTCATCTTGCATGCCCAGCTTTGCTCTCCATTTCCAGGTGCTGCTGGTGATGCACTGCTCTTGGGTTGTCCAAAACGTTAGCTGTAGCCTACACATCCATGCCGAACGACATTTACAGCGGTTCGGTAATAACGACTACACACATTGATAAACTTGCAACTACTGATTACTTAGATTAATGCAAAATAAAGCATGCAATGGGAATGAACAGCGTAAAACTTCAAAAATAGAGTGTAACAGAGGTTGATTTGTAGTTCTCGGTCCTTTGCAACCTCCCAATAAAAATGTTAAAAACCAGAAATGATGCTTCTAATAAAAGCTTAGAACAACAAACAAAAATGAAATAAGCAACTTAGAATGAAACTTAGAGGTGAGGCTGTGATGCTTTACTCTTCGAAAACAAGGAGGCTGTCTACCAGCTACTGCAAGGCCTCGGGTAGCTGCTGTTTGGACTAGCAACCAGCAAGCTTTTCACTTCTATCCAGCCTTCACAACACCATAAAACGAGGAAGCCCGAGACATACACAAACATCACAATAAAGACTTTAAATAGCAGGAAAGAAAAACATAAGGAGACACATAGTAATTGTAAAGTGAATGATTCGGAAACAACTAACTAAATGATCCTCAAGCAAATGGATGCAATGGAGCAAGGAGAGAATGCTTAGCCATTGTCACAAGCTATATACTTTCTCTCACAATACTCGATTGCCCCATTGAAATCATAAGTCTGAATCAAAATGGAAGAATGAAACCACATACTAAGCAACCCGCGGATAACAACTAAAAAAAATTTAAAACCTTTCATGAAAACCGAGAATAAAAAAAAATAAAGAATTGAAATTTTAACAAAACCAAGAAGAAAAGAAATAGAAATAATAACCATTCATTAATGTAAAAAATAAATAAATCAAAGAACTAGAAATGAACACAAAT
Source organism: Firmiana major (assembly GCA_033439115.1). Classification (NCBI taxonomy): domain Eukaryota; kingdom Viridiplantae; phylum Streptophyta; class Magnoliopsida; order Malvales; family Malvaceae; genus Firmiana; species Firmiana major. Next base: position 60,488,077 of record CM065907.1, on the reverse strand, counting down.
TTTGCATGAAAATAAAAGTTAACATGAATAGTAATCTAACAATGGTGGCTATCGGAAAAAGAAAAAAACTTAAAAACAATAAATCCTAAAATAAACCCTAAAACTATTCTACCCTAATTTACCTCTATTCTAACCTAGGCTACCCTTTTTCAATTGCCATCTTTTTCTATTTATACACACACTTAGGGGTACAATTGTAATTTTTTTCATCCTAAATGAATTGGCATTGTTTGGCCACTTGTCTTCACACCATTGGCTCCTTGAAAAATAATATTTCCATGTCATCTGTCTTTTTGTCCAATTAGATGTGCTAGGCTCGTGTTGTCCGCGTGGTCCAATCTCGATTTTAACTCAATTCCAGTCCATTTTCTACCGAAATATTCAAAATTCATCCGGATTTAATTTATTTGCAAACATGAGAATTTTAATTAAATAAAGGGGATAATTAACAAAATAAATTAGGAATTTAAATAATTAATTAGGAAATTAAGCACTAATAATTCTAAAAATATAGAATTATCACACCCCCAAACTTGAGCTTTTGCTTGTCCTCAAGCAAAACAAAATAATTGTAGGAATGACAAGTACTAAACACAATAATTTTCTCAATATTATCCTCAAAGAAAAAGTACAGACTATGATCTTAAAGATTCACAATTACAAGTCCAACATTCAAAATTATTCAATCATAAGTCCTAACCCAAATTGGACTCCTCGTGAGTGTGTGAAAATGTCAAAGTCACTTCATAGTACATTATTCAGATTAGATTATGCAAATACAGTGAATGCAAAGTCAATGACATGTTATCATTCCCATAAGATTGCTTTTCACTTCTCTCTCCACTAATGTAGTCACACTTAATCAAAGATCAATAGGACTTCATTAAGCTTGTAATGTAAGGCTGGGGTTAAGGTACGATAAAGTCAATTTAGGATTAATTACCCCTTAACATGCATTACTTCTAGGATCTTTATTGTAAGAGCTCAAATTATTTCCCCCAAACTTATTTATTTCACTAGACATTTTATTCTATTTTTGTATTTTTCTCTTTTTTTTTTCTTTTTTTTTTTTTTGAACATTCACTATCACAAGATACCCATATGTACAAAGCTCAAAATATATCCCAATGACTTTCATGCTTTCAGGGTAGGGGATAGGAATAAAGTATTTAAGCTAAGGAAATTTTGCATGTGTATTTACAGAGAAAAGCTTATTTGGCCCAGATGGGTGACTTGGGGTAAAATATGTACAGGGTCGGCTAGAAAGGCTTAAACGATCCAAAGATGGCCTAAATCATCTCCCAAATTAAATGTGATCTAATATTTCACCTCGAGAGAAGATCAAACAAATTCTAGAATATAATGCACAAAATCAACTGAACAAATGCAATCCTATGTCCACATAAGCTTTCTCTAAATAAATATACAGATTCATGACATGACATGTGCATAAAATGAGGACATCACAATCAGAATCAAGACAAATTCAAGAACTCAACTTCATGCTTTTCCTATAATCATGCTTCTGAGTCAATCAAAATTATACTTAATCATGGGGTCATATCATCAGAATATGGGAAAACTACATGCTAAGCACTAAATCATCCCAAAATCAAACAATTTAAGCTCAGATTTTCGAAAAATTTTGAAAAATTTTCAATTTTGCCTAAATTTTCAAAAAATGCTCAAGTATATCCCTTCCCTTAAACTTAAAGTGCACAGTGTCTTCAGTGTGCAGATAATATAAGAATTGAAGTTCAGGAACAAAGTACTCCCCTTTCTGATGATGATGAACAACTGAAGCTTTTATTGAAAGCGTAAAACTAGAAAATAAACCTGCAAAATAAACAAAGAAAGAAATAACTGAAAAGAAAAAGAAAAAGAACTATCTACAAGGTGAAATGAAAAACACAACCACTTCAAATGCAGCTGAAGAAAACAACACTCAGCAGCAGGGTGAAGAGTAGGAGGGTTAGCCAGAATGGTGATAGGATGTTAACAGTTAAATCCTCCTTAGCTCTATCTACTTCCCTCCTTCTTTCAAATTTCATGTGCTTAAGCCTTATATCCTCATTAATCTCTATCTTAAAACACTCTTGAGAGTCATCAGGGAGCTTCAAAGGTTTGAAAACATTAAACTTCACTTCCTGATTTGCACTCTCATAGTCAACTCCCCCTTTTGCACATCAATTATCGTCCTACCAGTAGCTAGGAAAGGTCTGCCTAAAATAATGGGAACTTCCCTGTCTTCCTCCATATCTAGTTAATAAAATCTGCAGGGAAAATAAACTTGTCCACCTTTACTAAGACATCCTCAATGACCTCCTTTGGATATTTAATGGATCGATCTGCTAGCTGAAGGGTCACTGTAGTGGACTTGACATCCCCTATTCCTAACTTCTGATAGATAGACAAAGGCATTAGATTGATACTAGCTCCTAAATCACACAGGGCTCTACCAAAGAATAGATTTCCAATAGTGTAGGGTATGGTAAAACTCCTGGGATCCTTGAGCTTGGGGGGTAATTTCCTCTGGATAATTGCACTACATTCCCCAGTTAAGGCCACCGTCTCATAATCTTCCAATCTTCTCTTCCTCGAGAGGATATCCTTTAAAAACTTCACATAACTTGGCATTTGCTCTAACGCATCGACAAAAGGAATGTTGATGTGAAGCTTCTTAAAAACCTTAAGAAATTTAGCAAATTGTTGTTCCAGTTTTTGATTTTGGAACCTCTGAGGAAAAAGTACTAGTGGTTTAACTAGAGGAAATGTAGTGGGAACCTGTGTAGAATCAGAGGACGAGGAAGACAATGAAGAAGAAGAAGGTATAGATGAAGAAGCGCCTAGCTTTGTTTCCTTTGCAGCCCAATCTTGATGTTCCTGCTCCTTCTGAACTGCCTCTTTAGAACTTAAGGGTTTATCAACTATGGGTTGTTCAGGTGCAGACTTAACTTGTGGCTCATCTAGCTCTCTGCCACTCCTAAGGGTGATGGATCTAACATGTTCCTTACCCTCCCTTTGCTTAATAGGATTAACTTCAGTGTTACTAGGAAGGGTCCCTTGAGAACGTTGGCTAAGAACACTAGCTATTTATCCAACCTGAACTTCTAAGTTCTTAATTGAGGCAGCTTGATTTTGCAGGATAGTCGTGAACATTTTCTCAAGCGAGGGCTTCTTCTCAGCTGTTGGTGCATGGTAATGTTGGGGCTGCACGGGTTGTGGTGGTGGTGGTGGTGGTGGTGGTGATATTGAAATTGAGGTGGGGATGGATGATGTGGTGGATGGTATGGAAATTGCAGCTGTGGTGGTGCCTGAACCGATGGAGCTTGAAAACCAGGGAGTCCTACAGGTCTAGAGCTAGAAGTTTGCTTTTGGTTTTGGCTCCAGGAGAAGTTTAGATGGTTCCTCCACCCTGGATTATAGGTGTTTGAAAAGGGGTTATTCTATTGCGTTTGAGAAAGGGCAACATACTGAACCGATTCAAAGTTGAGCGGACACCTATCTACAGAGTGGGTACCACTACACAGCTCGCAGGAAAGAAAAAGACTTTGGACAGAATAAATCAGATTAAGACTGGTGGGAGGATTATGTTGGGTACTGAGCGACTCTACCTTATTTGTAAGATTAGCAATTTGAGAGGTCAAGGTAGACAGTGTGTCGAGCTCATAAATACCCGCCGACTTCTTTGGCATTTGCCTCTCCGAGGACCATAGATAGTTGTTAGCCGCCATCTTTTCTAACAGCTCGTAAGCTTCCTCCTCTGTTTTGCACATCAGGCTCCACCCGCAGCAACGTCAACAATGGTCCTATTTAGGCTTGTAAGTCCGTTGTAGAAGGTCTGGACTTACAACCACAAAGGTAGGCCATGGTGAGGGTACTTCCTAAGAAGCTCCTTATATCGTTCCCATGCTTCATAAAGAGATTCAGAGTCGTACTGGGCAAAGGAAGATATATTACTACGGAGTTGGGCCATTTTAGAGGGAGGGAAAAACTTAGAAATTGATGGGCTAACTCATCCCATGTAGAAATGGATCTTGGAGGCAGAGAGGTCAACCAGTGTCTCGTCCTATCCCTAAGTGAGAAGGGGAATAATCTAAGCCTAAGCGCATCATCAAATAATCCATTATGTTTGAACGTGTTGCACAAGTCCATGAATTGCCCAAGGTGAGCATGTGGGTCATCATGTGGAAGCCCACTGAACTGTAAAGAAGTCTGAATCATCTGGAGGATTACGAGCTTAATTTCAAAGTTATTTGTAGGGACAAATGGTGGCCTAATGTCGGAATAATATCCTCCAATCGTCGGCATTGCATAATCTCCAACGGTTCTAATTTTCCTATTTTCTGTCATTGTGTTTTGCAGCGGAGCTATAAATTTCCTAGTCCTTTCAAATTTTTCTAAGAGTACGTTCAATTTCAGGATATAGAGGAAAGCAATCAAAACTCTTGGCTCTACGCATGCAAACATATAAAAGTCCTTAAATTTTTTTTAAAGTTTTTTTTTAATGGAGAAAATTAACTAAACTAGACTAAAAATCTAAATATTTACAAGCTAGAATTACACCTAAGCATAATTTCATCGATATTAATTAACGACTAATTAAAACATCCCCGGCAATGGCGCCAAAAACTTGACACGCCCTAAAGGTATTGTCCCTAAGTGCACGGGTCGTACAAGTAATAATGGGATTTGAGTCTCGAGTTATCGTCCCTCAGAGAAGTTGGTTAGCCTAATTAATTACCGGTTAATCTTACCCTATGGTATATCCTAGCAAATTATGAGATTAAGGTGTGATCTACTAGGCTAATTAAACTTACTAAAAACAATAAATGTTAAAAAATAAAGAAATAAAACTAAACTAAGATTTGCTTACTGAACTCCGAGCAATTAAAGAAAATACCTACAAAAGAAAATTAAAACAATTAAAATTAATTAACGCAATTAAAATAAAATGCAAATATGAAAATAAAGCAATAAAATTTAATTAAACTAAACTTTAAACAAACTTAAAATAAAAATGCATGTAAGTAAACTAATTAAAATGCAATTTAAAGTAAACTAAAATTTAATGAAAATAAAGACTAAATTAAAAATGCTTGAATCAAATTCTAAATGCAACTAAACTAAAATAACCATTATAATTAACTAAAATAACTAACTAACAACTAACAAATGCATGAAAATACTAATGATGCATTAAACAAAAACATGACTAAATTGAACTATGTCCAAACATGGCCTTAAGCATTTCTGCCCAGCAAGAGGTCCCGATACTACACTGTTCACATGCCTTCTTTAGAAGAATTTTGTCCTAGTTTGCTCAGTGTTGTGCTGGTCCTGCGCTCTCGGTTTGCTGCTGAAGCCATACGGTTTTGTCCTCCGCTCCAAGTGCTCCAGGCTGCTCTCGGATCTGTCCTGCTCCAGGCAGTGCTCACGGTTTGTCCAGGCTATTGTACAGGCCACTGTCCTCGACCTGCTTCAGCTGCTGTTCCACGGTCTAGTGTTTCTGCTCCAGGCGGCTGGTCTGTTTTTGTCCGTTTGCTCCTGCACCCAGGTGCTGCTACTGCCATTGCTAAACTGTCCTGCCCAGCTACTGTTACCGCTTGTCATCCTGCATGCCCAGCTTTGCTCTTCATTTCCAGGTGCTGCTGGTGAAGCACTGCTCTTGGGTTGTCCAAAACGTTAGCTGCAGCCTACACATCCATGCCCAACGGCATTTACAGCGGTTCGGTAATAACGACTGCACACATTGATAAACTTACAACTATTGATTACTTAGGTTAATGCAAAATAAAGCATGCAATGGGAATGAACAGTGTAAAACTTCAAAAACAGAGTGTAACAGAGGTTGATTTGTGGTTCTCGGTCCTTTGTAACCTCCCAATAAAAATGCTATAAACCAAAAATGATGCTTCTAATAAAAGCTTAGAACAACAAACAAAATGAAATAGGCAACTTAAAATGAAACCGAGAGGTGAGGCTGTGATGCTCTGCTCTTCGAAAATAAGGAGGCTATCTACCCGCTACAGCAAGGCCTCGAGTAGCTGCTGTTTGGACCAGCAACCAGCAAGCTTTTCACTTCTATCTAGCCGTCACAACACCATAAAACGAGGAAGCCTGAGACGTACACAAACAACACAATAAAGACTTTAAACAGCAGAAAAAAAAAACATAAGGAGACACATAGTAATTGTAAAGTGAATGATTCGAAAACAACTAACTAAATGATCCTCAAGCAAATGGATGCAATGGAGCAAGGAGAGAATGCTTAGCCACTGTCACCAGCTATATACTTTCTCTCACAATACTCGGTTGCCCCATTGAAATCATAAGTCTGAATCAAAATGGAAGAATGAAACCACATACTAAGCAACTCGCGGATAACAACTAAAAAAAATTTAAAACCTTTCATGAAAACCGAGAATAAAAAAAAATTAAAGGATTGGAATTTTAACAAAACCAAGAAGAAAAGTTAACATGAATAGTAATCTAATAATGGTGGCTATCGAAAAAAGAAAAAAACTTAAAAACAATAAATCCTAAAATAAACCCTAAAACTATTCTACCCTAATTTACCTCTATTCTAACCTAGGCTACCCTTTTTCAATTGCCATCTTTTTCTATTTATACACACACTTAGGGGTACAATTGTATTTTTTTTCATCCTAGATGAATTGGCATTGTTTGGCCACCTGTCTTCACACCATTGGCTCCTTGAAAAATAATATTTCCATGTCATCTGTCTTTTTGTCCAATTGGATGTTCTAGGCTCGTGTTGTCCACGTGGTCCAATCTCGATTTTAACTCAATTCCAATCCATTTTCTATCGAAATATTCAAAATTCATCCGGATTTAATTTATCTGCAAACATGAGAATTTTAATTAAATAAAGGGGATAATTAACAAAATAAATTGGGGATTTAAATATTTAATTAGAAAATTAAGCATAAATAATTCTAAAAATATAGAATTATCACTCTCATAGCTAGAAAGTGGGCTGACTTCGTCAGTCTATCAACTATCACCCATATAGCATCGTCATTCCTCTGGGTTCTCGGTAAACCCATCACGAAGTCCAAGGTGATGTGCTCCTATTTCCATGTCACTATGGGTACAAGTTGCAATAACCCTGTAGGTTTCTGATGCTCTGCCTTCACTTGCTGACATACAAGACATTTTACCACAAAATCTGCAACATCCTTCTTCAGACCTAACCACCAGTACACATTCTGAAGATTCTGATACATCTTATTACTTCCAAGATGAAGTGTGTACCTCGACGAATGAGCTGGGTCCTCGGGAACACACAATCTGTCTCTGAACCTCAGGAGTCCATCTGAACTTATATCAAAGTCAGTCACTATGCCCTTCTGTATCTGACCTCTCATGTCAATACAATACGGATAAGTCTGTTGAGCCACTCTGATTTTCTCTATCAGGTTTTGCTCCAAGCGTAGACTAGCAATCACACAGTCCGTATTCATGTCAGAAGGCACAACTGACAAACTAAGGCTAGCAAATTGCTCTAGCAACTCATGTTCTCTGACCATCATATACGATACCATCCTAAGGCTCTTTCTGCTTAAAGCATCAGCTACAACATTAGCCTTACCCGGATAATAAAGTATCTCACAATCATAGTCCTTTAGAAACTCTAGCCATCTTCTCTGTCTCATGTTCAGTTCTTTCTGTGAGAACAGGTACTTAAGGCTCTTGTGGTCAGTAAATATTTAGAATTTCTCTCTATACAAGTATTGGCGCCATACCTTCAACGCAAACACTACTGCTGCTAACTCCAACTCATGGGTCAGATAGTTCTTCTCATGATTCTTCAGCTGTCTGGATCCATAAGCAACTACCTTTCTATTCTGCATCAATACACAGCCCAATCCCTAATGTGAAGCATCGGTATATACCGAAATCCTCCTAAACTGGTAGGGATAGTCAGAATTGGAGAAGTGGTCAATCAACTCTTCAACTCTTGAAAACACCTCTCACAATCATTATTCCACACAAATGCTACACCCTTCCTAGTGAGACGTGTCAACGGAGCAGCTAACTTCGAAAATCCTTCTACGAATCTCTGATAGTATCCTGCTAAACCCAATAAACTCCTAATCTCGGTAACTGTCCTCGGTTGTTCCCACTGAAGTACAGCCTCAATCTTGGATGGATCCACTGATACTCCATTATTCGACACTACATATCCCAGAAATGAGATCTGTGACAACCAAAAATCACACTTGTTGAGTTTAGCATATAGCTTCTGCTCTCATAAAGTCTGCAATAAAATCCTAAGGTGTTCCTCATGCTCTTCCTCAGATTTAGAATATACCAAAATGTCATCTATGAAGACGATAACAAATTGATCTAAATATGGCTTGAACACATCGTTCATCAAAGCCATGACAGCTATGGGAGTATTCGTCAATTCGAATGGCATAACCAAGAACTCATAATGACCATAATCGGGTCCTAAATGCTGTCTTAGGCTCATCTCCACTCCTTACTCCTAACTGATGGTACCCAGACCTCAAATCAATCTTAGAGAAGACTTGCGCTCCCAGGAGCTGATCTAACAAATCATCAATACGTGGAAGGGGATATCTATTCTTGATGGTTGCCTTATTCAACAATCTGTAATCTATACATAATCGAAGGCTTCCATCCTTCTTCCTTACAAACAAAACTGGTGCTCCCCACAGTGAAACACTCAGTCGGATAAAACCCCTGTCCAACAGCTCCTGTAACTATTTCTTGAGCTCCTCTAGCTCAACTAAGGCAATGCGATATGGTGGTTTCGATATAGGTTCAGTACCAGGCACCAAGCCTATACAGAACTCCATCTTTCTGCCTGGTGGTAACCCTAGCAATTCATCCTAAAAGACATCTGGGAATTCATTAACCACAGGAATGTTTGCCAACTCCGGATATACCTTATCCGTATCAACCACGTATGCTATAAAACCTTCAACATATTCATTTTTCAGTCAGTATAGTACTTTATAAATCATAAGTCATAAATATTACTTTTATTTCTTTGCATCAAATTTTACAACATACTTTTCAGGGTTAGGAAACATAACTGTCTTAGCATAACAATCTAAAACAACATGGTTTACAGATCCATTCCTAGTATTACATCAAAGTCACTCATACTCAACAATATCAGATTGGTTGACATGTCCTTTTCCCCTACTCTTAACTTACAACCATTTAACACATACTCCACTAGCTGACTATTATCCATAGGCATACTAATTAACATCATCTTACACAAAGGTGTACGCTCTACATGCTTTGCTATCTTATATACGAATGAAGGCGATACAAATGAATGTGTGGCACGAAATTAACACATGTGCTTCCAAATCATAAATCACGATGTTACCTCTAATCACATCCAACGAAACATCAGATGTCCTCTGGTCCAAGGCTGTACTCGCCCTAGTCCCATCACTTGTTTCCCCTTCTCTTCTGTCGTTGCTCTCCTCCTCGGAGCAGACATATCAGCTGGAGTTCTCTCTGGCTCCCTGCCCTTTTGTGGGGCAGTCTCAACCATCTCTGGGCAAACTCTAATAATATGCCCTCGTTTCCCACATCAAAAACACACAATAAGACTCATCGGACAAGATCTACCATAATATTATCTACCATATCTACTATTGTGATCAGTAGTAGGCCTCGGTCCTCCAATCATAATGCCCTTCGTCGGAGCTACAGCCAGGTATGTAGGAAATCTCACAATCTTTTCCCGTACTTCCTCGATCTTTAGCCTCTTACCGAAGAGTCTCCTCCCTCTTCGATATCCAAAACCTCAAGCATGGTTACTCACTGGCCTCTTTCTATCTTTGTCTCTACCTTTTTCGACTGATCTAAACTCTGAGACATTCCTATCATAATCTTGTTGACATGGTTGCACCCTGCGCACAGCCTCATCGTAGGTAGAAATGTCGAATGGAACGAGTTTAAACCGAAATACTGGTCTTAGTCCATTGATAAACCTGTGGACTTTCCTAGTCTCGTTGTACATGGTATCGGGGTCATACCTTCCCAGGGCTAAAAATCTCGTCTCATACTCATCCACTGATAAACTCCCCTGGCTCAACCCCAAAAATTCAGCCTGTAGCCTCTGTTGTGCCATATCCGGAACAACCGGCCTCCTGAAGGCATCCAGAAATAGCTCTCAACTAATCTCAACATGTCGGGCTCTCAATATATGCCTGGTGGACTTCCACCAATGCTCTACCATTCCCTTCAGTAGGAATGCAGCAAATGCGACCCTCTCTGAAGTCGTACACTCAAAGAATCCGTACAACTTCTCCATCTCACCAATCCACTCCTCAGCAATAACTGGGTCTTTGACCCTACGAAAAGATGGTGGTCCAAGCTTCTGGAATTGTCGCAATCTATCTAAATTACACCCATAATCCAAATCCACTACTCTCCAAAATTGGTAGGGGTGTAGGAGTATCTGTAGCCTATGGCATCTCAGGTGCAGGCTGTATAGGTGTGTTGGGTGCAACTGCATCTCCTCTCACAGTCTCTGTATCCTGTCCCTGTCTACCTGGCCTATTCTATAACAGTATCTCCACTATAATCTCTAGGCTATGCTCAATCCTCGTGAAACGTGCCTCTGTAATCTTTGGTACCTCATTAGTACCCACATTCTCATCTTGGCTCTCTGGCCTGCCTCTACGACCTCGAGCCCTACCTCTCGCCCCTCTACTACAGTTGGTATTAGCCATATAGACTAAATTCTTGCATTCAAAACCTTATATTAGTCTGATTCCCATCTCGTATACACAATTGTAATTGAACAAAGCACAATACTAAGGGGATGTACATTTTCCTAAGTACTAATACTGACATCATAACAGACCGACTAGGCTCTGATACCATTCTGTCACGACCTCCTTCCGTGACTTACCAAAAACCATTACAAATTATTTTCACTTTACAAACCTTTCTCTCCTCAACAATTGGGTTGTGATTTGATATTGGTCACCCACTCACATTCATTCACAATATACATAAAATTTAGTATTCTTTTCGATAACATAAACTGTTATACAGTATTTGTACATATACATTCCACCCGTACAATAGTTTACATAACTGTGCTTATACATTGTTCAAAACAAATTGTTCGAGTGTGTATACCTTTCTTAAGATGGATAGGCAACGGATATAATAAATGCTATACCTCAGTCGAACTCAATCTACTATGATGATCTGTAGAGAGTGAAAAATAAAAGGGGATGAGCAAACAACGCGCTCAGTAAGGAAATCAGGCACGTAAGTAGATGTCCACACTATCTACTGAGAATAAGGCTTTGCCTTTCCTTCTCTCATCTCAAAGCATGTATCAAAATGATATAATAATAGTTCATAATAAATTTCATGTACTTAAAATCATGCTGAGTTAAAAAATATAGGCATTCATGCAAAACAGTGCATATTATAATTTCGAAATGCCTTTATAGAAATCATTGCCATTTACACATAAATCATAGTAAATATGGTAGTTCTCAACACAACACAACACAAACTGGTTTCGGACCCATCCCTCAGGTCTGACCGTATCATGAAAACAAATGATATATCATGTGAGACTCAGTGGCTAAATGCAATACTCTCCTAGACTATGGCCATATCCTATAATGTGAGATCCCAGGCAACACAGATCTCGGTGTGTGGGTAATCACTGCTGTAACAGGAGGGGGTCAGTCCATCACAACCACCAGCTATAAACTACTCAACTCCACCAGACGGTACAGTGTACTCCACGCCACTCGTATGGTACAACGTACACCCATGGACCCTCTCCTCATGGTCAGGATGTCTGCCATAAGTCTTAGTCCTCACACCATAGAAATACATCATAGTTGGGGTGCTTGCCATAAGTCATAGCCCTCACACTATGGAATAAATGCCACGTCTCTAAATCCACATGCGAACATCTCAATAGTGTGACACTCAGTTTACACAGAGGAAATCGTCACGGTTTTGCTAACATGTCTTATATATCACGTAAAAACAGCAGTGGGCGTCTTGAGTGTGACTCACAATTAACACTCTACCTCTTAAACACTATGTATGCATTTTAAAATATCAGACACTAGTACGAGTAACCGCTAGCACTACGTAAATGCATAATTCTCTTTTCAAATCATGTACGAGCTATCGTTCTAGTACAATATCATGTATAAATCATGAAAAGTCGAGTACGAGCAAAGCTCCCAGTACTCTATCATGTAAAACTGAGTATGAGCAAAGCTCCCAATACTCTATATGCATCAATCACAAACTGAGTACGAGCAATGCTCTCAGTACTCTAACAGGCATAAAATAGCATTAAAATATAGTACGAGTATATCCTCTAGTACTATGTGATGTATATCTCAAAATATAGTGCGAGTATTCTCTAGCACTTATGGCTTTCACACAAAACCAGATAGATGGCTTATTCAAAACACAACTATCTCAGTTCAAATCAAATTAGCACTTAAATGTGTTATTTTCACATATATGTGAAAACATTAGCCATTCTATCATGTAACTCATGAATTATGGGTCACAACATGCTTCTAAGGCTTTTTATCCAATTTTTGGAAAAAAATTACATTTTTTCTCATTAATCTCTATCACACACATTGATCCTATTCGTGGGTATTCATATAAGATTTAGTATCGAAATACTACTCAAAATACGTGTAACCATCTTTAACTACTCTCGAAATTCCCTTACCTCGGATCATGTCAAGTGACCTCTCTTCCTCGGTTCTGCTCACTTGCAGTCCGATCAGCTTCCAAGGTAATTTCTGAAGCTGTTATAATTATTGGCATTAGTATATCACTATATACTCATTTCATTCGCCAAATCTCAATTTAATACATAATATTTTCATCACTTTCTCCAAATATGGTATAAATCCACATTTTCACATAACTATATTTATTTCTCCTTATTTCTAATTTATGCATTTCATAAGATTACCTCATAATCTTCCATACGTACATCTTTCATCACTAAATCAATGTTGATATCATTTTCTCATCACTTTCTCACTTTCATGCCAAAACTAGGTCATGGTGATTTTTCATTCTTCTTTCATTTCCAACAAATCATATATACACCAATAATCTCATCAATACATCTAGTTTAATATATATCAACTTGGTACATTAAATCTTACCTAGTTTAAATTTCCTTCCTTTTCACTAAAATGGTAAAATCCTCCTTGTTCCTTCAACTCTTGATCTCAATCTCTTGTTTCCAAGTATATTGTTTTCCTCTTTGCTAAGAACAACTTTGCTCACTTATGTCTCACTCAAAACTGATCACAAACTGAATTTTCTAGTGCTTCTTGGCTAGGTTTAGGTTTAGTTCTTGAATAGAATAGTAACTATCGGGCAAATGAAGTGCAGAAGTCCAGTATTTATAGAATTGTCTTGATGAGATCGATCTGCTACCATAGGAGATCGATCTGCTCTGCATTTTTCCTCTTGAAACCGACCTTCCAAACCACATGAGATCGATCTGCTCCCAAGCATGAGATCGATCTGAATCAACTCAGAACCCTTAAGGAGATCGATCTGCTCTTGCATGAGATCGATCTATTGCAAGTCAGTAGCTTAAGGAAATCGATCTGGCCCTTCTGAGATCGATTCCTTCAACATAGAATGTTTAGCAAATCGATCTGGCCCCATTGTAGATCGATCTAACCTGTTCCATCGCTCAAATAAGAGCATTTTTGGCTCTTCCAGATCGATCTCTCATTCATATTTTCTAGATTTTACTACAGTTTTCTGCAGTAAACACACACCAAACTTCACTTATTTTACTGCCATAGTCATTTTCTCATCCATCCATCTTTAAGGCTTGAAAATGACTTCCATTCATACCTTATCAACATTAAAACTTGTGTGTATTCTTTGTATATTCAAAGGTAAACAATATAAACACAATGGAAGTATAAACTCATTCCATTTTACTTAACCACTCAAAACTTAAGATATTCCCATTTCACTCATGGGAATATCCCTCTTACCCTTGTTCTATACTTATAAACTTGCATGAATTCATTCCATACAAATTTACAAACTTCACATATACATTCCTCATGATTTACATTAAATATGACTTGCTCATACATCACAAGTCATAAAGGTTACATTTACAATTTTTTAGGTCTTATAATCCTCCCCACCTTAAAGAATTTTGGTCATCCAAATTAGAACCAAGTTAGTCTCTAAGCAATTGGGGATATTTCTCTTACATTAGACTCTCTAGCTCCCAAGTAGCTTCCTCTGAAGTGTGGTGTTGCCAGAGAACCTTCACTAACACGATAGTCTTATTCCTCAAGACTTTCTCCTTTCTATCCAGTATCTAAATCGGTTTCTCTACATAAGTCAGATCATCTTTGAGCTCCAATGGCTTATATCGGATCACATGAGTTCGATCTGGATGATACTTTCTCAGCATCAAAATGTGGAATACATTATGCAGTCCCGATAAATCTGATGGCAAAGCCAATCTGTATGCCTTATCTCCCACTCTATCTAGTATCTCAAAAGGTTCAATGTAGCGATGACTCAATTTACCTCTCTTCTTAGATCTCGCTATACCCTTCGAAGGAGAAACCTTCAAAAATACAGACTCACCAACTGTAAACTCAAGTGGTCTTCGTTTCCTGTCAGCATAACACTTTTGTCTACTCTGAGCTGTCCTCAATCTTTCAACAATCAATTAGACATCCTAAGAGGCTTGTGTAACTAAATTAGGGGCAAAAATCTTTTTGTCACCTACTTCTTCCCAACTAATAGGGGAACGACTTCTACGGCCATACAAAGCCTCATACGGTGCCATCCCGACACTCGCATGATAACTGTTATTGTAGGAGAACTCGGCTAGTGGCAAATGATCATCCCAAGAGCCTCTAAAATTCAGCGGACATGCTCTCAACATATCCTCCAGAGTTTCTGTAGTCCTCGTTGACTGACCATCTGTCTGAGGATGATAAGCGGTGCTCAAAATCAACTGGGTTCCCGTGGCTTCTTGAAAATGTTCCCAAAAGTGGGAAGTGAAGCGGGAATCCCTATCCGAAACAATGCTCACTGGAATACCATGTAACCTCACGTACATACAATTCTGCCAATGTATTCAGAGTATCAATAGCTCTCATAGCTAGAAAGTGGGCTGACTTCGTCAGTCCATTAACTATCACCCATATAGCATTGTGATTCCTTCGGGTACTCGGTAAACCCATCACGAAGTCCATGGTGATGTGCTCCCATTTCCATGTCGGTATAGGTAGAGGTTGCAATAACCCTACAGGTTTCTCATGCTCTACCTTCACTTGCTGACATAAAAGACATTTTGCCACAAAATCTGCAACATCCTTCTTCAGACCTGACCTCCAATACACCTTCTGAAGATTTTGATACATCTTATTGCTTCCTAGATGAAGCGTGTACCTCGATGAATGAGCTTCCAACATTATCAATCTTCTGAGCTCTGGGTACTCGGGAACACATAATTTATCTTTGAACCTGAGGAGTCCATCTGAACTTATATCAAAGTCAGTCACTGTGCCCTTCTGTATCTAACCTCTCATGTCAATGCAATACGGATCAGTCTGCTGAGCCACTTTGATTCTCTCTACCAGGTCTCCCTCCAAGCGTAGACTAGTAATCACACAATCTGTATCCATGTCAGAAGGCACAACTCCCAAACTAAGGCTAGCAAACTGCTCAAACAACTCATGTTCTCTGACCATCATATACGATACCATCCTAAGGCTCTTTCTGCTCAAAGCATCAGCTACAACATTAACCTTACCCGGATGATAAAGTATCTCATAATCATAGTCCTTCAAAAACTCTAACCATCTTCTCTGTCTCATGTTTAGTTCCTTCTGTGAGAACAGGTACTTGAGGCTCTTGTGGTCAGTAAATATCTAGAATTTCTCTCCATACAAGTAGTGGCACCATACCTTCAACGTAAACACCACAACTGCTAACTACAAATCATGGGTCAAATAGTTCTTCTCATGATCCATCAGTTGTCTGGATCCATAAGCAACTACCTTCCTATCCTGTATCAATACATAGCCCAGTCCCTGATGCGAAGCATCGGTATATATCAAAAATCCTCTTGAACTGGTATGGATAGTCAGAATTAGAGTAGTGTTCAATCGACTCTTCAACTCCTGAAAACTCTTCTCACAATCCTCGTTCCACACAAGTGTTACACCCTTCCTAGTGAGACGTGTCAACGGAGCAGCTAACTTAGAAAATCCTTCTACAAATCTCCGATAATATCCTGTTAAAGCCAAGAAACTCCTGAACTCGGTAATTATCCTCGGCTGTTCCCACTGAACTATAGCCTCAATGTTAGATGAATCCACTGATACACCATCCTTCGACACTACATGTCCCAGAAATAAGATATGTGACAACCAAAAATCACACTTATTGAGTTTAGCATATAACTTCTGCTCTCGTAAAGTCTGTAATACAATCTTGAGGTGTTCCTCATGCTCTTCCTCAGATTTAGAATTTACTAAAATGTCATCTATGAAGACGATAACAAATTGATCCAAATATGGCTTGAACACATCGTTTATCAAAGCAATGAAAGTTGTGGGAGCATTCGTCAATCCGAATGGCATAATCAAGAACTCATAATAACCATATCGGGTCCTAAATGCAGTCTTGGGCACATCTCCACTCTTACTCTCAACTGATGGTACCCAGACCTCAAATCAATCTTAGAGAAGACTTGCGCTCCCCGGAGCTGATCTAACAAATCATTAATCCGTGGAAGGGGATATCTATTCTTGATGGTTACCTTATTCAACAATTTGTAATCTATACATAACCGAAGGCTTCCATCCTTCTTCCTTACAAATAAAATCGGTGCTCCCTACGGTGAAACACTCGGTCGGATAAAACCCCTGTCCAACAGCTCCTGTAATTGTTTCTTGAGCTTCTCTAGCTCAAAGTCTATACAGAACTCCATCTCTCTGTTTGGGGGTAACCCTGGCAATTCTTCCAGAAAGACATCTGGGAATTCATTAACCATAGGAATGTCAGCCAACTCCGGATATACCTTATTTGTATCAACCACGTATGCTATAAAACCTTCAACATATTCATTTCTCAGTCAGCATAGTACTTTATAAATCATAAGTCATAAATATTACTTTTATTTCTTTGCATCAAATTTTACAACATACTTTTCAGGGTTAGGAAACATAACTGTCTTAGCATAACAATCCAAAACAGCATGGTTTACAGATAACCAATCCATTCCTAGGATTACATCAAAGTCACTCATACTCAACAATATCAGATTGGTTGTCATGTCCTTTTCCCCTACTCTTAACTTACTACCATTTAACACATAGTCAACTAGCTGACTATTATCTGTAGGCGTACTAATCAACATCATCTTACTCAAAGGTGTACGCTCTACATGCTTTGCAATCTTATATGCAAATGAAGGTGATACAAATGAATGCGTGAAACCAAGATCAATTAACACATGTGCTTCCAAATCATAAATCGAGATGTTACCTCTAATCACATCCGACGAAGCATCAGTTGTCCCCTGGTCCAAGGCATGTACTCGCCCTCATCCCATCACTTGCTTCCCTTTCTCTTTTGTCGTCGCTGTCCTCCTCGGAGCAGACGTATCAGTTGGAGTTCTCTCTAGCTCCCTACCCTTTTGTGGGGCAGTCTCAACCATCTCTGAGCAAACTCTAGTAATAAGGTTTCCCACATTTAAAATAGAAAATAGGACTTATCAGACAAGGTCTACCACCATGGTATCTACCACATCTACTGTACTGATCAGTACTAGGCCTCAGTCCTCCAATCAGAATTCCTTTCGTCGGAGCTATAGCCAGGTATGTAGGAAATCTTACAATTTTTTCCCGTACTTCCTCGATCTTTGGTCTCTTATCGAAGAGTCTCCTCCCTCCTCGATATCCAAAACCTCAAGCACGATCACTCACCGTCCTCTTTCTATCTCTGTCTCTACCTTTTTCGATGGATCTAAACTCTGAGACATTCCTCTCAAAATCTTGTTCATAGAGTTACATCGTGCCCACAGCCTCATCGTAGGTAGAAATGTCGAATGGAACCAGTTTAGACCGCAATACTGGTCTTAGTCCATCAATAAACCTGCGGACTTTCCTAGTCTTGTTGTACATGGTATCGGGCTCATACCTTTCCAGGGCTAAAAATCTCGTCTCATACTCATCCACTAATAGACTCCCTTGGCTCAACCCCAAGAATTTAGCCTACAGCCTCTGTTATACGGTATCTGGAACAAACTGCCTCCTGAAGGCATCAAGAAATAGCTTCTAACTAATCTCAGCATGTCAGGCTCTCAATATAGGCCTGGTGGACTTCCACCAATGCTCTGTCGTTCCTTTCAGTAGGAATGCAGCAAATGCGACCCTCTCTGAAGTCGTACACTCAAAGAATCCGTACAACTTCTCCATCTCACCAATCTACTCCTTAGCAACAACTGGGTCTTTAGCCCCATGAAAAGATGGTGGTCCAAGCTTCTGGAATTGTCGCAATCTATCTAAATCGCACCCATATCCCAATCCACTACTCTCCTAAACTGGTGGGGGTGTAGGAGTATCTGCAGCCTGTGGCATCTCAGGAGCAGGTTTTATCGGTGTGTCAGGTACAACTGCACCTCCTCTCGCAGTCTCTGCATCCTGTCCCTGTCTACCTGGCCTAGTCTATGCCAGTATCTCCACTATCATCTCTAGGCTATGTTCAATCCTCGTAAAACGTGCTTTTGTAGTCTCTGGTACCTCATTAGTACCCACATTCACATCTCGGGTCTCTGGCCTACCTCTACGACCTCGAGCCCTATCTCTCGCCCCTCTATTACGGCTGATATTAGCCATATAGACTAAATTCCTGCATTCACAACCTTATATTAGTCTGATTCTCATCTCGTACACACAATTGTAATTGAACAAAGCACAGTACTAAGGGGATGTACATTTTCCTAATTACTAATACTAACATCACATCAGAGTAACTAGGCTCTGATACCATTCTGTCACGACCTCCTTCCGTGACTTACCAAAAGGCACTACAAATTTTTTTTGCTTTTTACTTTACTTACCTTTCTCTCCTCAACAGTTGGGCTGTGATTCGATATTAGTCACCCATTCACATTCATTCACAATATACATAGAATTTAGTATTCTTTTCGATAATATAAACTGTTATACAGTATTTGTACATATACATCCCGACCATACAATAGTTTACATAACTGTGCTTATACATTGTTTAGTACAAATTGTTCGACTGTGTATACCTTTCTTAAGATGGATAGGCAGCGGATAAAATGAATACTATACCTCAGTCAGACTCAATCTACTGCGGATGATCTGTAGAGAGTGGAAAATAAAGAGGGATGAGCAAACAACGCACTCAGTAAGGAAATCAGGCAAGCAAGTAGACGTCCACACTATCTACTGAAAATAAGGCTTTGCCTTTCCTTCTCTTATCTCAAAGCATGTATCAAAATGATATAATAATAGTACAGAATAAATTCCATGTACTTAAAATCATGCTAAATTATCAAATATAGGCATTCATGCAAAACAATGCATATTTATAATTTCGGAATGCCTTTATAGAAATCATTGTCATACACATAAATCACAGTAAATATGGCAGTTCACAACACAACACAAACCGATTTCTAACCCATCCCTCAGGGCTAACAGTATCATGAAAACAAGTGATATATCATGCGAGACTCAGTGGCTAAATGCACTACTCTCCTAGACTATGGCCATATCCTATATTATGAAATCCCAAGCAACACAGATCTCGGTGTGCGGGTAATAACTGCTGCAACGGGAGGGGAGTCAGTCCATCACAATCGCCAGCTATAAACTCTTTAACTGCACAACTCCACCACATGGTACAGTGTACTCCATGCCACTCGCACGGTACAACATACACCCATGGACCCTATCCTCATGGTGGGGATGCCTGCCATAGGTCTTAGTCCTCACACCATGGAAATACATCATAGTTGGGGTGCTTGCCATAAGTCTTAGCCCTCACACTATGGAATAAATGCCACGTCTCTAAATCTACGTGCGAACATCTCAACAGTGTGACACTCAATCTACATAGAGGAAATCATCACGGTTTTGCTAACATGTCTTATATAGCACATAAAAACAACAGTGCGCGTCTTGAGTGTGACTCACAATGAACACTCCGCCTCTTAAACACTGTGTATGCATTTTAAAATATCAAACACTAGTGCGAGTAACCTCTAGCACTAGGTAAATGCATAATTCTCTTTGCAAATCAGGTACGAGCTATCGTTCTAATACGATATCATATATAAATCATGAAAAGTCGAGTACGAGCAAAGCTCCCAGTACTCTATCATGTAAAACTGAGTATGAGCAAAGCTCCCAATACTCTATATGCATTAATCACAAACTGAGTACGAGCAATGCTCTCAGTACTCTAACATGCATAAAATAGCATTAAAATATAGTACGAGTATATCCTCTAGTACTATGTGATGCATATCTCAAAATATAGTGCGAGTATTCTCTAACACTTATGGTTTTCACAAAAAACCAGATAGATGGCTTATTCTAAACACAACTCTCTCAGTTCAAATCAAATTAGCACTTAAATGTGTTGTTTTCGCATCTATGTGAAAACATTAGCCATTCTATCATGCAACTCATGAATTATGGGTCATAACATGCTTATAAGGTTTTCTATCCTATTTTTGGATAAAATTACACTTTATCTCATTCATCTCTATCACACATATTGGGCCTATTCGTGGGTATTCATGTAAGATATAGTATCGAAATACTTCTCAAAATAAGTGTAAGTATCTCTAGCTACTCACGAAATTCCCTTACCTCGGATCATGTCAAGTGACCTCTCTCCCTCGGTTATGCTCACTCTTCCAGTCTGATGAGCTTCCAAGGTAATTTCTGAAGCTATTATAATTATTGGCATTAGTATATCACTTTATACTCATTTCATTCACCAAATCTCAATTTAAAACATAGTTTTTTTATCACTTTCTCCAAATATGGTATAAATCCACATTTTCACATAACTATCTTTATTTTTCCTTATTTCGAATTTATTCATTTCCTAAGATTACCTCATAATCTTCCATACATGCATATTTCATCATTAAATCAATGTTAATACCATTTTCTCATCACTTTCTCACTTTCATGCCAAAACTAGGTCATGGTGATTTTTCATTCTCCTTTCATTTCCAACAAATCATATATACACCAATAATCTCATCAATACATCTAGTTTAACATATATCAACTTGGTGCATTAAATCTTACCTAGTTGAACTTTCCTTCATTTTCACTAAAATGGTAAAATCATCCTTGCTCATTCAACTCTTGATCTCAATCTCTTGTTTCCAAGTATGTTGTTCTCCTATTTGCTAAGAACAACTTTGCTCACTTATATCTCATTCATATTTTCCAGATTTCACTACAGTTTTCTACAGTAAACACACACCAAACTTCACTTATTTTGCTGCCATAGTCATTTTCTCATTCATCCATCTTTAAGGCTTGAAAATGACTTCCATTCATACCTTATCAACATTAAAACTTGTGTGCATTCTTTATTTATTCAAAGGTATACAATATAAACACAATGGAAGTATAAACTCATTCTATTTTACTTAACCACTCAAAACTTGAGATATTCCCATTTCACTCATGGAAATATCCCTCTTACTCTTGTTCTATACTTATAAACTTGCATGTATTCATTTCATACACATTTACAAACTTCATATATACATTCCTCATGATTTACATTAAATGTGACTTGCTCATACATCACAAGTCATAAAGGTTACATTTATAATTTTTTGGGTCTTACACCACGCATTCATTTGTATCGCCTTCATTTGCATGTAAGTTAGCAAGACATGTACAGCGTACACCTTTAAGTATGATGATGTTGATTTGTATGCCTATGAATAACAGTCAACTAGTAGAGTCTGCATTTAATGATTGCAAGTTAAGAGTAGGGGAAAAGGATATGATAGCCAATCTAATATTGCTAAGTATGAGAGATTTTGATGTAATCTTAGGAATGGATTGGTTATCTGCAAACCATGTTGTGTTTGATTGCTATGCTAAGACAGTTATGTTTTCTAACCCTGAAAAATGTGTTGTAAAGTTTGCTGAAAAGAAATGAAAACTGTAGTTCCTATTAAAATAAACAATATGTTATGCTGACTAAGAAAAATCAAAATGTTGAAGGTTTTATTGCATACGTGGTTGATACGGATAAGGCATATCCGGAGTTGGCAGATATTCCTATGGTTAGTGAGTTCCCAGATGTCTTTCCGGATGAACTGTCAGGGTTGCCACCAGATAGAGAGATGGAGTTCTGTATAGATTTGGTGCCTAGTACTGAGCCTATAACAAAACCACCATACCGTATGGCCTTAGTTGAGCTGGAGGAGCTCAAGAGACAGTTGCAGGAGCTGTTGGATAAGGGGTTCATCAGACTAAGTGTTTCACCTTGGGGAACACCGGTTTTGTTGGTGAAAAAGAAGGATGGAAGCCTTTAATTATGTATAGACTACAGATTGTTGAATAAAGCTACCATCAAGAATAGGTATCCCCTTCCACGTATTGACGACTTGTTGGATCAGCTTCGGGGAGCACAGGTCTTTTCCACGATTGATCTGAAGTCTGGGTATCATCAGTTGAGAGTTCGGATTGGAGATGTACCCAAGACAGCGTTTCGACCCAATATGGCCATTATGAGTTCTTGGTTATGCCATTCGGAATGACGAATGCTCCTACTGCTTTTATGGCTTTGATGAATGATATTTTCAAGCTATACTTGGATCAGTTTGTTATCATCTTTATCGATGACATTTTAGTGTATTCATTGCCTAGGTTTTTAGAGAACTCTTTAAACTAGTGCTTAGGTGTGTTTAGAACAATCCTTGAGTGTGTCTAGGTCATTTCTCAGTATAAAATTATGCCTCGTCTTAAAAGAGCAGCAAACAGAGAACCTAGACCCTCTTTGTCAGGACCCCAGTTTCAATCCTTGACTTTAACCAAAAACCACAATAAATTTTTCTCATTTTTAACTTACCTTTCCTCTCTTCACTGGTTGGGCTGTGATTCGATGTCAGAGTCTTCACTTACCATAATATCCATTCTCATACATACATGTCGATATATTGATTCTGACTGTAGTTGCTTTTATTATACATGTAAGATTTTATAAAATCTAATACGATTACATTCCCCATAATATATAACGTATACATCACTGTGCTGTTTCTATGTTTAGATACACAACTGTACATAATAAGTATACCTGATGAATCGATAGGAACTAGCAGTGGACTCTGGGACACTCTCCCACGATAACTCTCGCTCTACTGACGCTCTGTAGAGAGATGTAAAGAAAAAGGGGTGAGCATAACGCGCTCAGTAAGGAAATCAGGCAAGCAAGTAGATATCCACACTATCTACTCAAAATAGTGCTATGCCTTGAAAACATTATTTCCTTAACTCACTTTAAAAGCATGTCTTGAAATATAATATATATGTACTTGTACAGAATAAATCCCATGTACAGAAATCATGCTTTATTTCTCAAAAGTAGGCATGTAGTGCAACACAATGCATTTATATATAAATCATGCCTTTATGTAAATCATGCCATGTATATTTAAATCACATATAAATATGGCATCAAATGATTCACAACACAAATCGGAGTCCGACCCATCCCTCAGGTCTGTCCGCAGTTTAAAGAAGTTAATCAATGTGATATAACATGTGAGACTCTGTGGTTTATGCAAATAGTATCCTGGATTATGATCATATCCGAAAAGAAAGTGATCCCAAGCCACATAGATCTAGATGTACGGGGCCTCACTGCTGTAACGGGAAGATGGTCAGTCCAATGTCAACCGCCAGCTACGTAACACACGGTACAGCGTACCTCGTGCCACTCAGACACGATACAAAGTACCCCCGTGGACCCGTTCTCACGGCCAGAGTGCCTACCATAGGACTTAGCTCTCACTCCCGTGGAACTCATCAACATCACAGTCAGGGTGCCTAACATAGGTCTTAGCCCTCGTGCCTGTGGAAATATCATACCACGTCTATACCAACCTCATGCGGATATCCTCTCTAGCTATGACACACAGTCACGTAAGGTCTCAAGCATGGGTTTCAACATATATTACATATCACATACAGTGTGCGTCTTGAGTGCGACTCACAGTCGTCACTCCGCTCAACACTGTTTCACATCATAAAATTCGACTCTAGTGCGAGCACTCTCTAGCAACTAGGTCAATGCATAGTTTATGTATTAAATCAAGTACGAGCAATAGCTCCCAGTACTATGCTATGCACAATATCAAAATCAATTACGAGCAATAGCTCCCAGTACTATGTCATGTATAAACCATGAAGAATCGAGTACGAGCCACGCTCTAGCACTCTGTCATGCATATATTATTCAAAGCTGAGTACGAGTAAAACTCCAGTACTCTATCATGCATGTCATGAAAATCTAGTGCGTATCAAATCCAGCACTAATATTATGTGGAAAAACACATGAATCCCAGTGCGAGCTGTGCTCTAGCACGATTCATTCTCACATAATATGATAGATGGCTATTTAAAAAGGGATTGTTTATAAAACATCAAAATCAGCACTCAAAGTGTGCTTAAGTCATATCAACCTTAAAATCATTAGCCCATCTATTTATTTTCATGCTAATAACAATTAAACACTCACAATAGCATTTTCCATGCTTTTTGCAACTTCTCACAAAAGTTGACTTTTTGACTAACTAGGGGCAAAATCGTAATTTGCCACTATCGGGTCGCAATAATTATTATTCACTTTCTCTGACCCTCAGAGTTTTTAAGTGAATGCAGAAGCAGTTGAAAATACGTGCAGGTATCTCTAACTACTCGCAAAAGTCCCTTACCTCGGATCACGTCAAGTGACCTCACTTCCTCGGTGCTGCTCAATCCCGCAGTCCGATCAGTTCTCGATGTAAACTCCGGAGCTGTAAATAACCATTCCTCAGGTTAATTATCATTTTCCTACTGTATTACACATTAATACAGTTTAATTTTCCCTTAATGGGCCTTAAAATCCTTAATGGGCCTTAACTAGGCCTTAAGCCTATTTCCATTTTACTATTCACTTTTGTTGGGCCTATTGGGCTTGTGGGGCCCACCAACTCTTATTGGGCTTGTCTTAGGCCCATTACACCCTATTGGGCCTAAAAATATTGGGCTTGGCCCATTGGGTCTCTCGGCCACATGCCTTGGCCGAGAGCTTAGCCATTCTCGGTTTCCACCATGGCATGCCATACATGCCTATTTTCTAGCCATTTCCACTTAGGCATTTTCACATACACTTGGTAGGCAATATTACCAATCATCCTATAGTTCATTTAGGCATTTTATCAAACACCTTTGGTTGCCAACAATTTACATGTATTAATTAATCAATTTGATTAATTCTAATTATACCATTAACATTAATACATGTGTACTAATCCATTTATGTCTTAAAATCCAATTGACATATTTCAATATCTCATTGATCACTCTCGGCCTAACCCTCTTCATGGTGATTTAATATGTTTCAATGCTTAAAACATATATCAACATACTTAAAATCATTCATACATTAACATATATGAAATTGGAAATTAGAAAATATACCAATTGTTGTGTTCACCCTTTGGCCGAAACTTTGGAGGCTCTCGGTTTGCACTCTATGGCTCCTTGATAGCCAATTCCAACATATGTTAATCTCCTTTCAATTTGGAACAACTTTCATGAAGGATGCAAGTTCCAAATATGACTAATTCCTAGTGATTTCTAGTGAGAGAAAGCTTGAATGGTTATGTTTCAATGGTGTTCTTCTCTAGCCGGAAATGTGTGATGAAGAAGACAATGGTGTGGCTGCATTTATAAGCCACTTACTTAGCCATTAAGCCTTACTTTTCAGCCACTATGCTTGACTTTCCAAATCTGAACCATGAGTCACCTTATGAGTCACCTTATGAGTCATAGTTAACTTTAACTATAGTTAGATATTTATCTCATGGGCTTTTCCAATTGGGCTTCTCGGTTTGGGCTTTCCTAATGGGCTTTCGGGCTGAAATTTTTACTATACCTCGGGCCTTTTATTGTCTCAAAATTTGGCCGATCAATTGGTCCAACAATTCGGTCTAAAGGACCTAAGAATTTCGATATACCTTTAGTATACCTTAATGGGCTTTAAAATTTTCACCTTAGGCCCATTACGTTTTTAACCATTAAATTTATTCCGGAATCCTTCCGAATAAATTTTCCTTACTTCCGGGGATGATTATCTTGTATTCTGGCCAAGAATATTTTTCCCCAAATTTTTCTCCACACTTAGGTTAATTTCTAACCTTGATTAGTCAACTATGGTAAAAGTCCACTTTTTTAACTATAGTTGACTTTTTCCTTAACCATTGACTAAGTTGACTTTTTCTTAAATTTTCGAAAGTGTTTTATATCATGTCTTACACTCTCTTCTTTATATTCCAACCGCTCTCGGTGGATAATTTCACCCGAAACTCCTTTTCTCGCCGAAAAGGTCCATTTTACCCTTTTTAGCTTTTACACTCGTTTTGTATGTTCGAGTCTAAATCAAGCTGACTTTCCTTCATGAGTTCTCTACGCTCTCTTATTTTAAGTTCTTATTTTCAGTCAGAATGATTTAGAATGACTCGGTTTAGCCTGTGATACTTATCATCCACATTAGGCATTTTATGTAGCTTTTGCGTGTTAATTCATTTCATTAACACTTTAAATCTAGTAAATACTCTTCTTATGATTCAACCATAATTACATAGTGTTCATACACATAGGAATCATAAGGAAATAAGCTACAAAAATCCGGGTCTGACACTCTTCCTCATAACCACCCACAGCCTCTTCTGTCACTACCTTTAACAGGTGTTTTCAAACACATGTAAAAAGGAAACGATATGAAGAGTATTTCTCCACTATGCCAATTAAACATTGGCAAATAATTGACTTCTTTTTTTTAAATCGTATTGACTTTCCTTATTTGTCAAAAATGAAAGAATTTCGTTGGCTTCCAATTCTTAAAATTAACACCCCGACACCTCTAAACATCGTTAGGGCCTTCTTTTCAACGCTGAACTCATCTACGACCCTGATGATACCTGCAAAATACTAGGGTTTAAAATGTTTGTCATGTCTAAAACAATATCTATAGACACATCCATACTAGCCCGAGTGTTTGACATAAAAGATGAGGGGCTGACCGATGAAGAGGATGAGGTACCTCTAGAATTTAACCTCCCTGGGGATAAGGCGAGTGATCTACCGATGCACCCGAGGTTACTCCACCTTATCATCTCGTGGAATCTTAGACCCTTTGGTACCCGCCAGTCCACGGTCAGGAGACTAAATCGATTTTGGCTGCACCACCTTCACTCTTCACAATATCAAAAACCCAATCTAGTTCACTTTATTTATGAAAACTGGCTGAAGATCGTACGCGGCCAAGCCTTCACGATAGTCTTTCCACAACCGCTTGCGTACTTGCTTCAATGACTTAGGGGCGATTGTTCCTGTGAGACCAGTGAAGTGCCTTCTCCAAAGAGCGTATTAAACATTGGCACAGTTCACCTCATGGGATACTACAAGGACTTTCAAGGGCAATGGAGGAAGAAGTGAGAACACCAGTCTGAGGCAGTTATGGAAGAAGACCCATCAGCAGAGCCTACTACCCCACCAGCTGAACCTATTGAGGTTCCTTCTTCGTCGACTACTCAGCCCACTGCACCTGCATCATCATCCGATGGGCTGGAGTCGATTGTAGCGATGATTATGGAGCTTAACCAAAAGATGGATGAAGGATTTGCAAACCTTCATGCCACACAACAGGCTATGTTCGATGAGCTGCAGGTTACTCGCACTCGAGTCGAGGAACTTATGGAGCGATTTCCTCCTCAGCCTTAGGACATGATTGTTAGGAATGTTTTAGATATTTATTCATGTTTACTGTTTGTTGTTTGAAACATCATTTGCTTGAATGCTTATTTTGTGAGATGACATGATGGTTCATTTTGAAATGTGTTATACTTAGTTATCATTTTGAAATGACATATCTCTTGGAAGTTAATTGACTTTATGCATTTATTACCATTGATATGACAAAAAGGGGGAGAAGAATATGCTAAGAAAACATGTTTAATGTTTTAAAGGAAACTTAATTTAAGGGGGAGTTAATGGGGAGCTTACATTAAGGGGGAGGTTTTGAAAGCAAAACAAATTTTGTGCATAATGCAAATGGGGTAACTAAACATGTTTATTGAATAAGTTTTGTCATATCAAAAAGGGGGAGATTGTTGAGTTAATATATTTTGAAATGACAAAACAAGTAAATTCAATAATATAGAAATGATTTAAAACATGTTTAGAGGTTATCAGTACAAGAAACTAAGTATTTAAGGTTAAGAGACCGATCTGGTGAGATGAGAAATCGATCTCCTGGGTTTTCTAGTATGAGAGATTGATCTCATCAGAATATGAGATTGATCTGCTAAAAGATTGAAAACTCAAAGAAATTGTATAAGATGTTGAGGGAGAAGAGATCGATCTGTAGGGGTTATGAGATCGATCTGTAAATTACAGGATGTCTGAGAGATTGATCTGGTCTAGGAAGAGATCGATCTCCTCTAAGACAAAGGCTAAAGATAGTAGATCGATCTATGCTCAAACAGAGAGTTTATGAGATCGATCTCCTGTGGATAGAGATCGATCTCCTCAAAGTCAGAGAGCTAAGAAGATCGATCTAGGGTGATTAGAGATCGATCTCCTCTCTACGAGAATACTTGGTAGATCAATCTAGAGATCGATCTTGCCTCAAACAGAGAGATTGGAAGATCAATCTGCTGGTTCGACAGATCGATCTTCACTAACATTTTCAAAGTGTAAGATCGATCTCTATAAATATGAGATCGATCTCCATGCTTCAAGTTGCTTTGTAATCGCAGGAAATTAAACTAAGAGATCGATCTAGTCATAATGGGAGATCGATCTGGCACTCTACTGGAGGTTCCCAACTGCTCTTTCTGCAAAATCTTCAACGGGAAAAACAACATTAAATGCTCCAACTACCAATCTTGTTGTATAAAATCAAGCATTGAAGACACTGGAAAAAGAGACACTATTGCTGTAAATTCTCTATATCCTCAAGAAATCTTTTCCAACATTCTCTTTATCTTCAAACATCATTTATTGATATTGTTGTAAAAATCTGTGTGTAGAAGCTATTCTATCCTACTCTCAAAAGAAAGTTTTGCCTTGTATTCATCCTTAATTCAAGAGAGAAGAGGAGAGTTCCTCTGTGAGATAAATTTGTAAAGGGTGAATATTTCTGTGTAAAAATGGTAGAGAGGTTATTCCTTAACCTGTAAAAGGGAGTTTGTAACAGCCATTGATAAAGTGAAAGAAAGCTCTTGACAATGAGGTCAAGAAGAGAGGACGTAGGCAAGAGATTGGCCGAACCTCTATAAACTACTGAATTTGCTGTTTCCTTCCTTTATCTTCTTTAAATTTATTGCACTACATTATATTGATTATTCTTTATTTGCAATTAGATTCAATTAAGTTGAAATTTACCATTAACTTTAGAAAAACCGATTCACCCCCCTCTCGGTAGAGCCAACACAAAGATTAATAAGACTTCATTAAGCTTGTAATGTAAGGCTGGGGCTAAGGTATGATAAAGTCGATTTAGGTTTAATTACCCCTTAACAATCATTACTTCTAGGATCTTTAATGTAAGAGCTCTAATCATTTCCCCCAAACTTATTTATTTCACTAAACTTTTTATTCTATTTTTGTATTTTCTTCTTTCTTCTTTTCTTTTTCTTTTTCTTTCTTTTTTTTGATACATTCTCCTTCACTATCACTTAATACCCATATAGCTCACAATATATCCCAATGACTTTTCATGCTTTTGGGGTAAGGGATAGGAAAAAAGTATTTAAGCTAAGGAAACAGAAATAAGCAGGTGTATTTACAGAGAAAAGCTTATTTGGCCCAGATGGGTGACTAGGGGTAGAATATGTACAAGGATAGCTAGAAAGGCTCAAAAAATCCAAAGATGGCCTAAATCATCTCCCTAATTATGTGTGATCTAATATTTCACCTCGAGATCAGATCAAACAAATTCTAGAATATGATGCACAAAATCAACTGAACAAATGCAATCCTATGTACACATAAGCTTTCTCTAAATAACTATACCGATTCATGACATGACATGTGCATAAGATGAGGCAATCACAATCAGAATTGAGAGAAATTCAAGAATTCAACTTCATGCTTTTCCTATAATCATGCTTCTCAGTCAATCAAAGTCAGACTAAATCATGGGGTTATATCATCGGAATATGGGAAAACTACATGCTAAGCACTAAATCATCTCAAAATCAAGCAATTTAAGCTCATATTATCGAAAAAAAAAATTCTAAAATTCTTTCTCAGATTTTCGAACAAATTTTAAAATTTTTTCCAATTTTTCCCAAAATAGCTCAAGTGATATCCCCTCCCCCAAACTTAAAGTGCACAGTGTCCTCAATGTGCAGATAATGTAAGAATTTAAGCTCAAGAATAGAGTACTCCCCTTTCTGATGATGATAAACAATCAAAGCTTGATTGAAAACATAAAACGAGAAAAGAAACCTACAAAATAAACAAAGAAAGAAACAACAGAAAAGAAAAATAAAAATGAACTATATACAAAGTGAAAGGAAAAACACCACCACTTCAAATGCAGCTGAAGAAAACAACACTCAGCAGCAGAGCGAAGAGTAGGAGGGTCATCCAGAGTGGTGACAAAATGTTAACAGTTAAATCCTCCTGAGCTCTATCTACTTCTCTCCTTCTTTCAGATCTCTTGTGCTTAAGCCTTATATTCTCCTCAATCTCCATCTTAAAACACTCTTGAGAGTCATCAGGGAACTTCAAAGGTTTGAAAACATTAAACTTTACTTTCTGATCTTGGACTCTCATCGTTAACTCCCCCTTCTATACATCAATTACTGTTCTACCAGTAGCTAGCAAAGGTATGCCTAGTATAATGGGGACTTCCCTGTCTTCTTCCATGTCCAAAACGATAAAATCCGCAGGAAAAATAAACTTGTCCACCTTTACTAAGACATCCTCAATAATCCTCTTCGGATATTTAATTGATCGATCAGCCAACTGGAGGGTCACTGTGGTGGGCTTGGCATCCCCTATTCCTAACTTATGATAGATAGACAATGGCATCAAATTTATACTGGCTCCTAAATCGCACAGGGCTTTACCAAAGAATAAATTTCCAATAGTGCATGATATAGTAAAACTCCCGGGATCCTTAAGCTTGGTGGGTAATCTTCTCTGGATAATGGCACTACATTCCTCAGTGAAGGCCACCGTCTCATAATCTTCCAATCTCCTTTTCCTAGAGAGGATATCCTTCAAAAACTTCACATAACTTGGCATTTGCTCTAAAGCATCTACGAAAGGAATGTTGATGTGAAGTTTCTTAAAAACCTCAAGAAATTTAGCAAATTGTCATTCCAGCTTTTGATCTTGGAACCTCTGAGGAAAAGGTACTGGTGGTCTAACTAGAGGCAATGTAGTGGGAACTTGTGAAGCATCAGAGAATGAGGAAGGCTATGAAGTAGAAGAAGGTATAGATGAAGAAGTACCTAACTTGGATTCCTTTGCAGCCTGATTTTCATTTTGTTCCTGTTTTTTCTGAGTTGCTTTGTTAGAACCTATGGGTTTATCAACTATGGGTTGTTCATGTCCGGACTTAACTTGTGGCTCATCAAGCTCTCTGCCATTCCTAAGGGTGATGGATTTGACATATTCCTTACCTTCCTTTGCTTAATAGGATTAGCTTCAGTGTTACTAGGAAGGGTCCCAAGAGGACGTTGGCTAAGAGCATTTGCTATTTGTCCCACCTGAACCTCTAAGTTCTTAATTGAAGTAGCTTGATTTTGCAGGATCGTTGAGAACATTTCCTCAAGTGAGGGCTTCTTCTCAGCTGTTGGTGCTGGGTAATGTTGTGGCTGCGTAAGTTGTAATGGTGGTGGTGGCTGATAGAAGTGAGGTGGATGATGTGGATATTGCGATAGGGATGGTTGATGAGGCGAATGATATGAATATTGCGACTGTGGTGGTACATGAACCGATGGAGCTTGAAAACTAGAGGGTCCTACAAGTCTAGAGCTGGAAGTTTGCCCTTGGTTTTAGCTCCAGGAGAAGTTAGGATGGTTCCTCCACCCTGGGTTATAGGTGTTTGACAAAGGTTGTTCTATTGCTTCTGAAGTGGAGCAACATACTGAACCGATTCTAGGTTAAGTGGACACCTATCCATAGAGTGTGTACCACTACACAGATCGCATGAAGGGAAAGGACTTTGGATAGAATAAATCAGATTAGGACTGGTAGAAGGATTATGCTGGGTACTGAGCGACTCTACCTTCTTCTTAAGATTAGCGATTTGAGAGGTCAAGGTAGACAGTGTGTCGAGCTCATAAATACCCGCCGACTTCTTTGGCAATTCCTCTCCAAGGACCATAAATAGTTATTAGCCGCCATCTTATCTAAAAGCTCGTAAGCTTTCTCCTCTGTTTTGCACATTAGGGCTCCACCCGCAGCAGCGTCAACAATGGTCCTATTTTGGCTTGTAAGTCTGTTGTAGAAGGTCTGGACTTGTAGCCACAAAGGTAGACCATGATGAGGGCACTTCCTAAGAAGCTCCTTATATCGTTCCTATGCTTCGTAAAGAGATTCCGCATCAAATTGGGCAAAGGAAGATATGTTACTACGGAGTTGGGCCATTTTAGAGGGAAGGAAAAACTTAGCTAAAAATTGATGGGCTAACTCGTCCCATGTAGAAATGGATCCCGGAGGCAAGGAGGTTAACTAGTGTCGCGCCCTATCCCTAAGTGAGAAGGGGAATAATCTAAGCCTAAGTGCATCATCAGATAATCTATTATGTTTGAACGTGTTGTACAAGTCCAAAAATTATCCAAGGTGAGCATGTGGGTCATGGTGTGGAAGCCCACTGAACTGTAAAGAGGTCTGGATCATCTGGAGGATGGAAGGCTTAATTTCAAAGTTATTTGCAGTGACAACTGGTGGCCTAATGCCGGTATAATAACCTCCAATTGTCGGCATCGCATAACTCCAACGGTCCTAATTTCCTTATTTTCTGCCATGGTGAATTGTAGCGAAGCTATTAATTTCCTAGAATCCTTTCGAATTTTTCTAAGAGTGCGTTCAATTTCAAGATCTAGAGGAAAGTAATCAAAACTTTTGGCTCTACGCATGCAATCATCAAAAAGACCTTAGAATTTTTTTTTGAATTTTTAAATTTTAAAATTTTTTTATTTTAATTTTTCAATTAACTAATCTAGATTAAATATTTACAACCTAAATATTTACAAGCTAAAATTACACCTAAACATAATTTCACCAATATTAATTAACGACTAATTAAAACTTCCCCGGCAACGGCGCCAAAAACTTGGTACGCCCTAAAGTTAATGTTCGCAAGTGCACGGGTCGTACAAGTAATAATGGGATTTGAGTCCCGAGTTATCGTCCCACAGAGAAGTTGACTAGCCTAATTAACTACAGGTTAATCTTACCCTAAGTATATCCTAGCAAATTATGAAATTAAAGGGAGTGATCTACATGACTAAAATTAAAAATACTGAAAGCAATAAAATAATAAAACTATAAAATAAAGAAAATAAAATCGAGCAAAATTACTTATAGTGCTCCATGCAATTAAAATAAAAAACCTACAAAAGAAATTAAAACAGTTAAAGCTAATTAACGCAATAAAATGCAAATATGAAAATAACAAAGTAAGATTAATTAAACTACAATTAAACTAACCTAAAATGCAATTTAAACTACTCAATCAAAATGCAATTTAGACTAAACTAAAACCTAATGAAAATAAAGACTAAATTAAAAATGCATGAAAAACCTTTAATCTAAATTAATTCTAAATGCATCTAAACTAAAATAAAATCCTAAAACATTTAATATAAAATTAACTACTAACTGAAATTAACACTCCAAATTAACATGCAAAACTAATAAAGCTAACCTACCATTATAATTGACTAAACTAACTAACTAACAACTAACAAATGCATGAAAATACTAATGATGCATTAAACTAAAACATGACTAAATTGAACTATGGCCAAACATAGCCTTAGCAAATTTAAATCAACCCTATGTCCCTCCATTCATTGTTCATGTCTTCATATTGTTTCTTTTCTAGGAGATGGCCTTGGGTCGGTTGCTCTCGGTTCTGCCAAGTGTGTCCAGCTTCATGTTTTTGGGTCTGTCTTCTCACCAACCCTGCCTTGGTTTCGTGCATTTCTTCATTTCTTGCACTCAACACAGCGCGTTCCATTCATCAACAAACCAAGCTCCATACGCCATCCTCGTTTTTCTTCCCACATGCTCTGCCAGCTACTAACTACTCCTGCTCCTACCAACTTCAGCAATAACAGCCCCTGGCATACTGCATCGTCTCTATTTCCAGGAAGTCTCGGTACTGTCCGTGAGCTTCTGTGCCAACTGCTGTTCAGCTCTACTCCAGCGAGGTCATGCTGTTCTCAGTTTCGTGCTTCTGCCCCAGACCTTGTACTGGTTCTGCTCTTGGCTGCTCTTGGCTGTATCCTCTGCTCCAGGTTGCTCTCGGTCTTCTGCTTTACTCCAAGACAATGAACAACTTCACTTCAAGCTTAAGAGAAAATAAAAGCCAAAAATGAAGATGAACAGTAATGGAAACATAGAACAGGGAAGAACATAGGAAAGATGATGAATTAAAGAAATACTAGAACAAAAGCATAAATATAACATGCAAAAGGAAGCAAACACGCATGAAGCAGAAAATAAAGTTTGGACAAAAATCAAACAAGTTTGGTCTCCTTGCTACCCGCGTCGTTCTTGGCACTGGAATCATTGGCCATGTTGCCCCGTTCAG
The DNA here is from genome assembly GCA_033439115.1 of Firmiana major. Classification (NCBI taxonomy): domain Eukaryota; kingdom Viridiplantae; phylum Streptophyta; class Magnoliopsida; order Malvales; family Malvaceae; genus Firmiana; species Firmiana major. Next base: position 60,452,908 of record CM065907.1, on the reverse strand, counting down.
CTTTGCTAACTGATCACATGAAGTAGGGATACAAGATTGGCCATGATAATGCAATGGAAGAATACACCACGGTTTGAGAAAGACTGCTGTGGATCACCAGCTTCTCACAACCACATCCAAATGCCCAATCAACTCATAGACCATACAGACCGAGGCATAACTAAATAATGAATCTGCATGTGCATGGACAGTAGAAAAACATACTAAAACCAGAATACAAAGGCAACCCGAGACTAGTAAAAATATAGATTTTCCTTCAAACAAAAAAAACATAAGCAATTTGAACAAACCGAGAAGAAGGATAAGAAAAATGAGGCTGCAAATAAAACATGAAAAGCTATTCATAAAAGATAACAAATGAAGATTAACATTAACAGTAAAATAGAAAATGGTTTTCGGGAAAAGCTTCTAAAAAAATAAAAACTAAACTAATCTAACTAAGCTACTCTAACACTACTTCATCACTAACATTACTCCTAACTTACACTACTCCTACTTACATCTACTTTTACTCCTAAAATCACATTTTCTTTCAATTGTCATCCATGTCTTATTTATACACACAAAAGGGGTATAATTGTAATTTCTACATCTTAGATAAGTTGGCATTTTTTTGGCCACTTGTCTTCACACCATTGGCTCCTTGAAAAGATATTTTCATGTCATCGGTCTTCTTGTCCAATTGGATGTGCTAGGTGGCATGGCTTGTGTTGTCCGCGTGGCTCAATCTCGATTTTAGCCCAATTCCAGTCCATTTTCTACCGAAATATTCAAAATTCATCCGAATTTAATTTATCTGCAAACATGAGAATTTTAATTAAATAAAGAGGATAATTAACAAAATAAATTGGGAATTTAAATAATTAATTAAGAAATTAAGTACAAATAATTCTAAAAATATAGAATTATCAGTAGTGCAAGATCACACATGAATACATGCAAGTTCACACAGCAATACAAGTCTAACTGGCACTGTTTTAACCTCAAATACTCTAATCTTGTCTCAGCTCATAAAATAGCGTAAAAGGGGTTGGTCTTGCCCATTTTCACAAAACACAAATTTTCAGTAAAATTATGAAATTTTAGATTTTTCACAAATAATTTTAAATTTACTCAAATATTTATTTAAATAGGCTCGATAATACTATACCGAAAATCAGACTGTTTTTACGGAGTTTTAAAACTCTTCCTTAAATTCCAAAGCATAAAATTGGCTTAATGTTTTCCATAATTCAGGCAATTAAAAATTTTTGTCCTAAAGTTCGCAGTCTCAAATACCCAAAAAATATACGCAGATATTTTTAACAATTCACAAATATTTTTCTACAGTAGAAATAGAGCCTAAATTTATATATACAAAGTATCAGAAAAATACGTGCAATTTATCTCTAGTAGCATACGAAATTTTCTTTACCTCAGTGTCTGTCTGTAATTTTCAATTGCCTCAACGTTGTGAGTAGGCGTGTCCGGTCCACTCGATTAATTTTCCGAAGATCTTTCCTTGAATTTTCCAAATTTCCAGTACACACGTCTTCTTTTTCTTCAATTTTCCTTCTATATATATATAATATTATATATCCTACCCTTTGTTTTCTCGATTTTGAATTCCTTCCTCTTTTCTTTTCTTATCTTTTTTTTAAAATTATTTTTCCTTCTCCCGCCATTTTTTTTCCTTTCTTTCTTTCCTTTCTTCTTCGCACCATCTCGACACTATTCATCATCTTTCACCTTTTTTCTTCCTTCCTTCCCGACTTCACTGTTCATCGCCTCCCCCTCTCGGCATCACCATCTACTCCATCATTCTCTAGTCTGTCATCATCATCATCATTCTCCTTTCAGCTCTGCCACGGCTACCATTCTCCTCTATCTCGGTTCTCCCTACTCCAGCGCCTTTCTCCTGTCACACCATTCTTTCAGCCAAGACACCTCGCCTCCAAGAAAAATCGAGAGAAGCCCCTGCATTCGGCTTCAGTTTTCTTCCCATTTCTTCTCTTCTTCCATGTCGTCTATTTTTAGATTTGCTTTATTCTCCTAATAACTCCGCTGTGCTCACTCTGTTTCCTTGTAATCGAACACATACAAGTTACAAGGCAGAAGGCATGGTGAGGAACGTGATGGGGATGACTCTATTGGCGTGAGAATAAAGGAGAAATAAGGGGGGTTGGCGCTGCCAACAACTTTCCCAGCTGCTCTCTCTACTACAGAACCGAACCACTTCCTCTGCATTTCCTTTTCGTCTCTCACCAGCTAGGTACTCTTCCCTGCATTCGGTCAGGCCTTCTGTTGCAGCTCGGTAGATTCATCCTCATGTTTTCTGTTTCCACCCCGACTGTCATCACCCTAAACAGACCTCCACCCAATTTCTGCTGCATTTTTCTTCCCATACTCCTTCTCTTCTCTATATTTTCTACTACCCAACAGTCTCTCTTCCCTTACTCGGTATGCTCCTCTATTGTCCTTGCTTCAGCGTCGGTTCTTTCTTCTACCTATACCAGTTTCTTTCCTCGGTACCAGTCTTGTCTTTCAGTGATAAAATTTCAATCTTCGACAGTGTACAGTTCCCCATCAATTCAGTCAAGAATTTCTTGTTTTCTGTTTTCTTTCTCCACTGACTACCTCACCTCATCTTTTCTTTTTCAATCAGCTCAGTTCTTAACTGTTTAGTTCAGACCTTACTGCTGACAGTATTTATTTCTTTCCTCTTGGTATCGGGTTTTCCATTGCATGGGTTGAGTCATTTTGCTCCTTACTTCAACATATTTTATTTCTTTTCTGGTTTTACTCCCTAACATTCAAATCATTAATATTAATTTTTGTTAAGTGTGTTTTACTCCATCACTTACAGATTTTGGTGGGGTTTTCAGGATTGGACTCCACTAGCTGCTGTGGTTTTCTAGCAGCAGGTTCAGTGGATACTTAGAGTTCACATGGACTCTCTGTCCACTTATTTCTCCTTTCTCCTGTGTTGCACTGAAAACCACATCCACAATACTTTTTTTTTTTCCATTTCCATGTTCTACTATTTGGTGCATTTCCTCTTCCTCTTCTGCTGCAGAATTTTCTTTTTCAATGGAATATCTCCATTCATTTTAACTCTGTTCCACCGAAACATCTTCACTAGCAATTAAATGCTTTTCGGGTACTTTAAAGAAATGAGGCCAATTTTTATTTATTCATATTATTTAGACAGCCCTTTAGTCATAACACTATAAAATTTATATTGATGGAAGTATAAAATTTTCATGTTATATTCCATTTAGTATTATGTATGGCTTTATACTCATTTCGAAGTAATTAATTATCTCATTTGCTTGTACATCATCTAAATTTCCCATACCGAAATTAATTTAGGCATCCACCAAGGAAACAATTTTTTTTGGGGTTTAATTGTTTTTCATTGATGAAACCGAGTACATAAAGATTTATGGTGTTTACATTCTCCCCTCTTTAGAAAATTTGGTCCCCAAATTTAAAAGTACATCAATCCTTAAATAATCGTGGATACTTCTCTCGCATTAAACTTTCTAATTCTCAATCGATGAACAACATTTTTAACCATACTACGCCTCATACGGTATCATTCTGATACTTAGGTGGTAAGAGATATTATATACATATTCTACTAACGACAACTGGTCCTTCCAGGATTCTTTAAATCCTTGGCGCATGCTTTCGATTCCATATTAGCATGAGTAAAGCTGTGATAACCCCATAGGCTCCTTGTACTCTACCTTAACCTGCTAACGTATGAGACAATTAGTCACACATTCAGTTATACTTCTTCTCGTACTTTTCAATATACCTTCAGAAGATTTGATAAATCTTTACCATTCTCCGAATGTGGGGTATATTTCTATGAATAAGCTTTTGACTACATCAATTTCTTTATTATAGATCATTGGGTACAGAATTATGCTTTTAAATCTTAATTAAATCATCTGTACCAATATTCAAGCTAGTTGCAGCACCCATCTGGTCCTGGTCAGTCACATCAATGAAATATTTATCATTTCGATATACATGTTTGATTCGATCAATCAAGTCCAGTTTTCAACTCCTAGGCTCGCTACCACGAAATAAATGTTAGTATCAGAAAGGAACCACATCCAGTTGAGGTTCACTAAATATTTCAATAACTCATGTCCCTGACCAATATACATATCACCATCCTGAAATCACTTCTGCCCAAAGCACTAAGTTGAGTCATTCCCTCTTTCTTGTATTAGACAGCCTTTGTGAAATTTAATATTTGAACCTTCAAGATCAGTAGAATTCTATAATTCTTTGCCGCACAAGTAATGGTATCATGACTTCAAACACAAATATTACAATTGTCAATTTCAGTTTATGGGTTAAGGATCAGGTACTTCTAGACACTGTCAAGTCTCTCAAGCGGGGAGGTATTTTGAAATACCTTTATTAACCATCAGACTTGACTACATAAATTGGTTATGGATATAATGGTTCAAGGTTCGATCCCAATAAAAAGTAGGATACCAGAATTTATCGATATTCTCATTTATCCTCAGTCACAATTCATTTTCAGTTCATATCATTTGATCTTAATCACTTCACATATAAGAGATTTCTAACCTTGTATATGCCTCTTATTCCAATATGACTTGCATTTAGAATTTATCACACTTCAACGCTTGACTCATTTCGTTTATCAATTATAACAAAACTCTTTCCTTATTCCAATTAAGTCTCGTATTCGAAACATAAGCATATATGTCACGCCCCGGAAGCGCGGAAAATAGGGCTAATTTAAAACTTTTTACTCATCAATTCACAATTAAGGGTATATTCCTGTGCAGTGTCATACATCATCATAGTTATCATGTCTCAGGATCTCATCATAATATAGTATCCTATATATTACTCGATTCCAATTTAATTAATCCTAATACATCCCGTACATCATTATACAATGAATGTCTGTAAATATAACTCTAGTCTGGGTACATGAATATTAAATATCTACCTCAATACACAAAATACGGCCTGGAGCTCAAGTCCTCCACTAGCCTCTAACCCGTACGTCGCAGGGAACTCACTTCACTTGAAGCGATCTGGGGGGAAGAGAAAACAGGGTGAGCTTCCAAATCGCTCAGTAAGGGGGGTAAGGGAACTCAGTTATATAAACCATATTACACATCACAAATATGTATTTGTTTATGAAGCGCATTTGAAATCGTAGCATGAAAGTTCTCAAAACATCATCATCTCTTAACTCATAAATCATGTGAAAACATGAAGGTAAAAAGGCTCAATATCGAGCACTCACAAGCATGTGTAAATATATACGATAATGGCTGTTCTCAAAATACGTGATAAAAATCACCTCAGTAAATAACACGTGACAAGGTCACAAAACACAACTCATATGTAAAACGAGACTAGGCAATAAAACTCAATTAAAACTCGTCATGGCACATCAAATATGTAATCTCCTCTGGGTGCGCATCCCAGGCATCCTCGTATAGAGGGAACGTCGACAATATGGTCGTATGCATGGTATATTGGACTTATAGGTTACCAGAACAAGACCCGACCTTACATGCTACCAGAGCAATGCCTCGCCTCATGCACACTATCATGTGCTCCCTGGGTTGGTTCCCAGGTGGCCCACTCTCTCGGTCTTACATGCTACCAAAGCAAGGCCACCCAGCGTTACTAGAACGGGGGTTATCTCACGTTACCAAAACGGAGGCATCTCTCGTTACCAAAACGGAGGAATATCAGACTTACATGCTACCAGAGCAAGGCCCCCCCAACGCTACCAAAGCGGAGGAATAATCGGACTTACATGTTACCAGAACAAGGCCTGTGGTCCCTGGGTCGGTTCCCAGGCGTCCCACTATATCGATCTTACATGCTACCAGAGCAAAGCCCGATGTGTATTCAACATGACATGCCTAAGTCTCAATCATTAGCCATTATCTTATAAAACGTTATGCCTTCACGTAGAACTCATAATGGTTTTCTCTCATAAAACTCATTTAAAACATTTGTGTACTCAACACAAAACATATTAAAACCGAGTTCCAACCGGCAAAACACGCACACATTTTCTCAAATCTCAATATCGCCTTAACGTAGAGCCCAATTTACTTTTCAAGCAAACTCAAAGGTTTATAAAGCAATTTCACACTCAGCTTATAAACTCATAAAATAATGGGCTCCAACCGGATATAAAAACCGTGTGCAATTATATCACAACACAACACCAAACATGCTTGTATTCTCAAATCGTGGTTCATGCTACAAACAATTCATCAAAACACATACACAAATGATTTAGTTTTCCCTTACCTCTTTGCACCTCGTATAGTGCAATCGTTTCCCCCGTATCACGGACTAACCTCGCATTCCACTCTGGAACTCCCGAGCTGTCCAAACGATGTTAAAACATCAATACTCATTATCACATTAACCTCAATTCTCAAAATCGAGCATAATTGTTCATAACACCTCAAATTTCTCAATTCTCATAACTCCATCACAAACCACAATCTCGCTCACAACACCTCAACATTCTATATTTCCTATGCCACAATATCTATGGTAATACACCACATTGTCTAAATCTCCATTTATAGCTCAAAAATTCCTAAATTTACCAAAGTTGCTAAATATCATCATCACTCCAACTACATTGTAATTTCATCAATCACTAATAATTTTTCAGCTATTTCAACACAATGCCAACAACCATTATCACCAAAATCATCTCAAATATAAGGATCGAGGTTTAGAAATTACCCAAAACTTGTGGAGAGCTTATCTCTTGCCTCGATTTGATCCGTCTTCCGATTTCCAAGTATGTTGTTCTCCCTTGGATGAGGAACAACTTTCCTTCTTGCCATAACTTCTGATTTGGACGAAAATGGGTGCTTTGGATGAGTGAGAAAGCTAGGGTTTCGACAGAAATGGGGTTTGGAAGAGAGTGAAAATGAAATTGCAGGAGAAAGCAGGGGTCCCTTATATAGACGGAGGGTAGGAGATCGATCTGGCTCTTGATGAGATCGATCTGCATTTGAAATTAGGGACAATTTGGGGTAATTTTATGCCTAGGAGATCGATCTGTCGGGGGGTGAGATCGATCTCTTTATGGCTTTATGAGATCGATCTGCTTCTTAAGCAGATCGATCTTCTCCCAAACAGAAACATTTGGAGATCGATCCCTTCCTCATGAGATCGATCTTCTCTCAAATAGAATCATAAGGAGATCGATCCTCTTCCATTGGAGATCGATCTGCTCCTTAAATTCCTCCTTCCTTGTCATTTTTAACTCACCAGATCGATCTCTCCTTCTCCCAGATCGATCTGTCCTCATAGCTTCATACTTATTTTAAACACTTAACATATAAATCTCCAATTATCATTCCCCAATTCACTTAGCTCAATAAATTATACATCAAGTTCATATTACATAATTGAAATATGTCTGAAATTCTCAGATCTCACAATATACAATTTACAATCCTTAGATTTGATACTTAATTCATATTCCAAAGTCTCTTTATATCTCAAAACTCTGAATCCTCTTAACAGTTTTGATTTTTTCCCACTAATTTATAATCCTTGTTTGGGGAATCCAATTGACACCCATTCTTAATACAATATGACCCCGAAGACTCCGGATCTCTCTAAAATTTAACACTAGTACACTCCAAAGTGGATCACTCGGTCCGATATTCCCCTCTTCATATAGTCCTTATAATTACTTTTTCAACATTTCTAATTGAATCATAGCCATTCAGTATAGTGATCTGGATAATTAATTCGATACCACTGCTAAATTAATTTCAAACTTCATCTTTCAATTTAGTGGTAATTCTGATAGATCATTCGAATATGTGTAAGAAAATTCTATGTCTACATGGGTGTCTCTATACTCCGAACACACCCTATCTTTATCAATCATATAAACAGTGTGACCTTCACTTATACTTTTAGTTCTATAATTCATTTTTTCAGTTACAGTGACTTTACTCTATCATTCTCACTGCTTCCGTAGTACATCTATTTTCTATCACTCTCTTTACCTTTTCATTTTCTTAATAACCTTGAAATATACATTTCATATTATCACAGCTGTGCCTTGCGTACTGCTTCCTCAAAATAACATCCAATGGGGCTAATTTAGCTCGATTGAGGATCTTAGTACCTCTTAAGAGTTTCCTAGACTTCCTCTGTTTCACATCTCTACTTATCTGGATTATACTCCTTCCAAATCTATTTAATTTCATATTCATTCTCGGACTTGTTTTCTTATGTCTGATTCACTCGTTTCATCCATAATTGCCACTTTGTTTCATTCGGAATGTGTTGCCGTCAAAGGGCTTTAAGAAACATATCCTATGTAATTTTCTGATGTCGGCTCTTGGATTAAATCGGGGAACTTTCCTCCGAGTTCGAGTTTCCATTTCGATAATGATGCTATAAAAGCTACTTTCTTTATAGTAGCGCACTCTGAAAATCCGTGTAGGTTCTTCAATTCTTTAACACAAAAGTTGCAAAAGCAACTTTCTCGGTAGAGTTACTTCTAAAATCATTAAGCTTTTCTTTCTCATTCATCCAACCATCCGAATCATTAAATTCTTAACCACATCGAAGAATGGAGGCTAAAACTTCTAAATTTACCTTATTCTATTAAGTTCACAGTCACACTCTAAAAATCCATGTAAGTTTTCCAATTTAATTTTTTCCGATTTTCCATTACAATCGGATTCTTGACTCCAGTATATAATAGCATACTATCTTCTGAAATTTGCTCGGTCTTTCTTTCAATCACACCTCAATCATTATCATTATCATTGTGCAGCTATCGCTTGACCCAACAATGTCATCATTATTTCTGTGTCCAGCTCAATTTTTACGAAGCGGACTCCAAAATTTCCAGTGAAACTATAAGGTGTTCACTCAGACGAGGGTTTACTACACCTTTCAGACCTATCTCTACGACCTCGAGGAATGGTTCATTTCCATCTGCCAATATGACTATAATACCAATCAGTCATATCTATCAGTTTCCCTTCATTCACTGACACAATTTTCAATGAAACACAACCAGGCATACTCGTTTGTATCTAGTTAATGTACAGTAATGCTGAGGATGTGAACTTTTTAAAATTTTCTCACTTTTAATATCGACTCGTATCAGGCCAACCTTTCTTTGATACCATTTCTGTAACGACCCGAATTACTAACATTTCGGTTGGGCTACAAGTTGATATTATGTCAAAATAATACTCAGTCTGATTAATTTTTTTCTTTTTTAGTAACAATTTAAACAAAATATATTCACATTCCCCATATACATCTCGTATGCATTATTGTACTTATAAAAATTTTAGATACGAAAGAATTTTTTACGATTGGGTATACCTTTGATGTAGAAATATGATCCGCGAAATCATAACTATGCAGAATGTCTTACTAATAGAAGCGATCCCAGTTACAGAGGGACTCTGTGGAGGAAAGTAAGGGGGTGAGCTCAACATGTTCAGTAAGAAACACACGTGGCAGGTAGATAAATACACTACTTATATACTTATGCCACAAATTAGTTTCTCGTAAAATATACTAAGAATTTTCAGTTCAATAAAATCAGAAATGGAAATCCACAAATAGTATCTTCACAGTTTACTGCACAGATTTCACAATTTTGAAATTCAAGTAGTGAAACATACAGTTTCAAATCACAACACAATTCACATTTTCATTTCAGTAATTTAAATAGATGAGGCAAGACATTTCACAATATGTCATCTATCAGAAGTGACTATTGGTCAATGTCGGTGACTCCGGGTAATTCACAGGCCAGGTGTCCCGGGATGTCAGGTGCCGTGGGAGTGGTCAGCTACCCAAACGGCTCACATAGTACACTATTTTCCAATAACATGGTACATCGTACACACATGCACATAGCATGGTACATCGTACTCCATGGACCTTAGCATCATTCACCATTCAGTATAATTTCACAATTCAAAATTTTATATAATTTGTCCCCTTTTTACCTCAAATCACGTGCAAGCAGGTAGTGCGAGATCACACAGCAATACACATCTGACAAGCACGATTTTAACATCAAAACGCTTTAAATCACGTGCAACCAAGTAGTGCAAGATCACACAGTAATACACGCCTGACAGGTACGATTTTAACATCAAAACACTTTAAATCACGTGCAAGCAGGTAGTGCAAGATCACACAGTAATACACGCCTAATAGGCACGACTTTAACATCAAAACGCTTAAAAATCATGTGCAAGTAGGTAGTGCAAGATCACACAGCAATACACACCTGACTGGTACGGTTTTAACCTCAAATACTTTAATCTCGTTTCAGCTCATAAAATAGCGTAAAAGGGGCTGGTCTTGCCCATTTTCACAAAACATGATTTTTCAATATAATTCTGAAATTTTTAGATTTTTCACAAATAATTTTAAAATTACTCAAATATTTATTTAAATAGGCTCGATAATACTATACCGAAAGTCAGACTATTTTTACGGAGTTTTAAAACTCTTCCTTAAATTCTAAAGCATAAAATTGGCCTAAGGTTTTTCATAATTCAGGCAATTAAAAATTTCTGTCTTAAAGTTCGAAGTCTCAAATACTTAAAAAATATACGCAGATATTTTTAACAATTCAGAAATATTTTTCTACAGTAGAAATACAACCTAAATTTATATCTATAAAGCATCAGAAACATACGTGTAATTTATCTCTAGTAGCACACGAAATTTTGCTTACCTCGTTATCTGTTCGTAATTCTCAATTGCCTCAACATTGCAAGTCGGATTGTCCAGTCCACTCGGTTAATTTTTCGAAGATCTTTCCCAAGATTTTTCAAATTTTCAGTACATTCATCTTCTTTTTCTTCAATTTTCCTTATATATATATATCCTACCCTTTTTTTCCCCAGTTTTGAATTCCTTCCTCTTTTCTTTTCTTTTTTTTTTTTTTTAAATTATTTTTCCTTCTCCTTCCATTTTTTTCCCTTTCTTTCTTTCCTTTCTTCTTCGCACCTTCTCGACATTGTTCATCATCATTCACCGTTTTACTTCCTTCCTTCTCGGCTTCACTGTTCATCGCCTCCCCCTCTCGGCATCACCATCTTCTCCATCATTCTCTGGTCTATCATCATCATCATCATTCTCCTTTAAGCTCTGCCCCTGCTACCATTCTGCTCTCTCTCGGTTCTCCCTGCTCCAACGCCTTTCTCCCTGTTTCCAAGTGCCCTCACCCTTCTCTCCCGTCACGCCATTCTTTCAGCTAAAACGCCTTACCTCTAAGAAAAATTGAGAGGAGCCCCTGGATTCGGCTTCAGTTTTCTTCCTATTTCTTTTCTTTTTCCACGTCGTCTATTTTTAGCTTTGCTTTATTCTCCTAAAAACTCCGCTGTTCTTACTCTGTTTCCTTGCCATCACACACGTACATTTTGCAAGGCAGAAGGCATGGTGAGGAACGTGATGGGGATGACTCTGTTGGCGTGAGAATGAAGGAGAAATAAGGGGGGTTGGCCCTGCCAACAACTTTCCCAGCTGCTTTCTCTGCTGCAGAACCGAACCACTTCCTCTGCATTTCCTTTTCGTCTCTCACCAGCTAGGTACTCTTCCCTGCATTCGGTCATGCCTTCTGTTGTAGCTCGGTAGATTCATCCTCATGTTTTCTGTCTCCACCCCGACTGTCATCACCCTAAATAGACCTTCACCCAATTTCTGCTACAATTTTTTTCCCATGCTTCTTCTCTTCTCTATATTTTTTGCTACCTAACAGTCTCTCTTCCCTTACTCGGTCTGCTCCTCTATTCTCTTTGCTTCAACTTCGGTTCCTTCTTCTACCTATACCAGTTTCTTTCCTCAGTACTAGTCTTGTCTTTCAGTGATAAAATTTCAATCTTCGACAGTGTACAAATCCCCATTAATTTCGTATAGAATTTCTTGTCTTCTATTTTCTTTCTCCACTGACTACCTCACCTCATCTTTTCTTTTTCTATCAACTCAGTTCAGACATGTTCAGTTCAGACCTTACTGCTGACATTATTTATTTCCTTCCTCTTGGTATTGGACTCTCTTGACATTATTCTATTGAGTGTGTTTTACTCCATCACTTACAGATTTTGGTGGGGTTTTCGGGATTAGACTCCACTAGCTGTTGTGGTTTTTTAGCAGCAGGTTGAGTGGATACTTGAGAGTTCACATGGACTCTCTGTCCACTTTTTTCTCTCTTCTCCTGTATTGCACTGAAAGCCACATCCACAATACTTTTTTTTTTTTTCCATTTCCATGTTCTGCTATTCAGTGCACTTCCTCTTCCTCTTCTGTTACAGAATTTTTTTTATTTTATCAATGGGATATCTCCATTCATTTTAACTCTGTTCCACCGAAACATCTTCACTAGCAATTAAATGCTTTTCAGGTACTTTAAAGAGATGAGGCCAATTTTATTTATTCATATTATTTAGACAACCCTTTAGTCATAGCACTATAAAATTTATATTGATGGAAGTATAAAATTTTCATGTTATATTCCATTTAATATTATGTATGGCTTTATACTCATTTCAGAGTAATTAATTATCTCATTTACTTGAACATCATCTAAATTTCCCATACTGAAATTTAAATTAATTTAGGCATCCACCAAGGAAACATTTTTTTGTGGTTTAATTGTTATTCATTGATGAAATCGAGTACATAAAGATTTATGGTGTTTATATCTGAGGATGTTCAACTGATTTGTGAGAGATTGAGGACAGCTCAAAGCAGGCAGAAATGTTATACTGACCAAAGACGAATACCTTTGGAGCTTTCAGTTGGAGATTCAGTATTTTTGAAAGTTTCTCTCTTCAAGGGAATAATACGGTTTGGGAAGAAAGGAAAACTAAGTCCCTGATATATTGAGCTTTTCGAGATCTTAGACCGAGTGAGAGACAAAGCTTACAGATTAGCCTTACAGTCGGAGATATCAAGTATTCATAATGTCTTTCATATATCGATGTTACGTAAGTACCACCTAGATCCGACGCATGTGATAAATTACGAACCGTTACAATTGAAGGAGGATATGACATATGTGGAGAAACCGATACGGATCTTGGATAGGAAAGAGAAAGCATTGCTGTCTAAAACAATTCCTCTGGTCAAAGTTATGTGGTAATACCACACTTCGGAGGAGGCCACGTGGGAATTGGAAAGCTTAATGAGGGAGAAGTACTCAAATTTGTTTGAGGACTGAGGTAATTTTAAATTTGGAGACCAAATTTCCTAAGATGGGGAGAATGTAAACACTGTAAGTTTTCATGTACTTGATTTTGTCAATAAATAACAATTTAAACCCTTGGGATTAAAAGTGAGCATTTGGTGGAAAATTAACCGAAGTTATATTTTAACTGGAGAGACTCGGGTGAATTTAATTAATTGAAATATTTTCACTTGAAGAATAAATAATTATGAGGTGTAAAAATAATTTTTATGAGCTCGATTAATACATGAAATATTATTCTATGATTAGTAAGTTCAAATATTAGATTAAATTTATTTTAATACTACATGGAGAAAAATTATTAAGTATATAGAAACATAGACATATTGTGAGACCCCGTACATGTATAGCTATGTATATAGGAACATGGGAATGTAAATAAAATCATAAGTCAGATGATGTATCGTAAGGTGAAGTATATGCAATGTAAGTTTATAAGATTATGTACGCACTTGTAGTAAGAATTGTGATTATACGTACAAGTTGCATTATGAATGAGTAGGAAGAAATAAACTTGAACACGAGAAGAATGTGATCGAAATGGAATATGAGTAGTATAGTAAAATGGAAGGAAAGATTTACATAAGTGTATATTTCCATTCGAGTAATATCGTATATATTTGGTCATACAAAGATTCTACACAAGTTTTAATGTGTATGTAGTGAGTATGGATCCCATTTTCAAGTCTCAAAGATGAGTGAATGAGAAAATGATCATGGTAGCAAATTAAGGGTGTTTGGTAAGGGTTGTTGCAGAAAAACTGCAGGAAATCTGGAATTTGTGAAGGCCAGATCGATCTCATAGGATGAGAGATCGATCTGGGAGAGCCAGAATGCTCTTATGTGAGAAATGGAAGGGAACAGATCGATCTCCAAAGGAAGCAGATCGATCTCCTTAGCTCTAGGGTTGGGAGCAGATCGATCTCCCCTAAGACCAGATCGATCTCCTTAAGCTTCTGTTTGACAGCAGATCGATCTCCAGTCTCGACAGATCGATCTCCTACCTTTAAAACGTCTCAGAAAAGAGGGATTTTTGAGGAACAGATCGATCTCCACCCAAGGAAGATCGATCTCATCAAGTCAAACCTATAAATGGGAGCAATTGGATCATCAGAATTTCGGGAAAACATTTCCATTTCACTTCAACTCAAAGAAATCTAGTTTCTCACTCCTAAATCCAGCAATTTTCAGTGAGATTTAAGGAGAGGCTATTAGAGACAAAGTTGTTCACATCAAAGAGAAGAACAACATAGTCTAGAGGCATTTTCCCATTTGGTGGATTGAAGAAATAGAGGGCAATCCTAATTGGAGCAAGAGGAAATCCAATGAGGTAAGTTCTAATGCACAAATCCAAGTACATTGGTTTAGTTAATGATTATAAAGATATTTGGGTGTGCATATTGTGGATAGAACTACCTAGAATGGTATGAAATGAATATAACTTAGAAATAGTCAAGTGTGAGAAAGTGGAGTGTGGAAGTGTTTATGATGAATGAGATATCTTGAGTGGATGATTATGTTGTGGGAATGGTTTGGACATGTTGATATTGGGATAAAAGTGTGAGGTTTACCACAAAGGGTAAAAATGTGTAATTAAGGCATTGGATAAATGCTTAGTTGAAAAAGAGTTAGAAACATTAACTCAAATGTTGATGGATGAATTTCAGTTTCGGATGATACGCCGGAGCAAGTCAAGATGAGAACGCAAGAAGCATAAAGGCGGATAGTTGCACACAAGTAAAACGAGGTAAGGGACTGTGTGTTAGCTATAGAGATGTTCGTACGTATTTTACGGCAATTTCGTAGATATATTGCTAGAACTAGTACGATATTATAATTCTATGAAATAATATGGAAGCATGAAAAGTACTATGATGTATATATGTATTGAGAAATGGGATAGGGTAAGGAAATAGCATGATATGCATGTTTTCAATGTTTTTCTCTATTATACATTAATCTTGATGATTGAGAAACGTTGATGATAGGTTGGCTAATTTTACATGTTTTAGCATGAAGAGGCATGCTGTATGAATAAACATGTTTTGAATTTTAAAAAGAGAAAATAGCCATCTATCAGTTTTGAGATGTGATTTGGTGTTGAAGCGCTAGCTTACACCCGTTTTAATGCCTTGATGTACCGTGTTGGAGTTTTAACTCGCACGAGGGTTTTGAGAAAGTGTGGGAACTTTGCTCGCACATGTTTTATTGAGTTAAGGTAAACCTGGGGATCTGGGACCCAAGGGGATACCAGCCGACGGCCAATTGAACGGGTTGGGCCTTAACGATAGATCGTACCGCGCTGGAGCTTTGCGTTGACTGTGTGTCACGCTGCTTGCTCGCCTGGTATATGAGACATGGTTTAAGGATAAAAAGTCCATCGGAGTTGGAGTATGGACTTGGGTCCACGGTTGTACGTAGAACAGTGTAGTCACCCGTTGGTATACTATGTACCGTGCTGGGTGCACGTGAGTACGAGTATCGCGTAGATGACACACGACGTATCTTCACCGTGAGTATACGAGGAGATGAGGTGGATTGAGATGAGCCGGAGGGTAGGACTGACTCATCCCCCTTCAGGTGAAGTGATACCCTGTGCACACCCGATCAGTGAGGCCTGGGATCACTGACTGTGGCCATAAGTCGTGGATATTTGATTGCCGAAAATTCCATGCCTGTCTCAGAGAATCGAGAAACAGAGACAATCTCAGAAAAGAAAGAGACTTGCGAGAAAGAATGATTTGAGAAGTGAAAGAGATTTCGTGTTTTAATAAATCTCTGATTTCACATTCGTGCCATGAGGGCACTATTTATGAGCATGTTTTAAATGGAAGGTTGACATATGATTTACACGAAAATGCTATTGAGAAATATGTGTTTAAATGCATTGTTCGTATGATATTTCCATTTATAACGAAAACATGGTTTTGGTTTATGCATGCATGGGCTATGTAGGTAGTACAATATCTACCTGCTAGCATACATTTCCTTAATGAGCTGTGGTTTGCTCATCCCACTATTTTCCCCCTCCAGGTACTGAGAAGTAAGAGAGCGGTGATCTCTAAGTCTTTTGTGTTGAACAGCTCCCACAATCCGCAAAGGTATAAGATTTGTATACACGAGTATTTTGTATCTAATATATTGTATCGCACAGTTATATCTTGGAATTGTAATCAGTATTATGGGGATGATATGTAAACACTTGGTATTTATACAATTAATTTTGTGTATTTACACACACACCTGGGAGTGTGAATTAAAGTTTTAAATATTCCGCTGTAAATAAATAAATCTTTAGTAATTGCATCTTCTCACAGCCCAACCGTAGTAGAGAATGTATGGATAGAAGGGTTCCCGAAAGCGGGGCATGACACATATAAATATAGAAAATATTATATTTAACCTTCTAGCATAGTGTGTAGGTATATAACTAAATATATATGTGTACAAGTACCCATAAAATATATATATATATATATATTTATATATGTATACAAACTATGGATTGGCTTCTAAAATGAAGCCAATCCCGAGAGCAACCATTTGGTTGCAATGGCTTTAGTAAATAAAGAAAGAAAACCTGAGAAAGATTAGATTATGGGATGGTGCTCGGTGAAGTAAGAAGAAGGAAACATGAGACATGGTTTGACACGCCTAGGAAGTGAGGAATGGCAAAAAACCTACTGTGTTATACTTCACAAAACTCTAAATCGAATTATATGCATATATATATATATATATATATATAAGAGGGAAGGAAAACGATATTAAATTGTCTGGCAGGGGAAGGTGGCAACTGCAACAGGGGAATACAGATGGAAGCACGTTGTTTGGCTTCTAATGAAGCCAAACCTGTGAGGTTTCAGCCTGCTGCAGTTACTGCAGTAGGAAAATATAATGATGAACTGCGGCTGAAACTTGGTGAAGAACTGATGATGGCGAATACATTCAGTGAATGAAAAAGAAAGGGGAATGAAGGGGAAAACGTGAAGTTCTGCAGCAGAAGAGGTAAGGTACTGAAATGAGGTGCAGGATAAAACTAAAGCAAGTAAAAATTTAATGCTGAGGCAGTCTGAAAACAACAGAAGAATAAGAAGAAGAAGTAACCGTGACTGCAACATGAAATATGATGGATAAATGACGATGTTGATGATGGGTTACGGTATAGACAAGAAAAAGGAAATAAAGCCTAGGTAAGCACAACAGCTTAGGTTGTGGGATGGCATAAGTTTACTACTGCCTGCAAGTCTGAAAATATTAAACTAAATCAATGTAAATGTAGTGGGAAACGTAGAGATAGTGGGAGTAGTTTTAAGTCTTGGTATGAAGGAATGTCACAGGACATGGGACTGAAAGCTACAGTTGAAGACTGAAGATGTAGGCTGCATGCTGAAATGAAGGGAAAAAAAGAAAACATGTAGATGGCAGTTGGCAGAAAAGATAAAACAAAGGAAACAATATAATGAATATATGTTTATGTATATATATGTATATGTATATGTATATGTATATGTATATGTATATGTATATGTATATGTATATGTATATATATATATACATATACATATACATATACATACATATACATATACATATACATATATATATATATACAGGAATTCGGGAGTGCAACAGAGAAAGAGGGTGAGAGCAGGGCCACCTTGGATCACTACATCTCTTTTAAGGCTCTTGCCCAACGATGAAAGAAAACAAAGGAAGCATGAGGAGGGGAGGTGAGAAGTGAGGGCTAACCGTTGTTGTTTTGGACCTGTAGAAGGGTGAATGAAGATGAGACATTAGGACGACGAGGATGATGGAAGGCTGAAAAAGAAAGAATAGGAAATAATGAAAGGCTTGGTGATGTTGTGTCACAACCCGTGACCACTACTTTTATCCCTAAGTGCGTAATTAAGCGAAAAACGTTTTAAAGTGAACTAACATTGGTTAGTGTTTATTATTATTATTCCTTTAGGATTTTTTACTTGTAGTTTTGTGTCCGATATAGGTTAAGGCTTTTAAACTATTAGGTAAAGAAATTTATTTAAGTCCTAAAATTTTCTAGAAATTTCGGCAGCATAACGGCTGCAATTGGATCTAAGCCAACCTGCAAACAAGAGCAATATGGCAACCAATAACCTCAATCTCAGTCACGCATCCACAATTACCAATCACGCCAAGCAATCAACTCAGCAACCCTATCTATCCACAACTAACAATCAAAAGATTTCAATATCATGACCGTTCATCAAATTCCAAATTCAACCTAGCTTCATAATAACCTACTTAGAAAGGTGTATTGTCATGAAAAGGTAATATTGACTTCCTTAATATTCATACTTATGATAAAATAGCTAATATGTCCCAAAAAGAATAATTTACATATGTCCATGCATACATATAAGTCTGAAACAAAAACTTTACACTTGTTGTTGCGTATACCTTTAGCACGAGAACTGCGCACTTAGCACGAGGAATCAACAATTTTTGAGTGGTTCACCCATGAATCAGTTTGAAAGGTTTTAAAGAAACCATACGCTCAGTAAGGAAGACATATAATTGAAGCTAATAAAATACCATGCTAGGCGTAATCAAAGTTATCATGCACTTTTAAAACTATGCAAAAGCTTCGGTTTTAAATCTTAAAAGGTAAAGATTTCATAAATAACGGGGAGAAAAATGAGTCATATTAAAAAGCCCCTTTTAAAACTAGAACACTTCACAAAACATGCTAACATAACTTATAGCTTATCAACCAAGGTGTAAAATCAAGACACGGGAAAACTTGAAATCTAATAACTCGACACTCTTACTGAAAACATGTAAATCTGAAAAAATCATGCATGGGCTCAATTCAAACATTCAATACAAATAGAAGAGAAGTGGCACAATCGTTAGCTTGTCATGGAACCAATTACACAATGAAAACATCTATGGCTATAGTGACTATTGCCCTATCCTAACTGATCAGGTCCCAAACTAGGGTACTGAAGGCGAGATCAAGGTCTACAGTAGTAGGTAGCATAAAAATCTCGATGCCACGAAGGTATCTCCGTGAAGCACTTGGCACCGTAGAGCAATCACATATAACCTCCTACCGATGTTAGAGGTGACTCTTACGACCCATAAACTCGAGGCCACACAAGCATCCTCGTGAAGCACTTAGCACCATAAGGTAATCACATAGAACCTCCTTCCGGTGCTAGAGGTGGCTCTCACAGGACATGACTGCCACAAAGTCATTTTCAGGGATAGCCAGCAATCTAAAAAAGATACCACCATGATGGGTATACAATATAAGTACGCAAATCACCTCAATTCAAAACTAAAAATTTGAGAAAGCAGACCATTGATTGTTAAAACGTGCAATTTCACTTCAAACAGACAACCATCAATTTGTTTACAACACTGGACTTTCCCAAATCGCAGTCAAAACAGCCCATGCAACCAAGTTGTAAACATCAAGGATAGATGCACAAAATGATAAAAGTAGGTAGTGAGACGTTTGTACTCATTTGGGTTTAACTGTTTTTATTTGACACTACAAATCAGTACACTTATATAACTATAACATCATTTTGACTAAGGCTAGTAACTACGAATAAATGTTATAGTATTGGTGAAAATCGGTTAAAGTGGCTTACTAGTTTAAAATAAATCATAACTAAACTAACAGCCTATGGTTCCTAGTAAAATTTTAACTTAACCTAAGGTATCCTACTAGCTACACGTTATATAATTCCCTTGCCACAAAACGATGCGCAACAATTACCCTTATCGCCTTCGGCACACATATGTATGCCTAAGCTTCCTTGGTAACTGGTGGTTCCACAAGTAAAACATTCAATGATCAGTCTCCATACTTATTTCTTAAGGTTTCACGTTTAAAACCAATCCTACACATGCATTTAGATTCGGCCAGCCCACAAAAATTACATAAACATATATTAAATCATGCATTTCTTCATCATCTTAGACTATTTAGACTTTAGCCTTACACCCCTAATAAGTTAGTCTCATAAGCATCATCATCATCCTCATTGTATTCCTTAAGATTAACTGATCTTACCAAGGAAGCTTCTAAAGGGTTAAATGGGTGTGCCTTAGAGAACTCCTCAGTAATGCCTCTATTTACAGTGTCCATCCTAAAACAATCTTGAGAGTCATCAGGGAACCTCAAAGATTTGAAAACATTAAATGTCACTTCCTGATCTTGGACTCTCATGGTTAATTCCCCCTTTTGCACATCAATCAAAGTCCTACCAGTAGCTAAGAAGGGTTTGACTAGAATGATGGGGACTTCCCTGTCTTCCTCCATATCCAACACAATAAAGTCTGCAGGGAATATGAACTTGTCCACCTTAACTAGAACATCCTCAATGATTCCCTTCGTATACTTAATGGATCTGTCAGCTAACTTAAGGGTCACTGTGGTAGGCTTTGCATCTCCTACTCCTAACTTCTGGCATATGGACCAAGGTATGAGATTAATACTAGCTCCTAGATCACATAAAGCTCTACCAAAGAACTGATCTCATGTGGTGCAAGGTATGGTAAAGCTACCTGGATCTTTGTATCGCAACTCTATTTATCCAATTCGTCTAAAAATCACTGCAAACTTTTTGTATTTTCTTTCCTTACCCGGTCGTGAACAACTCACCATTACACAGTTGGGCTGTGAGTCAATAATAATCATCAATCATCATTCATTCTCAATTAAATTAAAAAAAGTACCATTCATTTGAAAGTTAAGTTATATACTTGTACATGGCACGTTTTTTAACTTTTACATCCCCCACATTACAATACAAAATAAATATTATGCCTTTACATGTTTAGATACAAAAAGAATCACTGTGTGTATACCTTTTGGCGATGGAAGAAGCGGATGTCCAAAATACAATGCCTCAGTCCTCACTGGGCTGCTATGTACGCTGTGTAGAGAGGGGAAAGTAAAGAGGGATGAGCAACCACACGCTCAGTAAGGCAATAATGCAAGCATGGTAGATAACTACTCTATCTACATGCTGATAGTGTTATGCATAAATTGTTTATAGTCAGAGCATGAGGAAATAAAACTCTGCCACATGCATATACATATATCATGTATTGAAAATCATGTAAATAGGCATAAAACATAGAACTATCAACATGCAAAACAATCTCATGCTCATTCTCATTAAATCGCATCACAAAAAGGAAAATTCATTTCAGAAACGTCCTTTTTAAATCACTTCACATCTCATCATAAATCTCTTTTCAAATTCCATCACATCTCATCATAAATCAAATTATCATTTCTTCAAATCACAATCCCACAAGGCTAGACCCCTCCCTCGGGTCTACCCTGGACAGTCACAATCTCACTTATGTATAAAAACCATGTGGCATTATGTAATATTAGGTGAGACAAGTCACTATATCTCAAAGACTATGTTGGCCAACTATGTCATAAATCATCCCAGACCACACGGATCCCGGTATGCGGGGTATCATGCTGGAACGAAGGTGGGTTAGTTCTTCGTCGAACTTTTCAAATCACGTAACCACCACGTGGTACAACGTACTTCATGTGATATACACGGTACAACGTACTCCGCAGACCCATATCATGCTTGGGTGTACCTACCGTAGGTCTTATCTACCCCAATGCCATGTGTAACCGATATAGTCTCAAGTGCACATGGGAGTATTTTTAATGTCAGGTCCTAGCCCATTATGGCCTTGCTTGCCCCTTTTGGGTTCCCTGAATTGACTAATGTCAGGTCCTAGTCCCTCATGGCCTTGCTCGCCCCTTTTGGGTTCCCTGAATTAATCCGTATTACTTTCACCGCGACATCATACATACCATAGTGTGAAACCTGTGCGAGCTAAGCTCTAGCCGATTCATGCATCATAGATAAATATCCTCGCACAATCAACGCTTTAGTATGACATTTAGGAATAAATTCATGAGAAAACCATGTACGAGCATAGCTCCAGTACGATTATATGCATAAGAAACAACTTAAATCCTCGTACGAGTAGAAGCCCAAGTACTGTTTATAAAACATCATCAAAATTTTCAATCAAAGTGCGAGCTAAGCTCCGACACGATTTAATTCACACAAACACGATAGGAGTCTCATAATCGACCAAAACAATCTCAAAAATCATAGTTTGCACCTCGCATGCACTAATTCACAAAATCATTTAAACACCAGTCAGCCTATCCGTTAATTTGCTCAAAACAAAGCATTGTGTTATGTGAAAACATTCAAACACATGATTTATGCAATTATTAGCCTTACTAATCCCTTTTTAGAAATTCCATTTCAAAACCAAATCATACACCACAAACACTTGTAGTCATTCATATACACTAACCATCATTTTCTTAAACAATCATGCAATTCATAAACGCCCTATATTCACCCACGAGATCAAGTACGAGCAGCTATCTCTATATACTTACAGAATTCCCTTACTTGGAATCGCGCCGTGTGATTCTGCTTCCTTAAAGCTGCTTACTTGTGCGGTTCGATTCATCTCCAACGAACTCTTCGGAATTGCACAAAGTCGTATTTCACATCAATTTTGTCCATATAACGCAACTCTTATGTTTGCTATAGTCGATTCAAGCTATAGCCTCCATTAATACTTATAAGGCCTCGTTTTATCGTTCTACTCATATCTCGAGTCTATTGATTCCTTTAGGCCTATTGATTCATACTAAATCAATATTAAATCGATATTAAGCTCATAGTGTTCATATTTCATCCATTTCTTCACTATGGCATTTTATCAAACATCTTATTTACTCATTTTCATAAATTGGCTATCCTTCTAATGTGGCTCCATTCCACCTTCTAAAATCATACCCATTATCTCATAAACACTTTAGCATACCCATAAATCATCAACTCATTCTACCCACATTTTCTCACACTAGACTTATTCTAGGTATTACTTGTTCAATTGCATCCTAGGTAGTTTTAGCATAAATACACATACGAATAAACTCCAAAATCAATAAATAGACAAATGTATTTAGGCTGAAGTATTAGAAATTTACCAATCTAGTTTCTCTTATTGCTCCAAATGATAATGTCCCTTGCTCCTTCAATCCAACAAATGAGACTTTGATTCCAAAGTATGTTGTTCTCCTCTTGGATATGAACAACTTTGTATCTAATGGCCTTTCCTTAAATCTTATTGAAAATGAGATGATTTAAAGAGAGAAACTAGGTTTTAGATTGAAAATGGGGGAAATAGGGTTGTTTTCCGTGATTTGCAGATTTCAACTGCTCCTATTTATAGAAATTACTTGATGAGATCGATCTGCATTGGAAGGAGATCGATCTGGTCATCTTAAATCCCTCATTTGCACGCCAATTTGAATGTATGAGATTGATCTGTCGAGGGCTTGAGATCGATCTGTTTTCAGGCAGAGAGTTAAGGAGATCGATCTGTTTTCAGGCAGAGAGTTAAGGAGATCGATCTGCTCCAACCCGAGAGCTAAGGAAATCGATCTGCTTGCATTAAGGATCGATCTTTTCATTACAGAATGTCTAGAAGATCGATCTGGCCCCATTGGAGATCGATCGATCCTGCTCCATTGCTCGAATAAGAGTATTTTTGGCTCTTCCAAATCGATCTCTCATCCTATGAGATCGATCTGGCATTCATATTTCTCAGATTTTCTACAGTTTTCTGTAGTAATTTACACAAATATCCTAAATTTTGCTGTCATAGTCATTTTCTCATCCAGCCCCCTTTAGGGCTTGAAAATGACATCCTTTCATACTTCATACACATTAAAACTTATGTGCATTCATTGTATAACCAAAGGTATACAATACAAAACCAAATGGAAGTACAACTTCATTTCATTTTACCACACCACTCATTTTCCATTCCACTCACCTTCATCACATACAAAAGTCCATTTCTTTATATTCATATTTAATGAAACTTGTACGTGCATCATAAACTCTTATTACAAGTGTGTACATTGAATTTATGGACTTTACATCACTTATGCTTCACATTATAAGTACATCACCATACTTATGAAGTCTTAAGGTTACATATGAAATACGGGTCTTACATTCCACTCCTCCTTCAAAGAATTTGGTCCTCCAAATTAGAACTAAGTTGTTTCAAAACAACTCCGGGTACTTCTCTTGTATCATGCTTTTCAACTCCCATGTAGCTTCCTCCGGAGTGTGATATTTCCAAAGCACTTTCACTAAGGGGATAGTCTTTGTCCTTAACACCCTCTCTTTTTTGTACAATATCTGAACCGGCTTCTTAACATATGTCATACTCTCATTGAGCTCAAATGGCTCATATCTTATCACATGCGCTGGGTCCGAGTGATACTTCTGAAGCATAGAGACGTGGAAGACGTTATGAACGCTTGCTAATTTCGGTGGCAATGCCAATCTATAATCTCTATCTCCCACTCTCTCCAAAATCTCAAAGGGTCCGATATATCTAGGGCTTAGCTTGCCCTACTTACCAAATCTCATAATACCCTTCGAAGGTGAAACTCTAAAAAATACCGACTCACCTACATCAAACTCTAGTGGTCTCCGTCTATTGTTAACATAACTCTTTTGCCGACTCTGTGCTGTCCATAATCTCTTACATATCAGTCGGACTTCTTTTTATGCTTGCTGCACTAAGTTCGGAGCAAAGATCTGTCTATCACCAACCTCTTCTCATCCAATGGGGGATCGACATCTGCGTCCATACAGTGCCTCAAAGGTGCCATCCCGATACTCGCATGATAGTTGTTATTATAAGCGAACTCGGCCAATGGTAGGTGATCATCCCAGGAGCCTCTAAAATCCAGGACACACGCTCTCAACATATCCTCCTAAGTTTGTATAGTCATCTCTGATTGCCCATCCGCCTGAGGATGAAAAGCGATGCTAAAACTCAAGTGGGTCCCCATCCCTTCCTGAAAATGTTCCTAAAAATGGGCAGTGAAGCGAGCATCCCTATAAAAAACAACGCTCATTGGTACACCATGTAGCCGTATTATCTCTCGAACATACAAGTTTGCCAACTGACTTAGAGTATCGGTAGCTCTCATAGCTAAGAAATGGGCTGACTTAGTCAACCGATCCACAATAACCCATATGGCATCATGACCTCTGAGGGTCCTCGGCAATCCCATCACAAAATCCATGGTGACATGCTCCCACTTCCATGTCGGATTCGGTAGAGGTTGCAATAATCCTGCAGGCTTCTGATGCTCTACCTTCACCTGCTGATAAACAAAACACTTAGCGACATATTCAGCAATGTCTCTTTTCATTCTAGTCCACCAATAAACCTTCTGAAGGTTTTGATACATCTTGGTACTCCCCGGATGTATCGTGTACTTCAATGAGTGAGCGTCTAATAAAATCAGTCTCCTGATCTCAAGATCCTCGGGAACACATACTCTACCTCTGAACCTCAATAAGCCATCTGTACTCAGCTCAAAACCAGTACCCACACCTGCCTGTATTTGACTCAACCAATTGATACACAGTCGATCGCTTGCTAAACCTGTCAAATACGACCAATCCACTCTGGCTCTAATCTTATACTAGCCATGATATCAAACCTCTCTGATCCAAATGGGGTTACATCAAAACTGAGGTTTGTAAATTGTTCCAATAACTCATGTTCCCGTACCATCATATAAGATACCAACCCTAGGTTTTTCTTGCTTAAAGCATCAGCAACTACATTCGTCTTACCTGGTTGGTACATGATTTCACAATCATAATCTTTCAGGAGTTCAAGCTATCTCCTCTGCCGCATATTTAACTCTTTCTGCGAGAACATGTACTTAAGGCTCTTATGATCTGTGAAAACCTAAAATTTCTCACCATAAAGGTAGTGGCGCCATATCTTCAAAGAAAACACTACGACCACCAACTCTAAATCACGTGTCGGGTAGTTCCTTTTGTGATCTTTCAACTGTCTAGATCCATAGGCAACTACCTTCCCATCCTGCATAAGCACACATCCTAGTCCCTGGTGTGATGCATTCTTATACATCGAGAAACCTCCTGAGTTGGTATGAATGGTGAGAACTAGAGCAGTTGTCAATCGACGCTTAAGCTCCTCAAAACTCCTCTCACATGCCTCATCCCATACAAACTTAACGTCTTTTAGCGTGAGACGCATTAATGGAGCAGCCAGTCTGAAGAAACCCTCTACAAATCTCCGATAATAACTTGCCAATCCCAAAAAACTTTTGATCTTAGTTCTGTCTTGGGCTGTTCCCATTGTACAACTACTTCAATCATGGATGGATCCACTGATACCCTATCCTTCGACACAACATGGCCCAAAAATGAGATATGCTTTAACCAAAAGTTACACTTGCTGAGTTTGGCATATAACTTTTCCTCTTAGAGGGTATACAGAACTAACCTCAAATGCTGCTCATGATCTTCCCTGGACTTGGAATAGACCAACATATCATCAATAAACACAATCACAAACTTGTCCAGGTATGGCTTAAACATATCATTCATAAGTGCCATAAATGTTGCAGGGGCATTCGTCAATTCAAATGGCATAACCAAAAACTCGTAGTGGCCATAACGGGTACGAAATGCTGTCTTGGGTACGTATCCACTCCGCATCCTCAACTGATGGTACCCTAACCACAGATCTATCTTAGAAAATACTTGGGCTCCTTAAAGCTGATCCAGCAAATCATCTATACGTGGAAGGGGATACTTGTTCTTAATGGTGGCCTTATTCAACAATCGATAATCTATACACAGTCGGAGGCTTCCATCCTTCTTCCTTTCTAACAGAACCGGTACTCCCCAAGGTGAGACACTCGATCTAATAAACCCTGTCAGACCCAGATTTTTTTGTAGCTTGTACCTTATGATTCCTATGTGTATGAACACTATGTAATTATAGTTGAATCATAAGAAGAGTATTTACTAGACTTAAAGTGTTATTGAAATGAATTAACACGCAAAAGCTACATAAAATGCCTAATGTGAGCGATGGGTATCACAGGCTAAACCGAGTTATTCTAAATCATTTTGACTGAAAATAAGAACTTAAAATAACAGAGCGTAGAGAACTTATGAAGGAAAGTCAGCTTGATTTAGTCCCGAACATATAAAACGAGAGTAAAAGCTAAAAAGGGTAAGATGGACCTTTTTTGCGAGAAAAGGAGTTTCGGGTGAAATTATCCACCGGGAGCGATTGCAATATAAAGACGAGAGTGTAAGACATAAGATATGATACTCTTGAAATTTTGAGAAAAAGTCAACATGGTCAATGGTTAAGGAAAAAGTCAACTATAGTTAAGAAAGTGGACTTTTACCATAGTTGACTAATCATGGTTAAAAATTAACCTAAGTATGGAGAAAAATTTGGGGAAAAATATTCTTGGCCAGAATACAAGATAATCATCCCTTGAAGTAAGGAAAATTTATTCGGAAGGATTCCGGAATAAATTTAATGGTTAAAAACGTGATGGGCCTAAGGTAAAAATTTTAAAGCCCATTAAGGTATACTAAACGTATGTTGAAATTTCTAGGTCCTTTAGACCGAATTGTTGGACCAATTGATCGGCCAAATTTTGAGAAAATTAAAGGCCCGAGGTATAGTAAAAATTTCATCCCGAAAGCCCATTAAGAAAGCCCAAACCGAGAAGCCCAAATGGAAAAGCCCATGAGATAAATATCTAACCATAGTTAAAGTTAACTATGACTCATAAGGTGACTCATAAGGTGACTCATGGCTAAGGTTTGGAAAGTCAAGCATAATGGCTGAAAAGTAAAGCTTAATGGCTAAGTATATGGCTTATAAATTCAGCCACATCATTGTCATCTTCATCACACCAAATCCGGCTAGAAGAAGAAACCATTGAAACATATTTTCCAAGCTTTCTCTCACTAGAAATCACTAGGAATTAGACATATTTGAAACTTGCATTCTTCATGGAAGTTGTTCCAAATTGAAAGGAGATTGACATATGTTGGAATTGGCTATCAAGAAGTCATAGAGTGCAAATCGAGAGCCTCCAAAGTTTCGGCCAAAGGGTAAACATAACAATTGGTATATTTTCTAATTTCCAATTTCATATATGTTAATGTATGAATGATTACAAGTATGTTGCTATATGTTTTAAGCATTGAAACATATTAAATCACCATGAAATGGGTTAGGCCGAGAGTGAGTAATGGGATGCTAAATTATGTCAATATAATTTTAAGACATAAATGGATTAGTGTAAATGTATTAATGTTAATGGTGTAATTAGAATTAATCAAATTGATTAATTAATACATGTAATTTGTTGGCAACCAAGGTGTTTGATAAAATGCCTAAATGAACTATATGATGATTGGTAATGTTGCCTACCAAGTGTTTGTGAAAATGACTAAGTGAAAATGGCTAGATAATAGGCATGGATGGCATGCCATGGTAAAACCGAGGCATGAGTAGCTCTCGGCCATGGTATGTGGCCGAGAGGCCCAATGGGCAAAGCCTAATTATTTTAGGCCCAATAAGGTGTAATGGGCCTAGGACAAGCCCAATAAGAGTTGGTGGACCCCACAAGCCCAATAGGCCCAACAAAAGTGAATAGTAAAATGAAAATGGGCTTAAGGTATAGTTAGGCCCATTAAGGATTATTAAGGCCCATTAAGGGAAAATAGACTGTATTAATATGTAATACAGTAGGAAAATTATAATTAACCTGAGGAATGGTTATTTACAGCTCCGGAGTTTACATTGAGAGCTGATCGGACTGCGAGATTTAGCAGCACCGAGGAAGTGAGGTCACGTGACGTGATCCGAGGTAAGGGACTTTTGCGAGTAGTTAGAGATACCTGCACGTATTTTTGTCTGCTTTTACATTCACTTAAAAACTCTGAGGGTCAGAGAAAGTGAATAATAATTATTGCGACCCGATAGTGGCAAATTACGATTTTTGCCCCTAGTTAGTCAAAAAGTCAACTTTTGTGAAAAGTTGCGAAAAGCATGGAAACTATTATTGTGAGTAGTTAATTGCTGTTTAGTATGAAAATAAATAGATGGGCTAAAGATTTTAAGGTTGATGTGACTTAAGCACACTTTATAGTGCTGATTTTAATGTTTTGTAAACAATCCATTTTTAAAGAGCCATCTATCATATTATGTGAGAATGAATCGTGCTAGAGCATAGCTCACACTGGATTTCATATGTTTTCCACATACAATAGTGCTGGATTTTTATACGCACTAGATTTCCATGACATGCATGATAGAGTACTGGAGTTTTACTCGTACTCAGCTTTTAATGGTATATGCATGACACAGAGTGCTGGAGCGATTAGCTCGTACTCGAGTTTTACATGAGATACATGACAGAGTACTGGAGCGTTGCTCGTACTCGATTCTTCATGGTTTATACATGACATAGTACTGGAGCTATTGCTCGTACTTGATTTGATATTGTGCATAGCATAGTACTGGAGCTATTGCTCGTACTTGATTTATTACATGAACTATGCATTGACCTAGTTGCTGGAGGTTGCTCGCACTAGAGTTGAGTTTGTGAGGTGAAACAGTGTTCGAGCGTAGTGTCGACTGTGTGTCGCACTCGAGGGCGCACACTGTATGTGATGTTATATACATGGTACCTATTCATGCCGCATTCTTGTGTGACTGAGTGTCACATTTTGAGAGGATGGCCAGCATGAGGGTATTTGTGAATGTGGTATGATATTTCCACAGGCGCGAGGGCTAAGACCTATGTTAGGCACCCTGACTATGATGTTGATATTCCACGGGTGCGAGAGCTAAGACCTATGGTAGGCACTCTGACCGTGAGGACGGGTCCACGTGAGGACGGGTCCACCGGTGTACTTTGTACCGTGTCTGAGTGGCGCGAGGTGTACGTTGTACTGTGTGTTGTTGTGGAGTTGAGGAGGATATAGCTGGCGATTGTGATGGACTGACCCCCCTCCCATTGCAGTAAGTGATGCCCCGCACACTAGGATTCAGTGTAGCTTGGGATCACATTTCGGATATGATCATAGTCCAGGATACTATTTGCACTTAACCACAGAGTCTTACATGATATATCACATTGATTGAATGATTTAAACTGCGGACAGACCTGAGGGATGGGTCGGACTCTGATTTTGTGTTGTGAATCATCTGATGCCATATTTATTGTGATTTAAATATACATGGCATGATTTACATAAAGGCATGATTTATATACGATGCATTGTTTTGCACTACATGCCTTTTTTTTTGTACATGGGATTTATTCTGTACAAGTATATATATTATATTTCAAGACATGCTTTTAAAGCGAGTAAAGGAAATAATGTTTTCAAGGCATAGCATTATTTTGAGTAGATAGTGTTGATATCTACTTGCTTGCCTGATTTCCTTACTGAGCGCGTTGTATGCTCACCCCCCTTTCTTTACATCTCTCTACAGAGCGTCAGTAGAGCGAGAGCTATCGAGGGATAGTGTCCCAGAGTCCACTACTAGTTCCTATCGATCGCCAGGTATACCTTTATGTACAGTTGTGTATCTAAACATAGAAACAACACAGTGATGTATACGATATATATTCTGAGGAATGTATTTGTATTAGATTTTATATAATCTTACATGTATAATAAAAGCAGTTACAGTCAGTAATAATATATTGACATGTATGTATGAAATGGATGATGTGGTAAGTGAGGACTCTGACATCGAATCACAGCCCAACCATTGAAGAACGAAAAGGTAAGTTAAGAATGCGAAAAATTTATAGTGATTTTTGGATAAAGTCATGGATTGAGAACGGGTCCTGACAAACCCCTTCTCTAACAACTCTTGCAGCTATTTCTTTAGCTCTTCCAACTCAATCGGTGCCATTCTATACGATGGTTTAGATATCAGATCGGTACCAGGCACTAACTCTATACAAAATTCCAATTCCCTTTCAGGTGGTAGCCCTGGTAAATCGTCCGGAAAGACATCAGGAAATTCTGCAATCACCGGTATGTCTCTCAATTCTGGGTGTGCCTTATCTATGTCAACCACATATGTAATGAACCCTTCACATCATTCTTTCCACCGTTAGTGTCATAAATCATCACATCAATATTCAACATAAACAAATAAATTCATCTCTCATGTAGATTAAATAAAACCATGCTCTTTTCATTTATAGTAACTATGATCTTTCATTTCATTTCACAAATCCTACAACATGATTTTCTATCTCAGGAAACATCAACGACTTAGCATGAAAATCCATAACAACATGATTGATAGCCAACCAATCTATTCCCAATATTACATCAAAATCATTCATATTTAATAAAATTAAATCGGCTGTCATTTCCTTTCCCTCTATCATAAACTTACAATCCCTACAAACATGCTTAGTCGATTGACTATCATTCATGGGTGTGGAAATCATCAACATTTTATCCAACAATGTAGGTTTCACATGTTTCAACAATTTATGTGCAAAGGAAGGCGATATGAAGGAATGCGTGGCACCAAGATTAAATAATACCAATACTTCTAAATCAAAGATTAGGATGGTACCTTTAATCACATCCGTCGAAGCATCTGCGGTGTCTTGATCCAGTGCATGTACTCTTCCTCTGCTCACACCCACTGTCTGCTTCCCTTTTTCCTCAGCTGTAGCCCTCCTCCTTGGGGTAGCTATCTCAACTGGAGCTCTCTCTGGCTCCTTACCCTACTGCGGGGCAATCTCAACCATCTCAGAATAGTACCTCAAAATATGTTCGGGCTTCCCACCTATAACATGAAATAAGGGGCATCTGACATGGTCTAGTCCCATGGTATCTGCCATATCTCCTACATTGATCAGTAGTAGGTCATGGTCCTCTAATAATCATACCTCTCGGTGCAGTCAAAGTTGGGTACAAAGAAGGTCTAGCAGCTCTCTACTGCTCCTTCTCAATCTTAGGCCTCTTCTCGAAAAATCTCTGGCCTCCTCTCCTGGTCACTCTATCCATCTCGGATCTCTTCCAGTCTCTGTCTCTTCTGACACTAATCTTCCTAAGCTCGAAGGCATTCCGCTCAAAATCTTGCTCGCATAACTGAGCCCTATGTACAGCCTCCTCATAAGTAAGTATGTCAAATGGAGCTAACTTAGTCCGGATGGCCAATCTCAATCCATCCATGAACTTTTGGACTTTCCTAGTCTCACTAGCCATCGTGTTCGGGTCATATCTCCCCAAAGACATGAATCTCTATTCGTATTCATCCACAGAATGATTCCCCTGAACCAAATTCATAAATTCCATCCGTAATTTCCTCTGTGCGGTGGCTGGGATATACTGCCTCCTGAAGCCTCCAAGAATATCTCCTAAGTGATGTCGGAGTGTCGAGCCCTCAAAATAGACTCTGTGGATCTCCACCAGAGTTCTGCCTCACCTTTTAGTATAAATATGACAAATGCTACTTTCTCAGCTGATGTACACCTGAAAAATCTGTATAGCTTCTCCATCTCATAGACCCAATCCTCAGTAATTATCAGGTCCTTTACCCCTCTAAACATCAGAGGTTTCAACTCTTGAAACTGGCGTAGCCTACTCAAGTCGCAATCATACCCCAAATCGCTATCGCTTTGTGGTGGTATGATAGGTGAAGCTGTATCCTGTACTGAGGGTGTCACCGTTTCAGTAGCCTAAGGTCTTTTTGCCTCTGCAGCTACCTATCTAGCAATAGGCTGTGTCGCGGGACTTCATCTATCATCGGCACCTAATGCCTATGTGACTATCTCCGCAAGGCTCTCGATACTCCGCTCTATCCTAGCGAAACGTGCCTCGGTATCCCTTGATCTCTCAGTAAGGTTCTGTAGAGCCAGGTCAGTTCGTGGCGCAGCATGGCTCTCAGGCCTACCTCTACGGCCTCTAGCACGTGCTCCTGCCCCTCTACCTCGGCGCGTAACAGGCATAATGCCTAACTTCCTGTATCCATAATCATTTATTAGACTCAATCCATCACGATATACACAGTTATATCTAAACAAAAGCACAGTAATATGGGGACTTAATTTTTTCCTACATTTTATTACTAACTCACATCAGACCAACTCAGATCTGATACCAATCTCTATCATGACCCTATTTATCCAATTCATCTAAAAATCACTGCAAATTTTTTGCATTTTCTTTTCCTTACCTGATCGTGAACAACTCACCACTACACAGTTGGGCTGTGAGTAAATAATAATCATCACTCATCATTCATTC
Organism: Firmiana major; assembly: GCA_033439115.1. NCBI lineage: Eukaryota > Viridiplantae > Streptophyta > Magnoliopsida > Malvales > Malvaceae > Firmiana > Firmiana major. The sequence continues at coordinate 60,419,386 of CM065907.1, read as the reverse complement.
TTAATTAAATCAAAAGAAGTGTCATTCATTTGAAAGTTAAGTTATATACTTGTACATGACACGTTTTCTAACTTTTACATCCCCCATATTACAATACAAAATGAATACTATGCCTTTACATGTTTAGATACAAAAAGAATCCCTGTGTGTATACCTTTTGGTGATGGAAGCAGCGGATGTCCAAAATATAACGCCTCAGTCCTCACTAGGCTGCTATGTACACTCTGTAGAGAGGGGAAAGTAGAGAGGGATGAGCAACCATACGCTCAGTAAGGCAATAATGTAAGCATGGAAGATAACTACCCTATCTACATGCTGATAGTGTTATGTATAAATCGTTTATAGTCAGAGCATGAGGAAATAAAACTATGCCACATGTATATGCATATATCATGTATTGAAAATCATGTAAATAGGCATAAAACATGGAAATATCAACATGTAAACTATCTCATGCTCATTCTCTTTAAATCGCATCACAAAAAGGAAAATTCATTTCAGAAACGTCCTTTTTAAATCACTTCACATCTCATCACAAATCTCTCTTCAAATTCCATCACATCTCATCATAAATCAAATTATCATTTCTTTAAATCACAATCCTACAAGGCTAGACCCCTCCCTCGGGTCTACCCTGGACAGTCACAATCTCACTCATGTATAAAAACCATGTGGTATTATGTAATATTAGGTGAGACAGGTCACTATATCTCAAAGACTATGTTGGCTAACTATATCATAAATCATCCTAGACCACACAAATCCCGGTGTGCGGGGTATCATGCTAGAACGAAGGTGGGTTAGTTCTTTGGCAGACTTTTCAAATCACGTAACCACTATGTGGTACAGCGTACTCCATGTGATATATACGGTACAACGTACTTCGCGGACCCATATCATGGTTAGGGGTGCCTACCGTAGGTCTTATCTACCCAAATGCCATGTGTAACTGATATAGTCTCAAGTGCACGTAGGAGTATTTTAATGTCAAGTCCTAGCCCCTCATGGCCTTACTCGCCCCTTTTGGGTTCCCTGAATGGACTAATGTCAAGTCCTAGCACTTCATGGCCTTGGTCGCCCCTTTTGGGTTCCCTGAATTAATTCGTATTACCCTCACCACGACATCATACATACCACAGTGTGAAAACCTGTGCGAGCTAAGCTGTAGCACAATTCATGCATCATAGATAAATATCCTCGTACAAGCAATGCTCTAGTACGACATTTATGCATAAATTCATGAGAAAACCAAGTACGAGCATAGCTCTAGTACGATTATATGCATAAGAAACCACTTAAAATCCACGTACGAGCAGAAGCTCTAGTACTGTTTATAAAACATCATCAAAATTTTCAATCAAAGTGCGAGCTTAGGTCCAACATGATTTAATTCACACAAACACGATAGGCGGCTCATAATCGACCAAAACAATCTTAAAAATCATGGTTAGCACCTCACATGCACTAATTCACAAAATCATTTAAACACCAGTCAACCCATCCGTTAATTTGCTCAAAACAAAGCATTGTGTTATGTGAACATTCAAACAAGTGATTTATGCAATTATTAGCCTTACTAATCCCTTTTCAGAAATTCCATTTCAAAACCATATCATACACCACAAACACTTGTAGTCATTCATATACACCAACCATCATTTTCTTAAACAATCATGCAATTCATAAATGTCCTATATTCACCCACGAGATCAAGTAGGAGCATCTCTCTTTACTTACAGGATTCTCTTACCTGGAATCGCGTCGCGTGATTCCGCTTCCTTAAAGCTGCTTACTTGTGTGGTTTGATTCATCTCCAACGAACTCTCTAGAACTGTACAAAGTTGTATTTCACATCAATTTAGTCCATATAAAACAACTCTTGTGTTTGCTATAGTCGATCCAACCTATAGCCTCCATTAATATTTAGAAGGCCTCGTTTTATTGTTCTACTCATACCTTGAGTCTATTGATTCCTTTAGGCCTATTGATTCGTACTAAATTAATATTAAATTGATATTAAGCTCATAGTGTTCATATTTCATCCATTTCTTCACTATGGCATTTTATCAAACATCTTATATACTCATTTTCATAAATTGGCTATCCTCCCAATGTGGCCCATTCCACCTTGTAAAATCATACTCATTATCTCATAAACACTTTAGCATACCCATAAATCATCAATTCATTCAACCCACATTTTCTCACACTAGACTTATTTTTACTTGTTCCATTGCATCCTAGGTAGTTTCAGCATAAATACACATACGAATAAACTCCAAAATCAATAAATAGACAAATGTACTTAGGCTGAAGTATTAAAAACTTACCAATCTAGTTTCTCTTCTTGCTCCAAATGAAAATATCCCTTGCTCCTTCAATCCATCAAATGAGGCTTTGATTCCAAAGTATGTTGTTCTCCTCTTAGATATGAACAACTTGTATCTAATGGCTTTTCCTCAAATCTTACTGAAAATGGGATGATTTAGAGAGAGAGAACTAGGTTTTAAATTGAAAATGGGGGAAATGGGGTTGTTTTTCATGATTTGTAGATTTCAACTGCTCCTCTTAAATCCCTCATTTTCACGCCAATTTGAATGTATGAGATCGATTTGTCGAGGGCTTGAGATCGATCTGTTTTCAGGCAGAGAGTTAAGGAGATTGATCTAGCTAAGGGAGGAGATCGATTTGCTCCAACCCTAGAGCTAATGAAATCGATCTGCTTGCATTAAGGATCGATCTCTTCATTACAGAATGTCTAGAAGATCAATCTGGCCCCATTGGAGATCGATCTGTCCTGCTCCATTACTCGAATAAGAGCATTTTTGGCTCTTCCAGATTGATCTCTCATCCTATGAGATCTATTTGGTATTCATATTTCCCAGATTTTCTACAGTTTTCTGCAGTAATTCACACAAATATCCCAAATTTTGCTGCCATAGTCATTTTCTCATCCAACCCCCTTTAGGGCTTGAAAATGACATATATTCATACTTCATACACATTAAAACTTGTGTGCATTCATTGTATAACCAAAGGTATACAATACAAAACCAAATGGAAGTACAACTTCATTCCATTTTACCATACCACTCATTTTCCATTCCACTAACCGTCATCAAATACAAAAGTCCATTTCTTCATATTCATACATAATGAAACTTGTACGTGTATCACAAACTCTTATTACAAGTGTGTACATTGAATTTATGGACTTTACATCACTTATGCTTCACATTACAAGTACATCACCATGCTTATGAAGTCTTAAGGTTACATATGAAATGCAAGTCTTACACTTTGAGCTTAGGGGGTAATCTCCTTTGAATGATGGCACTACACTTCTCAGTAAGTGTCACTGTCTCATAATCCTCTAGTCTTCCCTTCCTCGAGAGGATATCCTTCATAAACGTCACATAACTAGGCATTTTCTCTAAAGCATCCACGAAAGGAATGTTAATGTGAAGTTTCTTAAACACCTCAAGAAATTTAGCAAATTGCTGATCAGGCTTCTGATTTTGGAACCTCTGAGGAAAAGGTAATGGGGGTCTAACTGGAGGAAGTGTAGTGGTAGCAGGTGTAGTATCAGATGAAAAGGTAGGCTGTGAAGAAGAAGATAAAGATGAAGAAGCGCCTGTCTTAGTTTTCTTTGCATCATGATCATCTTGTTCTTGCTATTTTTGAGCTGCCTCTTTAGAACCTAGTAGCTCTACTACTTTAGGCTCAACAGGACTGGACCTATCATGTGAATCATCTAACTCTCTACCGCTCCTAAGGGTTATGGCCTTAACATGCTCCTTACCTTCCTTTTGTCTGATAGGGTTAGCTTCAGTGTTATTGGGGAGGGTCCCTTCTGGACGCTGGCTGAGAGCACTAGTTATCTGTCCAACCTGGACTTCTAGATTCTTAATAGAGGTAGCTTGATTCTGTAGGATAGTATTGAACATCTCCTCAAGTGAAGGCTTCTTCTCAGCTGCAGCTGCTGGTGCAGATAAGTGCTGGGGCTGCATGGGTGGCGATGGTGGTGGATGATGTTGAAATTGAGGATGGTGATGGGAATGATTCGACTGATGATGTGGAAGTTTTTGAGGTGGTGGTACATGAACAGGTGGAACCTGAAAACCAGGGGGTCTCATAGGTCTGGGATTAAAAGATTGCCCCTGATTTTAGTTCCAAGAAACATTAGGGTGATTCCTCCACCTTGGATTGTAGGTGCTGGAAAATGGATTGTTCTGTTACCTTTGAGGTGGGGCAATGTACTGAACAGACTCTAAGTTTAATGGGCACCTATCAATTGAGTGTGTACCACCACACAAAGTGCATGAGATGAAAGGACTTTGGACAGCTAAAACAGGACTGAGACCATTGGCAGAACTATTCTGGGTACTAAGAGACTCTACCTTCTTTGTGAGATTGGCAATTTGAGAAGTTAAGGTAGAAAGTATGTCTAACTCATAAATACCATCAACTTTCTTAGGTAACTGCCTCTCTGATGACCATTGAAAATTGTTAGCTGTCACCTTATCCAACAGACTATAAGTTTCTTCCTCCGTCTTACACATCAAAGATCCTTTCGCAGCAGCATCGACTACAGTCCTATTCTGGCTAGTAAGTCCATTATAGAAGGTTTGGACTTAAAGCCTTAAGGGTAGGCCATGATGGGAACACTTCCTAAGAAGGTCTTTGTATCGTTCCCATTCCTCATAAAAGGGACTCAAAGTCAAAATGAGAAAATGAAGATATATCACTGCGTAATTTTGCCATTTTGGAAGGAGGGAAGAACTTGGCTAAGAACTGATGAGCTAACTCATCCGATGTGGATATGGATCCAGGAGGTAAAGAGGTCAATCAGTGTCTAGCTCTGTCTCTAAGAGTGAAAGGAAATAGCCTAAGCCTAAATGCATCGTCCGAGAGTCCATTATGCTTGAAAGTGTTGCACAGATCTAGAAATTGCCCTAAGTGAGCATGTCGGTCATTATGAGGAAGCCCATTGAACTGAAGCGAAGTTTAGATCATTTGGAGGATTTAATCTCAAAGTTGTTTACTGGGACAACTGGTGGCTTAATGCCAGTGTAGTAACCTCCTATGGTCGGGACAACATAGTCACCTACAGTCTTAATCTCTTTGTTTTCAGCCATCTTGCTTTACAGCAGAGCTACAATTTTCCTAGAGTCCTTCCTGATTTTTCTAAGTGTTCTTTCTATTTTAGGATCTAAAGGAAAGCAATCAAAGCTTTTGGCTCTACGCATGCAAACATTCAGAAGTCCTCAGGAATGAAAAATTTAAAATTTTTTTATAGAGAGAGAAAATTAACTAATCTAAATTAAGGCTCTAAATATTTACAACCTAAGTCTGTACAAAACTAGAATTATACCTAAGCATAATTTGACCGATATTAGTCAATGGCTAAGTGTAATGTCCTTGGCGACGGCGCCAAAAACTTGATCGCGTCCTACCTCACGTGTCTATCGCAAGTGCACGAGTCGCACAAGTAATAAAGGGAACTAAGTCCCAGATTATCGTCCCACAGAGAAACACAGTCAGCTTAACTAAGTACCAGTTAATTTTATCCTAAGTATATCCTAGCAAATTATGAATATTAAAAGGGTGATCTACAAAGTTTAATTTGGAAATACTGTAAAGCAAGAAAAATAATGAAAACTATAAAATAAATAAAATAGAGTAAAAATTACTCACAAAGCTCTAAGCAAATAAAAGCAATAATCTGCAAAAGAAAAATACTAAAACTAGAATTAATTAGTGTAAATGGACTAAAGATGCAAATATAGGAAAATAAAGAAATAAAAATAAATAGATTAAAACTAGAAAATCCTAATATAAAAATTACACATGTTTAATCTAATTAATTAACAAAAATAAAAATGCAAAGTAATCTAACCTAAGGCCTAATGAAATAAAATTCTAATAAAAATTCTAAAAACCCCTATGTATAACTTAAACCCTAAGATAATTACTAAATTAATAGAATGCCTAATTAGATAGTAAAATCTATTCTAAATGATGCATGAGAAATAAATTATTTTTGAGTTTCAAAAATTTAAAATGAAGACTATCCTAAAGATGCATAAAATGAGTCTACCCCTAAACTAACTCTAAATGCAATACATAAGCACTACACTGAAAATTAAATCTTAATTCCTATTGCATTCAAAAATTAAATATTATTATAATCAAAATTAAGTCTTAAACTATAAAGCAAATAAAATTAAGCTAGCATGCAAATTAATTCAAGAATCTTAATTTAATCACTAATACTATTACCTAAACTAACAAATAGTAATAAAGTAAAAACTAACATCTAATAATTAAAATTAAAACATGATAAAGAAAATTGTAAAAATAAAATAAAATAATTTAAACTCAACTATATAGATCCTACTTTCAGCCTTTCATGTGCACCATAATCATACCATATCTTACTTCTTCATGCACCACATCCTGCTGCCAACATTCCTGCTCTGCACAAACAGATCTTGCACTGTACAGACATTCCGCCCCAGCTGTCCAGCCATCATCTATCCAACTTTGCTTTCATGATTTAACTCTTATACTAGCCAGAAATCGTGTCCTGCAGTGCCAGGATAGAAATGAGACGCAGCAGCCACGTCTTCTTTCCACGCAACCTCCTCCAAGCACGTCCTCAACAGTCGTGGAAGAAGCGAAGAAGGCCTGGAACATAGTAGCACCTGATAGTAAGACAGAACAGATTATTCCACAGTATCAACAACCTATTTAGCCTCGCAACATATGCCATGCATAAGAGCAAAACCAATAGCAGAAGACAAACTCCAAAGCCTCTAACTTACGAAGAAAAAAATAGCCAAGCAGCAAAACCTCTCTCGGGCAGCAAACAATAGAATAGTGCAAAATAAAAGGAAAAACAAAAATGAACAGTAAAATGAACTAAGAACAGAGTAGAACATAGGATGGAATTTGGCCCCTGTCCACTGCAACAGTACACTCCTACTTTGTTTCAGCACCAACTACAGTCACTGCTCTTGACACCTCCTGCTTTTGATTCAGCTGCTGGCACATTCTCTGCAACAAACCTCCACCAGTTAACATCGACTAGCTTTTTTGCAGCTCACGCACACAACAACAACAATGAAACGTCCAGCACTTCTCCTGCCATGCAGCTCAGCACAGTAGCACAACCCAGCAGTACCAGCTGCTGCTTCAGTCCAGCACCAACACGTTTGTGCAGTCATGTCTCCTGTTTTGCCATGCAACAGCCTTAAGCGATTGTAAGTACCAGGCAGTAAACGAATAATGCAAACAAGAAAAGAATTGAAGACCCGAACAAGTGCAGAAACCAACACAGGAAAGCAAAAATAAATAAATAAATGCAGAAAATAGAGGGGCAATTTAGTGTGGAAGGCTAAAAACGTGTAAGCGTCAAAATTAAAGACCAATACAGAACATGAATAATAAAGCAGAATATGAATTTTAAACCAAAAATTTAAAAGAACCAAAGCAAGAGATAGTAAGAAACAATAAAACAGTAACTAACGTAAAATAGAGTCTTGAAAGAAAAAAATGAAGAACCGTATTTCATTTCATCTAAATTCATAAAGAAAGCTTTACGATTTAATGTAATCTTAAGTAAAAGGTTTAAAAGAATAATTTGAAAACTTCAAACAAAACCCAAGGAACTTAAAAACTAAAAACAAACACAGTAAAGGAATTAGAAAAACGCAGAATACTAGAAGGAGAAGCTGCTGTCATCAACTCTCCACCTAGCAACAACTATAAGTCTCTAATGCGAAACAACAGAAAATGAAACAGTTCCTAAGCTAAGAAAATTGCAGCAATAGTTTCGGAAGAAAAATAATATTGAAGAAGAAGAGCTCCTGTCACCAGTCTCCTCTCTTCCTTCCAACACGCGATTCAATAGTAAAGGAAATGGAAAAACATAGTAGTAAACAGTAGACTAAACAAAAAAACTGAGCATAAAAATAAACAAATGAAAAACTATATTCTATTAAAGCTAACTTCAAAAGAAAACATTGATTCAACTGTAACTTGACTGATTTGATTAAAAACTACAATGAAATATTAAAAATAATCTAAGGAAACCAAGACTGAAAGTAACAATAGAAGATGAAGGAAACGCCACAAACAAGGAAACAATGGCTGCTGTCACCAGCCAACGTGAGAACGTCTTCAAAAGCATAAAAGAAATAAAAAGGAAAAAAAATTGAAATAAAACCTAGATGCCAAAAAAACTTTACCATAAAAAAACTATTCTAAAAACTACTTTTAAAAAAACTGTCTCATCTTGTTCTATTTATACACATTAAAATAGGGGTACAAAAGGAATTTTCTTTATCCTAGATGAGTTGGTATTGTTTGGCCTCTTGTCTTCACACCATTGGCTTCTAGAGAAGATATTTCCCTGTCATTTATCTTCTTATCCACTTGGATGTGCAAGGCGACATGGCTTATGTCTTCCATGAGGTGGCCAATGTGTCCTTTGATCTTATCATTTAAAGGTGAATAAAATATGAACACTTGGCGTCACATGTGTCCAGAAGAATGGTGACTCATGCTACGAAATGGATGTGGTCCAGTATCATTTTTACCCTATTTTCAGTACATTTTCTACTGAAATGACTGAAATTCATCTGGATTTAATTTATTTGCAAACATGAGAATTTTAATTAAAATGGGGGGATAATTAATAAAATAATATGAGGATTAAAATAATTAATTAAGAAATTAAATATAAATAATTCTATTTTAATAGAATTATAACACTTCGAAACTTGAGCTTTTACTTGTCCTCAAGCAAAACAAAACATATGTAGGAACTGACAAGTACCAAACATATTGATTTTCCCACTATTATCCTCAAAGAAAAAGTACAAACTCTGATATCAAAGATTCAAAATGATAAGTCTAACATTCAGAATCATTCAATCTTAAGTCTTAACCAAAATTGGACTCCTCGTGAGTGTGTGAAAATGTCAAAGCCACTTCACAATACATTACCAAAATCAGATTATGCAAACACAGTAAATATAAAGTCAATGACAAGTGATCATTTCCATAAGTTTGCTTTTCACTTCTCTCTCCACTAATGTAGTCACACTTAACCAAAAATCAATAGGACTTCTTTTAGCTTGTAATGTAAGGCCAGAGCTAAGGTATGATAAAGTCGATTTAGGTTTAATTACCCCTCAACATGCATTACTTCTAGGATTTTTGATGTAAGAGCTCATATTTATTCCCCCAAACTTTTTTATTTTGCTAAACATTATTATTCTATTTTTGTATTTTTCTCTTCTTTTTTTTTTTTTTTCAAATTTCACTATCGCTTATAACCCATATGTACATAGCTCAAAATATATCCTAGTGAAATTACACACTTTCGGGGTACGAGATAGGAAAAGAGTGTTTAAGCTAAGGAAAAATGTGCAGGTGTATTTACAGAGAAAAGCTTATTTAGCCCAGATGGGTGACTAGGGGTAAAATATGTACAAGGATGGCTAGAAAGGCTTAAACGATCCAAAGATGGCCTAAATCATATCCCTAATTAAGTGTGATCTAATATTTCACCTCGAGATAAAGATCAAACAAATTCTAGAATGATGCACAAAATCAACTGAGCAAATGCAATCCTATGTCCACATAAGTTTTCTCTAAATAAGTATACAGATTCATGACATGACATGTGCATAAAATGTGGAAATCACAATTAGAATCTAAAAAAATTCAAGAATTCAGCTTCATGCTTTTCTTACAGTCATACTTCTTATTCAATCAAAGTGAGACTAAATCATGGGGTTATATCATTGGAATATGGGAAAAACCACATGCTAAGTACTAAATCATTCCAAAATCAAAGAATGTAAGCTCATATTTTCGTAAAATTTTGCAATTTTGCCCAAAAATTTTCAAAAATGCTCAAGTGAATCCCCTCCCCTAAACTTTAAGTGCACAGTATCCTCAATGTGTAGATAATATAAGAATTGAATCTCAAGAATATAATACTCCCCTATCTGATGATGAAGCACATGTGAAACATGATGAGGACTTGTTGTTGCAAAGGCAATCTATACCAGAAACAAAGAAAGAAGCAACAGAGAAGAGAGAAAGAAATAGCTGTACAAAAAGTGAAAAGAAAAATAAACCAACATCAAATAAAGTGAAGTTAAGTAGCAGGATCAGAAGCAGGAGGATCAGTCAAAGTGGTAATGAAATGCTGACAATCAAATCCTCCCCTAAAATAGTGCTTAAGTCTACACCCATTAACTTTAAAGGGTTGCTTCAGGGTCTCATCCATGATCTCAATGGCTCCATGAGGGAATACTTGTGTAATGGTTAAGGGTCATGTCCACCTAGACTTAAGCTTTCTTGGAAACAACTTTAAGCGAGAATTGAAAAGTAGTACTTGCAAGCTTGGCTCGAAGTGCCTCTCTTTTATTTTCTTATCTTGCCATTGCTTAGTCTTTTCCTTATAGAGCTTGGCATTCTCATATGCCTGTAACCTAAACTCATCTAACTGGTTAAGTTGTAGCAGCCTCTTCTCCCCCGCTGCATCTAAATTGAAATTCAGGTTCTTAAAGGCCCTATAGGCCTTATGCTCAAGCTCCACTGGCAAATGACAGGCCTTAACATAAACAAGCTGATAAGGGGACATCCCTATAGGTGTTTTGAAGGCTGTCCTATAGGCCCAAAGTGCATCATCTAACCTAATGGACCAATCCTTTCTACTTGGATTCACTGTTTTCTCTGATATCCCTTAATCTCCCTATTGGATAACTCTACCTGACCACTAGTTTGTGGGTGATAAGCAGTGGCTACCTTATGCTTGACCCCATATTTCTTTAAAAGCCTATCAAAACTCTTGTTGTAAAAATGGGATCCCCCTTCACTAATGATGGCTCTGGGTGTGTCAAATCTCATAAAATTATTCTTCTTCAAAAACCTTATCACCATATTGGCATCATTAGTTGGTAAAGTCACTGCTTCAATCCATTTTGACACATAATCCATGACCACCAAAATGTAGAGATTGCCATATAAAGGAACAAAAGGTCCCATGAAGTCTATACCCCAAACATCAAGAAGCTCTACTTCCAAAATATTAGTCAGAGGCATCTCATTTCTTTTGGAAATATTAGCTACCTTCTGACATCTATCACATTTCATCGTAAAGTAGTGGGCATCCTTAAAAAAAGTGGGCCAATAATATCCAGATTGTAAAACCTTAGCAGCTGTCCTTTCTCCTCCAAAATGCCCTCTACAATTAGAAGAATGACAATGTCTAAGTATATCCTCTACTTCTTCCATGGGAACACGCCTCCTTAAAACCTGAACTTTACATTGCTTATACAGAAAGGGCTCATCCCATACATAATACTTGACATCACTCAAAAACTTTTCTTTTGTTGGGCAGTCAAATCTGGTGGCATCACATTGCTCACCAAATAATTCACAAAATCAGCATACTAAGGAAAACTAGATTGCCCAAAAGAAAATA